>JALMGA010000006.1:49787500-51036000 GCA_023333525.1 Aspidoscelis tigris stejnegeri | reverse complement strand
TATAGGTTACTAGAGGTCAGTGCCATTGTCCTGTAGCCAGGCTGGTGTTGCAGCTTCCTGTGCAGTTGATTGAATTTGCTATCATGCAGATAGGAGCAACTTAAATGTGTAATAAGAAGTACTAGCCTGGCTAATTCAACTATGCAATCATGTCTATGTAAACCTTTGCTGCTCCCATCCCACTTTGGGACCTCCCCCTGGGACCCTCAGAACCTACCTTTTTACTCCATAATAAATTAAAAATACACCCTGTGGCATCCATTGTCCCTGGTCCCTCACTCCCAACATCCTTTTCACCAAGTCCCAGGGACCAATCCCTCTCGCCTAGTCTACCTGCCCCCTCAGGCAGCAGCCCAGAAGTAGAAAGACAAAAAAAATCTGGTCTCTTGCTTCTTGGATCTGCTGTGTACTTCCCTCCTCCCCCCTCCCTCCCTCTCTCTTTACCTTTTTCTTCTTTTCCTGACAGGTAATATAACCCAAAGCTCTTTTGTTGTCTTTGTGAAGGGAAAACCAGCTTAGTTAAAATTGGGGGAGTTGTGTTGCATTTTGTTTTGTTTTTACTTAATCTTGGAAATTACCATTGTCCTGCCTATGCGATTAGGACTTTCTGTATATTTGCCATGTGGATTTACTTGCATACATGTCAGCCGACTGTATTTGTAAAACCTACCTCTTACCTTAAATATCTGTGTGGTGAAAGTATTACACCATAAATAGTTTGGGTTATCAGAAGTGCCTTCTCCTGTATAGGCCTGCCTGAGTACTGAGATCTCAAGGAGAGGGTATTCTTGTAGTTCCTCTTCTCTCAGAGGTGCAAAGGGCAGTGGTGGACCCCAGTCTCTGGAAAACCTCCCTCTGGAGGTTTACTAGATGCCTGCCTTAGATGGTTTTTGGCAGCTGGTAAAAATATACCTCTTCATTCAAGTTTTTAATGTTTAGCTTCCTCTGGGTGTTGTTCTGTTCTACATATTTTCCTTCCATTGTTGTGAAAGGTGGGATATAAACAAACAAACAAACAAACTCTAGTTAAAATTATTTACTACACTAAGCCACAAAAGGGCCACTATCTGTACCTAATAGCTGTCCAACCACATCCTTACCCAACCCTTACAGGATTTTCAAGCTAGACAGGAAGTGGGCTTCATAGTAATCTCAAAATTATCATAAGGAGAGAAGAGAGACCAATGAGAAACCATTTTGCAACCATTATTAAGAATGTGAGTCCAAACTGTAAGGTGACCCACGCATCCCAAAAATGGTATGAAGGCATAAGAGATCACCCCTTGACTGAAGCTAGGTGAAAATGAAGTGCCTGGATTAGAATTCATCTATACACACACCAAACTGACTTCCAGAAGAGCAAGACAGAATATAAATACAGTATATGAAAAAAATGCCTCAGTAAGTCTTAAAAGTAATCCAAAGAACTAAGAAACAATAGTGACTCTGACAATTATCATCAAAATGGGCCAAAATCACATAATTCTTCTGATGCCAGGGGTTCAAGTAGTTCATATAATTACCCCTCAAGTTGCCTTTCCTCTGGGACATCTGAAATATCAAAATAACATATAATTTCATGCAGTTGATGAGAACTTCTATGCAAATGTCCTGTCAGTGATGTCTGAGATCTGAGATGACTGCATATGATTCAGTAATAATCCTCAGTAACAGTTTCAAAAAAGGATAGGCTATTTAGGATATTGCACATACATACACTCAAACACACACAGCAATGAAAATAACAGGACTTTTAAGAACTCATAACAATGGCATGCTGAAAAACCAGTGGGCTACAGCCAGGGGCAACTGGGCCATAAAAGCTAAATGACCAGTTCTCTTCCACACCCCAAAGCTCAGAGCTTAACAACTTTTTTTCTCCTTCATGACATGTTTCAATTTGCATCTGTATAATGTGTGCATAATCCATTGAGTTTAATACGGTCAGGTTTTCATGTGTGTTTGCCCAGAAATGCAGTCTTCGAGTTCAACAACACCTAAGTTTTAATCCACCTTTTAATCCACTTTAAGTGTGAGAGAACACATCAGCAAAGTGACAAGCAGTTTTCCTACTGCATTATCCCACTCAGAAAATTCACTTTGGGGTTAGGGTAATAAAAAGAACCCAGCTAGTCACTTTGTCAATGTGTTCTTTCATATAGAGTATGGATCAAAACTGGATTAAAATTTAGGTGTAGCTAGAACCTTACAGCATCACTGCTACCATTATTTCTTGTGACCTCTGAATTACTTCCTTGTAGCTCCCTTGACATCTGCTTCACCAGTTCCAGCTAGCATCAGCTTCCACCGAGAAATATATAAACATGATACTTTTGGGATTATATACAATATCTTCATAGCAAAATTAAATGTGAATAATATATTCATTTCAAGCTGGAATATGGGCAAAATATACACAGTAATCTTCTACTATAGTGGTGATTAGACAAAATAGCCAACACAGAAATGTTGAGCTAATTAATATACACAGTGTAAAGGAAAACTTCTCTTTTTGTCTCTTTAGACCAGTGATGGGCAACCTATGACACGTGTGTCACAGGTGACACACCAAGCCCTTTTGGGTGACACACATAGTCACCCTGGCACCTGGGTTTGTAGTGTTTGCTTGTTCTTGAAGTGTACGAAATACCAACTTTCAATTGAAGACTTAGCAAAAGTAAAGAATTATTTGTTTTTGCTTTTAGTAAAATTCATATATCAAAAATATAACTTTTTTACTAGAGCTACAAATATCACAAAATTATGGATATTTCTAGATGTGACACAGCACCCGAGTTAAGCTAGGTTTTCTTGCCAATTTTGACACACCGAGCTCAAAAGGTTTGCCATCACTGCTTTAGACTAACGGAGCTTCTTAAGGAACTTCTTGATGAAGCAGCTGTGTGCCAGAGTCTCCATGTAATTGTTATTGCTGAAGCATGCTAAACTTAAGGTTATCAGTAGAATATTCATGACAGTCACTCCCTATTGCTTTAAACACTGAAGGTTGAAATGCAGACCTAGGACCTTTTCCCACTAGGGCTTAGAACCCCTCTAAGACCCCCATTAGGAACCCAACTGGTACCTGATTGGTACCAATCGGGAAGGCCCTGTCCCCACCTGGACCCCACTGAAGGCCCCATCTGCAAGGCCCTGTCCCCATGAGGGCAGGGGAAGTCCAGATTTGATGGGTCCTTCAGGCCCTTAAATCTGGATTTCCTGTGGACTTGATTAAAGGTGTCGACAATGGAGTTTTCAGGGATCTTCAAGATCTGGATCTCCAGAAGGACTCATCTCAAAGATCTGGATCTTTGTGCATGGAAAAAGGGGGTTAGGTCCTTTCTGCACTGGCCCTTATCCTGGATTATGTCCAGGAATAGAGACCTGCAATCCCCCAAAGTCCTTTTCTTGATTCATTGCAGAAAGCTCAGACTCCCATCAAATTATAACTGGGGATTTTAGCCCCAGTGTCATCACCATGCAGTTACTGATTTTTTGTCTAATACCATAGATATTGTACAGAGTTGTTCTGTCAACAGCATTGTTGCATTGTTATTAATACACCAAACCAGCATATTTTAGCAGTCAGCTAATAGGAATTTTATTTTGGACAAATATGTGTATCTAAAGAATAGACTTATGTGCTCAAAGATCAGGGCTGCAGGGCATTAGGGAAGGGGGAAGACTTTTAATTCAAAAATCATTTGTTCAATGGATACTTAGACCAAATCCACACTTACCTGTTCAGAATAGTCCACAGAGGGTGTGTCTCCACTTAGCTTTTTTAGTCCTCGTTTAATCCTGTTTGGACTATTTTTGGGACTATTTTTAATCCAAATTGAGTGCCTGGCAATTAATCCGAATACAGCCATCCCCACTCAGAACAGAACTTTTAAATCCTCCCCCCCCCCCCCCGCAGTGCAAACCCTGCCTACAATCAAAGCAGCAAAACTTTCCCCTTCACTCACTCACTCCCTTTGAGCTGAAGCCAGAGAGCTTAAATTAAAAGCTGGCACTTAAAAAAAAAATTCTAAACCCGATTACTTTCTCCTTTCTCACCTCTCCCTTTTAACATTACTAGGAACTGCGCGCTCAAGCAGATCAGCGAAGGAGCGAGCACAGCACAATCGGAGTTGAGCTGCTTTTTCAAAAGCCTTTTTGCTTATAAAATTTATCTTTCTGATAATAATCATCAGAAAAGATACAAATGTTTCTGGCAAAAAGGTTTCAAAGGCAAACTGCATCAAGCAGCTCTCTCACCTTTTTGCCTTTTTTGATCGGGGCTCTAGCATTGGAAGCATGGCAAGGGAGGGGAGAGCTTTGGATCTGTGAAATCCCACCCACAGCTGGCTGCCACTGGCCAGATGACTAGACCTCCACCCTCAAATAGCCTGGTACCATCCCCATTTTGGGAGGGGGGTGGACTCTGCTCCAAAAAGGGGACTGAGTCCTGTTTTCATCAGTACTTTTTTTCCTCCGGATTTCTGCAGGATAGTCCTCATAAAATCCAGGAATAAGAAATTGAATGAGCATGCCTGGATGCCAAATTTGGATTAATTACATCATAATGGGGATGCTGGATACCAAATTCAGATTCAATTCGGATTTAAATGCCTATGGGGACACACCCAAAGACAGTTCCAGGCCCATCCACACGCTGACTGTTGGAACAGCCTCATTCTGTCCAACCACTCCAGCAGCACAGATGGAAAGCTTTCTTCTTTTCCTGGTGGAAAGTCCTGATTTCAGACATCCCAACCACCCCTCAGCACGATTGGGCAAGGGGATGTTGTGGCTGGTGTGCGAGAGTGGGGCAATCCTTGAGCTATGGACCTTCAAGCCTTAAAGGTTTGAAGCTTAAGGGCCCTCAGCTCACAGACCTGAAGAGGTGGGGGAGGCAGTGTTCCCCATACCATGGGACAGTTTAGGGAGAGCACAACAGGCAGGCTTGGGAATAGAGTTGTGTTCAAGCACTAATACAGTCTAAATAAGTGAAGCTAGAAGAAAGTTAAGTGGTAAATACTAAATCTTACATACAGCAATACTGCAAACAATAATTGGAATTTGTCTGTAAATTAGAGGGGGAAAGCCCATAAATATACATTTTCGAAACACTCAAATAGAATTTCTTTCTGTGCCTATATGATTGCATGAAAGTTTCCTGTAATTTCTGCATGGCTTTTAAAAAAATAAATTTATCCATTTAACCTGGATTTCAGCATCTAAGATGGTGGATTTTTTTTAATGACAATCAACTGCTTTATTTATTTAGCTTACAAAATTATAAGAACCTATGTTTAAATACAATAAAATGCACCACCAGGACAAACACAACAATAAAACTAAAAACAAAGTTGTTTTTTAACTGTACTGTCAGGCCAAATTTTCCTAAAATACCCAAGTTAATAGCTAACCTATTGCCCTAAATATACTACCTGGGAAAGGAAGCTCATCAGAGTTAATGAAGCGCCTCCTTTGTGGTTGCATGGAATCTGCGTAACAACATCTACTTGTGTGGGAGGATCAATGGCCAGTAAACAGTATCCATATAGCGTAGGGCAAACTCTTGTCCTCTGATTGCCTTAACCACTTACTTATTAGACAATATTCAGAGTGTCACTGGGTGAAGAGCATTTTCACAGTTTATTGCATGCCAGAGATTCAGGTACAGCTAGACATATAGCAAATAGTCCACATCAAACAAGAAATTAACCTTCAATGTGCTTGCTTCAATGCCAGTAATTAAATGGCTTATGTCTATGGCAATGTATGACAGTCCTGTTCTATTTGATAGGTTAACATGACATGTCTAATCCGGTGTAAACACTCTAATGTAGTGCTCAGGACAAGAGAGATTGCACCCAGGGTAGGGTATTTATGCACCCCCCACGTCGATCCATGTATTCCCCACCTTGACCAATGTAGTTCTGAGATGGACGGGACAGTGCCCTGTCTCCTTGATTCAGATTGCAGTGGGCATTTAGGTCTTTTCCGCACTCCTTTCTGTTCCATGAGAGGGCAGTCATGGAGCAAGGAATCCATCCCATGCTGGGATGGGTTGCTGCTGGAGTGGGACAGGGCCAGTGGCATGTGGATGGCTCACTCCAGTCAGTATCAGTTGGCTGAAGCCCTCAGAGGCAGCACTGAGGCTCTGAAGGATGCTTCCAACTGGGGTGCTTTAAAGGCAGATGCACTTCCACCAGCACAGAGCATTGTGCTTCCTGGGACTTGTAGATGTTGTTGATGACTTCTACTGCTAAAATGGCCTGGGGAGCCATTTTGGACACCTTAGGCTGATCCATGCTTTGTCCAATAAGGACAAAGTATGATGGGGGGCTCCCATAGTTTATTTATTTATTTGTATTTCTATCCCGCCCTATACCCGAAGGTCTCAGGGCCGGTTACAATATTATATTGATCATAGACAGGTCCCTGCCCTCAGGCTTACAATCTAAAGAGACAAGATGCAAAAGGAAAATGGTGTGGGAGGGAACAGGGAACAGCAAAAAGCAAGCACTTGAGGTCTTCAGATCCAATTCCTCAGTTCATTTCTTATTGCTGGAATTTTCTTATTCTCTCTTATTCTTATTCACTGGTGTGCAGACGGTAGGCTCTTGTTTTGGGATTTATCCCAGAACAATGCACAATGTAGAAAAGGCCTTAAATGCACAATCTTGAATCAAGCAGGGTTTGTGCACCTGCATGGCCACAGCCTGTAAAACTGACCACAAAGTGTCATGTCCAGCAGCCCCCAAATCAGTTTGTTTAAATGTCCCCACCCCACCCCAGGGCAACAGTCGTGAACCTATGGCAGCTTCTTCTCAAGAGCTATGTGTGCAGATCGGCACAGATTCCTGAATGTGTAATTAAATGGATAAGGATTATTTCAGAAACTGCTAAAATCTGTTTTACACATAGGCTTTAAGTAGAATTCATGGAACTGTAGGGTTAAAGACCTCAAGTGAGCCATTGATCATTGTTAGCAATGACATCTGTGGGTTCTTAGAATCCTTTATTCTTGCAACAGCTGCAAAATGGATTGTTATTATTACTCGGCTTTGTCCCCCAATTAAATAAAATGGTTGATTAATCACCTGCCATTTAACCAATCAATTGCCTGTATTTGTAAATTTTCAGAATTTCAAAAGAGATTGTATTTTGCAATATTCAGACATAAAATAATATAAATTTGACTCAGTGCTGTTAGTGCTACACTTTTATCTATCTGATAACAGTAACACACAAAATAATCCCTTTTACCAACAAAAATACACGTAGGCCCTTAAATTACATTCCCATTCATAGGAAGTCAGCTAGATCAACAAAGGCTGAGCCAATTATGACTAAAATGATGTTTTGATTAATCAAGGAATTAACTGAAGCTTGTAACTGACTAGGATGAAAAGCCATTCTCTCTTACGTTCAACTCTTTGTAACAATACTGGGCTGTGGTCACACTTAATCCAGCTTCAGTCCACTTTCAGAGCGAATGAATACATCAGCAAAGTGACAAGCTGGTTTTTTTTCAGTGTTAATAACTCAGAAAATTTACCTTTGGAATAGATAATGTGGAAAGAAAATTACTGGTTACTTTGCTGATAGAGGACTGAAACTAGATTAAACCTTAGATGTAGTCAAAAGTGGAGGCTGTGGAAATAATTTTTTAAAAAAGAAAATATTATTGGCAACAGTCTGCTTTAATATTTGAAAAACACTACTATGTGTAAATTGTGGGGTTCCCTTCCCCCCAAGTCTTGCACAGACTGTAAGTAGCTTCGTGTGTTCAATAAATAAAGCACAATGGTCCAATATTGCCTGCTAACAGTAGCCTCAGGCTGCGATCAGACACAGCAAAAAGAAGGACCTCTGAAGTGGCTTAGAGGATGCTTCTAGGTGGGATTGTTCAGACACCAAATCACCCACCGCATCTCCTGGACAATCTGTGTTAGAAAAGGTGGATTAGAGAAGGGTTGGCCACCCACTGTCCCTCTGAGACACACCTTTGAGGCACAACTCTTCTTATGGCTGAACACAGCCTTATACTCAGCTAAGCAGAAGTAAGATTGTATTAGTAAAGGAAATAAAAAGTGAACTGAGATAGGAACCTGTTTCTTGTAGGAATGTGCATGAATATTCATAGGCATTCGAAATCAGCTTGAATGTGCCGAATGTTGACATTCAAACTCTAATAGAATGTCCAGAAATTCGAATGTAAACATTTGAATAGAATTTTGAATTTCAGATCTGTTTGTTTGAATTATTCAGACATTCGTATGTGTAGGTTTTGTACACGATATGTACTTGAAGATCCGCATCTTTCCCACATCCGTACGGATCCATACAGGACGGAAACAGGTTGCATATGGGATAACTACAAGATACATACTGATGTGAATGGATGTGGGGAAGATTTGTATGTGCAGATTCGAATCAAAAATTCAAACGAATAGATTTGAATTTGGTAAATTTGAATCGAATCTTCTTAAATTCAAATTGAAAAGATTCTAATCAAATTGGATTTTCAGGTATTTCATTTGATTTGAATAGAATGTAAAAAATAATTCGTGCACATCTCCAGTTTCTTGCAAACTGAAGTTTTAAAGGCAGCCCAGTTCACACACCGCATTGAGTTAGACTTGTACAGCCTAATTCATAATTTCTTTGGATGCAACAATTCTGAGTTTCTTCTTATCCCCAGTTCATGCTGGCCCTGAGCACAGGGCACTAATCACCACAGAAATCCATGCAGTAGATGGATCATTAGAAAATAGCATAAGTGATTTAGGTTTTTAAAGATCTCTTCTACTTCACAGAGCTGTTGTTCTAGGATTGATTAGCAAGAGTGCTTAAAAATATACATTGGAACAAATGATAAGCCAGATCAGGGAAGTACTATACTGCCAATATAAAACAAAACTTTATAGACCACATAATTCACTTGAAGAAATTATCCAAAACCTTGGAAACTTTCTTTCAAAAGTACAGTTTATTCCACAATGTTCAATTGTGACACGGATTCTGGAATAATGCATTGGGAAAAGGAGGAACTAGAACTGTCAGAAAGGATGCTATCTATGCAAAGGCATTAAGATAGATGGGTTTTGATTGAAAGTGGGCAAATTCACATTTACCTTGTAAGAGAAGAATGGGAGCACTGCTAGATGCAGCATCTGCATTTCCTGGAACTACTGTTCCAGGGGCAGCTGCGTGCCTGCAGCAGAGCTCCCGGAGTGGTTAGTTGTACAGCAGTTCTGTCTACTCTACATCTATACACCACGCCACCAGGCACAGCCCCCTCTGCACCTCTCAAAGGGAGCCAGGCCTGGGGCAACACAAGCACTGTTAGCATTGTGTCACCCCATCACCACAGTAACGGTGCCACATAAGTGTGTTGGCAATGTTGGCATGATTTTGCCAATCGCTGTTGCTAGCACTGATTTGCACCTTGCCAGTGTGCAGAGAAATGGAACTCTTCTCCTGGCTTCCCTTCCAGAGTGAAAAATGTGTGGAACCAGGTAGTGAGACCTGGTTCTGTAAACATGTGATTGGAGTGACTCTTTGTGCAACAGAAGTGGTCAAGGCTCCAGCACCATTCACATGGGGGCTTAATGTGTCACCCAGGTGACAAGTAGTTGTGGCATCCAAACACCCAGTGCATTTGGCAAGGGATGCCCAGATGAGCACACCATGAAACAGCCCCTATACATTACAACACCTGCCCAAATCATCTTTACTGGAGTGTTCTTCCATCTCTCGTGGTGCTTTGGGTGGAGCCATTCATTTCTTCCACCGCCACCCTTCCCCAGTTCAGCTGCAGTTCATCCACTTAATCACAGCCTATAAGCATCAGTCCAGGACTTCTGGCTCAATTGTAAAGGAGGGATAGAATTGGGGGGTCATCTGTGTAGTGTTGGCACCTTAATTCAGACTCCCACTAGCTTCTTACAGAAGTTAAACAGCATAGAAGGCAGGACCCTTTCTGCACTTGGGCTTATTCTAGAATATATCTGGGGATAGGGATCTATTGTCCACATGCTAATGCAGGCTATGGTAGACCTCACTTGGTGCCTGCCATAGCCTGCATGATGATGCAGACAGCAGGCCCCTGTTCTGGGATATAATGCAGAACAAGGCTAAGTGCAGAAACACCCCAGAGCTGAGCTCAGCCTGTAAGATTCTGGAAAATGATTGCAGAAAGGATGCCCATTCTGCTGGAAGCATCTCCCTAGAAAATCTTCCTTGAATTTCCTTGGGGTCATGAGACATTCTTTGTTTAATTGTTGGTCACTGCTGGAGTTTGCACAAGGGTTTGAAGCAGTCTGATCACATCCTTGGCTGTTTAAAAATCACTTTCTCTTGTTTGATGGTCAGAAAAACAAAGTGCAGTTTCTGTCATTCATTTCCTGTTTGCTTTATATGATAAATTTTCTATAGAATGCTCTTGTCACAAAATAGTGCAATAACTTTCAAATTAGCAGTATTACTATTAGCAGTATTATACAGTGAATGAGTGAGACAAGGGTCATTGGAGACAAGGGCACACAGTGTGACGCAGGGGTAAGGAGGATACACATTTTTTAAATTGCATTTACCCACACTTCTGGGAATATCATGGATCCATAAGATTCCCCCATGCTACATTTTAAGACAATTAGCTCTCTTAAGGCAGCAGTTCACAGTAGAAGTATTGAAACACAAATAAAGTTGAATGGGGTGAAATTCAGAGTCAGCAAACCTACGTTTTGCCTGGTACTGCTGTTGCAACTTGGGTACAGGCCGTAACATTAGATGGGTTGTTTTTTGTACTTCTCAGTGTTGGCTAATTAACATTTGCATCTTATTACTTGATAACTAAACACTTAATAGTTCACAGCTGAATAGTAAAATTTAAATTGGTGGAGATGAGAAATACAAAATGTGTTTGTGCTTAAGGTAATATACAATAGAACTACAATGACCAAGTATTTGTGCAAATCAGACCTGCATACTATGTTAGACTTTTTTGCTGATTCCAGCCTAAGTTGAAATGGTTTTCCGTTCTAACTTTTAATACCCCCTCTTTTTTCACACAGAGGTTCTTGCTCAGATGCACTCTAAATCTTTTCTGTCTCTATGGTTACTATGTGGAAGTGCAGTGATTATATGATACATGCATGTGTGAACCAAACTCTCATGTTAATATTACTTACTACAAAAGACTTCCCTAGAGGACTTGCTGCACCTCAAACCTTACATCAATAATTTTTGACATAGAAGCTTAAGCATTTGCTCAAAAAGTATCCTATAGTGGGCTAGTCCTGTATAGGCAAAATACATATGAATGCATCTTAGCCTTGTGAGTAAGAGAAAACAAAACAATAGTCTTGAAAGATATCGCGTGTTTCACCTCTGAATAACGAAAAAATTGAACTGTCAAAGTTAATTATTTTCCCAAGTCTCCTTGTGCCCAATGCTGGTATTAAAAGAGCAGAACATTAGTGTGTATGTGAGCCTTGCAACAGCAGATTGACTTTCAGAAACCTTAGAAGGAAGTAGCAGAACATTAAGGGAGCTCACAGAATCTCCATATTTTGATTAAGACAAAGAAAATTGCTACTTAGCAAGGCTACCTAATAAGGCAAAAGAAAATCATATCCCATAGTACATGTAGAAATTCCATCTAATATTATCCCACATCCATTTGCTGGTTTTTCCTCATGCCGGTATTTAAAAGGTACACAGATATGTACTTGCTAGAAAACAAAGGTGAGGAGGAGATGAGGCTGAAGTTTAAGCTTATCTGAAATTATTCTCTGAATGATGCAAGCAAATAAGTCTTTTGGGGATGCAGCCTTGGTCTGATTTCCGTGGACCAAATCATCCAAACCCATACCAAACCCGTACCAAGTTTAGTACTGGAAAAAACAAGTCTCATCACGGTTTGGTGTCTCGGCATGCATTGCTTTGCGAGCCAAGCCTGCACATGGGGATGGTCCTGGGCTATGTGGGGAGGAGTTGTCGCTCGTGTCATTGAGAGATGGGGTTTCATAACCTGTGTTCATCATTCCTGCCCTGTGCATTGGAGATCACAACCACTGAGATTTTTGGGGAGTAAATGGTGTTAAAGCCAAAACAATGAGGGGCGCGAATGGCCTTCGCTGCCCCACGAGACTCTTTTATACAAGTATTCCACCTCCCTTCCCGGATCGCCAAGGCAGGCAGATCCTCAGAAACAACGGTTCACTAAAAAACGGATCTTTTTAGATACATTTTTCAGCTGCCAGTGCAGAAAGGCCAGCTATCTCCACAAGTGTCGATTTAACAACACCAAAGAAACACCCAAAGCAAAATCCAATACAATAAAACTGTAAATCTCAGTCAAAATGAGGGGGGGGGAGGGGTTGGGGGAAAGTGATTGAAATATTTTTCTAAAACATAAATTTAATTTCATGGGGATGTATCTTATAACAATTAATGGGTGAATGCAAATCCAGGTTTTGAAAAGATTATCTGTGGAAATATTACTGCCATTGATAGGTTAACTGGAACAGAATAGTTGTATAGCAGTGTAGGCATATAGGTGCTTAAACATTTCCCTACTTAAAGCTGCTGGCTTCTGAAAATCCTAATAAATGTAAAATTATCCTAATCTTCTTGTCTTGCTAAATTTGTTTTATTGTAACATAACATGGGCAAAGAAGGGTATAGGGCTGAATTCAGTTAATACAAAATCTTGGTTGGTAAAAGTCACATAAATCCTCTCTTAACAAACTGTTTCATAAAACTGGAGGCAAGACTTCTGAAGATTTTATGTTATTTGTTTCCTCCCATTCAGCCAGTATTACAGAATATAAACAGGTGTTTTTAATAGACAAATATACAGCATAAAAAGCAGAGTCTCAAGTGATGGTTGTGTGTGGCAGCTTTGGGAGTGGGGGAATAAGATATTTCTCTTATAGCTGACAAGTCCTATCTTAAGTAAGTTTATGTTGTTGATTAAAATAGGCAGTCAACAGCTTAAATTTCAGAATCATTTTATTCAAGGTACAGAAAAGGGCAACCAGAATGACCAAGGGTCTGGAACACCTTCCTTATAAAATCAGCCTTGAAAGATGCATTTAAGAGGGGACCCAACTGAAGTATATAAAACCATGCAAGGTGTGGAAAGGTGGTTAGAGAAAACACTAGGACCAGGGTGCATTCTATGAAACTGAGTGACTAGGAGAGTTAGGACCAACAAGGGGAGGTATTTTTTCACCCAGAAGGTCATTGGTCTATGGAATTTACTACCAGAAGAGTAGTACCCAGCCTGGATAGTTTTAAGAAAGGATTGGATAAATTCATGGAGGACAAGTACATCAATGGCTATTAGAATGGATGCCTAGGTACTACTTCCCGGTTGGAGAGAGAGACAGGATGTCTCTAAAGAGCATTTGCAGGGATTCAATAGTTTGGTCTGCTGGTTAAGGAGCCAGCCTCTTATCTGGGAATACCGGGTTCGATTCTGCCCTCCTCCATAAAGCCAGCTGGGTGACCTGGGGCTCATCACAGCTCTCTTCTGAGCTCTCACAGCCCCACCTACCTCACAGGGTGTTCTGTTTTTTGGGAGAAGAACAGAAGGTTTGTCAGCTGCTTTGAGTCCCCTTAAGTGGGTGAGAAATGTGGGGTAGAAAAGCCAACTCTTCTTCTTCTTCAATAGTAGGTTTGTCTTTGTCTTCTGCTTGAGAATGCCCAGAAGCAATTGGTGGGCCACTGTGTAAAATGAGATGATGGATTAGATGGTCTCAGGCCCAATCTAGCAGGGGTCCTCTTATGTTGTATTCTAAGGTAAATTTCACTGAAATCAACAGGATTTATAAGGTGACAGAGTTAGGATAAGATCATCACTGTTTGATTAATAAACTGATGGCCTTGGAGTGGTGAATTCTGTTCGGATCTCTGACTTTAATCTGAAATGCCTTTGGCTCTTTCTTCACTGCCCCTGATTCTGGATTATATACCAGAATAGGGACCTGCCATCATCCACATGCTAGTGCAGACTACAGACTAAAACATGAAGATGGTATGTCCCTATTCTGGGATATAATCTAGAATAAAGCACTAATTTCCTGTTTTTAAATGTATTTATCCAAGTAGTTATATCCCACTCTTTATCTTAAGGCCTAAGGTGGACTGCAATAACAACAACAAACACCTGATTGAAGTATATAAAATTATGCATGGTATAGAAAAGGTGGATAGAGAAAATTTCTTTTCTCTATTGCACAGCACTAGAACCAGGGGGCACTCTATGAAACTGACGGGTAGGAGAGTCGGATCCGAGAAAGGGAGATTTCTTCATCCAGAGGGTCATCGGTTTATGGAATGTGCTGCCGGAAGAGGTAGTGACAGCTACCAGTCTAGATGGCTTTAAGGAAGGGTTAGACAAATTTATGGATGACTGATGTATCAATGGCTACTAGAATGAATGCCTGGGTACATCTTTCAGGTTGGGGTGGTGGTGCGGAAGCAGCATGCTTCTAATGCCAGATGCCCATGAGCAATTGGTGGGCTGCTGTGTGTGACAGGATGCTGGACTAGATGGGCCGTGGCCTGATCCAGCAGGGCCTCTCTTATAAGTTCTTAATAATAATAACAATCCATTAAAAAAAATAAGACATCCTTAAAATGTAAACTCCCCCCCCCCCCCTTTCCGGCAGAACAACATTTAGGGTTTAACTTAATTTTCTGCCACTGATTTGAGAGTATCAACCTTCTTTGTAGAAGAGCTTGTAGGAAGGCTGGTACTGAAATGTTGTGAAAAGTATCCTAAAAACTGTTTTAAGATGCAATGTATTCAACGCTTATCTTGAAAAATTCCAGAAGAATGATGCGTTGCTGCCTAGCTGTCAGAGGACAGCTCTCTTATGCACAACTGATTTTGGGCTCTCAGTCTTGTTTGTTCCATACACCCAGTGGCATTATAGCACAGACCTAACTGCTTCTTTACAGCTTAGGGGCTGCTGCTTTAATCTTTTGTCCCAAAGATTAGAAGACGTTTCCAGCTGTTTCACCTAGAGCAGACTTCAAAGTGGCTCCTTGTGAATGGTTGGGCACAATACAACAGTTCAGTTACTGTTTGTTGAGTAAACCATCACAAAGATATCTACAATGCATTTATTGACCACTACACAGTCTCTAGCAGTGAGGCTTTGGGAGACACTGAATAGATTTATGTTGAAGGATACCAACAAGCATTGTAGGACAAAAGGGAGCTTTCCGGGCAAACTTGTACACTTAACAAACAGCGTGCGATGCATTAAGTTGGCCATTCCTCCAGCTGAGTTTTTAGCTGTCATAAACTTTTGCAGGTAGAAATTGGTTTTATATCATGCAGAGAATTTGCTTGTAGGTTTGGGTCATTTGCCATTGCACCATGTTAACAATCTCATGTGGTCCAATGAACAAGATCAAGGGTGATTCTGCAGTGGTCAGTCTACCAGTGCAGCAGCAGGTTAAGATCCTCCCTTCCAGATGCTGGTGCAGTCCAAGGGAGGCCCTGCTAATCCATGGAAACTTCAAGAAATTATACCGATCCAGAAAACAAGTGTGCAACCTGAAGAAGTTAAGTTGCTTTTCTTGGTAAAATCTCCACAGCAGGAAACAACATTTAGAATGAAATCAATAATAAGCCAGACACCAAGAACTCTTATGAAAATAAAATGCTTACATGAAAGATCACCATCCCCTTGTTTACCTTCCTCCTCCTCCTTCTGTTATGCAATGTAATTTTCTTTCCACTCCCATCTTTAGGTCACATGTCTATTGGCAACTAGGAAGAACTGGTTTCAAAGCATTTCACTCCAGATTCCTGTTGATTGAGGGTTCCTGCCATCATCTCTCCTTATTCTCTTGAATTGCCCTTAAGAATGGGAGGGAGGGATGCAACAAAGGCTCTTTCTGTACTTAGATTGGATCCTGGCCTCTCTATCTCCATATTAATGCAGATCAAGGATTCTTCGCCCTTATTATTCCTGCTTCGGCTGTCCAGTGCAGATGGTGTTGATCCGCCCCTTGCCTCCACATGCTCTGGATCAGTGAGTCCAGTTATTCTGGATTCGTTAATCCAGATTAAAGCGATGTAAGTTTAGAAAAGGCCTCATGGTCAGATGTTTCAGAAAATATACAGAGACCTTTCAGGAGAGATTTGGTCCTGCCCGCCAGCCAGCAAAGGACAGTAAGGGCTCCAGCACCACACTTGGAGAAAGAGGCACTGGGATTTGTTTGTTTTTGCTTGCTGTAGAGGTTAAGAAGATGCTTGGATGCAGAAGAGAGGAGCACTTATAGATCCTTTCTTCATTGTGCCTTATTCTGGATTATATCCCAGAATAGGAACTTGCCATCCATCATGCCAGTACAGCTTATTGCAGACCCTGCTGTAGTCTGCACCAGCACGTTCGTGGCAGGTCCCTATTCTGGGATATTATCCAGAATAAGGCCTAGTGCAGAAAGGGCCCTGGGTGAAGAGATATTCATGATTTGATTTACTCCAACAGAAGAAAGCAAGAAAACCAAACCTAAGTGCATTTTGCAAAGGGGAGGAGGAGGAAAAGGCACAAAATCAACAAAGTGGGGAAAGAAGAGGGTGCCATCTTCTTACACCTTTCCCACTACAAAGAAAAGCTCTATCCTATGCATAAGATGGCTCAGCAGAGAGGTCCTTCTGTTCATTGTGAGAAGGACTTTAATGATCATTACAAACACACCACTTCCCTTTCTCTACTTTTTCTTTGTGGGAAGATGGGCAAGCATCCAAGCCCCCTAGCCAATCGAAGAAGAAAGAGGTTAGGGAATGATTTTTTCACTGCAATACACAAATTAAAAAAGGATAGAAGATGCTTCTTTCTGCATTGCCTAGTAAGTTTTATTGTTATTTTTAAAGGAAAGCATAAATTGCCCTGCCTCATTTTAAGCAGCATTCATTGTAATTTAGAGTGGCCCACACAAACTCAAACCTTCCTGGAGGGCTAGCTTCAAATTACATTAAGTTACTGTAGATTGAAGAGTTTGCTTAAACAGCCTTTTGGAATGGAGGATTATTCCAGTAGGTGCATCAGATAATCTACTCACATGCTAGCCAGACTCAAAGATGAGCTTTTAACTTGTGTAGATCTATATTTACACCCTTTGTATCCACCAGGTATACATGCTGCAATAAGCTGTAGTTGGCCATGGATTGTGGAGATCAATGATGCTTTGCTTCTTAACACAAGCAACATAAAAATAGCTGATTATTTAACATTATATTCAAACCTAGGACTATCAGCTTGTTTCACATGGTTCTAACAGAAGAAAATACAATGCCTCTTTCTCTAGCATGTTTTACAAATTGTGGCAATAGATCTCTTAAAGCATTTCTGTGATTTGGTATTGTGTGATTTGCCAAAAACAGCAGAGGTTAGAGGTGAAACCTGAAATGTACAGGGACTTTTTTTCTGGTTTAGCAGCTATTTCCCCATTTCTCCTTTGGAAGTGAGGAAAATGCTTGGTGTGACTGTTTTTGAAGGTTCAACTTCTGATTGTGGATTTGTGAGTTTTTTAAGTGACGAGTAATTTTGTGTGCTTTTCAGTGTGGAGTGTGAGATGTGTGAGGTAGAAACACAAAGCTAAATCTTTAGAGGCGGGCAGATACTTTAGGCTTTCTTTCTTTCCTCTCTCTCTTTCAGTTTCTTTTATTTTCCTTCCTCTTTCTCTCCCCTTCCCTCCCCTTCTCTTTTTTTCCCTTCCCTTCCCTTTCTCTTTCTTTCTTCATCTCACCCTCTTAGGGTACATATTTTCAAGGGACACTCACAAAAATTACTTACAGACAGGGAGAGAGCGAGAGCGGAAGCAACTGAGGGGTAATAAGATTTCTCATCCCTTGCGTTTGCTGCCCGTCCTCTTATTCTCCCTATCTCTGCTGTCCCTGAAGAGTAGCTGATCCACAGCCAAGGCCTGCACACTCCCCACAGCCAGCAACTTCCTCTGAAGCTGCAGCAGATAATTATAACCAGCTGTTAAGGGTTGTCTGAGAGCAATCGAAACAGCATCTTCATGCCCAGAGACTGCAAGTCGCCCCCTTTTTCCTCCCACTAAGCTTGTTACAGTGGATAAGCTGTAGGAAGCTCTCACAGTGTTTCAGTAAACAAAAGCAGAGACTCCCAGTGTTTGCTGTACCAACAGAGATGTTAAGTGGACAAGACAGTTCTGCTGCCTCTTTGGAACTTACCTTTGCTGAGTTCTGCCTGATTGCTTAAATGAATACGATATAAGCTGCTTCTGTGCCACTTTCTACCAGTTCATCTTGACTTTATTTTTAAATTTCAGTCACGCAACCTGAAATTAGCACCGTTTCCCTTAGTTTTCTATTCAGAAGCATTTTACTTTGAACCACTGGGGACCTGGAAACTGCAAAGGATTTTCCCATGATGCCCCTTGTTCTTGCCAGCTTGCGTGGGTATGTCTTCCTCGCCATTTATCAGGTGGCAGGATGCTGACCAAGCCACTTGAGAGTCATGACTCAGAGTGGAACCTTGTCTGTCTGGACGGCATGCAACAGAGTGGACACCTTTATAGCTAGGACTGGGAAATAATCTTTTATGTGTCTGGTAAAAATCTCTTTTACCCAACCATGCCAGGATCATACTTTATTCCCTTTTTTTTTCCTTATGGCATTGCTAGGATATGACATTGAAGGATCGGATTTGGGAGCAGTGTAGGTATGATTCTGCTACATTTAATCCCTTCCATTGGGATTGCTGTTTGGACCAGGGGGGCAACAACCCCAACCACCCCAGCTGCCAATAATTACAGGAGACAGAGTGAGGATGAGGATGCATGGTCATCACTGAATCCCAGAACCTGAAATCGGCACTGTTTTCCCACCATTCTGTGTCCCCTTTTCTATTATACCCAAGTTGTATGTAAGTTGTTCAAACTTGCACATATTGCTCACATTTCATCACAACTGAAATGACTCCTTCTGAAATGACTCCTTTCCATAAATCTCTGTATTGCAAAAATAATAATTTGGCTGGCGTTTGTGTGAAGGGAGCTCCAAGAAGTGAACAGGGCCTCAGTCAGCATTGTCAGTGGTCAGGAACAATGCTAATTACAATCCAATAAGTAAGAAGCTACAGAAAGAAGTTGTGCAATAAAACCTAAATGTTCAATTGGAACATTTCTTATCTGGAGAAATAGTACAGATCTTTAACTCTCATTCACCTTTCATCTTTATGTGCAAATTCTTCATACCAAGCTATTCCCATTAAAAAGCAGTTTCGGGTAGTTCTGCTCTTGTACGCTGTCCTACTTCCACAAGGATTTGCAAAGCCATCTGTACAAATATCCGCCCGATCACAGTCAAGGGTGTTTTTGCCATTTTATTTTCACTTCTGCTCTGTGAAGTAAGGTAGGTTGATTCTGGACAATCCTCAAGGTTGCCCAGTGAACTTCACCGTTGAGTGTGAATTTGAACCTTCATATCTCTAGCCACTACATTATGCTGGTTGTTACACTAGCTGGGCAGTACAGAACTCCTATAACACTAGAATAATTTTGAAATGTTCCCTGTGTTGCTGATGAAGGAAGAAGCCAAAGTATTTAGTATCTAAGGCTGTGATCGGACACAGAAAAAAAAAAAGCATCTCTGTGGGATGGTCACAAACCAGTTTGCCCCTTCTCTCTCCTAGACTTTCTGTGCTAGAAAAGATGGATTAGAGAAGGCTTGGGAACACAAGGGCCACACACTGTGCCTCTAAGGGGCCTCAGAGGCACCCTTTTTGTTATATCTGAACATAGCCTGAATCTGCAGCTTGCCTCCTCGCTTTTATCTGTCACTTGTTTTCATATCTATGCTTTTGTAGCTGAAGAAGACTGCATCCTGCTAGGAGCTTAGTTGCTTGCAGCATGTTCAGTCATTCCTCAGATCACAAATATCAAACTATTTGCTCATGGTCATACATGTTTGTACGAGATCTTTTTGTGGTTCAGTCAGGGGAGGTGGATTGCTGGGAGTTATAGGTATTACAGGACCTCAGCTGGTGCAAGAAATGGTTAAACTAACAGTGGACAAGGTAGTCTAAATTTTTCCCAGCCTAAGAATGCAAGCAGCAACAGCAGCAGGAAAAAAAAAAAGACTTCCACTTGTAGCATCCCTGAGGATAATTGAGGAGGTGGAGCAGAAAGATCTCTGAGTTTCATGAATCAGCTCTCGCTGCTACTGGGCCTAACCAGTCTCACCCCGTTCATCACTGTAGTGCAGTTCTAGAGGCAATCAGGGTGTGCCATGCCAACCTCTTCAACTATTGCAAAGTGGAAATATGAAGTCTGCCATTTGTGGGGCCTGGGGTGCCCCATGTTTATTGAAGCAGTCCATGGGTTGTTGTATTGCAAGCTGACGGGTAAGATACCTTTGCCTAAACTAGACAGATCAGATTTTGGGCTAAATTAGACATTATATAAGGAATCTTGTGTTCCTTTTTCTATTTTATTTTGGTTTCAGCAGAAAACAAGCCTTTGTCACTCAGGTACAGAACTTTGTAAGTTCCCTTTGTAAGATAGGAAAAATGAGCTAGGATCCTCCAGTAGACCCTCCCCCCCCCCCCGCCATGGCTGTGGTCACACTTAAAGTTTTAATCCTGCTTCAATCCACTTTCAGAGTGAAAGAATACATCATCAAAGTGACAAGCTGTTTTCTTTCAGTGCTAAATAACCTTTGGAATAGATACTGTGGAAAGAAAATTAGTGTTCACTTTGTTGATGTGTTCTCTTGATATGAAAGTGGACTGAAGCTGGATTAAACCTTAGGTGGAAGCTGCCCTTTGACTAGAAACCTCCCTGCTTCTCCCAAACAGCGCTTTGATCCAAGTACAGTCTAAAGAAATCAAAGGGAGGCTTCCATTCAGAACATTCCCCCTTGCCCATCCCCCTTGAATAAATGCTTTGTGATATTAACTAAAAGCTTTCCGATGTGATTTTCCAAAGATTCAGGGCCATCAGAATAAAAGAATTGCTCTGCCCAAAAGCCTGTTGTTATAGTGGCCAATAAGCTGTTCATAGACGGCTGGACAATATAAAGGCCAGTACACATGACACTAAAGTTATGGGACCAGAGAACAGAAACACAGCACAGTAGAGGCCAAGGTCAAACAGGATAGTTTATCTTTAGACATATATGATTGCAGTGGTTTCTTGTAAGGGCACCCTTATTCTGATCCAGTCTGTACTTCATTGCCAGCAAAAATAAAAAAAGGGTAATCCATTATTTGCAAAGGTTAGGTTCTGCAAAAATCCTGTGAATTCAAAAGTCATGAATCACAAAAGACCTGGTAGGGGCCATATCCTGGCTTCATCCCACCTGAACAGGACTCAGAAAATGGTCACTCCCAGATCCTGATTTATCGATGTGTGAGTTTTCTCTTTTTTTTCTCTTTCCTTTTTTGTGAGTAACAAGTGAGTGTTACATATGCTCCTTCATGAATATCCAAAACTTAACCGGTAAAAAACTACTGAATAACGTGACATTCACACTTAAGTTTAATAGAAAGCAAAATCTTTCTCTAGAGTTTCAGTATTTTATAACAAGTTTCTCCTCCCTTGAGCGTTAGGGCTTTTTCTGACCCAGGCAAATTTCCCTGACTTTTAATTTTCTCTAACATCTTCCAGATGAACCAGACCATCATTGAATATTTGCGTGTGCTTCTCAGTGGAAGTCAGTTCAGAAAAGAAGCTAACTGGCAAAGCTGCCATTCAAAGAGGGTGCAGTATTTTGATTGTTTACTGGGACAATTGCCGCCTATATTTGCTACGCCTTGTGCAACAGGGCATGGGATTCAAAAGCTTCTCGTCTCTGTATACAGTAGTGCTTTTCCTATTACAAAGACCTTTCAAGTGCAGGCACTCTTTAATATCTTTTGGAAAGTACTTTTGAGACGATCTACTTGAGTTTATCATTATTCTTGTCTGGCAGACAGTTTGGAGCTGTTGATCAACTCAAGTTCAGCAACTGAAGCTGGTCTAAGCTCTGTTTAAGAACTGCCACAGATATAGAATCCCCCGTTTGAAACTGAGGGTGCCTCCAGACACACCCCTTGCTCCACCTTAAATATGAAGCTCCTTCCAGTCCTCCAAACTGGAGGATCAGAAGCTTCATACTTAAGGTGGAGCTGCTTCTGGTCCTCCAAACTAGAGGAATGGAAGCTTCAAATTCCCGGCGCAGCTGCTTCCCGGTGGCACGACGGGAAGCTCCGTTGTTAGTAGTAAATACTATTAAGCGTGCTTCATTGTTTCCGTCCCCTGCAGTAGGAAAGTGGCATTCCTCTGTCCACATAGTAGAAAGATGCTGGATAACCAGTATCTTTTTACTGTGGGTTTAACAGTATTTACTGCGCTCTGACTGCAAGCGACAGAGCTTCCCACCTGGCTGACAGGAAGCAGCTGCACCAGAAATTCAAAGCTTCCATTCCTCTAGTTTGGAGGACTTAAGGTGGAGCAAGGGGTGTGTCTGGAGGCACCCTGAGTAGATTCCAACTTTGTTTTTATTAGAGGTGCTTTGTGGAAGAACTCAGCATACAGGCATTTCTCAAAACAAGAGGGAAGTTAATGGAATGTGGATGATCTGTAGTGATTTAATTCCTCAGACGGCAAGGTTGACCCACTCCTAAATTAACACATTCGCTCATGCACTTGAAGCCTGAGTCTAGAAATGACAAAGGCTGTGGTGCTAGTGGTTACTGTGTGGTGGTGAAGAAAGGCACTCTGCACATGCTTAAAGACATTTTTTTTGCCCTTTTGGATGCTCTCTCAAACTTAAAATTATGCCTGAGGGTGGAGGAGACCTCTCAGAAATGAAGGCACAAGCCTTCCCTGAACTTCTGTTTTTCTTTGTTCTTGGATGCATGTGTGCCCCTTCATTCCTCTTGACACCCTTCTGACTGCTGTGGGTGCAGGGATCCTGCTGGAGCTGTGCCCCGAAGCCCTGAAAGAGCTTTGACTTCTGAGTCCTAATTCACGTGTGTGGAGCTGTCAGGCACAGGAAATGCACTGTGCTGGAAGCGCCTCAACCTGCTGGTGGTTCTTTGTGTTGAACACTGGCTCAGCGCCATTCCCCTTCCTTCTTCCCATGCTGCTCTTTTCCCTAGTCCCTGTCAGGCGTCCAGCTGCTGACAAGTAAACGGGGAGTCGAGGGAGCTTGGGCTTTGAATGCTTTAGGAGTGTCCCTGTAGATTAGCTGCTGCCTGCTGCAGCTGCGCCATCTACTGGCCACATACCAATTTGCGAGGCTGGTACAATGACTTCTAAAAGAATCGTAACTTATAGGGAAGAAAAAGGTTCTTCTTTGCGACACTTATTTCTGACTCTCCTTTTTTGTAGCTTAAAGGGGCATCTGTCATCTGGATGCAGCCCAGATTCTCTTACCTTTCATCTGAACACTCACTCAAGAAGACAGCTAATCCTCCGGATCCAGATACAAATACAAAATAAATAAATAAAAAATGTTAACAGACCTTGACAGCTACACTACAACTTCCCCAAGTTCTTCAGGCTTTGAAACATCAACAGCTCTCACAATGTCACAGCATTGGGTGTGACAGAAACATCAGGCAGGCCACAGCTGGGCCACCCAGCCCTAGACTGGGGATTCAAAATTCAAGACGATCTCAGTAAGTTGGAGACATGTGTTGAAAACAACAGATTAAAATTTAACAAATACAAGGTGCCACATTTAGAACCAAGCAGGCTCAAGTACAGAAACAGGATAGGAGTTAGGTGAGTTGGTCATGTCCTGTATGAAAAAGATCTTTGTTGTTTAGTTGACTAAGCACAATCTGAAGTGTGATATGGCATGATATGCAATTCTGGTCTACATCAGTAGAAGTATAGTCTTCAGATCAAAAAAAGTATTGGTTCCCCTCCCTTCAGTGTTAAATTCTACTTTGGGTACTGTGTCCAGTCTAAGAAGGTTTCAAATTAATCAAAAGAGGCTATAAGAGGACTCATGAGGAGATATCGAGAAAACTAAGTATATTTAGCCTTGCCAAGACACCACCCATATGGCATCAAAAGGATGATTAGATGTTGCAAGCCTCTCACTTTTTCTACCAAAGAACATACCTATCTTTAAACCTTACATGGTCACAACTTCACTTTAACCCTTTTTCAGTCCATCTTCAGGTCTGACTGCTCATGCTCACACCTTTTCATTTCTATCATTTTTATTCATTGACTTTCCACCCTCCATCTGGACTTTCCTGAATGGAAAGTCCACAAATAAAATGGATAAAAATAAAGTGTGAGCAGTCTGACCTGAAGATGGATTGAAGGAGGTTTAAAGTGAAGGTGTGACTGACCACAGACTTAGAGAACTATTCTAAGATTGCTTATGTTGGCAAAGTCAAAGCAGGAGGGGGGAATTGAGGCTCCCTTCACCTCCATGCTAATCCTTTGGCTAGAATATCACGCAAAGTACCCTGTCCAAGTCCTACATCTGTCCTGCCTGTGGTGGAACCAAGTAGAAACTCTATGGCTCCATCCCCAAGCAAGCTGTCTGGCACCGTTTGGGTGTTGTATTGGCACGCAGGGGCCAGGAGTGGGGCCGGGCACGCATTTTGAGCGTCCCCATGGGACACCCGGCAATGCGCGCCAGGTTTAGGGCTTGGCGCAGATGGAGGCATCCCCAAGCAAGCCATGCTGAGCCCTGGCATGGGGGAGAATCGCCACCTCCTATCCACCCCCTCTGCCTTCATTGGAAGCAGGATCAAAAGCTGGAACTCTCAGCTGTCAAACGCCTACTGCTGCTAAACCGTTGCGGCTTTCTGCGTTAAATTTTTTTTTTAAGTCCTCCTTGAACAGGAACAACGGAGAAGGTGATATTAAGGTGTGATTTTCAGTTTACGGCATTCTCCGTTGTTCCCATCTGAGCAGAGGTGCGCAAAAGTCTGTGCCTCCTGTCAGCAATTAGAACTTTTGGCTGTCAAGCACCTATTGCCACTGTCAGCTCACCTCTCTGCCGCATCCCCCCCTCCCTTAGTGGCAGGGACAGCCAGGGCTGGGGTGGGAGGCACGAAAAGAAGCATAGATAAAGCTTCATTACTAGAAGGAACTTTAAAAAACAATTTTAACACCAAAAGCCGCAACGATTTAACGGCAGTAGGCGCTTGACAGCTGAGAGTTCTGATTGCTGAAAAGGAGACACGTGAGCGGAAATCTTCTCCCCATTAGCCCGCAAGCGTCCCCATGTGGGTTCCCAGCTTGCTAAGCAAGCGCGCTGGGCTCCACCTACAGTGTCGAGACCCGTTTTCCAGGGTGCCAAATTTGGCACTCTGTTAGTCCTATATGGGGGGATTTGGCACCTTTTTCGCGTGCCAAATCAAAACCACATGGGGACAGAGAGCGCTGATCCCACTCTCAGCACCATACCAAAGTAGCATGTGGATGGGGCCTGTCTGTGTGAGCAACTTTGTCTCCCTGCTGCCTTCCAACCCCACAGTGACTTACCACAGGTAATTATTATCTTGCTCCAAGAAGAGATAAATGGAGATGATGCCTAAGTGGGGACATGATAGCTCTTTTCATTTCCTGGGGTGGGGGAAATGTTAGTGTAATGAATCTTCAGAATGCATTACATACAATAATGGAATTATATTTTAAGAGGGCAAATTTCTGTTGAATATCAGGGAAGAAGAACCCAAAAATGTTCCATCAGAGTAAGAGCGCTTAAGTAGTGGAACTGACTACTTAGAAAGGTAGTGGTGTTCATTTATTTATATGTAGGCAGGTTGGACAAGTTAGCCTAATTGGCTCTTGCTAATGTTATGGTTCTGTGATTTACCAGCAACATCCCTGTGCATTCTGCCCAGACCAAACAGAATGGATGGCTACAAGATTGATAGCTGAATGATACTAGTCAAAGCAACAAGGGACTTTTTCAGCTTCTAGGACATTCTGTAGTAGCCCTTCAAGTGCTCGTATTTCAAAGAATGTCAAATGAAAAAATTGAACCAGAAACAGCCAACTTAGAATTCAAGAGGTTCAGTGTGATCGTATGCCACTTGAATGGTGTGGCTATGTATTTTTTATTATAATGTTTCTTTATTGGGGTACTAATGCTGGGATGCAACTGTTTTGTGATATGTTTTATCCTTATTGTAAACCCACCCTGAGACTATTTGGTTAAGGGAGTTATAAATTTCTTAAATAAATACATAATGATCACTCTCTCTTCTCTGCATTTTGTTCCCCTCTGACCTCACTGTTTACAAACATGTAGCAAAGATTAATGCTTCAGGCATCTGACAAAAGGAACTGTAATCTGTGAAAGCTACATGACACAGCTGAACAATCTTATCTATTTTGATGCCTGTGGCAATTTTCTTCCCAAATCAGTACCCAATGCAAATAGATCTTAATGACCAAGTTCCCACTTGGCAATTTAATCTTGTTTTAAACTTTTTGAAAATCAGAAGTGAGGTCTGTTTTTTTGCATTCCCACTGTTACCTTAAAATATGGACTCACTCTCCATCTTCAGTGCCCAGCAGGAGAGAAACCTCCTCCGCTCTCTCCTCCCCTCAGCAGAACCCCCATGCAGTCAGCAATTGGACACCATCATAGCCTGATTTCACTGGGGTGGGCAATTCAAACCCCATTCTCTATATAAACCTGTCCCCAGATCAGATCATGGAGTCCTCTGGCAGTAGCTTTTCTTCACCACTTCTCCCCTGACCACAGCACCACTTCTTTCTCATGTTAGCAAGGCAGTATAAGATTGAAGATCACTTTCTCTTCTTATAATGGTGTTTCACACTAGATCGGTAGGTTAGAGCAGCACGGAATGGCAGGCAGTGAGGCAAAAAGAGTTGATTGTAGAAACAATCAAGGAAGGAGGGAGCAGGCAACTTTTTACACAAAGCCAACACACTTTGCAACCCTACGACAGAAGCTGCTAAAGTCTGATCACTGCCAGTGAGTCCCTCTTATTGAAATCAGGCATTTTCACTTTCACTTATTCCCATCATTGCTACCTTTATCTAAGCTTGTTACATTCTTGTGTGTGCCTTTGCTACTGCCTGCTCTTTCATTTTTCACCTCCTTCCCCTCCCCTTTCAGCCAGCCATAAAAAAGAGCTGGGTGAAGGGGGGACTACAGCAGAGGAAATCATACTTTCTCATTGGGCCAGGGAAAAATGAGAAGACCCCTAAAGCAAGATTCCCTCCCCACAAAAAATGCTTGTGTTCCCATTTTGCTAAATGAAGTGGAGTATTTCTAAATCCAGCAGTGAGACCTCTTTTGATCCGAATATAGATAATCCACATTTCGGGACCTTTAATCCTCATAAAATGCTGATTCTTTTAAAACTTTGGGAATAGTGAGCACTCAAAATGGTCTCAAAGCTCATTATAATCTGTTTGGGAATGCACCCAATGACATCTGCTAGCTACTTTGCCAGTCTCAACATACATTCTGAAATATATCCTGGGATAGCCATCTGCTGGCTACAAGCTAATGCAGATTATGGCAGGCTTCACCTGGGGCCTTCCACAGTCTGCACTGCATGCAAATAGCAGGTCCCTTTTCTGCGATGTAATCCAGAATAAGGCCAAGTGCAGAAAGGCCCCTGGTTAAAGCCAAATCGCAACAGATGAAACTTGCCTTTTTATGTAGACAGATATTTTGTCTACCTTTCCCAATACTGCTTACTTTGACCACTACTCTCTAAGGCAGGAGTCCCCAACCTTTGTTGAGCCAGGGACCAGCTTCCTTTTCCATGGCGTGGTGGGGGCATGGTGTGGTGGGCAGCAGCAGCAGTGCCACGGACCGGCAAAAAACCCCTACGGACCGTCACTGGTCCATGGACTGGTGATTAGGGACCTCTGCTCTAAGGTATCCAGCTGAGGCCTTTTCCAGTGTATCTACTTCAGATGAAAGGAACAGAACTTAGGTTTATAAATGCAAATCTTCTTCTACATTTCCAACCAGCAGCATATCTATTTCCTCTTTTGGACAGAACACAGAGGAGGAAGTGGAAAGGCTAATGGTAGCTTGCAGATAAATGAGAATCTATTTTTGTGTCACTAACATCCTTCACTGCTCTCCCTGTCACCTTAAAAGTCCTTTCAAGACAGTTTTGGCAACCAGAAAGAATAAATAATTTTCCAAATCTCCTAATTCTGGCTTCTTGCTGCTGAATAAGCCTCAAAGAAATCTGAAATTATATAATGGCAATGTTCTGTGATTTTCAAAGTCTCTGGAATGCTGGGGTGGGAGGCACGAAAAGAAGCACAGATAAAGCTTCATTACTAGAAGGAACTTTAAAAAACAATTTTAACAATAAGAATGATCTTATGTTGATCACAATTTTAGTGCTGTATGCTGTAGCTCAGTAGCTACCCTGGGGCATAGTGAAAAAAGAATGCACTGTGCTTACTTTGTAAATAGCTTTGAAGCTAGGAGTTATATTTGTTATTATTGCTGTTAACTTCTGCATTAAAGGTGCCCTCATCAATTTTGTCTGCTCTCAAAAGCTCTGTTTTATTTGTGGACTTTCCACCTTCCATTTGGAAAGCCCACAAATAAAATGGATAGAAATGAAAAGGTGTGAGTAGCCAGACCTAAAGATGCACTGAAGAAGGTTCAAAGTGAAGGTGTGACCACAGCCAGTGAAGGGTTGTTCATTCCTTTTTTCTTTCTGCTACTCAAGGGGCAGGTTGTGCCCACCTTCCCTCTGGGTAGTAGTCCATCAGAAAGATGGGTGAGATGCAGGTAGTTTAGGTCATGTTGAACTATCTTAAGTTAAACATCTGTCCTGGGGAGGAATACTTGCATTCTAAGGATACTCCCTACATCCTTGGAATTACAGAAGGTGAAGGAGAATCCAGTTTGTTTTGTTACTTTTTAAATAATCAAATGCTGCCTCTGCACAATAATGGGAAATCGTGGAGGTGCAGCGTCCTTGTGCTACACCCCTCTGAGGCTTTTCAGACTCTGAAGCTGGGGACCTTTCATTGACTAGCTCCAAAGTTTCCAAATGGCCTCATTAAGAAAAGGCCTCCAGAATTAGATCATTTCTACTGTGCATTCTTTAGTGGGGTTTGTTGGAAAGCGAGTGAGGTGTGTCAGGCTTGTTTCAGACTTCCCTCTGCGCAATGATGGTGGGAGAAAATGAGGGCAGGAAGTGCTCTTGTGGTGGTTTTTTTCTGCTGTTCAAAAGAGTCACTTCCGAGAATACCTGTTACCTTTGGAGGCGGATTGTGGGCCCAACGGATGTAGTAACATGTGGTCAACCATGGCCTTTGAGCCCCTTTTCAGGGCAGAGGACACTCTTTACAGACTACTGGTCCCCCATCTTGCACCCCCCATTCACCCTGTTTTGCATCCTCCTCCCGCCTACCCTCCCCCGCCCCCACAATGCCCCCACAGGCCTACCACAGGCCTCCTGTGAGGCCTTTATGGATTCCTGGAGGTCGCTGGACCCCAGGCTGAGAACTGCTGGCTTAGGGCTTTATCTAAGGCTGCATCCAATGAGCAGTTATTTATTCTGGATATTCCAGAATGTATCAGAGGAGCCCATGCTATTCTGGCAATCCACATTTTGGAGAAATGCTGGGGTCACATAAGGAAGGGGAGAAACAAAGTCACCTGACCACTGAGTTCACATTTGCTCATGGTTTTAAAGTGAACTGTGGGAAGAAGTGGCAGATATTCAGCTGAAGTTCGAGGTTGTACCCAAAGCTGATGGGAGAAAGAAGGAAGAACGATTATAAAGTAGTTGGATTGCATCTTTGAACATACAAAATTTCTACCTGCCCTCCTTTTTTGAGCAAAACATATGGGTCCCTGGTAGGTGGAAAACAGTGATAAAGAGAAAATGTGCCATTTTAATATTAATGAAGCTTGATGTTAAATTTAGATGGTATATTAATAACACGGCCATGAGCTAGCTGCAGAAAAGCATTTGTGCCAAATTTAGTAGGAAGCATTTAAAAGAAATCTGCTCATACGAGACTTAACAATACTATTAATTAAGCTGTATTGTCTCCTGTAAGAAATTGGATGGGAGAATAGAGGAAATCTGGTGGGACAGTAGTGATTGATCACTTGAAAATACTATTCAGACAGCTAAATTTTAATCCACTTTCAGTCCACTTTCAGAGCAAGAGAACACATCACCCAAGTGACTAGCATTTTATTTCCACTTTTTCTAACCCAGTGTGATGCTGAAAGAGAGCAGCTTCATACTTTGTGGGTGTGCAAAAGTGGATTAAAACTTAGGTGTGAATGTGGCCCTTGTGCATACGCTTAACTTCCAGCACACTGTTTGCTTTCTTTCTGAGGGATCCATTTCATGGTAGGTTTCTGTGCATATTCATAACAGATTACAAATGAATCACTTTACTGTTCATTGAATATATTGAAGCAATACTCCTGTTCAGCCAGACCTTTTCCTATGCTGCTGCTTTGGCTGTCCCTCAGCAATTTGATTATAAAGGGTTATCGTTCTCATTGTTCCCAGAAATCTCATTCATTTGTTTTGAGATCTGTCTGATTTTTCATTCTTTTCTTTCATTACAATAGCTTTCCATGGTTTTAAAGATAGCGCTACATCTTTTGTTCCAAGTTAAAGGACTGCATTATTAAACCATTTTGCTCTCCACTCCTCAAAATTATAGAAACAAAGGAAGTTATATCATCTGAATTATAACATGATAATTTCTTCAGTTCAATTCCAATCAGAAGTACAACAGTTTAGACTTTTAATAATCATGTTCAGACATATTCAGATTATAATTACTTTTCTTTTGGTAACGATAGCTCATCTGAGTGGATGATTGCCTATTTGACTTTGATAAGCTTCAGAGGTCAAAGCAGAGATAATTACAGACATCTGTTTTCTAAAGAAACCAAATCCTTGGAAAACAATTTTAAAGTGGCATCTGCAAATGGGTTAAAGGAAAGAAGAAAACATGTTGTGGTTCCAAAGGCAGGCATAAGAAAGTTGCAAATCTTACAGATATATGGCACTTGGAAGATGGCCATTTTAGTCATATAGCTTGCATTCTAAACGTGAACTCTTGACACTTGGGTTCAAATTCTCACTTATTTGTAAAACACATTAGGTAACATAGGACGGATCAACATTCCTTGACCTAGTTTACTTTCTAGGAAGGGTTGCTGGTTGGAATCAAGGCCAGTGTTTATGTTTAATGACTATGTAGACAAGGGAATTTTGGCAAATGTACTGTATAATGCAGGCACCAGCTGCAGAAATTTTCTGTGCTGTTCAACTACTAAAGAAATATGAAATTTGACCTGGATTCTGTATGGTATTCCAATACTGTCAATAATTGACTGAAGAATGCACTTTGCCCCCTAGATCCACAAGGGCAGAGATGTTATTGGGTCCAGAAGACTAGAGTGTTCTATTAGGAGAAAATCTCAATTATTTTAAATTTAAATTTGCTCTCCACCCTTGGGCTAGGATAGCTTCCACAATGCTCACTACAAAGATAACTTGGGCCAGAAATAGGACCATGCTGGCATCTGCCCATGGGAGAATTAAAGTTCTCCCAGTTTCAAGTTGGAGGCCTGGGAAAATTCATTGGCGCACCTGGCACACCCTTTAAAGTGGGCTGTTTCTGGAGCCCAGCAAAATGACACCTTGCTCGGCGTACCAGGTGAAACACTCCAGCCACCTTTCTGCAGGGCAGCAGCTGAAGCAGGGCAAAGACTGAAAATGCATGGGAGACTGCTGTCAAGTGGTGTCCTGTTGGTACACTCCCTGGAGTGAGCAATGAGACCAGTGTGGCCACAATATTCTTCTATCGGCTGAGCCTTCTGGAGCGTATGCTGGTGTGTGGAACCACCATTCCCAAGGCTCAGCTAGCACAGTCCAATAACTTAAGCTATGTAGAAGCTGCTCAGGAGTTGTTAGGTTTGAATTACGGCTTGGAATGACTTTGGTCTGGCACCAGTTTTCACACTAACTTCACCAGGCTGTTTTGAGTGAGCATAAAATGGAAGGAAGAATAGTCAGATGAACTGCCTTGAGGCCATCTGAGGAAAGGTGGGATATAATTTTTTTCATTTTTATTTGTATACCGCCTTTCCAAAAGAAAATTTGCCCAAGGCGGTTTACAACAAATAGAAAATATAAAATGCAAAGTAATAATCAAAACATAATAAAAATACATTATAAAAATTGCAGATCATACAAAACGTCTTAAAATAAGCCAAAACACACACTCAAATTGAGGCAGGTGAGACCAAATGGAGTCCAGAGCAGCAGGCCAGTCCATTTCTATTTTCTTTTTCTTTTATACTGCCATTCAGAAAGAAAAAGAAAAGAAAATGGAATACATGAACAAACAAAATTCTACTCTTCTTTTAGCTCACTTCGGCTGTGGTCACACCTACGGTTTAATCCAGCTCCAGTCCATCTTCAGAGCAAGGGAACACAAAGTGAGCAGTAATTTTCTTTCCACATTACCTATCCCAAAGGTGAATTTTCGGAGTTATTTAACACTGAAAGAAAACAGCTTATCACTTTACTGATGTATTTTCTCACTCTGAATGTAGACTGAAGCTGGATTAAGGGTGACCACAGCCTTCAGGTAAAATAGAAACAGTGCTAGTTTCTTAAGCCTATGCCCTGAGACATTCCTTCTAAGATTTAGTTGTGAACCAAGAGGTTATCTATGTACAAAATATTCCCTTCTTGACAAATGATGTCTTTGAACATGGCCTGGCTTCTCTGTCATAGCAATACAGCTTCACAGTTTTTCAGAGGGCAACATCTCCTGCAGTGCTGCTAGATACAAAATAAATGACCTTGCAAGTACACAGAGGGGACCAAAGAATTTTGATTTTGCCACCAGTTTGTGTGGACAGAAATGGGAAGCTGGGGAAGCCTGCTGACAGCCTCCCCATGCCGGCTCCAATGGAGCCAATCGAGGAGACCGGGGGGAGGGCCCAGCTGTCAAAGAGGGAGAGCATGCACTCTCCCTCTTTGACAGCTGGGGATGCTCCAGCAATCCAGCTCTTCCCCAGCCATTTGCAGAAGCGTCCTGCTTCCGAAACTGTTTGAGGGGAAGAACCAGATGTAAGACCTAATTTTTTAGGTCTTACATCAGGGTAGGATTTTGGCAGCAAAACCGGTCTTGTGCACCAAAATGTGGATGCGGCTTCCTCAAACAGCCTGTTCCCATTACAAACTTAAAATGGTTTGGAAATGGTTTCGATCCTCACAGTCCCCACATCAGGTTGGCTTAACATGCTTTCTCGCTCCTGTTCTTGCATTTTAAATGGTTTACATTTCATACTGTGGGAACGGTACCGTTTTAGTGGGATGAGAATGCGTATTTAGGGTTTCCTTCTCCCAAAAGCGCTCTAGGAACTCCCTGCCCTTGTCACGTCAAAAATTTTGTGGCCCAATCAGAGAGAAGGGGTGGGCGCCATGACTGGCAATGGGCGGGGAGAAAAAGATAACGCTTTCCCAAATGAAGTTTTCAAGCACTTTCAAAATCGAGATTGAACGCGATTAAAGTTGAAAGTAATGGGATCAGGCAAATTCGTGTTTGCATCCGGTTCTTTTATTTTGGTTTAGGAAAACTGTTTTAAGCTTGTAATGGGAATGGGGGCCAAAGGGTTCCTAAATGGGTTCCTTATGCAGAAGCTGTGTCTTAATCCCTCCCCAAACTGGCTCTAAATCCGTTTTTAGAGCCAATGCAGAAAGGGCCTTTGAGTCCCCTTAAAAGGGTAAGAAAATACAGTGGTACCTCGACATACAAGTGCCCTGACATACAAGTGTTTTGAGATACAAGCCGCCGAGCGAGTGATATTTTGCTTTGAGATGAGAGCAAGATTTGAGATACGAGTATGTAAATACAGTACAGTACATAACAAAAACAACTGAGGTGGTGTTTTGGGAGCTGGAATGGATTAATGGGAAAATTGCTTTGAGATACGAGCGATTTGACATAAGAGCAAGGTTACGGAACGAATTAAACTCGTATGTCAAGGTACCACTGTAATGGTATAACAGCCAACCCTTCTCCTCCTTCTTCTAAACCACTTATATGGTGGGGCCAGGCCTGAGGGCGGGTTTAAGTATCTTTTTGGTACAGCACATGCTGTCTAGTTCTGCCTCTTTTTTTCCTCTTAACAACTGTCCCATTGTGGGCTGGATTGCTAAGCTCTGCCTCTCACAGTTGGATACCTAGCCTCCATTTCAGTGCCAGTATTAGTAATAAGGCTCTGCAGGAGGATTTCCCTTGAAGCTTGCCAAAAATATAAAAACACTAAGACAAAGCTAGGTTGCTTTTCTTTAGAGTGACAGACATTAATGAAATTGTAACCGAGAGTTCCATTAACCTTAATGCGGCAGTGTCAAACAATTTTGTCTTGAAAGGAATAAACCCAAAATATTTCTGTTGTGAGCTAAAATAACACATTCAGGGATGAGAGACCATATTTTCTTTCAAAAAATAATGCATCCTATTAACGTCTTAGTTTTATTTGTTTTTATCAATACATTAGTAATTAAATAAACACTTCTTAGAAGTCAGTGATATAATTTAATAGGACATTTCATTTAGTTTCTATTTATAATATGCTTTGTAATACTAATAACTGGCAAAACCTGAGATTTGGGACTGCGAAGGTGGTAGGAGACAGACATGCCTCCAGTTGGAAGCTAGATTTTGATCCTAAGAATACATTTTGATCCAAAGTGGTGGGAAGTGTGGCTAGTTAAGATCAGTGGTTGGCGGCCGTAATTGGCAAACTAATGCTTTTGGTATTGACATGCTCCATTTCATCAGGTTTTTTTGTAGCTCCCAACATCCAGCATTCACAGCAGGTTGGTTTGAAGACCTGCAGAGGACTTAAACAAAGCGGGTGAACTGGAGCCAAGAGTACTATGAGATTCCAGCCGTGCCCCATTCCACCGGTTGCTGGTGGTTTGGATCAAACCAGACCCTCGCCCTTTTCTCACTGTCATCACAGAAGTGGTCTGTGTCACTGCAAAGTAGTTGAATGATTTGGGCTCTTTGGTGCCTCCAAAAATGGCAGAGTAAGATTGCTGCCAGGTGTGAATTTATTGCAGAATCAGTCTTAACTCAAAACGTTTTCTACTGTCAGTATCATCAGCTGAGAAGCTGGACAGCATTTGAGAGGGCCTTCTCTCTGGTAGCCTTTATGTTTCAAAATTCTCTCTCATCTGAGGTGCCTCATACGTCATCACAATATGGCTCAACACTTTGTGAAAATACACCTCTTTACTTTGGCTCGGAGGCTTGGCTGTTTGCCTTGCTTAGAATTAACTGAACTACACTGAATGATTTTTATTTCTTCAATCTCTTTTTCAAATTGATATTAATGTATCTTTCTAGTTGGTTTTAAATTTATTTACATTTATATTGATTTAAATGTATGTATGGAAGCCTTACCCATATGCAGTGTGCATGGGTCAAAGGCTCCTTGGTCATGTCAATAAGCACATGCATAAAGATAAACCAGTTGACATTGTCTATCTGAACTTTCATAAGGCTTTTGAGAACAAACTCATTGTGGAATGAGTGGATAGGTTCCGTCTTGGATTAGTAATAGGCTAAAGGATGGGAGACAGAGAGTAGTAATAAATGGACAGTTCTCATAGTGAAGAAAGGTGAGAAGAGAGGTCTACCAAAGTTCAATATTAATAAATGATCAATGAGTAGGAATAAAAAGTGTAATATCAAAGTTTGTTGACAACACCAAGGTATTCTGTGTAGTGAAAACTGAAAAAGATTGTTAAGATCTCCAGGGGGATTTCTTGTCATTGGAGGAATGGGCAATGAAATGGCAAATGCACCTCAGTTTACGTAAGTGCAAAGTGATGCACACTGGAGCAAAAAGCCCCTCAGTTGCACCTATAAATGAATGAGGGTCTAGTCTTTCTGTGACAGACCAGGAAAGGGATCTTGGAGTTCTAGTGAATAACTCAATGAAGATATATCCAGTGCACAGCAGTAGTGAAAATAAAAATGTGAATTCAATGCTAGGGTAATTCATAAGAGAAGAGAAAATAAGTCAACAAAACATCATTGTGCCCCTTTATAAAATTATGATGAGGCCACATTTGGATTATTGTATACAATTCTTGTTACCACACCTCAGAAAGAATATTGTTGTATTGGAAAAAGTGCAGAGAGGGGCAACTAGAATGATTAGTGGGCTGGAACATTTCCCTTATGCGATCAGTCTTAGGCCTAGTCAGCCTTGGAAGATGATGTTTAAGGTGGAAGCTGATTGAAGTTTATAAAATAATGTGTGGTATGGAAAAGGTGGACAGAGAAAAAAAATCTCTATTCACAAAAATAGAACATTCTATGACAGGGCTGACAAGGGGGAAGTAGTTTTTTACCCAGAGGGTCTTTGGTCTATCACATTTATTAACAGAGTAAGTAGCAAGAGCTATTATCCTGTATAGCATTAGTAAGGGTTGGACAAATTCACGGAGGACATTGGCTACTAGAATGGATGCCCAGGTACTGTCTCCAGGTTATAGGGTCAGGCAGGATACCTTTAAAGGCCATCTGCAGGGACTTGAGAGTAGGTCAGGTTTTCTCTCTTGTCTTCTTGCTTAAGAATGTCCAGAAGCAAATTGTGAGCCATTGTATGAGATTGGATACTGGACTAGCTGGGGTGTGGCTGGGTCATGTTCTTGCTGGTTACTATTTAAGACATTTATATAATACTTTCCATTTAGGAAAAAAAATCTCAAAGCAGTTGACACAACATTAAAACCCTTGGGTAAAAGTAGCTATTAAAAACACATTAAAAACTGGGTGAACAAGGGGAAAAAAGCAAGCTTTCACAGGGAATGCCCGAGTGAAAGGATATGTCTTGAATAGGCTCCTATAAACTGTTAAGTGTAGGCTTCTCACAGATTGCAGAGGAGGGGGCGATTTAATGGGAAGGTGCCCCCACTAAGAAGGCTTGTCTGAACTCCTGTGAGTATTTGCATTTTGTGTTTATTCAGATTTCTGTGAACAAAATGCACAATCAAACATATGCCAAAACTGGAGTGTCTATGATCCAGCTGCAGGCCAAACAAGCTCCATGATGCAAGTCACTGTCAGGGTCTAACCCAGCATTAAGGATGTCTTGCAAGCATGCTGAAGCAGGATTTTAAAGAGAGTTGATTTTCTTCATGCTAGCGACGGAAGGCAATGGGCTGTTGCTCTTGCCAGCAAGAGGGGTGATTCTAGAAATAGTATGCTGCCTCTGAACCTTGGCCTGCAGGAAATCAGGCACCTTGGTCAAATTCCATGCAGCTAGCTGTCACACCAGAAACTGGAGGTAAGATCCTGCTACTTCCCTGCCTGACATCCAGTTGTGAATATAGCTGTAAAATATTAATGGTGTTTGAATCCTCCTCTCTCATTCTATCTCCCTCCCTCCCTCTCTCTCTGTATCTGGAAACTTCCAGACAGGTGCTGCAGTGCTTAAATGGAGAAATAAAACAATTTAAACAAAATCAAATGGCAAATCAGGCCTCCACAGATCCTTGTTCATCTCTACTTGGTCTGTGAATCAATCTGTTGCTATAATAATCGTCTCTGGCTTGTGATGGTTGCTACAGTCCCTCTGTTTCCAATCCCTGGTTCCCCAGACAGACAGGTGAATGAACTGGCTGAAATTGATGAGGCACAGAATAGAGGCAGCCGGCCATCATCATATCTGAGCCAAGATTCTGTTACAGGTTCGTTAAGCACCTATCTTTCTGCCAAATCCACCACTTTTAATGTCAGGATGGGAGCCAACACTTTAAATAGCACAGTACCCTCAATATATAGAAAAACATATACAATTTGCATGTCTAATTTTAAATATAATCAATTACTTAAACCCAGAAACTTCATTACAGGCAGTAAGATTTCATCATACAATAGAAGGGTGTGACTGGTCCAGCATCCAGCATAGTGACCAACCAGTTATCTCTGTGAGGCCACCAAATGGGACTAGGGATGTCCACAAATATTTGTAACATTTGATATGTGTACAAATTTGGACTAATTCGGACGTTCATGTACAAACTGAATGTTACGACATTTGTACATTGACATTCATATTTGAATGAATGCTTTGGAACATTTGTGAACCTGGGGAGATGGGAAAGTAGCTGTGTCAGTCACATCTGCAACTGATCCAGAGTGCATTCGACATGGATTGAGAGCGGATTCAAGGTGGATTCAGGGCAGATATGATGGTTTCAGAACAGATATGTTGCTGTATACGTATCAGATACTTATCAGATAGGTTTGCGTTCTTATTGGATATTGTACAAATTTGTACAAATACATTCATATTGAATAGAATCCTACCACATTCGAAGGGGATCTATTCGAACTAATATAAATTTTCTTACATTCAATTCAATACAAATCAAATGCAGAAAAAACCATTTGTGCACATCTCTAAATGAGACATAAGTGTTAAAACTTTCCTTCTGCTGTCCTTCCAATAGCTGTTATTCATGACCACCACCTGTGTTCTACTGGAGCACAAGATAGGGAGGTCTTTCAAGCAGACTAGAATCCTCTATTACAGTCATTGTTTGCCTTTTATACTCTTTGTGCGCTCAGAAGCTTCAAAGGCAGTGGTATTTTGAGTGAACTGAAAGTTGGACAGGATTAGAAAATTCACATAACTAAAGGAAATCAGCAGGGTTTATTAACAACTTCTCAGAATATTGGAGCAAGAATTATTTTTCAAATGGAGAAGTCCAGCTTGCATTGAAATGATCAAGTTTAGTGTAAACAACCCACTATGGCAAGGGGCAAAACAATACAAATTTTTGTCACTAATCCTATCAAACTGTTTCTATCTTTGATACACAAGTGAATGAGATGCTAATACTAACTACTGATAGTTTGTTTATTTGCAAAATACAAACCTGGGGGAATGCAGGCGGCTATTAACTTTTTAGATGCTAAAAGGATACATAAAAAGGGGAAAGTAAAACAAAAGAAGATGGAAAGAGAAAGAGCAAAATGTATTCCCAGTTACAGAAATAAAAGCAAAGAGAGAAGTAGTTAAGAAACAGAAATTCATCTGGATTACTAAAGGAAGGCAGGAAGGAACGCTGTAAATAAAAAGAGGAAGGGGGTTCATATATCTTTCTTCCAGAAATTTGGGAGAGTGGGGTGGCCAGGCACTGAAAACGTTTCTCAGCAAGAAAATGGGAGAAAAACATATTTTCATCTCAGTTATGCAGACAGAACTAAGGACAAGACCTGAAAAAGGGGGCAGGGCAGAGAGAGACTGGCCTGAAGGGTGCCTTGTAACCATCTTTTCTGTGCTTTGCTGTCAACTAGTGATTTCAGCCCTGGAAAGCCAAAGTGGCAGTTGAAAGTAATCTAGTCTGAACTTCAGATCAGTTCTTCATCTGCTGGAATGTCAGTGTGGCAGCCTCTGCTGGGTCTGTAAATGCTTCTTAGCCAGCATGTCCATGGGAGTCGCCCACAGAGATGAGTATTTAATAGATTCCCCTTACTTCAAATTGGTTTTAAGCTCCTGGTGCCACACTAAAGCAGTTGACAGGATGTCCTTATGGAAGTGTGAGGTGCCTTTCTCACATCAATTCAATTCATGGCAGCCGTTTGGCTGCTTGTTCTGAATTGGCCCACAGGTGCTGTACCTGCGTGGCATTGTTGGCCGTTGAAAAGGCCATGAAATGGTTGTAAAACACCACCATTTGCTGTCCAAGCTGACCCAGGCCATGACAGTTTCAATGGCCTTTGGGAAGGCCAAAGCATACCTGGGTCAGCTCTTCTGTCAAATCAATTAGAAGCAAGGGATGGGTAACCATTATATTCTTTTCTGCTGGGAAGGCAGGATGCAATTACAGAAAACTCAAACCAACTAGGGCCTGAGCAAAAGCCTGTTTGAGTATTCTGTATATATATCACACCTATACTTGTAAGTATTTTGTTCATTTGTGGACATTTGTGTCTGGTTCAAAACAGCTTGTGTGTGATATGTGGCACTGAAAACCAGGAGGGTGGGGACAGAGGGAGGTGCCTGTACCGTTCCCTGAGAAACCAAAATGTGATTGACAGAAGTGTACCCAATCACAGAGGGAAGACGGAAAGGAAGAATGGGGAGGGCTGGAGAGGAAAAAGATACTTGGCTATATCAGTCTGAAGGTGGGGAGATTGAAAGGTGTGGACAGAGAAAGATGAACTGAGCATTAAATTAGATGAGTGTAAGCAACCCAACAACACACTAAATCACTATTGTGCACTAAAATGGACTAATTTGTTGTGGTATGACTAGGACCTTAGAAGAAGAAGCATTCACATGCTAGTTCAATAGACTTCTCAGTCTGGCCAACCTGGTGGGAAGGTAAGGGAAGGAAAAGTGAAAATTTATGCATCCAGGCTTCTTCACCAGACCATTTAAACTATTCACAGGTGCTCTTGTTTTATTGCAGTGCCTTTAGGCCATAAGACAACAGGGCCTGATTTGCATGTCTTGGTGATTCAAAGGGAGGGTTAACTCTAAGTTTTTTTTTATGGTGGGTCCATATTATATTTCTTATGCTACAAATTGAATCAATCGTTATTAATCCTGAGAGATGTTGCTAACTAGCAGAAGGTCTGGTCATTAAAAAGCTTAAAGGCAAAGATAAACGCTGCTTGAAATGTAATGACAATTTCTTCTCTATCCATAAATTTCAACAGCAAGCAATATTTCTGAAGCCTGGAGAAAACTGTTCTTCAGGGAGCAGTCATTTCTTCAGCCAAATTTCAATCAAAGCAGAGCTTCCTCTGCCAGCAATCTGCCAAAGGTTACCACTAACAATGACAGGAAGAGCTGGAATCTATCAGTATGCTTATTATACACAGAGGGCACATACAGGGGAGAAGCATATAGGAGACAGGACTGCTATGGAAGAAGGGTGGTTTGCATCACAGCATGCCTGATTTCATGGTCCTCAGACTGGTCTGCGAAAAGTGCCTGCCTTCTCCTTTCATGAGTTTGCTTTAACATACTATTTTGTTAACTACTTTCAGTTCCTCTTTTTCTCTGGTGTTTTGACCCTACTAATCATCTGAACAGCTAAATGAGCAACTCTTTTCTCATTTTCTTCAAGTTTAGAAAATAATGGTTTGATAGGTTCCTCAGATGGGTCCTCATCACTTGGTGAAATATTGGGCTAGATTAGAGCACACTACTTCCAAAAACAGTAATCTTATATTTTATATTCCACACAATATTCTTCCCAGTACCCCCTCCCTACCCTTCCCAGGGAACCTTTGGACAGATTCTTTAAATATTAATCCTACTTATCTGGGAGATTAGTTCAACTGCTTCCATAAAGTCGTTGTTTTTGGTATACCGTGTAACTTTTCCCCAGTTTTTAGCCCAACTTGTCTTTTTCAATATGTTCACATATACAAAGATAAAAACTTAAGTGTGAAAGCAGCTCAGCTTTTTGCAGCTGTTGGGGGGGGGGGAAGTATGGCCTCCCGATCACTCAGGTCTCCTTTGGATTTAGGACTCTTAATTCCTCTCCTCACCTGTTTGTTCATTTTATCTAGAGGTTTGTGTAGAAATTCTTTGAGGATATTGTCCTATAGATCTGCATAATATTCTTCTTTCTTTCAGTACTAGGGAAAGGGGAGATGAGAAAAATAAAAGTACTTTATTTAGAAAGAACTCGAGCAAGTCCTCTCTTCCATTTCCCACTTCTATATCCTTCCTTCAGTACTTTAGAAGGTAGAATGGTTGCACGCCGCCATTCCTCACACAAGAGGAGTGTCTGGATTATTTGAGAGGCAGAAGTGAGAAGGAGAAGCGGACTGAAGTGGAATGGAGACTGACCTTTTCGCTCTGAGGCAAAGGGAGCTTCATTTCTCTTGACTGGTGGTTCTTTTGGTTAATGACAGGCCAGGTTTTGTGACAAGCTTCTTTTCTCCATACACAGTATAAGCATAACACAGTATAAGTGGCCATTTGCTACTTTAACATTTGGCATCAAAGCAGCATCACTTCCACTCAGTACTATGCAATGGCAAGTGTTATCAAGTTTGTGCCAAGTACAAAAACAGCTGTTAAAACACTATATCAGAGTCATACTGGTGCCACAATGAAGTGTAGACCCAGCCAGAGTTATGCTAGATCTGAAGTTGGCCGATATCTGGTCTCTGCAGGTTGATGGTTGAGATGGGTCTGAGCAAACCCCAAACCAACATTTTATTTGTAAAATAGAAGTTCATGATTCAGAATAGCCTACTGATTTCTCCTGGCTTACCAGGTATGTTCAGTGGGTTGTTGTTGTTTTGACATTTTAATTTCCTCCATGACAACTGATAAAAACCACTTCTACATTCTAGTTCATCCATGATCTGTCCTTTGTTGTATATTATAACAGTATTGGTCACATCAGCTTATGTAATCAAACTTTCTGAAACAAGACTCATCATATATCCTGCAGTCTACTAATTTTGCTACTTGATGTTTTTGTGGTTGCAGTCCATATCTTACCAATTTCTTTTTAGAGTGAATGCTGGCCCTGGATTATCTGCAGCTGTGAACATAGCCCAAGTATATACTGAAGAGACAGTGGTTAATCTTCTATTTCTGCATGTAATAACTGATTACTTCCTCATCTCCCTGGCAAGTTTACTTAGTATGTAGGAAATGAAGTACTTAACGAACACAATGGTGACTACTCAGCATCTGTTTGTATAAGGTGTTGCACCTTGTAACTATTTAACTTTGCACTATAGCAGTATCTGGATTGAAGGGATCTCATTCAGACCACTGAGGGTGCTTTTAATGAAAACAAGTCTGCTATTTTTAGTGGAAGGATCAAGTAGCCTCTTGTGGGTCGGTGAAATGATTAAATATTTAACAAGGGAATAGGATATGCTATTTATTTATTTTTTAAATACATCTCTGAAACAAGTCACTGAAAAGAAATGGAAGGATCCCTGCAAAATGAGGATGGTAACTTTATCAACATTTCTTTGGCTGATGACTTAGGTAAGGAGGCTTATTACAAAACATAAGAGAATGGGGTTAAAACCGTACAAATTGTTTATGGGACTTTGTTCTGAGCTTGAAGGCTTGCATGAAAAGACAGATCTCTATAATTCCTTATTAGCAGCCCATCAGGTGCTTCTATGGGACAGTAAAAATAAATGGAAGGAAGGCTGCATCCAAACGTCCAAATTTAGTAGAACAAGTAACCAACTTCCGAATGCAGCCTGTATAAATACATGAATTATCTCAAAGTTATTCATTTCTTCTAAGGGATTTATACAGTGCACTTCAAACTGCAAAGTTCTCTAAGCAGCTTGTGAATGATATTTACTGCAGTTATACGATGATGAAGCAATGATTGAAATAATCCGATGGTGCATACAGTATGATACAGTCTTACTCTTTTGGAAAACGCATTCCTTCCTTATTTCTTTCTTATTCAGATATAGGCTGTGTGTTCATGTAAGCTTGTTTCCTATTCATTAAATGTATCAACTACCTCATACAGGTTGTTTCAAGGTTACATATAAAAAACATATAAAAAAATTCAAAAATAGCTATATATGTATAATTAAACACCATCTGGCACTGAAAAATGAATGGATCAGTGAGATTTTTTAAAAACTTACTGGGTTTTATTATTATTATTGTTTCTTGTTGTGGATAATGATGTGGGGACAGTGCCAGAAATCTGCAGATCTAAACAGTACTAAAATCGAAATAGTTTCATGACTGCAAGCAGCTAAAGTATTCAAGAAATAAAAAGCAAATAGAATATTTAAGTTTATCATTGCTTGAAATGGATCTGAGTTTTTAGTTTATCTTGTTGCCTTATCTCTAATTATATCCTACAATTTTCTTCCTTTTTTTTTTTAAAGTCCTAGCTTCAGGAAACACAGCTGATGAAAGACTAGCTTTCTGTGAGCTTTGTACCTGAAGCCTGGAAGAAGACAGCACATTTTTAAAGTGACTCTTTTTCCTTGTGATCCTGAATATATGAACACACTTTGAAAATAAAAAATAAGGTTTAAATTGCAGCACAGTAAAAAAAAAGGGGGGTATGGGGCCATCATTCCAATTATTTAAAGTATATAAACAAGTTTTAAAAAATTAAAATTAGGTTAGAGAGAAAACAGCCATTACATTGGTGGGAGTTGTCATACCACAACAGATTAGTTTATTTTATGGCACAGTGTGGACTGAGAACACTATTGGCTTGATCATATTTATCTAATTTAGTGCTCAATCAGTTAATCTTTGTCCACACTTTTCAGCCTCCTCGCCTTGGCCTCAATCTGGCTATAGGTATTCCCCCCCTCTCCCTCTCCCCTCCTTTTCCTCCCTGTGCCCTTTGTGGTTGGATGCAACCTCATCAGTTATATTTTGCTCCTCAGTGTCTTCCCCCGGCAAGATTTTTTGCAAGAGTGCAATTCTGGATGTTCTTAAGCTGTAGAGGAAATACTAGCATGAATGCTGTGGACAAATGCAAATTACAGCTGATAGTCAGAGGGGAAGAAGGGCAGATCCCTTCTCCAGTGGCTGTAGCCCCTATTCCTCGTCTTGTGGAAGTGGTTGCTGTCATCTCTCCCTGGTAGAAAACCAGAGGAGGGTCAAATCCCTGCAGCCCTACCTGGTGTTACCCATTCCCTCTTTCGAGGGGGAAGTTTCCAACCCTTGTGACTTGGGTCCTCAAACCAGACAAAGCTTTCCCTTCCTCCAGTTGTGCAAGAAAGACTTTCTGTACAAAGGGGTTTCTGCTATGCCTCGGGAATAGCAGTGGTGCTGCCTCCTGGAGGCTTCCTAAGCCTTGATCTAGCAGAGTTTGGTGCAGAGGAGACATGCTCAGTGTCTTTAGATGATCCATTATAGCAGTTTTGAGCAGTAAAAGCAAGCATTTACACATACATACACACGTATGGCCAGGTGCTAAGGGGAACAGGGATTCTATTGTAGGTGAGGGAACTTTAGGAAATGTCTATATGAAGAGGTACATGAAGATGTAATCTACATGAAGGTGCCCTGCACCTTTAAAATTGTTTTCTATAGTACAAGCTCTATCAGTTGAGATTCCCTCTTCTATACAGTTGTTAAAGATGTAGGAATCCTGTCATCTTTTCCATAGGGTAATTCCAAGTGAAATTCCCACATCTTTGCAGCAATTGCAGCTGGCCCTTTTTCATGCATGCATAGACACACAGGACCTTAAGGAGATGGCAACAGATCTCTCAATAGCCATGCTGGCTCTTCACTCTAGCTTTCTGGCTTCTCTGAACCCTTCCTGATTTCTATACAGTATAAATTCCTGGTGATTTGTAGCCAGCCAGGTACTCTGGTTGAAAAATCCATCTTATTAAGAAACAGGAGTCAAAACGCATTAACTCCAATTACATCCAATACCTGATAATCTTTCCTCAGTTCATCCTCAGTTTGTGTTGCTACGTTTATACCTTTCTGTTCCAATTCTGAGACTCCTTATGAGAATAAGAACATAAGAGATGCCCTGCTGGATTAGGCCACAGCCCATCTAGTCCAGCATCCTGTCACGCACAGTGACCCACCAACTGCCCATGGGCATCTCAAACAGAGACAAGGACAAACCGTTGCCTGCTCTTGAATCCCAGAAAATGGCCTTAAAAGCACCCCGTTCCCCCCCCAGCCTGAAAGATGCACCTAGGCATTCATTCTAGTAGCCATTGATAGATCTGTCATCCATAAATTTGTCTAACCCTGCCTTAAAGCCATCTAGACTAGTAGCTGTCACCACCTCTTCCGGCAGCAAATTTCATAAACCGATGAACCTCTGATGCTGCGTCCCCAAGCAATTTAAAGTGTGCTAAAAATCTTCTTTTGCCTCTGAGCACCCCCATACCAGGGTTTTTAATGAGCTTCCAGCGCTACAAAAGCAGGAAAACCCGCGACAAAATACATGCCCTTTAAAGAAGACTTTCATTGCTCTTTTTGGAAGTTGCAGGTTTTCCTCAAAGGATTTACCTTGGGGATGCTCCATGGCAAAAGGGGAGAGGATTGCTGCCTGCACACACAGCCATAAAACAATCACACATCTCCCAGAACTGGAGCAGCTTCCCTTCCTTCCCTTTCTAAAGCACAGAACTTTCAGAGAGTCAGAATTGTGGAGAATTGCAACATTGTTATCAGGCATTAAGTGTTATCAGGTGTGAAGTGGATGGATTGCAACATTGTTATCAAGCGTGAAGTGGGTGGATTTAATCAGTGATCTGTGAAAGTGCTAAGAGTGAATGAGCAAACGATTGCCTGGCTGATGGCTGCAGCCGCACGGGAAGCCATTTTGGGGGACGGAGATCTGGGAGACGAACAGAGAACCGATGGCTATTTTTCCTTTGAACAAGAGAGGGGGCGGGGAGAAAAAGATGCAGGGAAATAAAACACGCTTCCGTCGGGACGGAAGGTGCATTTTAAACGTGTGCTTTTCTGAGCCTCATGCGAACGCTTATTCCGAAAGTGCATGGCACTTTTAAAATCCGCTTGAATAAAGTGACAGTAGAGGGAGACTAGAGAGGCAAATAAGTCTTTTGGGGATGCAGCCTGGGTGAAGAAATACTTCCCCTTTTCGGATCTGACTCTCCTACCCATCAGCTTCATAGAGTGCCCCCTGGTTCTAGTGTCGTGCAATAGAGAATTCATGCAGTAACCACCCACTATAGAATGTTTCAACCCCCTTTAGTCCTTTTCACACCCCCAAAATGAAAATGGATTAACACTCTATGGTCGCCTCCAGACAGGACTGTTAAATTCACAATTTAGTGATAAACTGAAGTATACTCACTGCTAAGTGAAATTTGATAGTTCTGGCTAACAAATTAACTTTCCTGTTTAAGAAGCCATCAGAAGAATGAGAGTTTAGGCAGCGCACGCCATCACGTTCAGAGAGCCAGTCAGTTTTCAAAGGGCGCTTCCAGGTTAAACGTTCACTTGTTTGTAGATCTCATCATTCCACCTACATTTGTGTGATAATATAACTTAACTGCATACTGTGCAGTGAGTGTTCTTTCTCCCATGCTATGGAAAATGTGCTGTAACAATAGTATACTGCAGAGCAACAGCAAAAAATTGGTTGTCCTGTCTGACGGGACAATCGGGAATGTACATTCCATTTGCATTTTAGGACCTGCCTGGACGCAGTCTACAACTGTTTAAGACCTGTAAGAATCAGGGCTCGGGAATGTATGACTGAAGAGAGGAAAGTCCACAAATAAAATGGATTGCACTAAAAAGGTGTGAGCGTTGCGTTCCAAAGATGGACTAAAGGTGTGACCACGGGGCCTTGTTACTCAGAATTTTTCTGGTAAGGTTAGGGTGGTGTATTTCATTGAGCCTGTGTATACTTGGCCTTTTTTCTTTTTCTTTTGTAATACAGCATTCTATAATAGGTGACAGGACCAAGCTCTGAGCACTGGATTGTTAAATTGCATTATTCTTCAATTTTGTCAATTTCTGCCCCTTATGCTCACTACTGACCACTGACATTGTAGTTACATGAGAGGAGTTACTGGTGGCACTACAGTGGAATAAATCTAATGAGAGTTGGTGCAAAATCTGGTCTGCTGATGTAGAGATATTAATTTTCAAAAGTTACCAGAAAAAGACAGCTCTGCTGTCTGTTACTTTTGCTGCTTGTGAGCTTAAAATCACTGTATTCTATGTGATTCTGGATGCTAAATCTCAGGAGACGTTAAGAATATTGCATTTTGTTCACTTAAATGAAACCACAGAGCTTATTATTATTAAACTGTAACATGAACTTCAAAGAAATTTAAAATCTCTCATTCCAAAATGGAGTATTGCAAAGGCATGGAAAGTACAAAGATGATGAGGATTGTCCCCCGAGAGAGAAAAGAAAAAGCAAGGAACAAAATGCTTCCCTTACATTTTTGTGTCTCTAACAGCACAATGTAGCAACATGAGATGGAACACTTGTGTTTTCCTTACATGAAGTCAACTGGAAATTGTGTTCTGACAATACCATGAAAGAAGAATTGCATCAGCAGGCTAAAAGGATCTTTCGGTTGCTAGGCTGGCTTTGTAACTGAGAGAGTCAGCCATCTCATGCGGGAGCCGGGAGGGGCAGACTTCCTTCATTTCAGCTCCATTATGCCAGCCAGAAGGCGAGTCAGAGCTACAGTTCTCTGAGTGTTTGCAAGGATTAAAAAGGATTATGTAGGTTTAAAAGAGCCTTTTCTGAAAGCAAACAGCTTGTAGCGACTCTAATTATATTATATGTATGACAGAAAGGGCAAGGATCAACTATAAGCTCCTTCATATGGCAAGTTTTTATTGTTATTTTTTAATCAACTGTTGGATATGGGGTAAAAAATAACCCCAGGATTAATCTTCAACTGGCATGGCTTTTGAGGGGCATTCAGCAATGCAGTACTTCTTGTGTCATTTGCTATCCTCAAAGCAGCCTATAATTTGAGAGGGGGTTGTAGTTCCCTTATACTTTGGTCATTTCTACACTGGGCTTTATTCCTGATTATATCCTAGAATAGGAAGCTGTCATCTACATGGTAGTGCAGACTACAGCACACCCTACTCTCTGTAGGATTCTACTACATTATGCAATGCCTTTTTGTTGTTGGGCCACTGTTAAATGGCTACACATAGTCTTTAGAGGCATCCCGCCTGTTTCCCCAGCCTGGAGGATGTACCTAGCTATCCATTCTAGTAGCCATTGATACACCTGTCATCCATGAATTTGTCTGACCCTTCCTTAACACCATCTAGTCTGGTTGCTGTTATCACCAATTCTGAAAGCAAATTCCATAGACCAATGACCCTCAAGGTGAAGAAATACTTCTCCTCGCTCTCGAATGGCCATTAGAAGCATCCTGGCTATCTCTGCAACCCAGAAGAAGAACAGGAATGTTCCCAAAATAAGGATAGTTGGTGCAGTCAGAGGCTAGAGTTGCCCACAGGAGATGCAAGAGGGATGACATGTATCTGGAAGACCATGAGATCACAGGGCTCATAGAAGAGAGAACAGCATAACATTTTTCAGATTCATCTCTCAGGGAGAGGTGAGCCCAGAATTAAAATTTGTCTAGGTGTTGTGTCTCCAGCTGACGAGGTGCGAAGAGCAAAAGCACATGCCCGCACAGAAGAGTAGCAGCAGTCACAGTACCCAGTAACAGCAGAAGTCCAAGCCAAAGTACCTTGGGGGCTTGAGGGTTAAACACGTAGTCAAAAGAGTTCCAGGGTCAAAGTTAGCAGAAGGTCAGAGTTGGTCAGCAATCAATCATGAAGCAAGGTCATGGATTTCCAGAGTTGCAGGTTTACAATGGTTTGTCTGCAACAAAGCTTATCAGAATGTTCTGCCTTAAATAGGTGGGTCAGAGTCATGCCTCCTTTGCCACAGGTGACAGGCACGGATCATAGCTGATTTGCACAGCTGTTCACTCTCACGTCTCAGACCAGTCGGCAAAGGGCATCGCCCGACATGTTCTGAGCCTGAGCTGCTCACTTGGAAGTATGGGCTCAGCATCCTCACTAGCTGCTTGTGTCAAGCATTCTTCCTCTTGCCTGGCCGGGTAGCCTGCCTGAGCTTGGCTGGGTATCATGACTACCCCTTCATCCTTGGAGGAAGGGGTGCTGACAACAGAGGGCATGACACTAGGAGCCCATAATTTTTATGGGAGGCCCTATGTACAGTGACACCTATACAATGGTGGAAGGCAACTGGACTGCAAGGAGTTATTTGATTCTGGCTGAATGACTTGATCAGTTGACTGCTCTAAAAATGGATTAGGTAGGCAAGACATGAGGCACGCCACACATTCCAGTTATCAACATTCCTCTGGCCACAGTTTCATTAAACATTTTGGGCATAGCTCACCATATTTCTAAGCAGGAGAATTAATATATTTTAGCATTTAAGACAGCTACCTTCCCCAATACTACCTTAATCAAGTTTCAGCAACAGAAGCAGAATGCTCCCATCTGTCTCATGCACTGCTGAGATGCATGTATTGGGAATAGCACACTGGAGGCTGTCTAATGTATGTAGACGGTCCCTTAAATCTATCAGCCTGAAGCAAGATCCCTAAAAACTCAGCTAAGTAATTTGTGGTAGCTGAGACAAAAAGTTCCACAAATGCTTCTCTCGTACAATTAAAAATAGATAATTAAGACATAAGACATAAAATCATCTCTCAAAGCTGCCATCTCATTTTGCCTCAATATAAGACTGGCCCAGAATTCAGGTATTTTGCTTGTTTTGTTTTGGCACTTATGTTCTATTACCCACTATTCTTCTGAAGACATATTGTCAGCAAATATTATTCATCACCACTACTACTGCTGTTCTCTCCTTAGTCATTAAAATCCAGGCATCATTATAGACCTACTCTGAGAAGTAACTAAGCAATGGCACTTGCAAGAAACCCATTTGGCAAAAAAAAAAAAGGAAAAAAGGAAAAAATATAAATCGTAGTGCTCCTATCTAGTCAGTAGAGGTCTCCCTCTCTCTATTTTGCACAGTTCCTCAGTACAGTATATATTTAATTCACAACAATAATTCTCTTCATTTCCCCCCAAATGTAGTAGCTCTCTATATGAGAGATTACTAGGAATAACTGTTTAACCAACACATCTTCATAACAAAATGAACAACCTTTTATACATGGGTGACTTAAAATTACATAGAGAATCACAAGTAGAAATTGAATCCTTACTAAACACTGTCCAAATTAAGAAGAATAAAATTAAGGCTGCAACTACCTAGGCCTTTCCAGTGTTTTGGTACAGTAGAGGAATAATTGATAGGGTTAAATCTGTTGGACTAAAAATCACAAAACCTTATGATCGGAAATTGTGCATTGCATCCTAGTTGTGATGTTGACTGTCTGTACCTGAAACATAATACTGATAGCAAGTGAAACAAACAGCGGAGGGAAATCAAATAGGTTTAGATTATAACATCAAGCAAAGCAAAGCAAAAACAAAACTAATAAATATAAGCAAAAGAAAGCATTGAAAGTACTAAGTAAGCAAATGATTCCCAAAGAAAAAATGAACAAATATGATTGCATATCTGGCCCATGAAAAGGAAGGAAAGGTAGATAAGGGAAACTACTGAAAATAGTTCCAAAACAACTAAAGTAGAAAGAAAGGAGCATGCTGTATCATAGGAGTGGTCCTATGACTCAGAACTCAAAACCTGAGCTACATATATTAACCAGAGGGGGGCGTGGGGTCCACTAACACTAAGTACCCATTAGGTACCCATTAAGGACCCATTAGGTTTATCTGGATTTCCTGTAGATTTCATTAAAGGGGTCTACAATGGGATCTTCAGGCATCAAATCCAAATTATACGGAGCACATTTTCACTATGATCAGGCAATGGGGACTAGGGGACTCCAGGTGGGCACCCACGGGGGTTGCTCCGAAACCCAAAGCTCCAAAGCCTGTGCATAATCTCCGAAGATGGCTTCAAAGGAAACTTCAGAGAATGGCACAGGCTTCAAAGATGACCCATCAGAGCAATGCCATTTCTATAGAGCTTTGTCCAAAGCTCTGGAGGATATCCAGAGCGATTTGGCACAATCTTCAAAGATTTTGTGGAGCTGCTCCAGAGGATCTTCAAAGAATCTCTGGAGCATCTACAGAGTTTGCACACACACCCATGGCACCCCCAAAAAAACATGGGTAGATTTGGATTTGCCACATGGGTGGTCCAGCGTTTCCACTGCGAGCACACCGAGCACCCATTGCTACTGAGTGCTACACCGCCTGTGGAGATGCATTGGGTACCTCCTTAGATCTGGATCACTAAATCCAGATTAGTTGAAGGACCCATTCCTTAGAACCGGATCATCTTAGATCCTGATTAAGGGAGGTAAGTGGAAAAAACCGCAAAGAGAGAGAGAAAGACAGCATATTTCACACAGCTCTAGAGCAGGCCCCAAAATTAACATATGAAAGCAAAATTTGAAAAAGGTCACAAATGACAAGTGCTGACCTAGATAAATAAAAAAGATGAAATGATAGGCCATCTCATTAGCTGATGCAGTTACCATCACATAGACTGAACATAAGAAATGTTACAATAACATTCCCATCAATGTGACCTTACAACGTATGTAAAAGGTACTACCGATCAGCTGGAAGAATATAGTAGGAACATAAAGCAGAAAAACAGTGAAAAATAGTGAGGTTAAGATCTTATAGGATTTTAAAATTCACATAAACAGGAGCAGCTAATGTAGATAAGTGTGGGTAGAAGCTCCTGTGATTCTCCTGACATAGGCTGCATCATGTCACTTATTTATTCCGCTGTATTTGGATATCCATGCTTTACTCTGGAATATCCAAATAATAGCGGAATAAGTAAGTGACATGTCCATGCAGCCATAATTGCAGAGTTCCTAATATAGTCCCATGTTAGTCAATCGATAACCCTTAAAATCACTGTTTTGGGAAATCTGGCAAAGATGCTGGGTTTCTCCCACTAGTGATTTTTACCTTTGGGTCAGATGGGCCCTTCCAATTTAGCTTGCTTGCAGCTACTGGAAGCCAGCCCACTGTGCAAACGCAACCACAGCTTCTAGTAGATGTAAGAGAACTACTCATTCCAGAAGGGCCCGTCAGACGTGAATTGCCTCTTGCATTTGGTGAAGGCCAGCAAGGGACAATAGTTCCAGTAATTTTTGGTGTGTCATGTGCAATATGCAATACCAGAGAGAAAATCAAAATTCTAAAGCTACAAAAACTAACATTACTTGCAGATAACAGCATAATCTCAAGACAGATTCCTAAATCTTTTGATAGGATTTATATTAATGATGGGCCAGAGGATATCCAGGACTGCAACCAACTGCTGTTGCTCCATGGGTGTTTTTCCACTGTCACTGGAAGTACCCATTAAGTACCCATTAATGGATACTTAATGGCATTAATGTACCCATTAATAGGTACTTAATGGGTACTTCTAGTGACAGTGGAAAAACACCCCATATCATCCTAGAATTCTTAACAAAACGCATTATATAACATTTTAAACAGGTAAATGCCAGAAAAATACCTGTGTGAGCATCCTGCATTACAAAATAGGAGACTGAGCCCACTTTTAGAGTGAGATATTACATCAGCAAAGTGACAAACTGTTTTCTTTCAGTGTTAAATAACTCAGAAAATTCACCTTTAGATAATGTGGTAAGAAAATTATTGGCGACTAAATGTGTTCTCCCGCTCTGAAAGTGGGCTTAAACTGGATTAAACCTTAAGTTTTACCACAGCCAGCCATTCTAACAATTCAGGCATAGAGCCCTGCAAGGCTCCTCTTCATGACTTCATAAATTTGGACTGGGAGAAAAACCAAGGTACGTAAGCTCTCTGGAGGAAAGAGGAAGTGAAAATAAGCATGAGTTACTTTCAATTTTAAGCGTATGACTGCGAAAGATAAATAAATCCCTTTTTCCCCTTCACCTCATACGTTCTGTTCCTGTTGCTCTCCTACACCAAATACAGTCATTTAATGTTCTCAGATGCCTTCCACTAAATGCACTGCTGAAGGAGCCCGAGAGCAACATTTGCGCAGGGCTCTTCAGGCAGCCCATCCAGAGAGCTGCCTTCCATTAACCCCAATCCCATATGGATACAGAAGACAAGCAGCCGAGTGGCGTCGGCGTCGGCGGCGCCACCCCGCTGTTTACTCGGCAACGGCGGCGAGTGACGACGCCCACAGCAGGGCCAGCGAAAAACCACGGCCCCGCCCCTTTGTGGGCGGCATGAAATGTCGGCCGATGCCTCCCTTTGCTCATTGGTGGGTTCGCTACGAGCCTCCGACGTTTCCGTGTCGCGATTCGGTGGCTCTCGGAGTTGTCCCTTCCTAAACTCGCCCTCCGCTCTTGTTTTCATGGGCAACGCGCGTGCGCGACCGGCCGGGCAGGGAGAAGATCGCGCAGGCGTGCTGACCAGTGCTTTTGAACCGGGAGGAAGGCAGGGCAAGGGAAGGGGGTAACTGGACAGGTGTGTGGAAAAGGTGAGTGGGGGCGCGCGCGGAGGAACAGATGGGGAGCAGCGAGGAGGACGACGAGGCGTATATGCTTTGCTTTCTTCTCCTGGGAGAGGCAAGCTGGGGTGTCGCTTGGTGATGGGAGACGGCGGGTGTGGGGTGAGCTGGCTGGCTGGAGTAGATGCATTTTCCGGATATAACCTTTAATCTGCTTCTACGAGCCTTCTTGGTTTATGCGCGGAAAGGTGGAGAGAGAGGAAATCAGTGGTTTGGACGTAGTGATAGCCATGCTGTCTCCTAATAAGGCTTTATAGGTAGCGTGCAAACGATGAATATCTCGTATACGCAGCCCGGTTGTTAGAGAGACAGGACTCTCTGGAGTTAATAATTCTTATTCGTATCTGTGAGGCCTTTTCTGGCCTTTTATGTTCCAGAAATAATTTATTCTTCTTAACATGTGAAGTAGAAGCTGTTTTCTGGCCTTAGATATTTTTGAGTTAGAAACTGAAGGTTTGACCTGTGTGCGTAGTGACATCTGCTGCTAAAATCACCTCTGAAGTTGAAATTACAGGACACCAAATGCTAATTAACATGCAGGAAATTTAAAAACGGTTATCCCTCAAAAAATTTTAACATTTGCTCATATGTACTTGGATGGGTGACTGACACGAGGATTTTGTTTGGTAGTAAGCACCCGTGCGCATAGTAGATACAAGATTGCACTATAAATTAATAAAACATAATTATGAAGCTTAAACATCATTTATATGCGTCCCTCACATATGTACAGATGGGCATACTGTTCTTGGTATCCTCTTAAAATATGGTGAGTTTGGCTGCTTTCACAATGACAGAAGAAGAAGAGTTGGCTTTTCTGCCCCACTTTTCTCGCCCATTTAAGGGGACTCAAAGTGGCTGATAAAGCTTTCTATTCTCCCCACAACAGACACCCTGTGAGACAGATGGGGCTGTGAGAACTCAGAAGAGAGCTGTGACTAGCCCAGGGTCACCCAGCTGGCTTCATGGGGGAGGGCAGAATCAAACCCGGTATTCCCAGATAAGAATACAGCTCCTTAACCAATAGACCGACAAGGGCAAACTGTCCCTCATTTGTTCTGTAGGTGTATTATGTTGACAATAATAATAATAATAGTGTACTTCTAGCACTCTTTTCACCAAAGGGCAGTACAAAATACAAAAACAACAGCAATAAAGCTTAAATGTTTTTATATCCCACCCCATAACCTCTCTGGGTGGCTTACATTTAAAAAAACCCATATACAAACAAAACATTAAATACATACTCCATTAAACAGTATTAAACAGCATAATTAGTTAAAAGTTAGAGATTAAAATTGTGCTTGAGTGAATTGACTTGCTCTGGAAACTCAGAAGTCACTTCTTGCTCATTGAAATACTTGACAGTGTTAAGCTGGATTAATTCATTCTTGATATGTGCTGATTCTTTTTTCTTCTTTTCAAGCAGAGAACTTGTCTGAAGCAGAGGATTCAAGAGTGAATAGGAGAGATTCAACAATGATGAGTGCAGATATGGATGGTAGAAGGCATTTTTACTACATGTCTGTTGTGACTTTGTGTTTTTTGTAGTATTTGTTCTAAGTATTATTTGTTTAATCAGCAGCTGTTGAGGCTGAAAATCAAGTGGAACTGGAAGAAAAAACACGACTTATTAATCAGGTTTTGGAATTGCAGCATACACTTGAAGGTTAGTTTTATTCAGAAGAATTACTTACCTTCATGTAGATTTACTTTAAAAGTCAATGTTTCTTAGGTTTCTAAGGTTGAAGTTACTAACCAGTAGCATGAATATTTTCAAAAATTTAGTTTATAGTGGTGGAAGGAACATATAAGGAGGGAAGGCATGATACCACATTTGTTGCTGAGGTAAACCAGAAAGCATTGAATATGCCTTTAAAGAAATACAGTGAAGCAAGTTTTTTTTAGAGTATTATTGTTTGATGTGGAATTATTTTCAGTAGAATCATGGAGATGTGGATACAAAGGAGGAAAGGGCTGATCTGGCATGTATAACTGAGACCTGGATGGATAAACTGGTTGGGCCTGGACTAAACCGGCTTTGTCCTCCAGGATATTCAGTGCAGCACTGTTCCAGACCAGGGGGAAGGGGTGTTGCTGTGGTCCATTGAACTTCCATCTCTCTCACCAGGTGGTCAATTTGCTCTGTAAAGGGGGTTGAAGGTCTGTTCTTGTTGTTGGACCAGAGAGACAAAATGGGGATGCTGCTGGTGTACTGTTCACCACACTGCCCAGCATCCTCCCTATCTGAGCTGGATGAGGTGGTCTCAGGCATGGAAGTTGGAAGCCCCTGCCATGGTGGTGCTGAGGCTACGCTCAGTGGACCAGCTCAGCTTTTCATGGCCTCCTTGACAACCATGGGGCTGTCTCAGTTTGTGTCTGGCCCGACTCGTACAGCAGGCCACACCCTTGGTTTGTTTTTGCCTCAGAGCAAACTGGTGAGGATCCGTTGATAGGAGGGATAGCTGTCAGCCTGTTGTCGTGTATGGATCATTTGCTGGTGAGGTTTGGACTTACTATGGCAACTCTCCTCTGTGGGAAAGTAGGACCCATTGAGATAGTCTGCCCCTGGAGGATTATGGAATCCAAGCGATTCCTGAATGCCCTGGGGGTTTTTCTGGTTGGCATGACTGGTGCTCCTGCCAAAGCCCTGGCTTCTGTCTGGAATTGGTTGATGAGCAGGGCTATTGACACGACCACCCCCAAGTGGTTGGCAGACACCCTATCCTTGATGGGGGTTGTAATGCCCTGGAAGGGACAGGTGCAAAACTTGGGGGTACTCCTGGACTCCGTGCTAATGCTTGAAGCCCAGGTGTAGGCTGTGGCCAGGAGTGCCTACTTCCAAGTACGGCTTGTGCGTCAACTGAAGCCTTTTTGGTACACTGCATCCACCTGGGTTTCAAGCGTTGGCTGCCAATTCATTACTGAGCCCAATTCAAGGCATTAACTCTGACTTACAAGGCTCTAAATGACTTGAGCCCCAAATATCAGAAGGAACGCTTTCTCCCATACCGACCTGCCCATGCCTTGAGATCTGCAGGCGAGGCCCTCATGCTTGTCCTACAACCCTCGGTAGTGAGGTGGGTGGGCACCTGGGAAAGGGCCTTCTCAGTAACGGCCCCTAGGTTATGGAATAGCCTCCCCCTCAAGGTGCGTCACACCCCTTCTCTGTATACATTTAGGAAGGTGGTGAAGACTCACATCTTTGCCCTGGCTTTTGGCTAATGTGACTATTCCTCCTCCACCACCACCACCACCGCCCCACTGTAGATATTAGTATTTTAATAGTATATGTTTTTTAATATGTTGGATTTTTTAAGTGTTTTGATGGATAACATTGTTTTAATCTGTTGTTTGAAAATCTGTAACCCACCCTGAGACCTATGGTTATAGGGCGGGATATAAATACAAATAATAAATAAAATAAAAAAGGTATTAAGTCTGTACTTTGCTCATTTCTTTATCCATGTATTTTATCATATTGAGTAAAAAAAATCATCTGCATCTGTGAGAGTAGTGAATCCTTTCTTGTGACAGTGGGCCATTTGCTCTGAAATAAGTGACTATGGGCCTATTCTGTATGCTTCAGGCTTTGGGTTCAGTTCACCATGTATATGAGACTAGGTTTAGAGTGCCATCTCATCCCCAGGTAGTTGCTATGCAGCTGTTTCTTGTAGCCACCAATTTTAGATGACAGTCTAGGGATACTTTTGGAGTAGCATTTATTGTGGGATGAGCCCAGAACAGGACAAAGCACCTTCAGTATCTAAGATGCATCCAAACATTCTACTATATTTGGATATTCTAGAATAAAGTATGGATATTCCAGGATAATGCCTGGATGCAGCCTATCACTAATATGTTTATTAAATATAAATTAAAAATGTGTTTATTATTTATAATTGTGAATAAATGTACGTACGTGTGCTCCCAAGACATTTTGTTTGGATAAACTTGACTGATTTTAAAGAATGTTTGAAAACTACAGGCAGTAATATAGCCGCCATATTCTACATCAAGCATGGCAGATAGTTTACTAGTTTTCAAAATAGAAAAATGTCCTGTCCATTTTAGTGCTTAATTTAAGGTATTTGACTTAAGTTTTAGAAACTGTATAAACTAAGCCTTGTTACAAATCACAGACCTGTACTACTAGCCAAATAACTTCGGGAAGAAGGTTATTTATTTCTAATAGCATGAATGTAGACTAATTTGTAATGTCTTTGCAAATCATGGTTACTGTATGCACACTTGAAAAATCTTTTAGTTTAAAATACAATGATATATGTCTTACGGCTGCACTTTATCTTTGTAGATTTGTCTGCAAGAGTAGATGCTGTCAAAGAAGAAAATCTGAAACTGAAATCAGAAAATCAAGTTCTTGGACAATATATAGAAAATCTCATGTCTGCCTCTAGTGTTTTTCAGACTACTGACACAAAAAGCAAACGGAAGTAAGGTGTTGATAACCAAACTAAAACACTGCATTACTGCTGCTTTGTTTATTTTTAAATTGTGTGTAGCTACATGACTTAATGCCTTAGTTTGTAACATTATTGACTATCTGATTATTTAATAGCAGTTCTAGATCATTTAACATTTTTAATGTTCAACTGGATGGTGCAAGTCTGTAGTATTGGTGTGCAAAGGTAGTATAGAGGAAATATGGCACAGTTCAAAGTGCTTTTGGAAAGTCAACTCAGCTTTTTGTGGTGAATGTGTCATATGCTGCCAAGTACTTTAAATTTACTGATTTTCACAGTAGTCCTGTTCATTAGGAAAATACAGTGCTGTGCAAAGTGAAAATCCTTTTTTGGAATGAGTTATGTGCATGACTTCTGGATCTCAGTTCAATTCTCACCGTTCCTCATGTCAGTTATGTCCCATTTCTCAGTAAGGTTCTGTATTCTTCCAGATAAAGCCAAGAGAATAACTTGCTGTAATAATTAACAAAAAGGCTAAAGCATTTGTAATATAACATGATCATTTACAACTTTGCAAGGGGGCAAAAAACTAGTTATAAAGACAAATCTCTTTAGATAAACAATACTGTACTTTTTTTTTAAAGAAGCTTGCTGTAGCATAATATTGCATAGGAAGGGAGTCATAGTTGGGTCTTCATATCATTGCAATCTTAATTGTTCTCCTAAACTTTTGAGATAGTTGCACACAGTAGAAATTATAATTTGTCAGTTATAATGATAATTAATAGTACACAATTTACAGTAGTAACCTTGTCAGCTTCTAGTAGCGGCTTGAATTTTCTCCAAAGATGAGTGTGTTCCGTGGCTTTACCAGTCCATTTCTATTAACTGCCCTAATGTTTTTCTGAAAACAAATTGTTCAGCTTTCAGGTTCAAGATAAAGCTTGGGTTTTCAAAGAATAATTTTTTTTAAAGACTATGTTAGGAATTAAGCTCAGCAAATTTTGGGGATATACTAGTGTCTAGGGATGAACCATGTTTGCAAATATATACATTTCTTTAACTGAAAAAAAAATCAGAGACAACGTGATAAAATATTTATGTGACCAGACATTTTATATTCAGTTAATATGGTTAAACTGTGAGTGGACAGAACTATGTAGAATAAATTAAGTTCTAGCTGTGGGCCTTTTTGCATAAGCAAGATGAGGACATTCAGGAACAGTTTGGCACAGAGCATATGCACCCCACAGAGCTGCTTCCAATCCAGAGCAACTCCCAGTGACTGTCCCCATCTTTGATAGCTGTGGAGCAGTAAAACCTGCTCCATGGCTGTACTTGAGAGTGCCAGTGGCGCTCTTAGTACAACCCCAGATGCAGCCTTCACATCTACTTCTGTGTGAAGGCTGGGTGAGGGTGGAGCATCTGTGATTGTGAAGCTGCACTCCACATGGCCTGATTGTCATAGCAACAGCCCAGTGTGCATGGCTGTTGCTGCAGTGAGGTGGCCACTTCTGCACGAGTGTTTGCACTTAACTGCTACTGGGAAAGTTCCAGGTAGGTTACGGACAGGGCTAGCATTCGCAATGTGAACACTGGTCTCAGTCCCTGATTTTAACTTCCGTTTGACACTGTCCCATGGTAGTTACATGGGAAAAGCCTCTTAGTCTGGTTACATCATTGCTTGGAACGTTTTTGCAGCTGCTTCTCTAAAAAGTGAGGGTGGGATTCTGTCAACAGATTGCTTTCTTCCTCCTGGACAGGTTAGTAAATACATTTCAGATTATATAATTGAATGTTGAAGAGGTCACCACAAAACAGTATTACTGTTGTCAGTATTCCCTGTTGTATAGCAAAAGCTGTTAATGATTACAGCCTCCAGTTACAGTACAGTATTATAAAAGTACAGCCCGCTTTTTCTTTGAAGCTTAATACTATCTACAGTTTGAGCCTCTATATTAGGGTAGCCCGACTATATCCCACCATGGGCTACAGAGGGCCTTTTTGCACTTTGAAAATGGGGACGTTTGCGCACTCTCCAGCACGGAGCATAGGCACACCATAGAGCTGCTTTTGTTCCAGGGCTGTTCCTAGCATTCGCAACCATTCTGCTCCGCAGCTATACTAAGATCAGCAGTGGTAGGCTTCACACCTACTTCAGTGCAAAGGCTGCATTGGGGCAGGCCAGCACAGCTGTGCAGTCAAGTGCTGCATTCCCAGTTAACTGTAGCAAAGGTGTGGTGTGCGTGGCAATTGCTGCAACAAGGCAGATGCTGCCAGATGGGAATGTTGGGGTTTACTGTGCTATAGGGTGAGTTCCAGGTAGGTTTGGGATAGAGCCAGCACTCTGATGCAAACACCAGCCTCCACCCTGATCTTAACTTCATTGGGATGCTGTCCCATGGATGTTAAGTGCAAAAAGGCTGTGAGTTACATCTTCCATCCTTGGTGTTGCCCCCACTAGCTCAGTCTCACAGGAATTGTAGTCAGCAAATCTCTGCTCTAGACTGTAGTGTAAATATTCCTGTTATGATACATATTTTAAAAGATAAAACTACATTGAAATAGAATTGAATACTGCAATAGAACATCCCCAAAATCAGTGATATGTGGGATTGAGGCAAAATGAGTTTAAATGACCTAGGTACCAATTTTAGTGATTTTCCAACTTTGCCCCAAGAAGCTAATTAGGCATTGCCATATAGTTATCTCTCGCAAAATGCAGGAATGCATTCATAGGGCATGCTTTTAACTTTAAAAGCTTAGCTTACATCACGTGCATTGCAGGGGAATGTTAATAGTTAAACTATGTGAGAAGTGTGCACTTATTCTTGTTTTCAGTGAGGGAATGACAGTTGCCATTAAAATATAGTTTCAAATGCTGAAATCCTTCCTACGCTATTAAAACTTTTTAGGAAAACCTAGCCTCATTTAGTTTTCAGGAGTAATACCTTCAAAATGAACTCTGAGCTGGGATGATGGTAGAACTAAGTCCTCCACCTTAAGTGTCCCTAATTCCAGCTTTTGGATGGAATACAAATAAGAAAAATCTAGCCTCATTCATAAGGTATTTTTGTACTTATTAATAAATCTTTCAAAATGGTCAGACCACTGTAAATAGATTGGGTTTTCTCTTTGCTAAATATTGAATGAGTAAAAGGATCAGGGAGAATCAACAATGTTGAAAGGCCTCTTCACACTTACCTTCCTGGCGTGGTTCCAGCTGCTTCTGGGATGGTCTGTCTACATGCCAATCCACTATCCCAGAGATCATACCAACTGCCCTGGTCTTTGCTAGATGTGGACACATAAAAGTTTTTTTCACACGTTGACCAGGAGCAGCTAGTGAGCAGTGTTTGCACCCACTTCAGGGTGTGAAGCTGCGAGTGGTTGTGGTGGCAGTTGTATGCCACAGGCTGATCACCATGGCAGTGTCTGGGCATGAGCCAGATGTTGCTGCAACTGTTGTCATGGCAATCTGACCTGTCCAGACTGGGCCATCCACACTTCAATTGCTGGTGGCCTGTCTGTGGACTACGCCAGCACTTCAAGTGCAGATGATGCCCTCTGCGCTTGATCTTTGCCTCTGTGGAATGGTTATTATACCATTCCACAAAGGAAAGTACAAGCAGGCCCTTACTCTATCACCCTCCATTTATGTGATTTGTTAAACTTGGAAATGGCAAAAAACTGGGATGTATCATGTAGTTGGAAACTTGCTTTTTCAAGAACTTGAAATTCATTGTTTTCTCAGTATTTGCCATAGGAGAATAGGGGGCTTGTGTATTACTAATCTTTAAAAGGTCAATGGCAGCTGGCAATTAGCAAGAGTAAACTAAGGATTGTTTGAACACTTACAGCCTTATGGCTCAGTATGAACCATGCAGCTAGTGAGGTCAAAAGATGCCATAGAGGTATGCCTGAGTAGAATTATGTAATGTTAAAATTTTAGTGTCCTAGACAGTTGTTACTGTGAAAAAAAAATCAATCGTGGCCTTTGTTCAACTAAAACTTGTGCTGTGCTTTGGACTGTAATAAAAGCTTTCAAATTCATCTCATTTCGACTGCCACAGTGAAATCATTTAAATGCTTTATCAGTCTATGATTGGCATGTTCCTATCTCTTTTAGTTAGTAGGGATGTGCATGAGAAGGTTCTGGTGGGTTCATTGGTATCTAACTGGACCTTGCTATCATTCCAACAGGCTTGCGAGTCTCAGCAAAATGAGGCCTGCTGATTTGGATTCAGTTCAGTGAATCCCTCCCCTCTTCTTCTGCCACTGTCACTTCCTGTGCCCATTCCAACCTGCCCCTTTTGGCCTGTGCCACTGCTTGCTTGCTTCAGTCTGCTTGGCTGTCCCCTCACACTATGATATGAAGCACCACCCTTGCCTTTTCGGACTGCAGATTCCAGCATACTGTGTTGCTCATGTGAAGTTTAACTAGAACAGGAAATAGCCTGTTGGGACTTGTACTCTTGGAAGGCAAATGTCTAGCAAATAGTACTTCAGTACTTCAGCTGGCCTGCAGATGGGGGCAAGCAGTCAGGCAGTAATATGCACCAACAAAGGCAAGAAGTTTGATGAGTTGGAGCAGGAAATCTAAGAATTATGAGATGTACCAGAGCCACATCCACCACAAGGGAAACTTACTGTATAAATCATTCTCTCAACACAGCCCAGGCTCAACTTGCCAGCTCTGGACATGCCTGCCAAAGGCAGTCTCTGCAAAATGGAATCTATGTGGTTGATAATGCCTGGAAACAGTCTAAGGTATCTTCCATATCCTGAATGGATGCATGCATGGATTAGGCTATAGCTATGGATGCTGAACATACGAAATGAGCCATCATTTGCACTTAACCTGAAACTTCTGAACAAAGGGGATACTCCCACATGGAGCATCTGCACTGTGTGGAGCCACTTCTCTCTCAGAAGCAGCTCCATGTGCTGGAGCATTCCCTGAGTGTATAGCTGTAGGGCTGTCGGCTAGCATACGCCAGCATGCTCCATTTGCACTACTTCCAGGAATGTCCTGTGGCCAGGATAGCTCTGTTCACACCTCTTCCAGGAAAACAGGCCCTGGGACAGGGCAGTGAAGGCGTGGTTGTGTGCTGTGATGCCCAGTTGCCATGGCAACGGTGCTATGAATGCCCATTGATGCTGTAGTAGTGGCAGTGCAATTGCCTCCTTGGTGGAGGCAGTTTATACATAGCCAGCGCTTCACCAAGCATCAGCTAAGTTCAGAATGGTTTGGATGTCGCAAAATGCAGACATCTGAACCATTCTAGTTGTTAGCTGGCCATCATGCCTTATGCAGGTGTGAGCTGGCCCACAGACTACTACTGCACATCTGCTTTAGTTTGCAGAACGCAGTGTTGCTAAAATAACAATAGATGGGTACAGTGAATCAGCCATGTCGAACAGGATTCCCTGATGAAAAAGAGCCTGACTGGTCACCAAAGAGCTCTTTTCCTCATTAAGAAGGAAACGATGTTCACTCAGGATTTGGAGGGTAAGAAGTTATCCAAGTAGGTAAACATGGCAACACTCATAGAGCCTGAAGCGCTCCAGACTACGGACACTTTGGTGAAAAAGTGAGAGGCTGCAGAGAAGAACAAATGGAAAATGCCTGTGCCATGAGCCAAATCTAAAAAGTGCTCTGTTAAAGTGGATACACATATAAAAGTAGGCTTTCAGATGCAAGGGACTATAGCCAACTAATGGAAGTGGAAATCTCTGTTCTTTGTTGGTTAACAGCATGATAACTCTATTCTGAACTGTTGATTCAAATGAAATTCATTAAGAAATGTTAGATCCAAAATTCCTTTTCAGGCACCTCTGTTCTTGAAACTATGAAAATGGGGAAAACACCTTTGCCCTTTTTGAAGGGAGAAACCAACTTGGTATACTCATACCAAATGCATTTTACAGAACCCCTAATAACATTAGGAAAGATTTGCATGGCCTGTATTATAGGGGTGTGCTGATCTACAGTTCATTGAGGCACAAACAGTACGCAGCTCACAAGGAAGTGAGTCATATACAAATGGTGTGGGAATTCCACTCATCTTCCAAAGCACGGCTAGATCATTATAGCTCCCAACATGGGCCAGGTCACGGTGTACATCATTATACAAGCATGATGACATCACAACAGCCCTGTGCAGACACAGCCTTAAAGACCACAAACCTATCAAATCTTGAACAGAACCATGGAAAACTTAGGAACTCATGTTTTAGGGCCAATAAAAAATATCCTGTTTCCATAGAGTCTTCAGCCAGAGTGCTAACATCTGGATTGATATTCCAGGTAGCTTGCTGTTAGAGACTCCTTTCATATAGTTTAGTGGATATTTCTGTAGGGACGCCTTGCAAGGAGTACACTTGGAAATATGGTGCATAGCAATAATTTGTATTTGTATGGCAAGGCCAAGGATGTCCAAGTGGATCCCGAGACTCTGGGCAGCCAATCCCATTTAAATAAAATACATTTACAGGAACTTTCCTGTTCCTTTCCTACCATTCCCTTATGCAGAGCACTAAGCAATCCAGATGTAATAAGGATTCTAATGGGTCAAACTGAAGATGAACAAACAACTTGATCCAGTCTCTGGCATCCCATTTGCATGTAAATGAAATCAACTATGGAATTAGGACACTTTTTTGTGTCATTCAGGCTGGCTACTATGTACAAGAATCTACGTATGAAATATTGGAGTAATCCAAACAGGATTCTGCAAGCCTTCCCCACCCCCCACACACCGGTTTTTAATAAAGCTTTGTTGAACCTCTTTTTGCCTTTTGCCTGTTATTTTGAGTTGCGTTCCAGTTGATTATCCATTTAAAATACTTACAGGCTGAAAGATCCTGCTGAAGATCTGTGCTTGGATAAAGCTTTTCCCCTTAATGGGAGCATGTCCATAGCACTTCTCCTACCATAGCACTTTGTCCAACACAAGTTGAAATATTTCTAGGCCGAGTAGGTGTGAGGTGAAGGATACATGTGTATGTAAATCCCACTGAAATGGTGTGAGGAATTCATCTTTGCTAGAAGCAAGGCTGCTGCAATTATCACCCTCTCCATGGGCAGGGCTGCATTATACTTGTGCACTGTCATCATGCACTGGCATGATATCACTGCAGATGAGCATTGAGGCTTTCCATGCTTGCATGATGACTTTGCTTACAATAGGTGACCCTGCCCATGAAGAAGGTGATAAAGGCAGCAGTCTTCCTTCTAGTGCAGATGTAAAATTACGATCACAAAAAATAGTAAAGAAATGTTACAATATTTTGTTTATTTAAAAGAATATATTCCCTCACTATACTAGCAAGAGTATCCCATAACTTTTCAATGTGATTTATCTACCTGTGAGCCACTACAGGCACTAAGGAAAGACTGGAGTTGTTAGGTGAGGCACCTAACAATCCTGGGCTCCTCTAAGCAGATTGCCCTCACCCAAATGAAATTCAGCACATGCCTAGATATGTCATCTACAGAATCAGAAGAAGAGTCTTCATTCTCAAACTCCTCTTGAGATGTTTGAAGATCTGTTAGTCCCAGATTATAGGAGTAAAAGAATCAATCTCTGAGGACCTATCATTAACCTACAAAAAACAGCTAAGTAACGAAGAGAATGTTGCTGCCAGGCCAATCTTGGATTAGATTGGACTAGATGCCTGAACCACATCATCAGAGTAGTAGGTTCAATTTGAGGTAGCCATGCCCTTTGTGTCATGTTTGAAGGGAAAACAATGTCTGTCATTTATATCTTTATGCATTCCTTGCAAGAGAGAAAAGAGGTTGAGGAAGGGGATTTAACGGCTGACTGCAACATCTCAAAAATATCACTATTTTCACACCCACCCACAATTGTTCTTCTTGTGTTTAAGATCCACTTCTCCTTTACCGAAGATTCAGATAATCTATGATCAGGACTGAGCAAAGACATTGCTGCCCTGCTCACTGTCTGCCACAGCTATATTCTCTATCAAAGGATATCAAAGGAAGATTCCACTTAACTGTCAAGTCCAATCCAAAAATCCTGACTAGGCAGAATTGGTTTGCTGGAGTCCTGATTTCATGGTGGAAGATTGGGGAAGAAAAACAGAGACATCCATAAGCTAAGGCAATCTAGCTAATAGCAAATGTTGCACAGACTATAGGTGTAGTAGGATGAAAATCACACTGGAATTCGAGAAATAGCAATGCCATATAATAATATAACAGTTTCAGCTGCAGGTCAGGTAAGAACACAAGGGAAACCCATTATTAGCAATGTATCCACTCCATCTGCTGAGAAGTGTAGGAAGTCAGAAGAAATATTGCATCGTATGCTGTAGAAAAATTAGCTGTAGTACAAAACTTTATGAAGCACAGGGATTAATAAATTTTAAGTAGGAAATACTGCACTGAATGTTTTATTCATGAGGCAATATACACTTAGCAAATATGTTGTCTTGAAACATAAAAGTATAAAATGTGAAAAATCTGTACACCATTTAACTGAAATATAATTTTTTTCATTTAAATATAAAACATGCTGTTCTATAACAACTATCATTCATTGTATAACAAACTTGCCAACTGTTAGCATATCAAACTAAGACCTAACTAATGTACAGTTAACAGAATTACAGTAAAATTGTTAATGCAAACATATTGTCAAGCAGTTCTTTTATTCAGCTCACCAGAGCTCTCTATTGAACGTTCTAGAGAAATCAGCTTTCAGCAGATGTTGCAACTGTGTTGTTTTTTCATTTTTAAATATATCTTATGTTAAAGCTGCAAAAATATAATCCCATGAACATGAGTTTTTTTAAAAAAAAATTTAGAGCCAAAGTTATTTCCAAACAATATTTATTTTCTAAGTAACTTCAAAAATATTTACAGTAAATCAGACTTACCACTTTTTTCATTCTATGAAAGAAACAGTAATGTTACAAGTAGGAAAGTTTCTTCAAAATAAAAGCAAAATCTGACAAGAATAAGAGGGGCTGGAAAATAGCAACAGGTGTCTTAAACTGAGTTCAGTCTTAGATTTTTTAGATTTAACAATCTGCATGCTCTTTGGCAAGCAAAAATTGCATGCCTGTGCTCTGTAACCAGCAGGAAACAAATTAGTCCTTTCGTTGTCTTCTTTTGCGTATGGATTTTGTTGGCCCATCACCAGAACCTGTGCTTTCATCCACTTCTTTCAACTGCACAAAAATGTAATCAAAGCAGCTTTCAAAATAAGACATATCTCATACAGTCTACTTAAATGTCATTTAATGTTCAGGCTTAAATCCAATGTGAGCCTAAAGTTTTCAATATGTCTATCTCAGGTTAACTGTTTAAACTCATGGAAAGGTAACAGATAAGGAAAAACTCCAGGAGTTTACTCCCAATAAAACCAACAGGGGGGAGGCACAAAAAAGCCACAACACATGCCTAACAAAACATGGTAGGAATAAGGTACACTGCATCAAACCACTGGTGTTACTTGCAAAGAATCCAGGCGATTTATCTAACTATAAAAGGGAAATGTTGCTTAAAAGCAAAGAAAACAGGCGAAAGTACAATATTAAAAGACCAAAGAAACCTATTTTCAAGAGACAAGTAGCATACAGTGGGTTGGCTCTGGGCTCAATCTCCCATCTCATATCAGCAGGATTACCATCTCTTGTCTAGGCAGCAACAGGGAATTATATTTTATGGTGGGGTGTAGAAATAAAAAAGTGGTATAGGTAAGAAAACTATGCTCCCCATTTACTCTGAAAAGTACCAACTGTTTCTGATGTTTGGATAGCTGGCTATCTAATGCTGTGCAGAAATGGCCGTGGCTGTCAACAACAGAAAAACAGGAATTGGAGCATGAAGACTTCAAGAACTGTGTCCTGCCATCTTTGCGTTGAAGAAATCAAAGTATGCATAAAACTGATAAGATCTGAACACTTAAGGCTAGTAAATATTTTATCCTTATCTCCAGAAGAATGCCCCAAACTAGAGATATAAAAGTATGCAATTTTTTCTAGTTACTCTGCTCTTTCTTCCCCACAGACAATAGTAAGTGGCAAATATAAAATGTACAATTTCAATGTGTGTGTGTGCGTGCACACACACACATCAGAAGACCCAAGTAACTTCTGTGGAAAGCAGGAAGGACCCCCTGAGAGGCCATGGGTTACTATCATGAAGTTCTATAAACAGCCTGGCTGAAACACACCTGTTTAATCATTTTTATATATGCCAGGCAAACTCACCTCATCCTCTTCTGATGCAGATCTATTTGATTTACTTATCTCTTTTTCTAGACTTCCATCAGCAGTTTCACTTTCGTCTTCATAATCTTCTTCCCCCACTTCATCTTCCCCTACTTCACATTCTAAGACACAAATAATTAATTAATTGATTTAGGCCACTGGGCTCTAAAATGCAACGAAAAGACACAAAGACTGGTAGAATAAGCCTTTAATAAGAAACCACACTACCAACTGCTGTGGTAGTAAACGGAACCATATACTGTGACTTCATAATTTTTGAGCAATGCTTTTCTTCCTTTGTATAATACAGGTTTTTATAGCATGCTTTTCTTTTACATGATTGGTTAAAGATCACTTCTTTTGTTTAATGCAACCCTGAAAACTTTCAGGCCTATGATACAGTTTATGAGGTACCATTAAGTTATACCAGCAAAGTACTCCTTCCCTTCACAGCACCACTAACTAGTTGATGGTTTGGACCTCCTCTTACAGTGCTACTGACTTGCAATGCCTGGAAAGATATCATCTCTGCAGTGCCACTGATTTATTATGACTCCCCATGTTTCCCCTAATCCCAACTTTCTATAAGTGGTAACTATCCACATAGCAGTTTTGCACTGCATAGTAACTGGAAGCAAAAAAAAAGGTGTTATATAAGAGTTGACTATAGTTATGCAAACTTAGAAGCAGCTAGCAAGTTTCATGAACAGAAATTTGTTTGAATTCAGTGTGAGAAATTGTATTATTCTCACTATAAAATTACACAATTCAATTACAAATACAGTTATTTATATTTTATACAAATGCTTAAACACACAGAATCACTTTGTGTAACCTGCTGGCTAACATTTTCAATTAAACACCTACTTCATTAAGCTGAAGACGAGACAACTCTTTCAAACTACTCCTGCTGAGACTTAGAACTTCTACCCATAGGCTGGAACTCAATGGCATAGTGCAGTGATGGCCAACCTATGACACGTGTATCACAGGTGACACGCCAAGCCCTTTTGGGTGACACACATGGTCACCCTGGCACCTGGGCATGTAGTGCTTGCTTGTTCTTGAAGTGTACAAAATACCAACTTTCAATTGAAGATTTAGCAAACGAAATTCAGCAACAAAGGTCACTAATGTAAAGAATTATTTGTTTTTGCTTTTAATAAAATACATATATCAAAAATATAACTATTTTTACTAGAGCTACAAATATCACAAAATTATGGATATTTCTAGATGTGACATAGCATCCGAGTTAAGCTAGGTTTTCTTGCAAATTTTGCCACACCGAGCTCAAAAGGTTCGCCATCACTGGCATAGTGTTTGTATCAGGGAAGCCACTGTGTTACTAGATTTTTTAATATGAATTTTAATATGCACAACTTGATACATAAAGTATAACCAAACCTGTGTCAGGGTAAGCAAATAAAGCACTAGCATAATACTGAATGTACTGGTTTGACCTGTGATAGCCTGGAATGCAAGTATTAAACAATATATTTGGAACCAATACTGGAGGAGAGATTCCATTTTTAAAAGGCACAAAGTACTGCAAACATTTTCCTGTGATTCAGACTCCTCCTTTATTTACAAGACAGCAGATTTGCAACTGCCCCTTGCAACTCTAAGAGAGGTAGAACTACAAAAACTTTCTTGAAATCTCAATATTCAGGCAGGTCAATCTAGGAGAAGGCATTGCCCATAACATGCTGAGACTATCCCATAGGTTGTCATGGAGGACATGATATCCTCAGGTAGCATGAATTGTTTTCAAACATAATGCAACATGATTGTTTTATCATAAAGGTTATTGTAGAAAAAATGTCATAATTGTATTTCCTAATCACAAGAAAGCAGAGACCAAACAATAAATGCAAGGATCAAATTGAGTACAATTTTAGAATTATTATCTTTCATTTTTCAATGCTTAAGATGCTACCATTTGATATAAACTTTCGAAGTAGATCACAATTACTAATAGTATTTTTAAAAACCCTTACCATCTTCACCATCATTTTCATTTTGTTTTTTCAATCCATCATTTTCTTGTACCTCTTGTTCTAATTTCCCTTTTGTAAGAGGCTTGGCTATATCAGTTTTTTTGTAATCCAAATCTTCATCAATTTTCTAAAACAGAAAGACAATCCTGTCACAAGATGGCATTAAGCTCTATTTTTAAAACAATATTCGTAAAGTTAAGTCATGCAAAATTTTCCCACATCTTCCGTACCCACTACAAAGGCTGTTTAGACAAAAATATAGGAAATGCTTTAATAGACGGTTACTAAGGAACAGCCATGATTTGTTTAGCTGATTTTTATGACATACCTGGTAGACAAAGGCAAAAACGTTCTGTTTACATTTTCCCTATTCTGCTTCCTGCTCTTTTTTTTGGAGTTTAGAAAAACCAACTTTTTTAAAAAAAAAGCTTCATGAAATGGCTATGCGGTTTTACTCAATACAGGTGACACACTAAGTTTCTTTCTTGACAGGTCAATTATTCTTAGACTGGGAACCACTGGTCTAAAGCACAAACTATTTGGCACAATGGGCCCTCTTTTGATTTTAACCAGACCTTCATGTATTCCTTTTGATAGAAATAATCTTTCCACTTACTGTAGTGTCCAATTGTACTGTACTTTGTAATCTATTTTCAGTGTGTGGTTTACAGCTTATTTGTATTAGGCTGTATCCAGACACGGTCCCGACTGAGCCGTCAGACAAGATGATCAATCGATGTGGCGCCACATTATACAATTGGGACTGCGCATTTTCCTTAGTGGGGGATGAACGACTCACTGCGCAGTATTCAGAATATTCCGAGTTTTAAATCAATGCAGGCAGGGTGACGAGAAACAGAGACAAGATGCCGCCTAACCAGGAAGGGCAGCTCAAAATTTGATTGGCTGCCTCAACCCATGGGATGGTGTGTGCCACCTCAACTCTTGCAGCTCCAATAAGGGAAACTAGAGAGCTGCCTACCAGTATGGATGTCCGGTTTTCCCTGCAGAGTGAGTTTACTGCGCTTTTTTATTTAACTTCGCATTTATCTAGCTAGTCTGGAGGCAACCTTATTGTTATATATTGTAATCGCTTTATCCGTGTAATCTCAGAGTCCCAAGATTCCCATTGGTCTGGAAATTTTTTAAAAACTTCCTTTCAAAGTATTTCTTTTATGCCTTACCCCAGTCCCTCAACTAGGAGTGCAGTAAGCAATATTTAACCATTTTACCCCGCATATTTTTATTCCCCCTGTATCAGGGATGGAATAAAGGGAGTTGCCTATTTAGTATGGCTGTTTGTCGACTTCTAACTATCCACTTTGGGAAGCACCCTAAATATCAAAATTTCAATGTACACAGAAGGAAGTGATTTGATTTGAGCTGCTCATGTACCTTGGATGGCCAGCAGAACAGGATGCACAATCCTACAGGTAATGCTAAAGTCAAGATATAAATAATCCAAAGCCACGGTCGTTCTTCTGCAGCAGTCACCAACTGGCTGAACATACCAGGCTGAACAGAAGAGGAGAAACATCATTTACAGAATTTATCAAGTTTTGAAGCAATATAGTTTTTGTCAATATTTTCTAAAGAAGAATGTTGGTACTTCCATTTCTTACTTACTGTGGACAGTTTCTTTTTTTTCAGAAAGGCATGCAGGAGCACTCCAGGAGTACTATACAAACTTAACTACAGAGACCTTCTCAGGGCCAGTAAGAATGACATCACTGAAGGCTTTTAAAGTAGACCTTTAACACTCTAACCCCAGTTCCAACCAAGGTAGGGTATGAGACACGTATTACAGGACACAGAAAGAAGAACAGAGCAGCCTTTGTAACAGCCATATACAGAACTCTGGGAGAAAATATCTTCCCCTTGTGCCCCAAACCTCCCACGACCCCCACCCCCCCACCAAAAAAAAGGTGAAGCTGGAGTTCTCCTGCATAACCTTTGGGAATAGGAGAATGCTAACTTGAGATTTGTGATAATTAGCTACTGGGAGAAAAACAAAAAGAATAGTCACAGTCACTGTCACAAGTGCAACCTCGCTCAAGGAGTGAGATATACAAAAGTTGTAATAATACCTTACATGGTAGATGAGCCAGGATCATAACATCCATGGAAGTAAGGCTTGTTCAACGTCTTGCTTCTCTTTTGAAAAGGAAACAAGACACTCAGGTGGGTAACTATTAACACCCCCAGGTGTTGTAACTGTTGCATAGGAATGTTTTCAGACTGAAAAGAAACCTACGTTCCCAAATAACTATACAATGACTGTAAATATAATGATGTTTATTCTCTTTCGGGACCTCTAAAGAAAATGCTCTCAGAAATGCATGGCTGCAAATTCCTGAGAGAGGAAACTCATGATTGAGGGCAATCCAGAAGTAAGATATGCTCTTTGATGGACAAGAAGTATTCCTTGCAAAAGAAATGAAAGTGGGTTTGCCCAAGACCTACCTAACTCTTCCCTCACAGTAGTGATGCACTTCCATCTTGAACCAGTTCAGACTTTAGGCATTTGCCTGCATGTTTTAGATTCAAGAAAAATGCCAGGTATTTCTTTTTGTGCTACTCTACTTTCAAAAACTTTAAACAGCTTGAAAACACTGGAGGAAAGAAACAGTTTTACTGCTCCTCTATTAATTAGGTGAGAGATAATCTCCTGAGAAGGGCTACTAGGGAATGGGACAAATCTTGTTAAGAAGGGGGAAAGTGGCTCTATGGAGTATCCTTCCAGCATGGAGGATTTTTGCATAATATCCATGTCTAGAGATACATGCAGCCTTACAAAGAAAGACTGAGAATCATTCAAATTACAATTGTTGTCTTTGATTTTTGGTTAACTAAGGTAGGAAGGACTTAAGGGCAGCAGAAAGCTACTTAAGGGAAGCTACAAAACCTGGCAAAAAGCTTGCTTCTATACCAGTTAGACCTAGAGAAATGTCACCCTATGAAAATGAAACGGATGCAAAGTTAATGAATTTATTCCCCATCCCCAAAGTATACAAACTCTTATTCTTTGCTTAGGAACAGAAGGCATGTTTTTATCCTAAACCTTGTCCCCATCAATATATCCCTCAAGATTTCCTTGGCAAAGAAATACTTCTGTCCCATTCAAGGGAAGCTAAGATCATTTCCAGAAGCCAGGTGAAGTTTTCAGTGGCAGTACCAGATAACTCCAAAGATGGGAGTTCTTAGGTCCAGGGGACATACAGGTCAAATAGTTGTTGAGTTTAGTTAGAATTTTATTTTATTTTTGAGGTAGAACTGAAAGAATGTCTGCCAGAAGCTCTTCCATACAGATAAAGATGTTCTGGCAAATAAAGATACGGTGGTGTCAGCTCCAGGAGCACAAGCAAACACTCCAAACATTACTTTGTGACTAATCCAACTTATTTTTCTGATCAGTGAAAGCACAATCTCAAGCTTCTGCCCTCAGGGTCACACAGTCTGAAAGAATGGTAGCCACCAGTCCTGTAACACCATAGGAGCCTTGAATTTGTCCATAAATTTGGGGAGGGAAGTGGCAGGACAAACAGCAGTTTGCAGCTACTCAATACTTTATACTGGAGAGCGAATCCCACTTTGGGGTAACCACTTAGCTGTGAAAGGTTTTTTGATGTGGAAAAGCATGATAACTGGGAAAGTAAAAAAAATACTATGCCAGTAGCTTTTTTTCTAGATGATTACAGTGGAGATGGCCCAAAAGACTAAGTCATCCAGGTTGCAGATTCAACTCTACTGCCCCTCTATCCAGCAGTTAAACCTCTGATCTAAAACAGTCCATTCCTATCTCTAACCAAAGTAATGAGGAAAGTGTGTTTTTTTCACATTTGTGTATTTTGGCTATTGTACGTCTAGCTTAGGTGAATTCACCCAATCTTTTTGGGAAGAAAGTGAAGGGAGACAGGAAATAACATATTGGCTAATTAAAAGCTGTACAGTATGCCTTGAATACCACTAATGTGGGGAAGGTGATGCAGGGTATTTGCCTTCCAATGAAGGCTCAGCTTCTTATATGCACAACAATATATATGGCCAACCCTTTCACAAGAGGCAAGTGGTTAGCAGACTGGAAATATTACTCATTCTATTAATATCAAGAAGAAGAAATTTGGATAGTGGCATAGAAATAAGAATGCAGGATAATTCTGTTTAAAAACTAACCACCCTAACTTACAATTTTCAGGATTGTATGTAAATTAAAATACAACTACCAGTTGTATTATGCATAGGTCTGAACTGAGGTATTTAAAATGAAAATGAAAATAGGAGACACTTGTATCTTAGAGAAAGGGCATTCCTTTTTAGGAGGAAATGCACACATAAATAATGCAGATAACCATCCTATAGGTCAGTGATGGTGAACCTTTTGAGCTCGGTGTGTCAAAATTTGCAAGAAAACCTAGCTTAACTTGGGTGCTGTGTCACATCTAGAAATATCCATAATTTTGATATTTGTAGCTCTAGTAAAAAAGTTATATTTTTGATATATGTGTTTTATTAAAAGCAAAGACAAATAATTCTTTACATTTGCTAAATCTTCAATTGAAAGTTGGTATTTTGTACACTTCAAGAACAAGCAAGCACTACTCACCCAGGTACCAGGGTGACCAGGTGTGTCACCCAAAAGGGCTTGGTGTGTCACCTGTGACATGCGTGTCATAGGTTGGCCATCACTGCTATAGGTCCTTTCTGCACATATGCTTGTGCAAACTACAGCAAGCGGCTGAAGCATGTGTTAGCATATGGAGAGTAGGTCCCTATTCTGGGATATGATCTAGAATAGGGACAAGCGCAGAAAGGGCCATGGATAAACAAACAGTATGTGAACAGTTCCAGGATTCATGTCTTCCTAGTTAACTATGTGCTTGTGTGTATATTATGTGTGGCAATCATAATAAATTCATTTCCACAAGAAAAAGGAAGAACGCCTAAGCCATTATTAATAGCAAGGGGCTGTTGTGGTTAGGGATTTGCACGAATGTATTTTTGACATTCAAATCTGAGGAAATCTGAATCTCAAAAAATCCGATTCGATTTGGATATTTAAGATCCGAATGTCATAAAATCTGATTTGAATCCGTAACATTCGAATCCATATATTTGAATGTTATTCGTATTTAAAGATGAATGTCAACATATGTATCTGTGCACATCCTGTAAAAATCCATATGCATCCCGTATTTTAAGTACAAGATACGTATAATTTTCACGCAGATTCGTATACAATAGATACGAATCTACACATTCAAATCATTCAAAAATCCGTATCTGATTTTCAAAAATCCATATTCGAGTTCAAACGTGCAAATTCCATTTTTTAAAATCCTATTTGAGTTCAAATATTGACATTCATTGGATTTGAATAAAATATTCAGATTTTTGAATATCTGTGCACGTCCCGTTGTGGTTGCCATAATATATTACAAACTGAGAATATCTATCCTGTCCTACCATCTTATATTACAATATTAAGCAGTGATATTTAAGCAACCATCATGAAGTTTAAATCGTAATAAGGGTAACTGATTTCAAAGTTATTGCAGTTTAACAGGGAAAAAACCAATTTCATACTCCAGAACTGCAAACATAGAAACTCTTGCAGCACATTGTCCTTTGTAATATTATCAGAAGAGAAAATAAAATATATAATGGAGTAAGTCCAATATACACTCCATGTATTTAACTTCTATGTCAGTATCAATTCAGGAGAAGATCAGGAGTCTGATGGATCTTTGAAGTAATCTGCAATTTTACTCTAGGCAGACAGCAGGAAAAAGTACATTTGCATTGGTGCCCTTGAATTAGTAGAACATCATATACATGGAATTTATGATGCAAGGAAAACATAATTTTTTCTAATCTATTTTGAGAAATTATTGGTAATAGAACAGAGCCCAAAGTTTTTAAGTAGAGTGTGGTTTGGCTTGCTTTAACATGTCAACAGATGTAATTTAACCCTGAACTCTAAATTCTTTCACATTTCTTTAAAAAAAAATTTAAAAAACATGGGGCAGAAGGGAAGATCCCACAGCTGTTGAGGATTACATGGAATATAAAACTAAAATATGCTAAAGAAAGTTTTGCAAATAATTTAGGAAGGCTCATTAGGAAAAGTTCTTATCCTATCTTGGATTTTGGGTACAACAATAAGTGGAAACTTACTTCATTAGCACTAGCAACCAATTTTTTAAAGCCCCAGCCATCTGCTGCCCATCGATCAGCAACTTCCTTTTCTGAGCAGATAATGAAGTTATCAAAGTAGATATCAGATGTCATAGACCAAAGCTCTAAGCCAATAGCACTAACAGCAGTCATTTGGAAAGGATGAGGATCTTCAAAATAATCAGGATTAGGGATTTTTTGTGGACTCCATATCCCCTGTAAAAGAAAAAAAAATACATGTAATATGAAGTTTGGTATTAACATATGGTTGAAAGATAGATTTGGTTAGTGTTCAAATCTCATTTCTACAAAAAACATTTTAAAATTCTAGTCCTCTAAAATCATAAAGCATACCTGAATGCCATCATGGCTTCTGTTACCAATGACAGTTTCAATCACTATCCTTAATCTGGTAGTTTTGGGCTTATGAATGAGAGGCTTTTAGCCAACAATATAAAGCTATCACCAATACAATGAAAACAAACTATCTATACACATCCAGTGAAAAACAAAAAGTCTTTAGTCATTTCTAATCAGTGAGGGCCTGATCACACTTACTACCATGTCATGCTCTTTACCTTTCTGTTAGCAGGTACTAATCTGAAGACTTATCTGCTTGCACATTGGATGAATAAACATTGTGAAACTTCTGCATGACTTCCCTCACCTCCATGCTGGTCAGCTCCAGATATTTGTTACTGGCACTTTGGCAGAAGTTTGAACACTGTGTGTGTGACCTCAAAATGATATGAAAGGGGGCATGGTTAATTCCTATGTGTACTTCAATCTTAGGTCTTCTTCCTGGGAATGTGAAGGTCCTATGCAGTATCTTGGCTATTCCTAGGACTGTGCAATCACTGATGTTTACCCGGGGATCTGCTGAAGCAATTCTCTCAGCCTGGGGGTCACTGTCCCAAGTGTTCTTAGAAGGCTACACCTTCTGCCGTTGTAAGGATGGAGGTGGGATTTATCCACTGTGAGCTGAAAGTCTCCTGACCACTTTTTGGGACTAGCATGACTTTGCACACTAGCAAGCTCCGAAGAGAATTCATTACGCAAATAAATAAAGTATTTGGAACTCCAATATCATATATAATTTCTAATTATTACCTGATAATTTGGATTATCTATCATAGGTGGTTTCCATTTTCCTTTATAGTTTGGATTGTTCTTCATGGGACGTACCCATGTTCCACAGCCTGGTGCAACCTCACATTTTGGATTAGGAATCTGTGGAGCTTCCCACTCACCATCCATTTCTTCATCCCTGTAAAAACAATTAGCATGTCTATTTAAACATAAGCTTGTTAACTGACACATACACATGTATATTTCTTTTAATCCTAGAAAAGATAGAATTAGTGACCTAAGGCTTTCCTAAGAAAAGAAACAGTGCTTTCTCAGTGGCAGGTTCTGCATTTGTTGAATGCTTTCTCCCAGTTTCATAACTTGAAGGCATCATGTAAAAAACACAATTCTCTTTTAACCAACAAATACATGAGAAATCAGTTATACCTGAACTCTTCTGTTACTTTGTGTTCCAGGGTGTTTTACTTACAAAATCTGAGTGGAAAGCTTTATGGCTTTGAAGAAAGCAGTGTAACTTCTCCACTAACATCTGAGAAACTACCTTAAAATTACAACACAGGATAATTGCAAAGGAGTCTTGCACCACCTATGTACTTAAAAAAAAATCATCCTCTAGCTGAAATGGTTGCCATTAAAATTTTGGGATGAAATTAAACAGAGAATTATCATCATTATAGCAGAGAAAAAAATACTTTTCACCAAATAGTGAAAAATAATCAAATAATCAATTATTATAATAGTGTATTTTTATCATGTAAGACCCATAATTTGTTCTAAAAACCTGCCTAATCCTACTTTTAAGTTTTTCTTTCCTAAACATCCCTTGTCAATTATAGATATGTCTTACATGCCAGTGTATCTTCTATGGCATAAAATATAATAAATAATTTTTGTTTTAGGTACTCAACTTCTAAAATCTTCCCCATATAATCTGCTCACATTAATCTATCTGAACATATAATCTGCTAAAATATGACAGCACTTATTGACTTAATGTTTATGAACTCATTTTCACCTTCATTTTTACTTTTCTAATTGGCCTTCCAGGCAGCCATTAACTTGGAAGCTGAAATTCAATTAAAACTACTTCACTTAAAGCATCAGAAACAGGTAATAATATCAAAGTAAAATATTCACAGCGTTCAATCCAACCTGCTATATGCTTATGTAAGACAGTGACACAGAAATTCTTACCAGTCATCTGGTTTTTCTGCTTTAGGATCTGGAATATATTCTGGCTCATTGTCAAGCCAACCATCAGGTTTCACAGCATCAGGATCTTCTGTTTTGGGAGGCTCATCTTCATTCCTTTAAACAGGCCAGTTTTACCAGAAGATGGATAGCAAAGAAGGAGAAATAAAGCACTACAACAATTATTATCAATCATAAGTTACAGAGCAAATTATTTTAAATTGAAAGTTGCACGAAGCTGGTAAAAAGGAGGAATACTAATATTCACAATACCAGGATATTTTAGAAACTATTCTATGCCAGCTATTTATCTTTTCTGCTTAAATCTTCATAATATCAAAATGCAAACTTTAGTCTGTTCATATTGTAATTGGTAAAGGGAGGGGGAAGAGAAATGGCACACGTTTTCTTTACCAATCATCTGGCTTAACAGCTTCAGGATCAGGAATTTTAGGTCTCTCATCCCAATCATCAGGCTTCTTATCATTAGGATCTTCTATTTCTTTGGGGGGATTCACAGGTGGAACCATGTCCTCCAGAAGGCTTCCTTTGCTCACAACTGCTTGATCAATTAACACTTCAAAACTGTTGTCAGGTTTCAGCACTAAGATAAAAATTACTATTTTAGTGAAGTGGAAAAGGTTGTGTTAAAATCAAATAACTAAATTACAAGCTGTTGACTCTAACTACAGCTTCTTTGAACAGGTCCTGCATTCCTATGGAAATTTAACACATATTTTTGAAACAGGGCCACAATTCCTTTCCTGCCTATTTTAGACTTATCAGCATAGAAGTTCTATAAAATAATTAGGAGCATAGCAGCGTCTAAAGCATGTAAGGAATGTGAGCTTTACATATGTACAATTAGCAAATTAAACAACAGTACCTGGTTTGTCCTCTGGCAGGAGCCAGAGTCCTCTCTGGAACAGAAGACTATTCCAAAGGTTTCAACAAGAACGCAAGACAGAATTTTGATTTTCATGTGACCTTTTCTACAAGGTTGAATCTACATTCAATCAACTTTGAATGTTACTTCAACAAGGATAGAATTTGACTGCATGAATAAAAATACTACACTTCATTATACAGTTTGTTTGCTACATTCAAAACGTCTACTAAATTTGAACCTTAGGTTTATTGTGGCTAGAATTACATGGCAAAGGGAAGAGTACTGTAGGCTTCTTTGTCTTGCACATGAGAGAGTGTTTCACTTGTCGGTTTCTTCTTAAAATTGGCAGTGTGCTTTTTGTTATGCCACCTATGTCTAACATCACAACCAAGGAACTTTTATTCAGTGGCTGTTGTGCTGCCAGTAGTGAAAGAGGTATCTCTGAAGACAGGAAATGGCCCATAGCCCTGGCACCAGTCTAGGTAGGCCCAACATGAATAATGACAGGACCAGGGCCACCAGAGAAGAACAGGAATAAGTGCTTTTCGTAGAACGCACATTGTACTTACACAATTGCTCATTACAGAAGAAAGTCAGAAGCAAGTATAAAACTTGTGGTTACTCTTCACTGCTCCTTCACAAACAACTGCCAGATGGCACTCGTAGTGGTGTACACGCAAGGGTTGAAGTAGGAGCTCATGGATGTGAAGAAAGAATTACAGGATACATTCCAGGAAGGCAGTGGGTGTGATGGAGGGGGATGGGAAGACTGGGCATTTGTGGCTCTGTTTCTAGGACTTGAATGCAATTCCTAGAAGTGGAGGAGCATGCACACCTGCACATTTGGTCTGATAAAGGTCCAGGCAAGAATAAAGTGCTTGTGAACAGACCAAGTAGTACCTTCACGAATCATGCAGTCAGCAGGAGCCACGTGACACAGCAGATATGTGAAGTACAAGCTGGAGAAAATAGGCTGAGTGTGAAGGGAAGGGTAAGTAAAAATCAGTTGAACCATTTTGTTGCCAACGACTCAAGGTTCAGTTTGCTATCAGACCAATCCTAAATTTAAGTGTGGTTTGCTTTAACAAGCCTTGACAACTAGAAATGTCTGCAATGAACTGGTTTATCTACAACACAGTTCTGCACATCAAATAGAGAAACACGTTTCCTAATGTTTCTAAAACTAACAAAATCCACTTTTACATTCCTACACACATGAATGTATTGGTAGGTAAGATGGCTTTAAAAAGGAACTCTTATATTTTTAATATTAAAAAAATAAAAATACCAAGAGTATATAGATGAGTCTTTCTGTCAGAATATATTTTTTTTAGGTCTACATCAGGACGTTTGGCATGTTTTTCTTCATAGATTCCAGTTTTAGGATGTTTATGTCTGAAGATAAAATGTAGTTTGTAATCTTCTCCACATTTATCTGGACCAAACATAATAGTGTAGGATGTTTTATCATAAAAGTATTCCTGTAGGATTAAAATGAGTATAGTACTTAGCTTATACCTTTCCACAGTTCATTTAACTCCCCATTTGACCATTCAAATAATTGAGAAAGTGCAGAAATCTTTACTGCTGGCATTTCCAGAAACCCATCCCACCGCAGCCCAATCTCAATTTATGAAACATAAAGAACTTTGAAGAAAGGTGAACAGAAAGATCATCAGAATGCTAAAAGAAACTTAAAGAGAATGGGATACACAGATGTTCACAATATCTATTTGGCTTGTTACAGACACATTGTATGAAAGAATCATGACTTAATATCTTCCCAAAATGATAGGTATATTGCACTGAAATTTAGTTGCAAAAAACAAACCAATGCATTTCAGAATCAGATTCAAAAGGAAATGTGTGCACTAGATGAATTTTAAAATCCAAGAAATGTGATAACTTTATTATAGTAAAAGTTATGCTTCTCTGGTCCTTCTGAAGTATAACTCAGTCTTCCTTAGAAAGAAGATAAACAAGACCAGCAATGGTCTGGAACAGGCCACAGAAATTTCAGAGAGAATTCAGTGTCAGCTAGCAATATCCCAGCCAGGAACAGGCAAGAATGCTACACTTTTCAGTTCTACAAAACTTCATTTTCGTAAGGAGAAAACATCAAAATGTTTTGAATGATGAATTTGAAGCACTGATGTGCAAAATCTTGTTCTGAATTATCTGAACAGCCACTCACCCTCCATGTGCCATCTAGTAGATGGACTAACCTTCCTACCTCTCTAAGAGGCAAAACTCTCACATGGACACAGCTGCTCCGCAGCTTTCTTGGGAGTCTGAGGGGTTAGCCGGGAAAGCTCTTAACAGACCCCAAAATACATGGCATGTTACATGATAATGTTTGGACTTAACCCCTCAGAGTCTAAGAAGATCCAGGAAATTGAACAAGGGCAGAAATGCTCACAGAAGGGCTTCACTTTTCCCCTAGGAGGACAATAAACAGTCTGCTAGTGATGGACACTTCCATGTGCAGCAGCTGTTCCAAACAATTCTGAACAGCATTCTGCATACGGGTAAATTAAAGTTCCTAGTTCTGGGAATGCACCAATGAGCTGAATTGCATTTGGGAGAGACTGCGACCAGGGAACTCATCTATAACTTTAAATATATAGTTATTATAGCTACAGGTAAAATCAGAATTGAGAAACTCTGACGAGAGGAGAGGACTCAGGGGCTGCTGCTGCGACGCCCTGCCCGCCAACCTGCCTTCAATCCAGCAGCAGCGGCATAAGGTTGAAAGATGGTAGCCTGCACAGTCCTCTCCTCTCGTCCCGTCCAGACCGATCTCTCCTCCTCCTGCCCCCCCCCCCGCCTCCAGGCTCGGAAGGCCAAGCAGGGGAGAGAGAAAGAGCAGCTGCCGGTTTGCACGGATGCAAAGCAAAAAGGGCTTTAGATTAGAAAGGGGGACTGGGTGGCAGCGGAGGGGAACGCAGGGAGAGGACTGTGCTGGCTACCATCTTTCAACCTCACGCCGCTGCTGCCGGATTGAAGGCAGGCTGGCAGGCAGGACGGGACAGGGCATCATAGCACAAGCCCCAGAGTCCTCTCCTCTCCTCTCGTTCCCTTCGAAGTTGCTGCTGCTGCTGCTGCTGCCCAGTTCCCCTTTCTAATCTAAAGCCCTTTTTGCTTTGTATCCGTGCAAACCGGCAGCTGCTCTCTCTTTCTCCCCCCTGCTTGGCCTTCCGAGCGCGGAGGCAGGGTGGAGGCGGGAGAAGGAGAGAGCGGTCTGGACAGGATGAGAGGAAAGGAGAGGAGAGGATTCAGGGACTGCTGCTGCAATGCCCTGCCCTGTCCTGCCCGCCAGCCTACCTTTGATCCCATGGCGGCAGTGTAAGGTTGAAGGACAGTAGCCAGCCCAGTCCTCTCCTTGCATTCCCCTCGGAAGTTGCTGCTGCTGCAGCAGCCCAGTCCCCCTCTGACTTTGCTCTCAAGCAAACCCTAACTTTTTCCTCAACTATGCCGTGAGGCAACAGTCCCCAACTCTTTCTCTGCCCTCTAAGCACGAGTTCCCCTTGTACCATTGGCTCTTCTCCTCCCTGAAACCACAAGGAGAGGCCCACACATACACATACACGGAGCTATGCTCCCTGATTATCCTCTTTTACCCAGCCAAGGGTCCCTTAGTTGCAGGCAAGCATTCTCTGCTTCCAATAGCCCCTTTCCCGGGCTTTTTCCTCCCCTCTGTAACCAAGAGAAGCAACGTCTCCTGTCAGTGTTATAGTCCATGTTTCTCCATCGATTGGAAGAGGGGTAGTCTTACACAGTGAGTACAGTGGTACCTTGACATACAAGTTTAATTCGTTCCGTAACCTTGCTCTTATGTCAAATCGCTCGTATCTCAAAGCAATTTTCCCATTAATCCATTCCAGCTCCCAAAACACCACCTCACTTGTTTTTGTTATGTACTGTACTGTATTTACATACTCGTATCTCAAATCTTGCTCTCATCTCAAAGCAAAATATCACTCGCTCGGCGGCTTGCATCTCAAAACACTTGTATGTCAGGGCACTTGTATGTCGAGGTACCACTGTATATCCCAAACTCTATATTTTAAAAGGAAAAGCTGGGGGTCGTCTTATACGCCCAGTTGTCTTATATGCCAGAATATACGGTATATATTTTTTTAAAACTGCTGTATAATCATGGTTCAGTTATACACACACACCCAACTGATCTGCTTTCTTATTACTATTTTAATGCAAAAACTGATGGACAGAGAACCATTTGTTCCCTCTATTGCAGGACAAGGCACTGCCAAACGGTGTACTTTAAAACCCCACAAGGTTTGGGTTTCACACAGATCTGAAAATTCAGGCATGGCATGCCCATCTAAATAATGGTTGTAAATACATTCAAGAGTCTGCTGCTGAGCTTAGCTCTGTTAGCTTGGCTTATTCCAGACAGTTTGGACCTTCCCTTGTGTTCCTCTCCCTTTTAAATTGACACTTCGCTATTGTTTCTATTAAACCTACCCTCTACAGTTAAGGTCCAGTTAAAGAAATACATGCAACAAATGAAGGAGGCCCAGAAATTAGTAGTGCACAACCGGTTAATCCAACAAGTGCGTATACAATATTCACTAAGGACATGACATGCAAAGAATGAAGAATGTTTTCATGAAAGGGGCCACTGAGTCCTACAAAAACATACTTCTACATAAATTAACACCATTCTGAGATAGATCACCAAGGACTCCTTGTCTTGGGGTATACCCAAGCAACTACAGTGTACACAAGTACCCCAAAGCCAGAAGCTCTTATTTCCCAACCTTAAAACAGTTACTACATACCAGATTCAAGTCATCACTTTTGGAAAGAAGCTTAACATACGCACCACCACAATCAATGCCATCTTGAAAATTCACTTCATACCTGTACAACAGAAACATAAGAATAGTCTTCTGGAGACAAGTTAGAATTAAAGTTCATTTAGCTACTAGATTTTAGGTAATTTCAGCCCATTAGTGCCTATGACAAATTTAAAAGCTACAATTAATTGCTATAGAGCTACTGTACAAAGCAAAACCCCAACATATAAAGTTAATTAAAAATATATTTCAAGTATGAAAATATATACTTACTGAACAATGAGTGGTTTATTTTCAAAAATAAATGGTTTTATTAACATAGCTGATATTGCATGATGCTTTGCTATTGACTTCAGTACCAATCCTCTGTCACCAGGTACTGTATTCTCCTTTAACGGTTCTATCTCCCATCTTCCTAAAAACAATACAGTAAGCAAATAGTTATGATGGAGCTGAAACCATTATATACACGTTTATACCATTCATTTTTACTATGTCTGAGAACTTCTGCCTAAGAATTTATGAGGCCATTAACATACCTGTACTAAGAAATGGAAGTGAAAAGAAAAGCCAAACAGTATTTAAAAGATTCTGCTTTGAATTCCTAGCTTCTTTAGATACAACTACAAAAGACTCCCTCCTGAAAACTTTGGCTGCCTCCAGATGACAGCTGGATATAGTACTAGGGAGCAATAATGCAGGGTATTCCTCCTCCTATTATTGCCTCCTGCCTAGACAGTGCTATCTTTGTATGTTTTGCTAATGCACAATCTGGGCAATTTAGTTGCAATCAAATTCTTGGCTGTGCATGCCACCACTTCCACACATTTGTGTTTGGCTGTTTCAGTCTCCATGCACATGCACTGGATGGTGTTACGATTGCTGCACAATTCAGAAAGATAAATGGCACCTTCAAAAATACTACAACTGGAAAACCCACAATCAGCACTGGGTTGTCCAGCAACATTTAAAAGTGCTTTTTAGAGTCAAAAAAGCAGGAGTATAGTGGGGCTACCTATGATACGAGAGATGACCCAACCATAGCAGTGTTGGACTGGCACTATACATGTCCTCTCTGGACAGGGTCTTTGTTAAGTGAAGATAATACTGATCTAAGTAGTACAAAACAGGCTACCATGTTCCCTTCTATTACACAGATTGTGGTCTCCTTCAGCATTTTTACCACCATTATTCTATCTGTACTGACTCAGCATTACTGAAGAAAAGGTGACCTTACTGCAATTTGTGACTAAAACATCAAAGTACAAATAAAAAATTAAAGCATAAAAACCTTAAAGTGATTCTGTACTCTCTAATTTACTATGAAAGTACTCTTAAAACCTATAGTAAAATAAGATCATCATAAAATTCCAGCAGCAATTTCGACTACAATCAAAATACTATTAAACTACTATCAGAAAGGAGAAAGATATATTTTAGAAAGCAATGTTGGCGTCAGAGGACTACCCTGAGGCACAGAATACCAAAAATGAAACCTGAGTCTCTGGCCACACTTACCTTGTCACTCTACAATATGGAGGCTTGGGGTGAAATCCTATGAGGCTTCCCCTTCACACAACCAAATTGATGATATAAAATGAACACGGCTTCATGCAAATCAGCCCCACAACTGGGTATGGGATGAGGACCTCACATACAAACTATGCTAACTTTACACAATGTGTTTCTGTCTGCTGCCTTGGCCAACCTGAACCCAATAACATTAAGAGGCTGGATGAGTGATCGTTTGAAGTGCCAAGAAAGTATGTTTGATTCTCATTGGACTCACCACAAATCTACTATGAAACAAAAACACCAACCACCATATGGGTTGATGGTTAGAAATGAATTTGGTGTATCAAAGGTAACAGGCAAAAAATAGTAGAGAACTGTAGAAATGGTTCAATATGAATCCAAACTGGGCTGCAGCCAAACAGTTCTCCACACACGTACACTGGCTGGTCAGGTGGTTCAATGACATCATTACACCTTTACCCCCCTCCACACATCAATGCTTTCCTCCTTCCCTTCATATGTTGGGCCTAATGGCTGTGTTTAACTGGATCTATTAGGCTTAGCTGAACTGCTACTTCTTGCTGTGTAATTCTCCAGAACGCTGGTCAGTGTATAGGTAGGTGCCTCACACTCCTGGGCAATGGAGCATTGTAAGTTCTTCCAGAAAACCAAGCACATTGACACACATAGGTCAACTTCCTAACAGGTCTTGAACATGATAGTTTGAGGTCCTGTAGGAAGAAGATCTGCACATATCCAACATCCATGCTACTGGGAAGATCAGTAGTCCTCCAATGCTGGAAGGCCTAGGAAACTGTGAGGCCCTTGCCTGTGTGTTGAACAAAGCCCTGGAAGGCCAGAAGGTTTGATCCAGGAGGTGTCTCCAGGAGATGGAGAAGAGAAGGAGGGTCCTCAAACCAATTATTTGTGAACAGGCAGGAGTTTGGCTCATTTTCAGAGGTTAGTCTGACAGAGACAACCACAAAACTCTGATGTTCATAAACAAATGGTTCATCTAGAACTGGTTTGTCACATCTATAGAAAAAAGAAGAGCATTAATATAAAACAGTGCATACTGCCCACAGGTTACAGATTATTACTTGAGATGCACTATTTTCATTTTCAAATTTCTGATTTTGTTACTCTTGGTTTTGTATTACTCTAGCCTTATACTCATCAGCATGTATAAAACAATGTCTTGACATGCCTCCACACTCCTTGCTGATTATGTCTGGATATCATTCCCCTATAACCTCACCAAACATTCAATAAATTCCACATTAAGGACCTTTCCACACTTGCAAAATAGACTGGATCATGGTCCACTTCTAGGCCTCTTTCATTAACACCTTACAAAAGACCAAAGAGGCCCTGCCCCCTTCTTGTATGGTCTATCCACACAGGATGGAGCATAGAGAGGGCCAAGGTACCCCAAATGGTGTCCTCCTCCAGCCTATCAGTAGACCCCTTTTTTGAGGTCTACTGACATACTAGAAGGTAGTACATTCGACTACAGAGATATGTGGATGGAATATCTCCGTGGTCATCAAAAAATAATAACAAGAGCAATTTAACAAATGGAAATAGAGAAAGGAAGCAAGAATACCCTTACTAATAGTATTACAGATGCACATGGGGAAACAAATTTGTAAAAATAATTTACACAGTTTTTACCATCATATTTAGCAATATCTTCATCTGTATCTTCTTTCTTAGTTTGAGAGAGAACCCACCTAGTAGGATAAATAGCATAACAGGTTCTTAATGACTTGCATAAATCAGCACAGGTTTTCTTAGTGGTTACTATTAATGTTTAGATAATCTGTCAAGGGACTATCTGTATATGCTAAAATTCAGTTATCTCGGTCTAGTTTACAAATCAACTAGATTTAGACTACTGAATTCTGAGATGAAAGTGAACAATAAGGTAGATATCATTTCTGAATGTTTTTCCATGCAACACAATTAAAAATAAATACATATCCAAAACTAAAATACAGTAAACTGACAATTATTAACAACCAAATTCTAAGACTTTTAGAATATTCTTTCTTTTCCCTCCATTCCAAGAATGGACATTTATATTATGTGACAAATAATATCTATAGTTTTTAAATTACTTTCCATCACATTTTCAACATAATGTATCCTTCCATCCTCTTAATACTGCATGAGTTGCTCTTAATAACTGTTTTAGAAGACAATTATCTACCTTACTGATAGACATTAAATGTGCAAGATGTATTTCCCTTATCCAAATAATGTGTTTCCCTAATACATTAATTTCCCTTTGAAATAACTTCCAAAACTTTTGGACTTCCATACATTCCCACTACCTTCATATGTACCTTCACTGGTGCATCCATGCCAACATCTCAATGGTAGATTTTTAATAAACCTTGATAACTGTCCCAACATAAAATAAATTTCATTGCTAATATTAAAAACACTGGAGTAAAAAAACAATTTGTCTCAACCACATAACACAACGTAAGAAAACAGATATACTATAAAGGACCTTCTTAATTACCTTTGGCAGCTATTCTTCAATTGTTGACAACTAGCAGATTTTTACATCCAGAGGCACAGCCAGAAGTAAGATTTCATTTTTATTAATTTATGGGTAATTTATCTGGCTTTCTGCAGCACTCAAAATAGAAATATGATTTTCCTCTCCTTTCTTGCCTTTATAACTATTTTATGAGGTAGGTGAGAAACAGTGACTATTTCAAAGTGATTCCATGAGCTTTCTCAGCCAAGGGTGATTTGAACTCATTTGACTCCCCCTATTCTGAACTACATTCATTTAAGCTAACAACCATTATATAAATTCTACCTATCTGCAACCAAAGGCTGGGCCTTTAAAAACAAACAAACCAAAACTAGTCCAAAACTAGAAAGTATCAGGATTAAAAAATTAGAAGACTATGTAGAAATCCTAAAAACAATATACTACTTTTCAGTATTTTAGATAGCCACATTCAAAGAATCCACTTATGGATTCCAAGAGCTCAAGACTGTCCTATCTTCTCCTGTTATAGACTACATATCTCTCAAACACCCAAGCACATACACATGACATTTAGTAAGACATAACTTTTGAAAGAGTTATTTCTTCAGTTCAAAATAGAAATGTAATTAAATTTGTTCCTTCTATCTATTGTTTTGTAAATACCTTCACCAAAACATTTCAAAAATTTGACACCCTCTTATCTAATCAGTACCTCTAATGGAGATAGATTAATGAATCAATTTCAGAAATCTTTCCTGAAACAGAGAATCTACTTCCTTCTTCAGAAATAGAAACATAAGCTGTTTAAATTAAATAAGAGAAAATACTATGCACTCAGAGGTTTATACTGGTTCTTTGAGAGACATATGCAGCATCCGTGGACAGCGAACTCAATTTTATCTGACATAATGAAACCATTTCCTAACACAACACACTAAAGGTAACAGCCAGTTACAATCAGATAGGTCTACTGGCAGTTGAAATCTATTCAACAACAAATACGAATATTAATGACATGTTTAATTGCTCTTACCCAGACAACACTGCATCATCAAAGGTTTCAGTGAAATATACTTCTCCAGTAGGCACTGGTGTGTTGTATACAACCTAGCAAAATTTCACAAAAACACATTTAGCAGCAGTATTGCCATATATTAATAGCTTAATGTTAAACATTTTTCATTTCTTGTTACTTGATTTATATCCCACCTTTTTCCAAAAGGACTCAAAGTGGCGTACAAGAATTTATAAAATACAGCACTCCGTTCAAAAAATCACGTTGTTATACAAAGTCTGAATATCAAATATGTAAAACCTATAAAACAAGCTACATAAAACATACAAATATAAACTAGTTTCTTGCAGGTAGTTCAAATATTTCAATCTAACAGACATGATTATCCTAAGGAAGCATTCATTTCAGAGGCAATAATACTGGACATTTAGAACAGAAACTTCTGGAAATGGAAGATTTTATATTATAGTACAAGAGAATACACAGGCAAACCTCAGTTGCTGGTTGTTCTCCAATAAACTCGTTCTCAATTGAGGGGGAACACAGGAACTCTCCACTGTACATTGTAACATCTATGCTAATATAATACCATCCCACCCATGGAGGTGGCATCCATACTGATAAGGAACAAGAAAGTAGGGATGTGCACGAATATTTGAAAATCCGAATATTTGATTGAAATCCGACAAATGTCGACATTCGAACTTGAATTGGATTTTTGAAAATCCGAATTTGCACATTTGAACCCAAATACAAATTTTTAGAAAATCCAATACAAATTTTCAAATGATTCAAATGTGTAGATTCGTATGTTGTATATGAATATGTGCGAAAATTATACCTATCTTGCGCTTAAAATATGGAATGCATACGGATTTTTATGGGCACAGATATGTATAACAGATACGAATTCAAACGTACGGACATTCAAAAGTACAGATTCTAATGTTACAGATTCAAATGGGATTTTATAACATTCAAATCTTAAATATCCAAATCGAATCGGATTTTTTGATATTCGAAACTACTCAGATTCAAATGTCAAAAATTCATTCATGCACATCCCTACAATAAAGTTCCCATGTGGTTTTCCTTGCACTTGCCTGTTCCTTAATAGCCACTGCATGATGGCTACTGATAAGATTCTTCACCAGAATTGATAGATTCTTTACCTAGAATCCATGGGCCACTCTACATCCTTTTAAAAAGGTTCAAACATCTGTTTCCACAAACAGTTCCACTTTGAGGAACTTTAGCAAAAGAGTAGAAAGGCTACACAGTAATAAAAGACAACCTGTGGATCGTTTTTTTTTAATTAAATTATTATTCATAACATAAACATCATATGAAGATTCGAATCAGTTTTTGTTGCATTCGGATTTTAAACATTTGAATCGAATAGAAAGTTTTGACATTCAAAGCGACTCAAATTTGAACGCAAAAAAACATTTGTGCACATCCCTGTTCTGAATCTGCTTGTCATAACTGGTTCAAAATGTAAAGTCTGTGGATATCTGATGCTTATGCAGTCCCTTTGCTCTGTCCTATACTTAAGAAGCCTGGAAAGCCTTTTACATTCTTCAGTGAGGAAAGCAAGTCCAAGATGAGTGTGTTGAAATACGTTGCATAACTATGGCAGTGTCTTTATGGCATGAGTAACTGCTTAAACATTTCATAAGACGGTGATGGCCAACCTATGATATGCGTGTCACAAGTGACACACCAAGCCCTTTTGGGTGACACACATGGTCACCCTTGCACCTGGGCGTCTAGTGCTTGCTTGTTCTTGAAGGGTACGAAATACCAACTTTCAATTGAAGATTTAGCAACAAAAGTCACTAATGTAAAGAATTATTTGTTTTTGCTTTTAATAAAATACATATATCAAAATATAACTTTTTTACTAGAGCCACAAATATCACAAAATTATGGATATTTCTAGATGTGACACAGCACCCAAGTTAAGCTAGGTTTTCTTGCGAATTTTGACACACCGAGCTCAAAAGGTTAGCCATCACTGTCATAAGATAACATGGCCTATTAGCATTTTGGACCTGCCAGGGGCTTGCTCTAAATTATAATTTAGCATCTTGTAAGGTTTAGGGGAAGTCGTGACGGAGAGCAGAATGACATCATAACTGATGTCATTGCACAGCCCAATGAGGAACCCAGCACCCTCTCATCTCCAAGCTCTAAGAAGGCCATAAGGGGAAGCAAGGTGAGGTAAGGTAAATCTTCACCTTGCTCTAGTGCCAACTTTATTAAAACTACATTGCATCATAGATTTTTGTCACCAGGGCAACCATTAGACTTTAAAGCCCTTAGTGATCAATTAGAAGAATGCTTGAATAACTGACTTACTATCTTTAAGGTTATTAACTTTATCCAGGAAAAAGAAACACAGAACATCATTGCTAGAACCTTTATTGGTTGAAAAACTGATTTTAAATTCCATTTTGAATTTAAATGGCTTAATTTCTAAGATGCATAAAATGCTGCTTAGCTCAAGAACCAATGCAAAGCTTTTGCAGGAGCCAATAAAAATCAAATTCCACGAGACTCCATCTGGCAGAACAAATCTATATGTAGAACAAAAACAAGAAATATTATTTACACTATTGGTCACTAAACTAATTCTGACAAAAAAATTGGAGGACATATCCAATCTGAATTTAAATGTATGGTACTGTGAAAACTATCGAATGGAAATAATTTCTTACATACAATAGCAGGCATGAGGGAATTTTGAAAAATGTATAACAACATGAAGGCAACTTATGAACTGTATTTCATACCTAACGACACAAGTTTCATCTGGATATTCAACCTTCTGGGAAACCAGATGAAGATAAAACATTAAGGTGTCTTAAACATAGAATGGAAAGCTCTAAAATACTATCAGAATATTGAAGGTATTTTGCCTTTGTTTTATTGGAACATTTTGAAACTAACAGGCATAGCAGAACACTTGATTGTTCTTCTGAGACATCTCTAGAGAGCTAGAGGAAGAATGAAATCTGTAACAGGTACAAAACAGAAATGGATGTGAGAAAAGGGTACACCATGTTCCCAGATACATTTAACTTAGGCAGCAAATATCTTATAAGAATGGTTGGAATGGGTGAAGAAAGCAACTGGGATTAAAAACATTACTATCTTCTATCTGCCTTGCATTGAAAACTTCCTGGAAAATAAGGACAGTGCCCTGATCACAAACAACAGAATCATTAAAGCAACGGTCTTTCTTGTTTCATAACATCAGGGTTAAAGCTGAACACTGAAGAAAGACGATATCTTTGGATTATGAATCTGGAGATGGTTACTGAGAATACAGAGGATGACAAGAACAAGAAGCAATGAGTTCTGGTTAAATAAACCTGACTGCTCCTTTGAGACTATGATCATCTAGTATAGAACACATACTTTGACATGTGATGCTAACAAATGAAGAGGTAGGAAAAAGAAAGCAAAAGAGGGAGAAGTTTGAGAGCTTGCAGCCAGCTGCCCTATTGTTTCTGGTCTTCCTTAGCCTTTGCCCTAAAAGGAAGATGGGGGAGGAAAGAAGAGGGGGAGGAGGAAAAGGGAAGATGCTTCTTTAAAAAAAGAAAGAAAAAACTGAGAAACAGTGGGTAGATTGAGAGGAGCACTTAATATAGAAAAAAGAACAAAGAATCAATGTGGAAAATGGAAACCAAGAGGGAAAATCCCTGCCAAGGAACTATGATGGAAAGTTCTGCTTCTGGTTCAGAACAAACAGAAATGAAGCCTGTGCAGACTACTGTTTAGCAACATATACTGTTTTACATCAAATTCTAATATTTATCTCCTATATTGTACTGCCAAACTTCTTTGTGAGTTCTGCATATTATGGAACAAAGATTTTATAGGTAATTCACTGACTTCTGGAAAAAATGAAAATGTACTGTTTAGCTTCAAAATAAGAATCAACTCGTATCAGGCTGAGTCACCACCCAATGTTCCAATAAAGGTTGATTTTTTTTTTACTTCCCAATCCTCACCCCCACCAGCTAGTAGGTAATTAAAGACATTGCAAGCATCATGGTAGTCTTGAAGTTCAACTTGTGTACAGATGAAAATGTTATTGCTAAAATCTTTAAACTTATTGAAAATGGACATGGAAGAACATGTTAAAGACTGAATTAAAAAATGGGCACAAAATTTTGAATATAATTACAAACATTTCAACTGGGGAATAAATGGTCAAAGGGACTGAAATTTACATTAAAGCTATAACAAATAAGTTTGTAATAAAATGATGTTTCGCTGATTTATGACATCAGAGAGATTAACTAAAATGCACAAATGTGTTTCTAATACTTGTTGGAAATGTGGAAAACAGGAAGGAACTTTTTATCATATGTGGCTGTGTATAAAAAAGCTAAGAAATTTTGGATTTAACTGCATACAATCATACAAAGAATCTTACAAATTAATATACAAATGAAACTGGATTTTTTTCTTCTGGGATTTATGGATCCACCACTAGTGAAGAGCTGTGAAAGATTATTTCAATATATGATCACCACTGCAAGTTAAAAAACAAAACAAATATCATGTATTTAGCAACCTACACTAATTACAAGTAATCAAAGTGACATAACATAATCCAATCATGAACAAATTTTGCTACAGACTGCTAGTGGCTTTTTCCTGTTGTTACTGTTCCTGCGTAGGAGATATCTGTAGATCAGAGAAGGCATCACAACACATTAACAAGTATTGGTGCCATCCAACCTTTGATTTGATGCATCAACATTGATGAGTTGTAAGACTCAGAAACAATTCTGTTGCTTTTTCATTGTTTTTTATGCAAGGCAAGGAGCTCAGTTCAAGTTCTGTATAAATTTCTTCCCATTTTAGAGAGATACTAGATCTAGCTAAAACCAGAATGGTGAGAATCAAATAGCAATTTTTCTTTTTGCAAAATTTACATCAACTGACCAGTCAGCATCTGTGCAACTATCCTGAGTATTCTATTTTTCATATTAGATAAGCTTCAAGGAACCTGGAACCTATCAGACCATTAGCAGTGTGCTATGATGTGCCATGAAAAAGATCCCTGGTTCCCATTAGACAGATCAATGAGGTTTCTCTTCATCTTGGTAAGTGCCTGTTTTTTTGTTTTTGTTTTTTAATAAAGAGGCTTTGCTCTTATGTCAGCACCATCTATTTCCATAGTCTGGTATTCCAAAATGAGCCTACTTTTAGCAGGAAGCAGATTCTGCTTATAATTATGGCATATTATTGTTGTTATCTTGCCTCATTTAACTTTGACACGGGTCTGGCTCTTGGATGGGTGTCTCTTTGGGCACCTATATACACTTTTCTATATGCACAGAAATAATTTGCTACCATGTACCTCCAGGCAGAAGCTAGGGATGAACCTGAGACCCTCTGCTTTCCAAGCGGTATACTGTACTCTACCATGGGCTACAGACTCTGTATGCCACACTATAAATGTGTGAAGCTCAGTAAAGTTTTGTAACTCTTTGGAAACACTGAATTTGATAAACGCACAGAATTAACAAGAATGTTAACAGTCTATCTATTGTTATCTACTGAATTCATGAAAGCAGGATGTACAAACAAATTTTGTAAAACCTGGTATGTGGCAATATATTTGACTTGAATAGTTCCTCTTAAGCCACATACGCAGCAGGCATCTTGCTTTGAAAATTGTTCTTTCCCATGAAACGTTTACCCTAAAACGACACAGAGCTGCTGCCTGGGGAGATCAGAATACAAGCAATACCTGCAGGAACCCAGTCTCTTTTTCCCTCCGCAATACTTTTTCCCTTTCCTCTCCTCTCAACAGCAGGGTCATTATTACCTCCCAATAGCAGCTTTTGGAACGATTCAACAAACATTTCACTGCTCTGTCCCTCGGCCACTAACAGGACTTTTCAATTAAAAGCTTAATTTCCTGTAAGGAAAGTGCATGCACCCAAAGAAAGGGTATAACTTGTGCTTGGTCCAGGATCCCAACAAACCACTACCTGTGGATGCTTAAATCCCATAAAGTCACACATATATTCAGTATTTAAACATTCTTCAAATGATTCAGTGAGATTATGGGCTTAACTACACAAAATATTCCTGATGCTCTTTGAGCCAAGAGAATAGCTTGTTCCACTTCAGGAAAAGTCACATCCATAGGTATAAGCCTGCCCCAAGCTCTCCTTTCTCTCATCTCTTTCCAGCACACATATGCTGTATATTTTGCCTCAGAACATTCTGACTAGATTTTGATCCATTTTTCTGAAAATCCACCTTTGAGCTAGACTTTGCTGATTGCTGAGTAAAGGCTGATTAAAACAATAAAATATTTTGTTAAAATATTTGGAGGAAGTTATGGATTTTATTTCATTTTTGGGTCCTTAATGGGTACTCTAGTGCTAGTGGAAAAACACCCTTAGAGGCCTAGAACTGTTAGGATCATTTACTATGGACTTGGTTGTAATCAACTGCCATTGCTTACTTACAAGAAGAACCACAAAGCAGGGAACTTTCCTACTTTCTGCTCTTGATGTTGCCTGTTAAAGCATTTTCCACGGACAGGCTCACAGTGCACACTGTCATGACACATGCACAGAGAGCCTCAGTGTGTGTTTCCACATGCATAATTATATCATATGCATATGTGCTGATATCATATGCGGGTATATCATCATGCATTAAAGGCTCACCCATAAAGGGACTTATAATGGCAACAATAATGAGAAGAAAGCAGGTGAGTTCTGTGCTTTGCAGGTCTACTCATGAGTAAACAAATACAACCAATTAGACTCCAGACTATCATTGAAGGAACCTAAGAAATCTGGGCCTCTAAAGCCTGTTCACGTTCACCTCATCTCTAGTGGAAATATGTAGTACTTGCATCACATTGATTTCCCAAACAGCTCAACTGCCTCACAGACATGTAACCACGTTATCCAAAAAACAAATGTAGAAAATAAACACTTTATGATATCATACTTGTGAGATTCTCTGAGACAAAGTTGCTTAAATAATAAATGTTTTGATACATCTTAATAAACCTCAAAATTTTCATCACATTAAAATACATTGTGTGAGTTGTGATCAAAGTCATATTCTGTGTTTAAAATCCTGCATATAAACTAAGTCTTACTTCCAAGGATGGTCTTCCTACGTCAATGTTTGCATCTTCTGAATTCTTGTCAAAATCCTCCACTTCAACTTCTGTATCTTCAGATTCTGCACTTACAGAACTTAAAAGCAAAACACCAAGGCACAACCCAATCCACCAGGACTGCATTATGTTCACCTGTAAAATAAGATTGTAAACATATTGTCATTGTTCTAGGCAAAACATCTACAGACCTTAGCTAGCATCAGAAAATGAAACAAATGTAAATAGTGTCATAAAAAAGCTGCACGGTGACCAATTTTCTACTACTGCTATTCACTGAAACCTAGATGAAAACTTTCCCTATGATCAGGCATTTTTAGGATTCTGCTTTTGATGGGGATTGAACTCAGATACTGAAGTACTGTGAGTTAGTCCTGAACAGTGCAACTAGTAGCAATAAAATAACAATGCACAGCTACCTCCTATACTGGCCTGAAAAAAGGAGGCCCAAACTCAACGATCTTACTTTTTAAAACATTTCTGTTTCTTCTAGAAGTTATGAAACACATTGGGTAGGCACAATTCTAATAAATCCAACAATTGATAAAATAAATTTACAGGGTTATACAATGCAAGATAACATCCCAAAGAAGAGTTTAAAGAAATTGCCTCACTTCAGATAAAAGGGAAAATACTTCCTATTCACTTTAGGTGTTTTCTTTTGCTTAGATAAAATAAATGAAAAATCTAGCATTTAGTGTAGCTGTGATGGAACAGCATATCAATGACAGTAGCAACGCCAAGAATTCACATGCTTTCCACCTGCTTTTATTCTACTCCAAAATTGTTGTGTCTGTTTGAGAGAAATATATAGTACATTAAAAACTCCTAATGTCAAACACAAAAGTATGGCATGGATACCACAAATGCAAGGATATATTCAGCTCTGAGTCCGATTTTGTAAGTTAGAAGAGGCTTCACTGCACACACACTCACTGGGAGAAAATCCTGCTGGCACCCATTGTGCCAATGAGAGCTGCCTCAGGGATGTGCCTTCTCCATAGCGGTCTCCTCTCAGGCCTCAACTGGCCATTGGCAGGCAGGCAACTCTACTGCTGTTGCTAAAGCCAAACTGCTCAAATGGCTGTCCTTGCACATGGAGGACCTCTTCATCCTCCAAGCATCTGTTACTTGGAAAACTGCAATTTTGTAGGAAGATCATACCCAAAATCTGATTTGTACAAACGGGGCAATATATATAACAAGGAATGTCATGCAACATGAAGTATTTCTGCTCAACATTCCAGTCAACCAACCAAACTATTCCTTTTCAAGGGTACTCTAAATTCACTGCTGTTACATGTATTTTCAGCAACAAGTTTGATTACGCACCTCCTTAGAAGTTTGCCACTTATTCAGTGATATCCCTGTACTATACACATTATGTTAAGAGTGGTTGGTCGAGACACGATATGACCACTTGCACAATACTGTAGACTAGTGTGCAATACACTGCATCATGTTAATACAAACTCCAAAGTGCTCACATTTCCAGTTAAAAGAAACATATTCCTTCAAAAAATGTCCTTCCTTCCACTTCACTTTGCCCCATCCTTCAAAAGTTGGGGTTCCTCACGTGAATCCGGCATGCGCTATAAAATTACAGTTGATCGAGTACCTTGGCGACTTGATGCCCAAACAAATGAGAAGAAGCAAGACAACGAGGCGCAATGAGCAATTGTTTCACCCACTTTAGGCTTGCAATTACGGCGTCCTAGGACCGCCTCGGCCTCGGTCGGTGCCGCTGTAAGGGGTAGTCCAGCAATAGCCGCCGCCCCCCCAAGCGTCCTTTCTCCCCAAGCGTCCTTTCTCCTCGGACCGATACGGGAGGTTAACTGCTATTGATCTCGGGCGTCGTCTGTCTGCCTCAGGAGACTCGTCTCGTCTCGTCTCCACAACGAGGCAACCCTACAGCTAGGGGAAAGGGGGTGTCTCTACGCCGCCCTGCAGCAGGAGGACTAACTGGGAGAGAGAGTCGAGGCCGCCGAGGCGAAGGCTGTCACGCATCTCCTCCCCACAAGCTCGCAGCGGTGCAAGACTGAAAGGCGGAGGGAGACAGACACACGGATGGACGGACGGAGCTGGGCTCGCGCGCCCAAGTCGCCGCACAACCTTCAAGCGCCAACGGCAGAGTAACGGTTGCTGCGCCGAAACGTAGAAAAAACCCAAAGCTGCGGCGGCAGAAGCCACTGTCGCACAACTCCAGGACTTACGGTAGGGAAGCCCTCAACCCCACCACCACCCCAGTTGCTTTCTTTCCCTCAGGGTCAAGGTGCCAGCTCGGTGAGGCCCACGACATTTCTCCTCACCTACCAACGACCACAGAAACGGCGACGAAGGCGCCCCCACCGAGGATTCGCCGAAAGTCCACAAAGACGTTTACCGTCCGCGAAACCAGGTGCCGCTATCAGCGTCTCCCCGGCCGGCGAAGCGAAATCCCTGAGCGCATCCCTTCAGTGGCAAAGCGCGCATGCGCCAGTCGCCCCAAAACGGCCGTCGTCGTCGCCGTCGTCGTTGAGAAGCAGGTGCCTCGGCACGCGCGCGGCCGCATCCAATCGCGGCCGGGCGCTTGTGGAGTTGGAAGCCAATCAGGGCGAGCGCGGGTGGGGGCTCGCGTTCTCCTCGGCGAGGCCAACGACGCCAGTGTTGGTCCCCGGCTCGGCTGCCGGCACGACGTGGAGTACCGTCCAATCAGGTTCAAGCCTTTCCCGTACCTGTTGAAGGGGATCGAACCGCACGCTGCTGCTGCTGCTTTAATACCGTCTATGCGAGGCAAACAGGTAACGTTCTGTAGCAAAAGTGCAGCTGCTCTGTGGTGTCTGCGAGACTAATAATCTTATTATGACCTAAGCGCTCAGAAATTAAAGCGAGATCTTGCCAATACCGTGATGTGTGCATCTCCAGCAACAACCTTTTGAATGGAGCTGTTTAAGAAGCCCTACAGGACCTAAAATCTTAATATTTGAAAAGCCCACCATACCCAATATTGAACGTTTGACATCTTCGGATAGTAGGGAAATGGCCTCCTGACAATTCCATCTTTAAAGCAGCAGCAGCAGCAACATGCCATCATGCATCCTCCAAGCTGGCTGTTTTTGTAAAACTCACTTCTCTGATTTTGGGATAAAGCTCTGCTGCTATTTTGGAAGTAACCAAATATACATTTCTCCAGACTGTGTCAGGAGCCCTGAATCTGGCACTTGGTTCTGGAAATAGCAAATTATATGCCTGCAGGAAGTATATAAGCAGGACAGGAATATAAATCTGTTCTGCTGCCTGTGTTATCCAGAGACTGACATCTTTAAATTATGAAATGTGCTTCAAGATATACTCATGGCTGCTCCTTTAGCTTTTATGAAAAACGTAGCCAAATTAATCAGCTATAAAGCCCATTATACTTCATATAACATAAGCTTTGCCAGTTTTCCCCCATCTTTTTTCCTTCCCTTTGCTTTTTCAGGAGCTGTTGCCAAACAATAGTTTAGTTGGATGGCCTCAGGATGAGCCTTGACTTTATTCTCCAGGAATAAATAAAATTATTTTTATACTGCCCTACACTGAAATCTCAGGGCACTGAAAGATCAAACAAAGATTAAGTAAAAGAAAATTGAATTTGAAGTTTAAAAGTGGGGGAAACTTTCACCAATAATACAGGTGGAGGAAACATGGCAAACTAATTATCAAAGGCCCAAGTGAACTGGTATGTTTTTACTTAATCCCGAAAGGTGAACAAGGAAGAGGCATGGTGTATTTCTGAGGGAAGACTATTCCAGAGCTTGGGGGCCACTACAGAGAAGACCCTTTCTCTAGTCAGGAAGCTGTCAACCTCATAGAGGGATGGTATTTCCCAGGCAGCTTCTTAGCTTCTGAACCATCTTCAAAGGAAACTGAATGTATGATGCATTGCAGTAGCAAAAAGGGTGGGCTGCTGGGATAGTGTCTTCTCAGTGATGGCCCCTAGATTATGGAATAATCTCCCCCTGAAGTGTGTCAGGAACCTTCACATCACATATTCAGGAGAGCAGTGAAGATGCACCTATTTGCCCTAGGTTTGACTGAAGAAATAACTTCTCCCCATTTAAGATGTTCATTTTACTTTTGGTTTTTCGAGTTGTAACCTGCCCTGAGAGCCTAGGGTATAGGGTGGGATGAAAATGTAAATAAATAAATGTACCACTCATCTCCTTCACTCAAATCTACATTACTACAGAAGACACTTACTAGTATTTGAGTGTGCTGAAATTGTGCATCAAATAATGCTTCCCCTGCTCTGTGAGGGAGACCAGAGTTAGCAATAGGAAATCCAACTGACTTTCTTTATTCAGGAAAAGAAATCAAAGATATTTTCTCTGTTTGTTTGGGGGGGGGGAGCCCCTTGTTGCACAATGCACAAATCTGACTAAATCCAGTTAGGAAAAGAGTAATATACTCTTGAGTAAGTAATTGTTTCTTAGTTACTTTAGGATTATACTGTAAATATGGTCTAAACACTAATGGTTATTATAATAAACATTGCAGTCATGTTAATAATGGAAACTATAGAAAATACTAAATAGCTTTAATTAGAAATTAGGACATTTACATAGGCTTGATTCAACAGATTGAACAAACTATGGTTTACAACATTTCAGAGACAACTGCATTTGTTTGAAGAATGTAGTCTGAAGTTTGTTGACAATATTTTTTATAAATTTATATTTTTCAAAAATTGTAGCTTCATTAAATTTCATAAAGCATTGTTTGAAATACAAAGGGATATCAATATGTATGTCTGTTGCAATAATATGTAATATCCTGTTATTTTTCCCCAGGACTGTATTCTGGATGTTTTCAGACAGGTGCAGTCTAAAAGTCACTCCATAAGAAACTGTTGGCACTTGGTCACTGATTTTGTAAATCCAATCCTTGATCAGGCCAAAGAAGAAGGTAATGGTGGTGGTGCTCCTTTGAGAAACCTTTGGATCCCATCCATAACCAAAGTTTAAAGGCACTGTAAAAAATGTCACTGCAAAGACATGGAGGCGTGTCACTGAAAAATATAGGATCAAATATCCACTATAATAAATAATGCCTGGTAACACTCTTATTGGATCTAAAAGTGTAAATGAGCATATACCTATTTCCTAATTCCTTGTGATCAAGAAGGTATTGCAGTCAAGGGGTGCAGACTCACTCTAGACCAGTGGTTCTCAACCTTCCCAATGCCGTGACCCCCCAATGCAGCTCCCCATGCTTCAGGGACCCCCCAGCCATGGGGGCGGGGCTGATGGGGCCAGGGGGTGGGGCCAGGGCACAGAAAGACAAAGAACAAAAGAAATAAAATAATTCATGCATGGAACTGAACTCAACCAATGAACGAACAACAATACAAACCTGCTCAGTCCACACCCACACACCGGCCTATCCAAGCACCATGGGATTCGCAGCAGAAAAATTGCCAGTGAAAGAATCACAAATCAGGCCACAGCCTGATGGTTCCCACCACAGCAAACCTCCAAACTCAACCATACAAAACAGAAGTTTCCCTCCCAAAGCAACCAGAGGAAGGAGGGAAGGGAGGGACAGAGGAAGGTTTGGGGGCCGGACTCCAGGCTGGTTAATCATTGCCACAGAGTCAGGCCAGGCCGCCAGGGAGGAGCTGAGGGCAAGGTCAGAACTGGCTTTGGAGGAGGCCGGTTGACCCTCAACCCTTTCCAAACGACCCCTGAGGGAGACTCCGCGACCCCGCCCAAATGTCTAATCGACCCCAAAACAGGTCCCGACCCACAGGTTGAGAACCACTGCTCTAGACCAACTAATAAATCCTTGGAATTCGACAGGTTTCATAGATCTATAATTTCTTGGAACAAACACAGGATCCCGAAAATTGCCAATTTCCTCAGCATTTAACAAGTGTCTCACAATATTCTGTAAATAACTCAAAGCTAAAAGCTTCAGGATACAGGGACTAAGCATTCCAATATCAGGTTACACGGGATTAGCAAAGGAGACAGTTATCTGCAGACATCATGAGGAGCCATCACTTGCATAGAAAAGGCCAAGTCTGATACTTGGAAGATTTTTTTTCTTTTCTTTTTTTGCCTAGGTGGTGTAAATTGCTTTCCTTGGGAAAAGCAATTCAGAAGATATGAAAGATAGGTTTTTAAATAAAGTTACTTAATGAGGGAATGTGACCTAACCTGGGAGATATTGCAGGAAAAAAAATCTATTCTGGTCTAATAATAATGAAGATGATGATGTATGTGAGTTATGCGCTCTTCATATGGGAATTCTAATTTATGCTGGAATTCTAGTAGAATGCAGCTGGAAGGTTTTTTTTAAAACTGCATCTGTGAATTTCTATTCATGTTCATAATAGAAGAGCTTAGGCATCTGTCACTCTGTTGGTCAACATCATAGATCTTGTACCCTTAAACTTTACAGGCATACTAAGAGATACAGCACAAGAGGTATTCACCTTCAAGTTCCCCTCCCCCCTGAATGCCCTAGTTTTGTTACCACAAGTTATTGAAATATCTAATAACTGATCTTACTTATCAAGTTATTGCAAAGCACACAGACATTGACTTTTACATAGTTTCTCAAGTCTTGCATATTGTCCATGCATGCTGAAAAAATTGCATAGATACAATAAGGCACAAAAGTGAACATTAAATGTTTTTAAAATATTTCAGAGGAGGTAGGTAGTCAGCCTTGGGCAATTACATATCATTTGTAGCACCACTGTATCATTTGGTATGGTAGTTATACCAGTAAAACTCTTCCATTCTTGTGGACAGACACTTCACCAGAGCAGGCATCCCATCCTAATGAAAATATACAGAGCAGTTGAAACCAAGGAAGGATACTAGGCAGATAAACTGATGGGAAATCTTAAACTCCTATGTATTATATCCGTATATCAAACTCTTAGGACTGGAAAAGAGAACAAACTGGCATACCATTTCACACAAAAAGTAGGCACTTACATTTTTGTTACCTACCCCCTTCTCCTAAATGCAAACAGTGGGTGTTTTCCCACCGCGCTCCTTTAATCCGGATCTAAGAAGATCCGGATCTAAGGAATGGGTACATTCCTTAATCTGGATCTAGTAGATCCGGATTAAGGGAAGTACCCAATGTGTTTCCATGGGTGGCCTAGCACCCAATAGCAATGGGTGCTAGTCTCCCTGCCGTGGAAACACCGGAGCACCCATTTGGAAATCCAGATCTACCCATGAGGAGTCTGCTTGTCACCCCAGGTGTTTGGGGGGACAGAAGGTGCCATCTCCGAAGTGGCTTCAAAGTCACTTCAAAGTCTGTGCAAAACAGCTCCATTGAAGTCTGTGCTGATCTTCGGAGGGAACTTCGAAGTGACTTCGGAGTCACTTCAAAGTTCACTCTGAAGATCAGCACAGACTTCAAGGACGCTCTGGAGCTATTTTGCACAGACTTTGAAGTGACTTTGAAATGACTTCAAAGCTTAGGTTTTGCCCCCCCCCCCCATGGGTGCCCCCTACCCCGAGCCTCCTCTAGACCCCATTGCCACACAAGCATGGAAACAGGCTCCCTTTAATCCGGATTTTCTGCCTGAAGACCCCATTGTAGACCCCATTAATGGGGTCTACAGGAAATCCAGATTAAAGGCCAGAAAGTACCCATTTCATCCGGATTTCCCCAGTGGCAGTCGAAACAATCGGGTCCCAAATGGGTGCCGTGGTGGAAATGGGATCATCCGGCTCACACCCAAATGGGTCCTTAATAGGTGCAAAAATGGGTACTTTCTGACAGTGGAAAAACACCCAGTAACATCATTCAGACAAGTTCAGTTAGCAAGGACAAAATAGTTAGACAGCTATCATCCACCAGCATTAATCTTGAAGGCTATTTCTGATGCAACCTTGCTGCAAAAAAACCTCCAAACCAAGTGATCCCATCAGGAAAATCACACATCAGACACTACAGTCTTTGCCCACTGTTTCCTTACCTCTTTCTCAGCTGAAATTATTGTACAAAGTTGGTATAAAGATAAAGGTGTTTTGCCAATGTACTGTACAGAAATTAATATGTAGTATTTAAGTACAATCCCTGCATGTTGAAATTCTCACGTATTCCTGTGATGTGTATGTACTTTAGCTTTATTTGTTCAATCTGTTCAAAATATTTTTATTTACAGAGAACCTGGTAGAAATATATTAAATTATTTCAAATAAGCTTTCCTTACAAATTAATATAGTACATACAGAATATATAATTCTCCCCTCTCCTACTACACAGTATTAGGAAAGAGTTAGTTTTTTGTTTCTACCACTAGATGGCCTTGTTTCCATGACGCTTTCAAGGCTTCTGTATTCTGGAAGAAGTCTTTTCTTGTTCCTTTTTCACAATGGCTTTATAAATATCTAAATTGTAAAGGAAGATAAATTAAGAACAGTGTTAATACATTTTATGTAGTCTCAAAAGCATTCTTCAGATTTCTTTAAAAACATGTCAGACATCATATGCAGAGTATTTGTGGAAAAATTACACAGAATCATTTAAAAACTTAAAAGCGGATTCCTCTTGCCCCCCATTTTCATTTGGCTTAACATACTTTAGTTTTCTAAGAATAGGGATTTAAAGACATTAAAGGTGCATTCCCATAGGCATTTAAATCTGAACTGAATTTGACTTTGGTATCTCGCGTTCCCATGACTTCTGCAATTAACCCAAATTCGGTATCCAGCCATTCCCATTCAAGTTCTTCTTCCTGGATTTTATGAAGGCTATTCCACGAAAATCCAGAGAAAAAGGACTTTTTTACCCTTTCGGAGTTGAATCCACTCCTCCCCTCCAATGGTCCTGGGCTATTTGAGGCGGAGCTCTAGCCTTCTGGCCAATGCCAGCCACATGTGGGTGGGATTTCACAGCGGCAACAGAGAGGAGAGGAAGCACCGACCGGCTGGCTGGAGCGAGAGAAAGACAGCAAGGGAGGGGGGAAGGAGGGAGGAGGGAGGGAGGGAGAAGAGGCTGCCCCCGAGGGTCCTCCAGCAGGGGAGCCCACCTGCCAGTCAGGAAGAGAGCCAACCAGCTGGCACACACACACACACACACCATAAACCCATGCTACCAGTAAAGTAAAGGGAGGGAGGTAAGTGGATTGAGAAACAGCCCCCTGAGCTTCTTTTGCCAACATCTTGCCTGAGGAGGGTGGAGATTAAAAGGTCCTGTTTCTCCGTGCTGGGGATTTGGGCGGTGAATGAGAACAGCACTATTCGGATTCAGTCCGGTTTACCATCAAACAAGTGGGAACAGCCCGAAATGTGTACTCAGCCCTATATTCAGATTAAAATAGCCCAGCAGGGTCAGAAGTAGTCCAACCTGTACTAAAATAGCCAAGTGGGAACGCACCCTAATAAATAGTAATCACAGATTCACCTTCACCAGGGCCAGACCCAATGTACTCCCTAGGGATATACGAAGGCATCCCAAGTTAATTTAAGGGGGTGTTTACACTTACTTCCCTTAATTTGGATCTGAGATGATCTGGATCTAAGAAATGAGTCCTTCAACTAATCTGGATTTAGTAGATCTGGATCTAAGGAGGTAACAGACGCGTCTCCGCAGGTGGTATAGCACCCAATAGCAATGGGTGCTAGGCATGCTTATAGTAGAAACATCGGAGCACCCATGTGGCAATTCCAACACTACCCATGTTGGGCCTGTCCATCACCCTATGTTTTTTTGAGGGGGTGATGCCGGGGGGGGGGCGCAAATTCTGGAGCCGCTCCGGATAATCTTCAAAGATTCCCCAGAGTGAATCTAGAGAATCTTTGAAGATTCTTCGGATTGGCTCTGGAGAATCTTCAAAGATTGTGGCAAATCACCCCAGAGATTCTCTAGAGCTTGGCCAAAGCTCTGTAGAAAGGCCCTGTAGAAATGGCCTAAGCTCTGAAGTCTGTGCTATTCTCTGGAGTTTTCTTTGGAGCTACCTTCAGTGATCAGTCACCAGTTTTGAAGCTTTGGGTTTGGGGGCAGCCCCCCCCCCCATGGGTGTGAATGCACACCGTATAATCGCAGTGTGAACACACACCTTTTAATCCAGATTTCATGGCCAAAGACCAGATTGTAGAGAGGTCTACAGGAAATCCTGGTCATAGGTCCTGAAGGACCCATTTAATCTAGATTTCCCTAGTACAGGTGGAAACAAATGTGGCTTTAAAGGGGTCTGCAGTGGAAATGGGGTCTTCCTGTTCTGAGCCTAATGCACCCTTAATGGGTCCCTAATGGGTACTTAGTGCTAGTGGAAACCCCCCCCCCCCAAGAGTCTGTCCATGTAAACAGGAACCTGTTCTTTTGAAATGCTCTTTTTACAACAGACAGTGTGATGAACTAAGCTGACTTATGAGTCAACATCTTTTGGGGAAGCCCAGCGATTATATGGCCGAATAATAATTGAACAATATGAACCCCATCATAACTCTAGTCACAGTGATGTTTATTTTAGAAGCCTTAAAGAGTAGAAGAGAATTATTAAACTGTTAGCTTTTATTGTTCTACCTTTTATTATGCTACCTCCATTGGACAGATTTTAAATTTGCACTTTATGGGTCCATGAGAACCACAAATAAATACATTTGTTTGTTTGCCCAGAATCATTACTGAACGAATCAACATAGTGTAATTGTTAGGAGACTAGGGTTCAAAGTCCCGCTCCCTGAGTGGTCTTGAACTAACCACTGCCTCTCGGATTCAACCACATCACAGAACTGCTGTAAGAGCCAAAGGGAGAGAGTTAGGTGATTTTTCTTCCTATCTTGAACTTCATGGTTAAAGAGCAAGATATATAATTCAAAATGTAACTAACATTATTTGTGGTGGTATACATAGTGAAGGATCATAGAGTACAGTGTGTTCCTTTCAATTATTCGCTCTTCATCTAATATATCATCTTGGTGTGAGGATTGTCTGGAAGTGGTTTCTGCTGGTGTTAACAGCCCTTTGATCTGCTGGTTCCAGAGCCCTTCCTGTTCCTTAGAATCAGCCCAAACCAGCTATCACAAAACACATCCTCTACCTCCTTCTTAAAAAGGATAATTGGGAAGAAAGAAAAACAAAAGTATTACGCGCACACACTGATCCCCGTTGGCATAAACAATCACTGATCCATTGTACATCATCTGTTGGTTTTTTTGTGCTCACCTCTCTCAAAACCGGATGTAGATATATGTTCAGTTTGTGTGTGTGTGTGTATACACTCGAAACTAGGTCTTTGCTCACACCATTTAATCCCTAACATCGTTAAGCACTTGAAACAAAATCCTTGAGGTAAGCAGAAATTCCTAGATAGAGCAAGGAAATCTGAAAAGAGGGTCACCTCTGTACTTTTTACCTGCTCATAGAATGCTCTATGTTGTGAACCCGCAGTAGTAGAATGTTGCTGGCAGTAGAGTTAGAGGTCCTCAGAGTTTGCATGGGCTGGCATGTCCCACACTGGGAAAGCTGTTTTTCAGCATAAGAGGCATTTCTACTACTCATAACCCTTTCAGCCAATAGATGTGAAGGTTAGATTGCTTTGTTAGATTCATTTTGAAAGGTTACCTGTCCTTACATACTTACTTCACTCAGTAATACCCACATGGGAGAACTAGAATGAATATATAATCGAAGAGCTTGTATTTTCCCCAAAAGTGGGCTGACAAAGCCTTCTGCTATTCCATTCTCAAATATACCTGTATGTAAATGAAAACACTGCTTTTGGTATGTACACAAACCTATTTTGTATTAAAAGGTAGCTTCTCTGCAGCCAAAAATGAAGACATTCATGTGAATTGTACTGAGATAACAAACAAGATCACAATGAGTGGTATTAACAACCATGATTAATAATAATGAACTGAGTGTTAGGTTCAGTGTGGTATTGCCCAGCTTGGACTCTTTGCTATTTGGGCTGAAAAAAATGAAGAAATGAGAGGTAACAGATTTTTTGCCAGCAAGGACATGTGGCTCAAGGACATGTAAAGATGCTAGAAGGGAGTATAGATATGCAGAGGAAGGGTTCATTTGTGCTCTGGTATTTGACCAAGTGGCAGAACTGTGCCCTGAATCTCACCCAATAGACAATTGTTCACTTGGAGACAGAGTGACAAACTCACAGCAAAAAAGCTGTTGCTCAAGGTGACGGGAACATTGAAAGGGAACATCTTGAGGGGAGCACAGCCTGATGGTGGGTCTGCACATTTACCTAAGGACATTTATGGCATAATCCAGCCTGAGATGGAGCTCAAATAGTTATGGGAACAGTCCCATACATTATGCAAGTGATTTAGTGATGGAGGGGTTGCTGTAGGAGGACATGGACACAAAACACCTTTGTCGTTGTGTGTATGTCACATAGGGTGTTTTTCCACTGTCACTAAAAGTACCCATTACCCAGTACGTAATGGCATTTTTGTACCCATTAATGGGTACTTAATGGGTATTTCTAGTGACAGTGGAAAAACACCTATAGATTAATACAAGTTGAATGAGCCTATGAGATATGGGGTATGAAACTGCTGGATGTGAAATATTGCCTAGCAATCTAGGCCATGTTCATACCTTCACTTTAAACCTTCAGTCCATCTTCTGATCACAACGCTCACACCTTTTCATTTCTATACTTTTTATATGTGGACTTTCCAACCTCCATTTGGACAAAACAAATAGAAATGAAAAGATGTGAACATTACAATCAGAAGATGGATGGAAGAAAGTTTAAAGTGAAGGTGTGACCATGGCCCTAGAGACACCATATTTAAGCGGTGCAGCATCCATAGGAATTTGTAGGCTTTGCAGAATCCCTGGAATTTCTCCCCCTGCCGAGTCTGCTCAGGGACACTCTCCCCTTGCCAACTCCTATAACTCTTCTTTGTATGTCTGCATGTCTGCCTCAATAAGAAATCTTGAATCACTGCAGTAGATGCTGACTATGGGTTTTAATACTGCTTTACCAATTTCCAATGTAAGTAGTAAAGGGTGGTGATGGACATTTTTTCAAAGACTGCGAATTTTTTGTCTTGTGAATCCATTCCTTCAGCACAGCAATTTGCTTAATTGTTCATGGAGCATATCTGCAAGCTGCATGGGATGCCTGCATATATTATTTCAGACCAAGGATCCAAATGATTGCCATATTTTAAAAGGACATTTACTTCCCTTTTATGCATTTATCTGGCATTTTGCACAGCAGACCACGTGGAGACTAATGGTGGCACCAGATAGCTCAACTGGACCTATGGGTTTTACTAATTTCAAACAGGATTAATGGCTATTCTTGTGGCCCTTGGCAGAGTTTGCTTACAATAACTTGGTCCCCTCTACCGTGAAACCGCTACAGTAATGCTGGGAGTTGTTGGCCAGAATTATTTTTGATGAGTTTGCATAGGAATTCTTTCAATGCCATAAACAGCCAGGCACTTTGCTTCCTTTAGCAAAACCTGTGTAGATAACTTTGATTAGTGTCCTAGCTACTTTATTCCATTTCCCATCCTCTTCAGTTTCTTCTGTTTTTACTTATAAAAATAGTTCTCTTAAAATACTATTTTTTAATTCACTAAGAATGTTCATTCCACTATGATCAGCTTCTAAAGCTATCACCTTTAAATGCTTTTTTTCTTAATTATTTTTTAGTTTTTGCGGTGGGAGCAGTGGAGACACACAGCTGATCCAATTTAGTTTCATTATAATCTCAAAATTTATCTCCCAGTTTATTTGGAAACCTCTCAGTCCCATTCATGGGAATACTTAATACTTAATTACTGGTATTTTGGCCAAAATACTTAATAGCTGGGATATGATCTGTTTAGACATGATGCTTTTTTCTCACTGTTTCTTCCCAATATCCATTTTATTCCTCCTTATGGGGCATAAAATGGGGTTAACTGTTTTCCCTTTCAAGTATCAACATTAAGTAGTATAGAATACTTACAGAGTTATTTGGAAGCTTCTGCAGTAATACCGTATTTTCCGGCGTAAAAGGCGACTGGGCGTATAAGACAACCCCCAATTTTTCTACTTAAAATGGAGATTTTGCAAAACTGGGGTGTGCAGCCTTAAACCGAGCCTCGGACTTGGGGAGAGATGGCAGCGTTACCTGCTAATCCCAAGAATGTGGCTTGTAGCTTTCCTTCTGACGAGAGGGAAAAACCTTGCTCCGATAAAGATCTGTGGCTGCAATGCAGCTTTGGAGTCTGCTGCACTAGCCGGATTCATCTATGACCCTGTAGGGGAGGGGGTGTTCCACTGAGCGAAATATGAAGAATCCTGCCATCATTTTCTCTTCAAAAGCGTCTCTGCTTTCAACCCCTCCCCTACTGGGTCATAGAGATGAATCACACTAGAGTGGCAGACTCTTCTAAAGCAGAGAAGATAAAATGAGGGCAGGATTCTTCATATTTCGCTCGTGGAACACCCGTTTAGCAAGGTTTTTTCCTTGTGTCAGCACCAGAAGGAAAGCTACAAGCCACATTATTGGGATTAGCAGGTAAGGGTGCTGTCTCTCCCCAAGTCCGAGGCTTGGTTTAGGCTGCGCACCCCAGTTTTGTGCTGGCAGCTGCGGCCAGCAGGACCCTGGTGAGGGTATTTCTGGTGTATAAGATGACCTCTGACTTTTCAGAAGATTTTTTGGGGTTAAAAAGTCATCTTATACACTGGAAAATATGGTATTTCTTTCCCTGAACTATTTTATAAGCATCTACAAAGTGCAGGTTTGTCCCAAGGGTAATGTGGCTTTGGGCAAACCTAAGGACAAACACCAAATGACTTATTTCATTTTGTTTGTATTGGCATAAAGACTAAACCTCTGTACCAATAATTGTTAAATTGGCAGCAATACTGAAATTTAGTAGAACAAACAAACCAAACGGGATTAGTCTTTGGTTTCTTTTTACCTATTTGAAAATATCCATCCTCAGTCTTTAAGATTTTAAAATATTCAATGCTTCTTGCAGACTGCATGTCTACCTCCTGGAACAAACATAAAAAAAGAAAAGTCCAACCAGTTTTCAAATTAAGTTAATACATTCAGAAAATTCCTTCTTTTTACAAACCTATTTTAACAAAGGCAGATTGTGGGGAAAGCAAGAGTACCTGTCAAATGCTTGCAAGATTTTCCCACTCCATGATATTCATATTATGTTAAAATGAAAACCACAGAAGTCTGGCCACACTAAGAGGTGTAATGGCTGAGTGATTCATCTGTTCCCATGGGCTATTTTCTAAATCTTCGAAAACATGAACATTGTCCTTTGACTGGGTGTCCAAATGCCAGTATACTAACACTGCATGCAGAGTTTAATGCACCTTCCTAAGTTTTCAGTTTCTCACACTTAAAAGGTCTCTACTGACACCCTTGGCATTATGGGAATCCTAGTAAAATTGGTCCATATTTTCCAATTACACGTACTAAAACCTAATACAGCCAAATTCTTGTACTATTGAAATACTATTTTAATTCAAGGTTCCCTTTTACACTCAAGTGCCCCTGAGCAAGAAAAAAGTGCACAAGTATACACAGTAAGACTTTGCTACTGTTTTACAGACAAACAAATACTTCTGAACTGGCTGGTTGGCTACAAAAGGGTGGGGCATCTGTGGCACTTTGGAGGGTTTGCTTTTTCAGTAGGAATACTTTATTTTCTCTACAAGTAATCTTTTCTGATAGTACTAGATGGGACTTTGTTGTAACTCAAAGGCACCAAAATGCAGTGGGTAGACAAAAGCTAAATTATTTTCTGCTTTGGCTACAAGGAACACATTAATCCAGATTCCGGTACCAACATCCGTTACTTGCCTAGAAAGAGAAATCTTTTATTACTGGTATTTTGGCCAAAATGTTTCCTATTGACACCTTACAGGCAAGGACTACTCTTAGGAATACTAAGAAAAGAGTACCTCCTTTTCCTGATATTATCAATAAAATCTGATCCATGTCAGAGTTGAAATACATACACCATCAGGTAGAACTTCAACTGTAGCATTAAACAGTTTATCTCCAGGATGCTCCAAATTTCCACTTCTGAAAAGATACCTGTGAAATACATTATTGATACATATCATTCAATTTGTGCCTTTTGATCTGCAGGGAAGGCACTCCTGGTTGTACCATCTCCTTCATTAGTTGAGAGGGTTGGGAAAAATGCTCTGTATAAGGTATGGCTGAAATATAAAAATAACTTATCCAGGAAAATGCCTCTATGGTTGTCGTCACATGAAGGATCATTAAAAGAATTTGGGGAAAAAGGGATTTGGGTTAAGTATGAAGATTTATTGTATAAAAAAGAAGTGATTAATTTGATTTAAAAACAAAATAATTAAATCAAGAAAGTAAAAGTACATAGTGGTTTATATATGCACAACTTGGCCGCTTCCCCATGCAAGCCGTTTGGTGCTGTTTGGGTGCCGATTGGGCTCGCATGGGGCTGGGTGTGGGACTGAGATCAAATCTCGGACATCCCCATGCCATTTGCCCTAACATGGGCTGGAGGCGGATTCAGCCGTCCCCAAGCAAACTGCACCAGGATCATGATTTTGCTCTTTTTCCAATGCCATCTGCTTGCTTGCCTCGAAAGGGGAGTAAAAGCAAAGGAGTAAGGAGGTGCAGAGGCTTGAGTTTTCTCTCTTTGCCAGGGAAGCAACCTTATTGCCCCCTTGGAAAAGAGAGAACTCTGAATCCTCTGCACCCCCTCTTTCCAATCTGCTGACAGAAAGAGGCTTGGCTTTACTGCCAAAGTAAAGGATCACTTTGACAGTAAAGCCAAGCCTCTTCCTGTAGCAGATCGGAAAGAGGGGGTTCAGAGGCTTGAGATTTCTCACTTTTCCAGGGGGGCAACCTTACTGTCCCCCTGGAAAAGTGAGAAATCTCATGCCTCTGCAACCCCCTCTTCTCATCTTGGCTGACAGGAAAGATGCTTCATTTCACTTAGGGAGTAATAAGGTTGCCCCCTTGGAAAAGTGAGAAATCTCAAGCCTCTTCAACCCCTGTTCACGATCTTGGCTGACAGGGCAGAGGCTTGGCTTTAAAACTCAAACCTCTTTCCTGTCTGTCAAGATCGTGAAGTCGGTCACCGTTCCCATGCACGGTCTCAGCTCGCTTGGTAATGCGTGCCAGGACCCCAAACCTTGCTGAGACTTGTTTTTTCAGGTACCAAATTTGGTCCTCGTCTGGCACACTTTTCGCAGACCAAATCTAACGCATGGGGATGCCCCTTGCCAAGACCACGTTCCGTATGAGACATGTTCTCCGTGTGCTGTTTTTCTCATCAAAAATGGTGGAAAACAAATCAATGGAAGTGTTTTATTATAACAGTAATGTACATACTTTTCTATTTTCAGTGACTGCCAAAACTTGAACAGAATGTAATCTCCAGCAACAGGAGCCAAAGCCCAGAAAATCTCCCCTCCTTTATAAGCCATTTCTAGAGTAAAGTGCTGGAATATTTTCAGAGTTGTCATCACTTCTGCAGGAGGGTTTACATGTATTTTAGACAATGAATTTTTGTCAAAATCTTTATCCTGTAAGACATAAATGTATATTCAAAGGCATTATAAAGTTATAACCAACAACCACAATCAACACTTAAGAAATATTAGTTTAATCCAGATCACTCCTTTATTGTGGGATAAAATAAAACAGCATAAAACTCAATGGCATGTACAATAATAGGCAATACATTTCAGTGTTCAAACACCAAGTTCATCTATCAGCAGCAGCACTCAATTATACTGCCCTGTTGAAAGTGGAAATGCCTTGTCCTATAACTTTTTCTCACTCTTATACTTATATACTTGACCATTTCTTTTAATAACTCAATATACAAACTCACAGCTTGAAAAGAGTAAAGAAGAAAGGGGGAGGGAATTAACCACTCTTCCAGAGCTCTTGCCAAAACACACCCTCCAAGATACAGATGCAGGGCGAATTTAGACCTTTTGGAGGGAAAAGAGTGGACCTTCTGCAGCTAATTCCTCCTGCCATCAAAGGTGGAGTAACAAAGTCAGTGTGGACATTCATGTCTTGCAAGTCCAAATTATATTAGGTATCCGCACTCACAATTTAACTTGCTTCGATCCAAAGTTGAATGTATGCAGGGTTATTTTAACACCTTATTCAGCCCTTCATTGAGAGTCTGGTGATAATTTTCAGGTCTACAGTCTTTGGTTGAAAAAAGCAGATTTGATTACCACAACAAGGAGGTGACACCCACCAACTTTCAGACCAGGATGGAATTTCTTTCCTCTTCCATCTCTGTGTCAGATATAGGGTGTTTTTCCACGGTCAGTTAGTACCCATTTGGGTGAGAGCCGGATGACCCCATTTCCACCACGGCACCCATTTGGGACACATTTGTTTCCGCCGTGGCTCAAGAAATCTGGATCATATGGGTACATCTCAGCCTTTAATCTGGATTTTCTGTAGACCCCATTGATGGGGTCTTCAGCCAGAAAATCCGGATTAAACGGAGCCTGTTTCCACGAGTGACAGGCAACGGGGTCTAGAGGATGCTAGGGGGAGGGGATGCACCCATGGGGTGGGGGAGCCCCAAAATCCCAGCTTCGAAGTGATTACAGAGTCATTTCAAAATCATTCCAAAATGACTCCGAAGTCACTTTGAAGAGATTGGCAAAGACTTTGGGAGGCTCCGGAGCTGTCAGCGTGGTCTGTTCGCTATTAGCGCAGACCGCACGGACTTCCCTCTGAAATCCCTCCGAAGCGATTGGCAAAGGCTCCGGAGTCTCGCCGCCGGTCTCTCCAAAGATCAGCACAGACTTCGGAGGCACTCCAGAGCTATTTCCCGCTGACATTGTGGGCACTCCAGGGCTGTTTTGTGCTGACTTCAGAGACGTTCTAAAGGGACTTTGGAGCAGCTCTGAAGTCTGCGCTGATCTCTTCGAAGGGACTATGGAGAGTGCACCCCTTTGTCGCCCAAAACACCTGGGGTGATGGGCAGACCCCTTGGGGGTCAATCCGGATTCCCCACATGGGTTAAAAGGTGTTTCCACGGCAGGAAACACATTGGGTGCTTTCCTTAATCTGGATCTACTAGATCCGGATTAAAGGAGCGCGGTGGAAAAACACCCATATTGAAATTCAACATTTTTGTTCCTCCATTAGGTCTTTGGAGAAAGAATGAAACCAAAAAAGTCTTACTTTCAGTTGCTGTATTTTTCCTGGTAAAGACGAATGAGTTCCTACATGCTGAAAGAGAGATGGTTTGTAACGGATGCGCAAAGAAGACTTCTGTCTTTCACAGTGTTTCTGGAAAGAAAATCATTTTGTCTGATAAACAGAAGGAAGGCACAAGAACACAGAGCTGCATTTCAGTTCCTCTCAATATTAGCTGAGTTTGGTAACTGAAGCAAAGAAGAATAAGCCATATTAATTATATTGTTGTGTTTGATGCTTAGCTTTACTGATATGAAATACGGAACATTCATGTGCATTATTAGATTTTTTTTTTTTTTTTAGGGGAAAGAAGCTTTTAGCCCTGTAACAGAGAAATTGTTGAGTTGGGATTAAAGCCCCTACATGCCTCAAAGAGATGGTGAATACACTTCTAATTTTCCATGGACTTAAGCAGACATTTGTTCATGGGGAATACATGCCTGAAAACCCAACCACCCCTTATCGATTTTATCCCCATGAAACATTGACTTGTCTGATCTATGGATTATATAAAAACCTCAGTCTGCTTTAGAGTTGTGGTCCAGTTCACTACCATGGCGTGCCAACAGAAAAATATATGCAAATGCTTGTGCATCAGTTATTTGTATGAGATTTTTGAGGAATTTTCCTATGCCAACTATTTTCGTTGTAACAACATGGTAGCCCTGGATCAAACAGTGTTTCAGTGGAACATATTCTTTGACTTTATCATCCCAAAGTGATAGTACTTATAGTGGAGAAATATCATTTCCAGGGCTACAGTAAAGTACAGCCTCCCTACCAGCCATGCTGGAAAAGACTCAGTGGTCTTAGATCCAGATCATCCAACCCTACAAACTGACAGACTAGGAGGTTTCAGTTGTATGGCTTGTTTTGTAAAATAAAATTATGTATCTATAAAATACCCGTTGGCTAAAAGTAACCAAAACTAATTTAAAAGTAATATCAAGAGCAACACTATTAACATGATGTACAACAGATTTTTCATGCTAGCATGACATAACTGCTAATAACATTTCTGGAACTTTGTTTCTGAAGTTATGCTATAATTTGCTCCATAAAGATAAAGGTAAAAGAAAGATGGTTCAAACAAACACTAGTAATTCCCAACAGTTTCCCTGGAAATTATACATTAAAAAAGATCTCCTCATTATTTACTTATGTAAATAGTCATCCAATCCTTCCTTCTATCAAAATATATAACTATCTGGTAAATTCCACTCACACCCAATATATAGCCAGTGAAACATGCTTATTAATACATATGGTACTTACTGCATCTTTTTCTGGATTGCAGACTTTGACAGAAAGCAAGTGGTCTAAAAGCCAGTCAATTGGCTTATCTTTGTAGAACATTAAAAAAAATTCTATAACCATTGGTAAATCTCTGCATCGGAATAATTTTCCTAAAAAAATTTTTTTACAGAGAAAAAAACATTTATTCACAAAAAAGACTAAATCATAGCAAAGTTATCGACTTTACTTATTCAGTATTGCAGTGAATATATACATTGCCTGCAATAATGAAAAACCATTATTGTGGTAGCATATGTATGCAAAGGGATTATTCTGCATCCCAAGATGCTTTCATATCAGAATATTTTTATTGCTACTACATAAGCAGTCCCTGTTGTTTGTATCCGTATGTGCCGTGATCTTGACATTTAGGAACAGATAAATCTTAAAGTTCTGATTAAAAGCTTTAACACTAAGGTGCCTGACACTCAAAATCTTTCCCAACACTTCACACAAAATACAATTATTTTAATGTAATTCATGGCCAAATGTCTTTTTCTTTGTTCTTGTATGGTATAAATTATTTCAGCTTTGTTGGTTTCAACTGAGTGCAATCACTTTTAACTACTATTGATTCCAGTGCTTAGCTCTTAAATTAAATCAATATAGGACATAAATGTATTCAATTCTGACAGGCCCAACTGTAATGCTTCCCCAGCTGGGTGAAATTAATCCATGCAGAACAACAAAAGAGACAAATCCTGTGCATTTTTGTTGCAGTTTATATTGCTACAGTGAAAGATTCTACATTGCTATTCCTTGCTGATTCTAAGTATCTATAGATGATGTATATATGATATATTTAATCTAAAGGACTGTGGAATTTGAAAGCCTGCAGAAACCTATAGCTTCCCTATTCGTTGTTGCTTGCAATCCTTGCTGCATTTCTTGAACTATCAGTCTTGCAAGTAGTGAATGCTGTGCATTTTTTCAAACCTTGATTTTAAAAACAACACAAAGGAAACTTTCACACACTGCTTTCTTTTTGCTGCACTTACCTTCCTTTTCAAGAGAACAAAAGATTTTTATTTTTAAATGTTCCTTGTCCCACAAGTCATCTTTCCAATGGCCTGAATACTGTCAGCGATGACTTTGGCTGGACTTTGCTATAAACGTAAGAAAATGGAATGACTGCCTACAACTTGCCTGACAGCTGTTCCTTTTCTTTTGTTAAGCTAAACTTTTTGAAATATAAAATATTCAGTGTAGAACTGTATTTTTTAAAAAAACAAAGAACAGATTTTTAAAAGATGTAATTCTCCTTACAATAAAATTAGCAAACAATCTGATCCCCACAGCTTCCCATGCTGTAGGAACTGATGTCATGAGCAGCTGGGAAATCTCTCTAAAACACTGAGAAGTGTTTAGAGGACAGAGAAACACACTAACTGCTCCTGGATGTTTCATGGTAGAAAACAAAACCTCACCCATATCCAGTGAAATCCTAAAGTGTCCAATCAGCAAGCTGGTAAAACAGATGCCTACTTCATAAGGTGGAAAAGCCATCAAAATTGATGGCAGTTTTTAGCGCAGCAATATATACAGTTCACACAAACTAATATTGATTGAGCTACTGTTGCCTAAATTTGGGAACAATGGTGTTGACTGTGGCAATAAAAAAGGGAAAACATTAGTCTTAAAAATGTAGGGAGAGTACTATAACCTTTATATCTTTTTTTAATGGTTGCTTGAAGTCTGAATTTTTGTACTGTGCTTACCAATAAACCCAAGCTGAGAAAATTCAAGGATCATCCATTCTTTTGATTCCTCCTGAGTAGCAAAGTCATGTATTCTCTGGGCATATGATGGTTTGGCTATAATATCATCTTCTAGCTGAAAAAGAAATTTTCAGTAGCAGCCACAGATGCTTTGTGGAACTTTCTTTTCTTCCATAGAAAAAGTAAAATATATACATGACAAAGCAAAGTATCAATATGGATTACAAAATGGATTTACAGGAAAGGCAAAATTGACATGGTCACTTTCAGACATACAAGAAATTGTAGGCAGTAAAGTAAGCACACAGCTGAACCAAATTGGAAATATTTTGTATAATAAATTAGGAATAATGATGTTAAGAACTAAATTAACTGTGGCTGCATCCAGCTGTCACTTACTTATTCTGCTATATTTGGATATTCCAGAATATCCAAATATAGCAGAATAAGTAAGCCACATCTGGGTGCAGTCTGAACCTTAATTAAGATATATACAGACACACACACCACTCCAAACAATTTAAACACTAACCTTTAAAAAAAACAATTTAAAAGGTTATTTTAAGTTTACTGTATATTTAAAGTGTTTCTGTTGCCTTTACAAACTGGTCCACTCATTATCTTAAATAAATTTGATATATGAATAACTTCAATTCCTTTCAATTATGGCAACTTTTTTTTAAAAAAAATCAAATAAGAATATAATCACGTAAAATGGTATGAATGCCAAGATAGGTACCCGAATTGAAATAATACTCCTAATAAGTGTTTGACTTTCCTTTCCTTTCCTTTCTTCCTTTCTTTTTTTGGCACATATTCTAAAGCAATATGCTAGAAGCAGCCATAGTTTTTAATGTTTTGATTTCAGCTCCCTGGGGTATTGATAAAAAGCACTTTCTAACAACTATTGAAACAGAGCTTTTCAAATATGCTTTCAGCTTGGAAATGTATCATTATCTCAAGATAAAGTAGGGCTTAAATGGACACAAAGAATAATTACAATTCACCCCAGGTGAGGAGGGATTTGACTGCCTGCTCTTATGGCTCCCTTATAACCATTATCTGTTCCTTGGCATTACTAAAATCTCCCAGGGGACCATTGCGGACTGCAGAAAATGTGAACAACTGTGCTGAAAATATTGACACAAGTTTTTCCGCGCCTCTGTCAATTTCCTATTAACAAAAACAATGATCTTAAAAATACAGAGAAATTCATAGCTAACAAAGGAGCAGAAAGACTTTTAAACTGTTTTAATGGTTTATTTTGCTAATAATGGCACAACCAGAAGGAAATGCTTAAGTATTGCGTTGCTACTCATACAAAGAAAGCTTCTCACCCAGACATACCTTTCCGATCTTAATCTATGTATCGTGAGAACTTCACTCCCATCTACTTCTTTACCTAACTAAAGAAAAACAGTGAACTAACTGTATACAAGGAACTTCTTATATGGGTCAACTCTGGTCTGAAACAAATGAGCATTAAACACCTTCTGTATTGTTGCTCGCTGCTTCTAAAGGATGATATCAGTTGCACATTTTTCCAGGACTCCACAATCGTTCACTGGTATTCTATTCCTGTCTATCTGCCTGCATAGTTGTACCACTGATTTCTATTTTATTGCTATTACTGTATTAGAAAACAAAAAAAAATTCTATTCCTTGTTGCTAACTTTTTAAATAATTCCACTTCTTTGTGCTTTTCACAGAGTTCACTTTGAATTTTTCTGTATCAGGCAGCCACACATTAATGTTACCATTTTGAACCAGGCACTGATGTTACCATATACAGTAGAAGTGCATGTGTGGGATGAACTGATGTCATAATGCAACAAGGAGATCTAGTAGTGCCTGAGAGACTGAGAGAAAGGAAGTTGGTAGGATGAGCTTTCATAGACTAAGCCTACATCATCAGATGCATGGAATGAAGTGACCAGGGACAGACCTGTATACATGAAGAGCAAAAGAAATGCAAAGCTGTGGGTGTGGTAATCAGGTGGGAAGCTCAGTATAATGATGGTCATTAAAGCTTTGGGTATGAAAAGAAGTGAAAACTTATCCGAGTGTTGTAATGTAGGGTGATGCTGTCTGGAGTGTCATAATAGTATGCACTGCAAAATGTGCACCTTAAGCAAAAAAATCTCTACAGAAGAAATCTCAGTATAGAGATACCAAAAGTGCTTTCATTTTTTTAAAAAATGTTGCATCCATACAAATGACTAATTGCCTCTACACTATATATTTTCTCTATACATGAAATGTTTACAGTGAAGAGACAATTTGTATTTTCCTTAGGTGCTCTAGAATATGCAACATGGACTGAAAGAAAGAACAGCTCCAGGTGGCACCTGGATATCCAACTAGCAAGTGATAATGCAGAATATTGTCCGTCCAACATTATCGCTTGCTAGCCTGACAGCACTATACCTGGTGCTGTCTTTGCATGTTTTTGTAACATGCATATCCGAGTACTTGGCTAGTGCCAAAACCCAGAACTGAACATTGCCACCGACCATGCACATGTTGCCATCTTTCTCCACACATGCACAGTGGATAAAGCAACACATCCATCCAAACGGTGAGCAAACATGCTATTGTTGAAAAACCCACCACCAATAGTGGGTTTTCTAGGTTTTTCATACATTTTAGGAGGCATAAAGTGGAGCTATGGTAGGGTTGCCACAAATACGTCTGACAACACCACCATTGCAGTGCCGTCGTGGTGCCATATTTTAATTTCATTGTAACCTGCCCTGGGACTATTCGGTGAAGGGCAGGAAATAGATTTTCTAAATAAATAAAATGAATAAATATTCATAGCATGGCTAATGCCCAGCGCTATGAAGGTAGCACTGGGCATTACCAGCACTGCACCAAGCAATAATTTCCCACAATTTCCAAGAGTGGCACTATACAAGAAGAATTTTGGTATTTTTAAATACTGGCTACATCCAAACACTTCCACTGGGTCAAGCAGCTACCTTTCACTTGATTTAATGAACATATATTATTCATTAAACTTATTATCTCATCCAATGGAAAGACCACAATGGGTCTAATCAAACCAAAGATTTGGTTATTTAAGATGGCTGTCTCAAATTTACACTCTCACATTGTTAGTATTACAAATGTGGAAGATTTTACAAAACTTAATTCTGAGATGTATATCAATAGAATGAAAGCATAGTTGTTGAAGTCTAATACTTATAGAAACATAAAATTAACACACGCATACCACGCAAATCAGAGAAATCTGTATCTTGATTTTGTTTTAGATAAAATCCAGCACAGTTCAATCAGTATAAACATATATGAAGCATGCAAACATACCTGTAAGTAAAATTTTCCCCTCGATTGAGCGTAGAGCATTAAGAAGCTGTAATCTAAATTCTGTTTTGTTCTCCATCTAAATGGAAATAGCCATTTTTAAAAGAACTTTAAAAGAACTGTAGACATATGGCAGTTAATTTTTATCTATAACCATTTTTGTCTCATTTTCTGCATGAGGTTGAGGCAAAAAAAATCATCTCAGTGGTCCTGTCTGATGACCCACCTTGGAAAGAGATGAAGGGAATGTTGAAATCCTATTGATTTCCCTGTGGTTCTCTGCAGGTTTCTGTACTAGCAGTTATGGTCTCTTCTGCACCAACTATCTGACTTGGGAACAGGAGGATCTTTATTTGTTTCCTACCTGGCTGGGAACCTTTAGAAAATTTGGAACATTACTGATCATCCAAAATTTGGACTTGCTTTTTTGAAGCTGTAGTCTCAGAAAAGAACTTTTCCAAGCCACATGTTTATCAGCTTAGTAAGTATCCTGTGGGACTCTGAAACAGCCCAGTGTACGGCGTTCCTCCACACATTCAGGCATTGTTATGGTTTTAATGTTCATTTTACGTGTTCACTGGTTTTTAATGTTGTAACCTGCCCTGAGACCTTTGAGTATAGGGTGGGAAAAAATTCAAATAAATAAATAAATGTCCCATATATTTAAATTTTTATACAACGATGCTAGAATAGGTTGTTGAGGTTATTGTCCAGGATAAGGGAATAGTGCATTCCCACTGGCACGCACGAGCATCTGCACTCATGAATGCTAGTATATGCAACCCTCCCCCCACCCATGTATCTGAAAACTTACCAGGACTGGAGACACGTGTCCACACACAGTCCTCTTGGATCCGTGTCCAGATGTTGGTGTGACTGCACATGTGCCAGCGCTGTCACCAGGATGACGGTAATGCACATGTGCACTCACATTTTTGGTCACCTGATGTGCCAGCATGCTTGCATGACAACTCAGATGACCCCCCCCCCCGGCACCTGGAAGAGGTGCAAATTGTCTCTGGTGGCCAGGAAAGATAAGCTTGTAGACACACATGGTGCATGTTTTTGTGCAACACCATTAATGGATGCTGGGGTAGCTTCTGCGATAGCAGGAGACATTTCTGGTGTGGAAGTGTCTCCTGCGAGTACAGATGATGCTTCCCAGAAGCTACGCCAACATGCAGTAGAAGACCAAGTGCCGATGAGCCTCAGAAATCTTTCTCTACCAGCGGTGACTCAGAATGATATTTTCTTTTTGTCCATTATGCCATGTGCATTCCATGCCTTGCTGGAAAATAAGAGTCTACTACTTATTTCTTTGCCTGTCTTAGTAACGTTTTGACTTAGCTATTGGAAAATGCTGTATGGTTTTCCTTGAATATATCTAGGAAGCACAACTGGTCTCATATGCAGAACCATGATTTCTAACTTGGCTAGTTACATATATTATACTTGTTTATTAATAAATATTTCTGCGCTGTCTTGCAGCAAGGATAATTTAATCCAAAAATATAATACCAGTTACAGTAAAGTCAGAATATTAAAATACAAAAAATGTACAGCTACCCTGAATCAAATTCCACATCATACGCTCACCATTATCAACCAAAAAATACTTGCATGCACAATGAATATCAAACAAGTACTGGAAATGTTTGAAAGTCAAACCCCCCGCCCCTCACAAACCAGCAGGATCCAGGAGTGTGAGAGAATGTGCTCTAAGTATCATAGCTGCAATGATCAGCAATCCTTAGTGGACAGCCACCACTAAAGCCCTTGAAGCAGAAAGCCCTAGTTTAAAGGCAACTGAGGATACCATCTTGCTGAAGCTGGTTTGGGTCCAAGTCACTGCTTGAATATGTCCCTTTTCACTTCAGTTATGTAGGAAAAGTACTATGCAAGTGACATAGAATAAGTAATAAAGAAAACAAGTCTTTGCACTGGCTTTAGGAATGTACTGGTATACCTTACTCGTTCCTTTGTGTCTCCAAATGTTTCTTTGAGATTGGACAGCTCAGGATAATAAAAAACAGGTGGAGAAATGACCTCCAGAATTCCAGAGAGGACTTCATTTGGAAATCTACAGAAGGAAAATAAAATACTCACTTCAAGCAGATTTCTAGTTAGCAGTACAGACTGAACAAAGGATTAGGTGCTTTTTTGCAGATCTTTATACCAGTTTAAATTTTGTTTAAATTATTTACATTTTGTTTTTCTTGTGCATATATTTTGTGATGTTTGGTACAGTAATCATATACTTTACAGTACCCGATTATTTGTAACTACTTGCCTAACATGCACTCTGTCCAATATACACTTAACCCAGCATAGTAGTGGAAATCACATTTGAGAGGGTTTTTTTGTTTTTTTTTAAAGCTACAGAATGCCAGCCATTCCCCAAATATCACTGGCAACACCATATCCCTACAATCCTAGGACTGGTGCAAAAGACTCGTGATTCTGCCACAAAGCAGGATCCAGTTTGCACCACCCAGTCTTAAGGGATGGTCATGCTAGGTCCACACTTGCCTGTCACTTACAATGACACTATGCCAGTCAGTAACACAAAACACTCAAGTGATAGTGAATACTATATTCTCCACTTGAATACCCCATCAGTCTACCCTGCCAGTCCATGGAACCAATCTCTTTTCACCAGTTTTCCTAATAGATCAGCCTGGCTGATGTATTCCACTGGCATATATTATTATGAAGTATCTGTTCTTCCATGGTGTACCAGATTTTCTGTCAAATTCTGTAGCCAAGCAAGATAGCAGATCTTCAAGAGATGGATGCTCCTTTAGAGTGCAAATTAAACTACAAATTGGTGGCACTTTCTAAATTTCAGAAATATCACCTCTTCCAGTCTTTGTTCTGGCAATTGAAGAAGGTCACCACCAACTAATACAAAAATAAAAGGAAATGGACTCACTCACGCCACTGCTGCTGAGCCTTCCACCAGCAGCAGTGATTGCTGGGAGAATTTAAGGATCAGTAATTCTGCTTAATGAAGTAATGTCATTCTGCAGTAATGACATAGATCTCCTGATTCGGGGTGGGGGGCAAGTATAAAGAATTTAACCTGGGCTGTGGTCACACCTTCACTTTAAATGTTCTTCATCTTCAAGTTTCACACCATTTCATTTCTATCCATTTTATCTGTGGACTTTCCACTCAGGAAAATCCCAATGGAAGGTGGAAAGTCCACAAATAAAATGGATAAAATTGAAAAGGTGTGAACAGTCAGACCTGAAGATGGACTGAAGAAGGTTTAACGTGAAGGTGTAACCATGACCCTGGAAACCTTTAGCAGCACTGTAGTTTGCATTTCACAATTACCCTACTGACTTTATAAATTGCTAGTACTAGTTTGCAGTAGGGCTCATGTGATTGGAATGGTCCTCTGGTATGAGTTGTTTATTACATGCCATGCCCTCTCAAGTAAACTGTACTTAGAAATATATAAGGCCCTTCCCAACAGAAATATGCCAGGTGCCAGTGCTGTATGCCTTTTGGCATTAAAACCTCCCCTCTTCACCCAGGCCCCTGGTCCTGCTGAGATGAGAGGCTGGTATTTTAATCACATTTTAAACTTAAGATTGTTCTATTGACTTTATTGATCTCTTTTTTAAAATATTATGACCCACTCTAGGACCATTTGTTAAAAGGCAGGACATAAATATATAGCAATAACCAAAAAAGAAATAAATTAGGAGATCCTCAAGTAGAGCAGTTAGAAGGATTAAGTATAATAGTAAATAAACATTGGGAGGACCACGTTTTTATAGCTTACGAAGAACAACATTACAGCTAATTGGAGGTACTAAAGTGTTTTTTTCTGTTGGACTCCTATCTAGGAGCCTCCTGGTTCAATTCTGCACCCCTACACAAAGCCAGCTGGTTGGCCTTGGGCTAGTCACAGCTGTCTTTCTATATAAAAGCCAACTCTTTTATACTCTATAAAAGAGTATAAAAGCCAACTCTTCCTCTTCTTCCCCTCCACACCTTTTATTAGTATAAGATGTTTTGACTGTGTGTTTACAATCTGCAAAATCATTCCTCCTGCAATTAGAGTACCTGGTGATTTGGCTTAAATAAATTTACTGTTGTTGTGGGGTACCACTGAGTCATGGCCAACTTCTGGTTGACTGAATGGGCACTACCAGGGGCACCTTTATGAAGTTATCTTGATATAGAAGTAATGGCCATGGCCTACTTCCAAGGAGAGGCTGGGAACTGAACCAGCAACCTTCTGCTTTGTAGGCAGTTTGCTCTACCACTGAGCTACAGCCATTTCCTAAGTTTACAGTAGGAACATGTGAAACAGGTGCAGATGGGGAAACAGACCTAACAAAACAAGTTAAAAGCAATCAGCATTTGTAATAGAAGAAGAAGAAGAGTTGGCTTTTCTGCCCCACTTTTCTCACCCATTTAAGAGGACTCAAAGCGGCCGAAAAAGCTTTTCTATTCTTCTCCCCACAACAGAACATCTTATGAGGTAGGTGGGGTTGTGAGAGCTCAGAAGAGAGCTGAGACTAGCCCAAGGTCACCCAGCTGGCTTCATGGGGGAGGGAGGAATCAAACCCAGTATTCCCAGATAATGGCAGTATTATGTAATATTTTACCAGTGGAGTAAAGAATTAATCCAAGGTCTTTCCAAAGCTAATTACTCTGTGCTGCTTGTTTTTTAAAAAATCACCAGTTACCATAAGAACAACTACTTCAAATGGGACTAGCTAACCTTACATGGGTTCAGGACTACATTTACGGCTTGCTACCCTCATGTTCTGATGGAAGGAGATTTGTATCCTTACTAAGGCGGTAACAAAAGGAGAAAGTCTTTTCTAGTATTATCTTTTCCTTTCTTTTTACTGTTGCCAACACTGTTGAAGTCTCCAAGGGGCAGAAAAATGCACTTGGAGGCCCTCAACTTACTCTAAAACAAAGCACTGCTTCACAGCACGAAAGTGCAGTATTATATGTACACATAGATGCTCTGGCCAGTATAATTACATTCTTTGGAAAGTAGAGTCAAATTTTCATTCCTGAGTTATTAAAAGCAGAATGGAAATTAAATGCAGCCCTAAATTAAAAGACAAGAAGACACACTGGAACCCTGAGGTTGGCAACAGCGACACCAGAAGTTTGTGAGGGCTACCAGTTCCTATCTCTGAGTAAAAGGGTCATTAGACAGAACAACAAAGAAGATAGATGAGGGGAGTGGGGAACTGTATGCATCTGTTTCTCAGCAAGTGCTGAGAGGGGAAGGCAATGACTGCTCCCAGCAGTGCAACCAGTGAGTTAGAGAATTCCCCATATCCCAAGCCCTCCCAGTCTGATGAACTCTCCTTGTCTCAAGGAGTTCTGAAATGAATGACAGCAGTGGGGGCAGCAGCATTTACAAAATATGCAAGTGCCCCCCATTCAGGCTACAAATAGGCAACCAACACTAGGAAAGAATGAGGGGGAAAGAAAAAGAAAAATGGTTAAAATCATTTGTGCCTGCTTCCTAACAAATGCAGTTTTGCAGAGAACATTATCAACTCATAACAGACTCAGGGTAGATGGAATAGCTACACTGAACAAGCTGCCCCAACACGTGCAACTGTATATATATAGTGCCATGAAAAAGTACTGTCCCCTTCTTCATTTCTTCTATTTTTTAATATTCGCCACACTAAATTGTTTCAGATCTTCAAAGTAGTTGTTCATTCTTGAAAGCCCTTCAGTGTGGCTGAATTAAAGAAATTCTGCAAAGACAAGTGGACCAAAATTCCCCCAGAGCAATGTGAAAAACTGATCTTCAGTTATTGAAAGTGTTTGGTTGCAGTTGTTGCTGCTAAAAGTGACACAAGCAGTTATTACATTTAGGAGGACAATTACTTTTTCACATGGGTGTTGGGTAACTTTATTTCAATAAACAAAATTATCATTTAAAGATGTATTTAGTGTTTACTCTGGAGTTGTGGTCACACCTTCACTTTAATCTTCCTTCAGTCCATCTTCACATCCCAGCACATAGGACTTTTCTCCCCGCAATTTTACTTTCCTGAGTCTTGATTTTCACAGGTCTCAAACCATTATAGTGTGTTAATCCGTTTTCATTTTTGGGGTGTGGTCAGGGAAGAAGACTAAAGGGGGATGAACCATCCTATAGTGGGTGGATACTCTGTGAATTTGCTTTTATTTTCGCCCAGTGTGCGAGTACATGCTGTTGTGTCACAACTTTTATCCTATCAGAGCTCAGGGATGTTGTGATGGTGGAGAGGGGTAAAGATCTAAAAGAGTCTCATAAAGCAATCTCAGAATGGAAACAGAAAGGTGTCACCATAGTGACCCAAACTGAGCCCAAGCTGAGGAAAGACTGTCAAGTACTGGGTGTGGTCAGAGTTAACATATTTTTAAGTTCTGTTTCTTAATTAGATGGACTATTTCAGCAAGCTGTGGCCATGGCCTAGTTGTCTTTAACTCAAAGTAGAATAAATCAGAATGGGGGAAATAGTTTTTCAGGGCACCGTTTACTCTGCTAAGTCTTCATGGTCACAGCCAGCAGCAATGGCTACCTGTTATAGATATATGTTAGAGAACTCCAAACAACAAGGTGCCCAACAATTCTAACCTCCTCAACCCAATAAATCTTCACAAAGGGCCTGTTTGCACTTGCCCATATTCTGGAACATATCTCAGGGTAGAGATTTGTTGTCCACATGTTAATGCAGGCTATGGCAGGTCTCACTTGAGGCCTGATATAGCCTGCACCAGCATGTGGACAGCAGGCTTCCATTCCAGAATATATTCCAAAATAAACCTAAGTGCAAATAGGCCCAAAGACTCTTACTGAAAGTAGTGTACGCATTTTAGAGGTTTTAGTAGAAACATTCACACAGATTTACTAACAGAGTAATTTTATTATTTTAAGTAATCATATGTTACCTGCTTCTGATACTTTCTGCAATGCTGTTAACATATTCTGAGTCCACCTAAAATAATTAAAAGAAAATTTGAACATTTCTGTACAAAAAAGTGTTTTATCTGCAAATAAATCTATATGGATATTTATTGCCTTTGGTATTTGTTTCTTCCCAGATAATTAAGAAACTTTGTACTGTGGATATTAAAATCATCTGGTAAATACTGTATTTTCCACCATGTAAGACTTGCTTGTTCCCCCCCGAAAAGAAAATTCTAAAAAATCACCCTACATCCTATTTTCCATTTTTTTCCCCTGTAAATACCTTGCTAAATTATAAGCATGTCTCCCATGACCATGTATCTTGCATGACAGGAAATACTGTAGTTATTTAATTTATTTGTATTATAAGCATGGCTTAAGTTGCCTATATTTTTCTTACACATATATCCTATTTTCCCACATAACATTTTAATAGTGTTTTCAACATTGTTTTTAAAAAGTATGAAAAACAGTGTACTAATCTTGGTTGTGGACTATTTTGTAAACTGCTTCAAAATATTATTGCAAACAGTGGTATAGAAATAACTCAGACTTAGTATAGTTACTTTGAACTATATCCTGATCTGTTCTCAGTAGTGAGGGATAGCCTGGTTAATCACAAACTTTTTTCTGCTAACAGTCTGGTAAAGTAATTCACCCAAGCTGTTTCCTGGCCTCAGGACACCCATTACAGAGCATGTGATAAACAAGTTGCATTTATATGACATATTTCAACAATGGACTCAGGGCATTTTCCCATAATATAATCAGATAATGTGGAATTATTCGATGACATCACATTCCATCATTGCATACGGCTTCTCCAACCCATTTATATCATAAAGTCAAAAGGCACACACATCTAATTTTCTTAAGTTAAAAAAGAAGGCATGGTAATGTTTAACAATCAGCAGATGCTTGAATAAAAAGGTCATCCAAATCAAATATTGCTTTCCTCTGTACTGTGAGAGTCTCGAAAGCTGTCACTAGGGGTGTTTTTCCACTAGCACTAGAGTACCCATTAATGGGTCCTTAATAGGTACTCTAGTGCTAAGTGGAAAAACACCCTAGGACAGTGATGGCCAACCTATGACACGCGTGTCACAGGTGACACACCAAGCCCTTTTGGGTGACACACATGGTCACCGTGGCACCTGAGTGTGTAGTGCTTGCTTGTTCTTGAAGTGTATGAAATACCAACTTTCAATTGAAGATTTAGCAAACAAAATTCAGCAACAGAAGTCACTAATGTAAAGAATTGTTTTTGCTTTTAATAAAATACGTATATCAAAAATATAACTTTTTTACTAGAGCTACAAATATCACAAAATTAAGGATATTTCTAGATGTGACACAGCTAGGTTTGTTTTTTTTTTTTGCCAATTTTGACACACTGAGCTCAAAAGGTTCACCATCACTGCCCTAGGACATTGGTGAATAACTATAACTGGTGAAGAGCTATAACTGAATGGGAATGCAATTGGAAGCAACAATGTGCTATGGAAAACTTAAGAAACTTCCTGTGTTCCTCTTGTGGAAATGTGGAAGTCCCCTCAGGCCAAGAATGTCTTGATGGAGGTGAAAGTCTGCATCTTGAACCTCCTGTTCTTCATAAATTTGTTCAAGCAATTGAGATCATAGGTGGCTTTCCACCTGCCATGCTTGTGGGAACTAGGAAAAGCAATGAACAGAGACCCAGACTCTCCTCCTTTTAGGAAGTAGCTCCACTGCAACATCAGTAAAGCATCAACAGCCTGATACAGCAATGTGTCCTTTGGGAGATGAAATGTACTGAGGGAAAGGATGAACTCTGCCTACAGGCTTTAAACTATGCTCTGCTTTGCCATTTTGATCTCTGCTGCAGACAATCACTGATGGTTCATTTCTCCCTCATATTCAGTTGGCAGTCTCTCTCTCTCTCTCTCTCTCTCACACACACACACACACTCATTTACACCCACATCACTAGATTCATCTTTGTATTATGTCAGATAAGAGACATACATCTGAAACCATTGCCAATTCTTTATTGAATCACGTCAGTGATGAATTGTGCACTAACATCTTGGAATCTGATAACTGCTATTGATGCAAGATCCTTCTGTTTTTGAAAGTTCCATGACACAGAGTAGCGGTCGTAGTTTCCTTTCAATAGAAGTACACGTTGGCAGCTTCTATACCTGTCGTTTTGCTGTCATATTGTTTTCAGAGGTGCAGAAGAAGAAAAATGTCACATTTTCAAGTAAATTTTGTTGATTTCTCCACTCATCATTTTATTTTCTTGTGCTGATATTTTGGCTTGAAGAGGTTGGACAGTTTTAAATCTTTGAGTGCTGAATGACTATCTACTTCCTGTGGAGAGAGATGGAAATGTCAATGAGTAGGTTGGCAACTGCTATAACAGACAGATCCTGTGACTTTGTGCTTATTTGGAATTTTAAAAAAATGTTGGCACCTACCATGTCCATCTATTCTCTATTCTCCTCCTGGTTGTTCTAATATGAAAGCTCAACCACTAGGGAGAAGGAACACCCATAACAGGGCATGTCAGTTGCAAAGTAGATCTCTAGTTACTTTTTTCCCCTGGACCTTGTACTTTGGATCTGATCCTGCAAGTGAAAGCAAGTTATATAAATCTTTTTTATCAAGGCAAGAAACATGTACAACACTAGTCAATCGTTCATGGTTTACTTTGTGGGTGGTGGGACTTACCTGAGTTGGGAAAACTGTGATAATCAGGCATGTCACCTGGTTGCAGCAGAGACTCCTACATAGAAAATGTAGACATGACTGCTAAGGAGGAAAGAGAAAACACCCTATAAACCTAAAACATGAGTGGTGCAAGTGGACACTTAAGAAAAACAAAATTCTCCTCTTTCCCTTTTTATTAACCACTTCAATGTATGAAGCAAGCCTAAGCAAACAATAATCAGGGTAGAGAGCAATAACAAGAATTCTTATCTATGTAAATCAAAGAACTCAGTTATTTTTGAGTCTACATCTGTAATAAAGATAATGAAATGACTGACCAGGCATATTACAAAACAGGGACAATTCTTATTTCTTCCTAAGCCACTTTTTGGTCAGAAAGCAATCCAAAAACAATCATTTATATAACACTTTCCAGCAAAATATAATCTCGATGTGCTTTACCTATCACAGAGAATGAAAACAACTAAAATCATAATTATTATATAAAAACATTATTAAAATCAAGCATGAGGTAAACAAAGATTCACTTTGTAAGAGCTTGAATAAAAAGACAAATCTCCAAAGAACACCTTGGGTGTTTTCCCATTAGCACTAAGTACCCATTGAAGGACCCATTAAGGACCCATTAGGCTCAGAGCAGAATGACCCCATTTCCACTACAGACCTCATTAGAGCCACATTTGTTTTCACCACAGCTAGGGAAATCTGGATCATATGGGTCCTTCAGGACCTACAATATGGATTTCCTGTAGCCCCATTAAAGGGGTCTAAAATGGGGTCTTCAGCCATCAAATCTGGATTATGGGAAGCCTGTTTCCACTACAATTGAGCAATAGGGTCTAGGGGGGCTTGGGGGGGCACCCATTGGGGGTGCCCCAAACTCAAAACAATGAAGTCCCTCCGAAGAGAACCCCTTGTGATAGCAATGCCACTGTCAAAGGCTCTGGAGGATCTGTGAAGTTAGCGGCAGATTGCTCCGGAGATTCTACGGAGCCGCTCCGGTAGTTCTTCAAAGATTCTACCCATTATTCTACCCATTCCTTAAATCCAGATCATCTTGGATCCAGATTAAAGGAGGTCAGTGGAAAAACACTCTTAATATCCAGAAGGGAGACTAGTCCAGAGGTACTATTAGCAGTGGCTATACAGAGATAACATTAAATAAAGTTATTAGTTTGTTGGTGGTCTGGATGTCATTTAGCTGAGACTGTCTCCAGGCAACTGCATGGGCACAACCATGCAATTAATTTGGCAGATAATGGGGAGATGCCAGTGATTGAACCTGTAACCCTCTGCCTTCCAAGCAGCTGCTGTGGGCCACTAGTACACCATATTCTGATTACTTAGCAGGACATTCTTAAACTTCTGGATTTGCCACTAGTTGGTTCCTGAGAAATAATACTTGGGAACTAAGTCAGCATCTAAACAATTTTTGTAAGGGAGTGGAAAATAGCTCTCTATGGAATACAGAAAATCTTTCTCCAGTTTAAGAACCCCTCATAACAATGGGGCTGTAATTAATTTCACCAGTATTTTGTCACAGAAGGGAAGAAGCCATTTCAGCTTTGCTAAGGATGAGCAAAAGAAATCTCAGTGCAGTAAATGTATCATTATGTACCAAAGAAAGAAGAATATGATAATACAATGTAATTTGCCCTTTCCCTGTTTCTGAACTGGAGTGAATAGTGTCAATTTTTACATCATTCAATGTTCAATATTATTAACTAAGCAGCTTTATTGGGAAATTGCTTTTCAGGAACACTTCTTTCCTGTTCTGATCAAGATATTCTCATTTACAATTATCTTCCATGTTGCATTATACATTTTTTTTTGTTATTAATAGAATTGCAAACTTCCACCTCTTGACAATCATATGTTGTGCAACAGCTATTAGATGATGTATTACATACTCATGTTTACCTGTAGTCCTAATTCTGAGTGATCGTCCTGTAAAAAAACTTTGGTATAAACCGTAAAAAATGCAGTAAATGTATAGTGATCCACACCTCTGCCTCTTCCTCATATTATGAACAACATAGCAGGTTAAAATAATAGCAAGACAGTAACAGAAACAATGATTAAAATAGACAGCAAAGCATCAACAGGCAGTCTCTGCTGGATAGGGAGAGTAAGGTCACATAGAGCCTGGGAATGCTTCCCTGAACAAGGTTGTCTTCAGCTCAGATTTAAAAGAAGAGAGCGAGCGTCTACTTTGAAGAACACCAACCCTTCTCTTGTTAGTGTCCAAGTGCTACTAACTACCTTGCTGGACTTTTCGAATTAGATAAACATGGCTATTTCTCTGATATTGACATTTCATTATGTTGTTTGTTGCCACCACCAGCACAAAGCATTATGCCACCTAAGGTAAAATCAACCTAACCACATGAATTTCCCCATTTTAATTTTTGGCTGCTACAAGGTCAGTTCTCAGGTGCTCAAATGTCATTAATTTTCTTTTGAGCAAGATATGATATAAAGTTCCTTCCTTAAAATGAAGTACTGCAGACAAAGTGGTCTTGAGAATATTTGCAGCGCTGACACTTTGCAGCAACAGATACTTGTTCAAGTTCCAAGTCAAAGTGTCTAGACCACAAATGTTTGGCTTTAAGGAACAATGTTTCTTCAGATCAAAATATAGAAAGACCTTTAGAAGTTACATGTGACTTGTTAATGGAGTCAGTAGCAGAAACTGGAAGCTAGCTAACCAGTGACATAGCAAAGGGTGCCTGTGTGAGGTCATATAGCAGTGGATGGTCACTGATTCAGTCAATATCACACTAATTGCCATTTGAGGCAAGAGACTTGGGGCCCATCTATACCTAATCTAGCTTCAGTCCAACTACAGAGTGAGTGAACGCATTAGGAAAGTGACAAAACGTTGTTGTTGTTTTGGCATTATCTAACTTAGAAAATTCACCTTTGGGTTAGACAGAAGCTAGTTCCAGATGCTACCTAAATATTGTACTAACAGGCAATATTCTGGAGAAGTCCCTCTGGAATAATCACTTGGTAATAAGGGCTAGTACTGTCTGTGTGTGATATATTGATATACACATCCAGGTATTTCAATGGTAAAAAAATACCCAGAATACCAGTGTACATGCATGGCCATCTTTTTCACCCCTGCACACGTTTGATGGCCACAGCCAGGATTAGAAAGTAAGTTGTAGCTCTACTTCAGGAAAATCCATGATCAGAGTTGAGTTTCCCAAAATAGGCTAGAGCAGGTTTTCACCTCAATGTAGTAGGGCTATGGTGGGGTTGCCACAGATATGTGTAGCAATCTCGCCATAGAACTGACATAATTTTGCTACATATCCCCCAACTGGACAGAGCCAGAGTTCGACAATGCTGAAATGAAATAGCTTGCTACTTTGCTGATGTGTTCTCTCACTCTAAACTAGATTAAAGCTTAGGTGTGGATGGACCCTCCATTGACTCTAGTTCCCTCTGAAATCACACAAGTCTCTCATTTTTAGACAGAATGGTATAATCCTATGATTGGATCCTGAATTAAGTACAGTGTCATTTTCCAATGCAACAAAAGATCCGGAGAGAGGGAGAGAAGGATCAGTCGAGTCTTGGTTTTTGTTCATATTACATGCTTGACTGCATAAATATATTCAATTCTTATCCACATTAAACTATGCATGTTTTTAATGCAAATATCCAAATTCAAATATACATTCAATATATCCTTATTAAAATGCATTTAGATTTAGATTTTATTCAGATTTTGAATTCTAAATGTATTCTAAAGATATCCTTTTTTGAAATACTTTAATAAAGCATAGTTACAAATATAAAATTCAGAGAAATTCAAAGTTTAAAAAATAATCATATTTGCATATTAGTTAAGGAGATGCACATTATATTAATTTGGCTTTAAAATGGGAAACAAATAAAATTCTCCTTTGTAAAGTAATTAAAGTGTGTTGATGAATTGTAGGGTTTGCAATGTGTCTCTGAAAATGGCCAAAAACTCTAAAAACACACACCAAACTCTAGACCTATGCAATGATGTGATACTGACCCATCCATATTGCCCTGATTCAAAGTGGTTCATTTGGTCAGAGTTCAATAGAACCTTCCATAACATATTTTTATAGGGCATATTTTTAATATTACACCTGTGAATTAGGACATTTTTCTCATAGCATGCACCATCACATGGTATTGTGTGATTTGGTGAAGCCTGAGAATAAAGTGTTTGATAGAAAGGAGAGAAGGAGAACAGTTGTGAAAAGGAACAGTTGTCTTAGGGGAATCTCACCTTTGTAAAAGCACTGGAAGCAATCTGCAACACCAGAGAATCAAAAGGGAACCAGGATGCAGAACTCATTTGCCATTAATCCTCCTGGGAGTTCTTTCGTCAATGGACAGAAATGTGATTGTCTGGGGTTGCTTTGCACAATCCTTGTTCAAGATCCTCACACATTGAACTATCAACACAACAGTTCACAGGAAATTTAATAGCATGTGAGCTCCGCATCCCTGTTCCATTGTCTCTTCTGCACTACAAATCACTGCCAGGGGGCAGCCCCCCATTGGCCAGCCACCCGCGCCTCCGCAGGTGGCCTGGTGAAGCCAGGAGGGTGGCCGGCCAATGAGGGGCTGTGCCACATGCACGTGCACAGCACGCTGAGCCTCCTGCAGGTAGAATCAACCTGGCAGCCTGCAGGTAAGGCCACGAATGCATACACGCCTGACCTGGGGTGTGTGGGGGGGTGTAGGGTGCAGGTCCCCCTGGCTCTGGGAGCTGCAATCTTGGCTTCTAGGGCAAGCGGGACCCCAGGGAAGCCACCAGACAGCCTCCCAGCCGGGGGAGTGTCTTCCACCCACCAGAGGATGGACTGGAATGGGTACTGGTGCATCCGCATAGCACACACTCCAATCAATTTCTGCAATCTGTCCTCGCTCCGCGTGTGCAGACACACAGGGCCTCCAAGGATCTGTCCCTATTTGGGACAGATCCTATTTGGGACAGATCCTCGGAAGAATGGATGGCTGAAAAACGGATCTTTTTAGATGTGTTTTTCGGCAGCATGTGCGGAAACACCCTTAATGTGGAGCCAGGGAAAAAGCAGCTTGGCATGATATCACAGAAGTTCACACCAAACTTCCGTTTTTCCTGAATTTTCAACAACCAAACCACTTTCAACTAGGGTTGTTTGAATGGTTTGGTGTAGGATCAATGTGCACATCCTTTTTTAAAAAATGGTCTATTTAATTCCAACCCAGCACCTTTCTCACTGTAGAATACAAATGAGAAAGTGGCTTCTGGAGCAAGGGGAAGATCACAGCATGCTGCAGAGTTGCTCTCTAACTCCTGAATTCTTCCAGAAAATTGCACCAATGGCCCACTCCATTCTACTAACTTCCACTGAAAGATCAATTCTCTATTTAAATAAATGGAAGTTTCAGCTACGTCAATCAACAGAACAAACCAGACAACAGGAAAACAAAGCACTTATGAAATCATGTTATGTTTTATTTCACTGTGACTAATTTTAATTTTAAAAAAGCTAAAAAACACTGGATTGTGATCAGATTTGGTTCGTTACCAAGCTCCACTCCCTTTTATTAGTTGCACAAGTGCTATTATTTTGACATGTAGTGATTGGCACCATGATGATCTTGGGATACGGAGCGGGATATAAATATTTTAAATTATTTAATTAAATAATGATGTACAATGGCAATGCTGTACCCGTACAGATCCATTATGCCAGTTGTTCTCAACCTGGGGGTTGGGACCCCTTTGGGGGTCAAATGACCCTTTCAGAGGGGTCGCGATGAGCCTCTCGCCGCCCTTCCCTCCCACCTCCCAGCTGCTCCGCCTCCATGGTTGGGGGTCCCCACAACATGAGGAACTCCATTAAGGGGTCACGGCATTAGGAAGGTTGAGAACTGTTGCATTATGCTAACATGAGTTTGCTAATTTGGCAAAATTTAATAGAAATCCTGTCCCTCCCTAGCATAATTCAAAGATATGATTTATTTTTTTCAAATTCAAGTAAGATGCTTCTTAGATTAATTACATTGGATCCTCAATATCTGCAGCTTCTCCATTAGCAAATCTGAGGCCCATTTCCTCTGGGGGAAATATAGCACCATCACAGCATTGCCTCAGGCATCGAAACCCACTCCATCAAAGCCCCTGCCCCCCTAAAAAGTGTTATTTTACTGTTGCTGGAAAACCCAGTGCTGGTTGTGGGCTTCCCAGCAATACTGCTATTTAGGCTGTCCACTTATCTTGTGGACAAAGCCATCATTGTGGCTCCATTCAGTGCACATGCATGGAGACTGAAGCAGGCATCCATGCATGCACAGAAGTAATGGGAAACACATCCAGGCACTCTGATGCCTAGCTGTCCAGAAGCATGCATAAACTGATGCATGAAGAGAGTGCCAGCCATGGTGCTGTCTAGGTAGCAAGTGGGGATGTGCACAAATTTTGGGGGGTATTCAATTCATATTGAATCATATGCAAGAAAATTTGTATTAATTTGAATAGATTCCATTTGAATGTAGTAGGATTCAAATTCTATATGAACGTTCAATCCATTACGAATCCCATATGAATGCATACATATCTCATATGAATCCCATACAAAGCTCCCTACGAATGTATCAAAACATTTTATTTGAATTCAAATGTCAATCTTCGAATGTGCCAACATTCAGTTCAAATACTGATGTCTGAATTCAACCAAATTCATACGAATTTTGAATGTTAAGAATATTCGTGCTCATCCCTAGTAGCAAGGGATAATGGTAGGGGATCAATATTCCACATCATCGCTTGCTAGTGGGTTATTTGGCTTCTGTCCGAAAGCAGTTTTATTTATCAATGAGAAGCCAAATAAGACCAGTCCCAACTACTTACAAGAAACTGTTCTTTGTATTCACTTTTTTTTTTTACATAGACGAGTGGGTTAGGGATTTGTGTGTGTGTGTGTGCAGTGTGTGGTATTTTAATCAGTCTTAACCAGCCTCTGTACATGTCATTTTCAAATTCATAGGTGTTTCCAAAAACAAAAGCCTCCAACATGTGAAATAGTGCTCTCAGTTCACAGATATTAAAAATGACAATGATAATTATGTGAGCATAATTTGGTAATGTCATAGGATGAAGAAAAGGATAAAATCGAGAACTACTTGGATATTAAAAACTTGTAATAACTGCTTTTTGCCTTAAGCTAATGGACAACAGACATGATTAAATATTACAATGTGTATTAAAAACACAGATTTTTAACATGAATAATTTCAAGCTATCTTACCTCTGCTACTAAGATTATTATAATACAATTGTTCTTCTCTTCTTCTGACAATCCAAAGAAAAGGGAATCCAAGGTATTCATCAAATAGCTTTGTTTTTCTCTTCGCACTGTTGGAATACCTATTACCAGGTCCACTGATGTACAAAGAAATTATAGGGTTTGGTTAGATAATTTTTAGCTGCACAACAACAATAAAGATCATATAGTGAGGGTTCTGTTCTCTATGTAATATTACTATCCCTTCTTTCTATATAAAAAAATAAATGGATGTGAAGAGGCATAAAACTATAAAATTTCTTAGATCTCAGGTCTTTTGTTTTCAGATGCGATAGATGTTTTCATTGGAGATAATGCCTGTTTTCTTCTTCAACTCACATGTTGTTCTAAAGGGTTCTTCAATTTTCCAAAGCACTTTTTAAAGGAACTTAAAACTTTATAGTGAGAAAAAGATGCAGTAAGAATAACCTCCTGACAAGGGAGTTCAGTTCCCACCCATGTTACTCTAAGGGTGTTTCTTCACTAGCACTGAAGACCCCATTTAGAGACCATTTGGCACTCAATCAGTATCCAATTGGTACCAATCAGTAAGACCCTGTTCCCACACAAGACCCCTTTAGGACCCCATCTGTTCACACTAGCAGAAGGGAAAACCGGATTTAATGAGTTCTTCAGGCCCCTAAATCCAGATTTACTGTAGACCCCTTTACAAGTGTCTTCTATCCGGTCTTCATTTTTGAAGACAGGATCTGAGGACACCCATTCACATTGCAATTGGGGCAATGGAGGCCAGGAACAGACTCAGGGTGTTTCTCCACTTAGCACTAGAGTACCCATTAAGACCCATTAAGGGTCCTTAATGGGTGTTTAATGATTACTCAAGTGCTAGTGGAAAAACACCCTCAGTGGCCACCATTTGCAGCAGGGCGGCTCTGGTCCTGCCCCACCACTCACAGCTCTGGTGGCCTACTCATTAGGGAGCTTCCATCCCCCCAAGGGCTCCCCCCCCAGGCCTTCTGTTCTCCCCCCCATGGCAACCTCTCCCTTCCTGTCCCCCCTTACCTGTCCTCACCGCCTCCGCCACCGCCTTATATGGCACTTCTGGTTCTGTGCATGCAGAACTGGAAGGTCTAAGAAGAAAGTGCAGTGGTGGCAGGTAAATGGGGCAACAGGAGACTGTGGGGGATGGGAGGGAGGCCTGGGGACAACCGAGGGTAGGTCGCGGTGACTGGAGGCCCGGGGAAGGGGCAGCTTCAGCCCAAATCCCACCCCCACAAATGTGGAGGACTTCATATTGTGCACGAATATTTGTACAACTCCCCCCCAACCCCCTGCTTACTTGTCCTTGTTGCCGCCATCACCACTACTGCACACTGTCTTCTTAGGTACTTCCAGGTCAGCTTCATGTGACCCACATCCAAGGATCACAAGATGTTGACCTGGAAGTGCCTTTACAGCCTCTGGAGAGTGCCAAATAAGGCCCTTTGGCACCACCGCAGCCCTGCGAAAGGTAAGGGAGCACATCAGGGGGCAGGAGGCTGCAGTGGTGCTAAGGGCCTATTTCATAGCTGTCTATGCAACTTGGTATGCAACCTGTGCCATGCTTCGTAGCTGCAGGCTTTGAGCAAAAAGGTTCCTCAGGATGGGTGCTTCTGCATTCTCACTGCGATCCTGTCTATCACCCATTGCCATTGGGTGCTAGACTACCAATGGAGACACATGAAGTCCTCACCAAGTTCCAGATCTTCAAGGACTCAATTCAGCGAGGACCCCATTTTAAAGATCTGGATCTTTTAAATCTGTTTTAAGGGAAGTAAGTGGAGAAACACCCTAGAAGACCAGGAAAGTGATCTAAGAGCACTAAGCTAACCACTAAGCACAAAGCATCACCTTAATGCTTAGCGCTGCAACTGTACAATATGAAACTACTTTCTGCAAACACTTTTAAGGCAAAAAACTGATGCTGTTCATTGAAGTCACATTTTGATTTGAAAGACATTACAATACTTAAGTCTATTCAAAAGATTTATCCTGAATCATATGGGAGATCTCATTCACACTTGAGACACAAGGTAGGATTTTTCATTTATTTTACTGACATAGGTAGGGGCATATATTCATTCATATTACTGGGTGCAAGGCAGAACCAATGCTCAAAAGGGGCTCTATCACTGCATGAGGAACAGTATGGAATGGCACTCATGTTACAACATAGATCTGATATGCTTGCAAAGTAAGCCTTCAGTTCATCAGATGAAAAGCCCATATATGAATGTAAATAAACAAACAAAGGCAAAAGGAAAAGGTTGTTTGTATATAACACAAGTGTTCTAATGCAAGGAAAAAATCCATGTATGATTTTTTTAAAATTTGCAAACATTACATATTGCCCAGTTATAAATGTGTTTTGAACATCCACTTTCTGCTTTTAATCAAAGTGCTGCTTTGAAGATTGTATACGCATTTTAATGCTAGCAGAGGCACATGCCCCTATGTGTTAGCTTGCAAAGGGAGAGGGAAGCAGCAGCAGTTAGTTGCAATGAATTGGAAGGAGTTTTATATCAACAATATGTTTGCTCCTGATAAAGGTTCTCACTTCCAATAGTCGTTTCTCCCTCTTCTATATTAAGCTGAATTCAGCTGCACTTGCCTGCAATAGAGAAAGCAGGCAGATAAGCTTTAGAGACTCGTGGAGTTTCCACTTGGATAACCTAAGTAAAGTCAGAGTTATGAAATTACAGTAGTTTGAAACATTACTGGTTTGAAACATTTTTTTGTTAATATTCAGAGCAACTTGACTTTAAGATCTGCTGATTGGTAGAAGTTCAAATACAACGGATTTCCTTGTGCTAGACCTATGCTGTTTGAAGACATGTGTGTGGATGGGGAGGGGGGAATTCACATTCTTAAAAGGGTATGTTAGGGGAACTCCCTCATTTACAGGTCTAGCACCATCTGACATGTGTGCAACATCTTTTAGGACTATGAGTTTGATTTCAGTCTCAAGGGAGAGGAAACTCTTGGGCTGCTCCTAATACAAAGTTTCTCCACTGAAATGTAAAAGGCACCCAGGAAATTATTACTATGCAAGTGGCAAAATAGCAACAACAAAGCACTTTAACTCCATGGCAAATTAGTCAAAATGGTGGGAAGAAATCTGACTTGTAACTACTGGTGTGGAGACACTTAGTATAGTCTAACATGTCTCGAGAGAAAGACATAACTGTGGCTACAACAGTGACACAAGGTTTCTAGTCAAACAGGCAAAAATATCTGCTGCTTCTCAGGCTTAATTCTAGGGAGCAGAGGGATCCCCAATTAAATGATTAAGGGAGCAGGAAAATAAAGAATCAGCAAGGTATACTGGATGATAATTTTTCTGGCCAGTGAGAATTTGGTTGCTAGGCCCAGACAAGGAGAACCTCACAAGAAGATAATCCTGAGTTCCAACACCTGGGGCCTTTCTGCACTTGGCCTTATTCTAGAAAATATCCCAGAACAGGGACCTGCTATCTGCATGCTAATGCAGATTATGGAAGGCCCCAGGTGAGGCCTGCCATAGTCTACATTAGCTTGTGGCTAGCAGACCACTATCCCGAGATATATTCCAGAATAAAGCCAAGTGCAGAAAGGCCCCTGGATAGACTAATGCAGTGACTCAGAGCCATTTGATTCAATGTACTCTTCCCCTATGATTTATGTTGCTGAAATAAATTGAGGGGACCATGCTAAGCCACAATCTCTCTTTTCACTAAAAGAAGACTAGTTGGCTTTTCTACCTCACTTTTCTCACCCATTTAAGGGGACTCAAAGTGGCTGACAAAGTTTTTTATTTTGTCCCCACAACAGATACCCTGTGAGGTAGGTGGGGCTGTGATAGCTCAGAAGGAGAGCTATGACTAGCCCAAGGTCACCCAGCTGGCTTAGTAGAGGAGTGTGGAATCAAACCTGGTATTCCCAGATAAGAGTCCAGCTCCCCAACTGGAAGACCAAACTTTAATATCTTAAGAGCAGGAGAAAGGAAAATTAGCCTTGAAAACAAATTGAGAACAAGTGAAGTGAAAAAGGAGGTGAGGTGAAGCAATTAACTGGAAAAAGAACCTTCTCTTGCTCACAGATGATCTTCTCCATGATGAGGATACGTATCAAAGGGTGCATCCGCATGGAGTTAAAAAAAAATGGGGTGGAGGCGAGACAGCTTAACGTGAATCTTAATTCATGTTAAGCTGTCCACATGGTAAGGGAAGACAATGTGGGGTCCAGGTGAACCCGCCCATCTCCATGAAAACCATGGTTGGGATACTGCGGTTTTCTCCACCCCCTCTTCCCTTGCCTGAGCGTGCAAACATACACACGCGTGCACAGACAGGAGGGGAATCCCTCCTAAGGAACGTCCTCCTCCTCCTCCCCTCCCGACCCTGAACCCTGCTACACACACACACACATATGGACAGACTGGGGAATCCCTCCTCCTCCCCTCCCCCCTCCCTCCTCCAGCCCGTGGTGAAAGCTCCTTGCCTCCCTCCTTTCCCCCTGTCACTTGGGGGCGTGTGTAAAAGGAGGCAGACATGGAGCTTTCCCCATGCTAAAATCCTGTCCTTTGCCTTGCATGCTTCCTGGCTACAAGGCAGACTTGTAGCCAGCAAGTATGCAGAGCAAACGGCAGGATTTTAGTGTGGTGAAAGCTCCATGTCTGCCTCCTTTTCCACATGCCCCCAGCTGACAGGGGGAAAGGAGGGAGACATGGAGCTTTCACCATGCTAAAATCCTTGCTAAAATCCTGCCATTTGCTCTTTATACTTGCTTTTGCCTCATAATTGCCTTGTCATGCGGACAAGCCCGAAGTACCAGCACTCATAAGCTCACAAGGTAGCAGCTAAACCATCATACAGGTACGTGTGTCAACAACAGATGAAACTGAGCAGTTCTATGAACTGTTCTATGAAGATCAGCAAACAGGAAAATAAGATACTGATACTTATGGGCAACTGGGATGCAAAAGAAGAGAACCGAGAAGAAGGTCAAGTGACTGGAAAATATAGGTACTATAGGAGACATGAAGCTGGAAAGAACAGGACTAAATTTTGTAAAATCAATAACTCCTTTATGTCAAATACAGTCTCCCAGAAACAGAAAAATAAGATACTGATACTTATGGGCAACTGGGATGCAAAAGAAGAGAACCGAGAAGAAGGTCAAGTGACTGGAAAATATAGGTACTATAGGAGACATGAAGCTGGAAAGAACAGGACTAAATTTTGTAAAATCAATAACTCCTTTATGTCAAATACATTCTCCCAGAAACAGACTGGACAAAATTAAAATTGATTCCATCAGAAGGTGTCACAATAAAAGCTAGATAACATCAACAAAGATACCTAGAGCTGACTGTAGTACAGAATGCCACCTGTTATTGTGCACATTAAAGCTAAAATTAAGAATAAGTACACCAGGAATGTAGCAAAACATGATCTTGAAAACAAAATCAGCCCACTGAATTGAATATAAAATGGTGGGCTTCCAAAAAAATTATGGGAAGACATAATAGAAAATCATGATCGATGAAAGTAATAAAACTACAGAGGCAAGCTCATGACAAAGTGTGAGTACATCAACTTAACAAAGAAACAACCCCAAAGAAAAAGAACACTCATTTGCCAATCAAAAGCAAGGAGTAGAAGGCATGCTGTTATATTGGTAACCAGAAAACAAGAAATAACTTTTACACTGATGATGGTATCTAATATTATAGTGAAAATTCTACAGAAGAAAAATTCAGCTCCAGCAATGCAGCACAGAGAAAGTCTTTGAAACAGCTGAGGAAACAGCCAAAATGGATGACTGAAGAAACTCTGAAAGTTTCTCAGAAGCTCAGAAATGGCAGAATTGTGAGACTTATTCAATATTTTTAACATGCTGTGAGGTAAGACAAAACAGCACAGATAATGAAACAGAAAGAACAAGATAACTTTCTGGAATTAAGACTGTTAAAGAGGAAATTCTAGCCATGGATTACGTTAAAGGATGCTCAAAGATGCATGTTGAACGATGCTGCGGAAATCACAGTTAGATAGAAAGAATACACTAAGTTACTATATCACAACAATTAAGTGGAAAAACAGCGATTTCACCCTATGCTTTATGAACAGAAACTACTGATGACCAAGACAGAATTGGAAGCAGTGTTGAATGCTTTCCAAAGAACAAAGCATCAGACACTAAGAGTATTCCCATTGGAATATTATAGCACTTAGAAGCAGCTGTTAAAATACTACCTAGACTTTGCCAGGGTATCTGGCAAATGGCTGGAAAATTATGTTTATACCCATACTGACAGAAAGATGATCTGACTGACTGTGGAAATTACCAGAGAATCTCTACAATCTCACATGCTGGTAAGATGCTCCTTAAGGTCATCTAGTGAAGGTTGTAATGATAATTAATGGGAGCTGCCTGAAGTGGGATTCAGAAATGATTGTGGAACAAGAAACATTATTGCAGATGTGAAAAGGTGAAATAATTCAAAAGGGATATTTACATATGTTTTATTGACTAGAACAAGGCTGCATGAATCATGAAAAACCTCTGCATCACATTAAAAGTATACCAGAACATCTTACAGTTTTTTATGCACCACCTGGTTTATGCACAACAATCGTTTAAAATTGGCAAAGGACTACCAGAAGACTGCATACTTTCCCCTTATTTATTCAATTTACACACATAACAATCCTACAGAAAGGAGCAGGATTATATGGGGTAAACTGCCACGTGAAGACTGGAGGAAGACCTATTATCAACCTTTATTATGCCGATGATACTACATTACTGGCTGAATGTAAAGATGATCTGAAATATCTGCTTACTGAGATCAAACAACATAGTATATGCCTCTGAATATGAAAAAGACAAATATTCAATTTGTACAGGCCACAATTTTTTCTGTAACAGTAAACAGGTAAGAAAGCTGAACAGCAAAAAGGCAAGACATTAAGAAAATTGATAGTTTTGAATTATGGTGCTGCTGAAAATTGTTGAATGTATTGTGAGCTGCTTGAAAACCAAACTGATCAGTGCTGGAGGTGATCAAACCTAATATTTCCTTGGAAGCTCACTTACATATTTCAGACACATCAGACTACCTTGGAAACATTGCCACATGGTCTTTAAGACCCACCTATCCTGTGGTGCTCTGCTCAGCCAGGAAATCTTGCTTCCTTTTCCTTTTGCCAAATGCTTCCTTGCTTTGCCTCCAGGCATTTCAACCTTCTAACTCTTCCTACCTTAACTCTCCTTTATCCTGTTATAATATATAATTTAATTAATTAATGTAAGTACATAAAACTGTTATGCTGTACCATGCAGTATGGAAAGTTAGAAGACCATGGAAATCATAAATTGGCCATTTTAGCTAAGCAATGGATCCACTGGACTGTGGCTAATAGGAAACTAATGTACAGGGGGGGAAATACAGTTTTTAAAAGCCAGCCATTTCCATCCTCTTTCCCCCTCACTCATTTTATGCTGCAACAGAGAGAAGCAATACTGGCTAACATAGTTCAAAACAAATATCTACAGGTTTGTTATGAGTCAATGTTGGTTGATGGTGTTTAAGAACAACAGAAAAACTGCACTGTAGAAGAGACAACTTCAGTAACAATAATAACAAGAAATTCTACATCATGTAATTAATGATTGCAGTAAAATAACCCAGACTATGGTAACTACCACAATAAACCACACTAATTGTTCATTGAACTTTATGCAAAAAAAACACCAAAAAACAGTTTGTTCAAACTACATACCTGAAAAGGTTTTAGAAAGTAAGGATGTGGGATTTTAGGATACAGACTGACAGTCATTTGGAATTTAATACCCCAGATACAATGATTGTAGAAAGGAAAAAAATGTATGCTTCATTGATATAGCAATACCAAGGGATGTCAAATTGTGGAAAACCAGTACGAAAAAAAACTATGAAAACCCCTACAAAAGTGGAAACAAACTGGTAGAACAAAATCAGTTATGATACTATTGTTACTGGAGGTCTTGGAGCAATACCAAAAGATCTGACAAATATCTGAAAATTTGACAGATGAACTTCAAGCAAAGAGCAATAACAGTAGCAACAACAACCATTATCATAATCCTTTCTTACCTCCATTCCTTCCTTGTCCAATTGAAATATTTGGAGAAATGCCATCTTTATACTTTTGCAGGTGAGGTAGATAGTAGAGGAAATTTGTAAGTTGTCTAGGAAGATGCTTGGTGTTCGCAGGGTCTTTAAAAGAAATGGAAGAGGTCTCATTCCAATCCTACATCTAATCAGAAGTAAACCATTTTGCTGAACAGTGCTTCCTCCCAGGAAAGTGAAGCCCGCACTGCACCATAAATACAATGTCAGTGTGCAGACACAGAGAGCCTCAAAAGGACTGTGCACCAACATTGCACACAAGCAGAACACAACTCTGCCCATGACTAGGCTGTTAATGGCAGCCACTGCATGCCAATGCTGTAGGTGAGTTCCCTGTTTGATTTCATCAGGGCTTACCTGCATTTTACCTGGATCTTACAGTTCTAGCAGGGCTGGACTTGTGGCAGTCCATAGTCTAATGATGCCCTTTAAGTTGGCTGATGCAAATCTTTCACATATCTAGTCTGAAGATTTGTTTGAGGCTGCTCTATGACACAGTATTTCACACTGGATACCACCCACTACAAATGCATCAACTCATCCCTGCCTTTTTGAAAAATTAGTTGCCTGCCAGTGTGAATATAATACAAATGTACCCTTTATACATGCTTTTAAAAAATCCCTCCTGCTCAATACCTCCTTCTCCTTTTCCTTGACTGACTAAGGGCCCTGAAGACCCATCCATCTTCCTATGCAGGTAAAAGAACTGCATAACACAACACCTAATCTGAAACCACAGCACTCAGTACAGATAGCAGAAAACTTGCTCTTTCTTGGGAAGTGTTATGCCATCTTACATATGTTTGTACAGAGCACCCTACATGTTTATCATGGGTGTTTTTCCACTGGTAGAAAGTACCCATTTTTGCACCCATTAAGGACCCATTTGGGTGTGAGCTGGATGACCCCATTTCCACCACGGGGACACATTTGTTTCCACCGCCGCTGGGGAAATCTGGATCATATGGGTACATCTCAGCCTTTAATCTGGATTTTCTGTAGACCCCGTTAATGGGGTCTACAATGGGGTCCTCAGCCAGAAAATCCAGATTAAAGGGAGCCTGTTTCCATGTTAGTTTGGCAATGAGGTCTAGAGGAGGCTAGGGGGAGGGGGCACCCATGGGAGGCAGCCCCCAAACCTAGGCTTTGAAGTCATTTCAAAGTCATTTTGAAGTTACTTCGAAGTTGCCTTTGGAGATTCACAAAGGCTCCGAAGAGAACCCCTTGCGAGAGCAATGCCACTGTCAAAGGCATTGGAGGATCTTTGAAGTTAGCGGCAGATCGCTCCAGAGATTCTACAGAGCCACTCTGGAGGATCTTAGAAGATTCTACAGAGATTCTACGGAGATTGTACCCCCTGTCCCCCAAAACACCTGGGGTGACAGGCGGACCCCTCGTGGGTAGATCCGGATTTGCACAAGGGTGCTCCGGCGTTTCCACAGCAGGCAGGCTAACACCCATTGCTATTGGGTGCTAGACTACCCATGGAAACACATTGGGTACTTCCCTTAATCTGGATCTACTAGATCCGGATTAAGGGAAGTACCCATTTCTTAGATCCAGATTAAAGGAGCTCAGCAGAAAAACACCCTATGGCTCTTTAGCAGTAGAGTGGTTTGGAGAGCCCAAGCGCTCTTCAGATCACTCCCTCTCATGCATGCAGTGGCGCTTCTACCACAGATACCATTCAAGAAGACTTACTGGTCCCCGCAGCAGTATCTTCAAAATGCAAGCTGAAAACACCCTTCTATACCAAGCCCTCCTCCCTGCCTGTCAAACTGCTGCAAGGAAATCCCTGGCTGTCATTGGACAGGCAGGGAAGGCTTCCTCTCCTTCCACTGCAGCAGGATCAGCTATCAAATGGCAGGTGGGGATTTCCTCTCTACTGGTCCTGCTGTGGAGGAGCAACCCTTCCATGCCTGTCAAATGGCATCTGGGGATTCCCTCACTACAATTTGACACTACAGTTTGACGCTACAATATGACATCTGTTAGCATGCAGATGGCATGCTGTGGATTTAGAAAAACAAGACTACATCTCTTAAAGCAGAGAAGGAAGGGCTCTTTGCTTGAAGCACCCTTCTCTTTCCTGCACAAATGCTACAATAGTAACAGCTGTTCCACCAGCACCACATGGGAATTTAATCTACTGCTTGTCACGTAATTCTATGCTACTTATCCTAACATCGTTGTGTGAATACAGTATTGAATAAGTGAATTAAACTATGTATTTCTGGACAGATGTAAATAGCAACATGAATCTCATGTGTTCATTCATGCTGAGCTCAGGAGAAAATCATTTATTTAAAAAGTCCAATGCAAACCTGTAACATTTGTTGAAGTAGCAATTAAGTTACCGATGACTCGCTTTATTTCATTTAAGACATCATTCAGCTCTCTGGATCTTTTTCTGTTTTCTTTTTCCGCATATAAAAGTCTTTGGCGTAGTTCCAAAAGCTGTGTTTGGTACAAATCTAAACCACTTCCTGCAAATGTAAATGCAAATTATTTTTTCCAGAGAAGAAGTGGGCTCCAGAGGATACTATATAAACATTCAGACAGCAGGTTGAAGAGAGAGAAAAAGAATGTGACCCTAAAAGCTACTACATGCTCCATAAAGTATACAATATTCTTTTGCACTAAAAAGAGTTAATATGCTTACAATTAATCACAAATGTGAAGAAAATGGAGAATGTACAAATCAAATTAATATTATAATTCTTTGCCCATTAATAGTGATCATTATTTTTATTTGATTTTTTTTTACTGCAAAGACAACAAGCATTATAGACATACTGATTCAACATGTTAATAGTCTTGATAATCTCCCCTCCCTCCTTACTTAGGCTGCATCCAGACTTCACTTACTTATTTGCTATACGTAGTTGGATATTCCAGAATAAAGCATTGATATTCCAAAATGTACATTCTTTATTCCGGAAAATCCAAATACAGCAGAATAAGTAAACGATGTCTGGATGCAGCTTTATTTCCTTCATATCAGCAACATACTAATTTTAAAACTAAACCTCCAACTAATAATCATTTATGCCTTTATTCTTTATGTTTTCTATATCAACCTCCTGTATTTAACCTTTATTTAAACTATAATAACAGGGCTATCTTATTTGGGATACTATTTTCTTCCGATTAAGGAACTGCATTTGATACAGTTCCCCATATTTTATATAAGGAACTGCCAAGCTGACTTTTTAGCTTTAATTGCATATGTGTAAATATTATATAACGTATTGAGGGTAAAAGGCACTGACCAGGAAGCTTAGTAAACATATGAGGAGGGGCTAACCCAGTCCAATTAGCATATTGTAGAAAGGGGGGGCAGCCCAGAGAGAACTAGCCAATCAGAAGGGATGGAACCCTGGCAGAGACTATAAAAAGCGCCTTCCTGTCAGAGCCGTTGTTCTGTGCCTGGGGCTAGATTTAGGAAGAAGTTAGACAGTGCAGATCCGGGTCCTGAGGAGAATCCAGATAGGGATTAGTCAGGGTCCTGAGTTATTTTCTTAATCTGAACTGCTTGTGTTGGTTGAACTAACATAAGAGTTGTAAACAAATAAAGTTACATTTGTTTAAAAGACACTCTGCTTGGGTCCTGATACTGGCTCGGACACTCAAGGGAGGGAGGAAGTGTTGCCATAGTAGCGTAACGGTAACAGTGTAACTAGAGTTAGAAGCTTGATGCTGAAGAGAGAAAAAGGCTCAGAGGCCTACTTAAAAAGGGAACTTGAAGTCCGTGGCTATAGTGGCCGGACTGGAGAGAGTTGGATGCCTGGCTGGGGCCTTGCAACTGGTGGCCGCCGGCAGTGGGAGTCACACAGGACTATCTTATTTGGGATACTATTTTCTTCCAATTAAGGAACTGCATCTGATACAGTTCCCCATATTTTATCAAAGGAACTGCCAAGCTGACATTTTTCTTTAATAGTCACACATTATTAGCTCTCAAAGTATTTCATAATATTAATGTCTGTTTACATGCTCCAACATTTTCCAGTTTTGAGCGAACAATAATTCAGATAATGAAGAGTAATTTCGTCACATATTTAAAATGGATATTTACAAATATGCAAAATCTCACATTTGAGATTGAACGAAACAGAATATAGTTTGCCAATTTCTTTAACAATACTTGAGAAGAGGTAGTGATAGCAACCAGCCTGGATCTTTAATAAAAAGATTAAATAAATTAATGGACAGGTGTATCAAAGACTACTAGAATAGATGCCTAGGTACCATCTCTGAGTTGGAGAGCCAGGCAGGATGCCTCTATAGGCCATCTGCAAGGAGTTGAGAGAAGGTAAAATTTTTGTCTTTGTCTTTTGCTTGAGAATGCTCAGGAGCAATTGGTGGGATACTGTGTGAGACAGGATGCTGGACTAGATGGGATATGGCCTGATCCAGCAGAACTTTTCTTATGAGGCCTTCTTACGCTCCTACCATATGATGGCTTTCTTCATCCCACATCTCCAACACGTGGTTGATGTGTTTTCAAATATTCTAGGTAACTGGGTCAGTGTTTTATACCATCTATACATTTATCTTCATAGAGACTTTCTTCATTTTTGACACCTTAGCCCAGTCTGATCTTTATGTAATTTTTCCCATCTATCATTATCTGTTTGACCCAATGTCTTTCTCCCATACTCTCCTTAAACCTTCTATAGATGTTACTGACTTTAATATTTGATTTATTTTAGACTGTTTTTTATGGATTTTTTACTATATATTTTAGTGGCACTATTTGTGTATGTATATGTTAATTGAACAAAGTATTCATTCTTTCATATAAAGTGTAAACCTAATTATTGTATCATCCCTGTAAAATTTATTTCTTCCCCCATTTCGCCAAAAGCAAAATGACTGACCTTAAGTTTTCTTACCAAGACACAGTAAATGTAGACTATAGGTTAATAAGACTATTTCATTTATGCCTCCCTAAGGTGCCATGCAAAGAACCAGTTAAACACTGCTATTACAATGCCTTGCTAATCTGAGTATGTAACTGAATCTTATACAGGCTTTGTCCTTAGGAAACAACTAATTAGCAATAAAACATTCTAATTTACTTCAGTAAAATGGATCTGAATATTTGGGCATGATTTTCAGCTGTACTAAAGGAACAGTGTGCACATATATAAAACAGTCTGGCATCTAGGCTGTTTCTTAAATATTGTAAAGCACTTACAGAATTAATGTATAATTAATGTGCTGTGTAACTCCTAATAGAAGCAGTCCCTGCTCTGTCCATGTCTCCATGGCTACCAAATCCATCAAAGCCAGTACAAAATAGTGACAGGGTTCAACCTTTTTAGTGATCACTGTTGCATCTCCAATGCCAGCTGCTCTTTACTTCCATCCACCCTTAAGAACATATTTAATCTAGTGTCTTGGCAACAATCCTTTCTATGTCTCCTATTCCAGAGGTCAATCAGAAGGACCATGTGTTGCCTTTGCCAGAACTGAGCAAAGGGTAATAAAAAAAATGATGAGAGCTTCCTAAGAATTGGCTAAAAGTGTGCGAGTAGAGGAGAAAATGACTCATTTAGCCACTGTCTATGAATTAATTCTCAATAAAGATGAAGTTAACCTAAAGATTTCTTTGTATAGAAAGAAACTTACATTGCATTAAAAACACATCTGAACTTTGTGTCTAGGAACACTCCTATTGTGCAAGGTGCATTACCATGGTAATCATTCCACTTTCCCATAATACTCACATACGTAATGCTATCACCACTGCAGAACTAATTATTTTACACAATAAAAACTCAACAGAGAAAGCCCACACCTATGATTCTTTCCTACCCAGATGGAAACCTGATATGTTCAAAGCACACATAAGTGACCCCTTGATTTTATGATCAAATATGAAGCTAGATACCATACGCAAAAGAACTAGCTGAGATCTGAAAGCAAAAACATCATTAAATGAAGCTACTGCAGCTCTGGGAATATTGCTGTTGTTGTGTTAATTGTTCCTGTAAACTACTGGGGGTGGAGGCAGTGAATGTATATCCTATATATAGATTCAGAAATAGGTAATGGCTAACAAGAATTTTATTTCCACAAAATAAAAATCCAGGCATAGGAACATAAGAGGAGACCTGCTGGCTAAAAACACAGCCCCATTTAATCAGCATCCTGTCTGACACACTGGCTTACCAACTGCTTTTGGCATTCCCAAGCTGAAGGCAAAGGCAAAACCTTCACATGCTCTCACCTCCTTGTAAATGGCCTTTAGAGGCATCCTGCCTGTCTCTCCAACCTGGAGATAATAGTACCTAGGTTATCCGTGACACACTTGTCCTACATGAATTTGTTTAACCCTTTCTTGAAGCTATCTAGACTGGTCACTGTCACCACCTCTTCAGGTAACAAATTTCCATAGACCAATGACCCTCTGGGTGAAGTAATACTTCCCCCTTGTCAGTCCTAACCTTCCTGCCCATCAGCTTCACAGAGTGTCCCATGATTCTAGTACTGTGGAATAGAGAAAATAATTTTTGTCTTTTCCACATCATGCAAGATTTTATACACTTTAATCAGGCCACCTCTTAAATGTCATCTTTCAAATCTAAAAAATCCTAGATATTGCAGCCTGATTTCATAAGAGAAGTGTTCTAGGTGCTTTATCATTCTGTTTGCACTTTCTGAACTTATTCCTGTTCCACAATATCCTTTCTAAATTGTGACCAAAATTGTACAAAATATTCAAAATATCGCCTCATGTTAGATTTATAAAGAGGCATAATGGTGTTTGACAACTTATTTTCTATTCCCTTCATATTATTCCTTATATTGAATTTTTTGTTGTTGTTTTTCCACCACTGCTGCACACATTCATTGAATTATCCACCAGAACCCCAAGTTCCCTTTCCTGGTTTGTCACAGGAAGCTCAGATCCCATCAGTTTATAGGTGTGGTTGGGGTTCTTTGCCCTGATGTGCATTACTCTTCACTAAGTAAGACTGAAGCACGTTTGCCATGAGATCCCTCTGGACTTCTTCACAATCTCTTCAGTTTTTACTGTCCTGAATAATTTAGTGTCACCAGCAAATTTTGTTATGTCATTACTTACACCCACTTCTAGATCAATTATGAATTTATTCAAAAGCACAGGTCCCAAAACTAAACGGGTGACCCCACTTTTACTTTCCTTCACTCTGAGAACTGTCCATTTATTGCTACTTTCTGTTTCCTGTCCTTTAGCCAGTTACCAATCCAGGACAGAAGCTTCCACAGATGTTACTGACTTTAATAATATTTATTTTAAACATGATACTTCTTTTTTGTGGATTTTTTATAATATACTCTAGTGGCACTATTTGTGTATGTATACTATAGGTTAATTGACCAAAGTATTCATTCTTTCATATAATTATTGTTTCATTCAGGAGCCTTTGAGGAAGAACTTTGCCAGGTAGACAATATCAACTGGATCACTTATTTACCTTTGCAGAAGCCTGCTGATTTTCTTTCAGCAATGCTTTCCCTTTCATGTATGTACTAATTTTATCCTTAATGATTTTTTTTATCACTTTACCGGGAACTGATGTTAAGCAGATGTATTTGGAATTTGAAAATAACTTTGATTTTTAGGATGATCCTTCAGCAACAAGATGTTTATAATAACCACAAAACCAACCATTAGAGGGATTGGAAAAGCTCAACTCACCTTACACACAGCTCATTAGGCAAGAGTAGTTCAGAGCCCAAGAGTAAACTAAGCTGAATCAAAAGAGCTGATAAAAAAGTACTTTCTGTTCACTTTGGCAATTTTTAAATATCCTATCATCTTTGCAAAGAAAATTAATCCAATTTTTTCTCTATTTGCTTTAAGAATTTATGTAAGATCTTTGGCAGGGAAGCAAAAGTATGAGAAATGTTGAGGACTTGTCTGTTATATCACAATTTCCTGGAATCTGATATTATCTTCACTGAACATTCCGACACATTTTACACAAATTAAATATCAGGAAGACATACCAAAATGGAGATTAAAGGTCTTTTTAAACAATCAAATTTGGAAATATTCCAACAAAAGATGATGTCTCTCAAAGATCAACTTCTCAATAAACATAAAACAGCATTGGTAATCTGCTCTGTGATTTATGAAAGATCCTGTTCCCAACATAAACTGTTGTCCTTTCAGAGGCAAGATCTGTCACAACTGTGGACGAACAAATCACAATCATAAGAGCATATGAACAACCACAGTTTGCACTAAATACAATCTACCATGACTAAAGGTATATTCTAAGTTCATTTTGTCCTCATGGACATGTCAAATGTTAAAACCAAATCTTGTCTGATACCGCAGCAAGACACTAAAACAATAGATTATTCAAATATTTATCAGTAAAGTATCAAAACCTAGGTGAAGAGGAAGTCTCTAATTTAACTGGCTTCATCCAAGGCAGTGAGAATATTTGACGACCTCTGGATGTATGGAGTTTATAAGGTGAGTGCCACAATCAAAGAGGCTCTGTCCTTGGTCTGATCTGAAATAAATGCTGAGACAACTCGCACTACATATTTAAATGAGCAGGCTGGCACAAATCAGAGGAGCCATTCCATTCTGAAATTAGGCCTCTGAGCAGGTGGTAACCACAGTATGCTCTTAAAAATTCAAAGATGTCCTCAGGCCCTGCTTTACATTTCAGAGCCTTTGTTAGTTAAGATAACAGAACCAACTCTTCTAAAAAAAAAGACAACAAAAGCTGAAGAAGAACTTACACTTCTGGGAGAATCTAGCATCTCTGGATGGATATAACATCCTACCCCATGGGTTTCTCCAAGAGTAGTAGCAGTTTACAAGTGTAAGCACTAATACAAAATCTGGACATGCATGGACATGCCTTCATCTAATTCCATCATAAAATAATACATTATTCTCATTATAAGACACATAACCTGTATGGAGAAAAATTTTCCTCCAAGCCTGACTCTGCAACAGGTTGCCATTAACTGAAAGTTTGTTTGTTTCATTTATATTCCACTCTTCAATCAAAAGCCCCAGGGCAGGTCACAACATACAGTAAAAACACACAGCACTAAAATATAATTAAAATATAAAACATAGATAATCCAGACGGGAGGCACGCCCAGAAGAGCTAAACACAAGGAGGGCTAACCCACCACAAGAATTGAAGATTAGCTAACCACAAGAAGGCCCTTGTGTTACAGATAGGCATACACAATGAGGAGAAACAGTGAACTTTACTTAACCTTATGATGACACAAGGTCCAAAACATACCCTTGAAAGGGAGCTTCATGCCTCTCTTAAGATGCTTCATGCAATTGTGGTGGAGCATTTAACAGACACACACACACTAAAAAGAAGCTGATTTAATGAAAAGTTGCCTTTGAATGCTTTGCCACCACTGATGGTGACGGAGCTTCCTGTCTGGCAGATGACAAGCCGCTTCTCCAGGATGCTGAAGCATCCGATCTGCCAGTCTGGCAGGCTGGAAGCTGATTTGACATCCCTGCAAAGCTTGGTGGACTGGAACCTGCTATGCAGTGGCAAGCAGCCACTGTGGAACTTTGATGATATCTGGAGGCATGCTTAGTTTTTAATTAGATGCAGTCTTGTGCAGTTAGGTCTGACAGGTGTAAGCAAGGATGGAAAATTGAATGAACTTATCAAGTACATGAAGACATAAGATATGGGTATGAAACAACCCGATAACATTTTTAAATGTTGAGAAACTAACAATGTGGGAAGAAAAAATGGGTACAAATTATGTAACAAGTACATTCAAAATAGTTATCAATGGTACTCTAACAGAGTACTGTAGCTTATCAACAACAGAGGAAACACCATAATCGAAGGAAACTCAGTAATAATTGGGGATTCACCAGCTGTATCTGCATTTGAGTTCAAGAGCATTTTTACTTAAAACTGCAATTGAAAGACAGGCCGGTTAAGGCTGTAGCAGCTTTAAGGGAAGTGAGAGTAGAAAGGAAGTTTGGCGCCATTATTGGTGAAGCTGAGAACCACTTCACACCTCATTAAGAGATTTTAAAGGGAAAGTGACAAACCTCACAGCAGGGCACTATTTAGTGGAAAGGCTAATGATACATTTAACACTACCAACTAAATAAAAACATCACACAGAGTTTAACAAAGAGAAATATATTTAATCAATTAATTCCTTTAAAATACCCATTGTTTCAAGCTGCTCTGGCTGTTGGGGAGCATCACAGTGCTAAACTGGACTGCTGTGCAGCTACCGTAGCACCCATGCCAAAGCCCCAATTAGGCCCAAGCAGGAAGGTCCGCTGGTGGTGCAATGAGATTGGATGGCATAGCCGTCACTCAGGGGTCACTTCCTGCTATAGTGGGCCCGGCAGAGACACGGCTTCGTAGCTGCCTGTGTAGCTGCTACAAAGCTTGTGCTCAGCTTTGTACACAGGTACAAAGGACCCAAGATTTCTTGGCATGACAATCTAGACTTGATCTTATACCAACTTCTTCAGCTTTTGCTTGCCTGTTATCCGAAGAGTAGATACTTTTAAGAAGCAATAAAATGATAGAATCATTCTATGTTAGCATCAGGTCAGTTTATGTATATTGATATGTTTAAAATATTTCACAGATCCCCTTGTGGGTTAGGTGATCCAAGACAATATATGGGAAGAACTATAAAAATACTCAAACATCAAATACATATAATATTAAGGGCTTTTCTGCATGGACCTTTAATCCGGATTAAGGTTCCATGTAGAACACATAGATCTGCATGTTAAAGTGGATCTATGAGGCCATGCCTCCTGTAGGTCCACTCTGGGAACTTTCCAGACTTGGCCTTATTCTGCAATATATCCTGGATTAGGGATCTGCTGTCTGCATACTAGTGCAGACTATGAGCAAGCCCCAGTGAGGCCTGCTGTAATCTGCATTAGCATGTGGACAAAAGACCCCTATCCTGAGATGGATTCCAAAATAAGGCCAAATGGGGAAAGGGCCTCTGCCTGACAAAGTCAGATCTGGACTAAGGAGGTCCTTAATCCAGAATTGTTGTATCCAGGGTCTACATCCAGACCAGAGGTGTTATTCTTGATCACAGGAGGTGTGCAGACAGCATGCCTCCATGATCTGGAAATACTGGGGAGCTGATTTTCAGCGGTGTGCCATAGTGCATTGCCAAATAACACATCCCAGGTTCCAGGGCTAAGAAGTGTCATTCATAGTCTTTGGAGGCATGGGGAGATATGGGCTGGATCAGTACTGTCAGTGCAAATGGTGCCAATCCGGCCCATGTCTCCAATAATCCAGAGCAGTGGGGCTCCACTTCATCCATATCAATGAATTCCTGAATTCTTAAAAGTTACAGTCATATTACTGCATCAGATTAAGAATATACTGACTCAGAGAGGTTTTCAGGGTTGTCTGGAAACACTGCAGTGTATTAGTCTGACTCAGCAGCATACTGGTAGCCTACATTACCATTATGTCAGCAAAACAAATGTATCCATTGTGTACTTAGCCTAGAAGGAAAACCCATAACCAGCAAACACAAAAACCATGTGGGAAATCCCATCAGAGGCAGTCATCTAAAGATTATTTTGACTGCAGTACCCACATACTACGTACACAAAGCCCACATGCTGCCAGTGACCTGAAAACAACAGGCAAGGGTTGTGTTTCTTGGTCACTGCTGCTCATGCTACTCAGCATGAAAAGAATGCATGATGGACCTTCAGCCACAAGAAAGGGGAAATTTGGCTTTGTGCACTTGACAGAGTTCATTCACTGACCTTTTATAGGGGCAAGGGGCACTATTCTGGGTATATCTGTAGATAGCTTTTAAAGTTCACATGCTTTCCCCACTGATAAGAGAGCTGCACTGAGTTATACTGGTTTGGGGAAAATAGCTCTGCAGGCATATTTCTGAAGGATCTTTTGGGTTGAGTGGTTCGATTCATGGACAATTAACTAGTATAGGACTGGGGGAAAGAGTCAGTGGATAAATACACTCAGAACAAGCAGAGCTTCAAAAATTATTATTATTAAAAACACAGCAAAAAGCTCAAACAGAAAAATTGCAGCCAGAAAACAGTTTGAATCAGCTGATTACCAAACTCTCAGTACACTCAGAACAGCAAGCAGCAGTTAGTGTGTCCAATATAACTGAGTGTTTATTAAATGATGATTGATAGGAGCTTTGACTATTTTGTAAAAGCTACTCCTCTTGCAATATGGGCAAAGAGGAATGAAGGGTTTTAGAAAGCTAAATCACTACTCCTAGCCAATCAAGGGAGATTAAGGAGTAAAAACTAATGTTAAGGGCTAGGAGACAGTCTTGAAACTAATCTCACTGTCCGGCATGTTGCTGTCAGGCATCAAGGTCTCTGCCTACAATGAGCATACATAAAAATCCATGGAAGCATTGAAATGGAGGTTGCAGGACTTACCAATAGTAAGATGAGGGAAGCAGCAAAGAACCTCAATATTGGTGGGAGAGGGAACAGTCAGACTCAAGTGAAACTACCACTGTTTCCATGGATGTAAGGCCTTAAGAAAGGATTAGATAAATTCATGGAGGACAGGTGTATCAATGACTTCTAGAATGAATGCCTAGTTACCACCCGCAGGATGGAAAGATGGCAGGATGCCTCTCAAGGCAATTTATAGGGAACTGAGAGCTAGTGAAGGTTTTGCCTTTGCCTTCTGCTTGTCGCCCAAAGGCAATCGATGGGTCACTGTGTGAAACAGGGTGCTGCATTAGATGGGCTGTGGCCAGATCCAGTGGGGCTCTTCTTATGTTCTTATGGAATGTCTAGCAAGGCCTTGTGAAATTTCTTTGCTACCTTGGCTTGTCAAGCAGTCCCAGCTGCCAGTGAAATAATGCCATAGGATCTCATCAAACAGCCCAGTAACCAAAGCATGCTAGCAAAGTAAAAAAAATAAGTGCTGGATCTCCAGCACTATTTTACTTTACAGATGATGGGCCAGAACAGTTCTGGTATGCCATTTCTGGAGGTCTACTGCCATATCTGGCAGCAGCCACTGGGTACTTCCAGACTTTGCTCAAGAAACAGTGAAGGAGTGCATTTTCATAGTTGTGGTCACAAGTTCCCATTTTAAAACTACCAAATTTTAGGCAGGAAAATGCATCCTTCAGATTTTGTAGGATGGGGCACACTGAAAGTGGTGTTTCTCTCCCTAAAACATCAGAAATAAGCATGACATACAGGCTGAAATCCATGTTTGTAACCATGTCTTCTGCGGGCTTTAAATAAACTGCAGTCATCACAAATGTTCAAATATTTGCATCATTGGAGATGTTTTAAATGTTACACTGCAGCAGCATGTTCCAGTTTGTTTGCATATTTGCTATTTAGCACTTCATTTGCACTTTCAGAAAGTTCATTCTCCCTCCTGTTTATATGCCTTTACTTTGCTGTCTGTTCTTCAGATAAAAGCCATCATTCCCTACCCCTCCACCACATGGCACAATGAGAATTATTTACACTTTACTTTTCTCTGCAAAATCTGCATATACAAATCTACACAAACACAGAATTATTATTTCAAATTTGTTTGGCATTAAACAAATCCACATTAATGAAGACTCAGAATCCTTCCAGATAAGTTAGGCAGATATTTTTGTTGAAACGCCTATCATCATCTGTACTTAATTTAGAAAGTGCGTGAAAGCATTTAAGAAACATAGATTAGATTTTGCAGAGGAAAATAAATCCTGCTATTTGCCAGTGGAGAGAACCATCACACTTATTGGCAAAAAAGGGCAAGTGCTCTGCAGACTGAGCAAATCAACCAGCCATTCACATGACCCAAGCTGGCAGCTCCATCAACCAATCATATGTTCAAAAGCTGCTGCCTAGAAAAACTCAATTTTCACACAGGAGACCTTAGGCATAGGTGTGAAACCCACATTAACCACATTTAAGGTAGGTTTTACACAAGAATGTGGATTGGAGAAAAAAGGCAGGGGTGGGGGAATCTCATTTTAAAATATAACCAGATATAAATGTACCCTTATTTCACATCTTAAGATAAGTTTCATATCAAATAATAAATTTACCCGACGACAGTGAGTCTGTTTAAAATTATTTTAGAAGAGTCCACCAAATCTTGAAAAACTCTTGAAAATGAATTGATTCCTTTTAAAAACATATCTAAAGGGGTTATTCATATTTGAATAAACTGATTCTTATGTTGGGGTCAACATAAGATATAATAGTGGAAGTAAATCTAACGTGTTTAGGCAAAATACAGGATTAGAAGGTTTGAAAGAAAATGACTGTTAGTAATTTTGTAAAGTATACTTCTTAGACTTCACCAATGAAGTTACTGTAAATACATACAGAATATAAAACAGAGGATAATTACCACAAGATTCTGGTCTGTGACCGTACAAATAACTTCATTCATTCATGCCACAAGATACAAGCAGTGTGTATACTGAGCGAGAGAGCTAGAAGGGACAACTGAGGTCATCCAGTCTAACTCCCTGCATGATGCAAGGTCCACATCAAGTATCATCAGCAGGAGATGCCTAATGAACCTCTACTTTTAAGCATATGCTGAGCAAGATGCCACCACTTTAGAACTATAACAGAAAGTAAATATTAAAATGTATTATGAGCTGCATAAACTAAACTAGATAATGTTCCAGACTGAGAGTACAGGTGATCTTTAGACTGTATTTAGAAGAGAGGTAAGAAGTTACAGGAAGGAAAATTCTCACATTTAAAGGAATCTAACAGCATAATCTTATAAGCATCTGCTCAGAAGTAAACCCTTGTCTTGATGTTTGCAGGCACAAGATTAATGCAACTTGAGATGGTACATCTCATTTTACTTCCTAGTTAAGTCAAGAATATTAAAATCAAACAAACCCTGTTTTCTCTCACTTAGAACCTAAGAACAGAGGAAGCCAGAAGAGACCGCATAATTCAGGCTTTAATGCTTAATGTCAACTCTAATGTATTTGCCTACATCTAACTTTCAAGGAACTTCCAAGAGCTGTAGCTGATCCTCCTGTCCACTCAAGACAGAGATGATTTAAGAGTATTGAGGGAACCTCACAGTATCCTACTGTTAATTTGGGGGGAACCATTCCCCAACCTTTGAGATTCCCCCCCCCCCACGAACTTCAAAAGCACAAAGGAGAAAACTGCTTAAAAGCTATGGGATCTATAAATGAAAACTCAGAACTAAGGTTTTTCTTTGTTTTGGGGAAAGCAAAAGGTGGTGCCACAGGAGTGGGTGTGGTATCTATAAGTTCATGTGATGCCACTTGTTTGAAATACAGCAGAGGTCTGCACCTTGGGGCTCCAGACAACTTGGAAGGAACAAGGCTCCATTTGAAATCCTTGTTTCATTCTCTCTGAATAATGTTTTGATGTATAGCAGATTCCAGGAGATCAAAGTGAGTTTTCCTATCAGAGGCATGCTCCTTCTCTGACACTCTGAGGCATCGATCAACTGTCATTACAGAAGATTGAGAAAAGGTTTCTTCCACATTGTACTTAACTGCGGCCCCAAAAGGTATCTGGAGAATGGACGCCTCTGAACAGTATAGAAAACAGTTTAAAGGGAGGGGTATATATTCTTCTGAAAAGTATCTTACATTATCTCAGATTCACATACAGTTGGGCAGCCCCCTCCATCTACTCATGTTCAGAAAAGCATCCTCCAGAAAAAGTTTAGTTGGCACAGGTGGCACAGAACTATGGGTGATTGTTTCTTGTTTTTAGGTAGTGGCATAGTCTGTCTCTGTTAGAGCTGAGCTTTGGGATGCTGTAATGGGCCAAGGGGAAAGAAGATGGAAAGGCCAAGACATGATGTTGCAGCTCCTGAGAGCACGTGTTGGGAAACACACACACACCCAAGATGCTGAGGTGGTAGGAATGGTTCAGAATAAGCTCTGACTGAGAATCCAGAGCCAGTGAGAGGCCACAAGAGACAGTACAAGGAAAGTACTGCTGCTTTCTCATTACTGGGCTGCTGTATCAGACTGCAATACCACCATTGTCTGACGCATCTGCCTGACCACAACACCAACCACAACTTAAGTTCTTTAAAATATAAAAGTTCAATCTCTTGGAAAGAGCCCTTCCAAACGCTCGAAAACATGGTTGCCACTGAGTGCCAGGCAAAGTAATTTAGTGTCCATATTCTGAGTATTACTGTAGCTTTTTGCATTTAGGTAGAAAGCCAAAATTGCCCACAAATGATCCCAAGAGCAACCGGTGAGACACATTTCAACAGCTACTTTTCTTATCATCCACCCACAGAATCAGAGTTATCTAGAGGGGCTTTCTTGGAAGGACTACGCTCCATCCGTAACATTAAAACCCACAAAAAGTGCAACGGTTGTGCCAGTCATGATGACAAGCTCGTGTGGCAAAAGAGCAAGCTACTTGGCTTTGAATAGTGTTTCAGCTCACGTCCTGTCACGGACAGCGTCTACACCCATGTGTCTCTTACCTAGAGGTTTGTCCCGGTTTCAACTGCATCCCCGCTGCCCCCACAAAGCAATACGGCAACCCGCCGAGAATGAATGGGAGCTTTTGTGCTCCCGCCATGCTCGAGACGGCCTGTGGTCCCGGGGAGACAAAAGGGAAAGGCCGTTTCGCGCGCTCCTTCGCCCACACCTAAGGCGCCCTTGCCCCCCTCCCCGAGCCAAAAAGACATCATTCTCTCTTTGGCGCAGGGGCCAAAGGAAGCGCCTCGAGCCCACACGGGGACCCTCGGACCAATCCGGAGTAACGGCGCTCCTTGCGGGTGTCGAGGCGTCGACGGAAGCGGCGGCTACCTCGGCAGGTGAGGCGGTTACAAGCGGCCGACGGCTCCGCGCGCGCAGGCAGCGCCACAATGGGAACCTCCAGGTGTGGCTCGACCGCTCGCCCTAGAAACCGACGGGCTACGGCCGGCGGCGCACGGATATCCTCCCGCCCGCGCTCTCTGAAGGATGGGGCCGCGGCGCAAACAAGAGACGAGGTTCGCTTTCTCCTCCCTGCGCCCCCAACCGCCAGCCCCCCCCCGCTTCCTTCCTTCCTTCCTCACGCAAGTCCAGCGCGCGCAAGGTGGTGTGAAGTGCGGCGAGAGAAGGGCAGAAGGGGCGACGCGAGGGGAAAGACCTCGTGCCTCCCTCTCCGCTTCTTACCTCCGTTCCGGCTCCAGGCTGCGTACCAGGCGAAGGAGCAGAAGACCGAGCCGAGGCTGAGGAACGTCAGCGCGCTGCCCAGCCTGAGCCTCATCTCCCGGCGGCGAGGCGAGGCGAGGCGAACTCAGGTGCTGCTCCGCGACGGCGCCTCACCCAGCCGGGCGCGTCACCGCCTTCGGCGCTCGAAGCGGTGGCCGCCTGTCGCAGCGCCCTCGGCGCCTCCCGCTCCGGCGCGAAGCTTCCTCCCCGGACTTGGCTTTTCCCCCTCGCGGCCCTGGTGCCCCGCGGCAAAAGGCTTCCTATCTCGGAGGCTGCAGGTGCGGGGATCGTATTCCGCGCGTTATAGCTGCCCTTGGCGTCAGCAGGTGCCAGGATTCCAGGCGCGCCTCAGAGCCTTGCTCGCGCCTGGGCGAACTTCACCTCAGAAGCCGCCTAATGCCTCTGAGGTCTCCCCAGAGAGAAGGTGCTGGAGGGCGGGACACACAGCCCTTCCCAAGGCGTCTCATCGGCCCTGGGTCCACAACTCTGCTTTGCGTGTCCGCAAAGAAAGGCTTGCAGGCTGCTGTAAAAATATGACTTTTGTGGCGAGAGTTGTAGAAAAAGGTTAGGCAGCTCACAGAAAACTGTCCGTGAAACTCGGCTCCGTTTTTCGAGGCACGTCATGAAGCCTTTTGGAAATTGCTCTCCCAGTACTGTGAGGTTACCTTGAATTGTCTGCAGAAAGTGTAATTTGTGTGAGTAATTTAAGAAGTAACTGCTCAGAATTACTCACGGTATAGAAGAGTGGGGATTTATTCCCTGTTCTCGGAGTCTTGGGTCAGACGTGGTTTCCCCAAAGTTTGGTCCTGTTGTTTAAGAGAGAAATGTTTGCGCTGAAGGTGTTTGGTGTATAATACTGAAAGGTTTTCTTCTGCTACAAATGTCATAATGGATTGTTTTCATATACTGAAATCCTAAATACCACTAAGCTGTATTTTAATTAGGGTTAGGACATGAGGGTATTTAGGTTTTTTCTTTGATGTCTGAACTGTCCCTATTTTTCAGTTCATAACATTTTTAGCTCTGACCACACATGTTCTCAGATTGTCAGCCTGTAGTTTTTTCTTGCTTTCATATATAGTTCCCCGAGCTACAATCAGCAACTAGTAAAAGTCCATTTCCCACCGGTTTTCACAAGATCTGAATGACCAATTTTCCATTTCAATGTATTCTTCAAGCATATTTATTTAACTTCTGTCTGATATTCTCTGCTTATGAATTACTTGCATACATTCCAAAATACAATTAAAATATCTGAAACTTCATATAGTTGGAAATTACTTTTAGGTAAAGGGGTGTAAATTGCATACTTCAATTCATAATGAACCCTTGGCAGCTGCTATTTCATTTTCTTCAATGAAATTTAACAAACTCAAAATCCTAGCCTCCAATTTACTGTTGAAAACTTAATTTTTCACATTTTAAATGCAATATTTTGTCAGGAGCTTACATTGTGACTCTCTTTGCAATTTCTGTATCTATTGCATTGTTGACTAAAACATGTTTCTTCAAATTGACTGTAAATACAAGGATTAATTGCACTTCCTTCTCAGACATTCTGAATCAATACACTCTCAAGGATTGGCAAATCTCCCCAGAAGGCTGAAGAGCAGTCACCATAAATGTGTTTTCCCTCATGCTGGCATAAACATTAGAATCAAGATAGGCATTAAGATCACAAAAGGATGTGGAGTAAGATGTTGTTTCCTGGCATTTTATATAGTGTGCTTTTTTAAGTGGCAATTTTAAGTTATACATTAAGCTATTTAACTTGTGTTAGTATGATCTTCCTGTATTTAGCAGTTTACATGGAAAGATTTACCACCCCTCTTAATGGTCATTATAAATCTTACATGATTATTACTTGTTTATGGTACCCATGAGTGTAGTGGAGTATAATGAGTATGCTCTTACAGGAACATCAAATAAGCTGCTAGCCCTATGGAGCTTGAGCTGTTTTTCTGAAGAGCAAAAAGCCTAAGTTAAAATGATAATAAAATAATCTACAGAACTGGTGGTCAAGGAATTCCAGTCTTCAATTATTTGATACCTATAATATATGCACAACAATGCATCTTTATTATTAATATGTAACTGTAACTGAAATAACTAGTGTATCATTTGTATTACAGAACTGGACTATGATATGTGAGCTATTTTATAGTTTATACTGTTCTTGAATCTTAAGAAGATAAACCCTGTTGGATCAGGCCACAGCCCATCTACTCCATTATCCCATCCCACCAAGTGGTCCACCATTTGCTTCTGGGCACACTGAAGCAGAAGATGGAGGTGAAACCTCTTGTTCCTGACTCCCAGGAAATATTGTACCTGACTCTTCAGCCCAGAAGTCATCGATACACCTGTCCTCCATGAATTTGTCCAACACCTTCTTAAAGATGTCCAGGCCATTACCACCTCCTCTGGAAGAAAAATCCAGAGACTGATGACTGAACAAGTGAATAAAAAATATTTTTCCTTGTCAGTCTGAATTTTCCTACCTATTAGCTTTATAAGGCTCATTCCTCATTCTAATGTACAATAGAGAAAATATTTTTTCTCTCTCCCTATTTCACTGTGCATGATTTTTCTCTCTATGCCCACTGTAATCAGAAGTGACCCCTGACTCACAGCTATCTGGGCCAATCATGCCGTGCTACTGGCAGACCTTCCCGCTTGGGCCTAATTGGAGCCTTGGTATAGGTGCTACTGTGTCACCACAGCAGCCCTCTTTAGCACCCACTGCTATCACGGGCTAGATGGCCCATGCGAACTCATGTGGTCCTTGCCATGACGCAGATCTTCAAGGACCAGATTCCACGAGAACTGGATACCAAAGATCTGGATCTTCTTAATCCAAATTAAGAGAGGTAAGTGCAAAAATAGTCCTAGATGGTTTATGAATAAATTAAAAAGCACAGGTCCCAATACTGATCCTTTAGAGACCTCACTTTTTACCTCTCTCTACCCTGAGAACTATTCATTTATTACTAATTTCTGCTTCCTGTTCTTTAGCCAGTTACCAATCCATGACAGGACAGGACCTGTCCATTTATTCTGGGACTGATGAGTTTATTCAGTAGCCTTTGATGAGGGACTTTGATCTGGACTTTCAGAAGGCTGTTGACAATGTCAACATGATGTCCTTTACACATGTGCTTAGAGATGTTCCAAACAATTCTAACAAGTGAGTAAAGCATGGTTTCCTCTTGCTGAAGCCATAATGAATTTCCCCTAGCAATGAATGCATTGATTTTGTCTTTAATTATGACTTCAATCACCTTCACTGGAACTCATGTTAAAGCTATGAATGCCCTGTAATTTCTGAATCACTTCTAGATTCTTATTTGAAAAGTGGTGTTATATTTACCACCTTCCAATCTTCAGGCACAAAGCATCTTACAGAAAGGTTATATATTTTATTACATATCAAATAATATTGTAATATATCATTTGGTTCTCAGATTATATGCAGTCTTCTAAGATAAAGATAAATATTTGGCAGAAAAAGACCTGTTTCAGTACATTCTACATGTTTTCTCTCCCCCACCCCTTTTTGGTTGAAGGAGTGCCAGGCAACATCTATGTGTGGTTAAAAAAAATGCATTGAACCATGACAAATCAGACCAGCATTGGAGACTGGGGCACAACTTTTGAAAATGAAGAACATTTACTGCCTATATTAGTTGCCAAGGATCACAAGAGGGCAAGATGCAAAAGAGATGCCATTATTCTTTCTTCCGCAGGAGACGTGGTCAAAGATCAGTCTGAAGGATTGATTAGCATAAATTGAGTTCTTCAAAATCACTGACATAAGCATATAATGATGCTATTTGAACAATCAGTAGACATGTAGTTTTAGGGGGAAAGTTGGCCTCCTAAGCAGTTTTTGTTGTGTCTGACTTTCTGTGACCCTATGGACCATATTTTAATCTTACGATCTATGATTTTTAAACTGTTCAGCACAGCAGTGACCTGTTTTTTTAAGATTCCCTGTGTAGATCAAGAGGACCCATATGCATCTGTGGTCTAATATATGATTTTGCATCAAGATACATGAAAGACTGATCCCTTGCTTTTATTTTTTAGGCTATAAAATGAAAATGATGCGTGTCTTGGTGGTTGTTCTGAAAATATATCTTGTTTTGTAAAATATATTGCAGAACTCTCTCTTTTAGACACCAGCTCTATGACTCTTACTGATTTACTCAAATCCTCAAACTCCAAACTCATTTCTAACCTTCTCTAAACCGATGCAAAGCATATCCAGATGTATTTTATTCTGGATTATCCATGCTTTCTTCCACATTATCCAAGTAATGCAGAATAAGTAAGTGCAGTCCGGATGAAGCTTAACCATCAAACAGAACCTTTTAAACCTGTCTCTCAAAGACCCTTCTCAACTCAGTCTTCTGTGTGCTCTGAGCCTGTTGCTTAGCAACTAGTCACCCAGCTAGCCAGCTATTTGAAGCAACCTTGTCACAACATTATTGGATCTGCCCACTCTCCTTTAAAATACATCATTTCAGCAAAGGTACAAGTGGGCCATATCAGTAATCCTGGGATTGCGCAGTGAACTACAACATTGGTAGAAAGAGGCGTGAGGTTTAAAAAGGAAGGTTCTGAGACAGTTTTGCCATATGGCTTGGTTATGGAGGGAAAGCATGAGTGCCCTCTATCCCTAAGCAGGAGATTCTCTGGGATGTGGAATGGGGACAAGGCCATGAGGAAGCTGAACAGGAATGGATGGTCACCAGTATGTGGATATCCTGTACAGGCTTTGCAGCTGTCAAAGTGGCTGACAGCTTTGTTTTGCAGAGAATGGCGCAGCTGTATTCAGCTCAAGCTACAGGGATGTGTGCTGTTTTAGCAGTACGAGGACAAAGATGTGCCTCTGGCCATTTACATGGATTCAGCCTGAATCTCTCATGTTTGTGTAACATGGTCCCCTTCTTGCTGAATGGAAGAACAAAAGCCTCTGATGGCAGATCAGTGGCTCATGCAGACCCATGGAAGAGACTGGTGGAGATTTTGATAGCCACCTTCTGCCACTTAGAGAACACATGTGCCTGGGCATTCCAAGAAAAAGAGCCTGGCTGCTGAATAGGACATTAAAGTAGATTCCTTGGCTAAGGAGTAACAGATGATTTTGTCCCCATTGCTGCAATCATGACTAGGTGCACAGATAAGAGCCCTGTCACTTGTGATTTTAAAACTTTGCAGGAAGGAGATTTAGGAGCTGATTAAGGCAGCGGAATGTCCTTCTGACAAGCTAAATATTATGCAGCAGGAGAGAGTCTGGTGGGCCCAGGATGAAGAAGGGGGTCTTCACTGGATTGCCTCCAGAAATATTAGGACTAAGCTCATTTGGTGTATCCATGACCAAGGACACTGAAGTAAAGGAAGTACTCCTTTGAGAGTTAAAATGGCAGGCTGGTGGCCTGAAATAAAACGATGAGAATTAATAGCATGATAACTGTTTAGCTTGTGCTAGAGTGAAGGGATAAAGGCACTCCTTCAGCACCAACACATAGAGGGATCCTTGAGCAGGTTCCAGATTGATTATACTGGACCAGTGCCCTTTAACCCACATATAATCCACTATGTTCTAGTTATAGTGGACCCATTTAGTAAATTTTTGGAGCTATACTCAACCAGAACAGCAGCATTATTTAATAGTATGCTGTTATGTCAGGGGATGCCCAGAGTTAGACTCACATTTAAGACCCCATTTTGTGGAATCTGTGATAAAAAAGACTCTGTGGTCTCACCTAAGGTTTAATCCAGCTTCAGTCCACCTTCAGAGCAAGAGAACACTTCAGCAAAGTGGTTAGTAATTTTCTTTCCACATTATCTATCCCAAAGGTACATTTTCTGAGTTAACAATGAAAGAAAACAGACTGCCACCTTGCTGATGTATTCTCTCACTCTGAAAGTGGACTGAAGCTGGATTAAATCTTAGGTGTAACCACAGCCTGAGTGGCGTTAGTCATTAAACAGAGGTTCCTGTTGTTCTTACAGCATTGGGAAGGCAAAGAGCCATCCATGGATATTCCCTATTTCAGGTCAAGACTGGGAAGCAAATGAAAATACCCAAATCTTTGTGGTTCAGTGTGCAAATTCTCTCTGAAATGGATGCAAGTGTGGTAAGTAACCTTTGGCTCCAGAATTCAATTGAAGAAGTAGCTACATGAAGGTGGCAGAAAAAGAACAGGATGGGTGACATAGCCCATCCCTTGGGAAATAGGCCAGGAGGTTGCTTTCAGGAAATCTTCTGTGGACCTCCATGTACTGCCAAACAAGTGGGAAGGACCAACTAGGATTGTTAACTGAATGAATCCAACTGTGTGCCAAGTATAAGTGTAATCAAGAATAAGAAATTAAGAAAAACTTCTTGACTCAAATATTTTCATTCTCAGTTTAAACTGTGGAAATAGAGTCAGGACTGAGTGTAATATTGATCTAGTGCAGTGGTTCTCAACCTTCCTAATGCTTCGACCCCTTAATGGAGTTCCTCATGTTGTGGAGATCCCCAACCATGGGGACGAAGCAGCTGGGAGGTGGGAGGGAAGGGTGATGGGAGACTCGTCGCAACCCCTCTGAAAGGGTAGTTCGACCCCCAAAGGGGTCCCGACCCCCAGGTTGAGAACCACTGATCTAGTGAGTAATGTACAAAAGGAATAAAGCAAATGTTTTCCACTGTGCGTGGTACGAGACATGCTGTGGCAGACTGCCTTTAATAAGTTTTGCTATGCCTATTGTTGTGAGGAATTTGCTTGGAAGTTTTCCCTTGTTTACTTTTCCTTTTGCCAGCAGAGGCTTCTCTAATGCATTATCATCTTTGGCTCATGTCAGTAGCTCAATATACGTCGGCTGAAACTTCCTAAATCACAGGAAAATAACTTCACTGATGCTTATCCTTGACATTACTTCTCCAGTGTGTGACAAGCTATATGATGAACTCTTCCGTAAGCAGGAACTAGCTAACATTCCTGGTGGGGTGTATTCAGCTGATTGAACTAGAATAAGCACAGTCTAGAAAAGGTAATATGTGGATAGACATCCTGAGAGAATTCTCTAACTGGCTAGGACAAGGCACAGACACACAGATTTGACTGTTAGGCTAGAGCCAAGCTTACACAGACAGAATCAATTGTCTGCTGCTCTAAAATTGGGTATCCAGAGATTCAGTTTTCAACTGGTCTGGAATATGATGAATGTAGACACAGAGTAGTTTCCTGGGCTAGAAGTGGGCTCACACAGGCACACAGATTCAATTGTCTGCTGGGTTAGGAGACAGCTAACACAGGTGCACAGACATTGACTACTGGATTCAAATAGGACCAACACAGATGAAGGCTCAATAGTCAGCTAGGCTAGAATAGTATATACACAGACTCAATAGTCTTCTGTGTGATAAGAAGGTTTAGACATAGTCAAGCTTTCTGCTGGGTTAGCACAGATGCACAGGCACAGAGATACAACTGTCACAATGCTAGAACAGGGCTTACACCAATTCAGAGACAAAATTATCACCTGGGCTAGGGCAGGCCTTCCATGGGTTCAATACTCTTCTGGGCTAGAAAAGGTCTTACAGAGGCACACAGACAGAGCTGTCTACTGGACTCGGATAGGACCAGCACAGACTCAAATGTCTGCTGGGCTGGAAGAGGGCTTACATAGACTTGCAGACAATTCTGAGCTGTGATAGAAGAGGGCACACAGAGATACACAATAGAGATGTGCACAAAGTTGTGTTTGATGGGAAATGAAAGATGGCTAGTGACCAAGGAGTGCACATGTCCTCTGTACAGCACTGGCTCCATTTGCCTTTATAAGGCAATGTTTTAAGGTGGCAGCTTGGCATGTGGGCTTCAGAATGTGAAGAGTCTTGAGAGTCATGCTGCCCAGGCTGCAACACCCCATCCCAAGGGCCCTTTCACCACCATTGTAACCACAACCTTAGGACTGATGAAAACCCGCCCATGTTCATATGCAGTTCTGCAGCTATGCTACTGCTGACTAGTTTTCTTCATATGCATGTATGAAAATGACATGGCTCCCCCTTGTCAGTCCCTCCCTTGCACACTGAAAGAAGTGGCTGAATCTCTGCACATCTGCCTGCCCTCTGTGTGGTGGCATGACATGGTAGTGTTACGGTGGCAGGAGCAGCATGATTATCTAGTGGTTCTACACTCCAATGTTTGCATGCCACAGGGCCCGCTAAAAGCATAGGCCAGTAAAGGCAAACATATCTGAAAACCAAACAGACTGAAGAACTGCAAATGCTTCCTTTCTCCATGGTAAGCTACTTTTGGTTGGAGGTTCTGCAAGTTGGCTGAAAAACTACTATTCTACAGCATTCCAAACTACTTTTCACTCCAAATGTTTTTTTTAATATTATCTCCTACACCTGCGGAAGGCACAGTAGAGGGAAACATTCTCCGCTGCAGCTCCAAACAGAGATGGTCTCCTTCAAGTGGATTGATCTCTAGAGCCGTGTTCCCATTACCACTTAAAACTGTTTAAAAATTGTTTGGATCCTCATCGTTCTCAACCCCAATAAATTAAAACTATATAAAAACAGTTTGGATCTTCATCGTTCCCATTTGCAATCAGTTTTAGGGGTATTTTGAGGATTATTTGGCTTTAAAACCGAATAAACACCTGATTTTTCAGGTGTTTTTTCTGGTTTTGGCTTTCAAAACACTTCTTATTGTTGTGGGAACAGTAGAGCAGTAGTTGGGCAAATGCATCATGAAATGGATGGGGTTTCACCTTGCAGGTCAGCCTCTTTTAGTGAAAATGTACAGCAGCCGGTTTCATTGTAGCAATCCACCCACTTCACACCTGATAACAATGTTGCAATTTTGCACAATTCTGGCTGTTTAAAAATTCTGACCTTTAAAAAGGGAAAGGGAGGAAAGTCACTTTCCCCAATCCATTTTTGGAAGCGTTTTAAGTGTTTAGAGTGGGGACAGAAAATTGGGGTTGAATCTGATTGCCAGATGCTGTTTGCTTCCTTTTAATGCGCTTTACATATCGATGTAAATCCCGTTGTAAATAGCGTTGTATATAGTGTTTTGTTCCTTGAGTGGGAACTTGACCTAGAAATAGCAGATCTCATGGACCATATCGGTCAGTACACTAGAGGACATTCTGCCTGTTACAAGTAGTTTAAGGATTTATGTATCAATACAGACTTTAAACATGGCCTGGTAGTGAATGAGTATGTTTCTTGTATTTCATGTAATACCAATCATTAAGATAGTTCTTGTTAGGTACTCTGTATATATATAGAAAAAAGTATCATTTTACAAAGTAAGATTAAAAAAAAAACTGTTTAAAGATCCACATTTCAACTGGCAGCACAACAACTCTGTTCCATTGGTTGAGGCAATTATGACATCAGTACCAGTTAAGTTCCTTGCCCAGTGCACTACAGGAACCTAGATCTTGTCTGTTGTTCTGCGCTTATTCCTAAAAATGACCAAAAAAGGATCTGTAAGAGGATATTTGATACTTGTAGATCCTCATGTGCTCTCAAGCGTCTTTACTACCAAACAAAAATATGTTGGAGTGAACATACAGGGAGCGAAGACATAAAGACAGTATCAGAGGTAGTTTTGTAATTTAAAAACCTATTCCTTCCTATTGTCTTATATATATTGTACCAGTATATATTTTTTAAAATCTCTAACAAAAATATTGCTTACTGTACAAGCAAATAGTGCCTATTTGTGCTTTTTTTGGTAACAGTAATTTGTTGCAGCTGTTAATCTCTTGAAAATAAAGAGCAAACACCATAAATCTGTGTGCCATAGGGAGAAAACCCCAGTGCAGTCCAAAGGCCAGAATTACTTTATTCAAGTATAGTAATGTTTGCTCTTTATCTTCAAGAATATTTACCAACCTTAAATATTTTTCTTAGAACATTCTACAGGGAGGGAAAGAAAGAGCAGACAGCCTACGTGGCCACTGTAGCTTTTATACTTTTAAGGAGAAACTAAACAAAAATTTCAAACTTATGTATACCTGGACTTATTCTGACACATCCAGAGCATGGAATTAACATTTTTATTCTCTCTGCATCCATATGGAATTCTCACTGGATACTTTTTTCTTCTTTGCATCTACACACACTTTGCAAGTTTTCTTTACATACACGCACAGATATTTTAACCTGTTGTACTTTTTGTTATGCTTTTGAACTATGGAATGATACATTATTTGTACTTTTTAGGATTTTCAAAACTATGAGTTCTTTGAGCCAGAATACTACAAGAAGTCCCCCTCTACATTTCCAGAAGGACCAAGGCTTAACAAAAAGCTTGAAGGATGATAGCACAGAAGAGGTACTCTGCCTTCTGCTTCTGGAAGTGTGACCAAAAAGGAATTAAGATCTTGGTTTTCAGCTATATAAGGCAATTCAGCAAATAAGTAAATATTTTAAAATGCCAGTTCACAGAGACGAGTTAATGATCGGTATACTTCCTTGGGCAATGTAGTAATGTGCTCATGATATGCAGGTGCACTCAGCCTTCCTATCAGCATCCACACTAGCTTCAAGGCAACCCTATATGCCTCCCACGCGTTATGGCAGTCTAGTACTAAGGTTCTCAATGCATGGATCAGTTTGCAGGTGCCCGCTCTGTTTAGGAACATTTGTAGCTGATACACTAACTAATCATTTATCTTGATCATTTAGCTGAAGCAACTGCTTAGTTTCTTCTTCTAGAAATTAACACCGTAGATTTTTTGAAGAAGTAGGTCAGCAGCGTCTGAAAAGCAAGCAAGTGTACAGAAATATCGTTGACTTAACCCTAGAATGGGCCATAGTTTACAACACACCACGGTGCTCGAGGGACTGTGCATGCGAGAAGGAAAATTCGCTCCAGCTTCTGTTGGAGGCCGTTTGGCTAGACCTGCGCGAGTCAGAGACCCTGAATAACGTCTTCCTTTGCCATTGCCAGTGGACAAAATCCGAGCCACCACCTCTTCCTTCCTTCCTTCGACGTTTTCGTCAGCCGTCCCCTCTCTTCACTTTCTGCAGCTGCAAGCACCGCCTCCTCGCCAGAGAGGGCTTTAGCTTAACAAGAAGAAAAGGAGGATCGTCTCGCCCCATCCATTCCCAGAGACGCCGAAGACGGTTGCCGTGGTGATTACGACTGCGGCCGCACTGGTGGTCCGGCGCCGCCAGTTGTTTTTGGCTGTTAAAGAGTTAACAGACCACAACTGGGCCTATGTTATGTGTAGTTGGTGAAGGGACGTAACAGGCGGCCTCCTGTTCTTCCGCATGAGCTGTGGTTGAGGCCGTTTCATATTCACTTATTCCCCATTTTTGGCGGGCGGGAGAAGAGAAGGAGCCGGAACACCCGCCCACCCCCGCTACTAAAAGGCCTGTTAAAAAACTGCCACTTCTTCCGTTCCGCTTGTGGGCAGTCGTCGTCGCCCCGACCGACTCTCCTCTCACACCTACTTCCGGTCTCCGGACCGGTAACTTCCTGCCGTGGTGGCGACGAGCGAAGTGGAACGAGACCGTCTAGTCCTGCCCGCCGCCTGTGATGATGTGATGCGCGTTTGGTACCGCCCGTGGGCAGGGAGGGGGACGTGGCTGGTAGGCGCTCCTGGCTGGTTGGTGGCAGAAGTGTCCAGGGGCCTGGCGGGCAATAGGTCGCTGGGCTTCGCATTGGAGCAGGCGGCGGCGGCTGGCTGGCTGGCTGGCTGGCTGGCTTGACCCCCATTTCAGACCGTCTGCCGTGCATTAGGCATGAGCTCTTGGAGTTCAGTAGAGTTACTCTGTCTATGTATGTTTGTAAGAATTTCTTTCTGGTACGTACACACAGGCTGTGATTCTGGAATCGCTTTCTTATCAGTCACCGTTGGCCAGAGTGGACCTTGGCATCTTGGCTTGCTTATTAGGCTGTTCTTAATGCTTGCTTTAAAAAGGGCTTTGAAGTTTTTGCATTTTAAAAAATGCTTAAATGCTACTTAAGGTGCTGAACAAAGGGAAAATTGGAAACTTGACACCTGTTATGTAGAAGTAATCGAAAAGCAACAGAAGTACTGTCACTCATTTCTTTACATCTGTTGGGGAAAATTATGACACAAGAATAACAAGGAACGAGTACATCTGGGTGATGGGAGCAGCAAAGTTTTCCTTTGAGCGAGTTTGGTCTAGTGCAGTGATGGCGAACCTTTTGAGCTCGGTGTGTCAAAATTCGCAAGAAAGCCTAGCTTAACTCGGGTGCTGTGTCACATGTAGAAATACCCATAATTTTGTGATATCTGTAGCTCTAGTAAAAAAGTTGTATTTTTGATATATGTATTTTATTAAAATCAAAAACAATTCTTTACATTTGCTAAATCTTCAGTTGAAAGTTGGTATTTCGTACACTTCAAGAGCAAACAAGCACTACATGCACAGGTGCCAGGGTGACCATGTGTGTCACCCAAAAGGGCTTGGTGTGTCACCTGTGTCATAGGTTGGCCATCACTGGTCTAGTGGTTAGGGAGCCGGACTTTTTATCTGGGAATACTGGGTTTGATTCCTCCCTCCTCCAGGAAGCCAGTTGGGGGACCTTGGACCACTCTCTTTTGAGCTCTCACAGCCCCACCTACCTCGCAGGGTGTCTGCTGTGGAGAGAAGAACAAAAGGTTTGTCAGCCTCTTTGGGTGTTTTTCCACTGTCACTAAAAGTATCTATTAAGTACCCATTAATGGGTACAAAAATGCCATTTTGTACCCATTAATGTGTACTTAATGGGTACTTTTAGTGACAGTGGAAAAACACCCTTTGAGTCCCCTTAAATGGGTGAGAAAAGTGGGGTAGAAAAGCCAACTCTTCTTTTAACTGTACCTGTTGGAAAATGAAGGTTTATTTAACTCAACTTATTCCTACTGTAGTTCATTCAGATAAATATTATTTATATTTATATCCCACCCTTCACCCAGGGGACTCAGGTTAAATTATAAAAGTAAAAAAGAATTTTATAACAATTAAAATACAGCAGAAAACACAAGGGCAAGACCACTATTAAAATAGAGATTGGACACCATCAATTAACAGCATCCACTTATCAGGCAATAACACTCACTGAGTTCTGTATAGCTGTGTATAAAAGGTGAAACTTGAAAGTCTAAAATTGAAACACTTTTACATTAGAATCCTGTCCAGGTTTGTTAAGAATTAAGCACAATTATGTGCCATTTACTCCCATAAAAATGGATATACTGTAATATTAAATCTTCAATGTATTTCATGTTGACAGAGGAGTTGGAGTCCAAATTAAAGTTTTGCACCTGATTCTGGGTTCATTTATTTAGATCTAATGTGCTAATTTTTTAATTAAACAGATTTTTTTTTAAAAAAACCTATATTCCTTTGAAATAGCAGTCTGCTGTCTGCATGCTTGTGCAGACTTCTGCAGGCCCCACCCAGGGCCTGCACTAGCATGTGGATGGCAGGCCCCTATTCTGAGATATAATCTGAAATAAGGCCCACTAAGGCCCTATGTATGTTTAATAAAAATGAATACACAGACTTCAATGTAGTTACAAAACACAATTGAATTATACACAAACTCTTAATTTGTGCATTTGATTCAATAGTATTCTTTATACCTAATCTTCATATGTATGTGTTTTTGTAGAAGATGATTATAAACTTGTGGAGATACTTATACCAAAATATCTTTCGTTATTGGCTAAAATGGTTCTTAAGACAGCTCACTGGAAAATGTGAATTGCAGCGGATTTGTGATAGTTCAAAGGAGAGTGCGGAAAGAACACTACAAATAGGTAATTCAAGCATATGCAGATTGTTTTATCTAGAGTCAGTTATTTAAAACTTGCCAATCTTTAGACAACTTCCATTTATTTATTTATTGATGAAAGCAAGTCATGCAAACAGTAAAAGTTACTGAGCATAGAAGACAGATTATATGAAATTTAGAAACTAGTTAAGCCTATGTTTTAGTCTATTCTCAGTTCACCAGTAAAATAACTAGGTCTTTTCTTTCCACGTACAGAAAATATGAGGGATTAGATAACATGGAAGGAAAACTGTTAGTCACTTTGTCAGTGTGCTGAATGGGAATCAGATGTGGATTGAAACATAGGTGCAAGTTATCTCTAAGCACAGTATTTTTAATTATGCATCTTAACTGAGTAAGCATTATAGACCTGGATAGTTTATTTATATTTCTATCCTGCCCTATACTTGAAGGTCTCAGGGCAGGTTACAATATTATATTAATCTTAGACAAGTCTCTGCCCTCAGGCTTACAATCTAAAGAAACAAGAAACAAAAGGAAAATGGTGTGGGAGGAACAGGGAACAGCAAAAAGCAAGCGCTTGAGGTCTTCAGTTCCAATTCTTTTGTTCGTTTCTTATTGCTGGAATTTTCCTATTCTCTTTACTTTGAATTTTCTCTTTTTGATGACAAACTGGATGATGGTAGAGATGGCCAGCTGGCATCTACTCAGCCCCGCCCTGCTTGGCCTCAGGACCAGATGATTTCTCAACTGGTGGATCGGCTGCCGTAGTCTCTTTGCCATCTTGTGATGGGAGCAGCTGGAAGAGGGAGGAGGCACTTTTGTGAGCAAGGTGGCAGACCTCCTCAACTTACTTCCTCTCTTCTGCTCTTCTCAGGCAAGATGGTTTGCAGCCTTGTGTTGGAGGAGGGAGGGGCACTGCTGGGAGCAAGATGTCAGAGCAGCCCAGCCTGCTGCCTCTTCTCCACCCCTCTCAGGCAAGATGGTTCACAGATGATTAGATGATTAAATGATAAGTTGTCTCTAATTAGGATGGTTTCTATTTGTTTTCATTCTTCTAGAATGCCACCTCTCATTGCTAAGTCTCTTAATCTTGAAAAAGAGTTGTATGTGGCTATTTTAGCTGATAGAAGTTAAATTGGGCACAGATTTCTCTTTTACTGTCATTTGAATGGAACTGACTTAAGATAATATGATGGTAAATTTCGCTTCTCAATTTTTATTTAGCTTTATTGGTTCTTTTTGTTATAGTTTTTTAACATGTTGACCTTTTAGAGTCTTACAACTATTGTCAAAATTGGGCTTCTTAATCTACTCTCCGTAGTTTGTGAAGAAAAGGATGTGTATTTGCTTGTTACATGTAGGTTGGTTTTAATGAAGTTCTTGTAAGTCCTATTTCAAGGACAATAATACTAAATAAATGCAAATATAATCCTTTTACAGAACACTCGTTGGAATCATCAAAGTGTAAGGTATGATACTTTGTTATGCACTAGATGTGAAGACACACTTATGAACTTGTGTATAAAGGGAATTTCATTTTTTCCTCGTGAAAAAGTTACATAGAATGTGAAAAGGTACTTTTGAAACTGTTGCTCATTTCACAGTAAACTTAGCATGGCTTTGTGGTAAATGAAAAACGCAAGTCAAGAGTACATGGAACTTGCTTTAATATTTTTTGTTGATTATACAGAAATTAGATGATACAATGTGTTGCAATGTATATCAATTACAACTTTTCTCTGTAAACCAACTCTTATATTATCCCTCTGCTTTCACCTCTCTCCTACCAGTCCATTCTCCAACGAGATCTTCTCTTTTGGGAACTCATTTTCCATTCTCTTTTCTCTTGATTTTTTATGAACTCAGTATTATTTTATAGCAGAGTGTCCCCTCTCCTCTAACACTAATTACCCTATTTTTTGGATCCTGGTCATGCTTTCTTTTAGAGAAGCCTTCCATTTTTATTGTATTATATTTGAAAAAGGAGTCTCCAAAATTTGACACTCACTTGGGTTTAGTTTGTAATAAATGCACACAGGATCCAGTTGCATGTTATGCCAGCAGCGCCTGTAATCTGAAGGGTCTAAAGAAATTGCTTTCATAACCCAAGTGATCTGCTAGGCACTATCTAGATCTGGGCTGTGGTCACACCTAAAGTTTAATCCAGCTTCAGGCCACCTTCTGACCGAGTGACCAGTAACTTTCCACATTATCTCAAAGGTGAATTTTCTGAATTATTTAACAGTGAAAGAAAACAGCTTGTCACTTTGCTGATGAATTCTCTTACTCTGAAAGTGGACCTTAACCAACTTTATTTGAACTTTATAAAATACAGTAAATAAATTCAGTGTTTCATTCACCTCTGTTACATAAGCTCAAACATTTCCGTAGGTTCCATGCTCTCCTCAGACACTAAACGTCTCTGGCTGCCATCTCACTGCTCAACTAACTGTCAACCACAACAGAACTTTCTTTAAAAAAACAAAACAAAAAATCATGAAGTTCCCCTCCCACCACACTTTTCTGTGCTGGGATTCACTGGTGTTTGTTCTGAGCCTGTTGCCTAACAACCAGCTACAAAGCCCCAACAGCACTCACTCCTGTCATAACTTGCAACACAAAAAAATGGAAACGCCTCAGAAAATAGTTCAGGGTTGTGTTCTTGTTCCCTTGGCTCTTATGAATGCTTGGAAGCCATGTTGTGGCCTGTTGCTTTACGTGTGTCCATTGCCACAAGCATGGCTTTGCTTTGCTTTGCTCACTCTTCTGCCGTGAAATGAAGGAAGGAACACTGACAAGACTTCAGCCTTTAAATGCAGTTTATTTTGATGTTACATACCTAGATTCATGAATGAATGAGAATCCTGAGCTCCCTCATTTTAATTCTCAAAAAAATTACACCCAGACCCCGGGAAATTCTTCAGTATACCCCTTGTTCCCCTGTGATGGCTGAATAATGAATTCAGACAATTAAGCACATCAAAAATTGTTTTAAGCAATTCGCTGTCAAATACATTGAATGGTTTCAGGATACAAAATATATAAGAAGATAAAATCAGGACAAAAAAGTGTTTGGGACACTCGCATTCAAAATCCTGACATATTGCCAAGTTAAAATAAGAACTGGATGCTCAGTTTAGTTTTATCCATTAGGGTGTGTGAGAAGCCTTCAGTTGCTTCATTGTTCATCATCTTCCCTATTGCAAATGTGCTGATCTTCACTTCTTTGCCTTCAAACAATGTAACCTGTAATTATCAGTGCATTTAATACTGTAACAGGAAAATATGTCAGGGATATCTGTAATAATATGTTCAGATTGTAGTACAATAAAGTGTGTTGAAGTTTATTATAATGCAAGTAAATATAAGCCATTAACAGCCATAGAAAAGGGAATGCCACATTTTGGTAATGAGGTCATCTCCTACCTTGTGAAACTGATCCCTTTTTTTAAAAAAAATAAATTTATATAAACACATTTCTCCCCTATTCTTGGGGCCTTTCTTCCCTCTGTTGTTATTTAAACACATTCTTGTGGTTGCTGAATGCCTTAGAGTGATTTTGTACATAACTTATATTAAGCTATCAGGGCATATTCTTCTAAAATGGCTATTCTTTTTTCCACAGTTCTGTTATTGAGTAGGAGAATATATATTTAATTGGCAGAGCAATTCATTTTGTTTTAATCATGACTTCTCTGACTGAGCAATAAGTCTAATTGTTGATGTCACATTTATTAGGCTTTACAACAAGCTCTGTATGTTAACAAAGATGAAGTGGGAAAATGTGTAGAATTCATCATAAAGGAGAAGAAGATTAACATAGAAAAGGATAAAAGGTAAGTCTGTTATGGTTCCAGTGATACATTCTTTGTAACATTATTTCTGAAACTTGTGGAATGTGTTTTTTGTTCAGATGGTGTGGAAAATCAGCCTTCTTAATGAGATCAATCTGTTATATTATGGTCATTAGTGCACTAAATATTTTAAATATTTGTATTAATATTGGGATCAGTAGAATGCTGTGAGTACTAAAACTGTGTGTAATATAATGTCTGGATTAGTGGTGGCAGTACTCTGCCACTCTGCCGTGTCTGATTGAGGCAGTGATTTACTGTTTCTCTGCCACCATTCTGTATTCAAGTAGCCATCCAACAGAGCTCTTCTGAGTGGTGAATGGCCTGATAAAACCTAGCCTGAGTGAGTATGGGCAAGAGCCATGTAATATCTGCTGTGATAAGTTTGCGAGGGACTTTGAGGACAAAGTCACTCAGATTTGTGGGGGATTGGATGCCACAGTTGGGAATAGTGCAGAGGAAGTGTCCAGAGAACTGTCTGGTCCAGTTATTCTGGATCAGTTTCAATTGTGGCCTGAGAATGGGAACAGGCTGCTTGCTGGGGATTGGCTGACAACATGCCCTCTCGACCCTTGCCCTTCTTGGCTGATACAAGCCAGCAAGGTATGACTGGGTAGGTCCAGGAAGTAGTGAATGTCTCTTTGGGAGTTGGGGTGATCCTGTGGCTCTTAAAGAGGCAGTGGCATGCCCCCTCCTCAAAAGGTCCTCCCCAGATCCAGAAGATTTAAACAATTATTGCCTGGTGGCCAACATACCCTTTTGGGGCAAGGTATGGGAGAGGGCTGTGATTGCTCAACTGCAGGCATGCTTGGAAAAAGCTGATTATCTAGATCCATTTCAGTCTGGTTTCAGGCCCAGTTATGGTGTGGAATCTGCCTTGGTTGGCCTGTGGAAAAGGTAGATAATTTTTTTTCTCCTTTTCACAACACTGAATCAGGGGGCACTCTATGAAGCTGATGGGCAGGAGAGTTAGGACTAACTAAGAGTTAGGACTAACTAAGTATTTTCTCACCTAGAGGCTCATCAGTCTGTAGAATTTGCTACCAGAAGAGGTGATGAGAGCAACCAGCCTAGATGGCTGTAAAAAAGGTTAGAAAATTCATGGAGGACAGGTATTTCAATGGGTACCTAAAATAGATTCCAGTTGGAGAGACATTTACAGGGAATTGAGAGCAAGTGAAGATTTTGCCTTTGTCTTCTGCTTAAAGCCCAAATCAGTTGCTGTGTCACTAGATGAGATGGGATGTTGGACTAGATGGGCTGTGGTCTGTTCTTATATAAAAATAGTAATTTTGAACATATTATCTGCTTAATAAATCTGATTATCTTAAAGGTTCACATATTTTTTGACTGAGGCAATGCATATAGCAATATATACGATAAAGATGTACAGATATGCTATATTTTGTGTATTATCTGTTTGCTCAAGTTTTTTGCGGGCTAGGGCTTTTGTGAAGAATATATGATATTAGGCCACTTTAGGGCACAGCCTGTCTCTTGTGAATGTGCATCGTTCAGCCATCCTAACCTGTATTTATCCTGTTATGTCTTGGAAATTAACCTTGAGTCCGCTTTATACTTTTTGAGTAATACTGACAATTGAAACGTTGTCTGCTTACGTGAGCGTTCATTCCTGTGGGTTCAGATGGATCACGACGGGTCCTATCTTCCCCCTCCTGCTTGGCCGAACGATTCAAGTCTTTGCCACTAGGTGGTGCTTCTCATATAAAAGGGTGGTCAGCTCTCTTCTCCAGCCAATCAAGGAGCTTGAAAATGTGAATGTGCATCGTTCAGCCATCCTAATCTGTATTTATCCTGTTATGTCTTGGAAATTAACCTTGACTCTGCTTTATACTCTTTGAGCAATACTGACAATCCAAGAATTGTTTTCATTAAATATTAAAGTTGCTGTTATTTATCTTTTGTGTATGTGTCTGTGTTCATATTACAGGTTTGCCTCAAAACTAGAGTTGTGTTTACTCCAGATATCAGGGTGTAAGAAACTTTATTTAACTGTTGAAGATCTGCGAAAACAGCCATATAACTCTGACAATAAAGAACATGAGGAACAGCTCATAGAGGTGAAAATATTAAGATTTTCATGAAATGTTTTTGTTCACATTTGTATAATTAAAAACAACTGTGTTAATTGTGACTGTGGTTTGTTGAAACTGTTCCCATGCAATAGAGCTTTGACACCTCTTGCCAATATAGGAGATTTATAAACTTTGGAAAAGCATGAAGAAACACTATTTTCCCCTAGAACATGGTATGGATGATTTTGATTTATGCTGAAAGAAGGTACATAACTGTGCATATTTGTGTTATAATTAAGGGCCTGTCCCTCTTATGTTTACTTTGTTGAAAATCTTTGGCTGAAAACCTGCTGGGAAACTGACTATCCAGTTTGAACAAAATAGTAGTCCAAGAAGAGAATACATTCAAATTCAGGCTATGAGAAGAGCCTTCAATGAACATTAATCAAAGGCCTGTTCCTATTTTACTTTCTCAGAATTCCTTTTATAATTCTTGCTGATGTGTAGCTGCTTTTGGATGCAGAAAGTTCCAGGCCTTGAGCACATTCAGTGGAAATAGATAATTCCAGAAGATTATGAACCTCGGTGTATGATTTGTTCATTCATCTATTGTGGCTTTGTAACTTGATGTTCCTATGCCCTTCCTACTCTCTTTAAAACCTCTTACCCAAAACCTTTGCCTTGGCTTATTTCTTTGCAATAAACCCTATGTACACTGGCATTAATGTTTTCAATAAACTGTTCTAGTTTTAGGCTTTACAATTGGCTATCCTTATTTATTCCTTAAGGTAAAAAAACATTTTACTCCTTAACAAACAAAAGGTTATCTAATGAAGTTGATTTAGCAGTAGGTTTGTAACCAATGAAGATATTTTTAAGATGCTGTATTCAATGCTTAGGAAAGCATTCAGCAGTAAGTACTAGTGACATAAAACTGTAGTGCTAAAACCTTGGTACCAAAGCCCAGTTTGTGAACCCTGAAATATTTGGATGACCATCCTTTGAAAGAAAATGCCAGAGAAAGTAAAGAACCTTGCTTGAGTAAACTATGGCAGTGTGCTTTTGGATAATATTCGGGAAAAAATCCAAGACCTTGGGTCAGCTCTTCTTTTTAGGAAGGTTCGCTGAAAGGGTTTAACCTTCTCCGAACTACTATAGGGAACCTGAAAAGAGATGTAATGCAAAGATTCTTAAACCAGACACCTGCAAGCATCTCTTGCTTGCATTAGATGGGGCAAAAAGTACGTGCTGTGATGGATTTTAACTGGACTGGTCAGACTGAAACCTGAGTTTGGTGGCACTCACTTGTAGTACTATTGCTTACCAACAAAAACTTTCTTGTGCATTGTTTTTTAAAATTCCACATTGCTTTTGTTGAGCTCCTTTGTGAAGGAGCCTGTCTCTCTAGCAATTTGAAAAGGATCAACCCCTCAGTGTACATTCTTAATTGGAAGATATGCACACAGCAGTTTATATTCTTTTATAATTTTGTGTTGAATGTCCCATTTTTTTTCTTAAATATAAACAGTAATAAAAATATGTGCGTGAAAGAATTATTTTACAAGTTTTATATTTGGTTTTCAGGCAATGTCTATGTAAACTTCTTGGTTAAATTTTCACATTCATTCTCACAGGAGAAGAAAAGCTACATGCGCAGAAATCTACCTTTTCCATTAGAGTCAATAAGGTCATACACTTGAGCTTCATGCTCAGTGAATTGCAGAACTAATGAGTGCAGACCTTAATTCATATAGACAGGCCTCATCAAGAAGTAGCACATTCCTTGTTAATATGTCTTAGTATGTTCTATTTAAGATACTTTTTGCATTTATTGCAAGAATCTATTACGTACTTTGATATTAATGCTTAGAACGATGTTGGATGATAGTGCTAAGTCTGACACAAACATATTTATGCAGCTTTGGAATTTGCTGATGCCCCACGAGAAACTGAAGGCTAGAATCACAAAGCAATGGTGTGACATCGGTTTCCAAGGTGATGACCCTAAAACCGACTTCAGAGGAATGGGCATGCTGGGATTAGCTAATCTTCTGTAAGTCAAGAATATTGTGGAACTGTGGAAATGCTTTTACTGATAACAAATATGTACAGAGGAAAGAATATAGAATCAGTCTCCAAAAGCCAGCCAGTATGATAACTGAATGTTTTTAAAAACCAGTGTTCTAATATTTGTAAAATTAATTCTTTTAATTATACTGCAGAGCAGTTTGCTAGATAATGGGGTGGGTATGATATGAATAATATGAAACATCACTCATTTTAATTGCGGTAAAAATATTAAAATTACTTTGTCCTTATTTTTAGATATTTTAGTAAACATTATCCTCGAGAAGCTCGTCAAATCCTTTCTCATTCAAATAATCCAAAACTTGGGTAAGCTTCTATTTAATAAAATGGTTCCCATAGTTTAATTTTGAAGATTAGGATGACCTGTTAGTAAAGTTTCCTTAGTTTAAAAAACCCTCAAAGTGCAATTCTTCAAAGGAAAAAAATACTTCAAGAACAGTTGTAGAATAAAATGATAATGCTTAGAAATGTCATATGTAGAAATAATGTTTTCCAGCTAAAAGACCTGTTTCATACTCTGGAATCTCTTGTATGCACACAAAGCATTTTATGTAAATGAATTAAAAATGAGAATTAAAACAAATAAAATTCTCGGAAAACAGCAGTATTACTATTTCAAAATTCAGTTTATTATTTGAAACTTTGAAGAACTTGTGCTTTTAGTAAGACTGTCGGTTTTCCAGTGTTTCATAGATTTGAAAATGCAATTAATTTTGAAGGAATAGAAAAATAAGTGGTAGCAGTGCTGTCCCTCAGCATTACAACTTTTTAGATCTTAAATATAAAAGGTTACAGTAGTGTAGATTTGTATTTGAAACATAGCTTAGTTTTTCTGGGACGCTTGGAAGATACTTATTTTAGCTGTAGGAATTTTGGTTAACTTTGTTAATACTAATTTTCAACAAGCAGTCTTGAAACACGACATATTTTGCAATGATACTGTTGAATGGATTTTTTAAAAAAATACAATTTAAATATGTCTCAGGATTTCTAAATACAACATTTAGGCACAGTTGGACTTTTATGTAGTGCTCAAACTAGAAGAGTTGCTCTTGCGGATAAGTAAGATTCATGTATCTTGCAGGTATTCCTATGCAATAGTCGGGATCAATTTGACAGAGATGGCTTACAGTTTGTTAAAGAATGGCTTTTTAAAAACACACTTCTACAATACAGTTCCTGGAGAGCCACAACTGAAAGACTTTCATCAGTTTTACTGTGAGTATCTGTGAATGTCATATTTCGGGAGCTCTTTTAGAAAACAGTTAATGAATAGTTGAATACAATAAACAACAAATACTAGCTATTGTAAAATACCAGCCATGTGACATATAGGCCAATGACATTCCATCCTGATAGTCTTGAATGTAATTTTATTATTGTTTAACAAACTTGTAATACTTTTTAATTAGATGAAGATTAGTGCTTGTGAACAGAAGAATGCGTACCATATTTTTTTGCCATGCAAGACCAACATTTTTCCTCTAAAATGTCTTCTAAAATAACCCTGCATCTTATTTTAAATGTTTCCCCCTAAATATTCCTTGCCAAATTACAAGTGGTTCTTGCATGCCAGTGAGTCTTATAAGGCACTCCCCAATTCATTCATACAAGCCCTCTATTCAAGCTCCAGAATAATAGAATAGGTTATATTTTTTCACTAGAAGTAATAGTTTAGGAAGCTCTTTCTTTGGTCTACTTATCCATATATAACTCTTTCTGTGCTCAGCCTTAGTCCATATTATATCCTGGAATTGGGGCCTGCCCTCTGCATGCAAGTGCAGGCTCAGACAAGTTCTGGACAGGGCCTGCCATCATCTGCACCAGCTTGGGGGTGGTAGGTTCCTATTCTAGGATATAATCCAGAACAAGGTTCAGTGCAAGAAGGGACTTTCCTGTATGTGATAGGTAAACACATGGTTTAAAACAGCAAGTCTGTGTTCTGTGTAAAGCAGAGCAGAATTTAAAGTTCTAAAAGCTACTTATGATATTGGTTTTGATACATTGTTTGAAGTAAAAACTACTGGCAATTTAGGTGTATAAACTATTTCGGTTCCAGCTAGCATATGTTACAGAGACAGTAGATTGCTGATAGGTAACTTGTATGTTTTCTTGGTCTTCACAGGCTATTTGGCTTATGAGTTTGACAAATTTTGGTTTGAAGAAAAGCCTGAAAGTATTATGTACTTCAATCAGTACAGAGAGAAGTTTCATGAAGAAATCAAAAGACATCTTCTGGATTACAAAGCAGTCCTTGCCTTAAAATATGAACAATAGTTATGTGCAGTTATTTGCATTCTGCTTATAAAAATTACACACTTCACTGATATTCTCATATTTAACCAAAAATATTTTATTTAATAATCAGAGTTTTATACACTTTTTATATAAAAATGATTGAAAGAGCTTGGACAATCATTACTTATCTAGAACTGTATGCTGTTTGTTAAACAAGAATTTTTTAGAATACAGATCTGTGGATTACAGAACTGAGGTTTTTTTTTTTAAAATTCCTGGTGCAAGATGAACCAGTTTGGGCTGCATCATACTGCTTAGCAATAACTTCTTTTCCAGATTTGACTGGCATTTTGTTTACAGCAAGAGACCTTGCTAAAAGGTTTGTTTCAGGTTTGTATGTTAGAACAAATATTTTTGTCTTTAGTCTTGGGGTACGTAGTCTTTTTCTAATACACTACTAAGAAGATGATCCACAAAATGGTGAAAAAATTAGGGGAGTGCAAATGGGAAAAATCACTTGTGTTTATCTAATATAGGTTCAAGCTTATTTTTCTCACAGAACTGTGTAAGTTACAAATTGGGAGATGAAAGATTTTTATTTTAAACAATAGAATTTGTTAAATATATATTTCCACCTATTGAATTGGCTATGCATGTAGTTGCTGCCCTTTGTCAGTTAGCATGAACATATCAAGTTGTTAATAAGTAAATACTTGCTTCTCTATTTTTCTGTAATGAATTAAGTTCATACAGTGTATACCAGGACAATCAAGGCAATAGGAATTTACAGCGATTGAAAATCTACTAGGCTGTTTTCAAACTGATCTCAATAAGCTTTGGCTACAGGGAGCCTTGCGATAATAGTGTGGATGTTTCTTGGGAGTAGAGTAGTCACTTCAAGGCTTCTTGTTTTTTAAAGTGCCTTTTCCTTGATACAACTCAGCTTCAACATTCCAGGGGTATTTTATTGTTCAGGCTGTGTTCCTACTAGATTTCTAAATTTCTAACACACGCTTGGCTGCTCTTGTAAAACCGATACCAGAGTTGAACAAAGCTGATAAAACCTCAATTATCGTTTGGTAAAATGAATTGGCTAGCTAATAAGGAAAAAGTATGATCGCACATAGCAATTTGATGGTATTTTAACATTGCGGTTATTATCTGTGCTAGAATCATCACTTGTTACTTTTAAGTTTCTAATGGCAGTGGCTCACCTTGTGTAGGTTTAAAAATTATAAGAAGTTGTTCTACTAAAATGATTAGGATTCCCTTAATCTGCAGTGGTAAGGTCCTTGAAAGAAGTGGAAGGCTTGGTGACTTAGTTTTCAGTGTGGATGTCTGTTTCTATAGTTGGTATTTTGTGCAATACAACCTTCTAGCAGGAGAAATCTGAAATGCACAATCCAGAACTTGATACACTTTAGATGTTGTCTGTGATTTCTAAGTGCAGGGGCAGCCCTGTCCTTTTTGGCTATTTGGAGCTTTTTAAAGGGACCATAGAATTATATGTGCTTAGTTTTATTTAAGCATGAAAGTTCCTAGTTTAATACCAGGACATACACAGGCAGTCAACTAGAATTTGTATAAGCTTTCTCCCCCCTTTTTTTGCACAGTGTGGAAGAACATAAATAAGTTGTTTTTCATTAATGAAAAATTATTATTTTAAAAAATCCTAAAATGACGTTTGCTTTATTAAATGCATTATAAAGTTGTGGTCAGATGCAGTTGCAAAGCATGAGTTCATGATAGTTGTCTACATTGATTATGATACTAGAGCTGTTTACAAGAGAGGACAGCACCAAGAATGGGAAAAAATGCAGTATCTTTTCATCTCATCTGCATCACCAATCTTGCTCTTAGATTTTCCTATCAGACAGGGATCCTAAATTTGGTTAGCCTTCACAGTCAACCAAAGATTACCATTACCACAGTTCTGTTCACTCCCATCGCAGAGTGGAGCTTGTCCATAATGTGATGCTGAAGTGCAGCTGAAGTATTACTTCTCCAGGTACGAAGTGAAGAGGCGTGTGAGGGGCAGACCTCTTGGTTTTCATGGGAATCAATGAATTTGAGGGCTCTCTCCCACATCTGGGTAAAGGCCAAAAACATGTAAAGCAAGGATGTTTCTTGAGGCTTTAGGACAATTGGCAGCTTGCTGCTGGCTATGATGTTAGTTTGGCAAGTAATAGTAAAGCAAGACATAACTTCAAATTGAATGTGATAAATCCATTTTGCTTGTAAGCACCCATAAACATCCTTATAGTCAAAGATCTTTGATGAACAAGAAATACAAAAATTAGTATTTTCAGAAAAGCTAGACTAGCTAACTGGTTTATATGCATTTGATTTTTTAAAAACGTGTTCATTCATACTAACATGTCCAGTTTCTGTGAGTGTTTTTAATGGTAATAAATGTCATAGTTGAACATTTCTAGTAAAGAGTGGGTAAACAAAATCTTAGCATGTTATTCCATTTTATGTATTTCAAAATCTACACTGTCGGTAGGAATAATGCATTGTTGAAAATATGAAAAAGCGTTTAATTGTAAGAGAGAAGCGTAGTCTTGTTTGACTTCTGTATTCAAAAGCTCCAAATGCCTGCCAGTTTAATTTTCCAACTTAACTACCTGAGACCTAATTATCTTTTTTTTTGAAAAAAATGAATTTCCTGTTAGTTTTTAAAATCTGTATAATATGCTTCCTGCAAAGCAAGATCTTATACTGATTTCGAGACAGCCATTAAACTAGCTTGCAGAAGTAGATCATGGAAAACTGTTAAGTAAACTAGGGAAGCTTTCCTGAAATAGGCTGCAGGAAGGAGGAAAAGGAACAAAAAAGGAACTGATTGAGTCCACGATTCATTTCTTGCCACAGTTAAGCCATGATTGAGTACAAGTGGGGCAGTTACATCTGAACCAAACTAATGTATTTTAAATGTGTTGCTTGTACAGTATACATACTTACTCAGTTTCTTTTAAGAATAATGGAGCAATCTAAGCAATTGTGGTGGCATCAGCTTAGTCATGTGTATGTTAGGAGATGCTGAGGAATATTTCTTCCCTGTAAGCCAGTGTCCACAACAAGTGTGATTTTTGCTTTGTCCCCATTTTGATTTTCTGTTGCAGCTGCTGCCTAGGGCTCACGGAAGCTGGAATATTCCTAACCTCTAGCCCTGCCCTCTGGCATATCAGGAAGGTTGCCTTATTCTAGCCAATGTGCTAAATGGGATTTCTGGTGCAGGCTGTACTGCTACTGGTGCAAACTACATTATCCTTGTGGCATTTCCAGGATGGCAGTGGCAATGGCAATGTGGCATCCACTAGTGATCCAACAGGGGTCCTTGACCATATTCAAACCTCTCCCTCCTGTGCTGGGAGAGATAAAAAATGCTTTTAGCTGGACCAATTTATATAGTGTTCTCCTGCTAAAATGTAAATGTTCAGTAAGTAGAAGCACTGTTTTGGTAAGCAGGCTTTTAAATTGATTACTGCATTGTGACAATCCTAAGAAAATACAATTGATCTCAGCTTCTTTATAAACAAACTATTAATGTGGAAGGAGTAAGGCATACTTACACATGAAAAGCATTTATGTGTGTATCTCTACATAAGTGAGAAATGAGTGTTAACTTGAACAGGAATGGGAATGGCATATGAAAACATGTTTTTGTGATTGTGACTGTAGTTCTGGAAAGGTTAAGTGAACTATTGGTATTCTCTTTTTTTAGTGAATGTTTCTCCAGTGATTGCAAACTTGTGCATGTCAAATTTAGGGAATTGACTAGAAATGTGTACTGTCACGAGCTATTTAGAGTTTTATTCTGTCTTTAGAATGGTTTGTTTTGATTGTGATGCAAGAGGTGCATTTGTTCAGCTGGCTATCTCTGTATCCAAAGCATTACAGGTATTATATTTTGCATCTCCTGTTTTCACAAAAAGGTACCTTTTATCTGTCATACTGTGAAAACTGTACATTCTAGAGTTAGACCAAGTATTCTAATTCAGAACAGTCACACGATGATTTGAAGACAGGTGCATAAAAGGCCTGGTCCATTCTTACTGGCTCTTTAGGAGCTAGGTGCAATCCTTACCTGAGCTCACCTCCCTGGCTGTCCCTGAACCCGAGGTGCAGAGTCACTCTTCATTGTGTAGCACCATGTGTTTTCAGATTTCCAGCCCATGGGACTCTTTTAAAGATGAAATTGAAAGCCAGAGGCTGAAATTCAGCAGATGGACCCACATAAGAGCTGCCTCTGCTCCTGCGTCCTAGAGAGCTGGTAAAGACATACTAGTGCCCTTAAGAATCAGCACCCACCCACTCTCAAATACAGAGTGTGGCTGTTCCAATTTACTCAGCACTGTGTTCAGCAGACCTCAAGTAAATATTTGATATTTATCTACATCAGTTTAATGAGCGCATTAAAGTTTGCTTCTGAAAACAGTTTAATAAACATTTTGTGATTTTAATTTGAATATTTACACTAGTAGGAAAATGAAAACATAATAACTTTAGACAAAAAAATTAAGTGGGTTTCTTAAGCAGAGAAAGCAATACAATTAAAAACCAACGGCTCATACTGCTGTTCACAATTAAATTTTGGGTGCAAATGAATGCAGTATAGGATAGTCTAATACTTGAACAGCATACAGTGTCAGTAATACAGAAGAATGCATAAACTATATTTCTTACGTCCAAGTTCCCAGCAATATCCCAAATGATAATGGGATTATTTAAAGCATAATGGTTGACTTTTTAAATTAATGCATCAGTTGTTATCATTTTATTTGGATTCTGGAGTCTAACTTGCTAAGTACTGTGTCTAGTCCTTATACATTTTACTTGAACAGATTAGTTCTGTGAGCTGTTATTGTTCAGTGCTGCACCCTTTTTCCTGTAAGCACCACTGATAGATGTTTGCGAGGAATTAAAACTGTTCTTTGTTACTTATTGTATGGTTTTCTCATTACAAAAGCAATAAAGTGTTGGTTACTTGGGAGATAGCGTAAAAATGTCAAATAAAGTTGATTAGAATATGTGCTTTTGATAAGTCTTTTTATAGTCCTTCTAGCTAAGACTTTGCAGCTGTTCTATTGTTTACTTCCAGTAAATAAAAGTCTGCATATTGATAACACATTGGTTACATGTGTATAGGTTCACCTATGAGAAGGGTTGTTTACATGAGGAAATATAAATACTGTAATTGCATTTGATCTGATGAATCCTAACAAAGACTTGTCAGATGTTCAATTATAAATGTTAGCAGCTATTTATTTGCTTGGAAAGCTATGTATATCTGCAAAACAAGTAGACTTCATAATTTCATCAAATAAGGAAATTGCTTAGTAGCTTGCTACAGGCCACTTTTCTTTCCTGTCTTACAACTATCATAGTCAGTTCTCTTCATAACCACTCTGATACATGAAGTTGTAATGCATGGAGCTTCTGGCTAAACATCTTAAAGGAAAACAAAATAATTTGTGACTGAAGTGGATATGTCAGGGAGATTGCATTGTATCTGGACTCAAAGTGGAGGTTTGTATGGATTATGACCTGTACTCACCTTTACTGAGCAACTGCCTTTCCTCACTTGGGCTGACAATGAGAAGGCTGCAAGGAGCTTAGCCCCTGGAGGGTACATTTGAAGGCAACTCCTTGGTTTGATACATGAAACCTTCCTGAGATCTATCTCAGGGGACCTCTTTGCCTTTCTTAATTGGAACAATTAGTTAAGACATTTGCACAGTCTGATGGCCAGTGAATGTTCCTAACCAACAGAGCCTTTTTGCACTTCAGCAATTGCGGACGTCCAGGGATAATCAGGCATGGAGCGGCTACACACTGCGGAGCTATTTTTGTCTTGGAGCAGCTATGAGCGCACAGGATTGTCCCCAATTTCTGAGCTGTGAAGAACATTTTCGTGCTCCACAGCTATTCTTGGAACATCTACCGCACTCCTAGTAAACTCCTTTTCACGTACATTCATATGCAGACTGAAGGTGGGCAGCATGGCCACAAGCCCACAGTCTGTTTGCCACAGCAATGGCCTCCCGCTAATGGCTACTGCTATGGCAAGTGATGATTCCCAGATGGGAGTGACCACACTTCCGTGGCACTTAAGTGTCCAAAAGTTCTGAATGCTGTCCTCCATAATGGTTCCTCCCTAGGATACAGCCCTGGGAAGGTTAAATGTGAAAAGGCCCAGTGTCCGCATGACATACATTGGCGCATGCCACCGAGCTTGAGACTGGGGTGAGAGGCAGTGGTACCCCACAAAGGCTGCATTGCTTCTGGAGTTGCTAGTTGGAGCTATTTTAGCTCAGTGCTATCTGCTTGAGCGGCTGCTTTAGTTGACTACTGGGGAATGTGTAGGAGACCACTTCAAAGAGGTCTCCCCTTAAAGTAGGCTACAGGGCAGGTTTCCTGCCATAGAGTACTCCAAGGCCTAGTCCCATGTAGGGAGGCTGTTCCAGATGCTGCCTCAAATTCTCCATTCTTAGCTTATCCTCTAACTTGCCTGTGTTTGGTGACTGTATGTAATTATTGCCCCCGTTTAAAGTTTGGGCACTTCCTATTTATGCACCTAAAGCGTCTACAATCCTGAAAGTATTTAAACTGAGTTGTAAACAATCATGGAAAGAATTGCCCATTGAAAAGAAGAGCACCCCCCAGAAAAGCACTCTTAGCTTCCATCATTGGTAATAGATGATTTAAGATATAAAACCGCAATTTTTTGTTCAGTACCAATGGAGATGATGATGATTATTTTGGCACTTTCAACTTATCGGTTGTAGAGAAAATCAAAGTATCTTGCTATTTACTTTTGGTTTTAGCTTTTATGTAACAAATGGGTGCTAAGGAATGGAATAAAGCAAAAGCGAGTGTTTTCCATCAGATTATTTTAATGCCTTTCAATAAACAAAAGTTTTATTTACATTTACCTAGTGTGGATAAAACCACTCCATACAGTTTCCTACCTTAAATAATTCAAGCAATAGTTTTGGTCTTTAAAAAAAAGGAAAGTTATGATACTCAATATACAAAAAAAGTAGAAATATTTTAGAAGGCAAGAAATGATGTTCAAACAATAAGTATGAACTGAACCTTATCTATGAATTGGTCATCAACTAACAAATTTAAAAACAGTAAGCACAGTCCAGATCTATGGCAGACCCAGTGCTCCCGTCTGGAGGATACCCATAAAGTCAAAAGAGCCTTGATTCCCTTCCCTTCTTTCCTGCGCAGGCAACTGTAATTTAATATGTGAATAAGAAGATGTCAGTAATCACAGAATATCCTGGACAGAAAAAGATCAGGCAATCCCCAGGCAAATAAAGCTGCTTCTAGTTACTTGTAGAAATCAGAGTTGGTGACTGCCTGATCTTGTATACAGTATGTTCCACAGATAGGTCTCTTTAACCTGTGTTGCAGATGGTTCACTGCAGTATGCTGAGGTCTTTCTGAGGAAGGGCTGGCCTCGTGCTAATTTGACTTTGAGCTATTTAACACTTTTTACAAACCTGGAATATAACCGGTAGCTAGCAGGCAACTGGACAGATGTGTTACTACGAGAGTTGCCTATCCATTGTACTAAACAGCTAGGCTGCCTTGTTCGATACTTTCAAAACCATTAATGCAGCTGCACAGGGCGTACAGCAATAACAGAAGCATTGTGGAAAGAGGAAAGTATTAAGGGTTTATGAAGCTTGCAGGAATCCTGTATGCAAAGATAGATGCAAAGATTGTGGAAGCAAGCTGTGCTCATTTAATGATTCTAAAAAAGAAGCAAAGATGCAAAGTGCAGGTGCTCCATTTAACATCTTTCAGTAAATTACTTTATACATTATTAATCTATAATAAAGTGACAGTGTTTTCATTCATTAAGCCTTTCAAACATTCAGATACAGGTTCTTGAAGGTTTTTTTTCTGATTACATTCCTGCTAATATTAGTTTTAGATGAAGATTGATGCAATTTCGCTATGAATTCTTAATCTACCACACCAAAGATTTATAGTAATTTTAGGTTCAAAATGTCAACAACACACACTTACCACATATATATATGTATGTATGTTTGTATGTATTTTTATTATAATTATTTTTAAAAAACCCTCTCACTTTAAAAAGGGGTACTATTAATTGTTTAGGTCAGGTTACTAACGGTTGTCAAGGCAAGTCCCTGGCGGTATCCCTGAAGAATGTTTTTTAAAAAGTATTAGGAGCCACTATCCTTTTAAAAGAAAATAAACCTATATAAAAGAGTCATCCACCAGGGATGCTGCAGAGAACTTACTTTTCCATCCTAAACAAATTGACAGCATCCCTTTCATTTTTCCCTGTGTCTCAGAGGCACAAGGCCTCAGTGCCTGTAGGAACTCCAGCTTCCCCATTCACTCCCAAGACGGAAACAGATCTGTGTGAACAAAAGGCTGCTAAGAAGCCTTCTCTCTGCCAAGTAAATGGAGAGGAGCTATGAATACCCTACAGGACACAGCTCTTGTGCCACTCAAGTCTTCCTGTTTCTTCTGTACCCTCCAGATTTCAGGCAAGTTTTTAGAAAGATACATGGACATTCATTTCTAGAATTAAAATTGAATTGTCACCACTTGTCCATAGATAGCAAGGCTAATAATATACACAGCACTAACAATGATCCCTACCCACCCCCCACCCATGTATGTCAGCTAGAACAAGCATTCTGGTCATGTTCCCCACAAAAAAGTAGTAAATTCAGTACAAGCAAATGTTGACATCCCACCATGTTCACAGAGGCAAGAAAATACCAGGACCTGTGCTGGGTAGTAATAAATGTTATTAAAAACCTAAAAGATTTAAAAACAAAGCAAAAAACAACAAAAAAGAATCTTGACCCACTTAGCCAGATATAGCAGAAATGTCATAGTCACTTGCAGATATAATGGGTTTACCCATCATCCGCACATTCTTAGCATTAGTAATCCTTGCCATCATACATACTGGTTTGTCAAAATATCGAACGAGTGCAGGTTCAGTTAAGAGAGAAGCCAAAAATTGCTCAAAGGTGATGGCCCAGTCTCGGTCTATGCTAGTACTTCTAGGCAAAGAAGTGGGATTGTTGCTTCTCACTAACACCGTATCCTCACCAATGTCTTCACAATGCAGCTTGTCCTCTTCATGAGAGCCTGTGCTCAGGACTGAATAGGAGGACATAGAGCTGTCATCTTTAGTATCATCATCTGAAATAAGCATGGAAGAACCAGCTCCATTGTCCCGAGGAGAAGAATCTTCTAATTTAATGTCCTCCATCTGCGTACTGTCTCCACAAATATTTTCTTCCTCGTCAGCTAGGAAGGCACCAGGAAAAGGAACTTGTCCCTCAAGCTGATAGTGTTGGTTCCCCTTCTTCTGAAGCAGCGCATTCTGAATGGCTTTATTGCTGCTCTCTGGCTCTTTCACAGGCTGGCCACTAAATAACTTACCAACCTCACCAATCTCCAGAAGCAAACTTGTCACAGCTGCAGTAGCATGATAAAGATCTTGCTCATTGGGGTCTTCGCTAAACATATTATACATTGTCTTGCACAGTTCAATAAACTGCCCCTAGGTGAAAAGAGAATTAACAATCATACAATGGCCAATGTTTCTAGACAATCTGCAGGACTACGGAAGGTACCTTGAAAATGAGGTGGAAGAAAACCCAATAGAAGGAGGAGGGTTGGCTTTTCTACCCCGCTTTCCTCACCCATTTAAGGGTATTCAAAGTGGCTGACAAAGCTTTCTGTTCCCCTCAATAGAACACCCTGTGAGGTACCTGGGACTGTGAGAGCTCAGTAGAGTTGTGACTAGCCCAAGGTCACCCAGCTGGCTTCATGGAGGAGTGCAGAATCAAACCTGGTATTCCCAGATAAGAGTCTAGCTTTTATCTTAGACCAGAATGGTATACATCAGCCTAACCTTCTCTTCGCAAACTATAGCAGAAAAATATAAAAATGGATCTAACAGGCTTAATCACCAAAGACAACTATGTACAAAACCACAGGTAAAATCTGTATAAAGAGAGCAAACCATCCTAATGTTCTAAGATCTCCAGGACAGATTCAGGCCTTTTCTGCACTGGGCCTTATTCTGGAAGCCAGCCATCCACATGCTAGTACAGACTACAGTAAGCCCCAGACGACACCCCTGCACCAGCATGTGGGTGGTGACCTCCTATTCCAAAATATAATCTAGAATAAGGCCCAGGTACATTCTCCAGGTTGCGAAATAGGCAGAGTGGAGCCATTTGCCAGGATTCCAGAGCAGGTGAAGATTTTGCCCTTGTTTTCTGCTTGAGATGCTCATAAGCAATTGGTGGGCCACTGGGTAGGACAAGATGCTGGACTGGATGGGCTGTGGCTTGATCCAGCAGGGTTCTTCTTATGTTCTTATGTACTGCTTTTCACATATCATTTTTAATAGTACCATGTCTGGACAGTAGCAATATAGAGCAGGACAGAAATCTAAATAAACAATTATTGATCTATTAGGATGCAAAAGACCACAAACTCCTGTAAACTCTGAAGCATCAATTTGTTTAAAAAGAAACATCACAGGTACCAAGAATTGTTCTAGGCATGTGTGGCATTCATTTTCTTCCTACTTGTGGAAAGGCATGGTACAATCAAACCTGTGTCCTTTCCGCTTATTTAGTTCAGATGTCCGAACTGCACGGATTTCTCCTGGTGTGGTCCAGATAGGCAAACTGCTGAGCTAAGGAGACAATGGCTTGATACAATGTAAGGTTGGATTTCCCCTGGTCCCTGTTGTAGTGCACAAATGATGAGGGAAAAATAACAGCAGTCTGGATTGGGGTGGGGTGGGTGCTGACTCACAGGATGTGCTTACTTTTTTTCCAGGCACAAACAAAGCTTACCTGATTAAGTTTGGGCAACTCCTTTGTGTTTTTTGCTTTGGCTTTGTTTTCTTGGCTCCACATTCTGAGGTAATTCCTGTTTTCTTGCGAACTCTTCTTACTTACTGAAAATAAATGAACCAGGAAATCAAAGGGATTTTGAAATTAACATCTTTTGAAAAAGAAATATTTATCATCTTTCCATGTTGGCAAATAAGAAAATTGCATACCTTTCTCAGTTTTCACACTCACATTAACAAATCCTTCATCTGCTGTGTGTTTGTTCCTGCTGTCTACTCCAACAACTAGTAAATTCAGAAAAAAAAGTATATTTACTTTCAAACATCTCTGCATTTCTATTAAACTATGGTATATAAGCAAATACAATTCAGGAAAATGTAGGATCTGCCCAGATCTGTAAAAAGATATGTCAAGTGAAACTAAGGATGGTGAAAATTGTCCTTTACAAGAGATCTAGGTACTAATGTGGCTTTATAAAAAATGTAAAATCCTGTACCATGTGTGCAGTCTGGTGTTATGTCTTCAAAGAAGTACTGGGTTGCTTCAAAAGCAGAATCTGGCTCTTCTTGATCAGAGGAAGGGTCTATGCAAAGAAGCATCCAGAATTAGCATAGTCTTGATGGGTCACTCAACACACCCACATAAACAGAAATCAGAAATACACCCCCACATAAACAGCTTACACAAGCAAAAATATTTCAGTAGCAGTTAAGATAATATACACTAACACCACTTTTGTGGTACTAAGCACCGCTAGACACAATGCAATTTTCTTCTGGGTAGACCAGTGAAATGTAAGTTTACAAAATAACATTTTCTATGTACAAATATTTCTATATGTATCAGATCCAGCCATACTGAGTGTGTGCAGCTTTTTCGACAAAGGCTAAATTATCACAGAAATTCAGTGGCTGATATTGTAAGATAAACAGTGAGACAAATTTTGAGACGAAGTCTAAAAACATGCTCTAATCTGATGAATTAAAAAAAGTCAATGATTCCACACCCATTGTAGACATGGTAAACACGGTCTTCAAAATATTTTGATTACTAGTTCCTGCATTCTTGACCACGAGAATACTGGAGATTTGTACTGTCATGACTTTCAATATCATTTTTTAAATTTAATTAAGCTATGCTGTGGGGGATGGGGAAATCCCACACTAATCCAGAGGCAGTGGTGACATTTTCTTAGCACTCTCAGAATTCCAGATGTACCAACAGATCCCCAAAGGATAGCAACACACAGTAGATTTTTAAAAAGTTGTCTAGATTGACTCTCTTCTTACCTGGCAAAACATGCATTCTATAAAGCAGTTTCAATTTTTCTGTAAGATCTCCATGGCATGCTGCACCTAGAAAAAATTATGTGAATTTCATCAGAGATGCTAGTTACATAGATATCTACTATTTTAAATAAAGTGTTATGCCTAATCCAGATTTCATTTCCACTGACATTCCCAGCAAAAGAGTTATTTAGCTACCAAAAAAAGAATAAATTGTTTATTTACAGTTTGACGCAAAGCAGGTTATTGCATCAAACTGGAAATCAACAGCACCTCTCCCCTTACAGTAGCAATATACCACTCTGTGGGCAATACTCACTATGGATCTCTCAGGTGTTCAACCTTGAAGAATGCTAAGTCAAGCTGATGAACTAGCCTTTTACACTACTTGGCAAAACCTCTTCACCTATGCTCCTACCCATTCTTATGTTTAATATTCCTAGCTACCACTGTTTAACATACTGGTTGGTATATGCCTTTCCACCTATCTGCTATACTGTAAGCAAGGCTGCTTGTTGAGGTTTTGTACGGCTGTATTGCTGTTACGTACGTTTTTAAATTTAAAATAAAGAGTTAATTTTAAATATTTAATTGGGTAGTAATTATGCCAGATTGGTTCTCAAATGTACTAAAATATATAAACTCAAATATCCTAAACTACTTCAGAGGGCAAAGAGTTGAATGAATGAATGAAATGTATTGATTAATCCATTGACCAAACCAAACTTACAAAAGCTAACAAATAAATGAAATTAGAAACACCCGCACACTTAACCTTTTTAAAGCTTCTATGTAGAGTTGGAGCTGTGGCTTGCTATGAGCGCACAGAATTAGAGCCTGCACAATACAATATACTGGCTTGTTCTATAAAGATAAATAGACCTAATTATTTCCTTGAGGTAATAAAGGAATGACTGAAATTAGCATACAAGCTTTTTCTCTATTTCTGTTGTACTACAAGCCTTTAACTAGGCATACTGTTAAATTAATTGCCTTCCCAATGTTTCACTTCACAAAAAAGAATCTAAATGTGAAGAGCAGATGCCCCTTGTTTTGGGGGCATGGAGAGTTAGAGTGTTTGTGATCCCACTTGTAGTAATGATTTAGGACTCACACGCAGGATGGTTGCCAGGTGAAAAGTATGAGTTCTTTACTGAAGATTTACAGACTTTTTATGCCCAGTTACAGAATACATTTCTGTTAACTGGATATGGTGCTTGGAGTTAGAAGGGACTAAAATCACTGCTTCATTCACAGCTTCCCATATCGATTTTTGCCAACCAAATGGTCTTCAGGTGGTTTGGACTAGAACTTCTATCAGGCCAAACCAATGGGAAAAGAAGTTAAGACTTAGAAAAAAAGAGAACTCAGTTGTTGGTGATAGGTCTACACTGACTGACAAAAGTTTTTTCAGGTTTTCAGACAGTGTGAGAATGGTACTGGGGGTCTTTTTTTAACAAAGAGCTAGCAGTGCTAGATGGGCTAATTTGGGATCCTGAATCTGGAGGTTGCCAAGATGATACTATACAACAAATGATACTATATTAGTGTACTATAATACAACAATATGTGTATCTGTACATGATACTATGGTCTTCCCCATCTGTCTATGAGAGACCCTAAACCAATGAAACAAAGTGTCCCAGTAAACATTTACTTTTTGCTGTCTACACTTGGAGCAGTTTCACCCCTTATTCTGACTTTTGCCCCCAAACTAAGGATGATTGGACACACTCCCTTTTCCTCTTACTGCTACTTTGAAATGAAGAGTTCATTTTTTTATCAGTTAGGTTCTTGCCTATGCAGCACAATAACAATGTTTTGACAGGAATCCACAACACTATATTAGGATTCTACATGCATTTACAGACAGGGAGCCTTTGGCTTTGTTAGTACTATATTGCTCATTAAAGAGACATTATTGCTTTTGAACAATTAAATATTAACAATCCCTAATGTACCTTGTATAATTTTATCAAAGATATTAGCGTGTATGTCTCTGTGTGTATGTCTCTGTGTGTGTGTGTTATGTACACACATTTAAAATGTAATATTTCACGTCAAACCAATGATTTAACCGTTCATGCACTCTTCGTACTTAGCCCAGAGACAAATTCTCGAAAGTTGATTAAGGAGTCTCCATTTTCATCCAGCAATCTGAATAACCGTGCAGCCAATACATCAGAATGAGTCCCACAGGCCCAAGGAAAGAGGAGAGCAAACATCCCCTTGAACTGCTCGAAGTCAATGCGGTACTGTTCCAAATAAGGCAAGCTTGGATCATGACGGTCAATAGCATTGCTGGTGCCTCCCCAGTAGCAGCTTGTGAGATGCTCTGCCTGAAGACAAGCAAGTTACAGATGTTTTACTATATAACTACTCCAGGAACAGCACCAGCACAGCCGTGATTTATGCTCGTCTGAAACAAATATGCATGCTGATAAATACATTCCACCTCAACTAGTGCTGATTAGGGATGCATCAAACTGCGGTTTGTCTAACATGAACTGCCTAAAGAGGGAAAAAAACCCAAGGAAGTCCACGCTGCCCATCCGTGGCTGTCTGGGAAAGGGGGAAAGAGTGCAGGTGAATGACAGGAACAAACACACACACAAAAATTACAGCAGTGCTCACCATGTCCTTCCCTGAGTCTGGGCTCTCTCAGGTTCAGCGATCTCCCTCTGCTGGCCCTGCAGCCTGGAGGGGGCAGGACCACGTGGCAACTGCAATGATATCCGCCTGTGAGAAACTCAGCCTAAGGGAAGGACAGGAGTGCTGCTGTAACACTTTCTCCGGGATACCTCCCACATTTTCCTGAGAGCTACCCGTACATGGGATATTCCTCCCTCTCTTTGGGCACTTTACCTTTGGTGAACTGCAGCTCCGTTCATTCCTGGTGCTGGCAAGGTTTAAGATTTCATTACTATTACTACCAATGGGTGTTTTCCCACTGTCACTAAAAGTACCCATTAATGGGTACGTAATGGCATTTTTGTACCCATTAATGGGTACTTCTAGTGACAGTGGAAAAACACCCAATAAGTGTTCTGAAGACCAGTCAAGTGACACAGGCAAAGTGGAAATTGGATGGAAGTCTTCAACCAGTTTTCCTAACTCCACACTGGTCTGCTGCATACCAGAAATGAGATTTAGAAAGTTCTAAGGAAAATTTCCAGCTGCCACCCCATTTCAGACATCCCACAATTCTCCGTCTACAGGCAACTGCTGATTACTATCAGGTTTAATTCAGTGGTAAAGCAATTAAATATACACATACACAGGGCTAAGGAACTACCACTCCCACAACCCTCAGACAGGGTGATGAGTTGCAATAATAATGAGAACCACACTTCAATAACATCTGAAGGGAGACAGTTCAGGCAGGATTGGCCTCAATTGGTAGGGGCAAATTAGAACAGGAAATATCCACAGACCGAGGATGCTATGCAACAGAATACTGCCCACACGGCCCTTACTAGTGGGTTATCACTGCAATTAGAGGAGGTGATGATAACCACCACTTCTGCCAACTGCTGGTTTTCTCTTCATGGCAACGATTTGTAAAGTGCGGCCTGTGTTGGATGGGACTGCACTATACAAGAGAAAGCTGCATTTGATTAACCACATAAAGCGACTGTGCTAGACAAATACTGTGTTGCGTGAGAGACAACAGCCGTATTAAATAATTCATGAAGAGGATTATCTTTTTCAAATTTACCTTGAAAAGGGCATAGAGTTCTTCCAACTCATCTATCGTAAAAGCAGTTTCCGTTACTATTGTTCTCACCTTTCAAAACGTAAAAACAGAGACAAGGTTAGGAACACGGAAGACATTACAAATCCTAAACTGATTACAAAAGCACTCCAAGAACCTACCACATTGCGTTTTGTAGTGTCTTCAAGTGTTTGGATGACCTTTAATCGCTGTTTGAATCTCATTTGTTCTATCAAATCTGCTCGTATGCTTCCAAATTTCTAAAGGGAAAATATATTACTCAGTTTTGCTATAGGAAACTGCTCTAAACAGAATTCAACTTTAGTTTAATGCCGGGAGCACAGACAAATGTAAAACCACAAAACAAAACAAAAATACATTTCTTATGTATCATCTCGATATAGCAAGTAATGAAAATCTGTTCTTTTACATGCACATAAGAACATAAGAGAAGCCCGGCTGGATCAGGCCACAGCCCATCTAGTCCAGCATCCTGTTGCACACAGTGGCCCGCCAACTGCTCATGGGCATCCTAAGCAGAGACAAGGACAAACAGCAAATGGCCTTAGAAGCGCCCCGTTCCCCCTCACCAGCCTGAACGATGCACCTAGGCATTTGTTCTAGTAGCCATTGATACATCTGTCGTCCATAAATTTGTCCAACCCTACCTTAAAGCCATCTAGACTCTTCCGGCAGCACATTCCATAAGCTGATGACCCTCTGGGTGAAGAAATACTTCCCCCTGTCAGACCTGACTCTCCTACCCATCAGCTTCATAGAGTGCTCCCTGGTTCTAGTATTGTGTGATAGAGAAAAGAAATTTTCTCTATCCACCTTTTCTATATCATGCTGAGGACTGCTGCACTAGAAAGGGGGAAGGAAAGTAAATATGGTGCTTAATAGAGAATAGACATCTAACAACCACAGAACCAAAATAAATGTTAACGTTTGGATGTATTAAAGGGTGTGTCCAGACTGGGGGATACTGCACATTCAGATGTGCAGTTGGTCTGACGCCCAATACTTCACAGCGGCGGTGCATTATGCTGTCACTACTTCACATTTACCTACAATACTGTAGAATAATGATCACTTGTTCCACAGTATCAGGTAAATTTGAAGTTTCCCACCATCTAAGAGGACGACAAGAAACAGCCAACAAGAGCTGAGACTGTAGCTCAGCTCCCATTGGCCATGCCATCCCATGTAACGCACACCTCACCACACACACCACAGAAGTCTCACAGCTGTGAACCTCTGTTTTGAGTGGGGACAACGTGTTGTGACTTTGCAGCCAGGTGAGTTGCAAATGTTTATATAACTGCCAATTTTTATCTGTTAGTTTGGAAGGGACCAAAGACTCATTAAGCCAAGCCCTGTTTAACAGAGTTATAGGAGTCAGCACAATTCAGAACTTATCACAGTTTCTAACTGTATAAATCAATCTCAGGAGTGGAAGCAAGGTTCCTATGTTGAATCTTATTCTTTTAAACTCTTGACAGGACTAATATGTATGCGTGTTTGCCTATGCAGGAAGAGGGAAGTCTTAATACTAACAGCAGGCCTATAAATTTCTACTTGTTTATATTATTTATTTCCATTTATATGCTGCCCTATACCAAAGGTCTCAGGATGGTTATACATACTAAGTTAAGCAGGGCAGCAGATCTTTACATTTCAAACATGTCTTGTCACATTACCTCATAGGAAGTTCTGATGAGTCTGAAAATATCTACTTCAGGATAAGGCCCAGCATCATCACTGAGAAGTGAGTGAAGGTGAGGAATTGGTGGTAAAGTGCTGTCCTTATTAGTCACGCTGTCCAAATACCTACAGTGACAACAGAAATCAAACGGCATATCTTAGTGTACAAAACGTAAAACTACTTCACATAACCCCCCATCCCCCAATGGGAGCAAGAGCAATCTCTTGCTAAAGCTTCATTCCTGACTCTAAACCTGTGTGAATGCTGAAAATGTTTAAATTTCTAAAAATATGCACAATGAATTGTGCTGTGTGGACAACTTGCCTTCAACCTTCCTCCATTTTGGAATGCACAGAAAATGGCTGACTTCCAGGGCCAATTCCTGTGCAACTCTTAATGGGCCTACTCATTCAGAAATAAAATATATTAAGACCGAGAAAAGATTTTTGGAATGTCTGCTGCCTTAGAGGGAGGGAAACAACTTGGGCAGGATCCTTCTTGCCAAAACTTTCATCCTATCATGTTTCATTTTACATACCGTATATTCCGGCGTATAAGACGACTGGGTGTATAAGACGACCCCCAACTTTCCAGTTAAAATATAGAGTTTGGGATATACTCGCCGTTTAAGATGACGACACCTGGCGTATAAGATGACCCCTGACGTTTGAGAAGATTTTCCTGGGTTAAAAAGTAGTCTTATACACCAGAATATACAGTATATTAGGCTCCTGCAACACAACCCAGTTGTCACTGCTGACATGCTTATTCATATGTGTACGTGCATGTGAGATTATTATTTTGTTTAGTCTCAATATGAACTGCAGGAGAAAAGGAGACAAGACAAACTTTAAGGGGGTGAGTTGGAGAAGTGAGGATGATGGGAAAAAGAAAGTCAGGAAGATGGTCACTCTGGGAATGGTCAGACATTTTAGATTCACTGGTTACTTAGGAGAGTGACTGAGGAGGAGGAGCCTAGTGACAAAGAATTTATAGTGGGAGGGGCTCCCTCCATTGGTTGTTTTGCAAGTGATAGGCCACATAACCCATCCGTCTAGTCGACTGTCATCCGCAGAGAACAGAAAGGCATGTAGAAGAGTGTACACTTCTGTGGGCCTGTTTAGCAAGGGGACCCATTTCCAGACTTTCCAGCATCTGAAGCTGCTGTCTATGGTATTCCATAGATTTGTTGTAATGATTTCTTGTACTAAAAAAGAATAGCTGGCACCAGTCTACCATAAATAAATAAACCTTCATATCGGTTTTGCATTTGTACAAAACAGTCTCAATTAGGAAAAAGAAAGCCTACACTTTCCCTGGGGAAAACTTAATTGTTTCCCCTACTGAACAAATCAGCACTGACTTATGTGTAGAAGTGCAGTCATATCAGATATATTTTTCAGTAAACACCTTCAGAGCTTGTAAATGGTTCTGTTCAGGCATCCTCACGCCACAGTCAAGGTTGACTACATTTGCCAGACATAAGACAGATTCTTATTGTGAAATGAGGCTCTATACACCCTCCACCTTTCTGTAAAAAAAAACCCCTCAATTATCTGTTAAGTTGCAGCTACAGTACTACCAGGGGGCCAATTAGTAAGACAGAACAAGGTAACTCAAAGTCTCCCAATTAATGACTACTTTCTTCTTACTTTACTGAAAACTCTTTGGGAACACAAAATTATTAGTCTAAATGAGAGGTAGAGGATTTGTATGCTGTGCTATGAATTGTATTCAAACCAGATTAATGACTTCATATGATTGATGAAATAGAAATAATTTGAAATACACACACAATAATACTACTAGTAAATTCAATATGAAACAGAAACATTGCATCTAAAATTCAATAAACTCAACAGTACATTGAAATGATCCAGATTTGATATGTAACATTTAGATAATATTTTTTTTTAAAAAGCAACAAAATCAAATCTAGGCTTACTACTGGCATTAATTTTGCTACACTTTGCTGCATTCCAGGAACCACAGCAGCGTGGCATAAATAAAGTTCAGCAGGACAGAGTCTTTTGGCTTATGTCAGGAGTTATTACTTTAGAAATTCTGTACCAAAAGAGGGAGGGGCAAAATTTACCTTCCAAGCACAGTCATAGCTTCGCCATCATCTTTACAATTCAGTAGCTTGTCCACATTTGCATCTAGGACAGCCAGTGCTAACTGGAATATCACCTTTATGCCTTCATAGAAGAAACAGTCCACAACCACCACAGCACTTTCAAAGGGCATGACACTGAGGAAGAGTGTGAGGAACCAGGAAAGAGAGATTGTGGAGATGACTCCCAAGTCTTGCATGCAGTCATAGAGCTGAGGCACATAATCACGAGCTAATTCTTCAAACACACCTTGGTCTACAAGAGCTCCTGCAAAATACAATTAGCAGTTTGACACTATGTAAAAATCTAATTCACTGGAACGCATACTTACATCCATGTAGGAAAACCATGGAAGCATCTTCTCTCTTAGGTTGCATCCAGACAGGTTGTAAAACCTGTGATTATCCTGGAGCTATGTTGGGTTTGCCACACACATCAGTGACAATCTCAACATAGCCGTGAGATATTAGGGTGATATCCTGCAATAACATTATTGTGGGATGATTAACTCTCAACTTGGGTTTCACCTAAACAGCAAAAGGACTTACCTGGTCTGGATACTTGCTTGTGCAATCTGTCATCTTAGGAACAGTTACCATGCATGCGCAGGGCCAAACCAGGCTTAAAATGAAAGCCATGTATATGAATGGGACAATGACTTCTGGGTATTTTGGACAGCCAAAATACCTGGATGGATACATCATGCCACTGGGAACCGTGTCCACACATGTAAGTCCTTTCCCTTGTTCTCTGCTGTTCTGCAGCTGTCTGGGCAAAATGTGATTTATTCCAGAATATATTTATGCTGGAATATCACTAAATAGTAGTCTATCTAGGCAAGATCTGGGAGTGGCTTTATTTTCATCTGAAATCCATCCAGAATCTTTTTGTCAATAGACAACAAGCATTAAAGCAGTTGACATCTCTAATTTAGATCTTATGGACTTAGGACCTGCTTGAAGCAAACCATCCCAAGATGGGGGAGACTGCTGCTAGCTCACTCTGGGCCAGCTTCAGAGACTGGGACCAAACATTCCTGGCTTCTGAAGTTGGCCAGGGTTCTTTTGGCCACATCCCCATCAAAACAGCATGAGGTTTAGTACACAGAGTCATGGCCCACATTCTGCCTACATAGGGCCCACTCTCTGCCAGAACACTCCATGGCCTGCTTACAAGCAATCCATGATTGGAGTGGGATACTGTATCATTTTTGTGCCTCATCTCACTCCAGTGCTCTATCCAATGCAGATGAAGTGTTCCAACAGAGAGTGTGGCCTCTGTCAGACCACTCTATTTCCCCATTGTAGTGCAGACAAAGTGGTATAGCAAGTCTGTGCAGTCACAAATACTCCAACCAATGAAATGACATTCAGCATCAAGGAATTTAAGTATCTCTCAAAAGCAAAGCATATCTTATTCTCAGGAAGGCTAAGAGCTACACCTAGAATACCCCATGGTAAAGCTCTGGAGGAATTTCATTTCACTTACCAACAACTCTTGTGTTGTAATAATCAGGTAGCATGCGCTCACACAAAGCCACAAGCAGCCAAAAAGCTTCTTCTTCTTTTGCATACAGAAGCAGTACTGATGTAACAATATTCATAGCCTAGAAAGAATTTTTAGAGGGTGTATACTAGATTTTAATGTCTAGTAAACATATAGTAAATATATATATTTAAACATATAAATATAAATATATTTAAATATATTTAAATATAGTAAAGCTACCTTTTTATAAAGGTAGCAGTGGTTCTATGTCGCGGAATACTTTCTGGAAACAGTGAGGTCACACAGTTCACCCATTCTGTTTTTTTAGGCAGTGCATAAAAAAACTGTTTCAAAGTATTCACCTGTTGGTGAGCATCAGCAAATAAATGTTCCACAAAATAAAATAAAGCCCATAGCTGGGCTTTCCCCATGGTGGAGAAGCATTCTGTGAAGCCCTTACAGTGACATCTGTTAGGTGACTATTGAAAGATATACCTTGCCACCCAGGGAAGAGTTAAAGCAATTATTTTAAACTATTTATTTATTTATTTGCACACCTAAGCACAGTTCTTAAAACATTTAGCCTTAGTTTTCAACAACAAATTCCGGGACAAAGGAATGTGGAATCTTTGATTAAATCTTAAAAGAAATCTTACTTACTTGACAGTACCCTATGTTTGGATTTCTGAATGCATAAGCAGTTAGCACTCTTCTCAAAGCTGCAATACCCATTTCATTTTGGAATGCAGGATGCTCTGGCAGAGACCGATGTAAATCCCTCTCAATTTCTTCTGTGGCAAGATTGTACTTTCCCATAGATTTCTCCACTAAGTCCTCATAATAACCGGCATGAGTAGCCATTTCATTAATAGCTCCTATCAATACAAGAGAACATAGTTTCAAATGAAAAGAGGAGATCATGGTTACAGGTTGGGTTCTGAGGCACCGGCACAGCTAATGCTAGTCCTCTGAATATATAAGTGCACATATATATGTGCATGTGCATTAATTTAAGTACAATAGCAGATTTGCAATTTTACATATCATAGTAAACTAAAGATAAATTGCAAGATAAAAGCAATCCCATCTTCAGTAAGGAATTCCATGAAAACTCTAAACTGTAAATCCCAGTACTGGCTCAATGCTATACACTGTGTTTAACAAAGCATCCTTAGTTGTCCCTTAATCTGAAAGAACATGGCAAGAAATGCAAGGCAATGATTTAAATTATCAGCATCCTCAAAAGCTTGGATTTTCTATTGCCTAGATCTAGCTGTAAAACTTAGCCTGAAAAACAATTCTATTGTGAATAAGCATGTATGAAATGGTAAAGCGGATACCTGTCTTTTACTTAAATAACTGGTCCATCTAGGTCAATATTAGTCATACTGACTGGCAACAATTCTATCGAATTTAGCTGGGAGTCTCTCAGCCTTAGCTGGAATTCCTGTTGATCAAAACTGAATATTTAATATGCTATCTAGGTATCTACTGTTGTCTAGATATGGATTGCTGTCGAATGGAAAACACTGACAGGCTTTATTTGCATCATGATAGCTGTCACACTATTTATTTACAAAATCTTTATATTACTCACTAACATGAAATTATGGTAATATCATCCCTGATTCATGATATTAACAAGCATATTTCATGTACTTACAACTGCATAGGGTCTTGGTATTTATGACCCAGGTTAACCTGTGAATTGGGGAGCTTCTATGGGAATCTGTTTCACTTGAGCTTTCATATTTTCCAATATCTCTTTCAATTTTCCCTACCATAACTAATCGAGTATCATCACCAATTTTGCTATCTCACTGCTTATCCCTACTACTAGATCATTTTTTAAAAGCACCGGTCCCAAAACTGACTTGCTAGACTTCAGTTTTACTTCCCCCCACTCTAAGAATTGTCCATTTATTTCTACTGTGTTTCCTGTCCTTTCACCAGCTACCATTTCCAGGACAGGATCTGTCCTCTTATTCCATAACATAGGTTTATACAGGAGATTTGGTGAGGGGCATTGTAAAAAGCCTTCTGAAAGTAAATAGGCAATGTCAGTTGGATCACCCTTATCCACCTGTTTGTTAACCCTTTCACGGTCTGTAAGGCACAATTTACATTTGCAGAAGCCATGCTGATTTCCCTTCAGTGATGCTTGCTCTTCTATGTGCAACACTAATCTTATCCTTAATGATGGTTTCCATCACTTTATACAGAATATATATTAATGTTTAGGGGAGCAATTAGTCTCACAGGGTGATATAGTTGCTGGATAACTTTTTTTTCTTCAATACATGAAATGATCACTTGAAAGCTCTCTCAGCCCATATTAATTTTTATTTGAAAATCTTACACAAGCGAGCATGACAAATATGCAAAAAAGTAAGAAATACTTCTTCATGACACTATAAATATTGAGAAAATAATATTTTGTATTAATACTGACCTGATAGGAGGAGCCAGAGTTCTCCTCTCATGCTTTCAGGAATACCTTTCAGCACAAGGTCTCTTGTTTTCTCAGTACGATACATACAGATGCCTTGACCATATTCTGCAAAATGAATCTTCCAGGCTTGCTCTTTCAAAAATTCCTTTGCCTTAAAAATAATGTATAGTTTAAACTCACCCTAAATTTCTTGAATTCCTCTAATCTCATTTTGAGAACCTCAACTTTGTCATTAAAACCTTTCCATTCTGACCTTATATGTAGGTGTTCATACTTGGACTTTCTAACAGACTATAAATGTGTGCATATATATGTGTACACTGCAAAATAAATACTGTATTCTGTGAGGATTTCCTATAATTCAATTATAATCTAAGCCTGTAATAATACATAGGGGTTTGGGGGCATTCATTTTTTGAAACCACTCCATCTGTGGAGAAGGGGAAAAACCCTCATTTCACAAGGTTTAAAAAGGTGACTTCCCTTCCTTCCTTGATGTTGCCTTTCTTGCTCATGGTTGCTGCTTGCCCATTTTTAAATGGATATGATTAGCTGGTGGCCCCAGCAGGCTCAGATTGGCTAGGAGCTTCTGTAGCCACCTATCCATCTGCCCAACCTCTCCATCTTGCTCAAAGAGTGATATTTTGACATCTGCAGAATGGGCTCATAAAAAGGCTTAGGGTGATGTGTCTTTTTTATATTTTCTGTCTGTCCATAGAGCCTGAGATAAGCTTTTTTTAGTGCATTTGAACATAATCTTAGGTTCTGATGAGGCAATTCTTCTTGGTAAACTTGGCAAACAATTTTAATGGAAAGAAATTGCACATGCACATGGTTATATAGCAACTTTAGAGCCATAATGCAAAGTAAAGATAACCTTGGGCTGAGCTTGCTTCTTAGTGACTACCTGACCACCTCTGTGTATTTTTCTTCACACAAATATGAAGACAATTTGCCATTGTCTTCCTTGGAGGAGATGCTTGGAACTGAAGCTAGGAATTTCTAAATGAATGGAAGGAATTTTTCCCCCCAAAATCCCTCTCAACTGAATTGGGTACTTCCCATGTCATGAAATTGAATCTTTTAACATTTTTCCAAATAAAATAAATAATTACGCTATTGTCTGAGCCCACACACTTGCCATGAATTTAATTATAATAAGAAATATTTTCTAGTGCTCCCTGTATACCCAGCTAGCAATAGAACCAAGTCAAACAAGTAATTAGAGTACAATTCAAAGCCAATTGCCTTTAGCAATTAAAAAGGAATTTCTGTGATCTGGCTGGAAGCCAAGAAAAACCATGACCTACTAATTTTGGGTTGAATTCCTCAGGTGAACGACGTCGGTACATGGTCATCAGTGCCTGTGTTACTGTTGGGATGCTGTTACCATTCAAGTTGAACTGACGTTCTCCATCTACTTCAGAACCAAGGCTTCTTTGGGGACTTGATGAAAGGATGCTACTTGTTCTTGAATAAACCTAGAGGATGGGAGAGGAGAGAAGTAATCATCTACAAATTGTCAAGCATGATGAGAAATGAATGTGAATCAATATGTTTTAACTATGTTGAAATGGTGGCACACATCTCTGTGCCCCAATTGTTAATTGCTGAGGAGATTCAGTCTTTTAATAGCTGTGTGGTAGGAAGCAATTTTGCTCTGCTGGTGTTCTTGTCAAATTGCTCACTCTGTTCTGCTGAATTTGAGTAATTCAAGCTACTGAGCTTGGGAGAGCAGCCAGACTGCAGCACTGCAGCAGGAAAACCACTATAGCTGTGTGTATGCTACCATGAACTCTTAAAAGCCTAGCTTCTCACTCCCACTTCTTTGAATCAAGTCTGCAATCTTTTAATTGAAACTAGTAATAAGTCTAATGACTTCTTGCGAAGAAGGATTCCTGGGAGACGGGGAAACAACATGTGATGTATTTGCTTCAGCGGGCACAAATTCTTCAATTCTTCATCCTTTCACTTAATAAATTTCTCTACTGAAAGCAGCTCTATGCCTACTCAGAATATAAGCAGAAGTTTTAACTAGTCATCTACTACATTATAGATTTACCTGAAGTGCCCCAAATTGCTAACAGAAAAGAGAATTAACCTTTTTAATCCTTCAGGGCATTCTGCTCTATTGTGTTAAAATCTTAATGTGCAACTGATTTTTTCCCCTTAAGATCTTTGCTAAGAAAGACTTGGTAAAAAATACTGCAAAGAACTTATGGGTTTTTTTTTTTACCAGAGGTGCTTCATTTGTCAAGGAAATCAGTATAGCAATGGACTTCAATTCGTTTGGGCAAAGGAAACAGAGCTGAAGTGAGTCTCAGGGTGTACCCAGACAGGTGAAAAAGTACATATTTAATGTACAGCAGCAATCAATTTGAAACATTTACTATGCAGTAGCTGTGCATTATACATCCAATACTCTGTGTTTAAAAATGGGTGAAGACTTATGAGAAGTCGTCTTCACTAGAAAATGTAAGCATGAGTCTTAGCTTGAATTTTAACTGACTCCTGCCATTTTGGTGATTATCCAATCATACAATGATGCAGAACCTTGTGGAAGGTAGCATAGGACAAGGCCGTCTACATGCCGAGCACATGAAAAGAAGAATCTCACCACTGTGACATTACAAAAAGGATGAAACATGGAATTTCACCTGTAAGTAGGGATGAAGTGTTTTTCTTTGGAGCCAATTTACTCTGAACTATTGGTAAAATATGGTTCTAAAGCAGAAAGTAAACCCTGCCTAAATCCTTCCCTAGACTATATGGTTTAACACTATGTGAGAGGTTATCAGGGGAGCAAACACTAAAAAACAAAACAAAACAAAAAACTGGTGGGAGAATAAATGTAAAATTTCTCTCAGAAGCTGTCTTTAAAGATAACCACTGGGAGATTGCATAAAGGCCAGGCTTTACACATGTCTGTCTTATAGGCTTCCATATCGAACTGCTTGGCCATGTGAGGCCAGACCCGATGCGGCAAGGTCTGGTTTTAATGCCACTTTTTTAAAAAAATGAAAGAAGTTCAGATAAAGAGATACTTTGTTCTTTGTACACCAACTTGAATTTGCAGCCATGGAATTTAGCAAACCATGCATATGTATTGCTGTTGCTTCATATGAAACCACAAAAATAGTTAAGACAGTTGTTTTTGCTGTCTTTAGATTTAAGAGAGTACACAGTATAAAAGCTGTATTTCATTATTAAGGGAGGCAGAGAATAGGGGAATCAGAGGTTTAAGTCAGGATTGAAGTCTGTCTGTTACAGAAGAATGTCAACCAAGAATCACAATACTTCATCCTGAGTCTGGTCTGAGCACCCTGCACCCTAGCAAGGTGCTCTGAGCCTTGATAGATAGCAGGATGGGTTCATAATTCTAAAAAATGAAATAAAATAGAGGTCTGTTCACGTGTGGTGCTTTCAGTACATTCTCCCTCCCATTTCCAACCAAGCAATTATTGTATTCATACAGTGTTGCCACACATGATTAGTGGATTGTATTTCATTTGGCAAATGCATCTAAAAGCTTTGTGGCTTCTTAGTGCATGTACTGTGGGATAAGCAAAACCAGAGAACTCATCTGAAAAGAGGGGCGCCAAGCACCTTTACTATACGTTCCGGAGAAGCTTCCTATTTATCCCGTCATTTACCTGAGGAAACAGCTGCCCCTCCCAACTTTCAGGTACCGCTTTTGTTTTTAGTGTATTCATTTTATATTTGATTTTCAGCTAAAAGGTAGGATAAAAATGCAAATAAATAAAATTACTGAATAAACGCTTGCAAAGACTCCAGTATACTACATCTAACTTGAAATGAGACATATAGTACTAATGTATTCATTCATGCCTTATCAATGATCAGTGTAATAATTTTATCAGCATTAAACTTTTTCTTCTTTATGGACTTTTTGTCTAGATAGAGTTTATGCTGGTATAAATTTAAATTGCTAACATAACATGAGATTTTGTTGCTTTCTCTGCAAACACATTCTCAAGGAATTTATCCTGGGAAGCCACAAGCTATTCAAATCCCAATAGTAGCTCAAAGAAATGTCATGGCCAGGAAGGGAGAGAAGATACAAAGTATACAAAATGTTGGAACGGAGAGGGATACATAGCATATATTTTTGTATACAGAAAGAAAGAAAGAAAGAAAGAAAGAAAGAAAGAAAGAAAGAAAGAAAGAAAGAAAGAAAGAAAGAAAGAAAGAAAGAAAGAAAGAAAGATCTCATAACCATACAAGCCTCCTTTGATATCTCCGAAGGCACCATTCCATTATATCTGAAATATGGAAGTTCATGAATATTGAGGGAATCAGAAACTCATTTGTTTCTGATTAGGAAAAATAACTGCAAATTCAGCAGAGAAGTGCTTTCTGCTGATGGTGACACGTGTACAAGAGCGGTGATTAGTAACAATCAATGATGAGGGACAGAATCAAAGGGTCATTTGTAGCTTACTCGGATTCTCAAATATTACATTTGTAAGTTTCAAGGGATTACTGTAACAAGCTAGAAACAAGAGAGTGCCTACTGAGCTTTCCAAGGCTATGATGCATTTATACTTTTGGCTTGTAAGTTACACTCAAAAACAGCATGACTAGAGACCAACAATAGAGTAAATGTGTCATCTGATGTAAAGTTTTGAGCCTTTTAAATGGGCTGTTACCACACAGGATCTTTTTAATCTAACTTCAGCATTGTAGTTTGGTAAGCAGGACACAATTTTCAGTCTTGTTAATTTCCTAAAGCTAATCAGAATTCATAATTAGCACAGCTTTATGCACACTCCACCACGCTACCTTTTGCTGGTCTCTAATAATTTGCAGTTATTAGATGCCAGCAGATGGCATTTTGCTGATGCCATTTGAGGCAACGTCTGAAAACATTTTCTTCCCTGCCTCTACCACATTTAATCCTAGAAACAAATAGTTACTCTGATATTTTGAAAATATGATCCTGACGTTGCAGTTATTTTACTGGCTGCAGACAAGTTCCTGACTGCTGGACCTAGACATACACACAGCGACATTTAATTGATACAGATAATAGCAACCTATTATTTGTTATTTGGGGTTATGTGCTTAAGCTCTTGAGTCCCTTTGCCCTTTTGCCTTCTCTCAAGTACTGGACTCCTCTTCCTATTGCATTCTGGGACAAAATGCAACTTAGTGTTTTATCTCCAGAATAGAAAACTAGCTTAAAATGTAAGAATATAAGAAATGCCTGATTGGGTCAGAGCTGTGGCTCATCCAGTCCAGCAGTCAGTTTTCACTGTGGAGCAACCAGCTGTACAGCAAATCTGTGCATGAGTGCCCAGCTTATGTGTGTGTCCTAGCTTCTGCATGCCCTGTAAATGATAATGGAAAAGCAGGGTGTAACATTACCTCAGTTGCCCCCACGAGTGCCTGTCTCCCACAAAGTGCTCTAAAGAGGGGGTACGTTTTGTGAAGAAAAAAAAACCCTTTCCTCACCGCGTCCTCCTATCAAACAATAAGGCAGGATGCCTGGAACTGTACAAAAACTTTTAATAAAGAATTAAAAAAATAAAACTACATGGTACTTGGAACACAGTATAAGGTTTACAAAACAAAAGGTAAAGATAAGACTTACATGAGGTAGCAAATAAAAACTTATGAAATGTTCGTTCCCCTAACGTACTAGCTCGGTACCAGCTTGGTTTCAGGATACAGAGTGATATACTCAGTCGTGACGGATAGAGTGCATAACTTTGGCATAGAAAATGCTTTTCTCTTATACTCTCCCAAAGTATTCAGGTGAGCATAATCAGCCAATGAGAGTGTTTATTAGACAGGTACAGTGAATCTTACTTCTGCCTTTCAAAGTAACTGCTTGAGATACGGATGAGTTTGTAAGTCTTGTCAGGACCATCACCATATGCCCATTGATTTACAAACCCATTCAATTGATGGTAGATCTAGAATCACCATAACCTTGTAATCAGGATACATTGACCAGATGTGTTGTGTATAGGTGTGAACCTTCCCACCATTAACTCAAAGTAATATATCTACTTGAGAAGCTTTACAAAGTTTGTTTCCCACAGGAAGATTTCTGCTTTTCCCGAAATGGCTTCACATCTCTGACAAGATACAAAATGGAGTTTCTCTAGTTCTGTTACAATTGCTTTACCGTTACACAGGGTTTGAAGGTTATACAAAAATCATTGCCTTGCAGTTTGAATAAGGCAGCAAACTAGGATTTTCTTCAAGTAGGAATAAAGATAGTTATCAACTTTTATGTGAAAAGGAAGAGGGATGATAGGGAGAGAGCAAGCCTCCCCTCCGCATGCATACAAAAGATCATCTGCTCAATGAACTGGACATTCTTTATGCTTCTACCACAGTCTTCCATGAGAACTTAATTGAAAACATAGCGGAAAACTGCATGTCCCTTCCTTTGTCTTCTCCTGTTTCCTATAGTCCTTTGCTAAATAAAAGCACTCTAGCCAGATGTAATTACCAAACTATTCAACAGCAAACGTGCACAGAATCTGTGCTAACCCACTCCTCTTCTTTTCTCCCAATTTTTTTCTTGCCCTGATATGAACAAAGCATAAGATACTACATTGTTAGACCTGGGCAAAACATAGGCTGTGTTCACACATTTTTAAAAAGCATCTCTAGGACAGTTCAGAGCTGGTACTGTCACACAGAGGTAGTTTGCCAGTGTGCTCATCTCACCTGTAATGTATATTAAAGGCCAGAAAAAAGCACCTCCAAAGCACATTACAGGTGGACTGAAGATGAGATGAAACACAAGTGCCACATGCTACCACCTCCACAGTGTTTTGACCCACTTTTTGTGTTCATTTGAGCAGAGTTTAGTTTGAGCAAATCTTAAGTTTGTGCTCACAGAAACCAGATCATGCAACCTCAAGAAGAACATGAGCATGAAGCCCAAACCTTAATATTTGGATCAGAAACTATTTACTTCTCCATTGGGCCATCGTTATCAGCTTCAGATGTACACAACCAGTTCCTCCGAATTTTGCCCCACTCAACATTAGTTGACAAATACAACACAAAAAGCAATACCTAACCAAGCCACAGATTATGTCATGATAAAATTAATAAATCAAAACATTCTTGTATACATTTTGTTGCAAAATTAAGGTTCACTGATGTGGAAAAGGGTTTGGCTACACTGAACCAGCACATCAGGTTCCCTGAAAATCACAAAGCAACTGTGGGTCAATGAGGTATCAAAAATGGCACCCTGATCATTCTTTCAGGCTACTGTATAGATTTCTAATGTAGTTTGAGATTTATTTATACAATTGCTACTAAGCTTGCAGGTACCAGATTCAGCTCAGTTTGATCATTCAAAACCTTGTTCAGATACCCTTCTAAAATAAGTTCACAATATAGTTAAGCTCAATAGAGTCTCAGGACGCATGAGCAACCCTTCCCCATACTTGCATATATATGTTGACCCTTAGGAAGAAAAGGGAAATAAGAAGATATTCCATACCTGTGCCTCTAAGCCTGATTCATCTATTCATAAAACAATATAAGATTATGAACTTCAAATATTAGACTTCATACATTTTTAACTGAAAGTTCATTATTCCTAACTTGAAGATATACTGAATTAAATTCAAAGGCATATCTCCAACTTACCTCATCATCTGAGCTGTTGTAACTTCCAGAAATCTCTTTTTCAGAATATATTTTGGAAGTTGTTTGCTGAAGAAAGTCCGAAATTCTCTGCACTAGAAAGTCTCTGTCTTTTAAATTGGCAAAAAGAAACGTCATTCGATTTTTAGTGCTGATAGATAATGGGCTAGGCAATACACTAGAGCTGTCAGCTTTTTCCACAATTGTCACCTAAAGGAGAAAATAAAATAATGCAACAGCCTTCAGTTTTTGGTAATGATCTGTAATCTCTGTGAGCATCCATAGTATGGTCATATCGGTTTGCTCATTATATCTCCCAGCTAACAAGTTCTAATGCCTAGCTTAGGAACCACTTTCCTCCAAAAATATGATGAACATCAACTATGCAATTTTTTCCAGTGTTTGCATGAGATATTCATGCACGCAGCCACCTGGAGCTTACCATTTGGCTCTTACAATTTGTAATATTTCAAAAATCCTATTTTTATTGTTATAGTTCTCCTACTGCTGTTAACCATTCATGTTTAATCATGGTGTGTTTTTTTTCATTTTGAACAAAGAGTTGTATTGCATATACAGTATTTCTATTGGAATAAGCAGCATCTACTGTGTGCTTTCCCCCATTTTTCTATTTTTCCATTTTTGTTTGCTTATTTATGTGAACTTAATTTTTCTGATAACATATAGGTATCATTTTTAGCAACAAAATTGTATTTTATTCTGTTTTGATAGATGCCTCTTATAAAAATACCTTATGAACTTGTATTGCCCTTATTCCTGCACGCCCATGAAAACACACACTACGTGGTGGCCCTGCATGAAGGCACAAAACTCTGGATACAAACATATGCAAAAGATATTAAAAATGAATATTAGGCATGGTTGGTGATATTTTAGATATTAATGTTTTAACCCAGTATATGTTGACTGCACCTAGAATTGTTTATGCTCAAAATGAAAAGGTGAAAAAAATACCTATGCTGGATGACTGACTGAATAAAATGGTCGATTTGGCTGAGATGGACAAACTTATTGAAAACCATGACACTGGCTAAGTTGTCAAAACCTGGAAACCCTTTATTGACTTTCTACAAAAACTAGAAAATGGGTTTGTAACTGCTGGGTTTGAACAGATTAAGGAAGAGGGGGAGAATAAAAGAAGCAAGAAATAAATCCAGGAGAAACTTTTGAAGAAGGCTTGAAGTCAGCAATTTAGAAGAACAAATTGGTTATTTCTATAAGAGTCCCCATGTGGGAACTTGATGAATGTTTTATGTATACTTAGAAAACAATTTAAAAAGAAAACACACACTCACACAGTAGATGTCATTGGTCCTGCCTCTTGACCTAACCAGTCTCACAGCATGAGTGTAAGCATAAAATGAAGAAGAAGACAGTCAACAGACACTGCCTTGAGTCTTACGTGGGCATGGCATTTCATAAATAAAGATGTGTGGAAACCCTTATGGTTGCAACACAGCCGTTTTTTGTCAACCACAAAAAAGAAGCATGAAATTGATTGTTGAAATGCTACGTAGAAGTTGAGAGGTGAATGAAACTGACCAATATCACTTTTTTTGTCAAAAAGGATCCAGACTTTATACCCACCTCTCGTAATGGAATAATGAGGCTACACAGATTTTCCTCCTTACTAGTGAAGCAGATGTAATTTGTTGACACAAACATCTGGCCCAAAATGTGCATTTTGTTAAATGGAGTCCAGAGGGTACAATCTGTATGTCCATCTAGTTTTTCATCCTTTGGAAGCCGAAACAAGGCACGGTACCTTTCACTTTTTGCTCTGGCATCAAGATCCCTGGAGAAAGCATATAAGGGTTTTATGTTTCATACTACACATGTGTAACTCCTCAGGCAAACTAGAACATTTTTTACCAACAGTTCACAACCACGCAAGCTACGAAACAGGTATCTATGGGATAGTATCTTCATACTGATCTTTCAGTCTGCACGCTTCGCATACATTAACATGCCTTAAGAAAGACCAATTAGTTCCAAAGACTATTATCAGCCTTTGTTTTATTTAAATCCTGGCAGCAGCATTTACTTAAATTCTGATGCTTTATCATCAATGAGAAAGAAAAAAAATCCAGCTACTAGAATTGTTTCAGGCTGGCACTGGAGACAGAAACTGTTTTCACAGTCTGTTCACTGGTGGGGGGCATCTGCAAACAAACATCATCACAGCTCACGGGTTGTTTCCAAAGCCGTCTTTGGAGCAACCCAGCTGTGGATTGCCAAAATGTAGTCCACGGGTTGATCAGGAACAGGGGGATTGCTCCTGGGGAGATGGTGTTGCCCTCTCATCCAAATATGGCACAGCGAGGGGGTGTGCAGTCATTCACAGTGTTCAGATGGTCATGGAAATATGCTGCTTCAGACATTGCTTTGGTGATACACAGCAGCACGTACTTGGCGTTCACATTTACAAGTGCTTCAAGGTAGCTGTCAGGCTAGTTGCACTATGAACGGCCACAATCATACTGGATCCTTAGCAGCCTGGTATAGTACTGTTATATCATACCATACCACACCAGGCCAGTGAGTGCAAATCCAGTCAGAGTTTCTTGTTACCTTATTCTGCACTAGGCAAAAACTCTGAAAACAAAAGGATGGATTGCTGAAGAGAGAAGCATCCATCCTGCTGTTTGAGGTCTTCTTCAGTTCAATGATGAGTAAACTTCTCTGAGTGTGAAAATGTAGCAAGCTTCAGTTCCCACTAGCTTGGGAAAGATATAGGAAGACAGCTGATTGCTAGGCAACTGATGAAGATGGAACACTCTATTTATTCATTAGATGTAAATGCTTGTTACTTACGGCAATCAAACAAATGTCTTAAGAATAAGACTGGTTTCTAATAATTAAACTCTCAGTCTCCACAGTGATGTGCATGACCAGGTTTATGCTTCTCACAACATACAAAACTGTCAAAGAGGGCAAAATCTAACCCTTTGCAAGCTCAGCTGCTCACTCTCCCCTCATCTTTGTAGAGGGCTTGGCTTGCAAGGCATTAGACCTTTCAAACTTGGCTCTCTTTAACAGGTTCATCAGCTGCAAACTTCATTAAGAAAACTGTTGATGCAGATCTCTACAGATGGATTATAACTGCACAGTGCACCCCTCATTTCCTGACTGGATTACAGTACTGCAGTGTACATGAAACGTTCCTTCATGGTGTGGAAACTGCAGTGAATGTGGAATGTAGCCACTAGAAGTCTGGATATCTTTGCACCCTTCAATACCACCCTTGAAAGGTGACCCCAGGGCTCCAAAAACAGCTTGCCTATGATATTGAATTTAGAGGTTTGAATTCATGTTTCTTCTTTAGTATCCTGCACCTGTTTTTGTATTATTTGTGACATGTGAGCCCTCAGATAAAACTGTTTCCTGCAGAGATGCTGCCTGAGGTATGTTATTACCTCTGTCACTACACATTTTCATTTGATACTTATACCAAAGGAATTTCCCTCCTCAGTTGTTCCCACAACTGCAACCAATGGGTTCAACTTACAAACCACCTCACTGGCTAATTAATAAACACTAAAACAGTTACAGCTGTTCTGTTAAATACAGCATGACAAAAAATGATACATATCAATATGCTGTCTTTTAAACCTACCGTTTTAATGCAGATACTTTCTTGGGGGACTTCTTTTTAAGCCTGGGTAGTGACCTGTCTTGTTCAAAACCTTCGTTGTCCAAGAGTTGCCTCATGGCTATGTTTGCAAGTTGCTCCATCAGTTTAAATGTTTCATTGATGTTGAGGAATACCGAAAAAAAATGTTGACTAGACCTCGTGCTAACTTTGATCACGTCAGGTAGAAGCAAGGTAGCGTTCTTCTCAAGCTGGGTGATGTCAACCCACCGGATGACTAGCTTAGCTGACCAGAAGAAATTGAATTTTCAGTGGAAACAAAGTCACACACAAGTTTCAAATCAAAGAATTAATGATTATAAAAGCTACTTCCAGAAATTCAGTTATATTATTACCTTATTTTGTTGTTCTACAGTGTAACCATCATATGGATGATTACTCAAACAATATGACTCATTCCCTCTCTGGAGCTTATGCCTCATAAACATTGCTGTGAATGCTATACTGTATATAATTCACTGCGCATTGTTTAATCAATATTTAAAATTTTAAAAACAACATGAATTAACAGCAACACTTATTTTGTTACAAAATGGCCAATGAATTAGTGGAGCTCACTAGTGGAAAGTGTGGTGATGATCATTAGATGTAAGAAAGATTCAGACAAAGGGCTTCTTTTCGCAGAACACAAACTACAGTTTACTCTTATACAGATGAGCCTCAGCAGGCAAGATAACTCCATTGGACTTGTGTATCACAATTCTAGAGGCATGTGGTTCCTAAGGGAAAAATGGGCAACATCCCAGAAATGAACACCCCTTCTTCCACAGCAATACGGTCCAAGAATGACTAAACTGACAACATATTTCATTCAGAAGAATATCCACAGTGTGGCTTATTTAAAGTGGATGCAGACTACCAACCCTGAAGTGGTCCTTCTTTAATTTACTCTGTTATTGACTCTACCTACCCTTATCTGCCCTGTCTTCTATCCCACTGGCTCCCACGGGTGGCAGCTGTCACCACCCATCATTCCTAGCAGTGGTTAGGCAGGCTGGGAGTTAAAGAAGCACCAGAAGAGCACAAGATAGCCAAATCTGCTGTAGATGGAGCTCAGTCTGATTTGTCTCCCAGTAATAATCTTCCCAATAAGAATTATCTCAGTGGTCTATTAGAAAGGCAAGGTACAATTAACTGTATAGCTGTTCAACTTAAAGCTAATTATTTTTACAAAATGTTCTCAAATCTCTAATAGCTCTGTATGTGTGAGGGGGTTAAGCCACTAACAATAGCACTCAACTAATGTTAATATTTGTAGTATTTACATTAAGTTCTTTCTTCTACATGAGAAACACAGCATTAGCGAACATGCTGTTTGAGCTCATTCAGAGAAAGGGTGATGACTAACTTTCCGGACCATGGAGGGATTACCCTCTCAAACTGGCATTCATGAAGTTGCCAATGTGCCATTTCTTTGAAACTGCTAGCTTGCAAAAATACATTCTGCCATCCCTCATAGCTCTCTATTGTACAATTATTTATTTAAAATATCTGTATGCAATTTCTTATATAAAGTCTAACAGGGAAGCTTCTCAAGACTGGTAACCAGCTGCTTTCATAAATGTTATTCTGGTATTAACAACAACATTAACTGCATTCAATATGCTTTAGAAAACAAAATCCCAGATGGGAAAAAGTAACACAAAGGAATGAAGTAAAAGACTGTGGAGGAATGGAATGTACAATGGAATCCAGACAAGACATTGAGCATTGGATCTGAAAAGTGGAGAGACACCAGTTCTTGATGGGGTTGCACTCTCTTGGAAAAAAACACTCTCTTCTGCTGCTAATTTCACCACTATCACTTGGGGCTGAGTGGTGGTAGCCAGGAATGCCTATTTGCATTTCACCGGCTCCAATCTCTCCTGAATATTTATTTATTTATTTATATTTATATTTAAATTTATATGCCGCCCCATACCCGAGGGTCTCTGGGCGGCTCACAACATTTAAAAACAGATGTATATGAACAATATCAAAAACAAAACAAATTTTAAAAAGGAATTTTAAAAATACAAGAAAAATTAAAAACATCAGTGGTTTTCAGTGAGGGGAAGTGTGGGGGACATTTAACCAAAGGCCTGTGTAAAGAGGAACGTTTTCACCGCCTTCCTAAAAATGAACAAAGAAGGGGCCTGACGCACCTCGAGGGGGAGACCATTCCACAGCCTGGGGGCCACCACCGAGAAGGACCTCTCCCGGGTACCCACCCGCCTAACTAATGATGGCGGAGGGATCACCAGAAGGGCCTCCCCTCCAGATCTTAAAACACGGGCAGGTCGATACGGGAGAAGGCGCTCCTTTAGGTATCTGGGGCCCAAGTCATTTAGGGCTTTATAAGTTAAAGTTAGCACCTTGAATTGGGTTCGGTAGTGAATTGGCAGCCAGTGCAGTTCTTTTAAAACCGGCGTAATATGCATCCGGTTAGATGTTCCTGTCAGCACTCTGGCCGCTGCATTTTGCACCAGCTGCAACTTCCGAACCGTCTTCAAGGGAAGCCCCATGTAGAACGCATTACAGTAGTCCAATCTGGAGGTTACCAGAGCGTGGATAACTGTGGCCAGGTCCTCTCTGCCCAAAAAAGGTTTCAATTGGCGCACTAGCCGTAGTTGGGAGTAGGCACTCCTGGCCACTGCTTCCACCTGAGCTTCAAGTGTTAGTGCAGAGTCCAGGAGTACCCCCAAATTTCACACCTGTCCCTTCCTGGATATTGTAACCCCATCAAGGACAGGGTATCTCCCAACTACTTGGACCCGAGAGCCTGTGACACACAGCACCTCTGTCTTGTCTGGATTCAGTTTCAATTTATTGGCCCTCATCCAGCCCATTACCGCCTCCAAGCACCTGTCAAGCACTTCAACCACCTCTCCTGATTCAGATGGCACAGAGAGATAGAGCTGGGTATCATCTGCATATTGATGACACCTCACTCCAAAACTCCTGATGATCTCTCCCAGTGGCTTCATATAGATATTAAATAACATGGGAGATAAGATAGACCCCTGGGGAACCCCACAAATGAGTTCCCAGGGTGTCGACTCCGTCTCTCCCATCACCACTATCTGAGATCGGCTCTGGAGATAGGAGCGGAACCAATGCCAAGCACTGCCTCCAACTCCCAAACTCCGTAGCCTCTCCAGAAGGATACCGTGGTCAATGGTATCAAAAGCCGCTGAGAGGTCCAGAAGAACCAGCAGGGTAGCATTCCCTCTGTCTTTCTCCCGGAGAAGATCATCAACCAGGGCGACCAAGGTGGTTTCCGTGCCATGACCGGGCCTGAAGCCAGATTGAAATGGGTCTAGATAATCAGCTTCTTCCAAGCATGCCTGCAGCTGAACAGCGACAACCCTCTCCAGAACCTTGCCTAGGAAAGGTATGTTAGCCACCGGGCGATAGTTGTTTAAGTCTTCTGGATCCAGGGAGGCCTTCTTCAGGAGGGGGCGTACCACAGCCTGTTTAAGGGCCAATGGAACTGCCCCCTCCCTCAGAGAGGCATTTATCACTTCTTGGATCCACCCGGTCATACCTTGCCGGCTAGCTTTAATAAGCCAAGAAGGACAGGGGTCTAGGGAGCATGTTGTCGGCCGTACCCCTGCAAGCAGCTTGTCCACGTCCTCAGGCCGCAATAATTGGAACTGATCCAAAATAATTGGACCAGACAGTTCTCTGGACACCTCCCCCAGACTACGTCCAAATGTGACATCTAACCCTCTGCGAATCTGAGCAACTTTGTCCTCAAAGTGCTTTGCAAAACTGTCACAGCAGATATTAGATGGCTGAGGCTCACGCCTCAACGGGCCAGTTTTAGTGAGGCCATTCACTACTCTAAAGAGCTCTGCTGGACGGCTCCTCGAGGACGCAATGGCAGTGGAGAAAAAACTACTTTTCGCCGCTGTCACCGCCACGTGGTAGGCACGATAATGTGCTCTAACTCGTGTTCGGTCAGATTCACAGCCAGATTTACGCCACTTGCGCTCTAGCCGTCGACCTTCCTGTTTCATGGCCCGGAGCTCCATGGAATACCAAGGAGCTTTCTGGGCTCTATAGGCGGGCCGAGGACACTTGGGAGCGATCGTGTCAATAGCCCTGGCCATCTCCTGATTCCAAAGAGAGGCCAGAGCTTCGACAGGAGCACCAGACATGCCAACTGGAAAATCCTCCAGGGCATTCAGGAATCGTTGAGATTCCATAAGTCTCCGGGGGCGGACCATCTCAATAGGTCCTCTGTCCCCACAGAGGGGGACTGCCATTGTGAGTCCAAACCTCACCAGTGAGTGATCCGTCACAGCACTTCACTCCCTAACAGCCTCCAGGTAGGCTACTGCACTTTTTAAATGAGGTTTTCCTTGAAGATAATTTGAAAGGTGGAACTAGTGAAGAATGTAGCAACTAGACCAGTGATGGGCATTTCTGGCCAACCATGCATGTTGGTCCAAACTGCCTATTCACTACCATTACCAATTCAGGGTGCCGACTTTAATAGAGTTGGGCTCCAATCATCAGAAAGATGCATGTTTCCACATAAACCTTGTTGTTAAGATACAGAGAAGCCCATGTAAATCCTCATCCTCAAGTGTTTCATGGAAGTCAGGGTTATTAATGCCTATCAACTGCCATGCTACCACACCTCCACCCAAACACCTGAACACCTAATGGCTAGATGCCACAGTACCACCCAATGTAAGTCACTCACGCTCAAATCTTCACAGATGTGGAAAGAGATCATCAATGTGGGTCAAAATAAAACTAGTAGTTGCCAATCTTTGCACTACATTAGATATTATGTCATAAAAAAGGCACACTTTGAGTGTTGTTCTTCAACAGATCAAAGACACAATCTTCTCCCTTAATCCCAAAACATTTAACAAACACTGAAGCCACATATACATACCTTCCCGCCCCATGAGAAAGGAATAAAAACATAGGTGATTGATGCTGAGATACATCCAGCCCTGGCGGGGGACTTTTCCTTTCCAGTAACTGCAAGAATAATAATTCACTAGCTTCTCTTCCTCTGGCATTCCAAACAGCTTGTGGAACTTCACTATTGCTTCCTTAAATTTTTCAGTATCATCATCTTCTTTGATACCATTAATTTTGTTATATTCTGCAATGATGCCCTAAAGAGAAGATCACACTAAACAATTTGGCCACCTTGAAAATATTTGGTTACCTTGAGCTTATGCAGGAAAGATCACTACATATTTTAGTATACAAAGCAACAGGAATATTAAGAGTGAGATTGAGTCACAAGCTGATTAGTAAAATAACAAGATAAAGGTGCATTGTTGTTTGCTGTTAAAGCAATGGAAAGCTCTAACTGTCACCAAAGAAACAAAAATATGAGGATGAATCTGCAAAGAAAAAATTATTTGACAGGATCAAAATATATTTCAGACACTTTATCGGAGAATTATAAACAAAAACCCGTGTGTGATGAACCCAAATTCAAATGAAATATAGATATAAAATTATTTCTATTTATAATGACCTTTAAACAAAAGTGAAGCTTCACAAATAAAGTGCAGGAATTTATGTACAGCCTTTTAACACATGTACTATAGCCAATATAAAATTTTGAATATTTAAACAATCCATTTGGAATAAAAATGTACTGTGCTCTGATCCACTGATATGATCCCAAATGCATTGAAGTCTTCATCCTTATATTTTGTTTTTGGCAGCTAGCTTCCTCACTAGAGAGTGTGTAACTTTAATCGTAACAATTTTTAGCATAATACTAATTACCTGATCCATCAACAAGAAGCCTTGTGGCTCAAAAACGTTTTCATAAAGAAGATCCAGTTAACAATGATGATGATGATGATGTTTAATTATAACGCCCCTTCCACCCAAGGGTGGAACAACAAACATATACAGTCAACAGACAAACAACCATATGTATATATATATATAATATAAACATTAAGCTCTAGGCACTAGTTCTGTGAAATTGATATAATAAATAAGGTACATTTCATAGAGCTGGACTCTTCTCAATGAACAGATTTGCTATAATAAATTTAATAAGTTTCTGAGAGGTCAAAAATCTCTCTGATCTTTTAATTTAGCAAAACATGTTTCGAGCAGCAATACAGAAGCTTCTGTACCACAAAATGGCTGTGAAGTCCATGTAATCACACAATTAGATATTCTTTTAGCCTTTAGTTTAAGGTATCAGATATCCCTGATACCTTAAACTGCAAAGTAAAGCCAGTTCATGAACCAATTTGTGATAGGAGGCAAGCAAACTTTGTTACTATACTCAGTAGACGCAGTTTATTAATACCAAAATAAGTCTATTCGTACTAAAACGTGCTTCTTCGCCATCAGTAAAGCTACATTGTTAACAAAACAAAAATGCTTTCCTAAACATAGCAGTACCAAACTGCTAATCAAGTATACAGAACAAAATAAATATACATAATACAGTAGTTTTCTGCTGATTATATAGTTCATGGAGTCAACAATATATATGCTACCTGTATTTTTCCTCTGACAAATGTATTTATATCATTTTCATTTTCAAAGATCGAAAGAGTTTGCAGCAAGTTCTGTTCAAGCCACTCCCAATGCTCCGTTATTTCTTTCCTTGAACAACCTAAGACAAGAACACAATGAGTTGTTGGGTTGAGGCCTGTAGATTGTTCCTCTTGAGGGGGAACAAAACTAAAAATTAATGTTATAAATTAATCTCTATGAGTTATAACACAAGTCCTACTGCAGTGAAGGATACATTGTGAAAATTAAATATCACACTTGGTTATTATATTCCTTTGTATAGGTTTCTGAAAGAAATGTTGTAAAATTAAAACTGTATATTCACTGGAAAAAGTATAAACATAATAACAATAGAAAGGATATAAATGAAGGATTTTACAACAACCAGCACAGCAGTTTCATTCCAAAAAACAGCGTGGAACACTGATGTAATATAAAACCACTGCATTCTTGTATACATATAAAACAATGGTTCCAAACCTTTTCACTTGCGTACCTCTTAGCAGCCCATTTCTGTAAATTGTACTCTTCATACTAGCAAAATGTTTGTAATTCATACAGTTGCTGTTACTCCATCATTATTCAGTTTTTGGGTTTTTTTTTTTTTTGCATACCCCTAAATGTCCTGGTTTATAACCCGCGGGTAGGCATACCCCGGGTTGAGAATCACTGATATGCTTCTCTCTCTTTCCTTCCACTTTCCCACATGCCAGAGAAGCGAGATCCCAGTACTTTCAGACACCTAAACTTTGAGATTGTGCTTAAATTTCTTCATCCTATCCTAGTTTAAACAACCAATGATGTTACAAAAACGCAAGTCCAATTGTTTATGTGGTTAGTTTTTGCTTTGCTTTATTTTTCAGATCAAGACATACTTTTAGCAAGATGTAAAATGCACCAAAACCTAGAAGGTCTTGTCAGCCTTTAGTCAACATAGTGAATGATCAGAGCTTGATGGGAGACGTGAAGACGTACCTCTTTACTCAGGCCTTTTGATAAATGTCAGCCATGATTCCCCCCCTGTAAACACCATGGTTTTAATTGATTGATATATATTTAACATTTTGGATTTTAGACGTTGTGATGGTTTTTACTGTTCTGTTATTTAATATGGTGTATTTTAAGGCTGTTACCTGCCCAGAGACCTTCGGGTATAGGGCGGGATAGAAATATAAATAATAAATAAATAAATAAAACAATAGCTATTAGTTTCCATGTAATGCCAGAGTATTATATATTAGTTGAATCAAAATATTTTTATGCTTATGATAACTAATATTATGAAAACAATAAATGTTCAGAACCATTAAAAAGAGGAAGTTCCTATGAACAATGAGAGTTTAGATACAAACTACTTCCTTTTCACTGATCGTTCAACACAAGTAACTACCAGGCCCAATCCAATTAAGGATGTACAAAGCTGAACCTTGTATGTAGAGAAATATTCTATTTCCTATGGCAGTTGGGCAAACCCTTGTCAATAAGTACAACAGAGTAACCTCACATTCTAAAACCTTTATTTAGTTGTATGCATGCCAAGAGCTGTTCACAATAGAACACTGTGTGCTGGATTCTACACTAGCAAATCTAAGACTGTGAAATGTATTACAATATGCTAGTGAGAAACTGCTTGGTTTTACACAAACATCAGCATTTTCCACTGTATAAGAATATGCCTGAAAGCCTTCAATAAAATGATCATCAATCATCATTCAATCATCATCATTCTTGCTAATTAAACATCAATGGCTGTCGTCTCCTGTCCTTACTGTGCCCACTAGCGCTACACTTGTATTTATGTACCCACTGGATGTCAAAGACAGCAAAAAAGTCATGCTTTATTCTTTCAAATTCAGCATAAAGACCTAGAATGCTACTGGACAAGAGTAGTGCCTCCTTTGTATCCACTAGGTTGATAAAGGAGAACACTGCTATCTTCCTCTGCCAGGTCTTAAAAAGCCGGAAAAAATTGTTGCCAACTTGTAGGTTTTTGTGGGAACTGCCTGACTTAATGGTAGGACATCTTCCAGCTCAGCTGGAGGTTGTAAATTTAATCCCAAGCTCCTCTCCAGAAAGAAGCAGTGACAAACCTGTTCCATCTTGTCACAAGTAGCTGAGATCAATCTGAGGTTTCTTTACCTTTATTCTTCACTAACTTTTCTTATCTAACCTACAGGGCAGGATTTGATGTACTCAGCGAATCTTTAAAGTAGTTAACTGTACTGTGGTATGTCAAAGGTGGTATGCCTTAGGAAGCTATTATAAAAGATCACGGGCAAAGATCTGCTATAGTACTCAAAGCTGTGTTTATGCTCAGCATATTAATCCAGCTAGAAATGGTGAGGATATAGTATTTGCACCTAATGGACCTTTCACCCAATGCTACAAGGGTCTTTGCATTTATTTAAAAGCATTTTTTTATTTGGATCATGTCCATAAAATACTGTCATCCTGAACAAATAAAAATGTTCTAGTGCATATTCTATAAATTCTGCAAAAGTGCTTGTTAAGGAAGTGTCATGAAGGCACTGGAATATGCTATGTGCAAATCAATTATTTCCCACCCACTGAATTAGAAAACTAGCACAGAGGAGAAATTACTTCCAGGGAATTTGCAAGCATAAGCTTATCTTTGACATAGTTCTGTTGATGAGGAATGAGATCATCTTGTGTGGTTTCTAAGGAGGCCTGGGATTTCTGCTGTGTGCTCTGAGCACAAATCAATTCTGAGTGCCTGCATAATTTAACCAAGGCTATCCAAGACTCATATGTGATAATGAAATTATAATAGGCTTTGCTTGTGATTATTATATGAAAATGTAATGTTAAAACTCTGAAAGCAAGTTTGGAGACTGGGTTACCCTTTTCTATAGATTTTACATACCTATCAGAGCTAGAACAAATGGCTAAAACATTTATAGCCACTACTAGAGAGACGCAGACTGTTTTGCTTTCCACTGAGCAATAAAATGCACCATTTTCACTCTGACCTGAATTAGTCTAAGGTGACCTCCAGATACCATTAATACTTTGCAGCCACTGCACTGTTTCAGGTCACATGACTGAAAACAGGGCAACTGATTGTCTGCAGCAGTGGCAGCAGCAGGGAAACTGTAAGGAAGAAACACTCTTTCCCTAGCATTCTGCGCAGATACAACGGAGCACCCATCATCCCATCTTGATGATGAGAAATGGCTCGGCAGCAGTCTACCCTCCCTGCGCAGCTCCCATTCGTTCCACCTGGATGACGGGAAGTGGCTGCACAGGGACTACAAAGTATTAAAGTGCCTGGAAGCACCCTAAGTGATGCTTTACTCATGGATTGTTGTAGCTGAGGCTATAGTTCAGCATTTCCATGCATCGATAAAACTGCCCTTACACTTTGGCTGCAAACAGACACAGCAAAAAAAGCACCAATGAGGCAGCTTACAGAAGGCATCGAGATGGGATTCTTCACACATCACTCTGCCCTTCCTGCTTCTCCTGAACATTCCATGCTAGAAAAAGTGTATTAGAGCAGGCCTGGGAAGTACGAGGGCTACAAGCTGCCTCTCTGAGGAACTGCTGAGGTGCCCCTTTTGTTATGTCTGAATACAGCCTTTAACACCTTTGCTGTTGTTGTCAATACAGTTGTTCCTCCTAGAGTTTTTTTTACCTTTATAGTACTTCTTACAACCCTGCAACTGGAGAAATGACTAATAGAAGAATTACAAAATGACAGTCAGTAAAAAAATCTAACATGCCCACAGTTAAACAAATGATAACATTTAAGTAAAACCCAGCAATAAGGGTGCCTCCTGACAGGCTTAAAGCCGTGGAGGGACTGTGAAGCTGCTGAACAAGTGACAAACAGGATGCTCAACAGAATGCAGTAGCTCCACAGCATTCCAGGAAGTAAAAAACTGTTGTTAAACCAGCAGTTTACTTTGGGAGTTTCCAGTGCTGTTCCTGTGTTCCACCTATATCGTCCTGTTTGTCCAGTTAGCAGCTGCTGCAAAAGGACTGTGCAGCTTTAATCAGTTCTGTTAACAATGGCTGCACAGTATCTCTGCAGCTTTAAGCCTGTCTGGAGGCACCCTAAGTCTGATCTCTTTTTCTACAATCTTGCTGACATGGAAAAAAAAGAGGTCAATTGGCCTTTCAGTTTTCAGGCCCACTACTACTTCACAATGCTGAAGAAAGACTTCAGAGTTGCCTATCCAGTGAAAAAGACATGCCAATAAAAGTAAAGGCCAATTTATACAGGTATTTAAGGGTTGTTGTTTTTTTAATCAATATTTCCTTCCAAAAACAGAAATAACTACTGGCTTCCTGAACACAGTTCTCTTTCTACCTGCTCAAATAACTTCATGACTCTTGGTCATATCAGCCATTAAAATTTCATTTTGAAAATGACATTTAAAAAAAGAATGTTCCATCAAAATCCTATAGCATCCTGACGGTAGTAGTCTCCTCACATGTAAGACTAGCCAGGGTTCTGCTGCAACCAGCATCCCATCCCCAGCTTTACAAGAATGGTCTCTGACACATACATCCTTCCACCACAGACATCGTGCCCTTAGCCTTTCCCAGTCCCTCACTTCCTTACATATACCTCTTGCTAGTCTAAAGGCTACAATGGTGAGAGAGAACCCAGTAGAGTACTTCTTTAGAGGAGCAGCAATTGTGTGAGATTACTCTAGTGCCACTGGTTCCATCATATCTTATTAGATCCAAATTTGGACAGAAGTGTCATAGTTACACTATGCTTGATTAATAGCTTTTATATCCTGTCTTTCCTAAAGAGGAAGGGTAGCACACATGACTTTTCTACCCTCCATTTTGTCCTCATAACAATTCTGAGAGGCTGTGAGTGGTCCAAAATTGCCTCATGAGCTTTCACAGCAGCATTATTAACCTAACCACTATATATAACAAAGCACTTGAGAAGGTTTATAAGTGAAACATTCTGTTCAATTTATAAGAATGTTTCAGCATCATTTTATAATATATCAGGAACTTAAGTACATTTACAGTATTATAAACTGAACTTCAGAAAGCCAATACTGTACACATTTAGTAAAAGAAAATAAACAGAAATTTTCATGAACATAGGCCTGTCTTTGGTGAAACGATTACTCAACAAATAAATATTATTTATCTATGGTTTATTTAAAACACTTCAATTAAAATCTTGAAGTAGCTTAAATTACAGATTTAAAAACAAAGGTTAAACATTTTGAAACAATGAAAATGAATAAATCATTTTAATAACTGGCTGAGATAGAACCTCATCCACATTAGAAGCCACTGAATAAAGAGTTACTTCTGGTCTCACGTAGTTTAGGGCCTTATATATCAAGTACAGAATTTTGACTCTGTCCTGTTAGCTACAGCTAACCAGCAACCAGTGCAAGTTCTTGACTTCACACATTTTTCAAGAAAACAGTTCCATTTGCAGAATGTATCAGCACATCATGTCACTTACAATTATATGAAAAGCAGGCTTTCAAGAAAAGGTTCTACAAAGAGAAACAAGGTTTCCTGATGCACCTTGAGTATTGTATTTAACCACTGAACCCCTACTTGTTTATTTAGGAGTATAATAGTATAAGAGTGAGACCAGCTTCAAACTAATATCAGTTTGACAGAGAAAAGACAAGTAGAAAAACATATTTGAGAAAGCTTATGATATGGGCTGCCTTGATATAAAAGGCATAAAAAGAACAAGTGCATCTTAAAGACTATCTAGTATATTCAGCATCATAAAGTTCAAATAATTTTTTTCTTGAAAGACAGCCAATTTATATAAAAATACATTAATGTTTATACAATTATTGTACCAAAAATTATTAAGTTTCACTATATACCCCAAACATAAAACTGATATACAGTAGTTACTTTATTACATTGGATGTCTCTATTTTATGCAAAATGAATTTATATTACTCCACCTACACACAATTACATAATTTGTGGAAACATACTAATTTAATAATCAGTTTCAAACACGCTCCATGATAATTATTTTTAGTCATACTTACTCCTTGGCAAATTTTTCAGATTATTATGCTGAACAGAATACACTATACAGGAAAATTTCTTGGAGAAGATGAGCATCTCTGGATCTTATTCCCTGAGACTGCACTGAATTAATACATTCCTACTGTACTTTAAATTTTACATGGAATTGTCTTTTACAGATCTGACAAAAGTTTTAAAAGGTTAACATTTAAGTTCATAACTTTTGGGGAAAGCCAAAAATAACACAGAATTCAATAGAAGAGGAAGACTTTGGGTTTCTTCTTTCAACTTTGTAAACAAAAAATGTAACAATTTCTCAGCTGAAATCACTTCCCTGCTGTCTTCTAAGCTGAAATTTTCTCCAGTCAACACTTTATGCCACTGCAGCTAGAAAAAATATTAATTTGATGGATTTCCAGCATTTTTGGGAAAATGTGGCAAAGTTTGACCCACTCTCATAACTGCAGTGCCATACTATAAATAGTTTTCAGTCTGATCATTAAATTTAACTTGGCACTCAAATACCTGAATGAGCACCTTTCTCTGAGCGTAAAAAACAGCAAAGTAGTCTCTTTTTCATGTTCCAATATTAGGGAAGGCTTGTTCAGGGAGAATGAAGGATAAAGTCTTCTCTCTGGTCCTTTGGATTGTGCACTTGGTTGGTTGCAATTCTGCTTACATGTGGTCAGAAAAAAGCATAACTTCTTTTATAATGCAACCTGGTAAACTGCTGTGGTTTGGAAATCTGTATTAGAAAGGTAGTAGGTGACAACAGAAAGCAAGCACTTAGGGTAATCAGAGATTATACTCGTTTCCCTTACACTACATTACATAAAGAACACCAATGTATCAGAAGTCAGCAATGCCATTACCTGATAATTTAGGAGTGCTCCTTCGTCCAGCAAACATATATCTTCCCTTACAGTTCTCATACTTACCACAAGCAATAGTCCAATATATCATGGAGTCTGGAGCCTGGTATAAAATTCGATAGGGTGCCACCCTGGCACTTGAATCCAGCACAACATCAAGAGTTCCCACAAGAAGTCCTGGGAAAAGAAACGAAATTCAGCAGTGAACAATGCTGATATCTTGTAGAGGGTACAGATGATAAAAATTTACCACTGAAACGAAAAGTATTAAAGTTTTTGCATATTTGTGAGTGGTTTATATGATCTGGCTCCAAATAGGGAGGGCTTCTAAAAATCTATCACAATATTTGTCAATGTCTCTTGCAGAGTACGTATTTCTGCTGTGTATTAGAGCTTATTTGGCATCTTCTTGAAGACTATCATTCTTTCTTTTGCAAAGCCGACTTCATCCAAAGACTAGGTATTCTATTATGATTATCATTGTTGCTGTTAACAATTTTGAGGGAGGTATTCCTTTCTTTTCATGGGTGGTGGTAATTATCTCGGTAGTAAAGTCTCCTGGAGCATTTGTTGTTGTTTGCTTTAAGCTCACCTCTTGTTTACTCTTTCCTGGCACTTCTACGTGTTACATGTATCTGCCTCCAAATTAAAGGTTTCGAATCAACAAATTGTTATTAGATTGCTGCAGGCTATTTTTCTTGAACTACTCATCCCCATGCATTCAGAGAAAATCAGTACGCACTTGTCTTTTAAATTAATTTCAATTAACTTCATAACATGTTGTCAAAATGGGCTAGTTGTCATTTTGCACCTAGCTCGTTTAAGACTCCCTTCAGCTCAGTGGTGAAACACATGCTTCATCCTAAAGGTTTTGCATTCAGTTTCTTGTATCTACAGTTTAAAAGGTAGCAATGAATGCAGCCTGAGATTTTGCAGGGAATCTCTATTCATTTAAAGCTGACTCGTCTTTCCCAAATTGGTGCCCTTTAGATCTTTGAGCAGCCAATAAAGATGGGCTCTAATGAGTTACAAGGAGAGAAATGCTGCCATATCCCTAAAACTAGGTACTTCAAATCCTGAATCAGAGCTGAAAAAGTTATTATTTTTCTCTAGACAGGTTTCAACAATGAAATATATACAAAAGAGAATCATTAAAAATAAGATGTAAACACAAGACACATACATCTTCTTTAAAGCAAGCCAGATCCAAAACACTGTACTATCTGCAGAAAAACACGCAAGTGTGTTGATTCAGAAAAGGGATTCTAAATTCAAGGTTCTAACAAACTGGAAGTGCTAGAATATAACAGAATGTATTACTAACCACTTATAAATATGGCTGTCTTTCTTCTAGTCACCGTTTGTTCTAATACTAATTTTCTTTTACTTTTTGAGGTTTATCTAGTTGACTGACTACAAGTTTCATACCACAAACAAACTGATTTTTTCCCTTCTAAATAAAGAACACAATTCATCTTCCCTGAGGCACTAAGACACTTCCTTCATCCACTTATACTTGGGACTGCTTGAAGCGCAATAATATTTTGAAACCACCACCCTAATAAGGGGGCTACTCAGCATCATTCCAGTCATTACAAAGCCAAACTGTAAACCAGCACTTCCAGTTTCTTCACATGACTGCAGTTAAGCATCTAGTAAACGCTCAAGGGATTTCTCTACCTTGGAAACTTGGCAGCTCATGGTCCTTTCCTATGAGGAATATCTCTGTACAGTTCTTTTCTGTTCATACCCATGAGCTCTTTTCTCTTTTGTTGTTTCTGTCTCAGTCAATAAGTGACAGGCATAACCTACACAGCATTTCCCTCTTTTCATATACGAGTGCTTGTAGTAAATAATTGAGCGTAATCTGAAACTCTGACCTTGCTTATCGCCTCCCTATTTGGACAGAGCTATGCATGAAAAAAAATACCTCAGCTAGCACTTTTCAACATCTTTTCTGCATGAAAAAGTACCCCTGAAAAAGTACTCAAATCTTCTCCTTAAGGGACAACACACACACCCCAAAGTTAATTTAAAGCATCAGAAGAAGCCCTCATGTGATCGGGATGAATACAAGAATGTTTCCAGCAGTACTTCCTGAAATTCAATGATGCTAGGATCTTGCCACAAAAATAACTGAGTCCTGTGGCACATTAAAGATAATGGAATTTGTTACAGTGTGAGTCACTCTGATTCCCCTTGAGAGAAGGGGAGACTGCAAGGTCATGGGAACTGCAACATCTTTAAGGTGTCACAAAACATTTTGCTCTATTTCCAGCAGAGCTATCCAAGATATCCAGAAGCCCATAACCTATAGTATTGTTGAACATAAGGATTATGGAAGGAGAGGAAGAATCTACTGGGTGATTAGGAACACCTCACACTGAATTCAGGAGCAGGTTTCCTAGGGCTACATTTGTGTTGCCCAAAGTATAAAAGAGGCAGATAAAAAAGGGACTCCACTCCAGTCCTCGTTCAGAGTGGAACAACACATCAGTAAAGTGACTTGTCATTTTCCTTCCACATTATCTAACCAAAAGGTGGAGTTTCTGAGTTAAAGCCAAAAGTGAACTGCTTGTTACTTCGCCAGTGTGCTATCTCACTCTGAAAGTAGACTGAAGCTGGATCAAAATTTAAGCGTGAACAGAGCCTAAATCTGTGTCAAAGCACATTTATGCTCCCTCAAGACATGCTAAAACTGGCAGCAACATGTCACCATCACAAGAAGACTGACAGTCACCCCTGATGCCATGTTGGGATGCTACCAGCCATTCACAGGATAGGAAAGGATTTTCCGTTTCTTTCCTGTCATGCAAGCGTAGCTCTGTGACTGGTGAGGCTCCTTCAGCTTTGCAGGATAATCTTCAACTTGTAGAAGTTTGCCATATGCACACAGGGAAAACAAAAGTGTCCTGGGGTGGTGAACATTCAGCACAGAGCTGAAGGAGCCCTTGTGTGTTTGGTGGGCTGCCTGTCAGGAAAAAACCAATCTTCTATAAGAATCCAGCATTTCACAAGGTAGCCTGCTAATTCTCTTAACTTGGTCAATGATCAGTACAACTAAAATAATATACACAATATACAAATTAAATTTAAAACGCACACTAATACATGTAAAATACCCAAAGCATATATTATACTGTGGCTTGTTTAAGATTCTGCTGTTTTGCTTCATAAAGTTAGGCATACATAATGCATGACTCCAATAAGCCAGTGGATGGGAAGAAAAGCAGCAGGTCAAACTGATGCTACATGGACAATTCATAAGACAGCTTGAAACTCATTAGTTTGTCAAGCAGCTAGACCAGTGGTTCTCAACCTGGGGGTTGGGACCCCTTTGGGGGTCGAACTACCCTTTCAGAGGGGTCGCGACAAGTCTCCTACCGCCCTTCCCTCCCACCTCCCAGCTGCTCCGCCCCCGTGGTTGGGGGTCTCCACAACATGAGGAACTCCATTAAGGGGTCACGGCATTAGGAAGGTTGAGAACCACTGAGCTAGACTAACCTAAAGGCAGAACAGTACTGTGGGAAACAGTTCACAAAGCAAGTCATACACTCAAGGGATAGAAGAAAATACACAGTTTGAGATAGTGTAAAGAACTGGGCCTACCCAGACAGGGTTTACAACATGGGATCTTCATTCAGACAGGACTTACTTAATCCACATTATTAGGATAATCTGATATAAAATGTGTCTCCATGTGCTTTACTCTGGATTATTAAAAAAATGCAGATTATGTAAGTGTTCTCAGGATGAAGTTGGGATTGCCAACAGATCTATGGAAATCCCAACATTGCCTCAGGACACTGGGTTAATATTTCATGGTACTGCTACTCTTGGAAAATCAACCCTCCATTTCAGCAGTACATAATACAACCCTTATGACCATTTGTACCCAGTCACTTGATGCCAAAAATATTTTCCTTTTGTTTCCTCTTCCTCTTTTAATCTTTTACTTCTTGAATTTCAAGAATATGTTGTATTTTTTGTGCAATACAAAAAACCTATTTAATCTTCCTAAGGAATATATCATTCTTCCATTATGTTATGATCAAAACAGTAACAAAATATTATGTACAATTTGATTATACTGAACTTATATAGATTCAATGGGAGAAGTCTAATCAATCTTGGATGTCAGAAGATTAAATAGCATAGTTCATGCACATCTATCATTAAGTTTATTCTAAAAACAGTCAATTTCATCCACTGTCACAGCATATTCTATGGCACATAGGTTTTGGGACAGAATATGTTTGATTCATTTTTAATCTGCCTTTCATCCAAGTCCCATGTCGAAGTACAAGTAAGCACAACTTTAAAGCATGAGTAAAAGTAGGGAAAAAAAGAAAAGAAGCTCCAAACTAAACCCCTCCAATTTAAGAAAAGAAAAATAAGGTAAAGGAAATCCTACAGCAACAGAAGGTAAAATTGATCACCAAATGCCTGGGTGAATGTGTGAGTTTTGCAGATGCTGAAAAATATGCAATGACTGCACTTGTCAAGTAATTAAAGGGAAGCTGATCCTATACCTGGAGTCCATGACAGAAAACGCCCTCTCTGGTTACTGTCCCATGGGTATCATTCAGGGATGGGATCATCAGGAGAACCTCACAGGACGATCTTAGGCTGTGGGCAGGCCTGCATAGCTATCTGAATTCCAAGTTGTTTAAACATTAAAGATCAAAATCCTTGAATGGGACCTGTAAGTGTCGCAGTAATAAGTATGCATTTTTTTTAAAGAACGGAAGTACTATGGGGTCTAGTCTGCAATATCCATCAGCAGCCTAGCTGTTGTGTTTTGTACCAGGTTCCAGCCTTCTGTCAAGAAGTGATTATCTTTCTACTTCCTCAGCATCAGAACCTGAAACACAAAATACCTCCATTTTATCTGGATTCAGCTACTGGACTGCATCTAGCTCACAATTCCTTCCAGGCACTGGTCAAATTACTGTAGGCAGCATCCTCACACTTATGGCACCTTCCTCCACACCTCTTAATGGCCAATCGCAGCGGCTTCATAGATACTGAACAACGTGAATGACCAAGTTCATCCCTTGAGAGGTCCCAAGGGGATGAATGAAAACTCCCTCTTTGGAATCTATCACAGAAATATGATCATAAAACAGTGCCACCAATACCCAAATTGCACAGCCAGGATACTATAGTCACCAGTGACAAGTAGTTGAGAGACTTAGGAGCATCAACAAGACTGCATTTCCCTGTCTTTCCCTCACCAAATATCAACTGTCAGGGTGATCAAGACATTCTCAGTCTCATGATCCACCCTGAATGCAGACTGAAACAAGCTCAGATAATCTCGTTCCTCCAATCATGTTTACAGTAGAGTCACCAAAATTCAACTTGCCCCCAAATGGGTTAGTCTGGACAAAAGTTGTTAAAAACCTTTGAGTCCAAGGAAGACCTGTTAAGGAGCGCACAAAACATTGCTTCAGCAAAGGCATGAATCACTTGCTGAATCAATCCAGTCAAATGTCTTTGGCTAGCCTTTATTAGGTTCAAGACAACACATAGTGGGATGCGTATCTGCAAGCACCTTGTCCACAAACCTAGTGTGCAGTATTTGAAACAGGTCTCTTGAAACCTCCAAAGAACTACCCCTAGTAGGGGCATCCAATTCTGAGTTAACCTTTGCTTAGTAAACACAGTTGTCTTGGGATGGGGACAGAGTGCACTTCTTTAACAGATGAAATGACCCCCTTCACTACCTGAAAGGACTCAACTGGGCATTGCCACGGCAGCACAATACTGTGCTCTTAACTCTGTCCCATCAGTTTCACTCTAGGATTTACATTACTTGCCCATAGGAAGATTGGCAGGTTCCTGAATACCCTTGAGCTGACAGTTCACAACCACTTTCCTTCTTTGAACCTGAGTGGCCTTGGTGACACTGCATATGCACTACTAAACTCTTCATCCCAGGTCAGTGGCTTCAGGATGAAACTATGGCTACTCTACCTCAAATAAGAGGAAAAGGAGAAAAGCAAAAGAATAGGGCAAGAAGAACCTTCTTTTTAGACAGCTGATTGGCAGGGTGAGGCTGCAGGCTTCCCTAAGAGCCTCATAGGGATACATACATTGGGCTTCCCATGCTGGCATGGATGGTGGCAACTATATGTCTGCCTGCATCCTTGCTACAGCTCACGAGCAGGTCACAACCTATACTTTGGGAAACCCTAGCTTTGAGTCTGTCTGAAGAACCCACACCCCAAACTAAACATGCTTTCTACCCAAGAGGAGAAGGTTACCATATATCATGCTTCCTGAAAAAACTGATCAAATTTGCTAGTGATCTGTTGAACGATAAAGCTTTGTATGCACTAAACCTTTCAACTTCAAGCACATTTTATTCAAATGATTCATTTCTTAAAATAAAGTTTCTAATGTAGCTTGACAAAGCATGAACATATTTTTCATACATAAGTCTCTTGCAGTAGAAGAGTTTATGGACTGTAACCACGAGGAAGACACTAAGCCTCAAGAGTCCTATTGCCATTCTAAAGACAATAGTTTGTTGAAGCTGCAACAAGCTTCACTGTTTAGAAGGTCACAGGCTACTTAATAAATTAGTTTAGAGGCAGAAACAACATTATGATATGCTATTAAGAGATCAAAGTTCAAACCACAATCACTCATCAAAAGCTAATATTTGGAAATGTCTTTCATTTCTAGTGAGAAAAATTCCCAGAAATGTGTCATTATTACCCAGGCCTTAAACTGATATCACCAAAAACTCAGAAGAAGTACCCTTGCACTCACATACTGGGATTTTATTTCTACCAGTTTCTTTGCTCTGCCCATTTTATTATGTAAATAAGTTTTAGAACTATACCTAAAAAGGAGTACAATACTTAGAAGCCATTATAAACAATGATCAGCACCACAGGTAGATATTAAAAGGAGGGAAAGGCAACTTAAGTGGAAGAGCCAACCATATTCTATGAGTTATACACATCACTTTCAATGACCATTACTTCTCAGGTCAACATCACACCCTGTAGAGTATGTAAGATTGTAGCAGACATGACTAGATGACCGTACCATAGTTACATTAATGTTTATTCACATATTACAATTTTCCATTTTAGTATAGAACAAAACAGAATTTCAGACAAGTTATGTCAGTGATATTAAAGAAGGGGTGCTATTTGATTGAAACAGTCTCCTGAGAAGATGAAGTTTATCACAAAAACAGACATGGGCACACTTGCTGTCTTTACAGCAACACCAAGCTGATTAACTGGTGAATGCACATCAGCCCCTCTGATTCTATACTCCCTGCATTGATGGTGATGTGTCTTAATAAACACAAATATATGAATTAAATGCAATATAGTGGCGGGGACATCTTCCCAAGGCATTCAGTATCAACATTACCGGTAGAGGTGAAGGGAAAGCTTAATGACTCTCCTGCCTTTATTCTTGGCTTTACCTTCTTGGTATTAATCGAAGATCCTCCACTATTCCTTCAATTTATGTATGAATGTCACAGGCTCCTCCAACAATAATCTATGGGTGTTTTTCCACTGTCACTAAAAGTACCCATTAATGGGTATGTAATGGCATATTTGTATGCATTAATGGGTTCTTAATGGGTACTTCTAGTGACAGTGGAAAAACACCCTATATCTCATAAGGACAAGTACATATATGTGTTCCTCTTCTGTCTTTCTGAGGTGCCTTGCAAACTGCAACTTCTCACATTTGATTCTGTTTCCAGTGTGCTGTATGAATGTGCAAAGTGGGTTTCCACATTCTCCATCCCTTCTCTCTCCAGTTCCCTAAGGCAACCAAATGCCTAAACTATTCATTTCTGATATTTTTTCTTATCTAGTCAGTATGCTTATGAGTTTTTTTTATTTCTACAAAAAACTATGTTGTGTGTCTGTGATTGCTGGGTAAACTTTCAGATCATACCAAGACCAATGTACGTCATGCCAGAGAATTTTCAGATTGTGATTAGATATGCCTAAATGTCAGCGTACCTTGTCTCGAAGGCAGGAGAATTGGTACCTCTTCCTCACTGAGGGTATTCTAACACTGAAGGCAACTCTTTTAGTCAGATGGGATGGGGAGCTACATACAGAAACAGAGGCGGGAAATGGAGCCAATCTGGTGTGTGATATGGCTGTTATAGGTGACTGACCAATCAGGACCATAGAGAGCTGGGCAGACAAGAGATCAATCAGAGAGCAGGACCCAGCATTGCCAGACTTAGAGGTGAACAAAGAGAAAAGTGCAGGAAAATAAAATAGTCTTTGTGTATGTCTATGGAAGGGATGTTTTTTCTTAAAAGGACAACAAAAAAGTCCTGTCTGACCATTAGTAAAGTAAAACCTCATTAACTGTGTATATAAAAACATTTACCTGTGCCTAGTAAAATGCTTTCTCAGTGCATATGCAGAGTAATAATACAAACAATGGCTTTTGTTTCCTGTCTAAATTTTCCCATGAGTCAACCACAATCAATATCCTGCATGGCTACATTTTAGCACATTACATATCTCAACTTTCTAATATAAATCACAAAGACATATTTAAAAGGTTAGGAACCTACATCTGAGAACCTAAACCCAAAATCTGAAGGAGTTAACACTTTCACCCACAGAAAAGAAACAAGAAAAACACACAAGCTGAGTGTATCTGCATACTCAACATTTCAAGATGGTCCTCTAAGGGTCTTGTATCAAATGACATTCAAATGAGCCCCAAGCACTTTATGAACTTGCATAGCATTTTCAGAATATCAGATTTCACTATAAAATGTGATTTTCTACATTTTGCATTTGCAATCTGATCTTAGTATAAAACTGGGGAAGGATGATTTCTGATGTCATTTCCTGAAGCTAACATAGTTACTCTCCCATTTCTGGAAAATGTGATTAGCAAAAATGTCTTTATTAACACACATTTGGGGAAGGGGCAAGGAAGAAGGGTGGTAGACTCTGCCTTTTTTTTGCCAAGAAATCTAAAATCCAGGTGGGAACTGTTAACAACAAGCAGCATGTTAGTGAGATGCTGGTCAGTACTAAGGCTGCTTCCTGCAATCCTCACAGCATTGCATTGGTTGGGATTGCAAGATATAGCTATTGCATTCCCAAAGCAATAACATTTGCAATGAGCAAAAACATGATACAAAGCTATCATAGGAAATCCAGCAACTTCGTTGGGTTTGTTGTTACAGTCCTGCTTGCCTGCATGTTAGGTGAGTTACATAAGGCAACTCCACAAGTCCGGTGTGAAAGTAAGCAAATCTATGCCAGGATTTATTATCTGTGTCTGGCAGGTAAAAGATGGCAGGCACCATTTTTTTATATTCTGCACTGCCTTCTGCTGTCTGCAGAATAGAAAAAAGGAAGGGGTGACAAAATATTGTTAAGGAGGCTCCCAGCTGTTGCAATCCCCAGTGAATTTTCATTAACTTGAAAGTATCTCTTGGAAAATCTTTAAATAGACAAGTTGCTTAACTGCAAACAGAGTAAAGCTGTATTTGGGCATTGCCATTATTGTCACCTGCCAAAATTATAAAGTCACAGGAAGTCTCTTGAATTTACAGACTGAGGCCTTTTCTGCACTTAAGTTAGATTTGGTAAAAGGAGCCTCATGGTCTGGAACCTGGGCACCTCCTCCGCACACTAATGCACATCAAGGCCATGCCCTTGTTGGTCCTGCTCCACCTGTACAAGACGAAGCAAGATCCAGGTTGAGGTCCTTAAATCAGATCTACAGTGGCCCTACTTAAAAAGGTTAATCAGAGGGACCTGGGCCTTGTTCTGGAACTATTGGGGGGGGGGTGCTTTTTAGTGGCATGCCAAGACCCTGAGAATAGGTACCTTGGGTGTGTGTGTGTGTGTGTGTGTGCAACTCCCAAACTCACACAATCCTTGCAACAAGGAGGGCCAGATCAGAGCCATCAAGGCAGACAGTGCTGATTCAGCCCATGAAGTCCCACAACCTGAATCAGTGGACCCAGTTATTCCAGATTTCAGCCCCTCTACATTTGTTTGAAAAGACAGAAGATTGGAATCTTCTAGTTAACTGTATTTGCTTGCATGTTCTTTCGTACATGCCTGCAGCAGGAACACTAATCCCACAATAAGATGTTTGACTGCTTCCTCTCAAGCCTGTAATCCCATAAAATGGCATCCTGATCTGGATTTGGAGGGAGGTTCAAACTACATAACTAGAGAGATTTGAGAGAGTACATCTTTACTTGTTGCTGCAAATATATTTAAAATAAATACTGTGATTAAAAGTAATCATTTCCTTGTTTTGTATGACAAAAACTATCATTTGTATACCACCTTTCCAAAAGATTACTTAAGGTGGTTCAAACAGAACAAAAATACATCAAAAAAGTCCTTTTGAATACATAAAAATATAAAATATACACTAAAAACAATACACATAATTCTGACAACAAGCTATATAATATAAGAACTTGCAATACACAGTGCAAGGTAACTAATACACAGAGTAGGGCCCATTAATATAATAAGACTACCCAAAAATGACAAAAGAAAAACCAAACGATCTTCTGTACTTCCATCTCCAGCAAGAAATTTACCCCTGGAAGGGCATGGCAAAGGCTCCAAAATTCACAGCTGCAGCATCTGGCCCAGTTTTCTCTCATGTCTCTATATAACTCAAATTTCTTGCATGCATCAAAACAAACAATTTAGTCAACTTTCCTCATCACCAAAAATTATTTTTGGAGCATATTTAGAACTGCAGAGCTTCATTTATTGTGCATATTTTATATGTGCATAATTAAGTACAGCTGCATAAATACTTTGATGCCAGATTGTGGTTAATGAACATGATTTTACCTGTCTATAAGCTTATTTTCATTCCTATTGTTGCTTGTTCCTTTTGTAAAGTTTGTTTCCAGAAATTAGTTCCTATCATACAGGGTCTTTCATCAAGTATTTTGTTAGGGGAAATACCAAAGAATTGTGGGACATTTGTCGCCCTGCAAGTGCTCTCAGTAGCAATCCTGTATAGGACCATAAGTATCTCTATATTCTTACATTTGCAAAAAAATAAAAATAAAAAAATAGGAAGGTATCTGCCTCTAACAACAGATTTTATTCTGCTAATCTGGATATAGCCGACTACTCTGATGGTAGAAAACAAACAGTCAAGGAACCTTTTGATGAGGGTGAAAGAGGAAAGTGCAAAAGCTGACAAGAAGCACAGCATTAAAAACAAACAAACCCTAAGATTATGGCATCCAATCCCATCAAATTTCTGCAACATAGAGGGGGAAGAAATGGAAGCAGTGTCAGATATTACTTCATTGGGCTAAAAGATCACCACAGATAGTTGAATGCACCCCTAAAATTAAAAGATGCTTGCTTCCTGGAAGTGAAGCTATGATGAACCTAGACAGCATATTAAAAAGCAGAGGCATCACTCCGCCAACAAAGGTCTGCATAGCCAAAACTATGGTTTGTCCAGTAGCGTATATGGTTGTCAGAACTGGACCATAAGAAAGGCTGAGTGCTGAAGAGCTCACACGTTCAAATTGTGGTGCTAGAGAAGACTTTGACAGTCCCTTGGATTGCAAGAAGATGAAACCAATCAATATTTAAAGGAAATCAATCCTGGTGATTCAACTGGAAGGAAAAATACTGATGCTCAAACATTTTGGTTACATACTGAGGAAAAACAGGACTCATAGGAATAGACTCTGATTCTGGAAAGGATTGAAGGCAAAAGGAGCAGGGGAAGGCAGAGGACAAGATAGGAAGATTGTGTCATTAACCATAAACGTAAGCTTTGGAAACTCAGGAAAGCAGTAGAGGACCAAAGGGCCTAGCCTGGGGTCACAAAGAGTCAGATGCAATTAAATAACAGAATGATTAGATAGATGATAGATAGATGTTACTTTTCTATCATGTGATAGTAGCCTCTCTCACTTTATATGTGAATTATGCCCATGTAATCCACACATTTCATGTATCAGCAAACTAGGCAATGTACTGTGCTCCTCAAATGGAAAAGAGGAGCAATAGGCAAAGTTTCAGATAAAGGCTCACTTCTGAACTCCCTGAACTGCACAATTCAGCTGCCTCCAGTTGTGAATTCATGGCTCATCTTGGTTTCTTAGGAATAAACTCCCTATCTTCCAATACAGAAGCACTATTTCCCACTCATTGTATTACGGCTCAAACACATTCCTTCATTTCACAAGACAGTCCATGTGATCCATTTGTTTTGGAATAACAAGAATTAATCATATGACTTGGATGACAAATGTCTACAACTGCATCAGTACTCTATTATATATTCTCCATTTGCACAAGTTTACTCATTAAGCTATATGGATATATTAAGGGTTTGGCTGGAAAGTTGGGAATGTTAAACTGGGTAGACATATCTGAAGGATCTGGAAAGTAATTGTTTGCCTAGCTTTATAGAATAAGGAGTAGATAAATCAACTATATGTGAAAGCACCAAGAGAAATAAGAAAACACATCAATGGTAAGGACTGACATAAGCATTTACTCCCTAATGGAACTTATATATTCACTTTGCAAGAGGTATTATAAATAAATTATGATGTGTTTAAGTTCATGCATGATGTTGCCTGTTCTTGTTTTTTTCAAAAGATAAAACAGAATTATATGCAACCTGTAGGTTCTCTGTATCTGGAGAATGAAACAGAATATGAAAAAGTCAGACAATGCAATGACAATGCAATTTTCAGAAGAATGAAGAAAATGCTACAAAAGCTTAAGGTCGAGCAATGGCTTCTTCAATTTCAGGGAAGAAGAATGTTAATGCTGTAGAGTTAGGAAGGTTTAGTGTTTTCTACACAGTATAGACTAATTGTAACAATCATAAAAGAGCTCACATACTATGTAACTGAAAACAAAACAACTAAAGATGTTGAACGCTACCTCTACACATCCTTAAAGACTAGAGTAAGTCTATATATCTTTTAAGGCTATGCAGATGCTAACATAACTAGATTTGGTTAATCTATTCCTTCTTCAACGTTAAATTCAAAACCAGTATTGTAATCGTCCTCTGTTCCTCAGACAAAAAAAGACTATTGCTACAATGTAAAAGATCTGTGTAGTTGCAAAACAAAGACCAACTGAAACAGGAGACAGTGAAATGCAGCAAAATCAAACCATTTCACAAGATATATTTTAACTATTTCATACATTAGTCCTTCTGTATTTGCAAAGGTTTACATGAACAAAAATAGCACCTCTACATCCATCTCAGGTGAAGAGATTTCTGTAGTCTAGAACATAAGCCACTTAGAGACAATAATTTCTAATACTGAAATTACACATATTTACTGTTATTTACAGCTACAATGTTTTAATTCTTAAACAGCATATCTGCAGCTCAAAGCATATGGGCACTGCATTATCTTCTGCATCAAAAAAGTACACTACAGTAAGTAGTATGATTCCTGTATAGGAAACATTATTGCCCCCATGTCCTGCTTATGGGTTTTCCATTGGCATTGGGTTGGCCATCATGACGAATGTGCTGCTAGAAAAAAATGACAATTGGTCTCATACATTGGCAAACTATCAGACCATGTTATCCATCTCATTTAGCTGTCATAGCACTAATTTTTAACACTACAAGAAAAAAACAATAGTAACTAAGTCTCAGGAAGTATATACAATGCGATCAAAACAACAAATATCCAGTTGTTTATAGCTCATCAAAGCACACATAGAAAAGGTTTAATAAAGGAAAGGGTGGTAAACTGTGTCTAGCATTGCTACCACAAGGAATGCATTAAAGCTGTAATTATGCCATAGAGTAGAATTGAATAAAGCATACTCTTAAGTTATTTTCATTATGCTATAATCAATGTATTTAATTAATCAAGAGTGTCTTTCTTACCTTGACCTGAAAACACTTTACAATTTCCCACTGTGCATCTTAGGAAGGATACAGTTAGAGATGCAGACATGTGACCTACAATTTCTCTTAGCTAGCGGACAAGAAAAAGGGCTGAAGAGTATTATAACACAGACTTTGGCTGCACCCACATATATATATATATATATAAAAAAGTACCTTAGGTGTAGAAGTATGGCCTTCAAGTTCTCACACGATCTCCAGACTATATTTCCTATCCTAAAATGTTGCTGAGCAGGGGAGGGGCAGACCCGCATGTGAACAATCCTGCCTATGAACTATCCCTAAGAGTATGACCAGACTGCACGTTTTTGGGACACCTATAGAGGATCATCTCATCTGGGGTTGCAGGGGGAAAAACTTGCATCACAATTTTTAAAATAAGTGCTTTGTCTTACTTGTTGTCAACTTCTCAGCTCACTCCCACTGGCCACCAATGCTCCACTTTCAATTGCCCTAATTGGTCAGCCCATCATTTCCAGGCTATGAGCCTCTGTAGTGGTTACAGGAGCCTGTACAGTCTCCCACCCCATCCTCCCCAAACTGAAAGTCACTTTGAGAGTTGGGAAATCCTGTCTATGAAAGAGGCAAACAAAAGGAGACTTCTGGATGAGGCAAAGCATTTTTTATCTTTTTAGTTTGTCCCTAAGGTCTTAAATTCACCCCAGGAGCATCCTAAATCATGTGTTTGAACATACCCTAAGTTGGTTTAGAAGTGCTTTGTTTATTGCATTACTAGAGTTGAATGTTGCCGTCATTTTCAGATGAAACAGTATACAAAACTCAGAGATTCCATGCATGCTCACTCACTGACACTGCAAAAGAAGTCTAGAATGCAATCAATCTAAAGCTCACTTGATCCAGGTCTACCCCAAGCCTCAAAAACTATTTCAGCAGGAGCTCAGATGGAGTGCCTGCCTTACAAAACAAGAGACCACTGTAACTAAAGAGGCAAAATGACACTGTAAGGCTATGTTTTAACTGCTATAAGATTTAACCCTTGGGTCAACGGCTGGTTATAAATACTAGGAATGAATGAATGAATGAATGAATGAATGAATACATAAATAAACTCTTCATACTATAGCCATTTTCCATCATAAAACTCCTGATAGAGGCCCAGGGTGAAATGAATTTGTGAGATCAAACTACATGCTGGAAATTATTTATTCCCTAGTAGAGGCTCCATAAACACACAACAGTAATGTTCTTTTCTTCTCTTAGGGGCCTGGATGGACTCTTCCATTAAAACTTGTTTTCACTGCAATGTTTGACTGACTGCATTTGAAAGCTGCAGAATCATACAGAGAGATAGTAAAAGAGTACCCAGAGATCTGTGATAAGCTCTACTATTAATTACACAGGAATTATGGGAAAGTTCGTAGTAGCTTTTTATAGTCCAGTTACTCTTCACAAAAAGAATATCCACAATACAGCATGCATACTGCAAGCAGAAACTTATCTATTTTAAGAATTAATTGCACACTAAATGAACTTTTAAAAATGGGAATGATTACATATTAGCCTTTGTGTACAAATTTCTCCAACAAATTATGTCCCAATACAAAATGTGAAAAAGTGATCTATTTTGACCCATTAATTGGTCCAACTAACCAACTGAATCTAACCCAGAATCAGAATGTCTGATGACATTGCATCTGGTACTCAACAAAGCCAACAGCAGCAATGGTCAGAGGTGATGGAAGTGTCACTGATTCTCAATACCTGACTTAGTCAATCTAGAAATCCCCATGCTTTCCAACCAAGCATCTTCCCAGACCCTGAAAATTCAAGGTTCCTTTTTATTAGAAAGACCACAGGAACCTTTAGCTGCAAACACGTGGCCTGACAAAAAACTTGGTTCCTCTAAAACTTGTAAAATCTTTACTGTTTTAAATACTGTAGACTTTTCCAAGACACAAAAAGCTTTCTGTTTTACCAACTGATTTTATCTGAATTTATCATCTGTCATAACAGAAATAATTAGGTGCAAAGGCACACAAAAAATATCACTCTATTAAGTATGTACTTGCTCTAAATCAGGTCCATTGTAAGAATCTTTAGGCACATTTGTACAGGTATTACAAAGCAGGTGGCATACTGTGTCACAAGTGAGCAAAAACCAAAACAGCCACTGGTAAATACCAAACACATCACATTCTTAACCAGCCAGAGCCAGCCAGCCAGATTTTGCAGCTGTTTTAGTACCTTAGAAAATTCACTGGTGATCAATGATTCCAGATAGCCTAATGTAAACAGTAACGTTTTGCATTTTTAGGACATATGTGATAGATTTCAACATTCACAATGACCCAGATTTTGAGGACCTTGCTTCACAGCAGCCTAATTTTTTAAAAGGAGACAGGGAATTTGATTAAACTTTGCTGTCATCGTTCAACTTCACACAGAGCAAATATCCATTCAGATTATGAAGTGAGATGCAGGAGTTAAAACATATTTTTGACTCATTTTTGTTCTTTCCATGGCTGATAAGCATTCATTAAATATACAACACAATAAAATAATCAAAAAGACCTGGGGGAGGGAGATAGAGAAGCAACTGTTATAATAATGGTGATAAAGGAGAGGCTGTGGTTCAGTGGCAATAGAAACAGCCTGAAAAACAGGCAGTCACTGGTTTGATTTCCAGCTTCTCCCAGGAAATAGGTAATGGCAAACCACTTTTGTATCTTTGCCAAGAAAACTGCACAGAGGTGCCCATGAGCTCAACCAGTTGTTGGCCATGATTCAATGGTACCCAACAACAACGATGACAAATAACAGACCATTATGTTCTCAAGAACACTTGAACTAAAAACAGAAGAATGAAAATATTCCCAAAATATAAAAATTAGGGAAGAAAGGCACATACAATAGTTTCAAGGAGCTCTTCAGTTTTCAAAGCAGTAAAACTGCAGCCTTAGGACACAGTGCTTGAATGCAGCCTCCCATATGTTCATGATCTACAGATGCCATCATTCTGTACTTGCAGTCTTTGAACTGGCATGAAATGATGGGAGATACAATTCAGAAATATCTGGAGGTACACAATTCAGTACTTCTACTTTAGAACTCACATGTACCTCTGAGCTATATACTTTGATAGTCAATTAAAAGAAACTCTTCTGAGATCAGCATAACAACTCTGCACTTAATACGACAAAGCCAAGACAGAATGGCATGCCTCATATGTGAGAAAAACACAAATGTGGGGAAAAATCAATTTTCTGTCTTGAAGAAGTCTTTACTACTGAAACCTGACTTAGAATAAATATACACAAGACTGCTGTCATCACAGCACTGATACATTTAAAGTCAATGGAGCTTTCTTGAATGGCAAGAGAAGGCCAAAGTTCACTTGTTATTTTGGCCAGATGGCCGCTTGTAACCCACACAGGCATGGCCGCCAGACTGATCCAGTGATATAGTAAAGAGCAAACAGAGGAGCTTTAGAAGTAACCTGACTGAATCAGGTATTTACTGGTGTAGGGCAGGGTTTCCCAAACTGTGGTATGCAAGATGGTTTTAGGTGGTATGCAGACAAACATCTTTCATTTTTAATAAATTCAAGTTAAAAATGGGGGAGGGAGATATATTTTTAATTATATTTTAATATTCATTGAGGTTTATTCCTACTGTAACCCGCCCTGGGACCATTTGGTGAAGGGCGGGATATCAATTTCTTAAATTAAATTAAAATTAAAGAGTACAGACAGCCACAGATACATAGTACGCCAAAGTCAGTGGTGCGGGGCATTAAAATGGACATGGCCTAAACCAGCTATTCCCGATGAGCCCCACAGCTCAGGGGAAACTTTGCTTCAGCTTCACATTAACCCACTGTGTTCCAGTGAATAAGGAGACGTAGTGGACCCATCTTGCTGCTGCGTCCAAAGACACGGATAATGTGCAAGCGGCCCTCACTAAGCCCATTTGAAGATAAAATGCACAAAAGCTGAAAAACAGCCCAACTCTGTGCTCGCAGGGCTACTTGGCAGTCTCTCCCTGCGCCCGGCGGGCCTTCCTTCCAAGCGAACGAGCACGATCCGTCGCCTCCCAGTTCTGGATGCGCGATTTCCAACCCTCTCGGCATCTTCCCGGAACGCTCAAAGGGCTCTGTCGTCCGTGATGCCAGGCAAAGAACGCGGGAGGCAAAGAACCATCCCACGATATGGGATGATGTCCGCGCGATAAGACCCCCAAGCGGGCTGGCGGGACGGGACGGGAGGCACCGCGCAGCCCTCCGTGCCCCGGAGCAGGATCGCAGGCGCCTTCGAGGCGTTTTAAAGGAGAAGGCGCATACCTGTTGCAAATGCAGACTCTGCGCCAAACCGCCCGGGGCTGAGATCATCCGCGAAAGGGACAAAAGCAGACAAAAGCCAAATCAATTCCCCCCACCCCGAGGAACTAAACTACAGCTGACCTCCTCCTTCCCGCCGTGGCCCCCGCCGCCGCCTTACCGGCCAGCCCGCCGCTGTCTCCGTCTCCTCCGTGGCCCTTTCTCCTCTGCAGGATGAAGTAGGGGTTGGCCCGCTCGGTGATCCACAGCGCGTTGGCCAGCAGCACCTCCTCCGGGTTCACCCACATGGTCGCGCCCAAGACAAAGGCGACGCCGGGCGGCCCCCGCGCGCTGCCCGGCTGCGGCTGCCTAAACCACGCACGGCCCGGGAGGAGGCGCCGAGGCGCCGGTCCTGTCCAAGCCTCCCGCCCAGCCCAGGTGGGAGCTGCCGACGCCCCGGCGGCCGGAGCTCACAACCGCGGAGGAGAAGGGCGGCGGCGGCATCCCCGCTGTTCCCCGCCAGCGCCGACCAGCCCCTTCCTCGGCAGCCGGCGAGGGACGCGGGGCCGCGCGAGTCGCTGCCGCGCCGTCACCTCAGGCACCCAGAGCATCAGCACCGCCGGCGGCGGGGGCCATTGAGCGGCTGGGCCCGCCCCGCCCGACGTCGCCGCACCACCAGCAGCAGCGCCACCGCCGCCACTCTCTCTGCGTGCGCCTTGCGCCTTCCTGCCTCCCTCCCTGCGCTCAGGCGCCTAGAAGGATCCGAGTGCAAACAGAGAGACGCCCCCGTCCGAGAAATCCAGGATTAACACCGCCCTCGCCGCGCACGCACACAGACACGCACGCGCGCGTCCGGAGGCTACTGCGCAGCGATACGGAGCCGTTCTTTTTCGCAGCGGCGTAACCAGCAGGGCCTGAAGCTGCTGTCCGTCGATGGATGGACGGACGGACGGACGGACGGACGTGGGGGGGGGTCAATGGCGAGCTGGCCCTTCCAGCCAGACCGGCCGGGCTCGTGGCTGATGCAGCAGCAGCAGTAGCAGCAGCTGCTGATTCTTCCGGGAGGAGGGCAGCCAGCGGGCGCACCTGGCATTGGCCCTGCAAGCGCCGCCGAGCGAGCACGGGCGCCTCCTCCCTTGACGTGAAGACACGCATCCATGAACTGCTGCGCTCCTAGCTGGCCTCGGGCTGAGCCGCGAGAGAGTCAGTTCTGCGGGGGGGGGGGGAGGGGGGCAACGCCAGCTTGTAGTGAAATCACAACCTGCCTTTCGCACAAGGACGCCCATCCTAGTGGGAACGAAGGGCCGCTTAAGGCAATGGGAATGGTGAAAGAGACAGGCGGGGCCTGGTCGCCTGCTGTCGACGCCTCCTGGGAAGGGGCGCGCAAAGCCGCCATCGCTTAGGCTCCGCCGTCCTCACCAAGGTGTCCACACCTCCCTTTCTTGGGGGTGGGATTTGGTAATAAAGTCACGGGGCGGCGGCGCCTCCCTCCGCCATCGGGCGCCTCTCAGCCCCGCGTTCAAAGCCCAGCCGGTCAGCAGGTGGGTTCCCATTCGGCCTGGCTCGTCGCCGCTTCCGGCTCCCCTCGCTGTTGCGAGCGGTTCGTGGCTCGCCTGTTGAGAGGCTCGTCGGTGGTCGGGCCGCTCTTCGAAGAGCTGAGCTGCCCTCCGCCTCCAGTCATGGTCAAGCGACAAGAGGGGCCACTGTCATCACCGCAGACGGCGCTAAGTAGAAATTTGGCACTGCAGCCAAGTGGGCAGGATTCAAAGTCTAAGTATTTGTCGGTGACAGTGGTTTACCTCCAGTGGTGGCCCAGACCTCCACGAGCACGTCTGTGCAGCTTCTTGGCAGGGATACAGAAGTGGTTTGCCACGGTTTACTTCTGGGGAGAGGCTGGGGAGTAAAACAAGCAACTTTCTGCTTTACAGGCAGATTGTTCTACCACTGAGCTGCAGTTTGAATATTGGGATGAAAGAGATTCAAACAGAACCCCTGATTATGGTAACCCTTGGAATGTGGAACCGGAAGAGAAGAGTCAGGGATGTATTCCTAGGCTAGTGATGGTGAACCTATGACATACATGTCACAGGTGACACTTCAAGGCTTTTTGGGTGACACACAGTGTCACCCTGGCACCTGGGCACATTGTTGCTGTTCAGTACCTTGTAGGCCACAGGCTGCTTCTGGCTTCTGGCCTACAGGATACCAGGAGCCCAGAGGCACTAATTCATTTACTGAATTTCTATTTAAATTTTAGTCCAGTTTCGGTCCACTTTCAGAGTGTGAGAATGCACCAGCAAAGCATGAACTGCTTTCTTTCAGTCTCATCTCTCAGAAAATTCACCCTTGGATTAGATAAAGTGGAAAGAAAATGGCTAGTCATTTTGCTGATGTGTTCTCTGACTCTGAAAGTGGACTGAGACTGTTGTAAAACCTAAGTGTGAATGCAGCCATACTTTTTTTAAAAAGAACTATTAATGTTGATTTTTAAAAAAACCCATGTGGTTTTTCAACTAAAACCAATTCTGAGAAGTTAAACTAAGCTATGTAAAAGATTTAAGATGATTAAAATTTAATAAGCATGTAATAGCACAAAAACTAGTCAAATTTTCTGTATTTTGTATTTTTAAAGGAAGTTTTGCATGAACTGCAGAGACAGAGCTATTGAGAGAAAACTGTAGCTTGAAATCTTAAAGGTGTGCCAAACGTAATCCCTGAATTGAAACAAATCCTTGAATTTCTGAATCAAAGAGAAATGGTGATACACAGATTTTTAAAGTGAAGTTATTGTCAGACTGAACATCTACTGATGACTCCGTGGTCATATCAACAAATTTATAGAGATGGTTTACCAAATCATTCTTAATCATTCTTTTTAAAATTAAATGTTAATTTTGAAAGAAAATACAAAATATAATATACTAAAAACAAGCTGATATATAAAATGTAGCAAGCATATAGAAAGTTCACTACCATTTATTATTTCACATTCAGCTCCTCTTATCTCTTTTCCTTGATCTTCTCCCAGTCTGTTATTATTCAGTCTTCCAACCTTTAGCTAATAAATTATTTTCTATATTTCATTGTCAGTCCAAAGAAGCTGCCACTTCAGAGAGTAGTCACAGTTTGCAAATTTCCCACCATTTCTCCCCACTCTAGCACTTTTATAATCCAATCTTCAGCATTTAATATCTTTATTAGTATTCAGAATTAGTATTTACATTATTTATAGTTCTTGCTGAAGTATTCAGATACCCCCATTTTTATCTGCCTAACCCCCAATTCCCTGTATCCCAGTAGATTAAATTATTTTACTATTATTATTAATTTCAAACATTTCTTAATCAAACAACTCTTAATCTACCATGATAAAGCATATGTCATAACCCTTTAATTATACTGGCATGTGAATGGAGGGTTCCTATTCCAGGATATAATTCAGAATAAGCTGCACTGCAGAAAGGGCCATAATGGATTATATGCACCTCTGAATTGAAACATGCACAAGGGAGAGGTGTGGGTGGGTTCAATCTGAGTCATAGTGTGGATGGGTACTGCCTAACTAGTGTTATGGCCAGGACCTCTGTTTTTAACCTTTCCCTTTATTCTTCTGTAGCTTTGGGGCTCATTCCTTAAATATCTCCATTCTTTAGAAAGGGAACACTTAAGAAGCTTTGCTTACGTTGTAAAGCTAAGGTAATGTTCTTTGAATCTTCTTGAAGAACATGGCTTATGCAAGGCAACTTGAGAATTCGCCTTGATTTTATCAGCAGGAAGATAATGTGGGAAAGCAGAAGTGGTATGAGCAGATGAGATATCAAGTGTCTTTTCCCTGTTCTTTGATTTGTAGGATGGAAAGAACAGTGTAAAATGAATGAGCAAAGTCCTTCCTTCCCAAAGAGTGGCGGACAGAGCTGTCATCTGCAAACTCTGCTGACTAAAATTCCTGGCTCTCCTATACTGTGATTGAGCTGCATGATTCCTTTTCTCAGGAACAGATTGTTGTAGGATTGCTTCTTAGGTAAGAGGGAAGTTAGGCTGCGTCCAGACGTTGCTCACTTATTCTGCTATATTTGGACATTCCGGAATGACGCATGGATGTACATAAGCTAATATCTTTGCTTCATTCTGGAATACCCAAATATAGCAGAATAAGTAAGTGATGTCTGGATGCAGCCTTTTTCTACCAGCTTTTGGAATTGTCCTTCAGTACGGTAAATAAATTAAGCAACAAAAATTAGGAGGCAATAATTCCAAAGCATTAATTAATTAAGGGCCAAAAGAAAGGAAACATGGCCATTTGATGCTAGTTGATAACTGTAATTGATGAGATGCTGTACCCACCTTGGGCATTACCCAGAGCATCCTTAACAAAATTGGGGCATTCCAGGGACTAACAACTACATTTCCCATCAGCTCTTGCTAGCACATCTATATAGCACATTGAGTTTTTCAAAACAGAGAAGCTGAATTTGCCAAACATTGTGAAAGAGTAATATTGCTAGGTAGTTTCAAGTTCAAGCTACGTAGTTTCATTATCAGCCCAGAAAAGAAGAACTATGTTCTGCCAAAGAAGGAACATTCTTGTTTCTGTATCTTTGAGAGATACATGCATTATTCCTTGCTGAAATGAGGAAGAAGGTTGGAGGGACAAACTGCTTTTACTTCCTCGTGACACTGACTCTTTAGCAGTATTGCATAGACAAAGCCCTGCATGCAAAATTAACTGTTTTAAAGTTTTAAAGTTCTTCTCTTTCAACTTGTAGTTGTTAATATCCCAGGAAGCTAAAATAACTACTGTTACACTGCAGCTTGAAGGACTCAAGGTAATGGCTTGTTAAAACAGTGTAAGCTACATTTGTAACTTAAATTAGCATTTAAGTGATAATAGTCTTCCACTCTGCTGATACCTGCGCTAACCTGGTAAAGTTGCTGAAGCAACCCAGAGCAGATTAATTCCTTGGTTCCAGTCTGAACCTGGTGGCTCTCACTGCTGGATGAGAATATGTGGCTTCTTGCAAAAATTGAGGGATTTATGGTGCAAATTTCATGGTCCTGTAGGGGTTTGCAACATAAGTTTTCTAGCTTGTAGTCCAACATTTGAGTGACTATGCTGACTTCAGTTTTACCAGGAATGTTACCAATTTTACCATTTGACAATTTGTCAGTTTAAATGCATGTTGTGATTTTCCCAGATGTGTTAAGAACCAGGAAGCTTCATTAGTAATCAGCCTGTGCCTTTGGATAAGCTGACGTCTTCCTGGTTATTTTTAGCCAATGACTCAGCCGCTCTACATTTCAGCCGCCAAGGATCTCTGCAGACTTGATATCAATGCTGTATGTGAGGGTTGTGCTAAAACCTAGCAGAGAATATTCAAACACACAAGTAAATCTGATTGGCCCTGATGCTGGAAAGGCACAGAGGCTTTGGCTGCAGGCCCCTTTATTTTCTCAAATAAAGATTTCTAATCAGCAAAAGAGATTTAAAATAAATATAAATCCCAAAGATGAAGAAAAGTCAAGCATCTCTAAGGACTGTTTAATATCAATATGATAATTTTGTAGCAGATACATCATCTGTTAGTGTTGCATATCAGATAGAAAAATAGCTTTGTACCATCTCTCTTTTCTCTTTTTGTTTTCTGTCTTTCCAAATGGTATAGAATACATAATCTAGTCCAGCTTCCCACACTAAAAGCAGGCAAACCAGTCTTACAGACAGGAATCACCTGTGTCTAACTGGAATCTCCTTACGTTTATTATTACTTTCCATGGGGTCTAGCCCTGCTCCCAGGAACAAGAGGAAACAAATTAGTCCCTAATATATATTGCAAACTTTAAATATTTCAAGGGTGATATTATTGTTCCCCTTAGCCCTTAGGTGGTAGAAGTGCTTGGCAGGTGCCTGGAGGCAGCAATGGGTTGGATGAGGGCCAATGCATTGAAGCTAAATCCAGACAAGACAGAGGTACTGTGTGTCACAGGTTTCAGGTCCATGTAGTTGGGAGGCACCCTGTCCTTGAAGGGGCCACAATGCCCTGGAAGGGACAGGTGTGTAACTTGGGGGTACTCCACGCTGACACTTGAACCTCAGGTGGATGCCGTGGCCAGGAGTGCCTTTGCCCAGCTATAACTGGTGCGTCAACTGAAGTGTTTTTTTTTTTTTGGACAGAGATGATTTGGCCACAGTTATCCATTCTCTGGTAACCTCTAGGTTGGACTATTGTAATGCACTCTACATGGGGCTGCCCTTGAAGATGGTTGGTAAGTTGCAGCTAGTGCAAAATGCAGCTGCCAGAGTGTTGACCTGGAAAGCTAGCTGGATGCACGTCACACCAGTTTTAGAAGGGTTGCATTGGCTGCCAATTTACTGCCAAGCCCAATTTAAGGTTTTAACTCTGACTTATATAAGGCCCTAAATGACTTTGGTCCCAAATATCTAAAGGAACGCCTTCTCCTATACTAACCTGCCCGTGCCCTAAGATCAGGGGAGGCCCTCTTGGTTGTCCCACCACCTTCAGTAGTGAGGTGACTGGGCACCCGGAAGAGGGCCTTTTCAGTAATGGCCCCCAGGCTATGGAATAGTCTCCTCCTTGAGGTGTGTTGGGCTCCTTCTCTGTTTATGTTCAGGAAGGCAGTGAAGACGCACCTCCTTGCTCAGGTCTTTGGCTAAATGTCAGTCATGTTTTGTTTTTTTAACATGTTGGATTTTAAATGCTGTGATGGTTTTTATTGTTTTAATATATATTTTGTTTGATATGGTGGATTTTACAGGTTGTTACCTGCCCTAAGACCTTCAAGTATAGGGTGGGATAGAAACAGAAATAATAAATAAAATAAATAAAATAAGGAGTGTGATGAACTAACATTGACTAGCACTTGCAACTTGGAGCACTAGACAACGTCAGCATTTCCCCCCCAAGATTGAATACTTACCTCCATTCAATCATGGGGCCGGTTCTCTTCAGGGCGCCATCATTTTCAGTGTGGTGCCCTTTGCGACTGCATGTGTATTAGCGCTGTTGCCATGCCGATGCGGACACTCTGTACAGGTGAAGTCACGCCAGGAGGTCAGCAGAGCTGCCAGTGTGCTTGCTTGGCAGCTCTGTTGTCCTCCATATCCAGCAGAAGAGCGAATGGTCACTGGCTGCATGGAAAAGGTAAGCTTTTTGGAAAGGTTGGTAAGATTGTAATTGATAATTAGGCAACTTTGGGGAAGGCAGATGATACTTGGAGGCTGTAACAGCCTCCTCTAGTTGCAGATGGTCTTCCCCAGATGTTGCCTAATTATTAACTACGGGCCGAAGTGTGAAAAGGCCCCTGCTCCACCTTATCAATGTTCTTTTACATATAGCATTCCTATTTAACTAATTCTAAATACATTGGAACTGATGTTTCCCAGAAAATATTTCTGTAATCAGCGCTCAAGATTGCACTGGGCATTTTAGCTGCAGCACTGCACTGCTGGCTCATGTTGAGCTGCTGGTTCACCAGGATTTCAGGCACAAGAGGGAGGTACACTTATTTGATAACGGCTAGCTATGTGTAGTGTTTCCTCCGTGTTTTACACAATTTCAGTCATCTTGTAGGTACCGAGTAAACAATAAAGCTGATCTGAACAAATAACATGTACAATTCCTATTCCTGACAAACACAATCTTTGTGTCTCTTCCCAAGACATAGCCAATAGCCCATTTGCCCTTCCAATTAAACAAAATAAAGGATCACATCCAACTTTTGCTGTTTTGGTGATGGGAGGACACAGATAAGGACAAAATTGTAAATACTCCTTCAGATCCACAGAGAAGAAATGTTGACATGGAAGTTTGTTTTGTTTTAAACAGGTGATAATGTAACCTGTTAAAAGTACTATCAGGCTCACCCAAAAGAGTTATGGGATCCCTAACGAATTTTGATGCTAGGCCCACCAACCCTTGAGTTATCCTGAGATCATGTTCCCCTGACACAATTTTTTCCGTATCACACTGTTGGTGCCCTGAGTGTGTCATTTGCTTTGTCCTACATTTATAAAAGGTTATTATTCCTATATTTCCCTTCTCTGACAAGCATAGTCTTGGGACTTCAGAGTCCAGGACTTTAAGCAGTATATTATCTTTGCTTTTCTGCTTTGTCTTGGCAGCTATAATGAAAATATATTCCTCTCCTCATTCCTTCATGAACAGAAGTGTTGTTTCTGTATAGAACAGGTAAGACTATATGGTCCTGATGACCTATACACACAAAGTGGAATCACTAGAGCTTACACCACCAGACACATAGAATTTCACATTTACTGGAATTCTGTTGCGAAATCTGAAAGTATTTACCTATCTGAGAAGGCTTGTTAAGGGTCACAACGCATTGACAACTATTAGTCCACTGTGGAAACTATCCCTTTAGGCAAGATGTTTATCTTATACCTCTGATTGGATCTGTCTGTTACCCAGAGATAATATTCTCCCCCCTGAGGTGTGTCAGGCCCCTCACTGTATCTATTTAGTCATCTGATGGAGATGTGCGTCTCTTTATCTTGGCCTTTGCCAAAGGGAACAGCATTCCCTCTCTATCAGGAGCTGCTATTGTTTTAGCCAATCTGTTTCACCTGCTTTTATAGTAATTTCACTGTGAACTGCTCTGAAGGGTGGGATAGAATAGAAATACATAAATTTTCTAGGATTTTTTATTAAAACATCCATCAGGGTAAAATGGAGCTGTTTTTTGAAGGTAATTTTAAAAACAGATATCGTTTCGTACTCCAACATTTTCATACTTTTTTTCTAATAAAACTTCTGGACATATTGTGGTGTCCAGCATATCTGATATAAACAGACAGCCTTCCCTCCCTTTCTTTATACTGCTTGAATAATTGTTTTAATTATAAGCAGTAATTAATTAAATAAATAAGCCTGTACAAATCATTGCCCAAGAGTACCCCCTATGCTGGTGCCCTGCAGTACACCTAGGACGCTTCCAGACACCAGACAAATATATCACTAGCGATAATCAGAAGTATTGCCAATGCAGAATACCAGGAAGTGCACGTCACCACTACCGGGCATGCATGACCATCTGTTTTGGCCAGTGCATATGTGCAGTGGACAGAAATGATGGTGGCTCCATGAAGAAAGGTAGGTAAAAATGCTGTTGCTGGAAAACCCACCTCCATGCTGGGTTTTCCAGCAATAGGGTATCATACTTTTTAGGAGGGCATATAGCAGGGCTTTGGTTGAATTGCCAAAGATACACATTGCAACCCTATCATAGTGCAGCCATAATGGCACTATATTTCCCTCATTAGGACAGGGCCCTAGACTTAATAAAAGTCAGAACCTGAGTCTCCAAGAAAGAAAGAATTCATCAGTTCTTCAGCAGACTGCTTCTCACATAGACTTCTCAAATGTCTCCGCAAGACCTTCAAGATACATTAGAGGGGCATTAACGTCTTCCTGTCTACACAGCACCCCATATCAGAGTGTGAGGACATGTGAAGGAAGTTCAGTGCCCCTCTGAGGAGCCAAAGTTTCAATGCACGAGAAGCAACTGTGAAGCTGCTCTTGGTTTACAGAGCTGGATCCTTGCCAAGATGAAATGCATTGTATTTGCATGAGGGCCAGCTTGAGAAGTGTGGCCTTTGGCAACTGCAATGGACAACTCAAACTCATTGCCAGGATTGCAAGGGCAGCTCCCTCTAGCTGAGGTGCCTCCCCTTCCCAAAGTGTCTCCTACCAGCATAGTGGAGATATGCCCAGAGATCCACATACATTAAGAATGTAAGAGGAGCCCTGCTGGATCAGACCACAGCATCCTGTCTCACACATGACCCACCTATTGCTTCAGGACATTCTCAAACAAAGAAAACAAAGGCAAAACTTCCACTTGCTCTCTCTGAAAATGGTCTTTGGAGGCATCCTGCCTGTTTTCCCAAGCTGGAGGCAGTATTTAGGCATCAGTTCCAGTAGCCATTGATATATCTATCCTCCATGAATTTGTCAGCCCTTTCTTAAGTCTATCCAGACTGACTACTGTCACCACTTCTTTTGACAGTAAATTCCATAGGCCAATAACTTTCTGGAAGAAAAATTACTTCCCCTTTTTGGTTCCAACTTCTATTCATATGAGTGTGTGAGAAATATACATGTGGGAAGTGCATGATAAGGAATCCTTAAAGTCATTGCAATGCTGATTTATGGAAAGGAGAAACAGTTGAGGGCAGTTGATTAACAATCATTTGATTCACAATCCTGGGAAAGTGCCTGCATCCTGTGAACGACTTGAGAGCTTTGGGGTTGGTTTGGGGAGGTGGGGAGTAAGGCTGTTCCTGGCACATTGGACTAAGGGGAAGGCTTTGGTTTAGTGGTTTGGTCTAGTGCAGTGATGGCGAACCTTTTGAGCTCGGTGTGTCAAAATTCGCAAGAAAACCTAGCTTAACTCGGGTGCTGTGTCACATCTAGAAATATCCATAATTTTGTGATATTTGTAGCTCTAGTAAAAAAGTTATAATTTTGATATATGTATTTTATTAAAAGCAAAAACAAATCATTCTTTACATGAGTGACCTTTGTTGCTGAATTTCGTTTGCTAAATCTTCAATTGAACGCCCAGGTGACCATGTGTGTCACCCAAAAGGGCTTGGCGTCTCACCTGTGACACGCGTGTCATAGGTTGGCCATCATTGGTCTAGTGGTTAGGGAGCCAGACTTTTATCTGGGAATACTTGGTTTGATTCATCTCTCCTCCGTGAAGCCAGCTGGGTGACCTTGGGCTAGTCACAGCTCTCTTCTGAGCTCTCACAGCCCCACCTACCTCACAGGGTGTTCTGTTGTGGGGGGAATAGAAAGTGTTGTCAGCCGCTTTGTGTACCCTTAAATGGATGAGAAAAGCAGGGTAGAAAAGCCAACTAGTCTCCTCCTCCTCCTCCTCCTCCTCCTCTATCCTTGTTGTTTTATGTTTACTTGATTAGTTCTAAGCCCACCTCAAACATCTGCTGGCTGCTGCATCATTCCTTTTGTCTTTAACTGAGGGAATTAAGGGACACATTATATCCACACAAAACCAGCTTTAATATTATATTGTGGAAAACAAAAACAATGTGCACCCTTGCGTGACACATGACCTTCATTTCAGTTGGTTTGCGGGAGGCAGTTTTGCTCCTCCCAATATTTAGATTTTCTGGCAGGGTAGTGGTTTGGAGGAGAGAAGGAGCGACATGACATGGGAGCAGAACACAGCTGTGAGGGAAAAGGTGTAGGTTTGCCGGAAGGAAAAAGGATTGAAAGGGAGAAGAACCAATCAACTCATAGCAAAGGGTGCTGGCAATGATGGACAGGAAGGGAAGTCTCACTCTGAACACAAAAATTTATGTACTGGCTGGAATAATATGCAGACTTTCCTCAGGAGAACTGAGTTCTCACATGGTAATAAAATAGGATAAAACAGCAGAGGTGCAGTCATGCCATGACGCTTAAGATTTTCACAATGTCGTGCTGGATGTCAATTCCACTGCTGAAGAAAGAAATATTATTAAAATATATTTTAAATATATGCTTTGATTCAAAGAACACCATTTAAAAAATCAGCATTTTTCCACTGTCCTAGAAGACACAGAAAAAACTGAGAGCTCTTGGGCCATAGCAGTTTTTATGTGTCCGAGTTGCCCCAAATACACAAGACAGCTACAAAATGAGTCACCGCTGCCTCCAGAGTCTTTAGTTTTTGGAATTTTTAGGGGGTGGGTGGAAACAGCAGCAGCTGAACAGCAGAATAATGGGAGAAAGGGCTTCATGAGATCACAAACTCAATGAGCAGCATGGAAATTCACACCTCGACATTTATTGTTGATTGCATTGTATTCTAAGGGAAAATTCAGTTTACTTTATAATACTATCTATCTAAACCCCTTTCTGCGCTGGCAGGGCCTTCTATAGTCTACACTGACACATGAATGGTAATTGCAGTTCTGACATATTATCTGGGATAAGTTCCAGTGCAGAAGGGGCCTAAGCTGAGATTGGGAGAGAAAGAGCAGAATGCAAAAAGAGTAAGATTAAATCTATGTGTGTACACACCTCTGGAAGGGCCTTGAGGAGACCATGATGGCAGGCGGGAGCAGGTGAGGGAGGAGAGGTGGGGGCTCCCTTCATGCCCCAGTGTCCTCTTCCCCCTTAGCATCCCCTCCCCCACACCGTAGCCCCTTACTCCTAAATGCCTTGACGATCTTGAGGAAGGCAGCAGTGGTGGCAAGGTAAGGGGGGGGCAAGGCATAATGGGTGGGGTGGGGGTTCCTTTTGCACCCAGTGTTCCATCTTCTCTGACATCTCCTCTCCCCAGCCATGCCCCCTTACCCCTAGATATGTCTGTGGTGGCAGCTGCTGCAGCCTCTGCCACCATTTGTGTGCTCCTCGAGGCCCAACTAGGCTTTCCAAGAGGTCTGCACGCACATAGGTTTAATCCCATTCTTTTTGCATTCTGTTCCCCAATCTCAACATAGTCCCTTTGTGCACTGGACCCTATTCCAGATTATATCTACGACTTGGACTGCCATCCACATGCCAGTGCAGACTTTGGTAGGCCCATATTTGCACTGAATGGAATGGGGGAGAACTGGCTTTTGCACACCCCTACTGGCCATGCTAAATGGGAACTAAGGTCCTTTCTGCACCTGGTCTTATTCTGGAATATATCTCGGGATAGGGGTCTGTTGTTCACGTGCCAGTGCAGTCTATGGCAGATCTCATGGTCTCCAATTGCATGTGGACTGCAGACCCCTGTTCCGAGATATATTCCAGAAAAAGATCAAGTGCAGAATGGCCCTAATTTGCAAGTGTGAGATTTATTTCAGGTTAGTCTATGCTGCTTCACTGTCTGAGGAACCAGGGTCAGAGTTGGGGGTGAAAAATCCTTATCTGGTTGATCTTGCTACTCTGGAATACATAAGGTGAAGCAATTATGACTTGGTTCTACACATCCATACCTAGAATATGCTCTTGAGCACAGTAAGGTTTATTTGTGAATAATAATCCAAAGAATTGTGCTACACAAGAGGCATCTGGTACATGGCCAGCAAACACTCAAATTTGGATTTTGAAAGTGTAAAACAATTCTGATTATTAAAGTCAACCACTAGATGGCAATAGCAAACTTTGAAAACCCCAAGTTGCTTTCTTGCAGGATAAAATAGGACTTCTCATGATGAATTTATTTATAGCCTTTCTTTCCACTGAAGAGCTGGAAAAACTCCACAGAGCTCCTCCTTCCTTTAAAACCAGCAACACGAACTTCGCAACAACCTTGTGAGGTAGGTAAAGCTTGAGTGTAAAATGAAGGAAATGGTGCTAATACACCTTCCAGAAACCCCAAATTCCTCACATGGTGGGATGCATTTTATGGATGCAGTAGCCCCACAGCCAGAATGGCAGGGGGCGGTACTGGGAGTGCCGGTAGAACTCTATTGGCCTTTGGTATCCCCTGTGGCCATTTTCACATCTGTTATTTAAGTACCTTTGAGCAGTTCTGAGCTAAAGAGATCACAGCCTGAATCCAAGTTACCCGCTGTTGGATTTTTCATGGTCCCAGTCTATTACTACAATAATAGTTTTGTTTGCCGGATAGGAATGGACTCTTTGGAGGTGTGGCCAGTGGGTTTTTGCTGGCCAGTATAAGTGCTGCGGGGAGGGTTTTGGACTCCTTGAATTCCCTGCCTTTTCCTCAAATTCCTCCTGCAATTAGACTTAGAACTCTTGCAAATGCACAGCAGGGGTGCAGAAGGAACTTACTTTCACTGAACAAAAGCAAAGTAAAGAAGTTTGTTTGGAGGTCCCCTGCAGAGCATGGGAAAGGAATCTATCCCCTTTATGCATGGCCCATTATTACTATGCTGCTACTACAGAGGGCAACTTAAGCACCCCTTTCCTCTCACCCTTGCTATGCTCTCCACTGATGCTTCTTGATTCTGGTGGTAGGTTTTGCTCCTAGGATAAAGCATTCTAGAACTTACATCTTGGCTCCTTCTTCTATGGCCATTTTTTTTTCCTATTCTGAATTGAGAACTATGTTTATCTTGTGCCAGGGATGCTATCTAGCTTTCATTGTTGCTGCAGACACATCTTTTTACCTCAGAATCCTGCTTTGTTTTGTGATCACTCTTTTGTAGTAAGGATTGACAATATTAAGTTTTCCACACTTATCAATAGACCAGATCAAGAAAGTATCTATAGGCCTAACCATTGTACTCTGGAGTGGTTTTAGGGAATACCCTCTCCCTTCTAGTTCATTGTGTGCAGTACAGAGCATGGACTAGACAAGGGCACCCAAAATGATGTCCTAGTCTTGTCTCTCATCAGACTTCCTCTCTGAGGTTTACTGGTGGACTTGGGAATGGTCCACCCAGTATACCATGGGCGACCCATTTGGGCAATGCAAGGTATCCCCCTCCCCAAACTGCAAAAGACAGGAACTTCCATTCCTGGCCTTCAGAGCATTTGAAGGCACCCACACCGGCTCTAAAGTTACTTGCTCATATGAAATAAGGTAAGAGATTCTTAACTGAATGTATTCCTCCTATCATCCTGAAATTCATGTGAATTTGCATGAAGCCTTCAGCAACTTTGTTTTATGACTTGAAAAACATTGGCGCCCTCTACTGGTGATAGAATAGCTGGATTGCAAACCTGCAAAAGCCATTGTCACCACCTGCTCCTTGTGCTTGTTAGTTGACTTATGGAAATGAGGCAATATGATAAATGGGCAAGAAGGACTACTCACACAGGTGCCCCTTGCATTTAGTCCTCAATTTAATTCATGGTGCTGTATTGTGTAGTGCTGCCAGGGGTAAGGGAGTGTTGAATTATCTCTCTATCTAGCTATATTTAATTTTACATTTATAACTCGCCTCTCTTTCTGAAGAGCTTTAGACGGCAAACAAGATTCTACCCCTCAAGCTTGTCCCTCACAAGTAAGGTTAAGCAAAGAGGCAGGGGCTTCCCAAATGCAACCGGTGAGTTTCCATGCCTGGGCAGGCATCTGAACCAGGATGTCTCAGGTCAAAGATTAAACAGTGTCTACAACTATCATGGCTCTAAATAGGTAAGATTGTTTTTTTATATAACTCATTCATATATTTTTGCATGTCAACCTCAATCTTGGGACTTCTACCCTCCATCTGGGAATTTGAGGGTCATGTTCAGCATCTTAGCTGTTGCTAGGACTGAGCTCTTTTGATGTTTGTCCTGGGATCTGTTGAAGTCATTCTTCTAACTTAGAAGTGTTCCTTATAGCCAGGTAATCTTCCGTTGTGATAGTAGTTTCCTCTTTATTATATTTGAGTGTTGGGTAACTAGTTGTTTCTTGAGGAGTTTGGGTGTTGGTCTTTTAAGCATCCATAGCTCCCTGGTTAATGCAAGTCACAAGAAGCTCCTCAGGAGTCCAAAACAGCAAACCATGTACCTTTCAATATTTCTTTTGTAAAATTAATAGCACTTCAGCAACCTGTACACTTCTGAGCCACATGGGGAGCCACATACAGGCTTTCCAATTTGGTCTCGTGGTTAAGAGTGCTGGACACTTACCTAATCATCTCCCAGTTCAATTCTGGACTCCTGCACAAAGCCAGCTCGGTGACCATGGGCAAATCACAGCCCCACCTACCTCACAGAGAGAACAGAAAGGCAATGGTCACACCTTGCTGAAATTGCCTTATTAAGGAGTTGGACTCAAAAACGCACTAACTCCAACAACACCCAATACCTGATAATCCCTCCTCAGTTTGCGTCACTATGCTCACATGTTTCTGCTCCTGTCCTGAGACTTTTAAAAAATCTCCACCCCTATCCATCATCTGCGCTCTGATAGGATAAAATTTCTGTGACTCAACAGCATGTAATCATACATTAGGCAAAAGGAAAGGCAAGTTCATACAGTATCCACCCACTATAGACTCAGGAAGGTACAATGAAGAGAGAAAAGCTAACAAATAAAATGGATTGGATTAAAAAAGTGTGAGTGGTGTGAAGATGGACTGAAGAAGGATTAAAGTGAAGGTGTGATCACAGCCAAGGTTGTCAGCTGCTTTGAGTCCCATTAAGCGGGGTATAAAAACCAACTCTTCTTCTTCCCCAGCTTAAGCTGTGCTTCAAATTTTGGGATCAGGGACTGAAGCAAATTGCTTTAGAAATGAGCTATCCTTAAGAGAATATTATGTGCTTCTTTATCATTAGCTGTGCATTGTTCTCTGTTGTTCTTCCAGCCTCCCTTTTTCAGTTTCTCCTCCTTGCTCCTTTTGTTTTGAATTGTCATTTAAAATACAGCCCTGTGAGGAGCCAGCGACAGCATTTCTGGTAGACAGCTGGCCTGAGTTGCTATGTGACACACACACAACACAGCTGTCATTGATATTATAGATCTTAAGGGAAAGAATGGTCTCCAATATCTGAAGAGGAGTGCATTTGGAAGCCAAGGGAAATGGCATTATTAATGTCTATAAATAAAAAGAAAAGAAGGAACTGCTCAGTTTAGAATGGAGCAATATATTTTGAGAATGTCAGAAACCATTTTTTAAACTAAGTCTTTTACAGTTAGTTTACTATATTTGTTTTGTTTTAAAGGTGTTTTAATTTTTAATGTAAACCATTCTAGAACTATGGTGTAGGTAGCTAAACTACCCTAGCTGGTCCTTGTTGAAAGGCGTCTGCAGAACTTCACAGACATTTCTTTTATAAAATGGCAGTTTGGTCACTTCAGTTTTAAAACACTTTTGACTGTGTTCACACCTAAGTTTTAATCCAGCTTCTGTCTACTTTCATCAACAAAGTGACAAGCTATTTTTTTCAGCATTATCTAACTCAGAAAATCCATCTTAGGGTTAAATAATGTAGAAGGAAAGTGAGTAGTCACTTTGCTGATGTGTTCTCTCACTTTGAAAGTGGACTGAAACTCATATTAAAACTCACATCTGAACACAGCCTTGTCAGTACCAGTGAAAAATTATGCAATTTGTGGATGGTGAAGTTTTGTATTCCACTTTAAAAAAATCCCTGCAGCCAAATGATATTGGCATGATTTCAAGAAACTATTTTGGGGTCTTGAACTAGAATTTGGCTTAACAGTAAATGGCAATTCTTCTTTCCTTTCTAAGTAGTTTAAACAGGTTCGGGAAACCAGTGGTTCAATATTCAGAATAATATTCATATAAAAGGGCTTCAAATGACTTTGTTTAACCATGGTCAATATGGGTGGAAAACCTTTGTTCCCCAAGCCAAGGAAAAGTGTAGATTTCTTTTCTCCTCCTTTGTCCAAGCCCAAATGGAAGCTTGGTGAGATGGAAAAATTGTTTGAAACAGCACAATCTACAGAGATTCGAACCATTCTGTGTTCAGAAATTATAACAATCTGTGCCCCATTCCAAGTCAGTATCACCATCCACAAAGTTTACTATAGTTGAGTTCCTTTATTCTTGGGTTAGTACCAAACACCACCCATAAGGGTCATCCTTGGGGAAGTTCACATTTTGCTTCACATCCGTGGGAAGCAAAGCATGAACTTGCCCATGCATGTACTAAGCGTTTGGGCTTGTGAATGGTTAATATGCAGGATCCCTCCTCCTAGGGGTCCACTCACCTCCAGGGCAGATGTTGTCTGGTCATTGCCATCTTCCTGCCCTGGTATCAATGCCAGCGTGCGTGTGCTGATGCCCTCACCGGGGCAACTGTGATGCATCCTCACACGTGTGTGCTTCTCAGGTGACTCTCCAGCAGCTGGAAGAGGTATGAATGCAGCATCTGGAGCCTTATAGGTTCAACTTGCACAAGTAGTTAATCCACGAAATGCTCCTGCACCGATGGAGCCATTTCTAGTGAAGAAAAGGTTCTTTCAAGTGCAGATGCTCTGTCTGGGAGCATTCCCCAGATTAAATGCTGGGCCAAGTACAGAAATGCCCCTTGTCCCAATACTCAAAGAGGCTCAGAAAGCTACTTATGTCTGAGAATATTGCTCAGAGGTACCCTCTGTCAGGAAACTGCATGTGGACAGTGTCTGTGCCAGAAAGCCCAAAGGAGAAGAGCTCTGCCATGCAGCACAATTTCCCTGACTGCTCAATACACCCCTCTTCTCAATACACATGCTGGGGCAGGGGAACAGGCTTAGAGAGCTAGTCGCAAGAGAGAGACGAAGATAGTTCACAGTCTCTGAAAAAGTTGTCCGCTCCGACAGCTGTCTTGTGCCCCATGCAGCAAACCAGGTTCAGAACGGCACACGGAGGACTGGAGTATCAAGGGCTACCAGAATAGGGAGGCAGACAGGATGCCTCTCAAGGCCATTCAAGAGCAGGTGGAGTTTTTGCCTTTGTCTTCTGCTTGAGAATGCCCAGAAGCAATGGGTGGGCCACTGTATGAGACAGGTTGCTGGAGTAGATGGCCTTTTGCCTGTTTCAGCACGCCTCCTCTTATGTTCTTATGAATTGCTGCTTCATTTATCCCCGTGCAAGCTACCACTCACTGCACCTTCCTGCTCTCAAGACAGGTAGCATTAAAATGTAGCCAGTTTTTTGGCCCTGGCATGGTAGGTGGCACAGAATCAGGATTTTGCCTTAGAGATAAGTTGTACTCTGCCTACTTAGCTTGTTAAGAAGACACAATTGACACAATTCAGATCTTTTTATTTTATTTTTTTTAAAAAAACTTGCAATAAAATTCCTTAGAATTCACAATCCTTTAACTTTTACAGTTCCAGTAACTTACTAGTACAGAATAACACTGTTGCATGTATTTACATTATAGTCCTCTAGATAACAAAAATAGCCAAGTTGTACTACTGAATGATGTTTCTCCAAAATCCATCTGAGCCCTCCCTCTCTCTCTGGCTGAGTCCTCAGCTAGGCTGTACAAGCACAGCTAGGACACAATAAAGCAATATATGTGCCTCTTGATTTCAGGCAAATCCCTTTATAGATTATTGTTATCTGACTTCCACGTTTTTGAAGAGATATAAAGTGCATTGGGATGGAGGGTGGGAAATGTAAGGATGCAAGATAAAGTAATTGACTTTACTAGCAATTGAAATACACCTGCAATATTGTACAGAATACACAGGAAAACAAATGCTTCACAAAACTACTGCAGCATTGCATAGACAGACACTTCACAGTTGGCAAAAAGGGTAGATTAAAAAATTGCCTATGCAGATATCATTGGGCAGTTGTGACAATCCCAGCCCTTTCTCACTTTATGTTAGTCAAGGTAACATTTGATGGATGAAGAACAGGATCTGGTGACAGCATTGTGTCTGTTGTCAAAGCAGGAGAAAAGAGATTGTTTTTGAAAAATGCTAAGAAAAAGAACTCCTTCCTCACCCCTCCTTTTAGAACATGCTTTTATAAGAAAGCATTTCATTGCTCTTATATGATTAGACGGCACCAGCACAGCCCACAGCATTCCATGCGAACAACATCATCAAAAAGACCAGCCCCAGGTCTGAGGGCCTAACTTAGGCTGTGATTAGACACAGCAAAAAAGAGTACCTCTGAGGCACCTTACTATATCTATTCCGGAATACCCATGCTTTATCCTGGAATATACAAATTTAGTGGAACTAGTGATCAACATCTGGATGCAGCCTTAGAGAAGGCTTTGAGGTGGGGCTGCTCACCCTCCAGTCTGCCCCTCTCCTTCTTATGAATACTGTTTGCTAGAAAAAGTGGATTAGAGAAGGCTTAGGAACACAAGGGCCACATACTGGCTCTTTGAGGCATCTTGGAGGCACACCTTCTGTTATGTCTGAATACAAGAGGTGAGGCCAACTTCCTCACATTTAGAATGCCAATGGCAGACTGACTGACATAAACCATTTTGCCAAAAACTGCTGATATGGGGATGGAGGCAGCTTTGCTGAGGTGGATTTTGTTCCTCTTCTATCCTGGGTATCCACTATCCACACAGGCTGCATCCACACCTAAGTTTTAAACCAGCTTCAGTCCACTTTAAGAGTGAAAGAGCACAGCAGCAGAGTGTCAAGCTGTTTTCTTTCAGCATTGTCTAACTCAGAAAAGTCATCTTTGGATTAGATAAAGAGAAAAGAAAAGAGTAGCCACTTCGCTGATGTGTTCCTTTACTTGGAAAGAGGCCTGAAACTGAATTAAAACTTAGGTGTGAACACAGCCACAGAGTGGCATAATTCCATTGGTATATGGATCCCAAGAAGAGGGCATTGCTGAGGCAGGATCTGAGGTCAGGGTGGTCTCAGAATATGCCTAGTTTCTTATTGCCCCAGGACCCTAAGTAGGGCCCATAATAGGGCCTACACCAGACAAAAAGCTAAAGTAGATAATCTGAATTTCTCTGGAAAAAGGGAGAGGAAAGGCCCTAGAGAATATTAATTAATTTTTCTAGGCCTGGTACTCCTTCCAGGTTGAGTGGATTAGGCAAAGATTAATCTTTTGTGGGCTTGGTGCAAAGGAAGTTGATCTTTAGAGTGGGGGCATTTAGCTGAAGTCTTCCCAAAGTTTCTGAACTCCAGCTGCCACCAAAGGCTGGCATGGTATGATGGGTATTGTAGTTCAGGAACTTCTGGAGGGCTGCACTTGAGCATCCTGCTCTAGGTAATGACATTCACTTCTCTGATCTACCTTTTAATTTTTTTAAAAGAGCACAGAAGTTCATCTGACTGACAACTTTTTCCTTGCTTTTTTAAAGAAATACAAATAAGGTTTTAAGAAACAAAAGGTACTGAATTGATGGAAGAGAACGTGGAAGTGGCGTCTGACCTCATAGGAAGCCAGCCAGTACAGGAAGAGCAGATTTCTCTTGTCCGCAAACCTCAAGAGGAGTCTGGGTTAGTGAGATCATGCAGTGAGTGTGCTATGCAAAGTAGGCTAATCACCCAAATTATTAATGCCTCTCACACTCTAATTCAGTAATCACCTGTTTCAAGAATCATCTTTTTTAAAACACTGCTTTGCAATTAGAAATCATTGCAACATTTTTTTTAAAAAAAGCTTTTAATATTTTTTCTAGTTTTTTTTTCCATTGGCATTTGCTGGTATGGTGTGCCTTTTGCTACATGATACAGCAAGCCAGAAACTTTGGAACTCTTAGTGTAAACCAAGACCATTTGGCTTTATTGAGGAACTTTGTATCAAATGGATGTCTCATTTTTGTTTAAAAACTACTTCAAATAAAAAATAAATATTTTCTGGAAATGGATGGAATGTATATTTTTGACAAGTACAAAATTATTTTAAAATGCTCACGAGGTACATCTTGCTATATAAAAATAACAGCCGTCCCCTCCCCCCCCCACTTTACATTTCATTCTATTTATAAAACGGCACATAGCCTCATCAGGTTGCTTAACATGAAAACAAGAACAAAGATGACACTATGTACATGTTTAAAAAAACTTTGATTTTTCACATCTGTGATAACCATATACACATACATTCATGGAAAAGATGCATGTTATTATTTGATGTCTTAAAACAAATAATTATCTGACATCAGCAAATGAGGACCGTCTTGTTTTCTTCATTTTGTTAGTTCTTTCTTGCATCTGTTCTTACAAGAAATGTTCTACCCAGGAGGCAGAAATTTCGAGAATACGTGATTTGCTGAGAATGAAGAGTTCAGGACCCTTCTGTTCATGAGTCTCAATACATTTTCTATAACTGTGGTACAAAGTCATAAGTGCATTTCTTCCTTGCAAAGAATCAACATTCCAACCAGTAACAATTTTCATTTGTTTCTGAAGCAAAAACAGCATTACAAGTACACCTCTGAAGACGATGACAAATACAGCAGGGGGCAGACTTTTACTTTGCTATATAACACATTAGCAAACACCATCTGCTGCCAAGATCCTTGTAAGACTTTTTTTAAAGCCTCCCACATTCTTACTACTTCAGAAGTATCAGTTAGTTTAGGCAAGCATTTGTCAAAGCAAAAGGCCTAAGTTGTTTTTGTATCAACTGTTCTCACCATTAAAAGAAAAAAAGGGAAAACAACCCCCAAGCTAAGTTAAAGCTTGGCCTTTTCCAAAATAATTCATTGTTTTAAAACTGCTCATAGGTTCCATTATGTTGAACATTAGACGTAAGCAGATATTCCCTTGCAGCCAACAGTACTAATGATCAGAAAGAAAACTTTTCCAGCTACTTTGCAATGATGCAAGACTGCCCTTTGGCCTATGAACTCATGATTTGGGCAGGCACATTTGATTGCTAAGTGTGATGCTAGTTTTAAGAAAGAAATGGATAATGAGTGCCACTACAACTCTATTGTTCCCTACCACTTTGTAAGCTACTAGAGGCAGTCTTCACAAAGTCCTTTTGCTTGCATGGTGGAAATACTGGAGGGTATGTGTGTAGGAGGTTGATTTCTAATCTCTATAATGACTGAAAGCTTACAATGGGACTGGTCTAGTGGTTAAGGAGCCGGACTCTTAACTGGGAATATTGGGTTTGATTCCACACTCCTACATGAAGCCAGATGGGTGACCTTGGGCTAGTCACAGCTCTCTTCTGAGCTCTCACAGCACCATCTACTCCACAGGATGTTCTGTTGTGGGGAGAATAGAAAGCTTTGTCAGCTGCTTTGAGTCCCCTTAAATGGGTGAGAAAAGTAGGATAGAAAAGCAAATTCTTCTCTCCCCCCCCCCCCCCCCCGGCATGTCTAGCTGCAATTTTAGTAATTCTATGGTACTTTGTAACTTTTCGGTTAAAAGTACAGCCCACGTTAGTAACAAATTCTGCTGGTAAATGGTGGGAATCAGCTCCGGGTGGTAATTTAAGGAGTCACTGCCGATCAAAGTAAAACATGCCAATCTCAGTAAGTAGTACTGATGTTGTATTGCAGCTTTGGACAACTTGACCAGAACATTTGGAACACACCATGTTGGTGAAGGTTGAGATTTTGGTACTTTCAGAAATATAATGGTGCTATTAGGAATGTTTATAACCAACACCCCAAAAGCATAATTTTTGGAAAAAGTTAAATGTGAACGTATATGTTATTGACAGAGATTGGGCACATCTGCATCTCCTTATCCTATGCTACAATGTCAAGTAAGCTGTGTTACAATTTGGGCTGCAGTGCTAATATGTTATCGCTAGAAGATGCATAGGTGATGGCCTCTGGAGTATGAAGTATCAGTGGGTTAAAAGTTATCAGAAGGTGTGGAAATACTGGAAGAAGACAAGTGAGGAAGAGAAAAAGAGAGATCTTACATGCTTTTGGTAAGCCTGTCATGGAGCCAGATTTTGCTAAAGCAAATCTGTAACAGTTGTCAGAAGAGCAGGAGCCCTACTTACTCCTTGATAGGACAAAAATGAAATCTACCAGTGTTGATACAAGCCATGTGACAACACTGTGCTTCTCAGTGGAGCATCTACTTAGAGAAGTTTTCACTAGATTATAGCTGTCCTTTGCCTCTAATTGCGGCAAAAATCAGGTTTATCTGCCAAAAGTCTTGTAACCAAAACACACTGGGACAAGTGGGAACACTGACTTACAAAGCAGAGTTAGTTGACTGTTCCGTATTTCTGGATCTACACTTTCCACAATTTCAGTACATTTTCACAGGCACACCTTTATAAACCTGGTAGGACTACCACATGGCAAGTCAACACTTGCCAAAATTAATAGCTCTTAACAACTGCTTGATATACAGAAACCCTAATTTGAAAGCTTGGCTCTCTCTGATCTGATATCAAAGAGAAGCAACCACACCTCTTATTTCCTTATGCATTTATTCTGTCTTACTTTTAACTTAAAGAGGACCCCACAAGGGTAAACAAGAATGGTCCTTACGTTCTTCCTCATTAGTCTTCAAGGAGATGAAGCATCCTGAACTTTCAAAATGCCCTTCCAATTTAAGCATCACAAAAGTAATGCTACTCCTGTGATGGAGAGCATGTGTTTTCAATATAGCATTTTCTGCCTCTTAATACTCAGGGATATTTCAGATACAATACTGTACCTTGCCATGGCACTATGTGAATTAGCCCTGTTGGCGTACATTCTTGCCTTCTCCTACCCCATCTCAAGGCTCCTTTGAAGGTTTTATAGCCCAGGTCCTTCCACTTGGAAATGAGAATGGAAGTGGATGCTGGTTCTCAGGGCTCAGTATATACAGATAAGTTTTAGGAATTCTTGTGTATAAAAATATATTAATATTCTTCATACTATGTAACAACCTGGCTGGATCTGAAATACTGGACTAAAGAGATTTTGCCATTGAGGAAGACGTAATTATTGAAATGTGCTGAGCAAGAATAAAGACAGACTGGATAGAGCTACTTGAAATAATCTCTGGTCTATAATATTAAGAAAGGTCTATTGATCCAGGATAACTACAGATCCAAGTTACAAGATTTTAAATTTGACTGTATAAAGCTTTTTGGATTTTTATTTTGCTATATTTTCGTATATAGCCCCAAAACTGCTACAAATGAGATTCCTAAAATTTATCTGTAATATTGTGTTCTTCTTATTTTGGGAAATTTTAGACTCTCAGGGCTCAGTGTCAGGATGAATACTGCTGCTTCCCAAATGCACTTTGGGTAAGACAGGAGGGCAGATGCCCCAACTCCTGGCTTGAACATATGCTTTCCAAGCCACAAGGAAACAAAGCAAGAAAAGTCATTGGTGCTATGAACTTTCCAAAGCCTTTAAGCTCCAGACTTTGCCTCGTTGTGCTAGTTGCAAAAATCAAACTGCCGCAGTACATACATTTTCCTGTTTCTGAATCAGCAGGGAAGTGAGAAATTGTGGCTAAAGCAGAAAGGAGGAAGAAATAAAATTATGGGCGGGAGGGAAAGAAAAGGCAAATGCATGAGCACAAATCTCAGTTATAAAGTTCCAAACTAAAACAATCTTTAGAGTACTGTTTTAATGTAGAAAACAACCATAAATTATGTTTCTATTTAATTCTAACTTTTAGGCCCAGCTACCGGTATGCGCCCGTTTGTCTACTGCAATTTAAACCACTGTTCATATTCTTGAATTCTTGAGCAATTTGAGTGAAATATAAAATAATCCTCTGGATAAATAGCACTTCTCCTGAGGCTACAGTATAATGCAGGAAACACTTGAGTTCCAGCAGCTAATGATTCCCTTCTTGAGCACTCATATTTTGAATGCTCTAGTTTTCTAGTATGACTCAGATGATACTTTAAGAGCCCGACTTTCCTTTCACCCACTGCAGGGTCCTGCCCAAGAAAGTTCAGATGCTAAGGAACAACAGTCGATCTTAGCTTTCACATTCCACAACAGGACTTTGGCAGTAAATGCACATTTTTTTTTCCACACATATCAGTAAAAGAGCATTTGAATCTTTTCCCAGTTGCTTGTGCATATAATAAATGGCTTTGATGCAACTTCGTGCAGAAGCTCAATTTTTAATGGTCGGTCAAATTGCAAGGAAGCATCTAGCTCATACACTTTTGCTGATACTTGAGAAAACAAATTTTCCATTAAACTGGATGACCAATAGCTTGAATATAGAGCCATATTAATTCAGTTTGAATATATTTCCACACCAGCTGGACACTAGGAACCTCAAATACTGAAAAGCTTTCACTTTTTTCTTGCTTGATAAACTGATTTTTCAAGGTACACCTTGTGTGAAAAACATGAGTTTCATTCATAGGTTCCCTATTACAGGCAACACTCATTTGATCTATTTCTAATATTTTTGGTGCTCCTACCAACAGAAGGGTATGTGAGAAAAATACTTAGAATCAGGATCCAGTTTCTAATCAATCACATGGAAAGGTAGTCTGACATGAGGGCTGATATGACAGAAAATATGCCAAAGGACTGTGAGAACTCGCTGACCTTTAATCCCATAATCACCATCATTTTCTTCATCTTGTCTCTCTTAGAATCATACAAACAAGACAGATGGCAACCGACAGCATGAAGGAACAGTTGGCCCCTTCAGTACATCAAACTCCTTTTTCTTGGGTTGGGTGAGTCTGGAAGCACAGATTTCCAAGCCCCATCAAAACCTTAGTGAAAATAGGCCTTAAAACATGTACAGCTCTGCCGTGCTGTTTGCATTAAATGTACAATTCATACCTTCTAGTGACCCATAATAGCACTTGGATTCCTGGGCTGCACTTTTGAAATAGCAAAGGGGAATTGAAAGGAAGAAAAGGGTATCCATCCATAATGAACTAAAACCACTTTGGAGTGTTTGGAATTTTCTTTCTGTTTCCCCCCCCCGAAAGGACTCAAGAAAGGTAGAAAACACTGAAGCTGTCATAAGGTGTCATTGTTCTTCTGGTACAAGTGCTGGGGAAAGTACATTTCCACCTTCAAAAGACAATGAAATGGACAGATGCAGTTGATGGTGAAACTTCATCCAGGCAGACACATCTGTTGCTATTGCTTTTCATAACCATCCCAAAATGGAGTGTACTGGACCTTTTGGAATATACTGGAGATGTATGGATGGTTAAATTTGTATGTTTATGTGTGTACATATATATGGGTATGCATGTGTACCCATCCTCCTCCAATTATTACAAAAATGATTCTGTTTCTTCATATCCTCACTATTGCCCTTAGTTTACTGGAAGGGTCTTTTGATTCGCTTTTTTCAGGATTTCACCTCTTCACAGTCCTGGTCAGTGGAAAGCTCCACATCGGAAAGTCCAACTTCCATTGCCATTATCAGTGAAATATCAGAATCACTACTGACAGCTGGCTCCTGCTCACCTGAAAGAAAAAAAAACAATGTTGAAATCAAGTTGTCACCACTTTTTAAAAATTACTCTTCAAACTTCTATTTAATTTGACAATCTAGTCTTAAAATGCACGCTTGCACTGAGCAAGAGTTATGTGCATTTTCTACTTTAATGATCAACAGCTCCTTGCTTTGGAAAATTGTTCAGAGCACAATCTTGTAACTCTCTGAACCTCTTTTATCCTCTTGCAGTTTTTCAGGGTTATTATAAAAACACATCAAGCATGCTTCTTTTCTGAATGAATGAAGTTCCACTGTCATGGCTTTTTGGGGTCCATTTAAACTCTTTTGAGGAAGAAAAGAAACACGTTATTCAAGCAGTGACAGTTTTAAATTCAAACAAGGCATCCAAACTGCATCATCTCTTGATTGAGGATGAATGTGACTCAGAAGATCTGGGTAAAGATGACTGGAGCAAAATATGGCTATTACCTCCTTTTAGATCAATTTTTGCATAACATAAATTACAAAGCAAACTACTTTGTAGGTGGTATTCCAACCTCCCTTTAATTTCATGTTGGAGATGTAATGCTATTGAATGCATCATATGAGGAGCATCAGTCCAAATTTGTTACATTTTGGAAATAATTTTAAATGAGATACTAATGATAACCAAATTGTTATAGTTGGTATTGCTAAATCTTTTTGGAAGCCTAGAAAAACTGCTGAAACACATCTGCCTTATTTTCAATTTATTAATTGTGCCAACAGCAAAACAGTGGAAAAGACTGAATAGTTTTGGATTTAAAATATTGAGATTCTATGATCTGATCAATTGTTGTACTTGAAAAGTTGACTCGTTAATTAAGAAACATTACAGGGGAGAAACAAAATGAAAATTTTTCAATGTTTTCCCAAATATATTGTGGGAAAAATGAGACAAATACGTTAACCCCTTCTGTATGTAAAATAGGTATGGCTATATAACTGTGCAAATATATAAACATACCTGTATATAAACTAATGTTAATTGTTATGTTATATTCTCACCTATAACAATATTAATAAAATTGATAGCTGCAGTTGGGGGAATCAAATGCTATACAAATCCATGAAGAAATCAACATCTAATTGGCTCAAGCCAACTGAGAGTAACTGAAGAAGGACTGATATGGTAAAAAAAAATCTGATAATGCACATCTAATGTTGTGTTTATTAACAATGATTATAGTCCATTTCCTCATACTAACAACGTCCTTAATTATAATCAGCAATTACCCCAAAACAGTCCCAGTGAAAGTCACAGAATTTCAAAAATGTAGATAAAGAAACTGCCTTAACATAAGAGCAAGCAAATGTTACCGAAATGCATGACTAAACAATACTGTTTTAATTATTATGTATTTTATATTTATTTACTTACTTGTATACTGAAGGCATGAGGGCAGGTTACAACAGTAAAAACAAATTTTAAAACACACACTAAAAACAACAGTTCCTGAAAGTGGGGAAGGGAACCTGTTTCCTCAGCCAAAGGCCTGGATAAATAGATAGGTCTTTATCAGTCTTCTAAATATATATAGTGAAGTTGCCTGGTGCACTGCAAGGGGGAGACTGTTCCATAATCTAGGGGCTACCACCAAGAATGTTCTGCAGACAACAGAGGAACTTAACTGGATCTTTCAAGACAGTGAGGGTCATAGCCTGGGTACTGAAACTGAGAAAGTCCCCTTCTTTTACGTCTACCAACCATGCTGTAGAATACAGACCAGGGCTGCCCTGAAGCCTAATGTATTGCACACATGGGCTTGTATTGGTATTTTGATAAATGTGTGGAACATTTCTGAGGCCCCTACAGTTCGTCTTTTGGTTGCCTTATTCCATTTATTTTATTTTATTTTATTTGCCTTGCTTATGCCTACAATAGAAAGAACAAATGCAGCAGCTTCATTTTATGCTGCAGTCTAGTTCGGCAGCTGAAATCCAGGGGCCCTGGGAAGTAGAGGGGAGCAGCTAAGGGGCTGCCGAATTTGGGGTAGCAGCTTGAGGGCTGCTATGACAGTCAATCTGGGATCCCTGTTCTCTGAGGTCCACCATGTGTTTAATGGTGGACCCGATCAGCTGGAATATGGTAAACGATCAGGCTGGAGGCAGAGTATAGACAGAAAGACCCAGACTTTTAATTCTCCCGGGTATATATACAGTAGCCAACAGGGGCATGGAGGAAATGACATCAAAGCAACATCAGGGGAGGTGATTGGAGGAAAAGCTTCTGACTTCTGGGGCAGAGGTCCTTCTGATGTCACATTCTGTGGTAGGAGGTGGGGAAAACCCTCAAACAGGAAAAGAATTGTCCTTTTAAAGCCATGTGCTTTGCAGACGCCATAATGCCCAAAGGCAGTTGCAGAGTGGAAAGAATTCATCATCCTAGTGGCGCTGAGTGTGTACTACAAGTCTGTGGAAACAGGAAAATTGTTGCTCCTTTTACTCTTGGGGCTTGAGAATTGGAGGGCTGAAGAAAAGGAAGCCATGGGAAAAGCTCTGCAGCTTTTGTGGTTACTACAGTTTTAAATAACCACAATGTGTGAAGGTATCACCACATTAACACAGTCGGATTCTCTACCAGTCACTCAACAGCTGCAAAAAAAGGGGTTTTTAAAAATGAAATTCCCAGAGGTCTGCTCTCTGGAATACAACAGAATGCACCTAAAACTGAAGATCTATTGAATAAATTCACATCCAGCTGTAACTTCAGGATAACTATCACAATTGAATTTCAAAACTATTGTGCATTTAAAGCTGCCAGAAATCTTTTCACTGTTCCCCAGCTTTGATCTGTAAAGAAAGACATGCGATATAAATATCTCCTTGACAGAATCATCACAATAGCAATTATAGAGAAGACTAGTTAAATCCAACTTAAGAAGAAGAATGAGAAACCTGTTTCACAGGTATAGGTATTTTGAAATTATCTCTTCTGTACTTTTACAAAGCATGTAAGCTTTTGTGGGATTAATACATGCACTTTAAGGGTCACCCCCTCCCCCCCTGCCTTGGATTCCTTACTACACAGGGATGCATTCAAACTAGGATACCAAACCTTTTCTTATCAGCATGCTTCTGTAAATAGAAGCACACTGGCAAAAATAAATACGGCATGCCCTTTGCATGTTAATATTCTGTTTGGCAGGGAAGACAAAAGGCCAAATAAATTCTCAAAGTAGCTTTGCCCCATTACTACACTGAGAATCCAAATGTTCTTAGGCACAAACAATGTTCTGCTAATGCAAAAAGGAAAGATTTCAGTGAGGATGCTTCCAACTTCATTCTAAAAAGCTGAAGAATAGCTCTCAACAACGTAAGCAGAAATATTAGAGAGATGTGAAGAGACTTTTGCTATCAAGCTTTTATCCCCCTCTCACAAAAAGCACCCTATGATTTTTAACTACCGAAGGGCTGCTTGATACTACGGACTTTTAAAAGCACCAAACCTCCCTCGCCTCCAATGCTTCATCTTTTCAGCACCAGACAGAGACATTTTTCTTGAATGTCTGGGATCCTACACAACTATTCCGTTCATTTGTTTAGCTGGATGTGTATTCCATTCAGGGCTTTTACGATTCTGTAGATTTCATCTGTTGGTTTAACATTTGTATCTGCTGCTTCTGTGCCTTGCCAAGGGACTGCATATAAGTGACTTGTGAAATAAATAAGTAATAAAGAAATGAACTGAGACTCTTGAACAGAGAGGGAGTGAAGAGTTCTGTTAGGGGTCAGTGCTCAGTTTTAGGCTGATAACAACACACAGGTGCCGGAACTGGTGAACATCCCAGTCCTAAAGCAAAAGGCCACCCCTAGAACCTGCTACACTAGCCCAGTGTAGCTGAGCCTCCAGATCGTGCTATATAACATTTTATAGCTGCACAATATCTTGAGCCGTCTGCCGTTTCAGCTGGTTGCTCGGCAGCTGTGCTGGTGACAGGCATCAAATGATGCCCAATCTAGCACAGCCGGGAGGAAATGCTGCTGAGGCACTCTCTTCTCCCTATGCTTTCTTGTGTCTCCATGATGAAGACTGGATTCAGACATAACAAAAGGGGTGCCTCAGGGAGACTTTTTGTGACTCTCCTACACTGAAGCCTTATCTAATCCACCTTTTCTAGCACAGAATGCCCAGAAGAAGAGGGAGGGGCACACAACCTTCAGAAGTTTGCTGTGTCTGAGTGTGGACAATAGGAATCCATGAAATTGTAACTTCTGCCTCAATAAGACTGTCTGATCACAGCCTCAATGAACTGAGCAGCAATAAGGGTGTAGTTGATAGTACAGCTTCTATTGCTTTTTGTTTCTTTTACTGTTTTCCCCCTATACAAGCTCCACTTACCAATTTAGGAACAGCACTGTTATTTTAGTTATCTTGTAGCAGCACAACCAAAACAGGTGCTGATAAGGACTACCTTTACTTATGAGAGGTCCTGTTGAAGTGCAGTGATACAATCACCACAAATAGTAGTTTACAACAAGGAGCAAATTGACACATTTCAAATTTTATCAAGGAAGAGGGTGATTGTATAGCTAAATGTTAAAACTAACTTAAGATGACAATGGGTAAACACATTTTCAAAGCATGCAGACCACTTTGCTACCTTTAAAGTAGACAACAGAGGTACTGTCTCATCTATGCTGTAAAAGCTGAGGATATAAAACTGTACTGAGCTATGGACTGGAAATGATTGAGGAGTGACAGCATTCTCATGGAGCTGTAATCCAGGCAGTGGCTTTCATAGCTATGCTGAAAACTCATTAATGGATTTTCCAATCCATCATTCCAGGCAGGCTAGTGACAGAGGGAGAGAGGCTCTTAACCAAGTAATCCCTAAGGAAAATGGCATGGTGAAGAGAAGAGAGAGGAAAGTATGTTTGAAGACCAGGAGGGACTCACAAAGGGAAATTAATGGTCCTTTTAGTAGGAACTTTTGGCCCCTTCTCTCCCACGTAGCCTTTCAGGGAGTTCCTGGATATGGCAATGACAGTGACAAATGCTAATGTGAATGAACAAAGCCCTCTTGTGCAGGCAATATAATGGAAATATAATTGAATTTGAAACCTTTTTTCGAAACTATCCAACTCAGTGGCCAACACCACATCTCCTGGTAGCAAATTCTGAAATTTAAGTATGTATTGCATTAAAAGCAGTCCTTTTGCCGATTCTGATTCTTCCAGGATTCAGCTGGAATCAGAGACTTCAAAATCAATCTGATACTCAATGCTTTATCTACATCTTCCTTTGGCTGTCCTTGTAAGTTTGCTTCACTTACCATAGTTTTCATCAAGGAATTTGAAGAGAGATGCTACTGAAAGGGCAGTTCCTGACAGCAATTCAGTAATTTTTTTTTTCTTGAAACATAAAGGTTCAAGAAAGCTGATTGGAAACCATTGATGAAGCTTTCTTTATTCCTTTGCTTCTAGTCTGCATCCAGATAGGGTCGAGCACCCATAATTATTTCATAATTGTATCAGACTTGCTACATGATGCTCCTGATACAGTCCTGGAATACATACCTGATTTATAGGATTATCATTATTCTGGTAAAATTAACTATCATAGTACAATACTGTTATTCCATAATTGCAGTGAGAGTTCAGTGTGAACTGCTATTACCTGAAAATACTTCACATGATACTATCGGTCACCTGTACAGTCCAACAGGACAGTTAGGTCACATGGAAACCAAACTATGCAGCTGTAACGTCACTTCACTGCGGTGACAAATGTTAAAACACAAAGTACTGACCTAATGTCTAGACAGTGTGTGAAAACTATCCTTGCGCTTTATACTGATAAATCAATACATTGTGGAATAAGTGATGTCTGGGGTGGCCCAAGACTTTCATCAGCTTTAACGGCTTTCATCATGTTTGACCTTTTGCGGGAGAATGAAGGTCTATCTTCCATTCAAATGACATATGATTTATAGGTATTATAGTTTATTGTTATTATGTTTTCCTTCCCTGTGTTGCAAGATTTTCCTTCTAAAATTGACTTTATCCTCCCAAAAATGACACAAATTTTTGCTAGTCCTAAGCAAAAACTTATAAGAGAATAGGTGTAACTGCAATCTGGGTTGAAAGAAAGAAAAGGTAAAAGACTGAACGTGTCACCAAAAAGTTGATCAGATTGGTCACTTATGGAAAAAACAGAGGCTGTAAACTGCAACATAGCTTTTGGGCTTCCTATACAAGAGCACTGAAGAGCTTACCAATAGACTCTTAGGCTGCGTCCAGACAGGATCAAAACTTCACAGGGGATGGCAAGCAGATTTCAACCTGCCATACAAGTTGTACAATGTTTCCCAGTCCCTGCGCATTACAGAATGATTCTCAGGAGTACAAACAAAAACAAAGCCCTAATTAAAAGGCCATTTACTGAGGAGCATTCATTTCTCCGCATTTTCCTGGGTGTCTGAGTGAGAGTTCACCCTCACTTGAGAAGCAGCAGCCTATCAGAGAAGGAGGAGTTAAACACGTGGACAGAAGAATCCCCCCTGCTGCAATGGAGTATTGAAGACAGTAGGGATTATCTGTTTTCCCTGCAGAGCAATTTTACTGTGAAGTAAAAGTAAGCTCTGCATTTTTATCTTGCTGTCTGGAAGCACCCTTAAAGTAGTAGTTCAAAACAGCTGCAGATACCTGTACATCCCTGCAACAAACACTAACACATTGTTCTGGTGAGTGCAAAAATAGCATGACTTCATACTGTGAAGCAGTGGACAGTATATGCTGGGAAATACAGCCCTTAAGCCAGAGACCCACCTTGGTAAAGACTAAGGGCCCAGTTACACAAAATATTCCTAAAATGCTTTGAATCAAGAAAACAGTTTGTTCCATTTCAAGAATGTTCACTTTCACAGTTGTTAGCCTCCCTTTCTCCAATTCCTTTTGAACATATGTGATGGTCATTCAGCCTCAATATATTCTAAATAGCCCAGTCTATTTCCTCCCCTTCCCCAAGCAGTGCAATGTAATTGACCATCCCTTTGTCAGTCTTTTGGGTTTTTTTTTTTGGGGGGGAGGCTTTTGTTTTCCTCAAGATCCAGCTTCCCATGATGCATCTCAGCAAGCCACCAAAAACCTTTATCTATTACAGGGTTATGTAACACAAAAATAAAATTGGTTGCTATTTTGCTGATGTGTTCTTTTCATCCCATAGGGTGTTCAAAGATGGCTTAAAATTTAGGCATAGCCAGACCCTAATAGCCCCCAAAGTGCAATGATGAGAGCAATGTGCTATGATACAGTGTAGGATTCTTCCTCTTTTATTTAATAACTGAGACTGTTGCTTATAGTCTGACTATTCTGAACTTTAGTAAATGCGTCAATTAATCGGTAGTCTTTGCAGTTCCATGTTTGCAAGTATTACTAAATGTTACAAACAATGCTCTCCAAGGTCATTTGATACAGAGACAGCCGATTTAAAGAAACTAACAGAAGTGGACTCCTGGCCCTTTCCTTATTAAGGAAAGATAAATCAGAACTGCGTATGTTACTTTAAAAGATGCAAATGCAATCTGATCAATGACTGAATGATCAGGAATGATCCTACTCAGATACCAAGACCATCTCAAGAAAAATGGGCAGAAATATAATTTTTGAACTCAAGAGACTGCACTTTATTCAAATATCAAAGGGAACAAAGATAAGAACCACATTAATATTGTGCCATTCCTGTTCCCCAAATGGTAATTTATGAAGCTTTTACTTTCACCGAAAAGGAATGAGACAGGAAAAGAGGAGGCAGAAAAGAAATGGAGGGAACTTCTGTAGAACAACAGCTTTGAGGAAAAATCTTCCGATCTGCTTCATACAAAGAAGATATTGCAGCAAATCAAGGAAAGCAGAAGGGCAGAAAGAATAATAAAAAGATGGATGCCTGGACTTTGGAAAACACTATGAAGCACCTGGAGTACATCAGGCTTGAAACTGAAGGGCAGAAGGATAGATGTGCAGAACATTAAGCCCTTTCTGCACTAGACCTTCTGAAGTATATTCCAGAATAGGGGGCTGCTGTAGTTTGCACTAGCACCTGGAAAGCAGGCTCTTATTCCTGAATATATTCTGGGATACGTTCCAGGGTAGACAGGGCCTAAGATGAGTGGTAGAAGAAGTGAGTTTAAATTTCACTCTTCCATGAAGTTTAGTGGGTGACCTTGAGCCAATCATTTAGCTTAACATATCCAAGACATCTCTTATAAAACAGAATGAGCAGAATAAAGTGTACGTTGCCCTGAGCTACTAGGAAGAAGAATGGGATATAAGTAAGAAAGGGGGATGGAAACAAATAAAATGATCTATCAAAAGAGTGATGAATAGATTATTTTGGAAATAAGAGACTGCACTTCTGTGCATGCCTTAAGGGCACAATAAGCAGGGTGCATTTCAAAACTATTATTTGAATAGGTTCCATGCAATTTCTATTTTTTTTAAAACTATTCACTTTATGGGTAAATTGTGTTATTTCTTTAAATTGATGCCCAGACAAAAGTGAATAGGCTATTTGTCTTTTAAAGCCTGACTCAACAATATGAGAAGTTGAAGATTCTTGAGAGAAAAATCAAGTGATGGTTTCCAATCAATATTTTGTTCCTAGGACAACGGAGTGATTCTCCAATGTCATCTTAGAACTGTTTTGTTAGCATGTTGCTTCCTATTAAAATCACCAAGCCATAGTATTGAGAACACATTCTAGATTAAACTAGGTGTGCTTAAGTTGTTACCTTGAAAGACTCTGGGCCTGTCTATGTGAAATATTGTACTAGTGCAATTTGTTTATACACCATAACAATGTTTGATATGCACAATTAATTCTGTAACAAATTGATTCTTCCCATAAGGCAAGTGGCTTTTTTCTACATTTGTTCTGCTTTCTCCTGACTTCTCAGCATTTCCAGCCAGTGCCACAAGGGATATATACTGGAATATTACTGCAGTCCCTCTAGTTTACACTTCTATTCATTCTGTACACTGTAGTACAGTTTAAAAAAAAGTATTTACTTTTAAAACAAAATCTCACCTTTCCTTATAAAATCATACAGGTGAAATGAATTGTTTATGCCATCAAGTTCAACATCAACAATAGTTTCTAAAGACCTTTCTGTACTTGCTGGTCTTGATCTATATTAACTGATCTGGATCAAGAGATGCCCTTTGATTTGGGTCATGAACCAGAACAATGTTCTGTGCATTGTGACAACTGTTCTGGTCAAGACACTGTGCCAGCCTCAAAGCTTGCACAAGCTTCAGAATTAGCCTTCACGGGCTCCAACAGTCTGAAACAAAAGACTCGGAGTCCCGAAAGGACCCATTTTGGTGGCGCAATAAGGCAGACTGTTGAAATGGGTTCCTCACTAAACCAGAACATGGAGGCCTATGCTTTCTACATGCTTCCATGATCCAAATTATCCTCTGCCAGTATGCCAATGCCCTGTTTAATTAGGTTGATTTAGTAATCCAGATCATAAGCCTCCTGATCTTCTAAACTGGTACAATATAAAAATAATAACCTTGTACATACAGCGTGCTTGCAAGTGATAAGATAGGCCCAGAAGAGAACTATGGCCTAAAATAAGAAATATGAGGCTGGAACCAAGCTTAGACCCTTTCTTTACTGGGTTTTATTCTGGATTATATCCTGGAAGAGAGGCCTCCTGAAGTTTGTACAAGCATGTGGATGGCAGGTGCCTATTTCTGGTGCAGAAAGGGCCTTAGAGGACATTCATGGAAACCACTTAGGCTCGTCAAATACTGAGACATAGGGAATGACTGTGAAATCCCAGAACTCAGGACTCTTTAGGGAAAACATCAGCACGGAAGGTGACATTGTTTTGCTTGTGCACAGTAAACAGTTTTAGACAATATACTTTGACATGATTTTTCATGATTAAAACATCTCTAGTTTTCTCTTAGGCTCAAAGGGACCTTAAGGAGGCATAGCAATACATTGTTAAGTCACTACTAATAAGCAAATAGCAAATAAGTGCAGTTCAATACATTTTATTCATAAGAACAGAAAAAAGAATAAATTAAGGAAGAGGAAGAAGAAGAAGAGTTGGCTTTTATACCCCACTTTTCTCAACCTTTTTAAGGAGACTCAAAGCAGCCAACAAAATTTCCTGTTCTTCTCCCAGCAACATATATCCTGTGAGGAAGGTGGGGCTGCAAGAGCTCAGAGAGAGCTGTGATAAGCCCAAGGTCACCTGGCTGGCTTTGTGTAGGAGTGTGGACTTGAACTGGAAGACTACGAGATACAAATTTGACACTCTCACCACAAGACCAAAAGGAAGAAGTCTGCCTTTGCATCTAAGCACCACTAAAGAAAAAGTAAGCATTCTGAACCCACGTTTTTTTAGTCCTGGGAACATTTTACCTTCCAGTTAATAGCTAGCAAGGACAGCTACTCCCTCTGCCCATAACATTAGAGGTAATCTCCAGGGAATAGATGCTCTTCTTGAATAAGGCATCAAATAAAGGCTATTACTTTATAATAGGTACTTTTGCCATGGTTAGATACATTTACATTCAATGAAGATTTATTTCTCACACCCTAATGCCTATATTCTAGAGGTGGAGGATAGAAGAAACCTGGTGGTCACAGAGCCAGTGACCCCTGGAGATGGTTGCTATTATTGCTCATCTGTGGCTGCATATATCATAATCCTAAGAACGTATCTACTGGTTCTATAAACCAATAGAAAGCCATCAGGTATGACAGCCAGAGTGTTGAGTGGGCCTGGGAAATCAAGGTTCATTTCCCCATCCAGCCATACAAGATTCTTTTGGGCATAGGGCTATTGGGAGATTAAAATGGGAGAGGGAGAAGAAGGAATCATATAAATACAAAAATAAAATAAAAAATCAACATTATTTCTTTTTCCTGGGTGCACAGCAACTCCACTTTCAATTCCTCCTCAGGAAGGTAAGGACAGTCATTATTTCAAGGCCTGCTTTTAATAGTCATTCAGAAGACTGCTAAACTACCAAAGCAAACAGCTTATATCCCCGTTGTTCTAACTAATCTTGCAGCCTGGAATCTATTCCAATTTAAACTTACTGTTTTACACAGTCAGTTTACCAACAACTTACTCACTCTGTCATCATAAGTAACATACTTTACAATGACATGACTCCATCAGTTTGTAGCCACTTTCCTTCTGCAAGGTTTTTCTACCACCACTGACAGGAACAAATTTTTTCTACCAGTTTCTAGCATAGCCACCTATTTGCCTTGACCTCCAGAGTGATCTGGTTTTCACTTGCTGCTTCCAATTCCAACTTCAAATTAATTTTCTCACTTTCGCGGCCTCTAGCTATTGAACCACTTTTATGTACAAGTCTAGAAATAAACTCTGAGGTAAAACACAGATCCTGGATCTATTCCAAAGCATATAGATTAAAAAGAGCATGACTTTAAGTACACACACTTACTTGGAAACAAACTCAATTTATTTCAAAGCTATTTATTTATAAATCAATGTATTTAAGATGGAGATTCAAGTGTTTGGGAAAACAGATGACTTTTCCATTAGTCTGTTGGGGGAATGCAGTGAAATGGACTGATATGCTGTTGCCATCATACTGTTCAGAACAGTAAATGAAACAAACAAAAAGATAGCAAAAAACTTTAAAAGACCTTCCAGAAAGCATGAATGGATGTAAAAATGGTGCTTGCATTTCAACTGGGCGATAAAAAAACCCTCAAGCAGTAAAGGTATCTTGAAGTTACAAGAAACAGTAGGAATGGGATGAAAATTGGCTTCTCACCCAATTTCAAGCAATTAAAAAAAACTTTTTATTGCTGAATGAAGAAATAACAATAGAACAACAAAACAAAAGCAGATTGATCATATAAACTTATATGTGTATATGAACAATTGAACAGAACAGAATAAAACGAACCCTGGTGGGGACTTCTTGACAGTTATTTAAATATATTAACCATAATAAAATTCAACTTATTAAAAAAGGAACGATTGGACTTAGAAGATGAACGTTGTTATCTAATGACTGGACTAATAGAATAAAAAGTCATCAAATGTCACTTTAGTGATATTTGGGGATTATATTTATTTTAAACAGTTATTTTGATAAGTTATGAGTTCCATTATTACTACATCCACTATTTCTGGTATCAATTGGCAAGTGTAAAAAAATTGAGAGTTTTCCATTTCCTAGACTATTAACATTCTGGCAGCCAGTAACATGAAATAGCTAAGAATTTGAGAGGTGATAATTATATTAATATTGTGGAAGACATGGAATAGACATAGTTCCATTGTGAATGAACATTTTGTTCGCATGATATTTCTAACCTTAATTAGTCGCTAAAAGGACTAGACTTGGGGATCCCAAGCAGTTTTCAAAAGGGATTTATACTGTACTGATCCCCTTTGGTTTATGCAGATGTTCATTTTCTGGTTCTATAGAAATGAAGAAGATATGTACAAACACATTTTGCAACTTGAAACACAGCATGGTATGACAAACAGCAGGGAAAGTCAACCCAACACAGCTATGAGTGGCCTCCTCTCATTATGTATCCTTCATCTTGCATTGAACACTATTTGTCTCTGATGACCAGGAACATGCTGATGAACACGTGAGGAGAGAATGCCACTGTGCCTGTGTTCAGCTTGTGAAATTCCTATATGATGTCTTAATATTTCTGTAAGATTGTAGGCTACACTGAGCTGTATTTTAAGACTGATATATAACAAGTCAATTCACATGTCTCTCAACTGAAATGGCAGACTCGTTAGCTTCTATACTTGGAATGTGGGGTAGGAAAACCAGCTTCCTCTGACAAGTAGTCAAGCATTCTGGCTAAATGTGAAGAATGGCAGTGTCTATGAGACAGGAAATGAAAATGAAGCATGCGACAAACCTTGCAAGGAGGTTTATTTTCTTCGTGAAGTTTCACATAGACATTACCTTAACCTATTAAATCGTTACAAAGCAAGATGTTCTGCTGCACCTGTCCGACGCACTGCCTTGCCTCTATGATGTCCTACATTCTTTGTGGCTTAAAGAGGACAGTTAGTAATAAGTTTAATGATTAGTCCACTGACCATATCATGAAATAAAATACAAAGAATAAGTAGAAAATCAAACTAAAAATAAGATTAGTTACACTCGTAGAAATACTGAATCTAAAACATAGCAGCACAAATACTGGCAGCCTCGATAATAAACAAGGCCACTTGAGTGGTGGTGCACTTACCAATTCTACTAAGAAGCCTATACACTTTACCACTGTCTAATACTATTATAAAAAGTGCAGTTTTTTTAAAAAAGAGTCATGTCCTTCACATCTTTAGCTTCATGTGTACAGAGTCTATCTTGGACTGGAATTTTCAGATAATATATCTTGGCTGCAAGTACTGTTAACCATGCCGGCTCAGATCTGTGGTTTGCTTGGTCTTCAATTCAGAGGTGCGGGAGTCTGTTTGGCTAAACCCAGGTTTTAGCCAATGATTGAACTGTCTAGTTATAACATGGCATCTCAGTGGAGCCACCCCCAGTTCTGCCCGTACTGCTGCAGACAGAGTTGATCTATGGAATCCCAGGAACAAGAGCAGCTGCCTTAGTTGGAATAACGCCATTTTGTCACATTTTGTAAAACCCCAAATTTCGGTTCTATATAATAAAATGGGCACAACTTTTGCTTTATAGACCTCCAAAGCAGGTCTGATGGTACTGGGGTTTCTATAACTGGTAAGTTTGCGGAGCTGATGGGCAGAAGGTACAGCTTTTGTTAGACATTTTTTAATGTGGGGTGCCCATGATCCGTTGGCTGAGAAGGTGATACCCAGATACTCATAAAAAGAGGACAGTTAAGAACATAAGAGGAGTCCTGCTGGATTTGGCCACAGCCCATCTAGTCCAGCATGCTTTCTCTCAGGGTGGCTTATCAATTGGTTCTGGGCATCTCAAGTAGAAGACAAAGGCAGAACCTTCACTTGCACTGTCTGTCTGCCTGCCTGCTTGCCCAACCTGAAGGTGGTACCTTGATACTAGTAGCTGTTGATATGTCTGTCCTTCATGAATTTGTCTAATCTTTTCTTAAACCTACTAGGCTAGTAACCATCACCACTTCGTCTGGTAGTAAATTCAATAGACTGATAACCTGCTGGGTAGAAAAGGTACTTGTAGTCTATCCTAATTCTCTTGCCCATCATGCATGATTTTATAAACTTCAGTCATTGTATTTAGACATTGTATTTCAAGGCTGAAGAGCCTAAACGCTGCAACTTCTAGTCTTCAGGCACACAGCCTGATCTTAAGGAGAGATTATATATCTCTGCTATAAGATCAGCAATTTCACATCTGAGTTTTTAAAGAACTCTTGGATAAGTGTTATCTAGTCCTGGTAATTCGTTAGCATTTTGTTTATCAAGACACACGAAGACTTCCTCCCTGGTTAGCTCTCCAATTTAATACTTCTGACTCCCTCTCTGAAAACCTAGAGGAGCTGCAAGCATGTGCCTCCTGTTTTTCTCAGAGAACATGAAGTCAAAGAATCAGTTTAATCTCTCAGCAATCTCCTTTAATTATTCCTTTCTGTCCATTGTCATTTAATCATCCACTTTCCTGGCTGGATTCCTACTTCTGATGTACTTGTTGTTTTTAGCAATGTGCTCCTCAATTTTTCTTAGCATTCCTGATTGCTGCCTTGCATTTGTTCTGCTGGAATTTGTTTCTTCCAGTTCACTTCATTTGGGCAAACCTTCCATTTCTAAACTAGTTTTTTCATAAGAACATAAGAGAAGCCTTGCTGGATCAGGCCACAGCCCATCTAGTCCAGCATCCTGTCACACACAGTGGCCCACCAAATGCTCATGGGCATCTCAAGCAGAGACAAGGACAAACCTTCTTCTGCTCTTGAGTCCCAGCAGATGGCCTTAGAAGCGCCCCAGTTCCTCCCCCCCCCCAGCCTGAAAGATGCACCTAGGCATTCATTCTAGTAGCCATTGATACATCTGTCATCCATAAATTTGTCTAACCCTACCTTAAAGCCATCCAGACTGGTAGCTGTCACCACCTCTTCTGGCAGCACATTCCATAAGCCGATGACCCTCTGGGTGAAGAAATACTTCCCCCTGTCAGACCTTATTCTCCTACCCATCAGCTTCATAGAGTGCCTCCTGGTTCTAGTGTTGTGCGATAGAGAAAAGAAATTTTCTCTATCCACCTTTTCTATACTGTGCATAATTTTATATACTTCAATCAGGTCCCCTCTTAAACGCCGTCTCTCCAGACTGAAGAGGCCTAGACGCTGCAGCCTGGTTTCATAATTATTCTCGTTGCCCTTCTCTGCACCTTCTCTTTTCATGTTCTAATGATTCCCCAGACTGCATTTGTAAGCCGCTGGTGTCCTCTTGGACTTGGCAGTGCTGTTTTTTCTTTTAGGGATACTTAAGTTTCTATTATTTGTAAATAATCTCCATGCATTTTGGAGTGATTGCACGTTTACTTCCTTTTACTAGTTTCCCACTTTTGTGGAAGTTACCTTTATGAAAGTTTAAGGTTACTTTATCGGATTTTACTGACAATTTATTGCCCATATTAAGTTGATGGTTATTGTATCATGGTCATTGTTCCCTACTGATATTTCCCCCCCTCTTTTTTTATCTCTCACTCACACCTAGTCTATGTGAGGGTGGTTCAAGCTCTTCATTATAACTACTCTTTCCTTTTTGAATGCTCCCTTAATCTTGTTTTTCAAATGCTGATATCCTTCAGGAGTCTGGTTAGGAAGACGATAGCATGCCTTTAATTAGACTTCTTTTCTGCCCAGGTATTCTTACCCACAATACCTCCTGTTCAGAAGATTCTACCTTTTCTTTAATGTACAAGGCTACACCGCCTCCAATTCATCCTTTTCTGTCATTCTTGTCCTGTTCTGCATCCCAGTGGTTTTCATTAGTCCTCTAGGTTTTATTTACGCCAATAATATCTTTTTTTAAAAAAATCCATCAATAAGTACTCTCCCCTACTTTGGCTTGGAGACTTCTAGCACTTTATAGCACAGGGGTCCCAAGCTGACCCTGGACTACAGCTTCCAGCATTTCACTCCCAATATTCTGTTTCAGAATGCTGGTTGTTGAATACTCGGAATTATAGTGCAGAAATATCTGGAAGGTCATAGTTTGAGACCTCTGTTATAGCAGCTGCATGCAGAGATTGCATGGTATTAACTAGAGCTGCAAGAGCAACCAGTGCACACAGTAAAAGCTATAAAATGATACTGTGACTGACATGGTTATAATGACACGCTTTCATATTATAGTTATACCTTAGTTCCAACCAAGATGGCCACCGTGAACAATGCTATAGAATAAACTCCATTTAGAAATTGATTCTGATTGCTTTTTACATTATACAGCTGCTGACTAGCTTTCATCATGTACACTGTAAAGCTCCTGAGGCAAGTAAATAACCCATTGCTATAGTCAGACTCTGAAGAATTCCTTCCTTCTCTCATAACAGAAAACAGCTTGTTTTGAATACAATTTTTCCTCATTCTTGAGACATTCAGAGCAGCATATGCTTCTCTGGGCAAGATGCCAGTGACTGTCAAACCTGCTGCAGTGGAAATCTCTAGAGAGATAAATATGTCCGGAAGGGTAATGTACTGGGTTGAAAAGGCTAGTATGAAAGAGTCTGATGACATAATTGTAACAGCACTATGTATGTGAGTGACTATATGTGCCATTTTTTTTTTAAAAAAGAAGTTGGATGCACTCATGCATGACAGTGAACAATTATTGATAATTAAGAGCAGAATCACACAAAAAGATTGTGGAAAAGCAGAAAAAGGAAAAGTAGGCTGCATTCACATGTACCCTGTCATTGCACCATAGTCTAATTCCAGATATAAACACCGAATGGTTTCCGTCTTCTCATTTGTGTAAACTGTGACTTCCAGATGTGGGGCTGCTTTGTAATCAAGCTGCATGAAATGACACATTGCCACACAAATGATACAAAGTAGAGGTTGTGGAGGTTTGTGCACCAGCCCACAAGTATAATAAAATAAGTGGAAATGTTGACAGTGGTCATTTAGAAAAACAAAGTTGTTAGACTAGTAAAGCTAATTTAGTATTTGGTTAATATAAGATACAAAGGAATTTAAAATAATGAACGATTAAGTCAAAGGAGAAGTACCATTTTTAATGGTAACAAAATTGCTTTTTTGTTGCTGCTTTGCATTTTTGATAACAATGAACATCTGAAACTAATAAACATGTCAATAAGCTACCCTATATCTCCAAAACTGTGTTACTCAGACTGGGGCATTTGGGGTTGGAATGTGCAAATGCAGGGTAACAGTGTCTTAACCAGTGCTGATGGGGCACCAATTAATTGGTAGTACAAGTGATCCAGATTAAGGGCCTTTTAATATGGATCCTGATCCATCTAATTCAGACATATGTGGATGAGAAGGCCAAGATCCAGACTATGACACTCTTATTCCGGTTCAAAGGAAAACGTAGAAGGGGCCTCTGCATTTTATGGGATATGGAGTAGGTCTTTTCCAGACGATCTGAGGGCTTTTCTAGGGTTGAAACAAAGGAGATGTTCATGACTGGAGGAAATTGTGTGAACAATCTGAACTGTAAACCATTTCTAAGCTTCTTTTTTTACTCCATGTGAACGTAGCCTTAAATAGTGTATTGAATTCTATTACCTGTGGCTTCTGCAACACCAACTGTCTACATGTGGAAGCAATTCCATGAAATTTCCTTATATCATAAACTTTGGAGTTGTGTCTTTCTCCAAAGCAGGTCAGTACGAACAAGCACTTAGTCTTTAGTTAGATATCTGAATACTGTAATCATTAGTATGTGCTGACAATAATTGCTGCTTGTAGCTCTGCTACGTGTTAGCAACAGCTGTATTGAATCTGACTTCTAAAAGAAATTATTTATACATTCTAGTATTTGTCTGGTTTCTATGTTGAGCAAAATGCCTCTGTACAACTTATTTCAATATAGCTAAATACACCAAATCAAGTTAAAAGAATGCATTTATTCAAATGCAATGCGACAAACTTTAAGATTAACCTCACACAGTCTTAAGTTTTGAAATGGCAAAGCATCACTGAAAACAATTACAGGTACTATTTATGCACAGTTATTCACTTGCTATTAAATCTTTACAGGAGCCCCTTTTGTAATTCATGTTATCTATGGGATAACTGTTATTTGGATGAAGACTAACCATGTCTCAAATGTTAATATTGCCATTGAGTTGATATTTTTTAAAAAACTTTCACTTCCATAAAACTTCCATATAGAAGCAGCACCACATTCTCCTGTACTGTTCAAGCCATTATTGTAACTATACCCAACAAATAAGTTCAATTGAAGGTGTGATCAAATACAACAACAAAAAAGATAGAAAGAAAAAGAAAAAAAGCATTTCTCAGGCAACTGAGGTTTTGAAATGGAATTGTTCACTCACCAGTCTGCCCCTCCCCCCTCTCCTAAACATTCTGTGCTGGAGAAGGTAGATTATAGAAGGGCTGGGAACAAGCACTGTGCTTGGAGGTACCTCTGAGGCACAGTTGAATTGCCCCTTTTATATCCAAGCACATTCTGAAATCAAGGGGAATTCTATCTGAAAAACTTAATGAATGGCTGAAAGCTGAAGTAACATTTAAGAAGTTTATATGATATCTTTTGACTAGTCACAGACTTTTTTAAACAAAGGATAGGGTGATTCCACAATGGCTGCTGAACCAAATCTAAAAGAGTATGAGGAGCCTCCCTTCCACACACTAGTACGTTCTAAGGGAAGCCATCCATCGGTGTTTTACAAGGGAACCTCCTGGTACCCTTGCTGGTCTGGTATATTGACCAGTGTGGAATCACCCATAATTCCACAATGAGAAGACATTAGCCTAATCTTACTCTTAAGATGCAGTGATGGCTGGTACACACTGTGAGGAAGGGCAAGGCATCTTAAAAGAAGTGGAACCACTATAGGGCTAATGGTAGACGAAATACTAAAAGGCAGCAATTATACTTCAGTCTTCTTGAAAACTGACCTCACTGAATGTAGCAGACTATACTAGTTAATCACAAATTGAAACTTGCAGGAAAGGGAAAGAGAAAGTGGACTCAATCTCTGAGTTACTGGCAGTTGTGTGGCACACCTAATTTGGCTTCATCAAGACAAGATATAAAACCTGGGATTATCCTGGCACTATATTGGGACTGCCACACGTATCTCTGGCAATCCTAACAAAGTGCTGGGATACAGGAATGAAATTCTGGAATATCACTATTTGGGGGGAAAGAACGGAAACAATAAGTATTTTAGCCCAATTTTATTACTGCGCTTGCACAGTTGGTATTTCCGGAATACCAACTGTGCAAGCACAGGAATAAAATTGAGCTAAAAATACTCATTGAACAATATTCATTCACTTCCATGCATTTTTGACATTGTATGCATTGTGAGAGCAGCATCAGATAAGGTAAGGGCTGAGGCTTGTCCTGCGATTCTGCCCTGCCATCTACTACGACAACTGCAGGATCCAAACAAGAGTTCGCTTATTCCTCTTGTTTAGTGATGTTTAGCAACATGAATAAAACAATTATAGCTTCAAAAATGAAGTCAATACTGTTTCTTGCTACACAGGAGACGAGAAATATAAACCCCTATTCCTATCTAAGAAAAGGGTTGCCTTCGTCACCTCAGCATTTCCTTGTAGACTTCCTTTATAAATCTGACCCCCATATCAACATGGCACAGTCATGACTACAACTGGGACAGCAGAAGCCTAAATAAAATAGGATGTCATCAAGATTATGCCCTTCCAAAAGGGATCTAAACACCCATTTATAGTTCGGCTAAAAGGCCTTTATTCTTAGAACTTGATACAGAAAAAACTTTAACTTGGCATTAAACTCTCCGTGTCAAATTTAGTTCTAAGGATATTAGTTGAGATTCATTTAATCACTATCTTGACAGGTTTACCAAACATGGAGCCTCTCAGGTGTCTGGTCAGAGAATACTGGCCAAATCTTTTTATGAACTGGGTCATCTTCCTGAGAGAGTCTCTTGGACACCTATAATACTTATAGTCTCACTTTGAGTGACTGAATTCCACCCATTGATGATGGAAACAGAAATAGAAAGTGAGGAAACTTTGAGGTGACATTCTAGAAGGGCAATGACTTCTACTGAACTCTGAGAAACCTAACCACTGATAAGTTGTGGCCAAATCACTCGCTGAAATTACAACACCTCATATCACACATTATGTAGGTAAATTTGGAAGAAACATGATTTATGATAGAAGAAAAACAGCAATTTCTATCAAAATGCTTCTTCACGTAATACGTGGGTCAATTATTTTGGTAAATATTAATTTATTTTTACCATGATGAAACATTCTGTAATTCATTTTTTAAAAAACTCTCAAATACTTGCTTCACTGCCACTTTCACTCTTAAGAGGGTAGCAGGATAAACAGGACTTGCAAGTGTCATGGTGATTCTCTCTTCCTTCATAGTTTTTTCTTCCCATTGGAAAAAAAAATCAGCCAGATAGAAATAAAACGTCATCTTTTTGTAAACTTTGAATGTCCCTCCATTCTATCATTTACGGACTTATTTTAATCAATGTCATACTTCCTTCTGTTACAACCATTCTAATATTTTGTCTTAAGTCGTCCTATTCTTTACAGACACAGACATTATTTCCCTTTTCTGGGGAAATAATGAAATAAGAGAGTTGCCCATCACAGGATAATGGATTATGTATTATTATGGATGGATGGATAAATATTTATTTATTTCATATTTATATACCACTGTGTATTAAAAATCTTAAAGCAGTTCACAAATGCATTTAAAAACAAAGATAAAAATAATTTATACACACGCACACACAAAAAAACATCCCCCCCCCAACTATATATACACCCAGCCTGAGTGAAGAGGTGCCTAAATTATGAAAGAAAAGATAACAGGGCTTACCATATTATTCTAAATGCATTTTCCTGGGATTGGGTTCTGAATCTATTACTTCCATTGAAAAAAATACAGATTTAAAATAATGTACAATAGTCTAACATTTGGTTAACTGGCAAAAAATCTATGTCATTTAAACAGATATTGATAAAAGCCAGTTGTTGTCAAAGGTACAAGAGCTAACCAATTTTATGAGCCCGGGATCATATTTGGATACATATGCTGAATTAAACAGCCCCAGGGTACCACCTCCACCTCATTTAGTAGACTCCTGGTCTACTGTGGAATTTGCTAAAACCAAAAGGTGATTACATTTCTTCAATATTCCTTTGTATTTAAACCTTCAATACTTGCTAAGATTACTACTGCTTAGTAAGTCATGAAAATATTAGCTGTTCTTAACTCTTTCAAATTCAGATTGTTTTCTTACACAGAGTAATTTTTTCTCTTACAATTTTAATGTTTCTGGCTAAAATAATGTTCAAATGCATGTAGGAGGGAAGACTGTTTTGGTGGACAGGACTGTATTTTTAATTGTGAGATCTGAAAGGAAGTCAAATGTGCTATGGCAGCAACTATAAGACACTGCTGTGCTTGCTGATACTGAAGCCAGCTACTGAAGTCTGACACAACCCAAACCTGCTGGGTTCCTTTTTGGTATGTAGGCAAGTAAACGTATTTCAAATCTGCAAAGGCATTTTGACACACAGAAAGAAAAGGCACATTCTATTTACAAAATACACCGATTTCTTCTTTATGGTTTGATCCCAGCCAGAATAGTGGGTTTTGCAGGTGCTGGGTGTGATAGAGTTAAGTAGACTCCAGAACAAGAAATCCATTTCCTACTGAAGTAATTCTGAGGTGCACTGCAGAGGTTCCTCAGATATTTTTGTTGAAAATACACTGATCAACAACCACTACAGTTTTCAGATGGTGAATGAAATTAGAAAAAGTGACTTACTGGTTGTGATAAGGTTATTTTCCCCAGTATGGGGAAGAGGCTCTGCATCTTGAATGACTTGTAATACTCCAACTGTCCGAACAGCGGGATCCAGTGCAACAGAGCTCTCATTCACAGTTATGTCACTTGCTCCTGTAATCTGATTGGTTGGTGGCCCTCCTATAGAAGCCTCGAAATCTGGTGGTATGTCATCTATGCAATCTGCATTTGGCTACCAAAAACAAAGAAAGACATTTAGGAGAATGGGAAGAAATATTTCCATTAGCGAAAGGAAAAGTATTAACGATTATAGCTTCATTTGTAATTTCATGAATTGCTCAGTCATACATGCATATGGGTGTTTTTCCACTGTCACTAGAAGTACCCATTAATTGGTACATTAATGCCATTTGGTACCCATTAATGAGTACTTAATGGGTATTTCTAGTGACAGTGGAAAAACATCCTATATCTCAGCTTCTAAACAAAAGTCAAGATATTCTGTACTTATTTCTAAAAGCAAATATCTTATGCCCTGATTGCTTTAAAAACAGGTTTTGTGCCCAACACTGGAACTCATCTAATGTAATAATTGTATCTTGAAAATACCTTCAGAGAAGCATTTAGTTAAATTGAAGATACCACTGTATTCCATTTCTTATTTAAAAACTGGTACATGATCAGAATTTGGTATTAACTGTTCATACAGACATTTACTCATGGACCCATGGTAACACTGTAGTGTTTTATCTGATAGTCCATACGAGGTGACCTGTTTTGTTGTAGTAAAAGCATGCTGCCCCTAGCCTATTTTACCAGGAGTTGTGCAAATAAATTTCCTTAAAATGCAGTCAAAAGAAACAAAACCCTGCTAAAACACTGACTTCATTATTCCAAGATATACTGATTATTCCAAGATTTCAATTGATAAATCCATAGAGAAGCAGCAAATTAATGGCTAGATTGGAAGTGGGTTACCTCTGAAGACCAGGTGCTGAGGACCATGAATGAAGCAAAAGCTATTGTGAACTTGCCCTGATTGTGCATTTCTTACATTTCTTTTTGTCAGCCACTATGAGAACAATCTACTGGATTATATAAGCAACAAGTCTAAAGAAAAAGGGCAGTGTTCTCATATACTCAGAACCTTCCAGATGGAAACGTATTGGCTATGGTGGAGGTGAAATCAGAATATATGAAAACTGTCTACTATTTGGCATGCTTACCGGAATCCCTAGTGCTTTTAAGATGTTCATTTTACACATTGGGCAGGTGCGATGGTCTAGTAGCCATGGATCTACACAGGATTTGTGGAAAAGATGCCTACAAGAATCAAAAATAAAATTCAATTCAAGGATGAATATTCTAATATTTACACTTGAGATACACTGCTTAGAAACCAACTAAAAAGCTAAAACTGCATCTCTCAAGAAAATATTTTTGACAGGAGAAATTTATAATGAAAGGAGGCTCATGCTAAAAAAGGGAATTAATTTTAGCCACAAAATCTGGCATCAAAGGATGGGGGGAGCCAGAAACAACAACATTTTTTTAAAAAGTACATTTAGATATACTGATTGTATACAGTAAATACATCAGGAAAGCCCACAGTGAAGAAGGACACACATAGGCAAGTTCCAACCCCCAAATGAATGACCACATTCCACTTGCTGTGAAGGTAGGCAATTGTGGCAAGAAGGCACATTTTTATTGATTTCAGTCAGTCTGTTAAGTATAGCCATTTGCTGACAAGGATAAGAAGAGTTGGCTTTTCTATACCACTTTTCTCACCCATTTAAGGGGACTCAAAGCAGCTGACAAACCTGTTCTCGCCAAAACCTTGTGAGATAGGTGGGGCTGTGAGAGCTCAGAAGAGAGCTGTGACTAGCCCAAGGCCACTCAGCTGGTTTTGTGGAGGAGTGCGGAATCAAACCCAGTACTCCCAGATAAGAGTTCGGCTCCCTAACCACTAGACCAAACTGGCTCACCAAAAGAAGTCCATTCACTGATGCTGTCAAGATTAGACTACTGCACAAGCTCTTTGTGGGACTGTCTTAATCTTCTGAAGTTTCAGTTTGTGCAAAAGGTAGCAGCTAGACCAGTGGTTCTCAACCTTCCTAATACCGCGACCCCTTAATGGAGTTCCTCATGTTGTGAAGACCCCCGACCACAGGGGCAGAGAAGCTGGGAGATGGGAGGGAAGGGTGGTGGGAGACTCGTCGTGACCCCTCTGAAAGGGTAATTCGACCCCCAAAGGGGTCCCGACCCCCAGGTTGAGAACCACTGAGCTAGGCTACTGAATGGTGCTGTTTTCTCTGAGCATGTGACCCCACTGGTTTATGCATTACATGAGCTGCTGATTTGTTAACTTGGAACAACTTTAAGGTCCTGCTGCTAACTTTAAAAGCCTTGACCAATTTAGAACAGAACTAACTAAAGGACAAGAAACTAGTAATAAATGGTCATTTCTCAGTGTATAGGTGCTTTCCAACTCATTCATAAATTACATAAAAGTAGGTATAAGTAGTGAGATAGCAAAAGTATGCTGATGACCCTGAGTGAGCAGGCAACAAATGGGTAAATTCATTTCAATCTTAGTAAGTGATAGGATACTATGGAACGTGAGAGGATATTGTAGAACTTGAAAAGGTGCAGACATGAACAACTAGAATAATCAAGGGACTGGACCGCCTTCTTTATGAGATCAGGCCGCAACGCTTAGGCCTTGTCAGCCTTGGAAGATGCTGTCAAACAGGTGACTTGGTTTAAGTTTATAAAATAATGCATGATGTGGAAAAGTTGGATAGAAAAACACACACTTTTCTGCACAACACTAAAACCAGGGGACACTCAAGGAATGACAAGTGGAAGCATTTTTTTCATCAGAGAAAGTTATCAGTCTATGGAATTTACTACCAGAAGAAGTGATAGCTTGGATAGATTTAGCAAAGGGTTAGACAAATTCATGGATGACAATTCAGGACTGTTTTATAGCTGGAGGTCAACTTAAAATATTAACTGTAAGAGATGCTGTTGTTAATCAAAGGGCGGGTTGGTTTATCTGGTATAGACTAGAACAATTCTTGAACTCAGCCGAAATTAAAAATGCAGTCTCCCACTCACAAACAAAATTTGAACTAATAATAAGACATGCAATGGTATCTCTTAAACCAGCGGTTCTCAACCTTCCTAATACCGCGATCCCTTAATGGAGTTCCTCATGTTGTGGAGACCCCCAACCACAGGGGTGGAACAGCTGGGAGGTGGGAGGGAAGGGTGGCGGGAGACTTGTCACGACCCCTCTGAAAGGGTAATTCGACCCCCAAAGGGGTCCCAACCCCCAGGTTGAGAACCACTGTGTTAAAGGTATAGTCTCAGCAATTTATAAACTTATGATGGAATTCCAAGCTTCCAAAATGACAGCTTTGAAAGACCTATGGGCAATAGATATGCAGATAAACATATCAGATCAAAAATGGAATAATTTGTTCAACAAAAAACATACATGGGTACACATCAACAAAAATAAAGGAAACTTATATAAAAATATTATACAGATGGTACCTTACACCATTAAGATTTGCTAATATAACAAGAACAAATAATAAAGACTGCTGTAGAGGTTGCCAGCTATTACCTATATATTTTCATATGGTTTGGCTTTGCCCTTCTGTGCAACGATTTTGGACTGAGATACATGGACAAATAAGGCAAATGTTTGAAATAAACATCCCACTTTCACTAAATATTTACTTATTGCATTACTTGAATTAAATTTGGATATAAATGTACAAACAAGGTTGCATTATTTGATAGCTGCAGCTCAACAAATATTGGTGAAAAATTGAAAATACGCTGACAATCTAACAATAAGGAAGTGGCAAAATGAATTATGGAGAATTATGATAAACGGATTTATCACATGTGAACAGTGTCAAATAGAAGATAACAACACTAATCAGTATTTTCGCCAAATACGGGAACCATGTATAGAAAAGATTGTTAGCGCAAATAAATACATGTATCCCAGAAAAGAGTTTTCTATTGAAGTGGCCTTATGCCTAAATAGCAGCCACAATTAAATCAACTGAATTGGTCTATCACAGGGGAGGGGGAGAAGGGATGTATCGGTACATTTTGTGTTTATTTATTTGTTGTTTTTACTTGAGGCATGTATATATTTATGTACATTAAGTAGGTTATTGTCTAATATTTGAATTTTTTTTTTAAAAAAGATGTATCAATGGCTACTAGAATTGATGTCTAGGTACTGCCTTGAGGTTGGGGAAACTCCAAAAGTCATTTGCAGTGAGCTGAGATGAAGCTTTTTTCTTTTGTCTTCAGCTTGAGATGCACAGAAGCAATTGTTGGGCCACTGTGTGAGACAGAATGCTGGACTAGATGGGCTGGGCCTGATCTAGCAAGGTTTCTTTTATTATCTTAAGAAAAATGCTTCAACCCATATAAACCTGCTTACAGAGAAAGATCTTCGGATCAGGCTTTCCTAATTGTGCTGTTGCCATTGGAGACCCATGTGGTAACAATAGAGGGAAAGGCTTTTGACTGTGGTATTCATCTCACAGAATTAACTTCTTACTGAAATAATGCCATCAGTTCTTAATTTTGTTCTGAGACTAATGCATAGTCAAAAGTGAAATCAATGTTCTTACTGTCCTGGATAGTGCTGGGAAAGCAGGAAAGAGTGTATCTATGCTATCTCTGACTCCCATCACAGGGACTAGTAGTGACTCCTATTTGTGGTTTGGTTTTAAGCAGGGTTATTCCTCCCAGGACTCAGATTTGTCCTGTCGTATGGTGCTGGGGGAAAGAAAGGAGCAGGACTGAGCAAGAGTGCTGCTCCTCCTAAATTTGAGAGGAGCTTCTTAGGGGCAGCTGAACTGGTGAAGATGTGTCAAAGAGGTTGTAACTGGGAACTTAGCTTTTCTGAGCTGCACTGTGGCTCCTACTTGACCTTCATCCAAAGAAAATTCAAAATTCTTCATTTTTGTTAAATTGCTCACAATCTCTCTAAAAATTCATCCACCCAGCATTGCCTGCCTAAAATCTCTGGTGACTGCCAGGTAATGATGTCCTGTGAACCTCAGCAGTATGTTAATATTTAAATAATTAAATGCCCTAATATTGAGTAAAGCATGCCAAAGCTGCTAGAACAGCAGCAAGATACCCCCCACCTCACCCCACCCAATCTCAGATAACAGGCTAGTTAGGAAGAGTTTTATGCTTTCAACTTATTCATGGTTTTTAGAACTCACTTAGAACATAAGAGAAGGAGCCCTGCTGGATCAGGTCATACCTTCTAGTCTAACATCCTGTCCGGCACAGCAGTCCCATCAGTAGCTTCTGGACATTCTCAAACAGAAGACTGGCAAATCTTTCACCAACTCTCAATTCCCAGAAAATGGCCTTTTGAAGCACCCTGGCTTTTCGTCCAATCTGGAGAGGGTACCTAGGCATCAGTGCTAGTAGCCATTAACACACCTATCTTAAACTCAGCCTAATAACATATAGGCATTCATTGCAGCTATCACACAATCTGTGTTATATGCCCACATATGAAGAACTCCTAAGCAAAAGCATTATTCATTAGCTACAGGTGCTTGATACTATTCAAGGACAGCCTATGGACAATGCAGCGGTGCAGTTCTACATAGTGTATGTAGGACTTTTTATGGCCTGATCAGGTGGGCTAGTGAAAGCAGCGGTAACCCAGTGCTGAAACAGCAGGCCCTTTCTGGGCCTTGTCACTTTGGCCCATCAGGGCTGTGTCTTTGGAATGCACTGCCCTGGCCAGTCGGCGCGCCTGCGCAGAGAGCCTCCTGAGGCAGGAGCTTCCAGAAGCGGCCCTGACCAGTCAGGAGGCGTGCAGCACGCAGGTGCACAGCCTCCTGAGATTCCCTGGCCAGATTCGGGGCGACGCCAAAGAGGTAAGGAGGGGATCGCTCAGGCTCTCCCCTGGGGGAGCTAGGGAGGGGTTTGGAGAAGCTCCCCCTGGCACCAGAAGCGGTGATCCGCCACTTCTGGGGCAAGGGTGAGCCGCGACAGCAGAGTCCCCCGGCTCGCCATGCTTGGCTCCAAGGAGCCAAGCATGGCGGGCTGGGGGAGGGCCCTCGGTAGGCACAGTTTCACTATGAAGATACATCCTAAACAGATCCATTTTCACAGTGAAACATCCTTTAAGGCTACATTATATGTGGTGTTTTTAAAATACCCATTAAGCACACATTAGAGACAGATAGGAGCGGCCGCGGCCGCCCCTATCTGTCTCTAATGGGTACCGCTGTGCGGACATGGTCTACCCATTCTGTACTTAATGGGTGCTGCTGTGTGGACGTGGTTTCCCAAATGTGTGCTTAATGGGTGTTCCTTTGTGGATGCTCCGTACAAAAAGTGGCTTAAAAAGGTGCTGCTGTGTGGAGGCGTGCTTCCACATGTGTCCTTAATGGGTGTTTAAGGGCATGTGCGGAAGCACCCAAAAAGTCAAATAGACATTTTATAAAAACACACAAACACACACGGGTGCCTCCAGACAGACTTTAAAACTTGGTATTATCCCAGGGCTATACTGGGATTGCCACAAGCATCTGAGGCAGTTCCAACATAGCTCTCGTACATTGGGCTGATATCCTACAATAACGTTATTGCGATAAAATCAAGTCCCAGCAGTTGTCTGGATGGTTGCTTGTGTGATCTGCCATTTTGGAAATTGTAGCCATACATGTGCACTTAGAGGTATTTAATACCTTGCTGTATGCATTATGATATCATGGGAGCCAAGTGTGCATATCAGGTAACTCATTTTGCTTGTCCTGTGAACTGTGCATGCATGCCCACTCATCTGAGCAACTAGTAATTATTCCAAAGTGGTTTCTTCCAGAATATCGCTAAAAAGTGCAATATTATAGGTGCTGTCTGGAAGTGGCCTCTCTCAACTGGACAGTGTCAGCTCAGTATCTGTTTTTGAGTTCAAGCACTGCATACTATGCCCAGGTGGAAACTATGATAGTTTCGCAGTCAGTAGTTGTTTGGAATTTTTATGCTTGGCAGCATTATTTGGCTATTATTACTTTTTGGCTTCATTTCTTCTGCAAGAAAGCTACCCATGCTGAGTATTCCACAATTTAACAGCTGTCAAGAACACACCCTAGTGCACTTTCAGAGATTAAATGTAATTAGATGAGGATAATGCGAGAAAACCTGACCTACAAATACATGAAAGAGCTTTGCTTTTCAACCCAGTGATGTGGTTAATAAATCTCAGTATAAACTTCAAAATATTTCCATAACTTAAGCATAAACTATTGTTTTATACCAGTTTGAGCTCAAAAGGACCTTGGTCTAGGATCCTGAGAATATTACATGGAACATAGTTTTTATTTCCTGTTCATCCAATCTATTCAACGGATAAAGCTGATGGGAAAGAATGGACCTGGTGTGCTCACTGCTACTTTCTACACAGCCTTTGCATATAACTTGTATGTGCAAATGTTCTAGTCCACACAGTCTATTAAAATGAGCAACCTTAATGTGTTGTTGTACACAGACATTTTTGGACATGTTGGTCACTTGCCTCTTAACTTGGAAAAAGGATCACGCAATTAACCATCTGGTTGGACTTGATGACCCTAGAGGTCCCTTCCAACTCTATCATTCTATGATTTTAAAGCTGTACATTTTTGTATTTTCCTTTTGAAACATGGAAGACATCTAAATACACTTCACTGAAAATTTAACTGCTACAAAACCGAAGCACCATTAAACAGCTTGACTACGAGCCAATTATTTTACAATTAACAGGCGTTATTTTAAGAATTACAGTGGTACCTCGACATACAAGTGCCCTGACATACAAGTGTTTTGAGATACAAGCCGCCGAGCGAGTGATATTTTGCTTTGAGATGAGAGCAAGATTTGAGATACGAGTATGTAAATACAGTACAGTACATAACAAAAACAACTGAGGTGGTGTTTTGGGAGCTGGAATGGATTAATGGGAAAATTGCTTTGAGATACGAGCGATTTGACATAAGAGCAAGGTTACGGAACGAATTAAACTCGTATGTCAAGGTACCACTATATGTAAAAATTCAACAGTTGGCAAAACATTTTCTATCTGTATAGAATATCAGAAAAACCAATTAGTTTTTTAAAAATAATGTATGTCTCAGATTGGATGATTGCAGCAACTCACCGACAAGGCAAAATCCTGACAACATCATTCGCTTTGTAACCCTCAATACACACTGCACAGTTATCAAAATCAGGCTCAGTTTCCTGTAAAAACATTGACATCAATCTTTCAAACATAGAGTACAGGAAAATGAAAGGAACTATTATACAATGATATCCATAAAACCTTTAGGGCCTTTTCACACTTTGTGATAGTTGGATTTAAGAAGACTACAAACTTCCATTCATCATGGCTGGTGTGGTCTGAGGACCCACCCCCTCCTAGTATGCTCCATCTGCACTGGACAAGAGCATAAATCACACTAAATGAGACTAGGTGACTCAAAATGGCATATTAGCTGTGGTAAAATGGACCCCACAAAGGTATGTGAACAGTGCACGCCTCTGTGATTCCAGTTCTTTATTTTTCTCTCCCACCCTATTCCCAGGGGTCTCAGGGTGGGTTACAATAACATCACAATAAAAATAGATAAAAAAATAAAATCCACTAAAACAATGACAAGGTCATGAATCAGAGTGATTAAGTCAATTTCTGCGCCATAACTGGAACTGAAGCCATTACTGAAATGGGTCTAGGGTTTTTTTCCACTGACCTCCCTTAATCCATACCTAAGATGATCCGGATCTAGGGGGTTTCCACTAGAACTAAGTACTCATTAGGGACCCATTAAGGACCCATTAGTCTCAGAGCAGGAAGACCCCATTTCCATAGCAGACCTCATTAGAGCCACATTTGTTTCCACCAGTTCTAGGGAAATCCAGATTGAATGCATCCGGATTTTCTGTGGACTCCATTAAAGGGGTCTACAATGGGGTTTTCAGGCATCAAATCCGGATTATACGGAGCACATTTCCTTTGTGATCGGGCAATGGGGTCTAGGGGTGCCCCAAAATCCAAAGCTCCGAAGCCTATGCACAGTCTCCAAAGTTGGCTCCAAAGAATAGCACAGGCTCTGTAAATTCTTCAAAGAGTCTCTGGAACCATCTGCCGCAAACTTTGAAGATTCTCCGGAGCCTTTGACAAAGGTCCATAGGATTGACATTGCTCTTGCGTGGGGTCCTCTTTGGAGCCTGTGCTATTCTTTGGAGTCAGCTTTGGGTTTTGAGGCACACCCTCCCATGGGTGCACCCCCCCCAGAGCCCCCCATTACACGACTGCAGTGGAAACGAGCTCTGTATAATCTGGATTTGATCCCTGAAGACCCCATTATAAAAGGGGTCTACAAGAAATCTGGATTATAGGTCCTGAAGGCCCCATTCAATCCGGATTTCCCTAGAACTGGTAGAAACAAATGTGGCTCTAATTGGGGTCTGCAGTAGAAATGGGGTCTTCCTGCTCTGAGCCTAATGGGTTCCTTAATGGGTCCCTAATGGGTATTTAATGGGTACTCAGTGCTAGTGTAGCCCCCCCCCCCCCAATATAACCAGTTTCCTCTACTCATGTTTGAAATTGAGCAGCCACAGCTTTCTTCAGCACCTTACCCAGGAAGGGTAAGTGAACCACTGGGCGGAAGTTGTTGGATTGGGGAAGAGTGTCTTGAGGAGGGGATGCACCACTGTCTCTCTGAGACCCTGTGGTGCCCCACCTCTTAAAGAGGCATTCACCACTGAACCCACCCAGTCGTACTCAAACAGCTAGATTTAATCAGCAAAGGAGAGCAAGGATCCTTGTTCTGGTCCAGGGATGGATCTGTCTACATTTGGGATAGATTCCTTGGACTAGATTACCATGGCCATTGGCCTCTGATTTGATCCTGTAGAGAGATATGTGAAAATGGCCTTAGATTCTGAGAGTCCAATGTGGTCTGAGAGGGTACAATATCCATCTGAAAGGGGATTCCTTCAGTAGCTAGGTTTTCTAGATGTTACTGAACTCCATTTCCCATCACCTTCAGCAAGCATGACCAATGGTCATTTATACTATAGTCCAATACCTTTTAAGGTGTACAGGATCCCCAGTCTTGCATATGTGCAGAAATGAGAAGCTCCTGTATACTTTCAATCCAGCATTCAACTCAAAAAGCCCATACAAGAGCTCATAAACCATTTCACACAGCTCAGAATACTTTTGAAGACTTAAAGACAAAGACTACAAAAAATTACCTTGTCTCCTTTCCTTATTGTTCTGACCTGCAGTTTGCTGATAGCTTTTTTTGCAGCATCTCCAAGGCGGCGCTGAAAAGGCAAGACATTATTCTTTATTAATTAGCATACCTCCATATACATATTCTGAATCTGTCTTAAGACTACTTTCACAAACCACAAGCATTTTAAAACTCCAGGATAAGTTAGTCCTGTTGCCGGAACCCTGACGTACCCTTTGATCCCACTGATGGTATATAATGAAGTTGGTATATCACTATGGTCTGTAGCAAGTTGTGAACCGCTGTTTCAAATGTAATATGTCTGTTTGTAGAGGAAGCCAAACCATATCAGGGAAGCTGCTACAATGATGTAGTCCAGCAACTTTCTCATTTTTGCGAATATGTGCAATGACACAGGCAAACATGGATTTAAAGATATATATACTTTTGCATTCTATACAGTCAAATAATACTAAAGAAATGAGCCGGAAAAAGACAGAAACCATAGACATAGTGGGGCATTCATGTGTAATAAAGCAAACACAATAAGTTCAGAACAGCAAAGACTGAAAGAAAGGACTGACAGCAAAGGCGTTTGTGGTACAGAACACCTGCTTTGCTTACAAAAGACCCCAGATCTTATCTCTGGCATCTTCAGTATCCAGTAGCACATGATGTGAACAATGATGTTTCTGCTTTTTCATATGTGAGGCTGGGTCAGACAAGCAAAGTAGCATGTTCAGCATGACTCTGTCTTCTCAAAATGGCCACCAGGATTTGTTGGCCTGAGTTGGAAATCTTTTCTTGGAGAAAGGCTGTTCGTCACTTCATTCCTTGATGATTAACTAAGGCAGCTTGGGAAGGAGATCACTTATCTTCGGAATATAAGGCATCACAGCTGCTTCCTTGCTGGAAATCATATACCCTATTTCCTCTTCGAAACTGAAGTGAATTGCTGGGAAACCTGATCACAGATTTCCTGCATCACTTCCATTTTGGTTATGAAGTAATATACAGGTATCTGATCTCAAACCTGTCATATAACTCAAAATTATTTATCTTAATTTTTTTTAAAAAAATATTAGTAATGTAGATTCCAGAGGTAGTTAGATCAAAAAATAATTACAATAACTTGACCTGCCCTTCTAACTGAGCTAGATTATTTAGAAGACAAATAGAAACAAAGGATATTCACAAAGGATATTTAGGCAAATCATAACCCCCAAGAAATTAATGTTTCTCAGAAAGCAACAAAGTCTTTACGTAAGACAGAAATTTCAAACCAAATGGAACAGGAATTCTAAGCTTTTAACCACTAGACTAAAGAAAAACCTTAAATTTTTATAACTAAATTAAAATATGGGTGAACAGATTTTACAGCAAAAAGGTATCATACCACTTTTATTAATTCTCAATTTGCAGGCACCTCTACAAAGCATAATAGTATTTCTTAAATTCTCTGCAATTCCCAATTTTACCAAACAATCAGGACAATGAAGAAACACTGGAAAGACCTTTCGCAACACTGGAGCTGGCAAAAAAGATTAAAAGTTTGAAACCAGGAAAAGCTTCTGGAATGGATATCCTGCAGGATTTTACCAAAAAATTAAGCATATTTTAACATCCAATTTATGGATTTATTTAATCATATTTGAGAAACTGGCAATATCTCAGATACTTGGACCAAAGCCCAAAGTTTTATTTCCAATGAAACCTGATCAGTTTTTCCCCATATGGTTATTAACCCAAGATCTTAAGATATGCAAAGTATATTAGCTGAACAGGCTCACTCCTATATCACCCACATTAGTTTCAAAGGACCAGCACAGTTTTGTGTTGGAAAGATAAATGACTGCCCCAACTGTGTCCTTCTCAACATTGTAGTGGACAGCCATGCCAATAAAAGACCCTTTAGCAATTTTTTTTAGATTTTCAAAAAGCCTTTGTTTCTATCATGCATGATTATTTATTTGAGATTCTTAATATATATCAAGTGGGCCCTAAATTAACATGAGAACTCTCAGCTATCTGTTCAGCAGCAAACACTAGATTCTTGGTAACCATAGACAAAATCTGCATAAATAAGGGAAGTTGTCAGGAACAACCCCATTCAACATTACTGTCCGCCCTGCAACAGAGCCACTCAAGGGCAATTAAGCAATACCTGGATATTGTCTGCTATAAAACTGATAAACAGACTGTTACCGTCAATCTTTTCACCAAAAATATTGTTTTTGTTCTAAATTACCTCAATAAACCAATAAACACTCTTATGCCATTAATAAAATTATTTTATTTCAGTTCAGGATTAAAAAAGAAAACAAAATCAGACATGATGTTCAAAATATATCTCCAAATCTTCAGTTGAAAATACAGTCTCTAACAAGTTTTTAAAAACAGTGTGTAAATCATGCAAATATCTGGGAATACATAATTTCAAAAATTCAAAGAATCTTCTTTAGAAAAGAAAATGAAATTAGACACCGGAATAGGAAATATTTAATATTATTTGGCAGAATAGCTGCATTTAAAGTGAGGATTTCCCCCAAAATTACTTCCATTTTTCATATGATGCCTGTTGCCCCTCCTCATAAAATTCTCAGCAATCTAGAGGCCATATTTAAGAATATGAATTATAATCATAAAAGAACACATCTCATTAAAAAAGTAGACATTATTTCCCGATTCTCCATTCTATGTACATAATAAAAACTCTTTCTGAAATCTGCTTCATCTCAAAATTTATTCTGCTTATGGAAACATTGGAAAGGTAGGAAACTGGCTAGCACTAAAAGCAAAATAAGGATAAAGGTGTCCTAGAATCAACCTGGTAACTACATAGACACATTCATGCAGTTGACTTGGCAACAGAATGGCAGTGAGATCCTGGGGTATAACAATTCCAGAGTCACTGCTGAGTTGCAACAATTCATATCAATGTTTTGTTACTTTATTATTTATTTGAGAAATTTATATCCTGCCTTCAGGATGGGTTACAATGAGAAAGAATAAGAAATATAAAATATCAAATGTTTTGTTACTTCTGTTTTCCTAGAATGCCTTGAAAGGCCTAGCATACCTTGGGACAGAAAAACCTGACCACAAGACAGAAATCTCACACAGATTAATGAGATTCCGACAGGCCTCGGTAAAGATAGGTCTGGACTGGCTAAGAGGCTTGCTCTCACTATGTACAAGGAGAATCTGCTATGGCTTCCCCATGACAAAAGAAGTAAAGGCAACATTAAAAGAATAAAGGGTCCAAGATCCATATAAAGATGAGAGATCATTCCTTTCTTGCAAGGAAAATTAGGTCATGAGCAGAGCGCAGGAACAGTGGAGATTCTCATCCTCTTAGCACGAATGAAAAGTGGGGCAACAGCACCTAGGTAGACATTTTTGACCATTCTGTTGCTATGCCTTATGTTGCTAATCCTAGCAAGTCAATGAAGGTATAACCCACCGTCTCACTGTATGACACAGAAGTTTTGAGTGAGTACAGTCTAGGCCCTTTATGCATGAGCCCTTAATGAGGATTAAGAGCCCACACAATAAAGGTTGCGGGATGCAGAGATCTGCACTAGATCTATGAAGCTATAGCCCCCACTGGACTGATCAGGAAGATCCTGGCTGATTAATCATGACTACCAGATAGACCAGCATGTCCTAATAGTGATGTGTGCCATGCAGAAGTATGCCTCTGTGTTTAGGACTACAGGGGAGCATTTCCCAAGGCATGGCAAATTATGCTTTGAAATGCGGCTTTCAGAAGTTCCCAGGTTAGAAACTTTTGTTCTTAGCCTTTGGTGGCCTCTGTGTCCAAAGACCATAGTGCAGCAACATCGGCTAATCAGAATTAGTGCCATTTGGCAGGCTATTCCATACCCACTGAGGACAGGTAAATACAGAAAGACCCTATATTAGGGAATGAAGGATGCACAGAGATTTCTATTTATTTTCCTTGCAGAAAGATTCTATGTTTATGGGGACTGATTTTTATGAAATATTCTTTTGTTCTGTTTTGTAATTCTGAAATGCAACTGCCCTTTTAATAGCCTTCCAGACATCATTTACTCTTTCACACATTAAAAAATGCAGCTCTAAATTACTGTATCTCAAGACAGTAGTGTGTGGATGTTGTGTTCTCATCCCATCTCTAATGCACCTTTTCAAGCCTAGAATATCCATAGGGGAGGAGTAGACAGGCTTGTCAACCGTATCATCTAAAAACCATCTCTAGGCGGTCTCTGAGCTGCCTTAGAGGTCCTTTCTTTAACTGTGTGTGATCATAGCCTAAGATTTTGTTTTCCTTGTTTGATTTTTAATGCACTGTTAGATTTTGTTGTTATTCTTTGAGGACTGTGATAAGCCTGGGACAAGTTAGCAGACTGGGGAGGGGGAAAACAGCCCAAGGAATCGACCAATGAGGGAATGGAAATTCCTGGAAAAGAGTGATAAAAGGACAGGTCTGAGGAAAGTCAGGGCTTTGTAATCTGAACACAACTCAGAGGGGTGTGTGGGTTGGATTTTAAAGTCGGGTTCCCTTAGTCCTATAAGGAAAATAGGGAGGGGTCCTGAGTTGGGAAGGCTTTATCCCACTGCAACAGAAACTGTCTGAAACAAAGTGCTGGAATCTAATAAAGAAACGTTGTTGTTTAAACTAAGAGAACTGCTCAGTAAAAGTCTGTGGCTATATCAGCCAAGAGAAAGTAATGACCGTGTTGTTTCTTTGAAAGTGAAATCGAAGCTGGGGAAAGCCAAAGCCGGTGGGCCCGTGAAAGGCTCGGTAGCCTGATCAGTGAGAGAAGCTGATAGGAGGGAAGGTGGGTGTTATGGCTGGAGACGATCGAGGACAGTTAACAGGAGGAAAGACAAGTCTTGGTTGTCGGACAGGGAGCCGTTTTCCCCAGCCAAATGTCACAAGGACAGAAGAATAAATAACTACCTTCAGGCACATCAGGGTGGCAAGTACCCATGGGCACATCTGCACCATATCACATTGGTTTGTTTTTGCTGGCTGAAGTTGATAGAGCAGAAACAAGTCTTCCTTTGATCTGGAGTCTTGAGCAGATTGAATCAGAGCAATTTGCCACATCTGGATTTCAAGCAGCTGAAATGAACTACAATGTCACAGTTCTAGGGGTTGCTGTTGCAATCTGTACCACCAGGTCCTACTAGGTCACACATTTCTGAGGACCTAAAAACCCCTCCAGAAAGAAATTTTGTTTCTTCAGACAAGCAGAAAGATTATCTGGTCTTTGGCATCTTCCCTAATTACTCAGCTGAATGGGAAACACTAGATTCTACCCCACCCCCCTTGGCAAAGGCCTGATAACCACAATACCAGGATAAACAGCTGCCAGATACCCATTGGGAATTTTGTTGAAGTCTGGGGACAAGTACTCTGAGCACTACATGAAGACTGAATTTAAGATCTTCTCCATGCAAAGCAGACGCCAATGGCCAAGATTTCTAATTAACACAACTCTTACCTTAGTATAACACTGGTTTTAGCAAACCATATTATTTCACACAATTTCAAAAAGGTAGGGAAGTGTGGAAGTGTGTGTTGTTTAAAAGGAACACAAAGCCCTAATATCAGAGTATGCAAATTCAGCCTTTTCCCCCTCCCCCCCCCACACCAATATGTGGAACTGGGGCTGGTATGGGGCACTGCTGGGAGCTGAGAAGGGTGCTTTCCAGTTTGCTCTGTCTTCTCCCCTTAGACAAGATGGTGACAGCTGAGGAAGGACAATTCTGGAAGTGGATAAAACTTGGCTGATCATTATTCTTGCTTTTTCCAGGGTGTGCTATTTATTATGTAATATAACTGTTCTCATTTAATTTTGTGAATACAAAGTACAGAAGTACACACTGACTTCACACCGTTTTTGTATGAGTCAAGCAGTGCACATTTACCATCTGCCTTTAGACTTGAAGAATCTGGGTTAAAAAAAAAACATGCCACTTTTTTTGCGTCTGGAATGTGAATTATTCCTCACCCATCTGCTTCCATTTGCTTTTTTGTTCCTTTATTTTCTCAGGGCATCATTCCAAGTTTCAGTAAAAGGAAGAAAAGTTTGGGGAGGGGATGCAGAAAAACATAATATATTGAAGAGTAAAGTATCATAACAATAAAAGGAAAATATTTTAAGAAATTGTGTAGTAACTATTTTCCTTTTTAAACTACAAAACAATTTAGGTTGAAGTCTCAGCTAAAACAGAAGCTTAATTTCTTCATGCCAGTGGTCTCCTTATGAGTCAGACCAGGGCAGAATCCACGCTTGAAAAATACATTCCATTCAGGTTACAGTTGGCACTGGTTTGTAGGGAGAATGAGGTTTAGAACAGATGAAACCCCAGAGTCAATCCTAGAGCATCTCACTGATACCACCGCCCAACCCATAGGAGACCTACAACTCAGTGAGGGTGCCCATGGTATTTGGAGGAGGGGATTCAAACAAGCAGATTTCAAGCAGGGGTTACGGCATTAGTCATACACTGTTAATCCCTCTTTTTAAGACAACCGTGTTAAATAAAAATGTAACAGAAGGTACAGAAATCAAACATATGGGCATGCCTAAGAAATCTCACAGTGGAGGACTTATCACAACAGAAGAAGAAGAAGAAGAAGAAGAAGAAGAAGAAGAAGAAGAGTTCGCTTTTCTACCCTGTTTTTCTCACCCATTTAAGGGGACTCAGTGGCTGACAAAGCTTTCTATTCTTTTCCCCACAGCAAAACACCCTGGGATGTGGGTGGGGCTGTGAGAACTCAGAAGAGAGCTGTGACTAGCCCAAGGTCACCCAGCTGGCTTCATGGAGGAGGGCGGAATCAAACCCAGTATTCTCGGATAAGAGTCCAGCTCTTTAACCACTAGACCAAACTGGAGGGATGACCAAATGACCCCAATGATATCCTTTTGTTTTTTCTCCCATTCTTCTGTTTAATTTTTGTGACTTCCCCCCTAGTTTAATGGCTGATTATATGTGATCTTAATTAAATATTCACCTAGGCTATGGTCACACTTAGTCTCCCTGAAGACTACTCAAAATTTTTTAGATCACATGTATTATATCAGCGTAACCTCATCTATGAGGATTAAGGTCCTGCAAACAGGAACTGAAGGACCCTGTAGAGGAGTGTGTTTGATCTCCCTAAATGTACTTTGTTCTACTGCAAATCAGGGAGATCAAAAGATTAAAGTCTCACTTTAATCATAGTGGTCTCTGCACAGGTTACAACAAATCTGAAACAGATACAAAATTTAACACAGAGCTAAAACAGATTAGAATCAGAAATAAAATAGGAATAAAATTATACTAAAATTACAGCGCCCAGGAGGGAAGGATAGACTACTTAATTGACTAAAGGCTTGGATAAAGGGGTGCTTCTTCACCAGACATCTAAATATGTATAGTACCTGACACAGGGGAGCTGTTACATAATCTTGGGGCTATCACTGAGAAGGTCTTGTCATGTATCTCCACTCTAATTTCTTAGAGTGATAGTATAGCTAAAAGGATCACATCTATAGCTCTTTGCTGACAGGCAAGTTTGTATGGAACAAGGCAATTATTTTAGATATCTGCGGCCCAAGGCTTTTAGGGTCTTATACGTTAATGCTCATACTATGTCCTGGGCTCAGAAGTAAGTTGGCAACCAAAGAAGTTCTCTAAGAATTGACATAATCAACATCCAACTAAGTCGTTCCTGTCCGCAATCTTGCTGAAGCAAACTGCCAGCTGCCATTTCCATACCATAGAGTGCATTACAACAGTCCAATCTGGAAATTCGGAAGTTATGAATGATCATGGCCAAAGTGTCTCCATCCAGAAGGAGCTGTAGCTGGTGAACCAGCTGTAGCTGGAAGTAGGGATTCCTAGCTGCTACCTCCACTTCAGCATCAGGTGTCAGCAGAGAATTCAGGAATAGTCCCAGATTTCAAATCTGTCCCTTCCAGGACAGTAGAACTTCACTGAGAACAGGGTATCTTCCTACTTCATGGATCTGAGATTCTGTAGTGTGTGGGAACTTTATTTTGTCTGCATTTAGCTTTTACCAGCCAAGAAGAGCAAGAATCCACAAAGCAAGTAGTCAGTTGAATGCCAGCAAGCAGATACTCCAAATCCTCTGGATTTGCAAATCATCAAAAATCCTCTGTGAATCTGAGCAGCTTTGTCTTGAAAGTATACAGCAAATTTATGGCAGGAAACTTAGGATGCCAGATTTTGAAACTTACGCAGCCATTTACTCCTTGAAAAAGCTCTACTGGGTGGCTTCTTGAGAACGCAATGGTGCCAGAGAAATAACTTTTTTTTTTTGCACTGCCAGTGGCACTTGGAAAGCATGATAAAGTACTGTAATTGTATATGGTCAGACTCAGGCCAGGATTTACTCCATCTGTGCTCCAGCATGTGGACAATCTGCCTGCAGCTGGTCCAGGTTTTTTTCTATATGATGTTTTCAGGCATTAATTAAGAAGATAAGAAAAATTAGAAGAAAACAGGAAATCCAACAGTATTATTTTTTGTCAAAATCATAACTTTGTAATATACTTGCAATGCACAGCTGGAAAATACCACTGAAACTGAAGGAATGGGGTAGCAACGCATCAACTGGTACACTATTTTGATCTTTATAAACCACAACAGACAACGTTGTGATCCATTAATGGCCAGAACGTGGTTTCAAAGATCAACTGACACTCGCTTCCTGTCATCCTTTTGGTTTGTTGGTTGCGGTTACTCAGTTTTGCTCTATTGCTATTTCTTAGCAAAAGGACGTCAGAAGTGAGGAAAGAATTTTTGGACACTTTTCTGAATTCTAATTTAAGACAAGACCACATGGCAATTGCATCAGTTCGTCTCGGCAACAAGACTCATAAAATATGAAACAGAAAAACAACACTAGCTTCCAGTTTCTCTGACACTTAGAAGATGACCTTTCTTCTTTCTGTGAATGTATAGTATATTAGAATGTAGGTGTGTAAGGCTTATTTGAGACTTAAACATTAAAATGGGATATTTTAGAGTGGAAAGCTTTATATTTAAAAGCCGGAATGTTGTAGAATTCGTTAATTATATAATCAGATTTACTCAGCTGCATGTGAAGGCTTACACTGAATTAAATGTAAATGTTCATACTGTATACTGAAGAAAAGGCAAGTAAGGAAAGAAAGGATTAAAAGTGTCTTAGAGACAGAAGCACATGGCACTCACGTTATCCCATCTCTAATCCACCTTTTCTAGTCTAGAATGTTCATGTGAGGGGGAAGGGGCATGCTGCCACGTGAATGATCCCAATCGTGAACTGTCTCTATGCCATCCTTAAAGCTGAGTTCAGATTTTAAAAAGGGGTCACAGAGGCACCTCAGGGAGAGTGATTGGTCCTCACGTTCCCAACTGTTCTCTAATCCACCTTTTCTAACACAGAATGTTTGTGGGGGGGGGGACTCGTGTATGAACAACCCCCCCCCGAAAGCCTTTTCTAAGCTGCCTCAGAGATGCCTTTTTTTGCTGTGTCTGACCACAGCCTAAGCCACCCCAGAAAGTTTCTTTTACTGCATATGAAGGTGGCCCAGGTCTAGCATACTCAGATCACAAAGAACCTAATGATTACAAGAAACCATTGTCTCAGATTCTTTGCTGATTGTACAGTTCTGAATGAGGAAGAATTTGTGCTGAGGAATGAGGGTGACATAAAGTGGAAATAAAAAATTGTATCCCACTGCAAGTCATGTATCCCATTCTGAGCAGAAATAAAAACAGCTTAGAAGTAGGAGCAGTTTATTTCATTAATTAATATAAAATACTCATATACCACTTCCCATTAAAATACAATCCTTTTTTTTACGTTAATTTTTATTTATTTTTGATACTACAATATACTAAAACTTCAGGGTTCATTATCACCCCTTTATTCCCAATTGACATATAATCGTCCATTTTTCACAACTAGTGACTTCCTCCATTTTTCCAGGGTCTTATCCAGTTGTTCTAGTTCTTCCCAGTTCAGCTGTTCCTTGAAAAGAAGAAGAGTTAATCGAAACCCGCTGCTGTTAATCCTTCTTCTTGTAGAAATTCAATGCAGGGTCTCCAGACTTTTAAATATTTTTCTGTTGTTCTGTCTTTTAAGAGATTTGTCAAATTCAGACAATTTAACTAGCCAGTTATCTACTGTAGGTATTTCTGATGCTTTCCATTTTTTTGCATAAATCATTCTTGCAGCAGTAACCATGTACATAATCAACGTATTCAAGTGGTCTAAATTACTGTCTATTATTCCTAATAGAAAAAATTCAGGTTTAAATGGAATCATAATTTTTAATATATTTCCCATTGCTAGATGGATTTTTTCCCAATATTTTCTTGCTACTCCACAGGTCCACCACATGTGGTAAAATGTTCCCACATTTGTTCCACATTTCCAACATTTATTGGGCACAGCATGATAAATCTTAAGACAGTTTATATGGGGTTAGGTACCATCTGTACATCATCTTAAATATGTTTTCTTTCAACACAGTACACACAGTAAATTTCATATCCTTTCTCCATAATTTCTCCCACTGGTTCATATTGATATTGTACCCAAAGTTTTTTGCCCACGTGATCATACATTCCTTGACCAGTTCATGTTCTAGATCCATCTGTAACAATACTTTATAAATCACCCCAATTATTCCTTTTTCAGCTGATTTTAATTGTAGTTCCCACTTTTGTTTGTCCCATTCAAAATTCATTCTGCTTTTGTCTTCTCCGTAAATATTTTTAAGTTGGGTATACGTAAACCATTGTATATTTTTCCCCTCTTGGTTTAACTGCTCTCTTGTTTTTATAGTAAATTCCTTTGTGAGCTCATTTTTATATAGCAGATCCTCATATTTAACCCAGTTGTCTCTTCCCCCAAATTCCCTTAATATTCCTTCATGTGGGGACACCCACAGCGGAATTTTTCTATACAAGTTATTTTTGTACTTTTGCCAAATTCTATACAGAGCATTTCTTACAAAGTGGTTTTTAAAATCAGAATTGACTTTTACTTTATCATACCACAAATACCCATGCCATCCGAACCTCAAGTCATGCCCCTCCAGCTTTAATAATCTGTTATCTTCCAACCAAAACCACTTTGCTATCCAACTTAAACCACAGGCTGCATGATAGATCTTCAAATTTGGTAAACCCAGGCCTCCTCTTTCTTTCGGATCCTGCATCAGTTTAAATTTTATTCTTGGTTTTTTCCCTTGCCAGATAAACTTGGACGTATCCTTTTGCCATTTTTAAAAGTCTTTTTCATTGATTACTATTGGAAGGGTTTGGAATAAGAACATCATTCTTGGAAGGACATTCATTTTGATTACTGAAATTCTGCCCATTAATGATAAGCTCAACTTTGACCACCTTTCTAAGTTCTGTTTTATTCCGGACCACGTTTTCAGATAATTGTTCTTATACAGTGCTGTATTTTGTTTAGTCAATATTACTCCCAAATATAATTTTCTTTTCTATGGCAAATCTTGACTTTTCTAGAAACAGTTCCTGATCTTTGTCTGTCATGTTTCTTATCAGCACTTTTGTCTTTGATTCATTTACTTTTAGGCCCGCCACCTTTCCGTAAACCTGGATTATCTGTTTAAGAGCCTCTATTGAATTATTTGGTTCTGTTAAAATAATAGCTAAATCGTCTGCAAAGGCTCTTATTTTGTATTCTTCTCCTTTGATCCTAACTCCTTTAACTTCTGTGCTGTGTCTTATGGCCCTATTGAGGACTTCTAGTGTTAGTATAAACAATAAAGGGGAGAGGGGACAGCCTTGTCTTGTACCTTTCTGTATGTCAAAATTTTTTGTAGATTCTCCATTTATCAAAATTTGTGCATGTTGTTTATTATATATTGCTTTGATTCCCCTTTGGAAGTTGTCTCCAAAATTCATCTTTTTTAGAAGTTGGAGCATAAAAGACCAGTTTACATTATCAAAGGCTTTTTCTGCATCCAGAAAGATCACGGCAGCCTGAATTTCATTATGCTTTTCCAAATACTCAATAATATCAAGGACTGTTCTTATGTTATCTTTCAACTGTCTGCTTGGTAGGAATCCTGCCTGATCTTCATGAATAAAGCATTGTAAAACTTGTTTAAGTCTCGAGGCTAGAACTGTTGTGAATATTTTATAGTCATTATTCAACAAAGAGAGGTCTATAATTTCTTGGTTGTTAGATCCTGACCTTTTGGAATTAGAGTTATAAAGGCTTTTTCCCATGTCTCAGGGATCTTACCTCTGGTTGAGATATTATTCATGACCTCAAGTAGTGGAATGGCAACTTCTTCCTTTAAGATTTTATAGTAGATTGCTGATAGTCCATCTGGACCCGGAGCTTTTCCTAATTTCATTTTCTTTATTGTAGCATTCAGCCACTGATACATCTGTCATCCATAAATTTGTCTAACCCTTCTTTAAAGCCATCTAGGCTGGTTGCTGTTACCACCTCTTCTGGCAGCAAATTCCATAGACCAATGACCCTCTGGGTGAATAAATACTTCCCCTTGTCTGATCTGACTCTCCTACCCATCAGCTCCATAGAAGGGAAACTATTCCAGAGTGTAAGTAAGTAAGTAAATGTAAACATATGCTGCATAGATGTATGACTTGATAGTATGAAACAACAACAAACAGCCATCATTAACAAAGGAAGATCCATTAGCAAAGCTACTCACTTGGTTTCTGTCTCTGGCATTTGCGTATCTGAATCTCTGAATATAGTAGAAGACCAGCCATGCCAAAGAGATGATCATCAGCACAATGAAGGAGATGGAGACAAAAACCACAGAGGTACGGCTGACGTACTTCTGCAGATTACGCGTTCCAATTGTTATGTGCATCATCACAGTAATATTTTTCTCCAGCAGGCTCACAATCTCTTTCCCCTTCGGCTCTGGGATCATTATTGCCACAACATCTTCTATACCTGTTGGATGAGAAAGAAGAGGAAACTAACCATTAAACATGTGCATGTTTGCACACATAAACGGGTTTTGCACACACATGCATGTTTGCGTAAATCCTGAAGAAAACAGAAACTGCGATATTATGAAGAAAATAAATGCATTATAAATTATCAGGTTATTGCTATATATTTGTGTTGCCAGTTGTACGTCTTGTCAACCAGAATTTCATTCATGAAAATGCTCTTTCCCTGTGCCAAAGTGTATACTCCTTAGCTTGGCTTTCATGTTTTTTTTTTTTTTTAAGAAATTGCCCTGTTTTATTTTAAACGAGACCTGGCCTTTGGCTGAGCTGCTTATGTTCCCCCTACCCCCCACAGTCCAGACACTGTCATTTTAAACATATTGTGTATTGTTTTATACTGGTCGGATTTTTAATGTCTTTTACTGTTATACTCTATTTTAATCTGTTGTTACCTGCCCAGAGACCTTCGGGTATGGGGAGGGATAGAAATGTAAATAAATAAATAAAATAAATAAATAAATAATAAATAATAAATAAATAAATAAATAAATAAACAAGACATAATTTCATTATTTTAAATTGGACTTTGAAGTTACGCTTTATTTTCTCTTCTGTTACTTGCACTGAGATAATCTGATGAATGGCAGGTTAGAAATAGAATATAGAAATAAATCCCTTAAGAATGTTAGTTTTCTGAGAGAGCTTTACAACTGGTTTCAGCATTTATGCTTACTCTTAAACACAGCGAGAATAAGACTAAACAAGTTGTACTTAGAATGCTCCCAATTACTTTCAGCAAGTCAGCCAATCATCTATCAGGAATGAGCATAGGTCAGTTTGGCTAAAAACCAAACAGATCTGGTTTGGGATAGTTTGGCATGTGCTGAGCCAGACAAAGCAGAGAAGACGGTTGTGAAACTTAGTGGTGGCTTGGAGCTTTAAGGGCAACTGAACACAAGCACCAGCTGGGTAATCATTGGCTGAGGAGAAACAGGGGGCAGCACAGCCCGTGATTACTCAGCTGGTGCATGTGATCGCCTGCCCTTAAAGCTATGGGTTGCCACTGGTGAAACTGCTATTGATTTTACACCAAATTGTTCCATGCTAACATTCCATGGTTCAGTGGCTGAAATGATACATGCTGGCAAACACTGAGACCCCAAAGTTGAGAGCAATCACGTGGCACTAATTTCTACTTTACTTAATTTAGTGCACTGCAGAACCTTTTTGAACCAAAGGAGTTAAACACTCAGCCAAACCAAATCACAATATTCTTATTATGTATTTCTGTGGGATTTATCATTCTAAATATAGTAACATTTTGTAACTTGAAATTTCCTGTGTCTGATAACAACCCTTTTGTTTGGGGATACAGTTGCTTTAGGCTACCTAAGAATCCGCAATAATAAATAACTGTTATTGTCAGTAGAAAGTCTTTTAAAGGAAACCTAGCTATGGACTCAAGCCTGGCCTCCTAAAGCTTCCCATCTTTCAGAACTTTCCTCACTAGACAGGTCATCTGCTTTCCTGAGAATAATCAAGGCTGGGAAGACTTCGTCATTTCCTTTCCTCACAGAGCTGTTCACAGATAGCCTTTCTACTGTGCACCAACCTATCACTCAGGAAAAAGATAACTATTGTAATCCTTCACACACACCAAGGCCAAAGCCAGAGAGATTATATGAACGGAGTTCCCTGCACAAGACAAGGCTCCGTGGAGTACCAAGCAAGAACTGAACCTCCACCCACCTTCCTGGACAGTCTAAAGAGCATAGAAAACTAAGAATTTGTACAGCGTCTTCTGATAAAGATGTAATAGAAGGACAGAGGTGGATCTCTTCCACATGACTCAATCCTTAACATCTCCCAACAAATGTTCATAGTAACTTCATGTGGATAATACATAACATTGGCATTCATTCATTCATTCATTCATTCGTACATCCATCCTTCCATCCATCCATCCATCCATCCATCCATCCATCCATCCATCCATCCATCCATCCATCCATCCATCCATCCATCCATACACTCGTACATACGTACGTACATAAACATGAAGTGTTCCACAGCATAATAATCCAGGAACTGAGGTACAGACTCCTCCAGCTCCATTCCCTGAAAATGCACTTGCTTGTAGCAGTGGAACAGTGGAACCTTCCATAAACAGTCCTGGATCCTAAGCTACTGAAAGAGCTCTCGAATCGTCTATGAGATTCTCAAATGTTTTATTGTGACTTAAGACAAACTGATGTTCTTATTACAGGGATCGAGTCTACAAACAATGAAAGAGGTAGCACTTTTACTACAGATATCTATAAAAATCAAGGAACTATATCTTGTCCAATCCAGAGAAGACCTTAAAGGGGATGAGTATCCACAAACTGTTTAACTACAGGTGTATCCATGATTTTTTCTCTTTTATTGTGATGGGTTTTTTTGTTTTGTTTTTTACTGCTTTTAATTTTTTTCTCTTTTATCAGATATGGTCTATAAATAAATTAAATTCATTCATACATTGTGACTTCCCTTTACCTACAAAACACAATCAGTTTATCCCTATAATACCAAAAAATGTCTTAGGTGAATGTTTTAATACATTTTTCCTCTGTTTTCTGAGTGTGGGGTTTAGTTTTTCACGCAGGCTGAAAAAGCGTAGCTCAGAAACAAAGACCACTTGTTCATTCAAAATATTACTATCCCAGCTTTCAGCTTGAATTTTCAAGGTTAATGTTCCCATTTACTGTTTGTGAAAGTAAGGGTCAATGGAAGCTCTTTTGGCACACACAGTCTTGCCCACATACTTTGGGCTTCCCACACTGCATCACAGAGAGTTTTTGAAGCTTTGCCATGCTTCATAAACAGCATGTCAAGACTCGGCAAGAAGTTAAATGCCTAGCTGCATCCACAGATGAAAAGAATTGCTTTAATTGTGTATGAGCATGTATTTGCATTCAAGAACAGAGACACTGCTGCAAATCAGTCCTTCAGTATTCAAACATAGCTTTGCCACCATTTTAATATATTAAAAGACGTTGTGTTCACTGATACCAAACACACACACACAAACAGCTATGCCAAAACTGTATTGTCTGGTCAAAGTAGGAATCTGTCAGAACCAAACAGAAGATCTAGACACTAGCACTATTATAAAAATGACTTAAGGAAGAGGACAAGGACGAACACATATTTTCGCACATATGCATGAAGGTAATGTTAATTATTTAAACTTGATTATAAAAGTAATTTTTGTTGGTAATATCTATGAAAAACACAGTATTTCTGCTTCAGAACTATGTTGGCCTTTGTCCTACCCAAGTCTAAACAGTGCTGAGAGAGGAATTAATGCAGACTCTGGAAAAACAGGCCAACGGGGGGCAACCAGGAAGAGCAGCAAGCTAACTAGGAAACTTTTAGGTACTTATAACAGTATATATTAAAAACAACAGTGTCTGCAAGTGGGAAGGGAAAGTGTATCCCATTTAACTGAAAGGCAGGGCAAAGAGGTGCGTCTTCACTGGCTTCCTGAACATATTCAGTGAAGGAGCCTGACACACCTCAAGGGGGAGACTATTCCATAGCCTGGGGACCATCACTGAAAAGGCCCTCTCCCAGGTGCCCACCCATTTAGCCGCTGAGGGTAGTGGGACAACCAGGAGGGCCTTCCTTCCAGATCTTAAGGCATGGGTAGGTCAATATGAGAGAAGGTGTTCCTTTAGATATTTGGGGCCCAAGTCATTTAGGGCCTTATAAGTTAAAGTTAACACCTTGAATTGGGCTCGGTAGCAAATCAGCAGCCAGTGCAATTCTTTTAAGACCGGAGTGATGTGCGTCTGGCTAGCTGTCCCGGTCAGCAACCTAGCAGCTGCATTGTGCACTACCTGGAGCTTCCAAACCTTCTTCAAGGGCAGCCCACAAAGAGTGCATTACAATAGTCCAATCTAGAGGTTACCAGAACCTGGATAATTGTGGTCAAGTCATTTCTGTCCAAAAAAGACTTCAATTGGTGCGCCAGCTGTAGTTGGGAATAGGCACTCCTGGCCACGGAGTCCAAGAGCATCCCCAAATTTCACACCTGTCCCTTCCAGGGCATCACAACCCCATTGAAGACAGGGTGCCTCCTGACTACATGGGACCCGAGGGACCCAAGTTGGGCCTGTACTGTATACAAAGGCTTCCCCAAAACGCACAATGTGATCAGAGCCTAAATAATGGCCCAATTCAGTTGACTGGCCATTTTGCAGTTTCAGATTGGGAAGCATAGTGATTGCAGGATCATTACTAGGTCTATGTTCTATGTATACACCTGTTAGAAACTGTTATACTGGATGTAGTCTTATTAAGTGGTTATACCTCCAAGACTGTATGAAAGTGTACAGTTCAATGCCTTTTTAAAACAGAAGCAAGTTGCTTTGTACATGCATTTTCTTAAAATAGAAGGAAGTTATTTTCTTTATGTGTACAGCTGAATTAGCATTTTGACAACATGAGATCCTAAATGCATCCATTGTTTTTCAGACTAGAGACTACTACTAGTTATCAAGTTTTATTCCTGTCATTTAGTAACATGAAAGTATTACTTAGAAAAAACTTGTCATTATGCATATTAAGGATGGTTGTGGAAACTAATGATAAATATCTATGGTAAATTGTCCAATGTGACTCAATAAGGAGAGATAAGAAGCTACTGAGGAAGACCAACCTTAATTAAAACGCACCTGGATGCCAAGATACCTGTACAAATGTAAATGCAACTATAGCCCCTTTCTGCACTTATCTGCCTTTAGTTTACATGAGTGCATCCAGAATAGCCTGGTCCACTGATCAGACTGTGGGAAGGGATGAGCAGCTGCATCCCCATACTTCCAAGGGCTAGGAACAAAACTCGCTAGCCTTCGAGCTTTGGGAATGGGGATGTGGCATGCTATGGCACCATTGGCATGCCGCTGAAGTGTGCCCCCTGGTAGTCTCAAAAACCAAGCATGCCATCTGTATGTCTCCCATGTTTTGGATCAGGGTGCGCTGGTCTGCTAGTAGACTGGATTAAATAGGTCTAGCGGTGGTGCCTTAATTTGGATCATGCTATGTCTAATGCAGACTGACAGCAGGGTGGTGACGGTCGCCTCAGAGATGTGCATTAACATCCATGCAGAAAGGCCCACAGTCTAATTTGATAACACTGCTGTGTCATATAACTACTTCACCTCCTTTGTTACTTATGCTGGTGTGACCTGGAAAGCAGGGTTTAGCAGAAGCATATGAAAACAGTTCACAACAGACTGAAATATTTGGAACTCTCCAGGATTTTGGATTTTGCTCAGGAAAACAAAACAAAAACAAAACCAGGGCACATTTCCAAACCTAATCTGGACCTGATTCATTATTTTGTGAGAGTAAAATTCTCTATCTTATGGTAATGATTTATCTTTACTAAGATATGAGTGTCAACCTGCTGTATCAAATGTATCTTAAAAAGAAGGCATTCCAATGGGCACTTTTATTTTAAACTTGAAAGCCAGGACCTCATCACTTCGGGGCACTTTTAAATTAGAATGAAAACAGCTCCATCAAGATGACAAGCCAATTATCTTTCTCTGATGTTGGGCACAAAATATTACCTCAAGCAAAAATGCATTTAAAAAAACCTATCACAGGAGAGAAAAAGGTACAACTGCATTTTAGAGATTTAATCATCACTACAACTTCCTTCAAAAGTTAATCACTGCATAACCCTAATGCATTTCCTGGAGCATAACATATAAGAATAATTTTTGATCACAAAGCTGTATTAATTTTTCTTATATGTTGCAAGTAAAGGGTTAAGAAGAACTAACAGAAAATAAAATGGGAATACTTAAGCAAAAGTATTGGTGCTTTTCTAAACCATCTGCTCTAACACAGACCCCGTGTCTCCATGCAACTTTGGGTGTTTTTCCACTGCGCTCCCTAATCCGGATCTAAAAAGATCCGGATCTAAGGAATGGGTACTTCCCTTAATCCGGATCTAGTAGATCCGGATTAAGGGAAGTACCCAATGTGCTTCCATGGGTGGTCTAGTACCCAACAGCAATGGCTGCTAGCCTGCCTGCTGTGGAAACACCGGAGCACCTTGTTGCAAATCCAGATTGACCCACAAGGGGTCTGCCTGTCACCCCAGGTGCTTTGGAGGACAAGGGGTGCAATATCCAAAATTGCCTTCGGAGATTATCAAAGGCTCCGAAGTCCCTCCAAAGGCAACTTCGGAGATTAGTGCAGGCTCTGGAGAAAAACCCCTTGCGAGAGCAATGCAGCTGTCACAGGCTCCGAAGGGTCTTTTAAGTTAGCAGCACCAAAAGGGCCCAGGACAGAGCTGGGCAAAGAGTCTGCAGCTGACAATGCTTCAGAGCCTTTGCAGCCTTTGACAGTTGCATTGCTCTGGCAAGGGGCTTTTCTTCGGAGCCTGTGCTAATCTCCGAAGTTGCCTTCGGAGGGACTTTGGAGCTGCCTTCAGAGGGACTTCGGAGCTGCCTTCAGAGGGACTTCAAACTCTTGACTTTGGGGCACCCCATATGGGTGCCTCCCCCCCAAGTCTCCTCTAGACCCCATTGCCTGACTGTAGTGGAAACAGGCCCCCTACAATCCGGATTTTAAGGCTGAAGACCCCACTGTAGACCCCTTTAATGGGGTCTACATGAAATCTGGATTATAAGTACTGAAGGACCCATATGATCTGGATTTCCCTAGCTGTGGTGGAAACAGACATGTCCCTAATGGGGTCTGTGGTGGAAATGGGGTCATCCGGCTCTCAGCCAAATGGGTCCTTAATGGGTGCTTCAATAGGTACTTGGTGCCAGTGGAAAAGCACCCATAGGTGTGGTTCTGAGCAAGGAATCGGCAAGGTTTGTCCCTATGGGTTTTGGATTTGGTCTGTGAAAAGCATACTAAATCCCGCAAAGCCATGCTAGAAGGTTTTGATTTGGATTTGCCAAATTTGATACCTGAAAAAACAAGTCTTGGCACGGTTTGGGGGACTGGCATGCATTGCTCAGTGAGCCAGGAACGCACATGGGGACACTTGTGGGCTAACGGGGAGGAGATTTGCGCTCATATCATTGGGAGGTGGGGTGTGCTTGCTGTCCTTGCCCTGACTTTTTAAAATGCCGATTGCAAAGGCAGGCTGGAGAACAGCTTGGTTTTTTAAATTTTCTGCCATTTCCACGGACGTAATTCCAAGCCCGTTTCAAGAATGCCAAAGCAGGCTGCATAATGGCTTGATTTTTGTTCCATTTCAAAGCCCCATTTCCCTGATCTGCAAGGTGATCATAAATAAAGGCTTGATTTTCAGTTTATGAGCATTCTTGTGGTCCCCGGTGGAGCAGAGGTGCTCAAAACTGCTCAAGTGCCTACTGCCGTTAAACCTCGTTGCGGCTTTCGGCATTTAAACATTTTTTTAAAGTTATTTTTATGAATGAAGCTTTATTTTTACTTGTTTTTGTGCCTCCCACCCCAGTTCTGGTTGTCCGTGCCGCTAAGGGAAGGGGGGATGTGGCACAGGGGTGGGCTGACATCAATGCAGCTTCCAATGAGGAGAGAGGGGGTGGAGAGAAGTGGGCGCTGCTCCCCCATACCAGGGTTCGGCATGGTTCGCATGGGGACACCACCATCCAGCCCAACCCGTACCTGTCCCGTGTTGCCGGGAATGTCATGGAGATGCCTGAGGTGTGTTCTTGGTCCCATGCATAGACCATGCATGCCCAAACAGCGCCCAAAGTGTGCCAAACAGCTTCCATGGGGGCACAGCCAGAAAGGTTCATTTGCTGATCAGAGTATGTTTAACAAAGATTTGTTTCTATTCCATGTCTTAATAAAATAAGTGTTAGTCTCAAGATTTATTTACTTTTATTGGAAGGCAGATACCAACATCTTCTTTACTCCCAGTGTTTCTGATCTTGTGGATGAGGTGATATAAAAAACATTGCCCATGTTCTCCTGTATGGGGCTATTATTGACATTTCTGTAATGGGCTGTTGCTTTTGTTTAGTCATTTAGTTGTGTCCTACACACGTGATCCCATGGACCACAACACTAGGTTCTTCTGTCTTCCTTGTCTCCTGAAATCTATCCAAACTCGTCTTCAGAGCTTCCGTGATACTATCTATCCATCTTGTCCATTGCTGTTCCCTTCTCCTTTTTCTCTTCAATCTTTCCCAGAATCAGAATTATTCCTAGTGAATCCTGCCTTCTCATTATATGCCAAAGTATTCAGGTTTCTGTTTCACTATTAATCCTTCCAATAAACAGGGTAATGAGTTCTTAGTATTGACTGATTTGATCTTTCTTCCATATCACGGAATTCTCAGAGGTTTTTTCCAGCATCGCAATCTGAAAGCGTCAGTTCTTGAGTGCTGATTCTTCCTTTTGGTGCAACTCTTACAGTCCATACTAACTCCATAACCTTGGCACCCTAATAAAGTTTATGGCAACTTAACTCCTGAAGTATAAGATCCTCCTTCCACTAAGTGGCAAAGTTTTGGTTTTTTTCTTTAACTTACAAGTTTCAAAACTATTTTATTCTTAAATCTAATATGTAAGTTCTTTTTATTACTATATATTAGTTTCATTATTTGTAGACAGAACGATAATAAATCATCTATCAATTATTTTACATGCAGAAAGGATCCACATGTGGGAAGCTGAGAACTGTGTGAAATGCTGGAACGCCTAACAGTGCACAGATGCTAGGTACCCACATTTATATCGATTACTTATAAGTGGATGCTACTAGTCTACATTTCTGTTTAAAAATATAAATAAATAAAATCATAACTCACTGAGCTTTTCAATAGCAATAGTATAAACTTCCTTTACACTCTTATGCTGCTGTTCTTTTTTTTAACTTCTGGATATCATTAACACAGAGTTTGTCTTGAATGTTCAACTGAACATTCTGACTTACTGAAAATAAGTCATTGATTCACATGTGCACAAACCTCCATTGTGTTCATTTTTTTAGTCTTTTTAAAAAATTAAAGACAAAGACAATAATACACACAGGTCTGCTATATAGGTGAAAGATTTATGTACCGTTATTTGCAGCTATTCAGCGACTTACCTTACTAAATGCTGGAAAAGCAATAGCATTATGCTGCCATCCTGTACAGTCTGGCAGACTGACTTGGTGTCATGTCCGGCCACTGCCAATTTTTCACCACAAAATGCCAGATTAAAGATTTCCCATGGCATCTTAAAAGTGCTGGCACTGTGCCTGAAGACCTGATGTCTGGTGCATGCTGCACTGGCACAGCATCATATGAAGCATCTGGAGCCTTACCAGGTGCATGAATAATACCCAAAGAAAAGAGACTGGTGCTGCAGGTTCCCATATAGCCAATCCAATGCTGGGCCAAAGCAGGTTTGGCAGCTACTTTTGTCTCTGTTGCCAGGTACTGTGTGGCCCTTTATTAAAGAACCAGTGTTTTCCCCACACTGTCTGGACAGACTCTCAGACTTGCAATAATAAAGCACTGTTCTCTAACAGACAAACTTTTCTAAACTGTGTTTGTGGGCCCCAGGATGTCACACTTAGCACTGTAAAAAGAAATCCCATATTAATTTATCATGCCAACCTTTTTGTGCTGCATCTTGGGAAAGCAAGGAATAGAAGGTTTATTCAAAAGACTTAGTATCCTCAGGATCAAGAGTTTGTTCCATCAGCAGTCTGTTAATTTTTTGATGAGCCATTGAATGAAACATGTTTCTGACATAATGCTGAAAGAAACATTTAATTCTTCAAGCTGCCAAATAATTTGAGGCAGTAAGTGAATAATGGTTCAACTAAGCAACAGCTTTCCATAAAAGTTCTATGAGCAAAATGCACCTTTTAAGAATTCTCACAGGTATAAATAGATATATATGGTATGTGTTTGCTGTCAGTTATCTGTAAAGAGCTAGATTTACTTTTTAAAAAATCTTTATGATCCATGAGCACATTCTAAAGCTTCTATTGAATGCCTTATTGTAGCATTAATGCATAAGAAGATCAGACAAAGACTCATCAACTTAACCTTATTTTTCTACATCAGCTAACCAGATAGCTGTGTGAAGCTCACAAGAGGGTCATAAAACAAGTTTTCACCTGCTGTAGTTCTGCAGGGACTGATATTGAAGGATGCTGCTTCTCAGCCTGGTGACACCTATGTTGTTGTTGTTCAGTCATTTACTTGTGTCCAACTCCATGTGGCCTCATGGACCCAAGTATGCTGGGCCCTTGTATCTCCTTCTGTCTCCCAAAGTTTGCCCAAGCTTATGTTTGTTGCTTATGTTGCCTGTGACATATGTGATAATGGCTAGCCTCCTGGACAATTACCAGGACTAATAACTTTATGGACCTGTCTAATCCTTTTATGAAACCATATACCTGCTGGTGGAACTTAACACATTTAATGGTAAAACAGAACATAGAACAGGCAGAGACAAATTTCTAGCAAAATTTTACAGTAGCAACAGAGCAGTCATGACAATGATAGATTAGTAGTAAAAATAAGTTGCAAATTTGTTTTGTTTCTAAACAGCAAAAACAATTTTAAGATTGAAATGTAGTTATTTTTCTATGATTGATTGATTTATAGAATTTCTAAACCATCTTCTGTTGTAGTTCCAGGGTGGTGTACAGAGTAAAGCAACAAACACAATAAAAAACCTATAAAGATAAAATAGGAAAATAAAACCCTAAACTATGTAAGCAAAACTTAGTAAAAGCAAAAATCAAGTCATGTAAAGATAGCCAGTGTTTTAATACTCTCCTTATAGAAGAGAACACCCACTGTTCTTTATTCTACAATCTCCATTTCTCAAATTTTATGGACTAACATTTAAGCCTAGGCATTATAAGAGGTGATATTTCATTCATTCATTCAAATCATTTCTGTACTGCTTCCCATATAAGATATTCAAGATAGTTTAGAAAAACTCAATGAACAAAATTCAAAATATCAGATGGAATTAGGCTGATGTCTGGCATGACTCATGGGCCCAAGACACCCCAGGATGCCCTACCTGGTTTAGGAAGAGCTGTTCCAGGGCAATGCTGATCTGGGTGGCCTCTTTAAGACCAAACAAACAAACAAACAAGCAACAGGATTTTAACAAAGGCTACCCATCAGAGGTTTGTTTGGAAGCAGCCTCAATAGTCTGTGATACTGGTGAAAGTGGCTAATCATGTGATTTTAAACAGAAATAGAAGTTAAAGCTTATTCAGCTTATGAATCTAGCCCTTGGTCAACAACTTCTGAAAATGTAACAGGATAAGGAAAGCCTATGGGGATCTCCTACTTCCTTTTTCACTGCTAGGTGAATCTGTCAGAATGCTCATAAGAATTCTTTATAAAACTCAGACCAGAAACAAATAAGATATAGCTGATTGTTATTTTTCCAAAGGAGCACACACAACTCTGCTGTTTATTATTGTACAGAGAGACCAAGAAAATTCTCCTCACATTGCTATAATCAATTTCATTCATGCCAAGGCCTCCAAGTATTCAAAAATAAATGTGTACCCTTTCAAAACAGTAGACTGTTTCAAACAGTACACACACTGTATTGGATACTGTGTAGACTGGACATGCAAATGCCAAATGGCTTCCTTGGTCCAATCTACCAGAAGACCTCTTTTAAAAGGTCTATAAGCATGCTAGCTGGTGGTATAGTGGACCACAGAGTGCTACAGATGGTATACTGCTGGAATGAGTCTCCTGGGGGCCCCAAGGACAAGAACTTTAGTTTCTAGTTGTTGGAGCTTTTGGAACTGGCTCCAAAATGGAAGCTAATGCAAGGCTGGTCTGGAACAGCCCATCCCTTGTCCTAGCCCACTTGGACTACTCTAGTAGGTGGCCACTCCAGTTATTCTGCCCTAGCACAGTTAAGTTCAGAAATGGCCTATATATGATTCAAGCTATTTTAATAATATATTTTAGTATGCCAGGAAGCAAAAAGCAAATCTTAAATGAACATCTTCCTTTCATTTTGCTTTCAGCCTTCAGTGTCCTTCAGCTCCACTGTTGGTCAGGAGCATTCAGACACGAAGGGTCAGACTCAAAATAATTCAATAGCTCCAATGAAGCAAATAATTCAAGAATATAATGAGGAACTGTGATATGGCTCTCAGAAAGCACACTTGCACTGCCCTCTCCTCCATGTATTGCCATTTCAATTATAAGAGCAGCCTTGCTAGATCAAGTCAAAGTCCAGTATCCTATTTCTTCACACACTGCGAGCCAGAATGGATAACAAACAGGATGTAAGGGCTGCAGCAATGAAATAAATGGATCCATGAGTTTTAGAGGTCAGATAGGGGGCAGGCAACTGGAAGTCATAGTTATTGGATGTTCCTACTGTTCTGGAGAATGTACACAGCCACTATGAGCAATAAAGAGTCTTGTCCTCCATGACTTTGTTAAAATCCTTTTGATGGTTTAATTGTCGCTGTATCAACTGTACCCTTGGTACAGGTCTGGTGTTATATAAAGTTACTATCTTGGCAAAGCTAAGTAGGTGTGGATCTGGTCAGCACCTGAATGAAAAACAAAATAGCTCAGATGTTAAAAGAGACAGATACAAGCCAACTTTTGCTGAATAACTCACTAGCTTTCACTGTTTGTGAGGATTTTGTTTCACAAAAATGCTGTGGATTTTAAAAACTCTACAAATAAAAAAGGGAGCTGGAAAACAAAGATAACACACACTTTTCCAAACTATTTTCAGACATGAGTGATGAGGGAAGTGATACCACAAATGACATCTTAAACATTCAGGCAAAGCACTACAGTTGCTTTAAAAAGGTGGTGGAGATTGTATATTGTAGTGGTCCCTGTTATGCAAAAATAAGATCAAGTAAAAAGTCCTAGCTTCCTATGAATGTGACAAATGGCACCATTCAACTATATCATATAACTTCATCTACCGAATTTTCTTTTCTCGGCATTTTTATTAGTTGTGAGGATACAAGATGCATTCCAACCACTTGAATTCAATAGGATATAATTAATATTAAGTACCAGAAGACTAAAAACCACACCAATCTCCATCACTTATTTCTCCAAAGGTTCAATTAAGAATTCAGATATCTTATTTGAAATCTTCTAAACACCAAGGAAAACAAGGAAGCCGACAAATACACTTAACTATTAAAATTAAATGTAAATATTGAAAGGTTACAAAAAAAATAGTAATTGGGCACAGCAAAGAAGCTGAGACAGAGAGCCACCGTACAACCACAAGTTTTATATTCAGTAAATAGTTCCTTGAAATGCTGTTTATTCATGTCCTTGAGGAGGAATGAACAAACAAATAAAAAATATGTTTGTTCATAAAAAGGGAGGTCAAAGCAGTAATTATTTTTTGATGAGCCTTTACAAGATTTTCAACAGAAACATACTTTCTCCCCTTTTTAAATTAAGATTTCTCTGGAATCTTGCAAGGATATAACAGATAATTATCTCTAAGTCAGCTATGCAAAGCCAAGTTTCACTGCTGATCGTATACTCAACATTAACAGCTGTCCACGAGCCAGCATAACAGACCCAACAAAACCGTATCTGTGTATACTATTTCAGTCTATTTCTTAGGCTACAATTTTATTACGGTAATGTTGCCTTATGCAGGCCATTCTCCCACCGGGTTTGGTTTGACATAGGCAGAAAAGCTCATTAAGCTGAGTGTTAACTACCCCAGGCTCCAAGCTGACTGTTAGCTACTCAAGGCTCCTGGAATCTGTCATGGTTACAGATTAAATCAAGCCTACCAAAAGCACTGCAAGGCACAGTATTCATGGCCTGAATTTGACCAATGAAAGAGAAAAGCCGTTTTGCTGTTGTGCAACAAGGAGATTTATGCCTGGCAGTCTTGATGCTCTGGGAGTGCTTCGTGTGTTGTTCTAATGATTGCATTCCCCTTATAGGAAACACAGGATCCCTATAAACAAAGATTAGTTAGACAGCCTGAGACTCCAGTGATTTCTGCTTCAGCATCAACCTCACCGTGAAAAATCACAAGTTTCTGGCACTCAGAGACAATCAGTATGGTGTGGTACAGGAGAGACAGAATGCAAGGAAAAGAGGGAAAATAGAATGTACAGATAGAAACACTTAGCATGATTAAAACAAAACAAAGCATACTGTCTTGTAACTGGCAAGGCCAACAGTAGCTAGGTGGTTGCTTATAGATTCCTCCCTCCTTTCTCATGTCTTCCAGCTTTAAATAGAATTAGGATAAGGTAAGTTCAAGGACAGGGCTGTGCACTGTAAAGGAGAACATGTGGAGTACCAAAGCAAGTCAGTTTCCTCCTGGCCTCAGTTATTTCCAACTAAGCTCAGAAGTGACCATATTGGTGACTGCTGCTGTTCTACTGTAACCAGCTAGGAGGTTTTGCTGATTATTGGGAAGTCGGGTTTATACATTCTTATGTGGCCCATTTTGCATCTGCACACAGCTATCCATTTTTCTAGTAATGAACAAGGCACTTAGGGAAGGTTGCAAATACCATTCTTGTCACCCCTGTCTGTCTGGATGACTTAACCTTAACGGGTCATCCAAGGAGCCCACAACTCTCCAACAGCAAAGAATTCTCATTGGGAGGCTCTTCTGACATTGGAGGTCTTTTTGCACAAGGCCTTTTGGAATGTGTGGAGGCTACACCGGGCCAGAGTATTTGCTCCTCTGGGCCGGCGGTTCCATTCAAAACTGCCTCAGAGCACCCTCCACGCATTAATTCCAGATGCTTCTCTTTTGATAAAGGAATCATCAACACCATCCCCACTCAAATACCTCCTGACACAGAAACTTAAGAATGGAGATGTTAAGTTTGTAACCTTTTGTGGTTGCTCAAGATAGCAATAAAGTGAAATATGACTTCATTGCAGATGTTAGGCATGCTAGTAAACTGCAGCATTACCTATGGCTGCTGCTGTTAGGAGTCATCAAGTCATGATTCATTCCTGGTGACTGTATGGACAACATGTGTACCTTATTGAACTGCCTTTATTAAGATCTTGTAGGTGTTTCAATGACATTACAGTAGACTTTTTATCCTAGATATCCAACTTGCCCTTTGCTTTATCTTGATTTTGTTCATCAAACCTGTCGTTTGTAAGGGGAAATATATATATTTTAGTATTCCACTGATACACACTGTTTTTACCCCATCAGTCATGTACCAATTCTAACATCTTCAGTCTTGTATTACTCAGTAAATTCAGGACAGTAAAATAAAGGAAGATGCGAATTTTTAATGGCCAACTTTCTATCAGATTTGAAAAGGAATTAGCTACCTGAAAAGGAATTAGCAATATCCAAGCCTTCTGCAGAGCAAGTCATTTTGCCACTATGAGTATGTACAGCTTTCAGACAGTTTTAGAAACAGCATGCATTGATGCATACTAAATTGCACTTCTTTAGCTCATCATGTACCCTAACACACCAGGCGCTTCCTTTCTATAAACAGCATGCTGTAATTCTCACTCATCTTGGTGATAAGATTAATAAGTACATATCAAGGCATCTGTACACTACCAGTCTGAAATCTGCAAATTCTCATAGGGCTGCCAGCATCCCACCCATTTCTTTTTGTGCTTTTAACTGTGCTCTACAATACAGAACAGGTGATCTTTTTCAAGACAGGTAAATTAAAGGATTAAAAAATCCTATCGGCTTTGTTTTTCAGTATTGTACGTTAGGCATCTGTTCCTGGAACAGAACAGAGCTGGTTTTAAAAGCAGCAAATCTATGTACAGAAATACATTCTAAAAACTGAAAGCATACAAAGAATTTGTTTTTATAAAACCACTTTCAAATAATTACCTCTCCTATGTCTGTATGTGCTTCCATCAGACAAGAAAATAAACAAAGCTTTAAAGGGTTCTGGTAAAATCAACAGTAGTTTAAGAACTATATCTGAAGTCTTGTTGGTCCTTTACTACCAGAGCAGGAGTAAGCCGTGAGGATTTTGTGCTTCTACTTGCGTCCACTGCAAAAAATCAAAAGGAAATCAGAAAGCTAAGGAGATTCTGACAAAAACCTTTTCTTGGAATTGGAAGGAACCTCTAGGGTCATTGAGTCCAACCCCTTGCTCAATGCAGGATTTCCTAAACCATCCCAGACAGATGTAGGTCCAGCCTCTGCTTGAAGACCTCCAGTGAAGGAGAACTCACTACCTCTCATGGCAACCTCTTCGAATATGTCCCCTTCAAATATTGAGCTTGTGTTCACATACAGCATTAAAAGCCCCTCAAAAGTACATCTCTAATCTATGTCCAATCCATCTCTGAAGTACTTTGTAAGCACTTTTTATGGCCCTTAATGTGCATTGGAGATGTATGGGCCAACTGACATGACATGTACCACCTCTAAACCACCTCTGAACTGCCTTTGAGATACTTTTAATTACAGTGTGCAAACTGAGTAATACTAAAACTTCACTGAAAAGATTCAGCCATGACTGGGAAAGAGAACCCAACCTTGATGCGTCTCTCTTATAATCTCCCTTCACTGCATTTAATGTTATCACGTTATAGTCCATTGTTTTCAACTTCTAGAACCACCCTTGGACCACTGGTACATGCAAGTCTACAACGAAAAATAAACATATAAAATGAAACATACCAATCAGGTAATTCTGACCTGATACAAATGCAGTATTCTTTCAATGCAATCATAATTGTCATTTGAAAGAACTCAGTTCTGCCAAAATGACACAAGTATCGAAATTTGAGAATAGTGAGGAAGATGGAAAAAAAATGCTTTCAGACCTTCCTAACATAAAAGTCCCTACAACTCATGGCCAGTTCTGGATCATGAATAGCACTGGGGAGGTACAAAGCTATGAACAAGGGATCACTGTACTTAATGTCTAGTTGGACAGCTCATGGGTTTCTTAAGACCTGTGCCAATACCTGAGCAGCTGTATATTATGTTTCTGAGATTATCACTTAGCTTAGGGACTGCTTCTATTCTGCAGAGGTCTGACCCCACAACAGATCCAGCTGTTGGCCTGGAATGTTGAAAGACAGTTCTTACTTATAATGGTTCAATTCCAAACATTTATACTAAGGAGGAAGCCCTTTCATTCACATTAACTACATTAGAATAAAGATCTGATCCCACAACACATCTAGTTCCTCAAATGAAACACTGGTCTGGAGCTTTTTTTTTTTAAAGAAGGCAGATAACTGTACTCTTGTTTATGTTTTTCTCAAACTGGAGGCATCTTACTATGCAGACTATAATTTATCTGTAAGAATTATACTTCATGCATTATTTATTTAACCAATTTCTATAGTGCTGTTTATCACAAATCCCTGAGTAGTAGCGAGAAAGAAAAATGCATACACACACTCAAAATAACACAATACATAACAGGAAGGAAGGAAGGAAGGAAGGAAGGAAGGAAGGAAGGAAGGAAGGAAGGAAGGAAGGAAGGAAGGAAGGAAGGAAATATGCCTGTCAGTTTAATAATTGTGATAATGCCTCTGATAATTTATCACAGCACACCTGCAACTAAGTACCTTTGAGCATGATGGGGTTTTATTCAAGAGAAATGGGTGCAGCATAGAAGCTTTGAAGTATTTTGAGGTCTAAGTACAGTAATAAATTCATATTGAAAACACTGTAAGTCTTGCCCTTAGTTGGGTCAATGACCATAAAGGGCAAGATCTACAGTGGTGATTCCCAACCTTAGAGGTTACACACACAAAAATCAAACTATGGCAGAAATAATAACTATATCAATTACAAACATTTTGCTAGTATGAGGTGTACAATTTATGGAAATGGATTGTTAAGGGGTTTGCAGGTGAAAAAAGTTCGAGAACAACTGATTTACAACATCCGAAAAATGAATTTATTACTGTACTTTAGATGGATTAAAAAAATATTCAGTTAATATATGCAGATGGGTTTTTGTGTGAGTGTGTGTGTGTGTGAGAGAGAGAAACTATATTATATAAAACTGCAAACTGGCAATAATACTATCACTGATGGACTGGACTCCTACACAGAACTTCACATAATGACAAATTTGTTATCTTCAGAGAACCAGAAGCCTCTTTTCTTTCTGCATAGCAAAAGAATAGCAAAAAGAATAGCACAGTTAACACAATGGAATTTTGATTTTTGTTTTAATCCAAAGCGGGAAAGAGTGATATGTAGTGAAATGAATTTTCTGCTTTGCTTTTTTGGAGATGGCTGGTCAAAAAGGACATCAAAATACTGTATTAAATTATGGTAACATTGATTTATTGGATATCTGGAATCACTAGATAATGCATCCTGCTCTGTACACAATGTACAGACAACATTACATAACAAGGGACAAAATACAGGATGGAAGATGAATCATACACTGTTCTCAACTCTGTGTAATCGTCCATAAAAATATCATTACTGTAACACAGATACAAAGGTCATTTTTGTGGACTTTTAGCAGTAGATGCTGAAGAATCCCTAGATAAAAGCACATTATGCTAACAGCTTCAATTACTGATTCAACGCTCTGAGCGCTTACTTGGGAGTAAAGTGCGTTAAACTTAATAGGATTTATTTACTTTTGAATAAGTATGCAAATAAGTATTGCATGCTTCGTATTTGAATGACTTATTATTCCAAACAATACAATTTAGGTATGCTCAGAATTGAGTGTCAGTCCACCCAAGCTGCTGATTTCCCTTGTCTCTCCTTTGCCTTATACCCTTCCCTAATGTGGAAGATACTCTTCAAAAGAAATATTTCCTTTGAGGTGAAGTTAACATGATCTTTAAAAAGTGGCAGTTGTCTAGAGGCATTAGAAAACACGTTCCCAGTGCTTTTTGGATGCAGTGACATAGCAACAGCAGGCTTAGCCATATTTACGGCTGTAAAGCATACTGTGTACCTGTAAAATGCCACACTACCCTACTCCAGCAACAAAGGAAGGGGAGTTTCAGTGAGAGGTTACCACAGCCTCCAACAACCCATCTGATCAGAGCCTAAGTTTTCTTCTTTCTGGGAGAGGTTTGAAAACAATGGCATTGACAAACTTTGCTTTTGAAGGTTATCAAGAGTAGCTCCCATGGTTTACTTTTACTTTTCCTTGGACTAACCCTAATCTGAGTTCTAGACTCCTGCCAGACACTCCACTATTCATGCCCACAGCTAGCTGTCCTTCTTCAATGGCCTCCATTTTTTACTTCCTTCTCAATTTTTTATTTCTCCTCCTCTGTGGTTTTTCAACTCCCATTCCTTTCTAGCACCTTTTCTCTCTTACTGCTTCTCTGGGTGTGAACAGAAGGGACTTTTCTCAGTTGACCCTTTAAGAAAAAATCCCTTCTGCAGATACACACACACTTAAAAGACTGAGCATCTAAAAGCCTACATCATTTTTCCACACTGGCGTCTTAATTTGTCTCCAAGTCTGGCAATGTCTTCCTGACAATGGGTGATACTTGCTGATTGATATCTCACTGCTCAGATTTATGTGGCCTTGATTGGTAGATCAACCCCAGCAGCAGTTCTCATGTTGTGATTGCATACATTTCCTTCCTCTGTGTGTATTTACCTCTCTATATAATCTGACTGAACAAGAGTCAAGATGCTTCAAGAGGAGGTAAGAGAATTTTATGTCTGTCCTTACAGCCTCAAATTCATCTAGAAGGCATCCCCAAATTCCAATTTCTTGATAGTGTTGGGGTCACTTAAAGGACCCTGTGGTCTGCAGCTTCCACATCCTTTTCACCCACAGCTCCGATCCCTTGTGAGTAATGGGTCTAGCCACCAAACTGAGCAGTGGCTGTTCATATTGGTCTTACTTTTTGTCAGACATGCATAATGTACCACCATCTTCTCACAGGCACCTACAGAACTTTGCACCGCACACATCTTGTACACACAAAATGACAGACTGCAAGATAGCTGTGTAAACCTTCCTTCACCTTGATTTTCAAAAGGGACCCCATCTTAGATTTTTCAGCAACAGATCATGAAAAAACACAAAACTGGAAGCTTCCATATATTCTTCAATGTATAAACTGAATTTGTTATGTAAAAACGGTACGTAAAGTGAAAAATGTTATAGCAATTTCCACTTCCATCGCTTACTTTGCTAATGGAGGCGGGGGAATAATCTTGTTTAATGGTAAACAGGTAGGAACTTGACTTGTGCCACTCTTACAACAGAAAGTGCTTGCATAATGGATTACTGTACGGAGACAGAATAAAACCAGCAGTCCACTTAAAAGAAGTGGAAAGCAAGAATTCAGTGTAGCAGCAAGAGATGAAAGGAGGCAAGAGGAGAGACAATTTAGGGTACTCAAGACTCTCAAAAACAAAACAGGAGTGTGTGGAATACATCAACTAAGCTATCATAAAGAAAACAGCAGTGTGAGGACAGAAGCTGTGGTCATTCCGTCATTTACTATTTTCCCTGGGAACTCTCATACCTTATTATTCACCATTTTAGTAATTGCTTCATGTATAAGAACTGCAGAACTATATAAGGTTTTTGTACATATAACCCGTACATCTGTGAGTGACTGGTATTTGCAAATGGAGGGCACTTGAAAGTGCTGACTTTGATCAGTTCACCATCTGTGAACTGTGTTGTGCTACTATTGACTTTAGCACTTCACTGTTCAGGAGGTTTTGAGTTCTGCTATCCTGTTTAATTGTGGTTCTGTTCTCTTCGATCAGTTCTGGCATTACTGATTTTGGCACTTACAGGACAGATGGTAATTGGAAATCAGTTGTATCCACTGGTGATGACACTCATGGCCTTGAAAAGCATTAGGAGCAAGCTGCAACATTTTCCTTTTCTTTTTTTCTCAGCTCCAATGGGTTAATAATTATAATTTTGAAATTAATGAGGTTTGTTTGAAATTTGCTAATTTGCTTGTTCCAGCAACATCACCTAACTGAAATTTTCATAGCAAACTGCAAACCATACATATTTACAATCATGTCAGCCTAATGCCCTTTTCCTAGACTCCCACTAATTTCTGCAACCCAAACAAAGGCACAGCTGGAAAGAGAGTTTTAAATCTTCCTGCCCCCAAGTAATAGTGAAGTCAACTCATAGCATGCCTTCTCTATTAGGGAAGACAGACTTTGCCGGTTCTAACAGCCTATTCGATGGATGTATATAACTGGTGTACGAGGTGTACATACAATAGTATCACACAATGACTGGTTTTATACATAAAAATAAGGAATTACTTTAGTGTTTTGTTTAAAATTGTAAAATGCTCCTTACCCATGATGACTGAGGATTTCACTTTTAAATATAAACAAGTATACTGCTAGATCTTAAGAAAAAGTCAACTAATTAATTACTTTCAGAAACCATGAATATGTTAATTAATCTATTGTCACAGTGTGACAACACATTTTTTAAACATGCTTTCTCTTGGTATCTTCAAAATTGCTGGATGTCTCATCAATAAGTGAATTAGAACTAACACCCTAATTCTTTTATCTACCACAGTCCTGTAATTCATGTGAAAGCTTTTGATGAATGAGGATTGGACAATGGTACACTCCTGTTTGAGACTGTTGTCCTCTTCCATCAAGCACACAGTTTCAGAAGGGATGCAGATGGAGCCGTGAGGAGGAAGCAGACAGCCACCTGACTGACCAGATCAGCCAAAGTGGCCTTGGCAATCGCTGATTTGATGTTGCACCAAATTGCCCTCACAATGCTATAAAAATTGATCACCCACAATGTTATACATGATCTATTTCACATCCAGTTTAAATTAAAATAATAAGGCTGTGTTTTAAAAAAAGAAGGCTCAAAAGGGACATGAGGCTCTGGGGTTCTCAACCCATCCCTAATCCACCTGTCAAGGATGTTCATTAGGGCGGGGGGGGGGGAGGCATGTGAATTTGCACACTGACTCTAAGCTGTGTCAGAGGTGCTTTTTTTTTTTTACTGTGTGTCAGCTCAGCCTAAGAAAGCTATATTCACTGGCTGAGCTAAGAAACAATGTATATAGGGTTTCTTTCCTGAACAGTAACAGTAAAAATGAACAACATTTCCATATTTAGTAACATAAGTTAACAAAATGTATCTTTTCTGGGGGACAGATTCCGTGTATTAATACTGTAATATATTCTGCTATCGCAATGGGTTTTTAAAAAATGAACTTTGGCCTATTGTTCAAATCAGCTTTAAATTCTATGCCTCACAACTCTGAAGAATAGTAAGCCCTCAGAAAAGAAATGCCAGGAGACATTTAAGGATATATGATGCTTGCATGGCTGACTGAATGACTGGAAGCTTATATCTAAGGATAAAGAAATTTCACAATATCCTAGAAACAACCTAACCCTTTGGACTGAAATTCCTAAAACTACACTTTGAAAGCTCTTGAAATAAAGCATGAAGAACTGTTGGATGAACTCCTCACATATTGGCATGCCTTTGATCTAATGCTTGCTTTTTACTAGGTCAAAGAAAACTTTTATTTGAACGGTTCTCTAACTTTTCTTTCTCTGTTTCAGCAAACACTTCATCACAAATGAACACACAACTATTTCTCAAAACAGGAGCACCTGCTGCGACATCCCTGAAATCACGAAATGGAGATCTAAGAACACAGTTGTGTCTCAAAGGCTTCTCCTGAAGCGCACAAGCTTCAGAGACCCCCATGCATTCTATAGGGACAGACAGAGGGTGGTACTCATGGCCTACCTTCGATATTCCAAATATTGCTTAAAACCCTGGTGACCGTATTAATCTGCAGCACAATTTAGGACTAACAAACTCCAGGTAAATGTTGTCCATTTATCCACTAATCTCCCTACTTTGGTACTAAATCTGCCTTGTTTAGTGGCTCTGGCAATACTTAGACAAATTTCTCTTTGGCACTGCCACATTTAAAAGAGAGTTTCCAGCTAAACTACTCCAGTTGTTTGTACAGTGTTTGGGAAATTCCACATGCTTGACATAATTTCAAAAGCACAACTTTGGTCAATAACATCTATAGACACACACATATTCATCTAAGAAAAACATATTAACTCCTTAATGACAAACAATACTGTACAATCCCAAACATCCCCATGCAGAACTATGTTCCATTGTTATGCAATTATCCTTACACTTAAGAAAGTGAGATGCCTTCCTCCAAGAGGATGATCACACAGGGTGATGCATAAATTGGCGCTTGTTCTGATTGCTGATTTTTATTCATAAGATTTTTAGCCTGTCCGTCTGTCTGTCTGTCTGTCCTTCCTTCCTCTTCTGTAGCACCATCTCCCAAAGATAAACACCAATCCTCCTTGCTCTATCTTGGCCTATGTTCAGACACAACAAAAGGGGAACCTCAGAGAATGATTGTGGCCCTCATGTTCCCAATCCTTCTTCTATAACTCACCTTTTCTGGCACAGAATGCTCAGGGGAGAGCAGACTGCATGTGAACAATTCTACCTCGCAGCCTATTTTGGAGTGCCTCACAGATGCTCTTTTTCTTTTCTTTTCTTTTTTTGCTGTATTTGATTGTAGCCTTGGTACTGTAATGCCTGTACTTTTTTTTCTTGCAAATGGCCACACTTTCAATCTTACCAGGATAAAAACAAACATGAAACAGAGGTTAAGGAAAAATGTTAAGATGTGTACTTTATACTAGGTATGTGCATGAATATTCGTAACACGGGTTATTCTGACAAATTTGTCAGAATGTGGACATTTGTACATGAACTGAATGTTATGACATTTGTACATCAACATTCGTATAAATAGTTCAGACATTCGTTAAACTGGGGAGATGGGAAAGCTGCTGCGCCACAAATCTGCAACCGATTCAGATCGCATTCAACATGGATCTAGAGTGAATTCAGGTTGGATTTGATACTTTCAGAGTGGGGATTTGTTACAGGATACCTACTAGATACATATTCGTTCATATCAGATATGTATTAGTTCATATCGGATATTCATATGAATTTGTAAGAATATTTTCATATCAAATAGAATCCTACCACATTCGAAGAGTATCTACTTGAACTAATATGGATTTTCTAACTTTTATTACAAATCAAATGTCAAAAAGCCCATTTGTGCACATCCCTACTTTATAAACAATATATATCAACTATAAAACTATTCCACTGTCAATCAGTCTTTTCTACCTTCATATTTACTATCATCTACCCCTCAAGTATTTTTTAATTTCCTCTTTGTAAGTTTTTTCTTCCTTTTGGCATTCTAGATATTCTCTCTGGTTGTATTCACACCTTCAACTTAAACCTTCTTTAGTCCATCTTCAGATTGCAATGCTCAAACCTTTTAATTTTTATCCACTTTAATGGCCAGAAATGAAAAGGTATGAGCATTTCAATCACCAGGTGGACTGAAAAAGATTTAAAGTAAAAGTGTGAAAATGGGTTCTCTCTCTCTCACACACACATACACACACACAATGAGGCCATCAGAAAAGAGAAAAAAATAATTTTCTAAGAGTACTGTATCTAAACACAGTAAATACAGTATTTTAGCCTAAAGGAGACCTCAGATAATGGATGAATTATCCTCTACTGTTGTCAGAGCTACTCTAACAAGAATGGCATTCAGTTCTTAAAAATAAAAAGGAAAAACAAACAAGTCTTTGTTAATCATGAATATGTTCATTACCTTTTAAGTTATGAGAGTCTGAAGAAAATGCAGTTAACACTGGCAATGATTCATAAAACTCCACTGCAAAACTTATGCACAGCAAATATCATGTGTGTGTTTTTCACACCAGAAATAGGTCAATAGGCCACCCAACAAGAAACTCCTAATATTCAAAAGAGCTTTGTATAATTGTCAGAATAAAGCTAATTTCCATGTAACATAAAAGTTGATACATGAAATAGAAGTAAATAGTCCAAATGCATGTCTTTAGACCACTGCTTTCATACAATCCTCTACACTTTTTATTGGTGTTTAAAACCATGCCCCAATCTTACGGACAAGAATTAGAGAACAAAAATAAACTGGAACTGAAGATGTTTAAAAAGTATCAAAAGAAAATAGAAGGTAACAGATAAGAATAAACCGTTGAAATGAAAGAGAAAAAGTCAGTAAAGGATCTGAATCAGTGCCTAGAATCAACACTCAGTAAGCTCAATGTAGACATGATGGATATTCTGTTTTTGGTGAGTGGGTTACCTGTCATGGAAAGTAGCATTCTACCTATGATAGATACTTCTCATGACAGCACTGCCAATGAATTAGGGGTTCATTTTGCCGACCAGTCTTGGTCTATTTTAATGCCTGCCTCATCAGACTTTAGATCTATTAAGCCCAGTGCTATCTATTCCAAAAGGCTACCTTTCTGAAGGTTTTCAGGGGTGCCAGACAGAGAGTGAACCTGGAACTCTGCTTGATGATGAAGAGTGTAAAGAAGTTATGTGCCATACAGAAACAATGGCATGGATGGAAAGCTTTCTGAGCCTGAGGTTGATAGCATAGGGAAGACACGTGGTCTAAGAAAGGGAATGAGGACTGTAAAGAGCAGCTTGGGGAATCATGTTTGGTCCCAGTCTTAGGCTTTCCCATGGATTACCACAATGTTCTTAAAACATGCAATCATAAACTATCCATATTAGATGCCAACTTTATCCTTTTTGTATTTATAGTCCTCAAGATATAGTAAAACAATTTTCAAGTTTGTATTTGAGGAAACAAAAAAAATATTAAGAGTGAGAAACTATTATAGCTTTGTAATCCTCGGATTCAAATTTTTTCTCTTCCCACTTATGCTTCACATGTCTGCATCTGCTTACGAAGAAAGCAACTGTGTCTGCATCCAAACCTGGGCTTGACACCACTTCCATGTCTTGGATATACTACTATCCATACATGGCATGGGCACATGTGCTGCCAGGGTACCCAGAACACTGTCAGGGCATTCTCCCCAGTCAAAGTGCACCTCAGTGCTCTCTCTATGTGAGCACCACTGCCAGAGCCCTAACAGGCCTCTCAGTGCACTGTATTATGGTACGTTGTGATGGGGTAACAGGAAGATAGTAGATGTGATATTGCTTCTGCATTCTGGGCCATACTTTGCAGTAGAAGCCTATACACCCAAACTGAAAAATAAACCATCAAAAACCAAGAACATCCCATAGAGTAGTAAAATGCACTCTGTTCATATGTGGCTTTAAAATCCTAGAAGAATTATCTGACACTCAAAATACTGTGTGTGTGAAAAACACACCCTCCTCCCACATGTACACATTAATCTTTTAAGAATGGGAATTAATCTGACGCAAATGCATGTCTTCATTTGCTATCAACTCAAATGGCTCTAATCTCTAGCACTTTTTCCCCCCACAGCAAACATTCCCTTCTCTCTCAAGCAATCAGCTAAAGTGAGGGATCTTTTTATGGTGAGACCTAGAGAACGCTGGCACTCTGACAACAGAGCTTAATCTGGAATTAAAGCCTCCACATTTTTGAAATGCTGTTTTCTCTTTCACTACAGATTTCTTCCTCCCTTCCTTTTCATTTTTCCCGAGCCAGCAGATTTCAGTTTTGAACAGATCTGTTGACACCACAAAAGTAACAGTGCATGCTTCTGTCTCCATTCACGTTTGTTGTCCTTATTCTGAAAGGCTGTGGACATTCTAATGTCAAACACTTAATGCTCCTAAAATAGAAGTAGGCATTGCTTAGAAGGGCAGAAGGGCAGCAATGCCACAAACTAGTAACAGCTTTAAGATTTCAAAAAGGAGTTGTCCTTTGAACAGGATATCTATAAATCTATTCTTTAAATCACCACTAAAATCTGATCCAGGTTACAGTGACTAAATGGTTTATGTATCAGAATCGGAGCACATGAAAACTGAGAAAGTTTAAAAACAGTGTAATTACACTGTGCCTACATAAGCCATCATACACACAAATGACTGATATCATGCTGCTCATAAAGGCGAACTGTTCCCTCCCCTTAATTATCTGGAAAGAAACAATGTTCTTTAATTCACAAAGGCCTTAAGCCATAGCATGACATAAAAAAGAATGTGGTAATGATACACAACGTGGAACAAGCTAATTTTAATGTGACATACTTAATTGTCATTTTGCTTATTTGCCAGACAACAGTAATAGGCTCTCAACTCAAATGAGAAGACATTCCCAGTTATAAAATCAGAGAGTGTACTTGCATTAGGAATGTGGTACCACTTTAGAAAAAAACATTTCAAAGCCTGATAGTAATGAACAGTTATTGTTATTTGACTAAATATCCTAAGTTCCTTCTCTGGTAATTAATAAATATCCTGGCTTATTTACAAGGAGCTGTTTTTAAAACAGTCAAGCTACTTTTTCTGAATGTATTAATATCCTTGTTAAAATAAGGTCATCAAATGCAGCAGTATACAGAAATCACAAATACTGTAATATACAATATACTGTAGCCTATGGGAAATTAAAAATAAAATAGAGTCCCTAACTTATTTAGACACATAGCTAGCAGGCATCCACATCAAGGCTGTTCAATCTGCAGCCCTTTAGCTGTCCTGAACTACAAATCCCAGGATTCTATTGTTGCATCCAAACATCATTTACTTATACTCTACTACATTTGGATATTCCAAAATAAAGCACATCCAGACAAACTTTATTCTAAATATCCATGCTTTATTCCTGAGTGGAATAAGTAAATGACATCTGGATGAAGCTTCTGTCACTCGAGTTGATACAGAATGCTGGGAGCTGTAGTTCAGGAATATCTAGAGAGCAGCAGACTGAACAGCCCTAATCTAAATCTAAATTGAAAGATAGAATGCAATGCTGGGTCAGAAACGCAATCCTGTGTGTCCCTTCCTCACATGAATGCATTAATAAGCACTGTTGCAGTCACCAATCCCTCTACCACAAAATATCTAAGGTCATTCCAATTTTTTGTGCTTCTAATTTTATTTTTAACACTTACAAAACTTCTTTCTGTTAGGAAGGAGAATGAAAGTGGCTTCCAGAAATCAATACACTCAATGAAATTCAATAAAATCAGTCTAAAATTAGCAGAGGGTCTCTGAGTACTTCCAGAGGTCTATTGTAAATGGCCCTAGGGCTGTCCATGTTAATAGGTCTTCTTATCTCTAAAAGTGTGTGCTTTCATTCCCAGAACAAACTTTACCTTGAAGTGGCCTGTCAATCACAATAGCAACAGAATAATGTCTCCAACCATTATAAGTCTGTTCAGCAGCAACAACCTGAAAGTATGTCCTAGTGCATGATTAGACTATGAACACAAACAGACCATGATTGTTAGAGAGACTATTAAGTCACAAGCCCACACAAAGGTGCTCTAACATTTTCCTTTGAACTTTGTATAGGGATGTTTCTAGGTAATACGTGAAAAAAACATTAATACTGGCTGCATCTACACACTGCATAACAGCCAATAAGGTAGGCGAGCGGGTGGGTGTCTGCACAGCTCAGAGATGACCTTTTTGCAGAACGGAATTTCTTCCTCTGAGGTTGCCTCAATGCTGGAATTTTTTACTCTAAACCCAGAATTCTGGGCCAGTTTTCAGTTGTTGGCCACTGTCTCTGACTGGGGAAGATTAGGAGCTCTGAGAGTATTAAGAGTAAAAGCAGCATTCTGATTAAGCAGAAGAGGAAAAACACTGATGTGCCGAAAGCAAGCCACCATAAGCTACATCACTGAAATATTTCAAATGGCTCCCAAAGGCAATTCCACAGACAACTTACTGAATTAATCAACTATGGAACACACGTTTCTTTCTGCGCTGTATTGCTAGTTAACAATCTCTGCTTCGGATCTTCACTTGCCACTGCTCATTTGAGAATAGAGGGCTGGACGAATACCAGTTTGAGACTTAAAGAGATTGTTCTGTTATGAGAAATCAAGTTCAACAGGAGGTAAACTACAGGTGCACTCTCTGAAGGAGATGGATGCCAGCTTTCATCTCTTCTGTATCCAGGCTACTCAGAAGTCTAAATATCTCCTTCATCCTCAAACTTTAGCAAAAGCTCTAGCACCAGTCACGGAAAAGAACAACCAAAGAAAGCAGACAAGACTGAATTTAAGAATCTTAGATCTTTTCTTCACTTTCCTTAAATCTAGATTAAAGAGAGGTCCAGAAGCCTCCAGTCTTCATACTTGGGCAGAAAAAGAGAGGCCCTGCTCCCTGATAGTAGGCCCCATCCGTATTAAGCTGAGCATGATCCACATCAGGAGGCTCAACATGCCAACGCACTAGCAGGGGAAAATCTGGATCACTGAGGCATGCAAAACGCATGTGTCTCCATGTTTCAGTTCATCAGGGGAACCATTTCAGTGGTGTCCCTTACTGAGCTGCTGAAATGGGCCCACCTGGGGCTCCAAGGAAATCAATTTTCATCCTGTTATCAGGGCATGTGGAGAAAGGCTTTCAAGCACATGTGAGCTATGAGGCCCATGCAAGGGCTGGTTGGAACAGCTGTTGCTGTGCAGACCAGATTGTTCCTTGGGATGGATTGCCTTGATCTGGATTGCCAGTTCAGATCATTCAAATTAAATGAAGAAATGCCTGTAGTATGTTCATATCACCAGTAACAGTTTTATTCTCTTCTCTGACACTTTAACCTTTCCTAATGAGTGACTGCAAATGATTACCTCTATTTTCTGCCTTTACTTTACTCCGTCGCCATTCCTATTTAATCTCCTATCTTATTCAAGTATTATGTCCTATAGTTATATTTCTAATATGCATTTCTCCCTTTCATGTTCATCGCATGTTTATCATGTTTAAAATTACCCTTGGCCAGTGTGGTGATTTCTTAGCTTTTCGTTTTGGTCTGCTCCCATCCTATGCAGAAAGAGAAACAGCACTTTGGTATTCCCCTTACATCTGGTAAATGCAGCAGATTCCCACAGAAAAGGGTACTTCTCGTTACCAAGGTCAAAGACTCAGCAAAACATCTGTTAACACAAACATTGCATTAGCTGGTAAGAGGAAGACTAGAAAACTGCATGGGAACTGGAAAGATGTTACATTTCACTGATAATCATTTGCACAGGAAATAATAGACAATAAAAGGACTAGTAAAATGGATTGATCATAGAAGCATTTGGTTGTTTGGGGAAGCATGGCTAACAGGCAGTCACTGCTTCTCAGCCTAACATATCTCACATGGCTCTTGGAAAGATAAAATTGGAGTGGACAAGAATCCCATCCATTGTGCTGAGCTCTAGAAATGCAAGAGTAAATGAGGACTATACCAGAAAATGAGGAGTGATTTATTTGGATAACGGTAGAGTGGTGTGGTCATCATAAGGAGATATGGAATAACAGGGTCAAATGATGACAATTTCTGGAAATCATTAAAAAGTAAAACTAATATACTAAGTAAATTTACAGAAGGAAATAGGAAGCCAGTGAATGAAAGTGATTAAGGATAGCAAAATTGTTCTGACAATATAGATTTGAGTAGCAGTGAGAGAACTAAGGAAAAAAGCAAAGATTGCAATGACCAAGGCAGGAGATGACAACAGAAAGATAAAGAGATACAGAGGGTCATAATGGAATTGGTGAACTTTCTGAACAGGAGCATCATAAAAAGCAATCAAAGGTAAGCCAGGGTTTTCTTGCTTGTCAGTGGAATAAATGAAAAATGATGTTATGACCAAACAATTAAGTCAATGAAGACTTAAAAAGAAAGGTGAATGAACCAAATTTATTCATCTTTGGATCTAATTCAGTAAATGTCAGAAGTACACACCAGCCCATTTGCCCATTCTTCACTTCTGCTCAATTTTTAATATAAATTCTTCACTGATTTTAATTTGTTACTACTTGTTACAGTGTATCATTTCATAGCACCTAAGGTTCCTTGTATAAAAATGCAGGGAAAGGACTTACTAGTGTAAGGATTTTGCTTAGCGTACTCATTTTATACTTTGTCTGCTTCTTCTCCTATTGGTAGCATGAACAGTCCAGGAAGGAGTGTTGCTAGCACACAAACATTAGATGCAACAGAACATGCCAGATGTGCAACACTCTTCAAGTCTATTAAATATCTCACTTTGTCCCCCCCAAAAAAGGAAAGAATAAATGATCATCAAAATTTGTATTTAGTAGAAAAGAGTAAGATGATAACCTCCAATTCAGCAGGTGACTTACACCATGGAGAGCTTTCTAACCCTAAAGTAAAACTTTAAAATCCTTCTGTTGCAGGGAATTACAGGATTGGAAGGAATTGTTCAGGTCACTGAGCTTAATTCTCTGATCCATACAGAAACTCTAGGATATGCCAGTCCAGCATTCACTTAAGATACATCTTAATGAAGCATATGCCACTAGCTTTCCAGGTAATCAATTTCCCTGTTCAACTGCTCCTACCATAAGGAATTCTTTCCGATTTTCATTCCAAACCTGCTTTATTCTGCATTCTGTAATGAAATATAATAGCAACTTCTTCTGTTGAAGAGAGCTATCATATTGGTTCCCCATGCCCCAGCAGCGGCGAGCTTTGGTGAACACAGATACCCCCACAACTGAAAAGCAGGTATGTAAGCTTCCTTCAAAGGAAGGAACTTCAATGACCTACTTTCAGCAGGGGGAGGAACTTCCAACTGCACTCACCCTTGCTGGACACCACTGCCCCCTTGATGAGAGCAGGTAAAGAGTGAAGGAGCTGAGATAAATAATGTATTATTTTTAGACATTAGAGTTTTAACAATCACAGTGTTGACTAAATATCATTGGTTTCTGTAAACTAAGTGCAACAATAACAGCAATCTTCACTGCTAAAATTGCAGAGGGCATTAATGTGCAAGACTGAAAATATCTGTTACCTTTTACAATAAGACATTAACAGCAATATTAAAATATTTTTAAAGGCTGTCTTACAGGGAATGCAACACTAGTTTTGCAGAACAAACTGAAAAACACAAGTTTTGTCACTTTTCCAAACAGGCCTACACAATAAGAGCCAAATTCTACCTCAAATATTTCCGTTTTCATTCGATGCAGATGATCATGACAGTGACAAAAATAGACCATATGTTTATGCAGTGCAGATGCCAAACACATTGGCAGCATGACTGTCTTCCTTTGATTTCACCATCTCCAAAGGGAATGTTGGAGAAAATGAAGCAAAACATCCTTGATTAACCTTTAAAAAGCCTAAATCTATTTTCAATTATGTTTCCAGAATTAGACTGCACCCAGACATCATTCATTTTCTCACTATATTTGGATATTCTGGAATATCCATGCTTTATTCTGGAATATCCAAATATAGTGGAACAAATAAATGTCTAGATGTACCCTTAATCTCTGCCGGTTTGATTAGCAAAGCTGAAAAAGAAACTCTTCTGAAAAAATGAATAAACAGAGAATGCAGGATACATAGGGTTAGTTCGAACATAATCATCTCAGCTAAATATGCCATAATTCTGAGGACAGCGCCTGCATATTTCTCTGCCACTATGGTATAAAACCAGGATCCCACATAAAGCCAGGGGATTTATACAGCAGGGGCAGGAGAGAGAAAAACTACAATTTTGAAAAACGAGTAAGGTGATTTGGGGCATTTTCTGCTCTTACCTCTTGTATCAGTTTGTGCAGAACAAAGCATTTTATCCCAAGCTTGGGGCTATTACTCTGAGCGGAAACAATGCCATCTTCACTGCTTGGTCTCTGAAGCTCTGAGGGGCAAGGACTAAAGTTCCTGACCGTGGTGTCCCTGGTGGTGCAATTTTGTGCATAACTTTAAAGATTCCTCCAGTAATCTGGAACATGGAGGCTTGTGCCTTCTGTATGCTTGTGAGATCTGGATTTAGTGCTGCTAGTCTGATTCAGATCACACCCCAACTCATGCAGGTGGGGTGTACTAGTGGTGAACATGGCTTCCCATGTGCAGAGGGAGTCCTGTGGCCCACATCTCAGGCTGGAACAATGATAAGCATAGAAACACCCTTGGAGACAGCTGAGAGATGAGCCACAGGTGGGACCAGCCTGCCCTGCCTCCCTCGTGACATATTAGGTTAGGAAAGATAGACTAGATTCGTGGTGAAAACATAAGGGTCACACACTACCATCTCAAAGGCACTTTTGAGATCTGTATGCTGTTTGGTTTTTTTCCTTAGTGAACAGATTTTAAGTTCTAGATTAATATGATTTAGGGCATAACTTTTATACTGCAGATGGCACATGATACTAGTTGTCACTTACACAAAAGAGAAGGTAAAAGTGTAAATTGTTGACCAATATTACACAGATTTCATCTCACTCAATGAAAAACATGATGTATACTGCAAGAACTTTTTTGTTGCTGGACACACATCAATGGCAGTGATTTCTGGAGCTGAAGGAAGAGACAGAGATCCTTGAATTTTTTTCTTTCTGGCCCATATTATACTTGCATTTTGTTAATATTTTACGAAGAGAATACAAATATGTTTGTGGGCTGTTTGCAGCGTATAGATTGCCCAAGGAGGGACAAGGTTTGCAAGGCTTCACAAGCCTGATCCTCTTAAGAAAGTGAGTGCCTAAGATGTCCATAGGTAACACTACTATTTAACTGGCTTCCCCTCATTGCTGCTGAGAAGGGACAGGGCTGTATGGGCTACACAATGACATCACTATGATCCCCACTGTGACCTCAGAGTTCCTAAGCATTTCCTTGGCCCCTGTCAAGCATAAGTTTATGCAGATGACAAGGAAAAAATGTAATGTGTTTGACCTTGCAAACCAGCCCCTCTCTGAGCAGTTCACATGCTGCGAACATAATTGAAACAAGTTTGTTGTATATCCCTAATTTTACAGCTTGTGCACAAGGTTATGCAATCTGTATCCAACCTTCATACTTCACTGGACTCAGTTTGCATAAGCTGTATGCTTTTGTGTTGTTCCTACTTACCCAAAACAGTGCTGAAAATGGTGTTCGTTCTCTAAACTCTCAGTCAACAGAGGGGTTTTAAATGAAGGAAGTCTTTTTAACAAGATTTTAACTGTTATGAAAGCTGAAGCTACAGTTACATAGGCACTCAATTTTAACAGTAGGTATATAGTAAAATAATCAGGCTCTTTGGTTTTGTTTATACTATAAAAGGATTTTATATAGAATAAAAAACAATCAGAAAACAGCAAGACTTAATGTGTATGTCTGGGTCACTATCCAGAGATGGGAGACTTGGTAAACTGTTGCAGGACTATAACTTCAGCATCACTGACCAGTGGCCATACCCCACAAAGGTAGTGGGAACTGAAGACAAACAGCACAAACTACCACTTACAGTAAACAAATATAGCTTCAAAATGTATGAGTAAATATCTTGTGTGGGTCTTTTCCTTTGTAAACTACTTGCAATAGAAATAAACATAGATGCAACAACTCATAATTCAAATCCTTTCTATTGCTGGCTGCTGAACAGAAGAAGCAATACTGTCTGAAATATCATTTCCCTTCTCACAGTTTATTCCATGGCAGGCCTAATGTTGTTCACAAATTGCACTGCAAAATCAAAAGCAAGGCTGTCAAAGAAACACATACATGCATAAATTGTTGGACTACTCAAGTATCAAATGCACTTGAAACAAGAGTGTTCGTTTAGCAATCTGTACTGTAAATATAAAGTGAAGCATTGTCAGTTTCAAGTAAATTATTAAACATTTTTTTCATTTCTGCATCTCCTTACTGAAAGAGGCAATCAGTCTGTCTTAATTGGGGCTAAAGAAACAACTGACTGAGCACATCTCTTCAATGCCAGCAACATGGTGATTGATGCAGAGCTTTTCCATTATTGGCTGTTGAAAAAAGAAGAAGAAATACAAGGATGCATATTTTATGCTTGCAGAATCGGCAGCAGCAGCAGCAGCTTGGAACGGACTGGAATGTCAAGTGTTACTATGTCATTTTTGAAGGCCATCTGCCAAAGTCACTGGAAAGTTTGGGAAGGCCATTGGAAATTCTGAACAGATCAGGACAGACAAAGGTTTTTTTCAACACAATACATATTTAAACTCTGTGATTTGCTCCCATAAAATGTGTTAGCTATCAGTTAGAAGCGCTTTGGACCAAATCATAGAAGTGAGGGCTATCAATGACTGTTAGCCTTGATGGCAGTGGGTGGTGGTAAGCCTACAAAGACCACCTGCTGGGACCCAGCAAGCAGACCAAATTGTGTGCTCAGGTCCTGATGGTAGCCTTCCCTGTGTACCTGGTTGGCCACAGGGAGAGCAGACTGCTGGATGAAGGGCAAGGGATCCAAACTAGTGGGCAACTTCTTACTCTTTTAGGGCAAGGTCTTTCACAGTTCATGACCTGCTAAGCCCAACACAGTCCCTTCCAGATGCTTACCAAATTCCCCTCTAATGAAGCCCCATATAGTTAGGAAAATAGATATTCAGTGAGCCTCAAGGAGGCTGCATATAGACTTAAGATCACAAATTGAGATTTGGATCATCATAAATGATGCTACAAAAAGAATGAACCTATGACATAATTTAAAGTGGGAGTATATGGGTCCTTCTCTAGAACTGAAAATTCCTTCACTGATCATTTTTGACCCTGAAAAAAGAGCAACAAAAAGCAACCATCTCCATCTTATTCAATACACTGTGAATTGCAGTCTTTCTCCTCGATTAGGTCAAGGTCAGATCTGAGGTACCTTATGAACTCTATTAGATTTCAAAAACCTTATGTTCTAATGAATGTATTTTAATTGTGTTTTAAAATCATTTAAAAATAATTAAAACTTCCTTGAGTGCTAGAATATTGCAGGACAGGATAGAAATCTGAGAAGGGACTCCCGATTAGATTTAGAAAGCCGCTACCTGTCCAGGTAGAAAATACTAATCCAGAGTACTCAAATTATTGCCCCAGGCACACCTAAATGATAATTTCAACCAGCCCCAATTAGCTTGGCAAGTGGCAAAAATCATGACAGCTGTATTTTAGCAAAATCTCAAGAGTCACAGTTTAAGCACCCTATTCTAATCCAGTAAAAAGCACCTTACTGCATTTTTACCATTCTGACATTCTTCCATGTGGCAATGAAGGCAAACTGTGTTATCCATAAAGAGCCAAGGCAATATCAAACTGCCATACTTTTAGGGAAATGTTGTGAAATAACAAACATATTGTTGTGATATAATAGAATGTATCAGTACAATTAATAGGAGCAAAATCTCACTTTACCTCTTGCTATATTACTGTCAGTGATTACTTGAGTGCCAGTGACACAAAGAAAAACATGAGCCAGTGAACTGACATCCATAAGCTAACAGCTATGCTATGGATGGAGATCTAGCTGTCCAAATCAAGGCTGTCAAGCATGTCCTCATTTAAGGAGCTGTTAATTATTAGTCGAGGGCGATTTTGCAAGAGATTCAAGATATTGTAATCAAGGAAAAATGACAGTAGCCAAATACTTGGCAGTGCTTGCTTTCAGCCTCGGTCAGTATACTCCTATTATGGTCTGTCAGTTTTAATTTATGGCTGACATCAATCATGGCACTAATGCAATTATTAAACTTTGCTTAACAAGGAGTATGTTGTGTCACACCAATATATTTTGATTTCCATCAATGCCTTCAATAAAAGTAAACAATAGTTCAGAAGATTTCATGCAGTAGAGGCAACCTGGACATTCTTCTTAGGTACCCATTCAAGTAGCCATTGATACACTAGTCCTATATAAATTCATCTAACCCTTTCTTAAAGCTATCCAGACTGGTTCTTGTCCCTCATCAGATGAGAAGTAATTTCAAGACTCCTCCTGTATCCCCTAATGTTAGCTTTTAATCTTGAAAGTGAAATTGAATCAAGCCTTTCAAACAGAAAATCATGCAAAAAGCTTTTGGCGATAAGCAGGCATTTGATATTTGCGGAAACACCCCATTAAATTGTTGACACCAGGATAACTTGACTCCTGTCTATTAGCCAGTGTCAAGCTAATACCTTGTAGTATGTTAATGTTTTGATGAAAAGTTCCTTTGTATTGCATTTAACAATTACATGCAGATCCAGCTAGAGTTTTGTGTTTGTAGCAATCCTGAATAGGAGAGTAAATAATTGTTTTTTCAACCTAAACATTCACTTTATGCAGAATTTTCTAAACCCAAGAGACTTTACACTTTGGCTCTTCATGTCCAAGCAGCAAGCATACTTTATATTTCTTTTGAATTTTACAAAAGTTCTGGAAATAGCATCATGCCATTTAAGAAATAAGGGATCAGTTGGAGAAAACAGAAATTCACAAATAACTTCCAGAAATCTGAAGTTAAGGAAAAAAAGAGCAAACAAATGGCAGAATATGTTGCCAATCATGAAATAGAAACTATAGTGAGAGGCATTCTACAAGTCACAGAGACAGAAAGGTGAGTAGACCAGCCAGCCACAAATCAGTGGGTAGCAACTACTGTCAGGGTGTGTGTGCTCTGATATGGAAGTGAATAGAGGCTGCAGTGTAGCAAAATAAAGGAGCTTCATGGCTTCATGCACTTACAAACATCTGTATGGAAGGCACTTTTATTGTCTTTCTGGTAACTGCATTTTTTTCCTGAAGGACTGACTTGAAAAAGCCACGTCTGATAGTTGAAATTCATATCATGCACAGCTACTTCCTTTTTAGAATTTAAGACGAAACATTAACTTGAGCACCTAGCAACGAAGTATGAATGACATTAAAATAGCTTTGCAAAGCTTCCTAATTTTGTTATTAAGGAAGCAACACTGAACATCTTGATTTAATCTGAGCAAAGTATTTGGAGGTGCTGCTGGTTACACAATATTAAAATAAGAAGCACAAAAAACAAATGCCAATCTTGCCTAACTTTCTTTGAAAGCTTATATTCATTACCTACATTCCTTCCTTCTTTCTTTTTCCTCTTTCCTATTTGGGTATTGGCTGTAAGTGAATTACAGTTAGGATATTTCATAAGATCGCAAACAGTTTGCATGGTGTATCAAATTTATGTTTTTAGGAATTTGTTAGAGGAGAAAAGATCAAATGTTGTTATCCATTACTGAGTAATGAATACTTATTCTTTGGAAAACATGTTCTTTAAAGATTAAAGAGATGTTAATGGACATTATTTTGTTTTTGTTAAAAGTAGTGTTGTTTGCACATTTTTTTTTTTTGGCTAAAATGTCATTTGCATACTTTTAAGATGTTTGCAATCTTTTCTGATTGTATCATTGTAATTGTTTAGTCCACAGCTCAAACTTTTAAATAAAAGCCCGCCAGTCAATGCACTGCAGGGAAGGGACTCTGTGCTGTGCTTGCTAGCTACATAAAGATCCCTTCCATCACTAAGATCCCTTATTGATCCCTTCCATCAATAAGAAAACAAAGCAAAAACAGGTCTGAGCGATTCTGATAGTGGATTCAGACGCCCAAACCATGACTGATTCCACAAGTGTATAAATTTCTTTATTATTTTACTTTATATTCCATTAGTTTACTGGCTCTTCCTTACATTGCTCCTTCTAATGAACTGTAGATTGGAGACTTTCAGAAAATATCAGGGAGGGGGGCTAGCTTAGAAGGAAAGATCCTGGAAGAAACCCAAGTAGTAAACCTTGCTCTTACTAGAAAAATTAAGTGTTTATGTAGTCACATAAGCAAGTTTGACCTGACAGTAACTTGATTTTTATTTTAACTACTTACTCCCCACTATGAAAAATGTTGCTATAATTATGCCAAGGACTATAGCACTGTCCTTTTCTTCTGCCCAATGCTATTGTAGTACACTGTACTCTTGATACTCCTAAATTAATCTCTAACAACCACTACCACAATAAGAAATGCAAAGCAGATTTGTCATTTTAAAGTTTATTTTTAAAAACTGTTTTGAAATGTTTCTGAATCAGGTAAATGGACAGGTAAGGAGAACTCAGGGTGTAATGCAGTACTACAATTACTAGGTGCCAATTGCTAATCTTGCGAAACCAAAAAAAAAAAAAAGTAAACTCAATGATAAAATATCAATTACACCAAACTTAACTTTTTTTAATCCAGAAGTTGGGAAGCCCTGCAATCAGTGTCCCAGATTTGGCCTATGGTTTAATGTCCTCCAGCCCTCACCACTTTCCTAATTTTGAGACAGGAAATAGTGGCCCAAAACCAAGTTGCCTCTGTCCTGAAGAAAGGTTCGAAAGGCCAAACAGTTTGACACCAATTGAGACAGCATTCCATGATATTAACTTTCAGAGGACCCGTAACAGACTTTGCCATACTGATAGCTTTCAACACAGAAAAAACACACACCTAGAAGACACTTTCTGAACAAGCAAATGTTGCTTTTGGAAAAAATTAGACAGATAATGTAATCATAGAAATTGGAGTCTTAATTTTTTGGCATTGATCACATCCATATATTAGTGAAGGAAAATGAGGACACTCATTGTGAGTCTGATGACAAATATTTTACTATAAATCATGTGGAGATTGTATTAGCTATTACCTAAAATGCATGTCATTGACTTACAGCTTACTTGTTCATTACTTGAGACAGTACAAAACAGGTTGCAAATTGATGTCTTTGAAAGCCACAAATTAAATATAAGAAATTTATGTATGCACGTGTTAATATGTTTATATTATGTGACATACTATCTTTAACAAGGCTATTGTTGAGACATTTAACTCCATTCCTGCAGCAGCGAATGAAAGGTTAAAATACATTATGGGAATCTGGGAAACTCCTAGGGGTATCACTGCATCAACATGCACCACATTGGCAACCCCAATACAAGACACATAAAATTTATATTTACCATATTTGCAAGCATATACTCATATGACACACAAGACATATCTACAATTTGGAAAGAAATATTTAAGGAAAATAAAAATACAACATAAGCTGATCTTATGAGAATACGTTTTGAGTATTATGCAGTGAGAAATATAGTATTTTAGATGTTTTAATACTGCTTTCAATGCTGCTCCTACACAGAGGCATTTGGAAAAGCAATTTCCCTTTTTCCCACTGTCTAAATTTAAACTGAACATAAATTTAATTTTTAAATTGAATTGTAACAATTACACTGCTCAGAAGTAGTACTCTATACTACCGGATACTCTATATCCAGTTGGCTCTCTGGAGGGGGGTGCTTCTCCAAACAGCTCCATGCTTAGTAACTCCAGCAGCTCTCTCATTTTGGCATGAACAGTACTGACAGCTGTGCTGTGGGACCTGTAGAAAGTCTAATTCAGTGTGAAGCATGGACAGGTCTTCTTCTGCAGCATAATTTTCCACATTATCTACCCCAGTCAACACTAAAAAACCAACCACTTCAATGTGAAGGCACATCTAACACATGTGCCCCAAAATGCCAAATTCAGGCACGTGTGTCCAAACATCCTGAAAGTTGACTATAAACTGTGTTGAAATAGAAGTCTAGAAGCATCCCCATTCCAAAATCCCAAAAGCAACACACTGAAAAAAAAATAACACACAAAAGTGGTGGGTAAAAGAGGAAAAACCATTCATGCCAAGAAGATCTGGTTAAAAAAAGCTTATCTTTAATAGGTACCTAAAAGATGTAAATTAGGCATCATGAGGAATACCATTCTAAAAGAGAGGAATCACTAACAAGGATGTGGGTGACCACTGGATGATGCATCCATATGCTAGTAATTTGTTCTTCTATATTTGTATATTCCAGAATAAAGCATGGATATTCTGGAATATGCATGTTTTATTCTGGAATATCCAGATATAGTGAAATAAGTACATGATGATATTCATAATCTAAAATGGAATCCAATAAAATGGAATCCAGATCAAGGTCATATTAAAAAAATCTTCACTGCCAATCTATGGGAGGGGCTTCTGAAATGAAGACATGTTCTCAGGATAAACCAAGATGTTTTGGATGTTAAAGGAAGGATAGGGAAAGCAAAATATTGTTGGACTACAGACCCCATAATTCCTTGGAGGGCTAGATGCAAGTGATGACAACAACTCTCCATTTTGAATAGCTGTTGGGAAAAGGGAGTTTCAACAACTGTAGCATCGGGCCCATAGATACTTATGTCTCCCAAACAAAAAGAAAAGTTATGGATCATCACAGTAGTCAGGCTCTTTCTACTGATTTATCATTAAGAAAACTTGTAATTCTGAATGTATACATTGTCCTAAGAGAAATATAATCTAAGAGAATCCATTAGAGATCCTACAACAACAGCATACACCATACATATAGGATTACATTTGGCCCCACTGACAGAAATCTCTTTTGCTATTACCGATTGTTCTCTCTGGATACAGTTCAGCACACGTCCAGCATGATCAAAGCAATGTTCCCAAAACTGAATCCAAAAGGAAAGGGCATTGCTCCAGCAGCACTTATCAGCTAAATAGCATGCCTGAAATTCTATATACTAATCAAAGCACTGTGTAAGCAGAAAAGACCATACAAAGCACAACAGAAGCCATATAGTAATCACTGCAAACTTATAAAGGTGGCAAATGCAAACTGCATTAGACTACAGAGCAAGTGTATATTTCTGATTGAAAGTTTTACTTTACTAACCCCCACGGATGAAAAGACTGTGACCTCCAGGATATTTTAGGACTACAGTTTCTACCATACCTGAACTTTGTCCATACTGACTAGAATTCATCTGTGTCCCATATATATGCAACAGAAATAATAATAATGACAACATATTTTATCTTAATAAGGCTCTGAAAAACAGACGTGTATGTTTTCAAATTCACTTCTAAACTTTTGCCCCATCCCATAAAGGATAACAAAACTTTGCATAATATAAAGTGTATGCAAAGAAAATCCTGCTCACATGAATAACATATTTTTTTAAAAAAATACAATAAAGAATTGCTTTTTTAAAAAAGGACCAGCATAAGAAAACAAGTATGGGGCATTGCTGCACTGGGTCTTATTCTGGAATAGGAACCTGCCATGTACATGCTCATGTGGATTACAGAAAGCCCTGCCTGTGACCTGCTGTAATTTCCTAGCACACAGGTAACAAGCCTCCGTTAGGATATAATTCAAAACAAGGCCCAGTGCAGAAAGAGCCATAGAAAAGTTTAAAGATGCAACTAAGAACTAAGAAAGTGGCAGCATGCTTCATACCTCCCACATGAAAGATTAACATCTGTAAACTACAACTTAGAAGTCACCTCCAGAAAACAGCAAGTACTTTGATCATAAAGCATTTTAATTGCATAGACATTGAATGAATAACAATGAGAGACAGAGGGTGCTCTCCAGACACACCTCTTGCTCTGCCTTAAATGCAAAGTTCCTTATAGTCCTCCAAACTAAAGACCAGAAGCTTCACACTTCTGGCTGAGCTGCTTCCCATCTGCCACATGGCAAGCTCTATCAGAGGCAGTAGGAGTGAAGTAAGTACCCCTTAGAGTGTAGTAAAAAGATGCTGGTTATTCAGAATCTTTTTACTTTGCATGGCAAAGGGATCCTGCACTCTACCTGTGGCAGAACGGAAGCAGCAAACTTGCTTCACTGCTTCCACCCCTGTCTGGAGGCACTCAGAATCTAAGGGGGAGAATCTCTCTTTAATTGACTAATGAATTAATTTAAGTAAAAAAAACAACTGGAAACCATCTATTTATTATATTCTAATTCTTTTCAAAGCACCTAAAGCATTTCAGGAAAAACACATATCAACTGAATGAATGCAGTAACTATAAACATTCTTTATATATACTGTAACGCCTATGTATCACGTTCTGGAAACGTGATCTACCACTTGGCTCAGGGAAGTTCTTGGCAACAGCTGGGGAGCTGCTGCGATTCACCGGCTTTGTTCCGAAAGATTTTCCCAGGCTTCAACCGGCTTGATCCTGGAGACCAGCCACGATGGCTGACCCGAATAGACTAGAAAATTGGGGAAAGAAATAAAGAGGCTGGAGACAAGAGTCAGGAAGAAATCAAGAGTGTTTTAATCTTGCCAGGGGGGTTTATACAGCCAAAGAAGGGACGTGGGGGAAATGACATCAAGGCAGCATCTAGGGAGGTGATCAGAGCAAGTCTAGGGCCATACAGGTCAGGTGTCCTTGTGATTTCACATCCTCTTGTCTGTGGCGGGAAAAATATGCAGCCAGAAGAGAAGGAACAGCTGTAGTTTTTTTCCCACATGGGTTAGAATCACCATTATACTGACCGGCATTGGCATGGACTGAAAAGAATTCAGCACCTTGGACAGTGCCACGTGTGTAATGCAAGTCTATGGAGAGAAAAATTCCTGGCGCTTTTTATTCTCAGGGCTTATTTGACCCCACAAGAGGTCTGATGAATAAGGTGAGGGCTGAGAAGGAACGCAGGAGAGGGAGGCTGTGCAGCCTAGTGGTTACTACACCTATGTGTGGAAATTCACATATATGTTCATCTGTCTGCATGTCCAAAACCTGTAATGAAACTCTGTGTCAACAGAAATCTAAACAAATGAAAAATTACTATACTAACAATCACATAACTCTAATACCTACTCTTCTCAAAGTGTTCCATGCTAAAGATAAACCAGTGCTTTTTTATGGTGAAGAAACCTAGAGATTTTCATAGATGCATACAATAATGAGTATGTTGTCCACCCTCTGCAGACTCTTCCATATGTGTCCATATAGGAGCTTTAAAGTAAATAAGTTGTTTAAGCTGAAAGGCATTATAAAAGGTAGATAACTGGGAATGTCCCAATCACCTTGATTGGTGTGGCAATACAAGAGAATTCTGGCAATATGTGATGTCTTTCCATGAAGAATAATCTTCAGGTGGTGCTTTGCAAGCTCTTGAGCAAGTCTTGAGATGGTGGATATGGGAACACTTGGAAAATAAAAGTTGGTCGGAGGAAGCTCATCATGCAAACAGTTGCTATATTTCCAGAAAAAGACCTTTTTTAAAATGCTGTGCTGTAAATTCAGCCTTGATCTTCTGTCTGGTGGAAAGGCAGGACACCCTGACTGTTTTTGTAACATCTTTGTAAAACGTGATGCCCAAATATTTCAGGCTCTTCTTGTTCACATCAAAGGAAGATAATTCTTGAAGTTCCAAACTGAGTTGCATAAAAAACTGCCAGCATAAGAGGTGCATCTCCCAAAAAGAGATATCACCTGGACAAGTGTCCAGACACTAAAAAGGGAACTCAGGTGCCAGATAACCCACCTGGCAGAGGAGAAACCTGGGGTAATAGTCTTTAAATGAGCTGAAGTAAACAGAGGCAGTGTCTTGAGGTTCAGTGTAGTGATTTGAGATTTTCCTGCTTTCAAGATGCCCACCAACTGACACTGTTTAATCTAGCCCCTTCTCACTGTACTTTTTAGCTTGCAAGGGGCATCTAGTCTAGTTAAGCAAATGAGAGTAGATGCTGAATGTGTTGAGGAGTGATTAAACTACAAACAAATAAGAGGTATAATGTAGGATACATTGCTCTAGGAATTTTTACAATAAGCATAATTTGTTAAAGTTAATCCCCCCCTTCCCTTTGGAAGCCACAAAAACAATGCACTGACCTCCATTCCTGCCCTGTGGGGCCTAGAATCCACCCTAAAATCAAAGAGCAGAAAGCTACAAGGCAAAACCAAATCCAAAGAAGGAAGGTGAAAGGCAACATGACCAAATACGGACAGCCTCTGTTTCCTCACTTATCCACCCACGAACTACTAATAATACATATAAAGCTCCAAGGTAACTCCACCAGCAGCATATGAAAAGTGAAAAAATAGTATGAAGACTCCAAGCCACTCACTGGTTCTCTATAATAAGTACCTGAGAACGTAAAACAGGTGTCAGCTGGCATCTGCTGCTGAAGAAATAAGGAGGAAAAGGAAAAAGACAAAATGCCAACCATACTTGATGTAGAACAATTGCCAGATCAGAAAAGGAAGACAGGCTAGCCAGCACAAAGAGTTGCATCATAAAGAAGGTAAAAGACTCTTTTTGCAGGTTAAACACGCCATTTTGCAAATCTCTACTGGTCTCTCTCTCTCTCTCTCTCTCTGGGTACAGACTGCTAAGGAAGGAATGATGGTGCCCCTGGTAAAATTCGGAGAAAAATGAGTTGCAAGTAATTTGTATGGGTTATGGATGAAGAATCTTTAGTTTAGTCCTCTGGTCAAAGAATCCCCTTTTCACCAGACTAAGGAGGCTTATAAAGGGTGATACTTAAAATATGAAAGTACTTCTGATAATTAGCTATGAATTAAACTATTTTTTTCATTCAAAGTGTCAAGGACCTATTTTCTCTCATTTTTCAATTCAGCTCCTACTAGTGCTACTTTGTTTCCACTAATATATAAAACATTAGGGTATTTTTCCACTGTCACTAGAAGTACCCATTAAGCACCCATTAATGAGTACAAAAATGCCATTACGTACCCATTAGTGGGTACTTAATGGGTACTTTTAGTGACAGTGGAAAAACACCCTTAGTTTCATTTCAGTTGTAGAGGTACATAATAATAATAATAATAATAATAATAATAATAATAATAATAATAATAATAATAATAATAATAATAATAATAATAATAATAATAATAATAATAATAATGATAATGATAATGATAATGATAATGATAATGATAATGATAATGATAATGATACTTTTTGGGTAGCTAAAAACAGTTAGATGCTTTGCAGTAGCACAAAGCCCTCTCCTACCTGGATATGATACTCCACTGTCAGAAATACAAGATCATACAAATTAATGGAGTTTATACATATCTAATTTCAGTAAATCAATGAAGGTATTGTGCCCTTCTGCAATCAAATTATCAGCCATCTGATGTAGCTGAATAAGGCAGAAAGGCACCTTGTCCAAACTGAATACTGCCTCTGTGCGCCACAGCCATGCAAGAGGCACTGGAATGCGTAGAAGATAGTCAAACTATTCCTTCATAATGAAAGGAGTGTTCCTCACTTGCGTCTCAGGTGTAGGTGAAACCAAGAGAACACAGAGAGACATCTGAACACCTGAAGAACACCTGTTCCCAAATTACTGGATTACTTAGCACTTTCTTTACTTTTTTTCAAACAGAAACTTTCTTTTACCGGTGCTTTGAAACTTCTTTCATCAGCCCTTTAAATAGCTTAATTTTTACTGAAATGGAACTCTATGGGCTCGAGACAGTAAACAGCACCTGTGTAGTCAATGTTGTAACAGCTTTCACTAGTAGCTGTAATTCTAAATGTTCAAATGACCCTGATAGATCAGATATTAATGAGCCACAAATGTGCCTGAACATATATGCTTGATTTGCATTTGTAACTTTAAGGGTGTGGCTGTAGCTCAGCGGTAGAGCAATTGCCTTGAAAACAGATGGTCTTAAATCCAACCCCTTACATTTTCATGGAAAAAATATTGGCAAATCACTTCTGCTTCTGCCAAGAAAACTGCATGAATGTATCTACTGACTCAACAGTACCAAGCACCAACATGAAGTTGTTTTCAGTTCCTCGGGGAATATAGTTATGGCATAGAAAGAAAGGAGGAAGGGAGGGAGGAAGGTGCCAAAACAGATTATACTGGAACACTGTTTGCTTCAAATGAGGGAGTGGGGTGTTCAGAAAGGTAAGAGTTTAAACTTCTGGTTTGGAGGGAAAGCTTGAGTTTGAAATGTTTTTGCCCCTCTTGGTGCATATGAGCACATTCGAGTTCAAACTGAACACCCTACCTGTTCAAAATGGAAGTCTGAGTTCAAATATAAACAGAGGGTGTTCAGTTCAAACTGATCGGCCAATTTTAAATTTGTGCATACTTCTAATAAAAAATTAACTGTTTAAAATGTAACAATGGCAATAATCAGTGGCAGAGTTTGCATGTAGAACAACCTAGGAATCAGATGAATTTATTCTCCATGACTGGTAAAAAATTGAATGGTTACCTAGTAGATGGAGCTTGTTTTTGTATAGTAATGAGCAGACCTCTAATTTCATTTCCCTTTCCATTTATGAACAAGCTGTGTCTAGGATTGAATGAAACATTTTGCTAGTGCTCCATAGGATAACATTGGACATATGTAGATTGTCTTGACCCAGGAGGAAGGTAGGTAGAGTTAGTTTAGGTTGTATAAGGATAGTGGTAGAGACCAGTGAATGGGTGCGTGGCATTTGGAATCCAAGGAAGGAGGGGTTAGCTGGGTTAGGGGCCAGCCAATCAATGGACCCTTTAAAAGCTCATGCCATTAGAGCATAACTGTTCTTGCGTTTGCATTCCTCCAGGGAGATGCTGGAGGTTGAATCTGGGACCTTCTACATCAGCGGTTCTCAACCTTCCTAATGCCGCGACCCCTTAATGGAGTTCCTCATGTTGTGGAGACCCCCAACCATGGGGGTGAAGCAGCTGGGATCTGGGAAGGGCAGCGGCAGACTTGTCGTGACCCCTCTGAAAGGGTAGTTCGACCCCCAAAGGGGTCCCGACCCCAGGTTGAGAACCACTGTTTTCAGAGCTCCCACTATCAGCAGAGATCGCACAAGGAAACAGTTGAGCTCCTCTGCAAATCACTTGACCGTGAAGAATTTGTCCATTAATTGCAGAGGTCATAAAGCCAGCACCCATAAAACCGATTCAACTGCAGTTTAATTTGTTAAGCACTGTCTTCACATGACTGGATTTCTACTTTGCTGGCAAGCGTACAAGTACAGATCACTAACAACACAAAGTATTAGCATGATACAGCTTGAGAAAAATGGGAAGTCTGGATGTGATCTTAATTAACAGAGGTCTGTATGAATTTCAGCAAAAAGCACCCTGTAGTACCAAATTCTCAGGATTTCACTGCTTAACTATATACTGGTTGAACGGCAAGATAATATATACTAGTATCCACAACTTACTGCCTCCCCCAAATAAAAAAAATAAATACATCTCCTGTTCCTCCTCGCCATTGCTTATGCTGGCTAGGATTATTCAACAAAGAAATTAGTCTTGAATAACAAGAAACCTTTTAGAACCTGGGTAACATTTATGCTACTGTTAATGTTTCTGCTAAACCTTCTCAACCAAATGTTACAACAGTGATCAAACCTATCTGCATTAAATACTTAACAATCCATTCTATGTGTACCACTGTGACAATTAAAATAGCATTTCCAGCCCTTCACCAAATGTCCGTAAAAGTATTAGATGACCACAGTATTTTTTTACTGTTAATGAGCATTTCTCTCTTACAGTTGAATGCAAAAAGTACAGTAGTAGTATTTTGTATGGAACTTGTTTACATTAACCTTATGGTTGAATTGCAAAGATTAGCAAAATGCAGTTTGGGGAGTGCTGTAGCATTTATGGTTACCAAAGGTTTGTGCAGCAGGTGATGTAAATAGCTGCCTAAAGTCCTAGAGATCTGCCATGAATCAAACAAAGATTCATCCCAGGAGACTTATGGAATCTGAGTGATTCCTGAATACTCTGGGGGATTTTCCAGTTGGCATGACTGGCACTCCTGGCGAAGCCATGGTTTCTCTCTGGAATCAGGAGATGAGCAGGGCTATTAACATGATTGCTCCCAAGTGCCCTTGGCGTGCTTGTAGAGCCCGAAAAGCTCCTTGGTATTCCATGGAGCTACGGGCCATGAAACAGGAAGATCAACAGCTAAAGCACAGATAGCGTAAATCCAGCTGTGAGTCTGACCAGACACAGGTTAGAGCACATTATCACGCCTACCAGGTGGCGGTGACGGTGGCGAAAAAGGGGTGCTTTTTCTGCCACCACTGCATCCTCAAGTAGCCATCCAGCAGAGCTCTTTAGAGTGGTAAATGGCCTGATAAAAATCAAGCTCAAAGAACCATGAGCCAGAGCCAAGTAATATCTGCTGTGACAAATTTGTGAAGCACTTTGAGGAGAAAGTTGCTCCAATTCATAGGGGATTAGATGTCACAATTGGACATAGTCCAACCGAGGTGTCCAGACAACTGTTTGGTCCAGTTTGCTTGAGTCAGTTTAAATTAATGCGGCCTGAGGATGTGGACAAGCTGTTTGTGGGGGTGTGGCCGACAACATGCTCTCTAGATCCTTGCCCTTCCTGGTTGATAAAGGCTAGCTAACAAGGTATGACCAGGTGGATCCAGGAAGTAGTGAACACCTTTCTGAGGAAGGGGATAGTCCCACAACCCCTGAAACAGGCTCTGGTGTACCCCCTCCTAGAGAGGGCCTCCCTGGATCTGGAAGACTTAAACAACTATCACCCAGTGGCTAACATACCTTTTCTAGGCAAGGTTCTGGAGAGGGCCATCTCTGTTCAACAGCAGGCATGCTTGGAAGAAGCTATCTAGACCCATTTCAATCTGGCTTCAGACCTGGTTATGGCACAGAAACTGCCTTGGTTGCTGGACCTTTGGGAGAATGACAGGGGGAATGCTACTCTGTTGGCTCTTCTGCAGTCCTTGGCATTGGTTCCGCACTTATCTCCAGAGCCAAGCTCAGACAGTGGCTGTGAGAGATACTGATTCAACAGCCTGGGAACTCACCTGTGGGGTTCCCCAGGGGTCTATCTTACCTCCCATGCTATTTAAAATCTACATGAAGCCGCTGGGAGAGGTCATCAGGAGATTTGGAGTGAGCTGTCAACAATTCCCAGGTGATACCCAGCTCCATCTCTCTGTGCCATCTGAATTAGGAGAGGTGGTCGAAGTGCTTGACAGGTGTCTGGAGGTGGTAATTGGCTGGATGAGGGTCAATAAATTGAAGCTGATTCGGGACAAGACAGAGGTGCTGTGTGTCACAGGGTCCGTGCAATTGGGAGACAACCTGTCCTTGATGGGGTTGCAATGCCCTGGAAAGGACAGGTGCGAAATTTGGGGGTACACCTGGACTCCACACTAACACTTGAAGCTCAGGTGGAGGCTATGGCCAGGAGTGCCTGCTTCCAACTGCGGATGGTGTGTCAACTGAAGCCTTTTTTGGACAGAGACGACTTGGCCACAGTTACCCATGCTCTGGTAACCTCTAGACTGGACTACTGTAATGCACTCTACATGGCCTTGAAGACGGTTTGGAAGTTGCAGCTAGTACAAAATGCAGCTGCCAGGATGCTGACTGGAACAACTAGCCGGATGCACATCATGCCGGTCTTAAAAGAGTTGCACTGGCTGCCAATTCACTACCGAGCCCAATTCAAGGTGTTAACTCTGACTTACAAGGCCCTAAACGTCTTGGGCCCCAAATATCTAAAGGAATGCCTTCTCCTATACCGACCTGCCTATGCCTTGAGATCTGGAGGCAAGGCCCTCCCAGTTGTCCCATACCCTCAATAGTGAAGCAGGTGGGCATCCGGGAAAGGGCCTTTTCGGTAGTGGCCCACAGAATAGTCTCCCCCTCGAGGTGTGTCATGCCCCTTCTCTGTATATATTTAGGAAGGTGGTAAAGACGCACCTTTCTGCTCTGGCCTTTGGCTAATGTGACCACCACTACCACCACCCCACTGTAGCTATTAGTATTTTAATATTTAGAATACTTTTTTAAAAATATGCTGGAGTTTTCATTAGTTTGTCTACTTGTTTGCTTTTAAGTGTTTTTATGGATTTTATTGTTTTAACCTGCTGTTTTAAAACTTGTAACCTGCCCTGAGACCTATGGGTATAGGGCAGGATATAAATATAAATAGTAAATAAATACCAAAGTAGACAAATAGAGCTAGTACTAGGCAGCTTCCTGTGTTTCTGTGTCTTAAAATATAAATATGGAGCACATTTATACCACAATTCTATAGATACACAGGACACTGAATCTTCCATATAACACTTAACTGAGGAGGCTTTTGGGGGGTTTTACAGAATTGTTTACAGTTAACTCCACCGCCAGTCTTAAAAAACAGAGACAGTGGATGATGCTGGCTATGTGGTACTACTGTATGGTACATTTGTGGGCTGTAAAAGCTACCACCATATGAAACAAGTTGGAATTAAACCCCTGGCTGAGAATATTTTTAACGTTGCTCAGCCTTTTGTGGGCTTTAATGCACTTCATTCTTTCCTCTTCCAAAACATGATCTTTAAAGAGGCCTTCCCATTAGATCTAGAAATTTTGATGACTCCCTGTTCTATTTTCTAAAGAACTCTTAGGGAAACATCTAGGAAGAGAAGGTTTAAATTTACAGAGCAAGTGATTTTGGTCTTCAGAATTCTTAAAATCTGATCCAACCCTATCATTCTGTGATTCTATAGACCTAATTAAATGTACAAATCCAGGGGTTCAAAATACACTAATAGATTGTGAAATTGAAACACACCTGTCATACTGTAGCACACCTACACAGTGTGACAACCAAGCACATCCATTTTGTGATTCCAGAGAAATCATAGTAAATAGCTTTTGTACCACTAGGACTTACTACTCAGATCTAAACCATGGCTTTGGATTAATGCCTCTTAGCCAAAGCCACCTGGAAAAGTAGTACATAAATGTAATAAAATCAAATAAAAAATTATTTTAAAAAATTATTCCTGCAAAACTGGATCCTCTCAATTCTCCCACACTAAGAAATTATCTCATGGTATTCTCGTAATTCTCATATAGCTGTTTTCTTACACATAATTATATCTACATTTCTCCTTTTCGTTTAAACAAATCTTCCAAGTTTTTGTATAATATAAAGGCGACATGAAACATGACTGGGAACAAGGAAAATACAGTTACATTTTAAAGTGTGCTAAAATATATTTCAAGCAAAAGACAGTACTAAAGGACTCTTCACAAGGCAAAGGCATAATATTGGTTCAGTGAAAGACATAATAAATTCAAGCTTTTAACAAGTTCAACAAAAGCAATAGCTGACAATGACAATCATGAGCAACATGAGGATAACATTTCAAAAATTTCCCAAATAATCAAAGATGTTTATAATCAATGACTATAAACACAATTAAAAAACACTCAATCAAAATAAATTTCAAACAGCCATCAATATGAGTTATAAAATCTCAGCAACTATACACTATATGATAGGAAAACTACAGAAAAAGGAACACTTGATGTTTTTTAAAGGCATCTCTACAATGCCTTCAAGGTAGTTTCCAGCATACAGGAAGACTTGTATGCCTGCAACCGGAAAGGTCAGAAATGCCAGACTAGTTGGTATTATGGGCACATTTAAAAGCTTGAGAATAATCTGTGGGTACCACCCATTCTAGTTTTTATGCCCCACAGATCTTTCAGCTTCCTCTCTTTAGCTTTGTTAATTTTTCAGTGGGGAAAAGGTAACTGCTTTGTCCTCTGATAATCAAGGTTGCTGGGGAGGCACAGAAACTTTGTGGGCATTGGGGAAAGCAAAAAGAGAGCCATTGGGGTCTATAATATTGATGAATGCTGATTTAGGGCTGTAAAAGATCCAAAAGCACTAGTTTTTTAAAGATAATGAACAAACTAGTAGTACATCAGCTCTTTTTCAGAAGAAACCCCCTCTGATCCTGTTAACTCTTTTTTTGTACTTTAGAAATTTCAGCAGGGTGATCCTGGGCAGATGTCAGCATGGCTACTGTGTGGCCATCTTTGAAGCTTTGTGTTGGTGTTCCTGCTTGCATATCTCATTGATTCTGCTTCTTCTTTTCTGTCCATATAAACTCATAATTGTGGGGAAATAATTAGAACCAGTGCTGTCTCAAGGCCACTTGAAGCCTGAAAGAAAATGGAAAGTTAACTTGGATGTTTGACTTAAGGACCACCCATGCCAACATGAGTGGGAATGTGCTGAGGGACCTATGTGTGCGCTGGTGCTGTTTTCTGCCTCCTCTTTTATCTGTAAGTGCAGACATGCTGCTGCAAAGACAAGCCTCCTTGTTTGTGGATCTGGGACTGTGAATGGCGATTTTAACAGCAGAGCACGTTCACATGAAGGTAAACAGACTAACTGAGCTTGCGGCCTCAAAATGTAAGACAGCAACTAAATTACTGAGAATTTCTTTTGACTTATGATACTGTCAATTCTTCAGCTCCATGAGTCATAACGATAATTATGCAGCTGTTTACATTATGAATATGCACACCGAACATACTAAATTACCATTTATCATCTGTGTCACAGCCAGCTAGGTACCCACAGTCACTGATGAACACTCTGCTAATCTTAGGGAGGTTTGGAAGTGACAACATTTAGATTGAAGCTTATTCCACAGCTTTACGGGGAAAGCAACTCTGGGCTGTTTCTTGTTCGCCGGCCTTACCCTTACTGAAGAAATCCTGCTTACTCTTCCACTCTGCTGATTAAAGTTGTTTCATTTGGCATATTAATGTGCTTGATCTTAGGATGTGGTCAAAAGCCCTAGATACACAAGTATAATAAAGAAATGTTGAAAGTACCAGAATTCCCGTCAGAGATGGGACAGCTTTCTTTGACTTACTTGAGCTGCCACATGTGTCTGTGACAATCCCAATTAGGCCCAGGATATGTGGGTGAAATCTCACAATGATGCCTGGGGGAAAATCAACTCAGAGCACTTATCTTGTCTGGATGTTTGCTTGCATGATCATCTTGGGAATACCCACCACACATGTCCAGGGCCAAACAAAGCTGGAAATGGTAGTTGCACATGTTCACAGGGTGGTGATCATGCACTCCTGATTTTTACATCATCAAAATACCCAGATGCACATGTTGTGCCATTTTGGGAGCCAGTGTTCACAACAGTACATACTTCCTGCCATCTGGGCAACAGGCAATAATTCCAAAGGCACCGTACTCAGAATATCACTAAATAGCAAATTAAGTTGCTAATGTCTGGAAGCAGCTTTGTACTACTGTTCTGCCTGAGGAGCACTGGAGTTCTTAGCAGAAGCAAGTCTCCTTGTTTGCCACTCATTATAAGATACAGCACTTGAAAGGTGTTGGGAGTATCAAATCTTAAAGCAATGGTAGTCTACAGGAAAATGGGTTTAGGGGAACATGCCAGTAACTATTATCTTTTTCCATCATAGGCTTCCATTATTTTAGGGGAAATAAAACTTTGGGGAAAGGGGGCATAGTCAGCAGCAAGGTCAAAAGGGCTGAGTCTGCTTCCATGCATGACTTCAAGTCAGATTTTTGGTCAGAGAGGGGGCATGAATGCAACAGCTGTTCTGCCAATGCTGCAGTGGCAGGTCATCCTGGGAGGAAGGTACAAGGAAGGAGCAGCAGCAGCAGCAGCAGCAGCAGCCAATCTCTTTCTGAAGGCAGGAAGGACTGGAATGAACCCTTGGACAGGATTTTCAATCCTCGCAAAACTAGTGAAAAAAAGCCACTCTTTGATGTTGAGTCACGGATATATGAATTCTGTTACATGGTATAATCCACAAACAACATAAACCTGCAAGAAAACTAGCAACTAATACAGTTTACTGTACAGTCAGCTTTCTTTACTTACAAGTTTCAAGAACTTTGTGAATTTCAAAATTATGAATACTAAACCATTGTACTTATGGGGAAATGGAGACTCAGGAGTCACATCTGATTATAAGGAGAAAATGGGATAAAAACCCCACACAGCTTCCTCCCAATGCCTCCCAAACAGATGATCTGACCTTCCAAGTGCCTCAAGCTTTCTCAGAAGGGCCAAAATCAGCAGTGGAAGAACTTACAACTGACCGAAGCAGTGCTAAAATGTGGACAGTATCCACATGCATTAAAAAATAGTTTAAAAGCAGTTTGGAGGGGTGGAGAGCACAGAAAACTGCCCCATCTTGGGCAGGAGAATAATTCTGAAGGCCAGAAAACACATGTACAAGGTTGACTACAGATGGGACAGAAACACTAGCATATGTCAAAACTGCCTAGCTCTCACATTCTTTTGAAATACATATGGATATAATTTCATTTCTACCTCAACTGAAAAACCCAGTGCCAGTAGCCAAGGAAAACTCACAAATAAGTTAGCAGGATGGTGGCCATCCATACAGTTGTGCAGTCGTGGATAAATGAAACTTGCAGCTATTAAAGGGATAAGTGCAAGAACAAATTCTGTTTACTCATACCCCAAACAACACATAGTCGATTGTATGAAGAAACACAAACAGGAAGCTGAAACCAGAAGTCCCAAAATTTTCCTTAACCACAAAGACAGGGAATGTGGAAGGAAGAGGCAACCAAGAGAGCAACATGTAGGCTCAAATATGAGTTGGTTTAAAGGCCTTTACTGAAACAAAAGCAATGTGGTTAGGGAAAATTACTCCCTTTTACCTAGTTTGCTTTGCTTAAAAAGAAAAAAAAGTGGAGAGGGGAGGCTTGGTAAGAAATTTGGGGGAAATAGAGGTGTAAGCATGCTTCTTTTTGAGCAACAGGGCTTACTTTTTGTTTCTAGAGGTCCTTATTTTCCCTTCCCCCAGTAATTTATAGCTCTGCTACACATATGTTGCATCAATGCTGGTCTCAGCATAATTCCTCTGATTTTTTTCACATCTGCATAAAACTAAATTCAAGCCTGCTTCTGTACACACTTTGATGTCATAAAGCTTCCAAGGATTTCTGCCAACTGCATCAAAAGACTATCCAGCAATGCACTTGATAAGCATGTTGAATTAAAAATTCACAGATCCTTTGGATATTAAAAAAGATAAAAGGTCCTTCTGACTCTTTGGACACACCCATGCAGTTTTCTTGGCAAGGATATGAAAGTGATTATCCATAGCCTTCGTCTGGGGGAATGCCAGGTGTTAAGACTTTCTGTAGTCACAGAAGATACTATGCCAATGATCTTCAGCTACTGTTGGTTAATGCTCACTAGGGGTGTTTTTCCACTGTCACTAGAAGTACCCATTAATGGGTACAAAAATGCCATTACGTACCCATTAATGGGTACTTAATGGGTACTTTTAGTGACAGTGGAAAAACACCCTAGAATGCCCAACTGTGAACTGGACTGTGTGTAAAGGAGAAAATGAGAGCAGAGTTAAACTTCTACAAAGTTGGTGGTAGAAACCAAATCCCATGCCACAGTTTACCCTTGTGGGCAAGCTATCCCAGCTAAAGTTACTTCCACATACATGTTTAGTGCCATGACATAATTCAGTCAGCCGGTGGCACTGGGTTGAGTGCTGCCTCACTGGGAAACCTTCAATGCCAGAAAGACTCACATCTTCTAAGATGAGAAATGATTTGTTTGACGCTAAACAAGATCTTGAACAAGGCAGCGCATCACTTGTTCAAAGGATCAGCCTTTTAAACCATGAAGAATTCCTGCTGTTTCTAAATCAACAGCTTACCTTGCTGGACTCAGAGAGTGACCTGTCAAGGGATCTACAGTGTTGTGAGGCAAGAAGAGCTTATGGAAAAATGCAAATTAAAAAAAAAATCTGAGCTAGAATAGGTAACATGACAGCAATTCCATCTAATCAAGGATCAGAGCTGCTCATTCAAACACTTCTGTTCACATGCTTCTACAACTTAATTTACAGCACTAAACTATTTGGGCTAGTACAGCAAGGAGAAGAAAGGTCCTTGCCCAAGGAGTTGTGTCAGTGGAGCTTAGTTCTGGCAGCACAAGTGAAATCACCTACTTTCTTTCTGGTTAAGATGGTGTCTGATAAGGTCATTTGCTGTACTGAACCATACCCTACTTCACACTTACAGGACAGACTTTGGCCCCTTCTGATGCTAATCCCATCTCAAAAGAGTCCACAAGAGAGCCACTGCACCATCACCAATCTGGATCCTCTGGTTGCCTGTTAGCTTAGTAACTGTGAGTTACTGAGGCTTACCATGAGCTACTGAGTTACGGACTACAATCCTATATTGCAAATTACGTACCAGAATGGCCAAATTTGAGAATATGCCAATTTCACAAGCAATAACACCTCTGAGAGCAAGAGCTGTGATCAAACATTTACTCATGTGTACTCTAGCTTGGAGCTAGCAAAAAGATGTATGAAAGTCTACACACGTTTTGCATTAGGGATTATTGTAACACCCCATGTTGGAAGATCAGCATGCAAAGCTGCCTATCACAGGAATACCTCTATTCTCCCCAGCCCTATGTGTGTTTCTGCACCCAAAGTATCCAGTTCAGTGTTCTACGTTCATCAAAACCCTCTTCAGCCAACTAACCTTCTCAAGCATAAAATCCACAAGAAGCTTTCCAGGAATGGAATAAGTGCTTTAGTTTAAGGGGATGCCATGGAAATAAGGAGGGGGAAAATGGAAGAACATTCCATTGTAATGCTTCCCACATGAAGAACAAATATGGAATGCATTACGGCTGACCCGCTAGCTATGAGGGGTTACCACAGCAAGCCTTAAAATGTTACAAGCCAGGAATCAATGCAAAATGTTGCCCCTGTATGTCCAGAAGGCTGTGTGAAAACACCAACAGGTGCAAACAACTTTTTTTTTAACATAAGAACTACTTTAGATATATTAGAGCTACTTTGGGTATAACTAGGTTGTGATCAGACAGAAAAAACAGCACCTCTGAGGACTTAAAGAAGGTTCTGAGGTAGGATAGTTCACACATCAGTCTGCCCTCCCCCCGCCCCCCCCCCCCCCCGGCAAAAATTCTGTGTCAGAAAAGCTGGATTAGAGAAGGGTTGGGAACATGAGGACTACACACTGTGTCTCTGAGGTGCATCTAAGTTGCCCCTTTTGTTATATCTGAACACAGCCTTAAAATGAACCACCCAAACAAATCATATTTCAATTGCCTCTTGACATTAAGGTTTTGCACTGAGTAATTTTAAGCAGATGAAGAGACCCCTTGAACCCTCTGCAGACCATTTCCAGACTGTTCCAGTCATTAGGTTTTAAGCAAGTTTTTAAAATCAAAGCATTGCATTTCTATAAAGTGTTACCCAGAACAGATAACATTTTCCAAGGAACTTGTCCAAACACAATCCCGGATATAAGGATTTTTAAAAATGGTGAACAAGAAAGAACTGATCTCAGTTATTTCATATCTGGAGTTCTTCATCAGAGAAATTTGAACTGATGGTCTTCAATTCCCCAAGGTTACAATTCAACTTAATAATAATAATAATAATAATATTTATTTGTATACCGCCCTGTGGCAACCCAATCCGGGCGGTTAACAACAATAAATATAATAAAAACATCATATAAAAATAAAACATTATAGTCCCTCCCCCCCTTAAAAGTATATTAAACAATACAACAAATTAAAATACAATATCAAAAACTATAAAACATAATTAAACAGACCAATAGCCCCAGTGTCCCTCTAAGATCCTCGACCATCACTAAAGATGAGGCTACGGGAGGAGTGAGGGGGTCAGAGAGCCCGAGCAGGAATGATTAATCTGGAAAAGTTAATCTGGAAAGGCCTGCCGGAAGAGATCCGTCTTGACAGCTTTTTTAAAGCTGTCTAATGATGTCAACTGACGGATCTCATCCAGCAGGTCGTTCCAGAGTTTGGGGGCGACAACAGAGAACGCCCTCTGGGAGGTCGCCACAAGCCTGGATTTTAAAGGCTGAAGTAAGTTCCTCCCAGAGGAGCGGAGAGCGCGGGGAGGATTGTACGGGAGAAGGCGGCCCCTGAGATAGCTTGGACCCAAGCCATTTAGGGCTTTAAAGGTAATAACCAACACCTTGTACCGGGACCGGAAGCTAAAAGGCAGCCAGTTTAAGGACCTCAGAACCGGAGTAATGTGGTCCCTCCTAGATGTACCAGAAACAAGCCTGGCTGCCATATTTTGTACCAGCTGAAGCTTCCGAGCCAAGTACAGGGGTAGCCCCAAGTAGAGCGCGTTACAGAAGTCCAGGCGTGAGGTTACCAGTGCGTGCACAACAGTTTCGAGGTCCCTTACTTCCAGAAAAGAGCGCAGTTGGCGTATCAGCCGAAGCTGATAGCAGGCGCTCCTGACTGTCGCATTTACCTGATTTGTCATCAGGAGTGACGAGTCAAGGAGCACCCCCAAACTGCGAACGCAGTCACTGGAGGAGAGTGTGACTCCATCCAGGACTGGAGGTTGTAACCCAATTCTTGGTTTCGGGGCCGCTACCGTGAGCACCTCCGTCTTGTCTGGATTCAGTAACAGAACTGGACCAAAATTGATCACTTCTACAGCATCAACTTTTAAAAATCCTTTTTAGGAAGGCCTAACCACTAAAATCAAAGCTCCCCTTGTACAACAACTGTTGCATCATGCTGTTTGTGACTAAAGTTTTGCTCCCCTTACTCTATGCTTTCAGTAAGTATCATACACTCACTTGGAAATAAGACCTATAACGTTTAGTCAGGTTTACTCCTGAGGAAGTGGGCATGAAATTGTGGCCATTCGAACATGCTTTAATGCCTGCAACCATCATTGGCTGTAACTTCACATAAGACCTGCTGAACAACCACATCACAACACACACTTATTTGGAAATAAGCCCCACTGAAGTCAAAAGGCACTTATGCTGAGGAAACAAGTTTATCACAGGGCTGCAGAGCAGCATGAAACAGCTGGATCCAATTAGTGAGCCGTGTGCAACACAAATTAGTAAGCTGGCATTTGACTTTCCAAGCAAGAAGCCTTGGCAGCCTACAATGTATCTGTTTGTTTTAAAAAAATAGGTATTTTTGAAGGGAACTTCAGGAAACTGGCACCACTTTCATCACACAGCTGTATTTTGCATCAGTGCAAACCTTACTACCAAGATCATACAGCGTCAGTACTATGTGAGTTGCAAAGGATATAAAGTATAAACAAGCAATGGATGTAAATCTACACATGTATGGATATCATGAAACCGAAGAGGAATCCATGTCACAGGAATTGCAGCTATTGTAATAAGACTGCATTTACCCAAGTAAAATCTTCAAGCAGTAATTAACCTAATTGCATTTCTGGCTTTCTCAACAGTTCATTCTCACAGCACAAGTGCTCCACAATGAGAGGAGCTGAAGCCAGAGGAGTCACACAGACTCAAAAAGAAGCCCCCAACTTTGAAACTTTCCTACACATATTGATCAGCAGGCCAATCTAGAGTTTTAATCCAGCTTAATTTCTTTCTTTGATTTCTTGGTGATGTTCCTTCCACATCATTCTAGCCCAAAGGTGGATTTTAAGGAGTTAGAAATGCGTTGTCTCACCCCAAAAGTGAACTGAAGTCGGATAACAACTTGGGTGTAAATGAGAAGAGCATTACTTTACCAGTAGTCTTATAGAGGGATAGAAGAACAAGTTAAAGTCCAAGTAAATTAGAGCTACGGAACCATCAGCAATAATATTCCCATCTAGTCCAGTCAGGCAAAAGCCTGAGAGTGAGATCAACAAACGCCTGTTGGACGCCTATTCCCTTCTCTCCACACTGGAAAAAGAACCTGACAGCTCTTCTGCTCTCCTATCCACCTTTCCCCAGGCTGCCTCTTTTGAACCCCCATCACCTGCAGGCAACCTTGCACTCCCTTTAATACTCCTCCGCTGCCTACATCCAAAAGCCACCCCTTCTCATTCTGCACCCAGAAGCGCACAACACTAGGGGCAACTCGGAAGCTCCCCCCCCCCCAGGCTCTCTTGCTCTCTCCCCCCAACCTGCTCCCATTCCAACCGCCTGACGCACGCTGCAAGCTAGATCTCGGCCTATGAACCCCGGCCAAGGCTACTGGCTTGGCTAAAAATAGCCTCTTGGCAGATCTGGTGGGATGATGGAAGGGAGAAGCGGCTGTCCAAAAGGAAGGTCCTCTAATAGAGGGAGGGAGGGGAGCCCTGGAAGCGGCGCCTCCTTCGCACCCACCTGCGGGGGGCATGGTGATGGTCTCGTTGGGGTTGCCGGCGCCCACGTTGTAAACGACCACAGCCGAGGCGTTTTGGGAGGCGGCGTGCCGGATCTTATCCTTGTAAGTGCAGTTCCCCCTGGGGACGAGGGCGATCCAGACCTTGCCGGGGCCCGCCGGCACGTTGAACCTGGCGTTGGGGTCGCAGGCTTGCCGATCGGCGGCCGACGCGGTCATCGCCACCTGGCCCCAGACGTCGTGCTTCGGAGACTGTTCCCCGTAGCGGCCGCACTCGCTCTTGTCGCCACGCGGCTCGGCGCCCCCGCCGGGGTCCGGGTAGGAGATGTTCACGAAGGCCGTGTACCACTCCTCTTTCTCGGCCACCGTGAAATCCAGGCACAGGAGGTGCACGAAACAAAAGGAAAGCAGCCATGTTGAGAGAGCCAGACTGCGGCACGCTTGGATTACAGACATTGCCATCCCTGCCTTCTGCCTGCGCGCCCCGACGCCGCTGCCGCTGCGAGTCCAGCCGCCGCCGCCCGCCCCCTATCTACGCGCGTGTCTGCATACGGGGGGCGCGCACGCGCGCGGCTGTGCGTGGGGAGTCACGGCGCCGCCAGCCCCCGGGTCGAACAGCTGGCGGGGGGCGAGCGAGCGAGCGCCTCACCTTTGCCGCCCGGTCGCCGGCATAGCTCGGCTGCTCTTTGTATGCGCGTCGTGCGTGCGCTCCACGTCCCCGGCGTTCCCCCTCTCGCCGCCGCCGCCGCCCCTTTGCCCTCTGCAGCCGCCTCCCGCTCAAAGAAGGGCGGGCCGGGCCGGGCCAAACGGGTCCTTCCGCTCTCAGCAGGAGTCCCGGGAGAGGCTGGCCAGGGTGGCCTCGCTGCCGCTGAGGGAGAAGCCCCGGAAAGACCGGCACCCGTCGCTGCTGCTGCGGCTGCGGCTCCTCTTGCTCGTGACCGCCCCTGAGTTCCCCATGCCTTCCCCACAAGCCGGGGCCCTGCCTGGCCGTCCCTCCGTCTAGCCAACTCTGCCAGCGGTGGCGGGGAATGTTTTGTTTGGGGAAACAGAAGGGGCGGGAAAGGGGCGCCCAGCTCGGGCTGGAAGGGGTCGTTCGCGGGAGGAGCTTACCGTGTGATGTCGAGAGCGGCGGCGGCTCGGAAGGGCAGGGGTGCCCCCTGCAGGCGGGCCAAGGAAAAGCACGCTGCGCCTCTGCCTTAGACTCGGGGAGGGATGCTCGTGCTGCTACATTCGCCTCACGCGCGCGGAGCAGTATGGTGGCCGATGGAGTGGTCTTTGGAACTTCGAATCCCTCTTAATCCTTTTTTAAAAATCTCAGTTAACAGAGAAGTATCCGAAAAGTATCTTAAATTACTAATGTTGATCTACCATTTCACTTCATCCTGTCATATCTTCCAATCTCACTCGTAGTGGTACAATATGCATCCTTGTCTTGCTCCTTTGTCCATTCTGAACTATTGGCTCCAGATTAAGCCCTTGTGGGGCTTTTTACTCCATGAAAAGGTTGCTCAGGAATAGTAATTATCTGTTGTGGCATAAAGCATGTCTTTTACGTTTTGGCAGGTCCTGAACAGTCAAAAGCCTTGAAGCAAATGCATGCCTTCTCCTATCTCTGGCTTGCTCAGTTGTCCATCTTGCCAAGTCTCCAAACGGTTTGGGTCCTCGTCGTTCCCAACCCCAATCAATTAAAACTGTTTAAAAACTGTTTGTATCCTCATCGTCTCCATTCACAATCAGTTTTAGGGGTATTTTGAGGATTATTTGGCTTTAAAACAGAATAAATAAAACACCTGATTTTTCAGGTTTTTTTCCGGTTTTGGCTTTTAAAATGCTTCTTCGTTATTGTTGTGGGGACGCTAGAGCAGTATTTAAATGGATGGGGTTTCACCCTGCAGGTCAGCCCCTTTCAGTTAAAATGTACAGCAGCTGTTTCATTGTAACAATCCACCCACTTTGCACCTGATAACAATGTTGCAATTTTTTTAAAAAATTATTGTGTTATCTTACAATGTTGCAATTTTGTGCAATTTTGGCTGTTTAAAAATTCTGACCTTTAAAAGGGGAAGGGAGGAAACTGCTGTATGTTTAAGTGTGTGTGTGCAGGCAACCACTTTCATGTCCATCATAACTCACCTTCTAAGGGAGTTGGGTCCCAGAATTTATTATTTTTCTTTAGCTGTCATTATATTATACTGTTTATTAAGGCTTTCAATTCTGACTTGTGACTCTCAGAGCTCTGCCATATGTATCCTTCACAGGCCCATTGTTTTCATATCATGTTTGCAAGCTTCCAAAGGTTTAAAGCCAATTTTCCTTGTCTGATCATCTTTTTAAAAAGTCTTTTTTCCCCTTTTTTATGTTCCCAACTGAAATACCTTCCCTTGTGTTTTCTTGTTTGGCATTTGAATTCTGCATTTCAATTTGTAGAGCATAAGCCTTATTTGTTTACATAAAACTTAAAAATTTGACCTTATCTTCTATAGTTTTAAATAGTTCCATCTTAATATCACCTGAGCAAGGAGTGTTATTGTTTTACCAGCCATCCTTCTAGTTTCTTTGTTCTTGTCCACACATCACATAACTGTTTAGTCAGTATTGGTCCCTGATCACTCCTGTTGCAGAGAAGTTAACCTCACTTCTGGTGGAAGGTATGGATTCTTGTTCCTCATTCGTTTTGCATCAAAGCAAATAGGATGGAACTTCACATTTGTGTGAATGGAGCCACTCTGAATGTGCTGGGCTTTGAATTAGCCTCAAATCCCTGTCATCATCAATTATGCCTCCGAATCTGCTCCAAAACTTTGAATGAAGGCACAAAAGCTTTTGCATCACTTGCAAAGGACAGTCTTCAAATATAGCCAATATTCTATTCAAATGTGTAGTTTCAAACCTTCTTGATTTATATGAATTGCAAAGGTGATAAACATTTTTCACCCATCCCTAGCAGGAGGTTTTAAGGGGGATGAGTAGGGCAAAGAGATGGAATCTGGTCACAAACATGATGTACAGACTCTTACAGAGTGGACATGAAGGCCTGGCACTGGTTTCAACAGTGGTTCTACAGAGCTCAGTTACAAGCCCAGGAAGCTTGGATAAACATTGGTTCTACAGAGCTCAGTCATCCTTTTGACTTGCATACAAAGGGGAGCTATGAGGCAGTGGAAACAGTAAGTATAAATAACCATTCCACCATGATCTCTTTTCACAGCTTGCCAGTCCTCTTTAATCCATCTTTTCTGTCCTATACAACACCATCATGCAAGAGGCTGGTGACTGAGTTCTCACAGCCCCACCTACCTTACAGGGTGTTATGTTGTGAGGAGAAGAATAGAAAAACTTTGTCAACCGCTTTGAGTCCCCTTAAATGGGTGAGAAAAGCGGGGTAGAAAAGCCAACTCCTCCTCCTCCTACTCCTTCTTCCCTGGAGAAAGCCACAAGCACCTCTTTAAATTGGAACCCAGTTTGCCCTCTAAGAAGGAAGGAGTCTCCAGAGGCCATCAACTTACACAGGTGACCAGTGTAAAGGCAAAATACCTCGGAGACCAGGACATCATGGCAGGCAGCCAGTCTGTTAAAGTTCCTATGTCTGTTAAAGTTCAGCTATGTCTGAGGATGCAGATCAATACTTACAAGAAAAGGGAAGGTCATCAGCATCAGAGGCTCAGTGGGAAAAAGTAATCTTCTCCATACCATGGCAAACTCCTCAGATGTTTCCTAGCTCGGGAGATGTGTGGAACTCATCTATGTATAGAAATCCCAGAAGGAACCTTAGAGATAAAGGCATCCAAAACTTCTCAGACCTTGAAAATTAGGTCTTCAATCTGTCCCCCTCGCCTTGATCTTGTAGGAAGCAAGACGCTTCCGCACATGGACAGTTGAAGGGATGGATGTCCCTGCGGCTGTCATCTTGGAGAGGGTGGAAGCAGGCCGGTTTGCCTCCTTTTGCCCTCCCCCGCGTGCCATGAGCCACCGGAAACGCACCGTGACTGGCAGCTGCCTGCTCCAGTTCTGCGGCTCCAGGGGTGGCGTCTGCAGCATGGGAGGCCAGATGCCCTTTGGAATGACTGTCGCGGCTTCCACACAGCACCCAGGCGATCCAACCACCTGATCCGGCCTCCCTGCACGTGTGTGGACACATGAGGGCCCTTCAGAAATAGGGACGGATCCTCGGGAGGTCGGATCGCTGAGAAACGGCTCAAAGGCTTGTGTTTTAGAGTAAAATATAGCATTTAGGCCATCCTTATTAACCCCCCCTTTTTGCAAGGAAGTAACAAGGCAATAGCAAGGCAGTATCAAAGCAATAGCAAGAACAATCAAGTTAAACACAAAGAGTTACAAAGGAATCTGCATCTTTTGAAGCAATAAGAGAGAAAAGGAGTTTCAGAGTTTGCAGTCAGCGTCCACCTTGTTTGCAACTGAAAGACACGTAAAGTACCTGTTTGATTGCTTTGAGAAAGAAACTGGCAATTGTTTATCTGTTTTGTTTACTTTAAAATAAAATCCTGTTAATTCCTGTTTGAACAAAGACCCAAAGCTAATCCCTATAATACATGAGTGGCCATCAGATGTCCCTTTTCCTTAGATCTGAACCTCAGATCTGTACTTAGAAGTACCCATTCCTTAGATCTGGATCTTCTAAATCCAGATTAAAGGAGCGTGGTATAAAAACACCCTATGTCGAATGCGATTTTCCCCCCTGCATTTTGGATAACAATAAAATCTCCAGAGTTTACATAAGAACATAAGAGGAGTCTTGCTGGATCAGGCACAGCCAATCTAGTCCAGCTTCTTGTCTCACGCAGTGGCCACCAATTGCTTCTGGACGTTCTCAAGCAGAAGACAAAGGCAAAACCTTCACCTGCTCTCGACTCTCTGCAAATAGTCTTTGGAAATATCCTGCCTGTCTCTCCAACCTGAAAGTGGTTCCTAGGCATCCATTCTAGGCATCCATTGTCACATCTGTACTCCATGAATATAGCCCCTTCTTAAGAACATAAATTTATTATATAGTTCATTAGGAATAAGCTTTATATTTTTTAAAAAATAAACTGCGATGAGGTTTGAGTAATGTAGCCTATCCACAGGAGAGTCTGTCACTATGTGCACCATCTAGCTATAATTAAGCACAGTCAACCCTTAGCGACTTCAGAAGGAGAGTTGAGCCTCTTCTTGGACCTGTCCTTTTTAATCAAGGAGATTAAAGCTTTGGCAGGATCATGCTCTCAAATGCTAGCAATGGCTAAAACCCCACTCAGAGACCTAATAACAACCCTTCAAGCAATTTCCTGGCACCCAATAATCCCACTGATTTTGGCAGTAGCAGCAAGCAAGTGGAAGGGGGGAGTAGGGAGACACAGTGCTTTGGTGGGGAGAGATGTTTAGGTCTTTTCTCCAACCCCATAGCTCTGATGGAGTGACAGCAGATATGATCCGGAAAAGTAAAATATAATTGGCCATATATGACAGGGAAAAATTCTGGTGTAAAGGCATCACGACAGGAGTTTGGATTCCATCATAACTTTAAGATTGGGCTTATAATTGGAATAAGGAAGAGGCTTGGACCATGGACATGGGATATTAAAAAGCCTTGGAAAAAAGTATTCATAATCTAAAATATTGCTAAAGAGCAAAAAAGGGAGCTCTGCAGTTTAAAAAGGACAGATTTTTCCTTCAGTCAGAGGATCTGACCTAGGAAAAGGCCTAATCACTCTGTTGACTCATTGAAGAGATTAAAAGATGCCTTGGGCACCAGGGAGAAGAACAAACTTATATGGGGGTTAGGAATAACTGAGAGAAGATAGTAATTTTGTTTTAAGAGAATAAATGGAAATGATTTCTGAGATGGGTTCTTTGGAATAATGCCAAATTTGGAATTTTTAAAAAAAGATTTGCTAAGCCTACATGAAGCTATTGACCATTATATTATTAACTTGAAGAAAAACAGGAAAGCAAAGAGATAAGGGCTTTAGGAGTCAGAAAATACTGCTTACTCTGGAGAAGGCAATGCTTATTTTGGCTATAAGGTCCACAGAGTTAGACAGACTTAATTCCCAGTAGGATGTCTTTTTGCAATGGCCCAATATGTGGAGGGAAAGAATTAATCTTCATCCATAACTATGTATTGCAGTGTGAGAATTGAAAACTGTGATGCTTAAGTATAACATTTGTCATACTATAAATCACTCATATGGAAAGGCCCCAAATATTATTTTAAAAGCACTTGTTCTCTGTTCCCTGAAGAAGCAAGCTAACTAGAATTTGTCAATGTCTCTAGAATGCAGCAGAGTATTAAGAGAGGTAATTTCCACTTGTTCCAGACAACTGCCCTTAATGATCTTATGTTCATTGTTATTTCAAAATTTTGAATTTTAAAATAAAATTATCCCGTGGTCTGCAGAATATCTTACTAAGGAACAGAGGACTTTGAAAATGCATCTAGAGAGTGAAAATTTCTTAAGACATTAGACCTTTATCTATCATGACATGAACATCAAAAGAACTGTTTTACAATCAGGGGTGTGCAACAGGCTAGGGAAGGGACAAAAGTAGCAATTTGAAGTCTATGGAGGAAGATGGAGAGACCTCTGGATGTTCCTTTACTCTCACCATTCCACTCATGGTATTCCATACTAGCCCCACTAGAGAATACTAGGAGTGGAATGCAGATTGAAGGCTCTCACATTGTGGTGCCCTGACCCCTGATTCCAACATACATGCTCAGCTTAGTCAACAAAGGATGATCAGAGTAAAAAATATCCAGAGCACTCGACTGGTGAAGGTTATTTAAAGTATTATGCCAGTATACGTACTTGCTGCTAGGTGTTAGAAATTTTGATATCATATTGCAAAATTTATCAACACTACCATTATCAAGGTGTCCAGTAGATGGGCAATTTGCTACTTCAACAATTGGAGTTTTTTGCATTCAATTTGTATTGAATCAAATGTACGAAAATTCATATTTGTTTGAATAGATCCCCTTCAAATGTGGTAAGATTATATACAAATGTATAGAAATTTGATACAAAAGTATTCTTATGAAAATCTGATGCAAATGCATATGTATCCCATACATATCTAATACATATCCATATGTATCCCGTAACATATCTGCTCTGAAAGCCTCAAATCCACCTGGAATCCACTTTGAATCCACTCTCAATCTATGTTGAATGCACTCTAGATCCATTGCAGATGTGACTGGTGCAGCCGCTTTCCCACCTCCCCAGGTTCATGAATGTTCCAAAGCATTCACATGAATGTTTCCAAACATTCATACAAACACGAATGTCAGTGTAGGAATCTTATAACATTTGATTTGTATATGAATGTCCGAATTCATATGAACATAGAATTTTATGAATATACGTGCACATCCCTAATAGGATCCTTTCCACAGACCTAAGATAATCAGAAGAATCAGCACACTATTTCTCATAGATAGTGACTTGATAATCCATTCATTACTTTCTCAGTTACAGGTATGTTAGGTATACTATGTGGAAGATAATTATCTGTTTGAAACCAGAAATTCCACAGTACTTTGGCCTTTCATTTGTCTTACTTTTTTGATCCTGATACTTAAGTTTTGCTTGCTGATAAATTATATGTCTTATGGATGTGAACCAGTTTAGGGATGTGAACCAGTGTTTAGGGAGCCGGACTCTTATCTGGGAATACCTAGTTTGATTTTGCACTCCTACACAAAGCCAGCTGGGTGACCTTGGGCTACTCACAGCTCTCTTCTGGGCTCTTACAGCCCCACTACCTCGCAGGGTGTGTGCTGTGGGGAGAAGAATAGAAAGCTCTGTCAGCTGCTTTGAGTCCCCTTAAACGGGTGAGAAAAGCAAGGTAGAAAAGCCAACTCTTCTTTTTTCCCCAGTTTCTCTCTTAAAGCCACAGTTGAAGAATGATAAACTGTGTTCTGTATGGGTGCATCCCCGGGCATGTTTGGTCTGGTACCAAAATCGGGTTCAGCAAGGGCCGTCCCCATGTGTTTTAGATTTGGCCCAATTTCCACGGACCAAATCACCCAAACCTGTGCCAAACCAGGACCAAATTTGGTACCCAAAAAAAAACAAGTCTGGGCAATTTGGTCTCATAAAAAGCCTGTGCATGGGGACGGTCCCGGATTTCACGTTCTTGGCTGACAGGAAAGAGGCTTGAGTTTTAAAGCTAAACCTCTTTTCTGTCAGCCGAGATCGTGAACGGGGGAGGGGGGAGAAGAGGCTTGAGTGTTCTCCCTTTTCCAGGGTGGCAGTAAGGTTGCCCCCCTGGAAAAGGCAGAAATCTTAAGCCTCTGCACCCCCTTACTCCCTTTCCTTGAGAAAGGGAGTAAGCTTTACTCCCCTTTCAAGGCAAGCAAGCGGCTTGCCTGGGAAAGGGAGTAAAATAACAATCCTGGCACGGTTTGCCCCCAGCCTGCGTTACCAGGAATGGCATGGGGATGCCTGAGATTCTATCTCGGTCCTGCACACACGCCCATGCAAGCCCAATCAGTGCCAAACAGCTTGCATGGGTCTGCGGCATGAGTAAGAAATAATAATCAGTGTTGTATCATAATATTTCATATATTTTAAGCTCAGTATAAAATGAACAGTTTTCACAGCATTTAATGAGTAATTGTGTTCATATTATTCTGTATAAACAAGATTCTTTCAACCAACGTGAATGAGATAATTTTGCATCCATTGTGATCTTACGTTAGTGCAAATATTGAAAGGTAGCTTTAAGAGAAGTGACAGTGATATGTGTAGATCATGCTAATTTTTGTGGATACTGAGTTTACAGTCTCTGATGTTTGTGCAACTTTTGCTAGAGATTTCAGCAGTGTAACTTTCTATATAGGAGTACATAAAAGCAGAAAATACCAACTCACAGGAGCCATTAGAGGGCACCATTGTTACACTAAAGAGCCCGCAGAGCATTTGCTTTCCCTTCCTGGCTTTTCCCAAAAAATATCTCAATCAAATTTGCCCACACTGGATTGGTATTAAAGCATGTTCTATATGTCTCTTTAGAATAAAGATATGTATTTCTTGCTACACTCTGCATTGAGGCGTGTCCAGGCGAACTCATTCACACAAATAAATGAATAGATGTAGATGCTAGAAAAGAAATTCAACATACTGGGTATATCCCCCTCTCTGAGCTTCAGCAATGGTTTTTTGGCTGGGAACCAAAAACCAGCAAAAGTGCATGGAATAATTGAAATATTTGCTTTTGTTTGTCTGGATGAGATTCATTTATTCTGCACTGGATTCCAAGCCAGGTGTGGTTTTCAGCTACTCCACCATGGTCTTGACCAATAGACCACTGCTGCCAATTTCAAGGATGGGAAGAGAGTTTTGCTGTTTTTACTCAGCATGTTCTAATTATCTCACTTTCCCTCCTAGCAATAATCCTATGGAAAAGAGGGTAGGTTTCCTGCACTTTAACAGTTGTAGAGAAGAAGGAATTTCATCAGATGTAACCTGTAACAGAGGTTGCAGTTGGGCATGGCGTTTTGAAGTCATTCCTTTAGAAAGAAGTGTCTTTTTATTAGATTCAAAGTATTTTGCATAAAAAGAACCATCTGGGTGGAGGCCTGAAAGCTGCCAGATGCTCTGCAGAGGCAAATATTTATACCTGATCCTTATATACATATGGGAATATGTTTCTTTGAGAACTTTTTTATTTAAATATGTTGTATTTTATACTATATTTTGTTCCTATATTTTCATTGGCATAGACTTGTAAAATGACACTTCAAATGTGTCATGGAAAAGTGGTATACAGATAAAGAGGTGATTTTAAAGTTCCCTGTGCTGTGAGATCTATTATGTCCACTGCATCTTTTTGTCACTGCGCAAACTGAACTTCAGACTGTCCCTGCAAGAGGCTGAACTTTGCATTCTTGGTATTTGGGTTCTGGCTAGCTATTTCTAACTGATTCCCCCAACACGTACAAATCAAATAATCATGCGGTTCTGTTGCTTTGGGAATAAGGAATTTGGGGAAACATGAATAGGAGTGCACTATGACTCAGCATACCTCTTTGGGAAGGAAACTGCAGTTTACCCACTAAATGGGAGAATTAATGCGGTTTTAAAAAAGTGCTGAGTTCTAGTGCTGAGAATTCCCACCCATCACTCAGCTGACCTTTCCATGACTGAAAAAAAAAGTCAAATGCTGCATATTGATGTCTGCTGTGTAAGAATGAAAGGGTGGACTTTTCTGGTACACCCATTGCGGCATTAGTGCGTAGTGTATATGGACTCTACACATTCATGATACCATAATAACAGTGTGTGGAGCTCACCAATGAATCTTAAGGCTTGACAATCTGAAAGCTCTCGCCTCTTTCAGCCTTTTTTCATATCTTCCACCTTCTTGGAGGAAGATGCTATAAATGTGTAGTAAATTAATATGCAAATTATGCAAATATTTTATGATTTAATATGCAAATAAGTTTTTTGGAAACCTTGAGAGTTAGTAGTGCTACTGCAGTTTCCTAAAAATCTAGGCATAATTTAGTAGGCAATACATTTTTTCATTATCCCCTCCTTAATTACTGTTGATTTCTATGGGATTTAAAACACATCTAATTTGCCAAATAAATATCTCAAGTTTCAGTTAGATTCTGATGATGATGAACGTGCAGGTAGGAAAACTAAAGCCATTCCTGTGCAAAGGAAAAGGAGATGAGGATTGATTAATTAATCCAAACAACAGTGTCATACAGTGGCTATTGCATATTACAGTGCTTAATCCTAGACATGCCTAAATATAACCCATTTAGGCCGTCTACATGGAACTTTTTTGTTTCTCTATTGTCCCTCTATTGCAGCAGACTTTAAAAATGCCGTTCAATTCTGAATTAAGCATCCGCATGAGGCTCAGCAAAACGCGTGTTTAAAACGCACCTACCATCCCTACGGAAGCGTGTTTTCTTTGCCTGCATCTTTTTCTCCCTGCCCCCTCTCTGGTTGATAGGGTGCCATCGGGAACAGGGAGGGACTGCGCTCTGCACGGCCACAACCAGGAAGACAACCCCTGACAAATCCAAAACAAAAATACCCATGGGTATTCACATTTATCAATTTGGGATCCAGAGCTTGTTTCCAAAGATAGTGATTTCACTGTAAAAATCCACCCCGTACAGCAGCGGTTTCACTGTAGCAATCCACCCACTTCACACCTGATAACAATGTTGCAATTCTGTGCAATTCTGGCTCTTTAAAAGTTCTGACCTTTAGAAAGTGAAAGGAAGGAAAGGTGCTGCAATTCTGGGAGATGTGTGAATGTTTAAGGCTGTGTGCGCAGGCAGCAGTGGCGGCAGAGCCAGGATGCTTTTTTCGGAGATCTTTTAACATAATGAATTGCTTCCACAAGATCTCCGTCCGCCTACTGTTTTCTTGCATTCAGTATAGACCTTGAATACTGGCTGTGGATGAGAGGCAAAAAGAGAGAGAGAGAGAGAGAAAGAGAGAGAGAGATGATTTTATTTGAAGAGAAAATGAGGGAGAAGGCTGAAAAAAAGAGGAAAGATGGGACCGCAGCCGGCAATCCCCCCCCCCCAAATACATCTTTTGCCACGGAGCGTCTCCATGCACAATGTTGCTAGGAATACCTGCGGCTTCCAAAAAGTGCATTGGTAGTCTTGTTTAAAGGGGGTGGGGTCTTTCTTCTGCACATTTTCCTCCTTTGTGGTGCTGGAAGCCCAGATAAAAGCTGTACACGGAGATGCTCCGTGGCAAAAGAAGCTTTTTAACGGGCTTTTTATTGCATGAAGACGGGGCCTTAGTTTACAGAATCTGTGGATTTAGTGCAAGAACCCAATATAGCTAGCCTTCTAGAAAGCAAATAAATGTTAGTAGTGGGCCTTTTTCTAACTCTTCCTCAGTTTCTCAGCTTGATAATCTTTTAGTGAACATGAACAATGAGGGCCTATCCACACCACACTGGCCTGATATGGGAAACCAAACCCACAACAGTCCAGGCTATTTGTAGCTTTGCTGGTAGCCCCTATCTTGGCCCAACTTTGGAGGTCAGAGATGGAAATTCCTGGTCTCTGAAATTACCGACTGGAGCTGCCTCAATGGGGGTCCAGAACCAGGTCACTTTTGTGCTGTTTCTGGGTGCCTGGAAAAATGGCAACAGGTGTGGTATATCAGCTAACAGACCTCATGCTGTCTGCACATGGACTGCTGGTCTGGTATAACAGCTAGACTTCTACATGGACTAATTCCAGGCAATGTATGCTTGGAATGGGCTATAATGCTGTTTCCATGTTACAGTCCTTTCCAAAGCTCCATCCGGCACGGCCAGAGTGGTCTACTAGGAAGCATGGCTTCTTGAAAAATAAACGAACATACCTCTTAGTCATATAGAAATGCTAGCAGATTCTCCTATTTGGGCTGCAAGAAGAAAAAGCTGCCGTTGTGGAATTCTGAACAGTTAGGTTAATCTAAAGGATGTTATTGCTCTTAGAAGCTGGTGAAATGACACAGCCATCGATCACTTAGAGTTTGATACAATATCTGTTTGCTGACAAGTACCATCTGTTTGATAAACCACATGTCTGAAAGGGGGTGAGAGGCTTTGTAATTATACACTTAACTGGAGTGACAAAGCCTGAAACAATTTCTATCAGTTTTCCAGAATTTCTAGTGATTAATCGCTGCATTTTCAGTTCTCTTTCAGAGACTTAGGGGTAATTTGTTCCCACTGCCTATGCTATGTTATCTGTATCAGGAATACAAAGCTTTTAGCAGGGAAGGAAGGAAGCTAACCCACTCCCAACTGATCTCCTTGAACTGCATTTTGGTCAACTGTGTGTCGACCAAATTGTGCTTGGAGAGAATAAATGAAAGGCTTCTCACTGGAGCCTTGTCCTTCATCCACCACTCTTATAGAAGTACTCCATGAGCCCCTTTTGTTTTAATCTTATCTAGTTAGCATCAACCTTGTAGGGATATGCAGATCTCAGCATTATTGGGCAGCTCACTTTAGTGGTCATCATGGGAGGGAATTAGAGGGAATTAGATGCTGAATGAGAAGTCCTGAACCTGTGGAAGTGGGCAAAGTGGTGTCTGGCACAATAGACCTGCCACTCATATCATGAAACGTATCACACCAATCAAGGTTCCACCCCATCCCTGAATTGCTGTTACATTCTGCAATACACAGTGCTAGAACATTCTCAGGCTGTGTGGTACATGTAATAAAAAAGCAGCTCAGAAGCGCTGTATGTATGGCTCTTGTGTATGGCCTTCAGTAGTGTATGGCTCTCATGTTCTCATCTGACATCTAATTCGCCTCCTTGAGTGTAGAATATTATTGAGATGGGGGGGGAAGGACTAATTCTGTGAACAATTCTGTCTCCAAACAGTCTCAGGGCCACCTGTTTTGGTTTTTTAAACTGTAGTCTGGATATGCGCTGTCAGTGCAGATGTGGCTGATCCCACTGATGCCTCCTCACCATCCAGATCAGTGGGCTCACTGGGCTATTCTGGACCCACTGATCCAGGGCTAAAGTGAGGTAATTGCAAAATTATGTAAGGATGAAATAAGCAAGAATTCGAATATCACTGCATTCGCACACTGTTAAAAATGTTACTTGAAAGAAGCTTAGAGGTAGTATCATCCCCATAATAGTCCTTCTAATTCACATTAATGGCCATAAAATGTACTTTATAAGTATTTGTTATGGATTAGAGGTGGGATGGGACGCTGGTGACGGTATGATACCACTTCGAAGCTGTTTTCAAGCCATTTTTTTCATGTGGTCAGAGGCAGCCCCTGATGAATTGTAAGGATATCAGTTTATTTAGTAAGGGATCAGTAAGGAAGCTAGGAATGGTTATTTTAAAAATCTTATTATACCATCTGAAGCAATTGTGATAAAGATGAGTCATTCCAATGGCTAGTTTTCAAGGATATGTTAACAATTGATTTGATATAGATCTTCTGAAAATAGCTATTTTGAATATTGTTGGGAAAAGGTGCTGGGCACGATAATCATTGAAGCAGAAATGAATTGAGGGTTTATTGGAGTGGTACTTTTTTTGAAAACTGAAGAAATAAATTCAATTTGTGTTCATTTGGGATTGGATTACTATCAACCTCACACAACGCTTAGACTCTAACAGATAAAATAAATGAAGCATACATTACATACATCAGTGAGGAGACAATGGCCTTGAAAATATTTGAGAATAGGTGGAATGCAATTCATTTTATTTTCTATTGATGGGAGACAATAGATTTTGCTCAAGTGGAAAGCTATGTGTTATGGAACACATACATTTTCTCATTCATATATGCAAAACACAGCCTGTGTAAGTATAATTTTAAAGCATAAGTCAGTCAACAGCATTTATAAGACCTAGCGACATCCTAAGAAAAAATAATATTTCTATACAAATATATATTTGCCACAAAATTTTTATTCCAAAAGAGCTGACTATGTGCTGGATTGTTGAAGTTCTCCAAGATGTGTTTTCCACTTGCAAACATTTTGTTGCCTAACTAAGAAACATCTTTAGTGCAAAACATAGTTTGTAGTTGATCATGGGGCATATAATAGTCTGTCCTATATTCTCATGTGTGATTGACAAGCATGTCTTCTTTGCCTAAGTTTCCTTGGTGCTTGTTACTCTACTAATCCTTCCTGTTTATTGAGGAGTTCCGTATCTTAAAGCTGCCTCTAGATGGTGGCCAGATGTCTCACTAGGGGGCAATAATGTGGGAAATCATACCCATGCAATTACCATCTACTGGCTAGACCAGTGATGGTGAACCTTTTGAGCTCAGTGTATCAACATTCACAAGAGATACCTAGCTTCACTGGGGTGCTGTGTCACATCTAGAAATATCCATAATTTTGTGATATTTGTAGCTCTAGTAAAAAAGTTGTATTATTGATATATGTGTTTTATTAAAAGCAGAAACAAATAATTCTTTACATTAGTGACTTTTGTTGCTGAATTTCGTTTGCTAAATCTTCAATTCAAAGTTGGTATTTCATACACTTCAAGAACAAGCAAGCACTACACGCCCAGGTGCCAGGGTGACCATGTGTGTCACCCAAAAGGGCTTGGCATGTCACCTGTGATACGCGTGTCATAGGTTGGCCATCACTGGGCTAGACAGTGCTGGCCCATTTTAACTGACATGTACATCTGGGCTTTGGAGCATCCCGAATGCCCAGTTGTCCTCGTTGTCCTGAGCATGTGTGGACATCTGTTTCGGCCTTTATCCATGCATGCTGGATGAAACAATCATGGGGTGTTTTTCCACTTACCACTAATGGAAAATGGGTGTTTAATGGGTACTCTAGTGCTAGTGGAAAAACACCCATGGTGGCTCCATCCAGAAAGTAAGTGTACTATGTTGGAAAACCCGTGACCAGCACTGGATTTTCCAGCAATAGTTTTTAGCAGATCTTTTTTTTTGGGGGGGAGTGGGGAGTGGGGGCTATGATGGGGTTGCCTCAGACATATGAGGCCACCCCAGCATAGTGGTGCCTTAATGGCACCATATTCCCCCTGCAAGAGGGTATAGAACCAATCATTACTTGGTTTGGCTTCAAGTTATTAATTTTGCTAAGGCTTTGGTTTCAAGGTATTTCCTGAGTTAAATTTTAAGTTCTTGCTTTTCAGTGTTGGGCTGTAGATCTACGTGTCTATTAATTGCTAGTTTATCTGAATGCTAAGCTTCTAGAAATTTTCTTACCTTTTAAAATTGATTTATTTGGCCTTTCAGGTGTGTTTTACTAATATTGCAGCCTTTCTTCCACCATCTGAATGTAATGTGACTCTGCAAGTTTAAAACACAACGTATCTTGGAATATGTCTCATCAAGCATGGTAAAATTTATTTCTGAGCAGAGTAGACTGCAGAAGTTCAACACTGTGGCCAAGTTGCATCTTTAGGTTGTAAACAGATCATTAAGTGTGATATTTATGTGGATTGTTAAAAACATGCCTCGCAGTCAGCTTCGAATATGCAATTTCTGTTTGACTGAATCAGGTTACTGACCCATAACACTGTGTTTTTAACTTGCAATGAGAAGTAAAGTGCCAGCATTATAATCCGAGATACTTGGTACTGTGGTGAAAGATGCCAACGACTGAGATAGGATTTCACATATATAGAATTACTCTGATTCCGTAAAAGAAGTGGGTGATATTTTCTCACCTTGACCTTTATTCATTCTTTTGGGCATACGCTGTTGAGGATGAATGTTGCAGTTAGGAAAACCAGAGCCATTAGTGTGCAAATGGAAAGAGATATGGATTGATCACCCTTTGACCTGTATACTAAAACACTATAATGCAAAACAGTTGATTGTTGCTCTCTAGTCTCCACATAACATCTTTTTAGAAGTACATGTCAAGTTCCTGGAAAAAAAATGCAGACAGATGTCTTTTGTGCTTTAATTCTCCTATAACATCCAGTTATTCTTGTATGTGGCTTTATATTGAAAACAAGCCATGAACCCCATTTGGTTTAAATGTATAGCCTTACACTCAAGTGCTATATGTCCTTTTGTGCTGGCTGAACCAGGAAAGATAAATACCTTGGATAAAGAGACCTTACCATAAACAAATGGTGGCATAGCTTTTAAGTTCACTTGCTGAAAAGCAAATTGCTTGATGGATGTTCCTCAAAAGGTCAGTTAGGTAAAATCAGCAGCTATTTTATAATACGAATAAAACTTACTGAATGCTGAAAAGAGCACTATGATGAAGTTAATTACAGGGTTTGTTTGGATGGGAACATTGCTTGCTTAGGAAAAAAACAAAACAAAATGGATTTAATTAAAAAATAAATTAAACCAAGCCAGCAGTTTTCCTTTTTTCATGCACTACTTTACCAGGCTTACTACCTATTAGAGTGTTGGAGAGAAATGCATACCAAAAGAGATATTATCTGTGATTATCACTTCATTATAAGTGGTTAATTTGTCCTGCATATGTCTGCATATCTATTCACCAGTGTTGATTTTAAAATAGGAAGAGTGAGGAGAAATATAGTTTTGGCACTAAACAGTGACATAAACATAAAGTAAGCTGTTTATTTGCAATACCAACTTCATTCTTTTTCAAAACTATGCTTTTATTTTCCTTTAGCTGTAAAGAAATATTTTTAAAAGCTGGGGAGTATCTGGAATAAAATTTTACCAAGATGACTGAGGTTAGAGCAAAATGTTGTTCCAATAATAGAAACAGACATGGACCCTCAAGACACCACCCAGTACCTAAATGTACTAGCATATTATTACTTTAGGAGGGGAAAGTAGCTCTTACCTGGCTGCATTTGTTTTGATCATATACAGGAAACAAAAAAGCATCTCTGAGGCCCTCTGAGACAGCCTAGACAAGACTTCGAGGCTTAATAAACTATCCTCTGCTAGAAAAGGTGGGAATACAAGGGCCACACGTTTGGCTTATTAGTGCACACAGGTGAGCTCCCAGATGGAGCACCTGCACTTGAAGGAGACATTTCTTAGCTAAAAATGGCTCCTTCTATACAGGAGCCCTCCCTGGGTGTACTGTGTCTGGTGCAGGTTTAACTGCACCACATGTGCACCTATCTTTCCTTAGCATTGGAGCCAATAAGGCTCTGGATGCAGCAACATGCGGTTGTCTCGGTGCTGCCACCAGCACCAGGAATCCAAGATGGTGGAACTCAGACACCCATCTGCACATCGGGTAAATTCAGGATGGGTTGATGGAGGGTTCTTATGCTTTAAGCATTTGCAAGTGCAGATGCTTAGTTCATACTAGCACTATGCCTCTAGGGCCCTAGTCACACAAGTAATTTAGAAAGATCTCAGGTCATCTTCACATATGTTACTCACATTATTTTAATTCAGTTTGTTTTCCAAGCTGGCCTACTCCCCGTTGGAGCATTCTAACCAGAGTCCTCATTTTTACAGGATTCATACCATCCTGGCATCCCAGGCCCTCTTTGCTTCCTCAGTGAGAGTGGGGAATGGGTGGGCTAAAGGAGGCTGAACTGTGCTGTGGTGGGTGGGGTCCAGTCTTTCTTTTGGCCAATCAGTTTGTGAGGTACTTCCCCTTCTCTCCTTAGTTTATGTGTATGAGTCCTCTATCTAACATTTTACACAAATTTATTTTTTGCACGGAGAAGAAAAGCACATAAAAAAGGAAGGGGGTATGGACATGGGGGAGCAGGCTTAAAAAAACTGCAAACATATAGCCTTATCTCCCTTGAGTGACAGAACGGCATCCAATAAGAAAGGAGATAGATTTGATGCAGGAAAAGGGGTGGAGAGGTTCAGGTGGATTACACAGAAAGGTGTGAGCAATGCAGCCCAAGGCCGGAATGGCCTGAGGATGACCCCATTAAAGTGCTTGATCCCTTAAATCAAGAAGTCAGAGCACATGCAAATAGGCCATTCTCTCCTGACTCATATCGTGTAGTCATTGGGTTTGATTCCACACTCCTCCACAAAGCTAGCTGGGTGACCTTGGGCTAGTCACAGCTCTCTTTCTGAACTCTCACAGCCCTACCTATTTCACAGAGTGCCTGTTGTGAGGAGAAGAACAGAAAGCTTTGTGTCTCCTTAAATGAGTGAGAAAAGTGGAGTATAAAAGCCCACTTCTCCTCCTCCTCCTCTTCCTCCCCCTTTTCTTCTTTCCTTAGACACATATTATATAGCTGGTAGCTGGGACTAGGAACAGGTCTGCCATCCATATGCTGGTGTAAGCTATGGCAGGCCCATTTAAAAAAGGAAAAAGAAACAAAAGGTAAAAGTGAACAAAAACAAATCATTTACATAAATTACACTTACTGAAGTGTTTGGGAAGGCATGTACTCTGACTGCGTGATTATTTAAAAATTATAAGTTTATCCCAGAACTGCAAATATGATTCTGGCACTGATATCCCCTTAACTGTGTTTAAAGACTAATCTTGTCAGACAGCTGTGCCCCAAGTATCATTCTGACAGACCCACAGTTTTGTTGACTGATCTGGTTGTGAGTTCAGTTCTAAATAAGAGGAATAATTCTATTCTAAAAAAACAAAAAACTTTTAAACTACAAGACTCATGATCCTTAACTACAAGTTTTATCTATTTCTGTTCGTCTCTGAACTGTGAATGGATGTGGCACCTCTGCAGAAGAATAGCTCTGATGGAACATCTACACCTCAGAGCCCAGTGGAGGCAGCAGATATTGTGCTGGATGTTTCTTTGGGAAGGTGGACTTGCCTAATCTAGGATGTGTTGTGCAGCAAGCGGATACCATCAGAATCATATTTTAAAACCAAACAACCCTGTTGAAAATTTCAAGTCAGACAGCCAACAATTATCCAGACCCAAAGAAATAGATCAGGGCGGGGACGAGGGAATGAGGGGGAAAGGCTGGAAATAAGGTAAATTGTTTCTTTAAAAATCCCGAATACTATAGAGTTTAAATATCTGGATTATGAAAAAAACATTGAAAGCTAGAAACGTGTATTTGGGAAGGAATGTGAAGTAGCTGGCAATGGTGGACGGTGAGATTTTCAACAGGGGCAGGATTTTGTGGGAAACCAAGAATTGATATTTGAACCGAACAAAACAGATCAGTAGAAAAGGGAAAAGGATTAGGCATGGGAGCAGAAAGAGGATGGCGCATTGAACGGATTATTGTGGCATGAGTGTTCAGTTCATAGAATGCGTGACAGTGCAGTTGTATGGCACATAAAGATTAGATAGACAACAGGAGGTGCTTCTATTTGATCTCTGTATGATTGCACACACAGTTTGGTATATTGTGATGACCTCAAAATATGCTGTCTATTATCAGAACATTACTCTTACCAAAGTTAAGAACTCTTCAGACAGGTTCCTGTTGACTAATCCCTAGTCAGTCAACAGGGAACACCATTCAACAGCATTGGAAATTTAGGGCAGATAAAACAATGTTGACAGGAGAAACTGCAGTGGGAAGGCAGCTGTCCGCCAATTATTCTCTAATATATTGTAGATTACAAAGTGTAATATAAAATCCAACATGATGTTTCTGTCATTGGATCCACTTATCACTCTTAAAATTGGAACCAGTGAAGTATAGAGCTGGAACCAATGTGATAAGAGGCTTCAGAGCTGTTAACTGTTACACTGTTAGCAAATGTGTATTGCTTCACCTTTTGTTCCTTCCCTGCTACATGAAGTTTCAGCTATAAAAGGAAAGGGTGTATAATTTGCTCTCTGATAGAAACTTTTTAGGCCAAAGTTCTGCCCAGCCAATTAAGGGACCTGGCCAATTATGTGGGAGAAGTAGTACTATCTTACATCTATAGTTTATTTTTTCTGTATCCATTTTTTGTTTCTTTTTTTGTGTGTAAATTGCTTCATATATCTGAATTCTGAAAAAGATAAAGCTTGGCTTTATCCAAACTTTATTCAAACCACCCAAACTGTCAAAAAGAGCCTTTCTCACATTCTTGTAACATCCTTTGCAAAGACAATTTATTTGATGACCGTGAGAGAAAATCATTGCTTCTCAGTTGTTCTTCCGAACAACACTTCAGGGCTACTTTATGACTGGAAGTAGAACAGTTGAAAATAGAGGTGACAGCATGGCTGGTTTGAAAAGCCATTTCCCTCCTGTTGGGTTAATTCCATTAATTTTGTCAAACCTTTTTCAAGCAGGACTTATAAAACTCACTTCCTTTGACCTGTCCCTTGAACAACTGCTCCTCTTGGAACATAGCCAAGTCATAAAATTGTTAGCGAAAGAGTGTTTAATGTTGAATATCATAACAAGTTGAGTTGTATCTTTCACTGTCTCAGGTAGTATACTGAATAATTTAGATGGGAATCAGGCAAATATTTAACTACAGGTATACCTCCTTGTCAGCAAAAGAACTTTTTTAGAGTTACATTTCCTTGCCCTGTGAGGTTTTCAGAGGGAGAGTTACCAAGCTTCCAACATCTAAAAGAACAGGTATTTGTAGAACTGGTCCAGGAGAGTCTGTTCAATGTTGGAAATATGGGGTGCTTCTGCACCTGCCGCCGAAAAACGGATCTAAAAATATCCATTTTTCCACCACCTGTTCTTGGAGGCCCCACGCGTCCACACCCATGTGGGGCAGCCGCAGTTAAACTGGATCGGGCAGCCGAATCGCCCGGGTGCTGCCAGTCATTGCATGTTTCTGGCGGCACGCAGCGCACTGGGGAGGGCAGAAGGAGGCAAACCAGCCTGCTTCTGCCCTCCCCAAGATGGCAGCCACCAGGACATCCTATCTTCGCCTCTCCATGTGCAGAAGTGTCCTGCTTCCAAAATGGATTAAGGTAAAGGGCCAGATGAAGACCTAATTTTTCACATTTAATTTCAAAAGAATGAACAAGGTATGAAACTTTGTAGTTTAACCCTGACAGGTATGAATGGAGTAACTCTGTACCCCAGACATGTGAAGGTCTAGATGTATTTTTTTGTTGACAGCTCAAAAGATATGATTATGTAGTGAAATTTTAGAATACCCCCCTGGAAAAATCCCTATAGAAATCAGTGCAATACCTTTTATGCAAGAATGAAAATAAGTGTGATTCAAAATGACTCCAGCAGCCACAAATTGCATAATTTTTCAATGGTACTGATGATGATTAAAAACATTTTTAAAAAACAACATCACAGCAACGATTAAAACAAAAATACTTTTAATAAAACAAAGCAATAATTCTGCCTTCCTATTGCAACTGAAAGCAAAATAACACAGCTCAGTTAAACAAATCTAAATTAAATCTAAGTCATAAAATAGTAACAGCTCAAACGCAATGAAACAAATAAACGAACAGCTATCCTAGGGATATAATATATACACAAGATGCAGAACATTACACTCATAAGAAAGCACCGGTTGCCAGCAATGACATGCACAGTAAGGCATCTTCGAAGTGTGTAAGCTGTGATCAGACTTTGCCAAACAAAGCGTCTCTGACTCTGAAGCGGCATGGAGACAGCTCCAAGGTGGGATTGTTCACACACCATTTTGCTCCCCCTTCTCTCCTAAATATTATGTGCTACAGAAGGTCGACTGCAGAAGGCTTGGGCCTTGGGAACACGAGGTGCCCTTTTTATTAGGGAGGAATACAGACAGCAGTTTGTGCTTATGGGCATGGAATACTTTTAAAAAACTTTTTTCCTCACAGAATTCAAGCCTCACCTCAAATCTCTTTTACCCTCGAGAGGCATATGCCAAAAGTGGCCCTCCACGGAATCTCCTGGCCAAACGAAGCTTCGAACTGGTCTCCAGGGCCAGACCAGTACCATTTGCCCTGCAAAAGACCCTGGGGGGGGGGGGCTACTGGGAAACCTTAGTGGCTGCTAATGACGAATGCTCTGTCTCGCTGTCGTTTTATAAAATCTGGTGTCATTTCGGCCACTTTGAAGAACCCATTTCCTGATCTGAAATCGGTGCCCCTTGGCCTTCCCACGCGATCATCATCACCGAATTTGGTAGGGGACGGAAAAGGGGAAAAGGGTTCAGGGCATCTCAGTCTTCGGAGGTCTGCTGCCCTTTCAGCTGCCTTTGAGTCGCCCCCCAAATCACAAAGCAGCCGCAACACCCTTCGTCATACGTTTCAGACGTCTAAAGCTCGTCGGGATAACCAGCCCCTGCTTCTTCTCTCCACCTTTTTCGGAGGAAAGACGTGTAAGGGAAGGAAGGGACATCTGTCCCTCCTCCCCCTCCTCCCCCTCCTCCTGCTCCTCCTCCGTGTATATCCATAGCCGCCCAAGTGAGGGCAGAAGTGAAGCTTCACCTCCTCTTTCTGAGCACGCTCAGTCCTCCCGAGCATGCTCAGTCCTTGGAGGGACGGACTCGTGAGGGGTAATGGTAATCGGGTGGACACGCCACGCCGGCTTGCTTGCTTCCTGCTGCTGCTGCTGCTGCTGCTGCTGCGTGTGTCCTCCTGGCTGCTGCCGGAACAGCTTGGGTGAGTCGGGTCGGAGGTGCAGCTGGGGGCGAGCTATCATGGAGGCTGATCTGCACTGACTCTCTGCAGTGCGAGGGGAGACGGTCGGGGTTGGGGGAGACAGGGGGCTGCCTGGAGCCGTCCACCCCGCTGACTTGTTTGGGGAGCCTCCTTCCTCGCCCCGCCGGACAAGGGGGGTTCCCCAGAGGCGCCGCCGCAACTCATCGCGGGGCATGTGGCATCGGTGGGGGACCCGCAGGTGGGGGACATTGACACAGTACCCGAGCAGGGCACGGAGGGCCGCAAGGATGCCATCGCAGCAGACTGTCTCCAGAACCCGTGAGGCTTCTCTTTTCTACAGGTTGCACACGAGCAGTTCTTGTTCCCCTAAAGATCTAAGTATTGCAGAACTGATTCTGCTTATTTTGAACTTGTTTTTGTTCGGTTTTTTTGATCTGTGTTTCTGAGTGGAAGTAAAGAATCTGGCTAGGGTCGTAGTTAAAAAAAATGGAATTAGTAACATAAGAAACTCTATGCTGCCTCTTTTAAAAACTATTCTCCACCGAAGTGCTGGAGTCTGTTATTGTGTGGAATTGCTCTGACTGTACTAGTTTGATAAAAGTTTCAAGTTTTGCAGCTGCATGTTGGTGGTATAATGACTAGAACTGAATGCAGTGTGTAGACCAGAATGCACCATATATTTAAAGTCTTATAATTTTGTTAATTTTATTTTTCACTCATTTCCAATACCTTTAACGTGAGTGCCCCCGTTTCTTCCAGTTCCATTGACTTGTTGATATTAAAACAAGTTTCTTTTCATCATCAGAAATGGTGAATCCAATGGCCAGACCAGGCCATAACCAGTTGGGGTATATGTTTAGATTTGCTCCATGTGACGTTTTATACTTTTTTCCAGTCAACAGCGTTTGTCTCCAGATAGCCCTTGCTTCCACCAAAATGATTTTTTTTAGCTCCTTAGAATTCCATTTTTTGTTTTTAAAATCCTTAATAATTTGGCTTGTTCCTAAAGCTGGATAATTACTATACAACTGCTTTCTCACATGGATTGAGCTGATTCAGATTAACTAGTTTTATTTGCAGTGTCACAGTTTTGTAGTGTTAATTGATCAGTTTTTTAGAGCATTTCTGTAACTACTGTTCTGATATCAGGTTTGTTTTCAGAACTTTGGGTGTTTCCGCATTATGCCATCAAAAAGCGGATCTAACAGATCCACTTTTGGGCAATCTGTCCTCCTGAAGATCTGTCACTATTTGTGATGGATTGGAGGGAACCCCGCACGTCCGCACACGCGGGGGGAGGACGGATTCTGGAGGAAAGATTGGAGTGGGTGCCCTGCGGACGCCACCGATACCGCCCCCGGAGCCGCGGGACTGGAGCCACAGGACTGGTGCATGGAGATGCCGGGCACCATGTGTTTCCGGCAGCGACCAGCACATGAGGGAAGGGCTTTGGAAGCAGGCAGTCCTGCTTCTGCCCTTCCCAAAATGGCGGGCGCCGGGAATCCGGCTCTGCACACATTAAGGGTAAGTGACACATGTAGGCTTGATTTTTCAGGTCTTACATTTAATCCGGATTTCGGCGGCAGAACCGGTGAAAAAAACTGGTCTTGCTCACCGAAATGCAGACGCGGCTTCCACAAAGGGTCTCTAATCAGGTCCCCAGTGTAGAAGTTGTTTAAGGTAAGTGTCTTTAATTTTACCTTAGTGGCAGTTAATCCGGTTTCCACAGTCAATGCAGAAACACCCTGTGTAGAGTACCACCTCTAATTTATTTCAGTAGAGTAGTAATACAGAATTTAGTGCATTTCTCCTCCTAGTTCTCACTGTACAGGCTGGAGGATGGACTAGGCTGTCAAACATAAAAAAAACTTCTGAAGACCTCCATGGATAGATGTGTCTTGAGTAGCTTGTTCTGCTAAATCACTGTAATAGAGGAAGGATCTTTGTTACTGTGTGTGTTAGAAGTCAGTTCTAAAACACTAAAGGGTAGAAAAACCCAAAGATGTGGCAGGCACTATGCTTTTTAAAAAGGAGTCTGAATAAGCCGCGGATACTGTGGTTCAGTATCCACAAATATGTCACAAATACCTCAAGGGTTGTCACAAGGCAGAGGGATCAGCCCTGTTCTCACTCTCTCAAGGAAGGACTAGAAACAATGGGGTGAAACTGCAGGGGAAAAGATTTAGTTTAGATGTTAGGAAAAAATTTCTAACAGTAAGAGTGATCAACCAGTGGAACAGGCTGCCACGGGAGGTGGTTGGTGCCCCTTCGATGGAGGTCTTCAAGCAGAGACTGGACAGCCATCTGTCTGAGATGGTTTAGGAGATCCTGCCTTGAGCAGGGGGTTGGACTCGATGACCCAGGAGGTCCCCTCCAACTCTACCATTCTATGATTCTATGATTCTATGATAGGACCATTCTGACATTTTATTAAATTTTGATTTAGAAGATAAGATGATGTTAGTAGCAGGCCTCACATACTTAGTAATTCAGAAACATATAAATGTGGCAGTCTTTTTTCCCCCTTAGTACTATACATTTATACTCACAATTAATTCTTTCCTTAAAAAAGTTTTTTCCATTTTAATAATTTCAGCCTGCCCTGATACTTTTGGGTAAAGGCAGGATACAAATGGAAATAAATAATGCTGAAGAGTTTATTGTGGAGTTGCCATCAGTAGAAAAGAAAAGGAGGCTTAATTCACTTGTTTAAAAAAAGGCTAAAAATATATTGGAGACGGTAGTGTGTAGCCTTTGTGTTCTCATCCCATATCTTAATTCACCTTTCCTATCCTAAAATGTTCAAGGGAGAGAGGAGGGGCAAACTGGTGTATAAGTTCCTCCCATGAAACACTTATAAGCCATCTCAGATATCTTTTTTTACTGCATGTGAATGCAGCCATAGTTTATAATGTGATATTGAATATTAAGTATCTTAAATCAGATCCCATGGAATGATTATTTCCACAGGAATCTTGTATGCAACAATGAATATAAAAGATAACTTCTTGTTACAATTTATGCACAGAATGGAAAGCAACAAAGATACTATCCAATTTGTAAGTTTTCAAAAACAAAACAACAAAACAAAGCCACCGCCCTGTTCATAACAAGTAAGAAGCACTATATTCCTTTTTTTGACAGGGAGTCTACAACTCCTTTCTAAATAAACCAAGGCCTTTCCTGCACTTATCTTTCTTCATCAAGGCTTCATCTAAGTCATATTCTGGATCTCTTCATCCACACCTTAATGTGGATCAAGGAGGACCTACCCCTGTTGGTCTAGCTCCTCCTATGCTAGATCTCTGGCTCTATTCCAGAACACTGGAGTCATGCAGACAGCCCACCCACCTCTTTGTTCTGGAAATATCTGGAGGTGTCTTTCAAGAAGCGTGCCATAGCATACCACCAAAAAAGCAACTACCCCAGGCCTGAAGGTAGGAGCTTTCATTCTTAGCTTTCAGAGCCATGGCATGGCTTAATGGATCAGCACCATCGGTGCAGACAACATTGATCTGGCTCACGTCCCTAGGCAATCTGGATCAGTAAGCCTGATTATTCTGGATCCCCTGATCCAGTTCAACAGCAGAAAGGACCCAAATTATCTTATTTTAATTCTGCCCCCAAAGCCTGCTGTTGAGCATGACTGTTTCATTCATTCTGATTATAGTTCTGGCTTTATATAACAAAGCATGTGTGTATGTGGACAGAAGGGTGTTCTTAACTGTTGCTGTTTCTTATAATCCTTGAGTATTTAGCCTTCTTATCTAAAATATATACCTGAAGTCTAAATCTAGCAATATGAGCAGAATGTGAGCATATCTTATTTCCAGTAATAACTCCAACTGCATTGTTCATAACTAATGGCCATTTCAATTTTAGTTGTTTATATTTCTATGCCTCAATATAGTAATTACTTAAAATGGAGAACTTTTAAAGAATTTGATTGTTTTGCTTCAAATTTTGGTGAATAATGTGTTGTCTGTCTTTCAGAAAGTAAAGAATGCCTAAGAAGAAAACTGGAGCTCGCAAGAAGGCTGAGAATCGTAAAGAACGTGAAAAGCAGATAAGAGCAGCAAGAGGCAGCATAGATTTAGCAAAACATCCCTGTAATGCCACCATGGTAAATGATCAAAGAGAATTTCTGGTTTCTCTTCCTTTCTCTGAATAGACTGAAGTCTTGCCTTTTCATTGTGAAATTCTTTTCCTCTTCCAGATGTAAAGAGGATAGTGATTATGGTTTCTAAAATACCTTGAAAATACTTAAATGAGTGAAATAGAATCGTAAGTGATTGGAACCATGTGGACCTGCAAATCTGACATATTAGAAATATATATGGTTGTTCCCAAAGGGAACATAATATTTTGGTCTACATGTCCAAACTACTTCAAAGTTATCTAACACGTACAGGGATTTGAGGGAAGTGTGTCCAGTGATCAGTAGCTGCTAAGCAGGTGCCCAAATCCAGTACAGCTACAGGTAAACTGTTTCAGTACACATCCTTGCTGATTATTGATTCTAGGGCTCAACAGGGATTTTGTGACTAGAACTGACAAAACACCCGGAACCTCGTGTTCTTTGCCCTGGGGTTTTTCATTGCAACTGCATGATATTTTTTAGCTGCACTGGGGCCTAAAGATGAGAGGTGCACATTATGATAATAAGACCAGTAGAAATACTTAATGTGTGAAAAGTCATCTGTTATAATGAATATGGAGAACAAATCCTGCCAAAATGCAGAATGATGTGAGCACTTTCTAAGCCACACTTTCCTAATCTAAATCTTGAACTCCACCCCCCATCAGCCTCCATCACAGAACCACAGGTATTGTGTAAGTGGCTTCTAGATATTAATCCATCAAGACTCTGGTGAAAGCCCAGAGTGGTTTAACTTCAGTGAGATGGTGGCTTCAAGGACCTTCAGATCATACTTTGGGACATTGTGATGTAATCTACTTAGAGAGGCTGTTGTAGAGAAGTTCTCTTGCAAAATAATGTGTCCATCTTTCTCCACAGTGCTGTAGATTGCCAATTAATGGGGATTCTTATAATATGAATTATTTATTTTTCTTATAGGAATGTGATAAATGTCAAAGGTAAATAACAATCCAGTATTTTCTTAAATACAACATTTTTGTAACTATCTAAGGCAGCAGTTCTCAACCTTCCTAATGCCGCGACCCCTTAATGGAGTTCCTCATGTTGTGGGGACCCCCAACCACAGGGGCGGAGCAGGTGGGAGGTGGGAGGGAAGGGCAGTGGGAGGCTCGTCGCGACCCCTCTGAAAGGGTAATTCGACCCCCAAAGGGGTCCCGACCCCCAGGTTGAGAACCCCTGATCTAAGGCATGCTTTTTTGTTCATTTTTTTGTTTCATGCTTTTTTGTTCCAACAGACGGCAGAAAAACAGAGCTTTTTGCTACTTTTGTAGCTCCGTTCAAAAGCTGCCCATCTGTGCACAATGTGGTAAGAATATTTTGCTATAAGGACCAGTTTGGAAGGGAATTTGAAACCGTAAATTAACAGGGAACAGTACCCCTACTTTTTCTCCCTGCGTGCCATGGAGATAGTTTAGATCCTAGAAGGGATATCATTTGCATAGTCACTTTGATTTTTTATTTCATTTGTTTATTCTGGAAAGGCTGTTCGGTTTCCCCCTGGATATTTAAGGATTTCACAAAAGCAAAAATAATACCCTCTGTCCTTATTCAGAAATCTTGATGTCCTTCAACTGGTGCCTGAGAAAAGACAGAGGTTTCATGATTCTTATTTTCCATGCTGAGTTATTGCTGTGATTTTATTGTATGTCTTATTTATCTAGGATTTTGACATTTCTTTTGTACCATACCTAAGAAATTTGACAACAAATCTTACAGTAAAAAGGTGACAGTTGCAAATAAACTCTGAGCTCACATACCGGGGGGGGGGGGGGCAACTTCCAAGATGTGTTTAGACATAATTAAAAGGGCACTTCAAAGGTGCCTTGGAGAAACAGCCTGAGGCCCCCATGTTCCCAAACCTTCTCTAACCCACCTTTTATGACTCAGAATGTTCATGGGGGAGAGGGGCAGACTGGTGTGCAAACCATCCTGCCCCAAAACCTCTAAGCCTCCTCAGAGATGCTTTATTTTGCTGTATCTGATCACAGCCATAGGGAAAGATATGTTTTGCTTCTGAAGCCATTCACATGCTAGTCTGTCCATCCCTGCTCTCATACTCATTAAAGACAAAAAAGGGGCCATTAGAGATGGGATAATAACACAGGGGCCACATCCAGCTGTTCTGTTTCTTAAAAAACAATTAACTGGAGGAGTAAGGCGTGGCTGTTTCCTACGACCCTACTTGTTCTGCTTAATAATAATAATGTTTATTTCTAGCACCCGTTCCACCAGAGAGTGATACAAAAATGCAAAAACAACAGTAGCTATAAAGCTTAAAATACAAAACATGAAATATATATAATTGCTGAATGAGAGATTTGTGGTACTCCAGTGGCTTTTTGGGTTCAGGACTTTTAATTGGACTTCAGTTCTCATTAACTCTAGCAAGCGTGCCCAATAGTCTGAAAGGATTTAGTTACAGTCCAGCAATGCTAAGAAGGCAATATGTTTGAGACAGAGACAGAATTAGGCTTTTCTAATTCTTAAGTGTGAAGCATGTATCAAAAATCAAATAAATTAAACATCTGTGTTCAACATTATTGTTTTAGTTGCATATGCAATAATGCCTTGCTGTCTAGATTTTCATTTATGTCTCATTTTGCCTCATTTGCTTGCCCAGACCAGATTTTTCAGTCCCAGACTTTTCTGTCTGTGAAAAGAGATTACCTTTTCCTAGATTGCTAACTGTATGTAGTGCTTTAGAGTTGAACATTTTGTGGAAGGCATCCTTTCTTTTTAAGAGCATAAATCTTTAATTAAATTTTAAGCCTTTAATTATTTATTTTTGGTTTGTTCTCTTTTATTGTGTTTCTCAACTATTCCCATACAGTTAGTCATTTGGGATGATTTTTTGGAGGAATTTGGAAAGGGTTTAGAATGAATTAAAACTTATCTTGTTTAAATTAACAGAGTAGATGTTCTGTTGTCCAGATCTATATTTTCAGGAATTAATTAGATATAGATAAAGAAGGATTACTGTGCTCATAAGCAACACAGTTGGTAGAAATCAGGCTGTGATCACACACAGTAAACAAAAAACAAAAACCCGAAATACAGTTGAGGTGGCATAGAAATAGTTCCAAGGTAGAAATGTTCATATGCCACTTTGACCCCCTCCCATGAACATTCTAGGCTGAAAAAAGATGATTAGAGATGCGAGGAAAACACAATATTGCCTCTGAGATTCTTCTAAGCTTTTTTAAATTTGGTTGTGTGTGAACACAGGCTTACTGAGATTTCTTAAGTATATAGCAACCCTTTTGATGTCACTGCTGAAAGAGATAACTACTTATGTAACTTTACTATTAATTTAGTTCTGAAAGGGGAATATGATATCTTTTTCCCTTGCCACAGGAAAGACAAAATGTATGATGAAGTCTTCAGACTGTGTCATAAAACACGCTGGTGTATACAGCACTGGACTTACAATGGTGGTATGTATCTGAAAATAACTTTACATCTGAGTTGGGCACAGCTAATGGTTTCAGGCATGACTTGTCTGGACTATTTTAAAATGCTGAAATCCTAATGTTCCCCTTGCCATTGGGCCTACTTAAGTCCAGCTGAAGTTAACTGAGGCAAAATCATAGCTAGTTATGATTTACACTGAAATCACAGTTTCAGAAAAAAACAAATACTGAATGTCTAATTCATGGAGTAGAACCTTGTGTTGAGAACTTCAGTTTGGAAACAGTTTGATATGTATTAAAAATTCTGCTTTTTACTGACTTCTGTCACATTTTTATCCTTGGTGCTTTGCACTAGTGACAGATTTGCAAGTTTGGTTGGTATGAGAGAGTTGCAAAGTTTGCTTTATATGAAAATGCTTTGCAGAGGATGACTGCTTGAAAAAATTGGTTTTTATGACTCTATTGCAAAGGTCGTATTTGACAATATACGTTCCCCAGAGTCTGATAGATGGTTTACATTTCAGCAATCAAGATGACCCAGCATGCTCTGGGACAGCACATATACACACTATAGTGCCACTTTTGTCCCAGAGTGGAACAGAGCTGTCCTGATCATTGCTAGCTGTGGGGCAGTAAAAACTGTTCCACAGCATAACCCAGAGCACCTAGGGTATTCTTGGGCAACATCCATATGCAGCGTTTACTGATAGCAATAACTACGACCTGGCATGCGTGATAGCTGCTAGAGCAATCAAGACAGTGCCAGATTGTCCAGCACTCCAGGTAACTCTAGGTTAAACTGGGATGGGACCAGCTCTCTCAATGCAAATGCCGGCCACCATCCTTTAACTTCTATGGGATTGTTTGTTATGGAAGTTAAGTCCAAAAATGCCCTGAGTTATCCATAAAAGAAATTATGATTCAATATGTACTAGATGTTTTGAAATAGAAAATGCTTTTGCTAAAACCAGAGAAACCCTTAACAGCATACAGTGTGTAATCATAACCAAGTTTACTCAAAAGTAAGTTCCATAGTGGGTATTGATGTTTACTCCTAAGGAACAATACAATCCAAGTAAAAGAGAAAATTAGAATCTTCCAGGTTGATGTAACCTCAATTTTTGTTCCTTATAAGTAGTGAATTGTGTAGTTGTGTCTACACCCATAGTCATTCTCAAAGTACATGGCAGGGTTGTTGCAAATTGCTCTTTCTTAAGTTGCAGTATTTGTATTGTGTCATACAGTTGCTGTGAGCATACATTAATATGCTTTGATGGGATAAAAGGACAGGTTCATTCTTTGTTATAGTGGATAGTGTTTGCGCATGGCATTTTTATCATGGCTTTTTTTTCAAGGAGCTCAAGACACATTAACCTGTGCATTTAATCTTAACAATAGCCCTATGAAGTGTGTCATTAACTTTGATTTTTCATACATGGTAAAAACCCTCTGAAGACTAAATTGTAAGATTGGCTTTTCCTCTTCAGCTTGCAGAAAAAGATCATGTGTCCCCCGTGGTAATAGGTACAGTGCAATGTGCAAGGGAAAAAAGTTAACCTTTCCTTTTAAAATGGTGAAATGCCATGAATATTTTGAAGACTTTGAACTGTGTTGAATTAGTGGAGAACCTTTTTATTTAAGGATTAAATTAACTTTCTTTTATAGATTTTTTTATTTACTAATGTTTGACTTTTCTCCTCCCTTTGATTATGATCACTCAAAAGAGATTAGATCAAGAAAAACCAGTTGGCCCTTGTGGGTTTGTAGAACCATAATGAAATCAGAAAGGACATAATATACAAACCCAAATAATGAAATAAAGAGCCCAAGGTGTCAGCCGGATCAACCTCTGTGATATCCCCTTCATAGCTTTCAGTGAAAGCTACCCAGTGTCCCATCAGTTCCAACTGATTATGGAGTCAACCAAACCACAATTGTCACACTGAAGAATGGTTGGAATGAGCTGGGCATATCCAGCAGTCTTTTCTCAGTATATTAAGTCATCAAATATAACTACTCGTGTGTAGCCAATCTACACTGGTCTTTTCCTAAAGATAATATTTTTTGCATTTGACCAGATCATGTCCAGTTTGCAGAAGTGTCTGCAAAAATGGATTTCGCAGTGCAGTAACTGAAAGAAGTAGTAGATTCCGTGGCATTTAGTGAGCATGCAATCTTGGCTATGCTTCAGTTTTTGTAAGAGTTACAGATATTTTGATGATTCAAGTAAGCATTGGGAAGTCGACTTTGAGGTGGCCAGAATTACCCAGTTTTATTGTCAGCTGTATTCAGTAGACAATGCAGCAGAAGTTGATCTATTGGGAGAATACACTAACATGGTACGTGTTGGATCATTGAGGTCAAGCACCCTTATCAGTGATTTGGTTGTAGTGATATTACTTTTAAGCGTTGTTGGTGAGCAGACAAAATTGAAACAAATCCAAATTGCAGGTTGGGACAGTATTTTAGAACAGGTAGAAATTTAGAATTTGATAGAAATTAATACTAGGGAAGACACTGCCAAACATTTGGGATGTGACTGTTAGTACTAAATGAGAGCAATTGCAGAATAAGCCCAGTTGCTTTTATTTTGGGTTGTGTTCCTGGTTGATGTTCACCCCAGTTTTCTCATCGGGACATCTAGGAGCACTACAGAGATTAATAGAAAGAACTTGATAACATGAGCTTTTTTAGACTAAGCATACTCCATCAGATGTTCTGTCGTGTTTTTTAGGGGGCCATTTGTGATTTCTGTGAAGCTTGGGTTTGTCATGGTAGAAAATGCCTGAGTACCCATGCATGTATCTGTCCACTTGCTGACGCAGAATGCATAGAGTGTGAAAGAGGAGTCTGGGATCATGGTAAGTGATGGACACATTACAAATGTTTTTGGCTGCATATACCTGCATATATATGATTAAGCTGTACATGTTTAGATGTTTTATAAATATCAAGTCATCTTATTTATTTATTCAAAACAAAGCTGGAGGATCTTAAAAGTGGAAAAGATTAGGAGCTGAATTATTCGTGGTGAGGTAAATCTGTTCACATACCTACTTTCTGCCCTTAGAAAATCCTAGGCACAACATAACCACAGTGAAAACAAGACAATTACACAACCAGTTAATATTTAAGTAAAGTGTCTCAGATCACCAGTTGAAGTTAATCACGAAATAATTATACATGTATTCCATTTTGACTGGTGAGTTAATGTCAATGTCAAATATCAATGTTAAACATCAACTCCTCTCCTTTACAGAATAACTGACTATGACACTTCAAACTGAGTTGAAAGCTCTTCTAGCTTTTTTTTCCAGTAATATGTATTTTTCAAGGAGAAAAATTAAACACCCTTATCACTCCATGGTGAAGGAAACACTGAACATAGCATGGAAAAGCAGTCCTTTTTCTGCACTATGCGCCTTTCCCACACCCTTCCGTGCTGTCAGACACAAAGGGTGCTTCCGCACAGGCCCGTTAAAACACATTAACAACAATACAGAACACATATAAGACTTACTTTCTGCACTGGAGGCCAGATCTGGGACTCTTCATGGCGGCCGCTTCCGCACTCTGGCACACACAACCCATTCTTAATGGGGTCTCGCCGCCGAAAGATCCAGCCTCTGGGAAGACCTCGAAAATTAGGTTTTCCATCCGGCCCCTTGCCTCAATCCTTTCAGAAGCAGGACGCTTCCACACATGGAGAGGCAAGGGGCCGGATGTGCTTGTGGCTGCCATCTTGGGGAGGGCGGGAGCAGGCCAGTTTGCCTCCTTCCACCTTCCCCCGCGCGCCGCACGCCAGCAGAAACGCACAGTGACTGGCACCTGCATGCTCCAGTCCCGCAGCTCTGGGGGCGGTGTCAGTGGTGCGGGAGGCCAGATGCCCTTTGGAATGGGTGCTGCGGCCTCCGCACAGCACCCAGGGGATCCGGCTGGCTGAATCCATCCTCCGTGTGCCGATGCGGGAGGCTTCTGAGGATCCATCCCTATTTCATACGGATCACCGGGAAACGGATTTTCTTAAATCCGTTTCTCAGTGGCAGGTGTGAAAGCATCCTAGGCTGGAAATAATAGAAAGACCTTTTTCAAATACTGAGGCTCTGAAATGTCTAAAATCCAACAGACTTAATTAACTAGAAATATTTTTTATCAGATTCCATTTTTTTCTAAGTACAATTCAGTGTATTAGTATTTATTCTCATAAAGTCTTGCTTGGCTTGGAATCAAAACACCTGAAAGGGCATTTGTTACCTGCCCATGTGCTAGGAGCTCTCCAGAAGTGAACAGCCTGATAGTTCCTGTAATGAGAGTTAATGGCCCCTGCTTAGTATCATTGTTGGTATTCATGTATTTGTATCCTTAATAAGCTAAAACACTGAATAATTAACAGATTAAGCAAATGTATAAACCATAAAACTGCAGTTTTCAGGCATTTCAGATATTAACACAATATGAGTAGGCCAAACAACTTGTTAGCATGCACTAACAATTCAAAAGCAATTAATAATTCATACGAAAGGCAATCCACAAAATGCAGCAAAATTATTTTCTCTTAGTTGCAGTTGAATGTTGCCCTGAGTAATTCTGAAACAGGACCTCCAGTTTCTAGGCCAGGTGAAATTAACCTGCTAGAAAAACATCAAGTTGAAGAGGTTTTTTTTTCCAGTTTTTTTGGTCTCAGATCCTTGTACTCTTCATTGTTTGTCTAAAGTAAACTTGCACTCATTATTATCCACTAATACCTTGTTTTGGGATAAATTGCCCCTTGTATAACATGGTTTTGTATAGCCCAGTTTGCTATTGCATGTAAAAATCTATTACTTTGGTTTAATGCAATCCTGGAAACTTCCGATAGTGCAACTAAGCTTCTGCCTTACACTGTGGTTTTAGGAACCAAACAGTATTATGTGAAGACTACTATTAATTTTGTAATTTATTTGTGCTACTTTTAACATTCAGTTAAATTATACTTTTCTTCACTTAACTCTTTTGTATGAGCTTTATGTTTTTGTTAAAAAATATTGTATGTTCTGCTATATACGATGGGAAGGATAAATTTAAAAAATAGGACACAGGGTGATTCAAGAAAATTTGGGAGGGGTATAGGAATCTTGTATGGCAAAAATTAAATAAGTGGTGTTCCTCCCTCTCACACTTTTTCCCTAAATTCTTCTTGTTTCAGTTTTTCATCCATTATTTTGTGTTACCTAGACTTATTGTCTTGCTATATTTAGGTTTGTATTAAGTTGTCCTGGAAATAAATATAGTTGTTTTTAAAACAAATGTTTTAAAAATTAACATAATTTTCCCTGATCCATAGGCAAGATCAAGTTTTGGGAATATGTTTGATTTGTTATGTTTTGTTTTGTTTGTTATATTCCATCTATTCTGTTTGGTTTGTTATATTCTGTTTTTCTGGTTTGTTTAGGAGGTCGAATATTCAGTTGCTCTTTTTGCCACAATTTCCTCTGTGAAGATGACCAGTTTGAACACCAGGCTAGCTGCCAGGTTCTTGAAGCTGAGACCTTTAAATGTAAGCTAAATCTGCTTTACGAAAGATGAACATACAATACTGTAAATGGGTCTAGACTACAAGTCCAGTTCTGATGACAATTTGGCAATGAGAAGCTGAGCATGATTAGGGAGATTTCCCTTCTTCCTCAAAACAGTTTGAGTGAGTGTTTTGAGGATGAAATGGAAAATCTGCTTTCTACTGTGCTCTTAGAAATGGCTGCAGTTTCCTCTTTAACTATATGATATATTGAAGAATGTAACCCTTAAAGTAACTTGCTTCGTGTGTGGACTTGCAACAGAATGAGAAGCGGGCAGCCATTTGTAGAAGGACTGATTAAGCAGGTAACCAAGCTTTTTTTTTTTTTTTGAAGTAGACTGAAAGGTAAGGTAGATCATATTAGGAATTAGGGGATTCCAGTTTGTTCCTAGGGCCCGATGTTACACTCCTTCTGTGGTTAACTTTTCTTCATAAGATAAGTTGACACCCAACTTATCATTCTTCAGACTTCAAGGGGAAGATGACTAATATGCAGCTCTCCAAAAGATGCTAAACTGTGACCCTTATAATGCCTTGCTATTGGTCACCCAGGCTATTTTTTTAAAATTGTTTTTCAAATGTTCAGTATATATTTCCTTTCATCCAAAAAGGGCCAATCTTTAAAATATGGAAATGAAACATAGGACACAAAATCAAAAAAACTGCTGCTGCTACTAGAATTATAATAAAACCCCAATGCAAACAAAGGTTGGTAGATTTCAGGCTACCCAGATGCCACTTACTTATTCCATTATTTTTGGATATCCAAAAATAGTGGAATAAGTAAGCCATGCCTTACTTATTCCTGCACATCTGTTCTGTTGGACTTCATGCACTGAATACCCCAGTTCCCTGGTCCAGTTTGTAGTTTCTTTGATTGAACCGTAAGAGTGAGAAGGCCAGAAAATAACCTGCTTGGAAGCAGTGGAGAACAGCTCCCAATTAAAAGGCCATGGCTTTGTGTAAGACAGTTTCTTATACCCTTGTCAGCTTTCTAACTTTACCCCAAGATTTGTGCAAACTTTTCTTATTGATCACTATTCTTCACAGTTTGGCCCATTAGAAGAAGCTGTGTTCACACTTAAGTTTTAGTCCGCTTCAGTCCACTTTCAGAGTAGAAGCAATGTGATGAGTTGTTTTCCTTCCAGATTATCTCACCAAAAAGTGGATTTTTGGAGTTAAATAAAAGCCAAAAGCAAACAGCTTACCTTACTCTGAAAGTGGACTGAAGCTGGATTAAAGTTTAGGTGTGAACATAATTGACATGTGTTGAAGTTAATATGCATAGTACTGAACACTGGATATAGATGTGATCCAGCCCCTTTAATAATCTTTTTGTTCTGTGCAAGAAAAGGCAAATTGGGGACTGGTGTGTCTTTTGTGTATCTGCTCAGTATTGCTTGCATACTCTATTAGTATCATAACTATTGCTTGATTTGCTCTTCTTATGAACTGCCATTCTGCTCGCACCAAGGGGGCTCCCTCTGTTTGCTGAAGGGAAAAAATTACCACATTTGGACCAAACTCTGTAGGGATATCACTTACAATGACTGTTCATTTTCTTGAGCTGAGGCTAAGCGTTCATTTTCCTTGTACTTTGAGAGGCACAGTCATGGAAAGCCTGAGGCTATCCATTGAACTGAACAGTTGACCTTGGCTTAGAAAGAAAAAGGAAAAAAAAGCAAAGTCACATTATCTTATTATTCAAGCATGTCTTTTTGTTTTGCCTTATAGGTGTTTCCTGTAATCGGCTTGGGCAGCATTCATGTCTCCGTTGTAAGGTAAGTGCAAAACAGTCCAAAAACATTTTAGCATAGTAGTAGAATGTTCATAGTTCTATTAATAATGCAGCTACTAAAATGGTCTTCCTTGCTCATTATTCTTGAACCTGCTTTTTTATTTGCTCGGTTTCTTTTATTCAGAATACCAAACATTTCATCTTTGCCGGAATAATATCTGCACAAATCTGTGTTAATCATGCTGCACCTTTTCTAAATGTCAGCATTTCGCTACATATTGTTTGTTTCACCCCTGATCTAGCAAGGATGGTACTGGGGCATGATTAGCTTCATGGCAAGTACTGTTGTTCTGGTTCTAACCAACTAGAAACTAATGCAAACAGCTGGTTTTCTAACTCTTGTGTGAACTGGTATTACACAGTTTGTTTTGCAGCATGTCCTCTGACTGCAGAAATTTGGAAAGCTATTTGTGAGCTGATTCATATTTCTGTGCAACAAATGTGCATTCTACCAATATGTGCATCAGTGTATTCTTTTCATTTAGTACCTATCTGGAGAGCTGACATTTTTTACAAAATATGTACCACATTGGGCTGTGAAGGATATGTGGGATGTAACTGTCATAACTAAATACCCTGCTCATTTGAATATTTATGTCTATCCTAATATTTTTATTCTGATTCTGATCTAATACAATGTTCTACATTTCCATCTCATTTTATAATATATAGGCTTGTTTCTGTGATGATCACACGCGGAGCAAAGTTTTCAAGCAAGAAAAGGGAAAAGAACCCCCTTGCCCGAAGTGCGGCCATGAGACACAACAGACGAAGGACCTGAGTATGTCAAGTAAGTTTGGCCTCAAAATATTAACATGACCAAGCTGTTCACATAGGCAGTTAAACTAGCCATAAAGATTGAGACTTAATGATATTGAAATGCCAGACACGCACCCTAACCTAAAGACAAACCATGCTGGAAAAATTCTGGGATGCATGCTAAAATTAAACTTTTATCTGAAGGATATTTGAAAGCTGTTGATTGGAACAAAGCCACAGTTCAAGATAGAAAAGATACCTAGTAGTTTTTAGATAATATAAGAAATGGGGTTTCCTGGCCAGACTCTTACTATAAGATACATCTGCTAGGTTTACTCTGATCACTGCCATGTTTTTAGCTTTGATTTGTAAAATACAGTCTAATATTAGCTTTTAATCTCTGCTTGTACAGGATTTGTATGATTGCAGGTGTTGCTGTTTTATCAAATTTGTAATCACTATATGATTTTATTTACCGGTATGTTGTTTTAAGTCTTCGAGTCTATGATCATTATTAATGTCTTGATTTAAACTTAATAATACCACATGTTGCCAAAACCAGCAGTGATGAATCTCACAAAGGCAAACACCATGCTAACAGTTCTACAAGGAAATTCTGACAAGGAATTTATCTGAATAATATGAACAATTCTGATTGTGTACAGATCAGATATTCCTGTTTCTTCTAAAAAGTAAATGTGTGGTTACACGAGTGAATATCTTAATCCCTATTTCAGTTGGGAGTATGCATAGTTAAAACCATAATTTATAGTCTTCCTTGACGTGACAAAGAACTAAAAAAGCCAAAATGTCAAAAAGTGAGTTTTTTGCTTTTTCCCCACAGCACGCTCTTTGAGATTTGGGCGACAGACAGGAAATGAGGATTCAGATGGGGCTTCTGGCTATGATGCTTATTGGAAGAACCTTTCAGCTGGCAGGGATGCTGACACAAGGGAACACAATGAGGAATATGATGAGTATGAAGCTGAGGAAGATGAGGAAGCAGATGAAAACGAGGAAGGAAAAAGGGTTTCAGAAACGGAGGCGGCTGATGTATTTAGTAACTTGAATTTAGGAAGGACCTATGCTAGTGGTTATGCACACTATGAGGAGTCTACTGATTAAGCCTGAAAGTTCAAGCACACACACCAGGAAGCAGGGTACCTTAAACATGGTGGCACTTACCTTCTGGGTTAACTTACATATGGTCTGGCTGTAAGTCATGCTTTATGATGAAGCTAGCATTTGGGAAGACTGTCATTTGTGCTTGGTGCATTTTATGTGTGACACTGGAGTAACTCTACTAGGCTTGCAAGTAGCAGAGCTTATTAGGAAACAAAGGGAATGGAGCATTTGAAGGAGTTCAAAAATATTTGAATGGCTAATGATGTTAGACAGACTGGGAAGTAAAAAGAATATTTTGCCACATTACACCAGGGAACATGAAATAAGGGATCATATTGAATGTGTTCTCTTGTTGCACAAGACAGAATTGTAATGAGGTGAAGGCAATTCTTGGTTTCATTCATTATTCAAAGGCAAACGTATTTTTATTAAGTAATGGTAGGTCCTGTTATATTTCATAACTTCATAAATAGTTGTGGCAGTGGACATCTACTATTTTTATAAATTGGAAACTATCTCCTGTGAGTCCTAAATTTTTCATAAATATTGATCTATCTTGAAGCACTGGGGGAATGCTGTACTTAAAATGAAACTAAATTTACTTGACATTTTCTGTAAGCTAGAATAATCAATACATTCTCTTGTCACGTAATTCTGGAGCATGATCAGTTCCTGCCTTTTTTGATCAACTATCCTTTGACTGTAGCGTTCGCAGCTTCTTGCAGTGTAACCTAAATAAACTTTTGATCTTAAAAATGTCACCGCATTTTCCTTATACAGAAAAGTCCCACATACTTAATTTCATTCTTGTCCTTATGTTTTGTTGTATTGAAAGCAAGATGGAGATGTAAATCAAAATAGTGATCACAAGCTAGCAGAATAATTTTCTGAAAGTCCTATAGAATAAAATGGCACATACTTGTATACACCTTATTTATTTGTATACAGACAATTTTGGAAAGTCACTTTACCTAGCAATGTCCAACTGCAGACACAAACAACATAAGCATGTCACATAATACATCATGTCATTGTTTTCTGTGCTCACCAGCTAAAAGCCTCCTAACTCATCATCACCTTCTGTACTCACCACTCACTGGTTGACATTGGCTGGGTTTTCTGGAGCCTTGACTGTTCAGCAGTCCCTGGAAGCTTTATGTCCTGATTCACTTTGGGAGCATCTCTATGTATCTGAACATACCCTAGGTATGCAGAATTGTTGTTTCCTTTTAAATATTCCCAGTCTCAAATTTTGATTTGTTGGAGATCACTGTTTCTAAATTTTAAGACTTTTCTCAAGGTTGTTTTGTGGTTTTTCAGATGATACATTGCCCCTCAGTTCCATTAAATTTCTTTGCACTATTAAGAATGGGCTTAGAATATTGGCATCCATGACATTTTGGACTACAACAGTCCTAGGCAACATAACTATAGATGTGGGGTGTTTTTCCACTGCAGCCCTTAGATCCGGATCTAAGAAGATCTGGATCTAAGGAATGGGTACATTCCTTAATCTGGATCTAGTAGATCTGGATTAAGGGAAGCACCCAATGTGTTTCAGTGGGAGGTGTAGCACCCATTAGCAATGGGTGATAACACCCCTGTTGTGGAAACAGCTTTGCACCCGTGTGGGGAATCCGGATCGACCCACAAGGGGTCGGTTCATTACCCCAGGTGTTTTGGAGGGCAGGGGGGTGCAGTCTTCGAATTCACTTCAAAGTCACTTTGAAGTCACTCCAGAGTCACTTTGGAGTCACTTCGAAGTCTGTGCAAAATAGCTCTGGAGTGCCTTTGAAGTCTGTGCTGATCTTCGGAGTGAACTTCGAAGTGACTTCAGAGTCACTTTGGAGTCACTTTGAAGTTCACTCCGAAGAGCAGCACAGACTTCAAAGGCACTCCAGAGCTATTTTGCATAGACTTCGAAGTGACTTCAGAGCCTAGGTTTAGGGGGGCCCCAATGAGTGCATTCCCTCCCCCTAGCCTCCTTTGGACCCCATTGACTGTTTCCAGTGGAAACAGGCTCCCTTTAATCCGGATTTTCTGGCAGAAGACCCCATTGTAGACCCCATTAATGGGGGGTCTACAGAAAATCCGGATTAAAGGCCAAAATGTACCCATTAGATCCGGATTTCCCCCACGGCAGTGGAAACAATCAGGTCCCAAATGGGTGCCGTGGTGGAAATGGGATCATCCAGCTCACAACCAAATGGATCCTAAATGGGTGCAAAAATGGGTACTTTTTGACTGGAAAAACACCCTAAGGGTAGTGGGACTTGTCTGACAGCCTCTGGATGGCATGTTAGCAGCTGCTATTACATTTTTGTGAGAATAAAGCTTAGGCTGCTTCCGCATTATTCTTTAGGCCAGATTGGGCACCCAATCAGAACACATAAGGTACACATGTGGAATGAACCTTCTGCACAGTGGGCCATATTAAGGCCCCATTAAGGCTGCTTCGTCTACACAGGGAAGCTGGATCTAATGGGTGCTAAGGGTTCCTTGATGCAGATTAGTGGTAGTAGACCTGATGGCTGTTCCTGCACATAACCTCTGCAAATCTGGATTAAGTAGATTCAGATTAGTGAAATCAGTGCTTGTGAAATCCACATAATATAGATCTGGATCAATTTGTAGGACGTAATGTCTGCATTGAGAGTGTTGAAATAGCTTGAGGTCTGTACTAAATTGGCATGCCATGCAGACACTGTAGCACAAATACATAGCAGGAATTGGGGTGGGGAGGGGAACTGGGTTGCCAAGATGTAGGGTGGGGGAGCTGGGGCCCCAGGACATTATGTTGGGGGAGGCCTGGGGGACCCAAGACACAGTGGGAAGTAAGCCTGGGATTAGGTGGTGAGGTCAGGGACACCAGGACATGATGTGAGGGGTGCTAGAAGAGGCAGCACTGTGAAGATTTTGTAATGGGCCTTATTTTCAGGGGCCCCTTCACAGAAAGGCAAGGTTTTTTCCCCTTCACTTTAACTTGTGCACATTCCTACTTCTGTCACCACGCTCGCAAGCTTCCTGCATTGGTTTCATGCTCAAAAGCCCTCAAATGTGGCTCAAAGGAGAAGAGTAGACCAAAGGACAGTGCGCAAAGATTCCTCCATGACAACATGAAAGAGTTCTTGGAAGTACATTACATTACATGACCACCACTGGCCCAGGTAGGACATGACTGGTTTTGAGGTATTTGCAGCTCAACAGGTGCCTGCAGCCTGTGTTCTGAGTTCTATTTCCTTATGGGGATTTGAAATCCTGGGCTGGTGTACATGTGGATGTTATTATATGGTGCGCCAGCCTACTGAGCCACCTCAGTGATGGCGAACCTTTTGAGCTCAGTGTGTCAAAATTCGCAAGAAAACCTAGCTTAACTTGGGTGCTGTGTCACCTCTAGAATTATCCATAATTCTGTGATATTTGTAGCTCTAGTAAAAAAGTTGTATTTTTGATATATGTATTTTATTAAAAGCAAAAACAAGTAATTCTTTTCATTAGTGACTTCTGTTGCTAAATCTTCAATTGAAAGTTGGTATTTCGTACACTTCAAGAAGAAGCAAGCACTACACGCCCAGGTGCCAGGGTGACCATGCGTGTCACCCAAAAGGGCTTGGCGTGTCAACTGTGGCACGCGTGTCATAGGTTGGCCATCACCGCAATAGGTGGCTTCAGAAGGAGGCAATCCTTTAGCCCTTATATAGACACTTTTCAAGTAATTATCCTTCCTTCAGTTCTTTCTTATACAGAGAGAAGCATAGCTAGGTCCTCAACTATGGAGGACACTCACCAGTATAGTATCGTAACAACCTGTTACAGTTATCGGAAGTGTTTGGTTGCAGCTGTTGTTTTTCATTTGAAAGCTGTATTTTATGTTTATTCAGGTTATATTTGTCTCATATTAACATAGAAATTATTTAAAAATCAGGAAGTGGACAAAAACTTTTTTATGGGACTATATTTGATTAATTCATCTGTTAGAAAATGCATAACTGCAAATTACCCTCTTTTGTTCTTACATTCATCGGAAGGTCCAGGGTCTTTATGAGGTATAACCTCTTCACAACTTTACTACTAGAGGTCTAACTGGATTTTATGCTTGTTTTCTATCCCACTGCTTCTTTTTAGCACACATTTTAGCTTTCTTTTAATATTGTTTTTATGTTTGCTATTAAATCAAATAGATACTTTTTATGGGAAGTGGTATAGAAAACGTTGCCAATATGTAGGCTTGAAAGTACCCTCAACATGCAGGGTTTGGAAACATGGTGCAGTATGAATAGAGGATTCTCAGCACCAGATGCTGCAGAAGAACAGGAATGGCTGATTTACAACCCATCAGTTAGAACTACCTCCCAGGGCACAGGACATGACTTGCAAACCCCTTCAGGTCTAACTTGCACTGTTAAAAAAATTGCTTGAAGATCTTATCTCATGTCATTTGAGATTGGTGATAAAGCACTCTTGTGCACTTTGCACTATTTCTAAAGAGCAGGCAGAGGAATCTTATCTGCCATCTTATATAAAAAACTATCTGCTTTTTAAAGAAAAAGGTCCAAACAGTAGCAGCAAGAATTGCAGTGCTGGGCTGGCAGATAGCCTTCCAATCCCAGAATGTAATTGGTAGTCAAATGCTGTTCAGAACAGACTGATCCACAGGCCTGTAGCCAGCTCCATACATATGTGCAGGCATCACACATTTGGGGGTGAACGAGTAATATGTCACATCTGATCTTGCCCATAAGGGACTGGAGTGAAAAATTTTGAAGGGAAAAAGAAATTGGGGGGCTGCCCCCCTGCCCCCCCTAGCTACAGGCCTGCTGATTCCATATCTAACTTACTTCATTCTTTTCAGTGCCACTAGTTAACATTCCCAGTAGTCATTTCCCCTAATTCAGAATCATAGTATCCTCCGCACTTAATATTCTAGGCACACTGCTCCCAATTATGAACTATGTTTTCGTCACTGGTGGTGCTAAGGGTTGCTGACATAAAGGAATTAATCATCTTAATCAATGTAAAGGATTGCTTCATTTTTCTTAAAGATATTCTTGCATTGATTACCTCCCTGGAGGATAATTCCTTTTCTGCTTTTTGTTCTCTCATCTTTTTTCCCATTGTGTTACAATCTATAAATAAAATGAACGATACATAAAGAAATGCAACCCATTTCTTCAGATTCAGTATTATTTTAGAGTCAGTGTCTAATTCATAAACAATTAGATGTTTGCCTTGGAGTTTTGAGGACTGTGTGATGAACACGAAATACTAAAGGGAACAACAACCATCCAATTATTGAAAGGGAACAAACCGGAAATGCTATTTTGATTTACTGATACAGTTAATGTTGGGAAATACTTCTGTAAGTAGATAGCAATACTGCTAGGACTGAAAATCCCTGTGTGTTTTTTTCCCCTATGGAGAAGAAATAGTTCTGACAGCTCTGATAAACAGTCCATGTCACTGTCATGACCAAAGACTGGTTTCCAAAAAAGAGCTAAAAGAAAGCTATTTGTGTTATTCCATATTTGCTAAATAGATTCTAGTGCTTCTGACTATATAACCTTCTGCAACCTCTTCAGCAGTAACACTTTAATAGAAAGTATAATGCTGATACTGTATTGCTTCTACATGCAGAAAGGCAGTGTGGACCTGATTTTCTATCAGGGTGTGTTCCCATTCATCCCAGAGGGGAGGAGGAAAGGCTCCTGAATTTGACCCCCATGCCTGGATTAACCCCCCCCCCCCCCATGCAGGGCATAGCCCAGGGAGGGTGCCTGATTTGACCGGCGCCGGCCAGCAGCCAGGCATCACTGGTGACGTGTCGGCAGCAGCCAATCATGCCAGCCAGGGGATGGGACTCAGAAGCCACCCAGGAGGAAGAGCGAATGCTCTCCCCACCGGATGGCTCAGGTAAGCCTGGGGACAGGTTAGGACAGGTGTGGAGCACAATTTAGTGCTCTACACCCCGGCTGCAATTAGAACAGCTGAGGGGCAGGCTGGGACGGTTCTGGACGGAACCAGCCTCCAACAAATGCATATGCTCTGTCCCAGAGTTGTCCTAATTGTGCTACAGATGCTTTAGTGTGAATAGGGCTCTGGTTTCTCAGTAGACATCACTTGCTGCATATTTCTGAGAGAGTTATTGCCTGATGGGGCATAATTCAAAAAGACAGAAAGTAGCAGCTGACACATTTCTTAATTGTATCAGATGCTTAACTCGAGAATGCCAATATTGACAAGTGTTTAAATCAATTATGAAAAGGCTGCAAATGATTATCTGTTTGTGAACCAGCGTTTTCTATATCTTTCATTATTTTTATCCACAAAATTATTCAAGAAGGAAAACAGCCTCATGAGAGAAGGAGAGACATCTCCTTTGATTTCAGTCATCGGCACTTCATGCTTTGTAGCACAAGAATTTGAAACAGGGATAGCCTAAGGAGTTTCACCATCAATATCTCAGTGAACTAATTAATCCTGACCCACCACCACTGCCTGGGGAAGTGTCAGAATTAGAGCAAGATGATCAACAGGGCGCCATTGTGACATAAATAAGTAATGCTGATGAGTTAGCAAACCTCTATAGGCCACCCCTGTACAGTGAATTCCATTGGCTTAGTAACCACAATGCCTTGCATGGATGGTAAGATGTTTAGGTACACAAAAACCATGTTCCCCAAATGTTTTAACATTTTAAAATAAGTTAACACCTACAATAGATGATACTCATTAAAACTTAAGTGAAAGAGGCAAAGGCAACACAAATGAAATGGTACTGGTGTGGGGGACAAATGTGAGTAGCAATAATGATTACCCACAGTTCTATGCAAACCCATTTAAAAATTGAACACAGTGAATTATGCAAACACATTAACTAGTCCTGATTTGGAATATGCATTAAATAGAAAAACAGATTGAGTCAAGTTCTGAGCTGCTGGATGTGGTGGAGCACTGCTCACTTTGTCTGTATAGGCCGGCCCTCCAAATTCAGTCAGTGCTCTCTAAACCTCTGACCTTAACCTGTTATCATCGGGTTGTTGAGAGAGGAATTTATTTTTCTCCCAAGGTTGTCACATGTTCTGTACAAAAAGTGGGGAATGTAAGTGTAATCAGTGAATAGATGTCTGCTGTGTCTAATGAATCCATTCCATGAATTCCAATAGGATTCATGGATAACAAACCCCTCCCAGCTCATTCTTCATAAAGTATAAGGATTATTGTCTTGACAAAGCTCCTATGTCATCCTTTCAAGCATTTCCTTATCTAAGTTCATTCCACATGATCAATATCCACAAGTGTGATGATGGGTACGGTAACTTCAGTTCTGCCACATTTGCATCCTATAATTTCCTTTTGGATTGATAGAGAAATGTTACCTTGAATGACTTCCCACCATGGGAATTTGGTCAGAGGCACAGATATCTCATAATAAAAATGTGCCAGAACTGGAGTTCAGAGAATGGCAATACATGTTACTAATAACAGTTTGGGCTGAAATATGGAGTGCTTCTTGGTTTGGTACTTGCTGCTCTGTAATGAGTATTCTTTGGTTGATCTTATCAATAAAATGGACAGATTGGTTATTTGGAGGAGGTGGCTGAACAGTCTTCACAATTAAAAGTGCTAGTAGCCAAGGTGCTAACATTCTTCCAGCTGAGGAAAATGTCTGTTGCAGTGCATGAGAAATGCAATTTATGCTATTTAGAGTGATTAACCTGTGCTGTGGTGCTGTCCAAGTTTATATGCTCTGATTGCTTTTTGTATGTATTTATATATGCATTTATATTAACAATATATACACTTCAGCTACATCATCTTATCTCTTCACCTTTTGCTACATAACACAGGAGCAGCAGATTTTGAAGAACGTTATGAAATCCACCAAGTTCAGTGGGTGAATGTCTCAAGCCTACCATATATTTTATGAGGGAAGAGATCATGTTTTCCAGCAAGTAGTGCCAATTTCACTCTTATGGAAGCAGGAGCTTAATGATTTTGCTTAAAGTCAGAAATAAAGTAGATAAATGCTAAGGAAGCTGCCCTGCAAAACTTTGCCAATTCAGGTCCGAGCCATTGAGCCCGACTCCCCTTTCTGATCAAGCTGAGCTATAATAGACCTTGTGGTTGCTATATTTTTGTAGAAAGATTTTGGAGCAAGCTGTTGCAATAAGCCTATAATGCCCCCTTTTCCCTTGCAATTACATGAGGAGAACATGTATGCTTGGAACTCCATCTTCTATTAGCCCCAGTGCCTGAATGTGGGGAGGAAAAGTCATCCCTTTATTTAACCGAAGGCCAGGGGAAAGAGGTGCATCTTCACTGCTCCCCTGAATGCATTAAGTGAAAGTGTCTGGCATACCTCAGGAGGGAGACTATTCCACAAAGTGGGACCCACTATCTTGGGTGCCCACCCCTTTTGCTACAGAGGGTGGTGATACGACCAGGAGGGCCTCCCCTACAGATCTTAGGGCACAGGCAGGTTGATATGGAAGAAGGCTTTCCTTTAGATATTTGGAGCCCAAATCATTTAGGGCCTTACAGGTAAGTTAGCACCTTGAACTGAATTCATATGACACCTTACAGTAGACATAGTCATTGATTACACTTAGGGTGCTTCTGCACTGACCTCCAAAATCCAGATCTATTTAGATCCGGATTTCGGAGATCCATGGTAAGTAGATCCATATCTAGTAGATACAGATCTACTACCACCCCTTCTGTCTGCATCCACAAGGGTGGGACACAATTAGATCCGGATTTGAGGTGGGTGCAGTGCGGAAGCGCCCACCTCAATCTGGATCTCCGGAGGCCCTACCCCAGTCCGCCATGATTGGCTCCTCCGGTTCTTTTTGGCCATGGGTTATTACCCTGCTCTGAAACTATTTCAGCTCTTCAACTGTCCCATATATATTAGACCCTGTATAGCCAGAGTAGAGTAATAGCTAATTTAAATAATTCTAAAACATTAAAATTACCTTTTAAGTTAGCACTATTCTGTTCTCTTTTTCTGTCATAAAAAAGACAATTGCTTAGTAAATAAACTGTAGGTCTGGCTTCTGAAAAAAGGAAATTGGATTTGGAAGGCTGCCAAGTGATTAAATAAAAGATTTGCTATTAAAGCCTACACTACTTTCAGATTTCATTTACTTACTTTTTATATAGGTGTAAAATAACTACCAAATATAAACTAACAAAGCTGAAAACAATGTAAACACACCAAATGTGTTGCTTTGCTTGTCCCTGTTAATATAACTTCTTTCAATCTACACCCCATTTGGGACTGTTTTCTTGTCATCTTGAGTGTGACAGATGCAAAGTCAATAAATATAGAAGAGGCTTGACAAAGCATTTGATTGTCATTACTGATATGCCAATATTGACTAACTTCAAAGGAAAATGTATTAAATGGAACCAAGGCTGTGTTTACAAGTGGGAATGAATAAGCGACATTGCAAGAACAGCTACTCTGGGGCCTGCCACGTGGCCTCACATTGAAGCACTGTTGCTTGACATTTTATGGCCATAAGGTATGTATGCCTTTTGGCTGTAAATGCAGTCCACCACCCATCTCTGTGCTAGCTTGTTCCATGAGTGGCCTGAACTGACGCAGTAGGGGAAACGACTGCTGAGAGACTCAGACTGTCCTTTCCACCACAGCCTCCTTCTCCTAGACTTTTTGTGGCCCTCGAATGGACTACATCTGGCAGGTGTCCACCACCGTTTGACAACGGTGTCACCGGAGTGGACACCTACCAGATTTGCTCCCTTGTCTGAAGACAACCTGAGTTGCAATAGTGATTGGAACATAAGGGTCTGTGAGGAAGAGGAGGAGTTTTTGGAGCTTTATCTTTCATTTCTCCAGACACATTTTTTTGATTTTTGCGAATCAAAACCTGGTTCAGCCATCAAACACAAAGCTCCAGCTGAAGACCCTTCCTGCCATACTGCTGGCTATGTTTTCCAAGGGTGTTTTTCCACTGCAGCACTTAGATCCGGATCTAAGAAGGTCCGGATCTAAGGAATGGATACATTCCTTAATCTGGATCTAGTAGATCCGGATTAAGGGAAGCACCCAATGTGTTTCCACGGGAGGTGTAGCACCCATTAGCAATGGGTGCTAACACCCCTGCTGTGGAAACAGCTTTGCACTCCTGTGGGGAATCCGGATTGACCCCCTAGGGGTCGGTTCATTACCCCAGGTGTTTCGGGGGCCAGGGGGGGTGCAATCTTCGAATTGACTTCGAATTGACTTCAAAGTCATTTCGAAGTCTGTGCAAAATAGCTCCGGAGTGCCTTTGAAATCTGTGCTGATCTTCGGAGTGAACTTTGAAATGACTCCAACATAAATGAAATAGAAGCTTATTATTTCCTTATTTACTGTGCTCTGTGAAATGCTGTTTACACAATAGTGCCTATTTCAATACACAAACAAATAAATCATCAGGCAACTAATCAGGACAGTTTGCGAAAAGCAGAGAATTATCCGGGTTGATTCTAATGAAGTTTCATTCACACAATTTATTCATTTCTTCTTTTTAAAAAATGTGTGGGAGAAAGAGAACACACATACTATGACCACTTACTTTTGTTTTAATTTTTTGAAAATAAAATACCATTCATAATGATGCTTCTCTTTTTAGTCTTTCTGCCTGCATTTTTTAATAGAGGAATCTATATTTTCTCACCAAAATTATTTATAATAGAATTAAATTACCTCATGAGTGCTTAAACAATGCCCTTTCATCTGGTTTTGCCTCTGCATTTCCTCCCTCTTTGCTAGAATATTTGAAACTAAATTATCCTTTACAGTTCAAGCTGCTTTGCTAAATAAACAATAAACAATAAAGCACCATGCAAATTTTGCATTTGAATTACTTCTTACTGCTATGAGATAATTCTATAGGTGATAGTGCATGTTGCCCTTTTTCATTTCTAAAATGTGTAGAATTCCAACCTGCCCCAAAATCAAGCTTCTCAAGAACGTGAGGATGATTATATCAACACTCCTCATTGTGCTTTAAAAATGCAATTTGGGTTTTTTGATCACATTTGATTTTAATTCTGGTAGCCAAAGCACATAGGCATTGGTAATGTGTTTTCTGCTTGCCTCAGAAAGAGAGTACAGAGAGGCTATAAGCACCAAAAGTTATTATAATTCTTTTAAAATTCCAAATGTGCCCACTGGGTCTTTGAAGGGGACAGCTATGTGCCACTGATTGCAATCTTTTTTGTACAAAAAAAACATATGTCAGCAACCTGCTAAAAAACAAAATCACAATCTCAATCTCAAACCAGCCCTTCATGTTGTCCAAAAGTGACCTTTCTCTGTGAAACACTGACATTTTTTATGTCATTGGATATGACTTCAAATAATAAAGTTCACTGACTTTGTCATACAGTCTCTCTGATATGTATCTTGGAACTCTCTTGAAGAAAAATAAATGAAGACTGCTTTGTCTAAGAGTTCAGCATTTGCAAAGGAGGTTCTTAAATGCCTGGCAGACATCAGATCTGCGAGCTATCTTATTTGCAAATGGCATTTTTGAGGTGTACACCCATGAAGTTGCTATCAGGAAAATATTTGTAACTCAGAATTGACGTGTTCTCTGAGGGTAGATGGAATCCTTACACTTCCTGGTGGTGAAATGTCTGAAGAGAAAAAGGTAAAGCTTAAAGATCCTTCTACAATGGAACATCTATAACGTTTCAACAAGCCTAGGCCTATATGGCTGTGATAGGACACAGCAAAAAAGCATCTCAAGAATAAAAGAGCAGAGAAAAAGACTACTGCTGGTACTTAAAATGCTTTAAAAGCACACCTGAATTTTGTGGCATAAATTGAATCCAGAAAGGTGTCTAATAAAGTACACAGCATTTTTAGGTCAACCCTATCCTTGACAGATAGATGTTCCTGTGTGATCCTATAAGCATTTGGCAACTGAACAGCTAAAATTACTGGGATTCATCTGGGGAGAAGTTCTGAAGGTGAATTAAAAATACGAGATAATAAAGTGTTCTGTGCTTGAGGGACCTATATAAAAGGGAAAAGAGAAAAAAAATCACTTGAAAGAATGCAAGGTGCATTTCACCCTTCTGGATGCCATTTATGCCACACTTTACAGATGTTAAAAAGTTACTTGTAGCATTTCATGTCATTTTGTTGTAAGGTATTCCAAGTGCTTATTTTATCTGCATCTGCTTCACTTCTAGTGGAATAATGATGCCTGCTCCTATTATCATTTAAAAGAGGATGCAAAAAACAAAAACAAGACAAGACATAAAACAACCAGAGGAACGTGCATGGGATGAGAGGCTAATTTCCTAGATGTGCCTTTAGATGTCTCACTTTCTTACCAGTTCAGGCCAAACCCAGCAGGTGCCTTAAGTGGTTCTGCCTGTAAAGTTAAAATCTCCTAGGAAAATTGAGGGTATCTTTGAAAACAGTGTCTGACAAGAAGTTAATGAAAAAGAGCGGCTCATTGCTTGCAAATACACAGCTCCTTCTCCTGAGTGTTTATAAGGAAATAAAATTCATCTGCTATTGGGGACTGATGATTTCTCCTGCCTCCCATGCTGCCTTTTCCAAGCTTTCAAGCAATTATCTTCCTTAGGAGAGTTGCAGCCCTGCTTTTCTTTGAAGTACACATCTGTGCATGAGTAGTTGATTTCAGATTTCTTTTTGGGTATAGGTATAAAAATGGCTGAACTGTGGTGCTTAGATCTATTTCAAGCCCTTACAATATCTGCATTATATTATTTTAAACATTTACCTTGCTGCATATATTTACATAAGAGTATTTTGAAGTTTAACTGATTGTGAAAAGATAATATGACATGGAAAGATTTCTCACAGGAGATATTTTTTAAAATATGCTTTTTTAATCTTTCCTTAAATGTGACTAAAATAAACTAAAACTATTTTGATATTAAGACACACAGACATTAGCGTATTGGCATTAGCATGAGTGTGGCATTTACAATACTGTATTCATAGACTGTCATTCAATAGTTACCCAGGGCTGTAGTAGGTCTGCTTATTTGTATTGGGTCTGGGAAAACAGCACCCCTCTTTTCATAGTGAAGCCACACATTACCCTCTCCAAAGCTGTGACCACATATTTTTTTAAAAAAGAGCTTCAGAGGCCATAGCTTAGGGCAGTTGTGTTTTCATTCTGACTCTGTTCCACCTTCTCTAGCCTAGAATACTCATGAGAGAGGGAAAGTCAGGCTGATGTGTGAACAATCCCAACTCCAAATAGACTTGAAACTTTTTTGAAGTCACCTTAGAGATGCTTAAAAAAACATTGCATGTGAACAAACCAAGGCACTTTTAAACCCTACTTTTTGCTCAGTGTGAAGGCAGCCACAGAGTACTGTCAGTACTTTACATCAATTAACTCAGTCAATATTAAATTTACAGCCAGGAGGAAGTGAAGGGGGCATTCACTTTTTCAACAACCTGTGATGTCCTGCATTGTAGACAGTTTGCTTGACCTCTGAGCTACAGTATAGCGAATGACTCTAAGGGCGCGTCCCCATAGTGGATTTAAAGGATCCCATTAAATCCCCCAGTACTCCAAATCCACTCTGGATTTTCCAGCCCTGTTCCCATGACAGTTTTCTTTCTCTGGATTTTCTGGGGAAAACCAGGGAAAGAAAATCCCTGTTTAAACAAGGGTTTTCCAGCTGACTTGGATTAAAGGATGACAGCCAGCGGCTGGGGTAAATGAACAAGGAGGTGTGCGGAGGGGAGGCTGCCCCTTGGATGCAGTGGCATTGGGCGTCAAGCAGGGGCCCGAGGGAGGGATTCCTTATCCTGTCCCCCCCCCCAGGAAAGAGGAGAGCTGGCAAGTGAGCAAGAGAGTAGGGGAGTGTGCGGCTACCCTCCTTCCTTTTCCTTCCCCCTTGCACCCCCTCACTCACCCCACTCACCCTGGCCACCAGCTGTCCTCCTTTGCTCAGGGACGTTAGGAGGAGGAGGAGGCTGGCAGTGGCGGCGGCAGTGGCTTGCTGTGCCATGCTGTGCCACTGGCAGGTGTGCTTGTGCACACCTGCAGGTTCTGTTTGGGAACAGCCCAACCCACGCTCGGTGCTGTTACTGGCCTTGAACCCTAACCTGCAGAAGAACCCAGATTACTAGGAGAACTCAGATTACTCCGGGTCAGAGTAATCTGGGTTAGCTCTGGGTTCCCTGTAGGTGGGAATGCGGCCCAAGACAACTTCACAGTTCTAAAATTGAGGTGTTTTTTAATCCCTGATCTTGTAATTAGCATATTTTAGTCCATTTAAGTCCATTAAGTCCATAGCATAATTTTAGCTATGTTCAGACTGCAATCCTAAACATTGGGTTCTGTTACTTCCATAACACAGTGCAGGCACCTGAATTATGTCCTCAGGGCAGCTAGGCCCTTTCCACACCACGTTGGCTGTTTGAAGCCTTTTTGGTAGCATGCTAACTTTCAGAAGTTCTACCAGGTACACTGCTGAAACAGTATTCCTGGAGTCAGAAATAGCCTACAAGGGCATGCTGTCAGTCCACAAAAAGGTCCAATCCAACACTCTAAGCAATGCAGATAAAATTTGATAAGGAGAGAGTAGGGCTTTCTCAAGGTTCTGTTGGCATGTGGATGGTAATCTACTGGATCCCTACATATCCTACGATTACAGTAAGGGCCTTAATCTCCAATGGAAACTGGCCTCACATAAGGTACATTTGCTGCATAATGGAGACACACCTTTGCTTACTGCAGGCTAATTCCAACAGAGATCATTAGTACCCTAGTAAATAAGCTTAGAGTTACATTGTTTCATTGAAAAATCTCCTTAGGGCTTTTACCAGATTCTGACTCATAGCTTTGCTATTAGTGCTTCCCAATCTTCTTTCTTTGCTCTGTCTTCTTCTTACTATGTTGAGTGTCTAGTTTGTTGGAGCGTCCAAAAGACCCTGAAAGCAAACATTTGTTAAACTTGGTCTGATATGTCCTAATATGGCTTTTGTATTTTTACATCAGTAATTCAGAATTACTAAAACAAAAATAGCTTCCCTATATCTGATAAAATCTAAACATAGCAATAACTAATCAAATTGAGCAATATCAATTTCTCTACCATGTCATTTTTTTCTTATCTAGAAAATGTGCCCAATGAAGATGTTTTGAAGTACACTGAGGGTAAAGGAAACACTGTTTATAATTCAGCTTGAAGGGTGTTTTTTTGTATATTCAGTAATATTTGTTCCTCACAATTATTTCAAGCCAGTGTATACTTCTCTGTTATTTACCTACAATCTAGATGTTGACTTTGCCCATTTCTTTGTTGACTGGAAATAAATACTGTTGAACTGAGTGAAATGTCAGGAAAACACAGGAACATGTAGGACATCCAAGGTTCTAATCCATATATCTGATAACAAAGCATGATGTCACAAGGCATGGGGCTTGTTCCTACATCACGATCCGTCTTGGCTACGTGAGGACATGACAAGAGCAGGACATGACTCTATAAAGGACTCGACATTGTCTGCTTCCTGCCAAAAACATCCCTTTGTTTTGTTGGTTGCACCAAAAAAAACATTCTAATCCCATCAGTTTGTGACAGGAAGACTCTACCTGAGCAAACAGTGTCCCTGTCCTAAGTAAGAAAGCTGCAGGATTCAAATGCAAATGTGAGACATCTTCGAGGTGGGATTGTTCCACACCAGTCAGCCCTTCCCCTTCTTCTAAACATTTTGTGCTCAAAAAGGCAAGTTAGAAAAGAGTTGGGAATAGAGATGAGCACAAATATTTGTAACATTTGAAATTTGCATGAATTCAGCAGAATTTGGCACATTCGAAGGTTGACATTCAAATTTGAATCAAATGTTTTGATACATTTGCACAAAGCTTCATTACGGATTCATATGGCATTCGTATCTGACATTCATATCACATTTGTATGGAATATCCTACCACATTCAAAAGGATTGATTCAGACAAATATGAATTTGATACTAACTGAATAAAAAAAATTCTGTACATCTCTATTCATGCACATCTCTAGTTGGGAACATGAGAGACACACACTGTCTCTCTGAAGTGCCTCTGAGGTGTCTCTGAGGAGCTCCTTTTGTTAGGTCTGAACATAGCCATAGTTAGCGGCAGAAGCCGGCCTAATGTCTAATAGCTGTTATTCAGTAGTTGATAGCACCTTCCACAGAGCTTCTTTACTGCAATTCTCAGATGGAACTCCTTCCCGCGGGAGCTTCATCCTTCCCATTCCTTAGTAGTCTTTTACTGCCTTGTTTAAATCCACCCCATTCCCACATACAACACCTTGGATTTGCTCCCATACTTGATCTTTTTGTTAATTTATTTTGTATATACTGTACTTTTCCATTGTGGAACAAGTGTAGTTTTAATATCTTCAACTTGATTTTAAAGTATTCCCTCAAACCTTTTATTTACTTTATTAATTAAAGCAACATTGGCTATTCAAGTTAAAATAATGATGAGGGGATGGATAGGATGGTAGGAAAGCTGGGAGGAAGAAATCCACTGTAAAATGGGCATATTCTATTTCAAGAACAGCTACTATGAATATAATTGTTATAAATATATTTGTTTCAAAAATTCAAAAAACAGAACCCAACCCAAAATTAAATTATTTACTAATTTATGGTCCTGGATTTGCTATACTACCATCCCCCAGTAACTTTGATGTGTATAAACTGTCACTCTCCTGTGTAGATATTATTTAACATATTTGTTTTGTTGTTCTCTCACCTTCAGAGAAACCCATTTATTTGAAAAAGAATGATTTTTGTTCCATTTGACAAATATGAAATATTCATAAATCTAGCCCAAAGTTTGAAACTGTTTGTGCTTCTCATCACTGTCCACTTTTCATTTGAAAAGCCACCAGGGAACAATTGAATGCTTCTGTAGGAAAATAATTCTTCCATATGTGTAGTTTTCTGACCTATTCTTGAGCTTGTAGACATCAGTAGCATATATTCATCTTTCTCCTCAGATTCATTTCACTTATGTTATCATGCAGTAGCAATTCTTATTCTTCTGCCACTGACCTTCCAAACTAAGTCAACACTTCCTGAATACAAATGCCATCATTCTGTATTATTTCTGGGGTCTATCTGATAGCTGCTGTTTCTTAGGTTGTGGTTCTATAAGAAGATAATCAATTTATTTCCCAGTCAATAAGACTGCCTTGTAAAGATGGCTGGCTCAAGCCTAGTACAGTGAAGAAAGAGAGGGAGGGAAATAGGCTGATAATGTTTTATTCCTCAGACTTTATAATGTCTATGATTATATTTTAGTCTGTAAAACCGCAAGGATATCTATTCTGGCTCTGAATCTTTTCCCTTTCCCAAAAGAAACCCTCCATATTTTCTTATAATTTTTGTTAGTGGTGGTTTAAACTTTAGGAAAGCAGTGGGGCTGGGATACAAACAAATCTATCTCTGTTCATTATTTCTCTTTTTGTTGACTTTTTAATAGCTAGCTTGGCTCAGTTTTGGCTGTTCCCAAAGCACCTGAAAACCCTGATATCTGAAAACCCATCTCTCTCTCAGCAATTGAGAGATAGGTAAGACAAACTAAATATTATTTATTCATTTCCAAATATTTATATTCTGCACTTCATTGGAAGGTCCCAGGTGGGTCTCAGTGTTTGATAACAGCATGAAATATCATTAGTAAAACATTAATATATGAAAACAGAACTTAAATTACAACCCTTCCACTCTTGCAGAACTACATTAAGAAGGACTACATTAAGAAGAACTTTAATGTCAAAGGCCTGAGGCCTTGTTGCACTACGGCCTCTGGTATGCAAATGTGACAGCTCTGGTACAGAGCATATGCACACTCACTAGGCTGCTACAGCCTAGAAGCGTGCCCACCCATATCAGAGCTGTCCCGATTGCAGACCTCAACTTATCCTCCGGACTTGCCTAAAGTGTCTGGCGATGAGAGTTCGCTGCAGAAGCCCTCCACTTGGCTGCTGCCATTGGCTGCCGCCACCTGCATCACACATTCTGTGGCACACTGGCTGGCAGCCCGATACAAGGCTGACCCGGGATGATCAATATGACTGGAGAGGTGTTGGGATGCTGTGCCTTGCTGCCTCCTGGATCAGCACCATGCTTGCCTCCCACAGTTGCGGGGGCCAGCGAAGACTTGCCCAGTGCATGTCATTGGCACCCTGATGCTTCCCCTTTGGCTGCCACCCACCCTGCTTTCATGCACCTACATCCTAATCTGCAGCAACACATTGTCACATGCCTCCCATGGATTGCAGGGTGCTTCCCCCCCTCTTCCCCCTCATTCAGCCGCCCCCCTTCACTGGCTTATGCAAGGACCTGGCAGCAGCGACAATTGTGGGTGGTTTTCCAGGTTGTTTTCATTTCACAGCTTCTCCCTCCTCGCATCAATTGGCAGCAGTGGCACAGCAGCAGCAGCAGGAGGGAAAGTGCATACAGCGAGAATACTGTGGATGATTGATCGTACCGTCTGGATGACAGGATGCAGCTCTGCAAACGCTCTGCTGTCCCTACACAGCTTTCTGCTGTCCTGCTGTGGTGACAGGAAGTGTCTGCGTAGGGAATTTGGAGCTTGAATTTGTCTGGAAGTACCCATAGCTGTAGTCGTAGAGAAATACGTATTGCTTTAATTACCGCTACAAAGAATGGAAGATGTTTGCTTTATTTTAATGTCCAGAATGTAAGCCTTGTGGGTCTGTGTTATATTTTTTATTCCCCTGGGAAGGGAAGGGCTAGTCCTAATATATGAACACTGCCAATTTTGGGGGGTGGGGGGTCCTGTTAGATGCAAATGAGAACGACAAATAGCATAGATAGCTTCAAGGACCTGACAAAGGGATGTGATAAATCTATTTTGCTGTAGAGACGTGCCTTCATAGAACGAAGATGGAAAGGAAATGATCAGAAGAGAAAGATCACTCATGTCCAGCCTTCAAAGGAGTGGAATAGCTAGTGTCAGCTATGACCTAACAGTCCCAGGATTCAAATTCCTGATTAGCTGTGGAAGCTTAGTGGTGATCTTGAGTAGAAAAATGCAGAACGTACAGTAAATGCTATAGAAATAAACATGGCAGTTTATTTCTGAAACTAGATATGGTAGTTCTGAAACAAGATACAGACAGCTAGGTCTGGACTGTGTCAGTACTTCTGGGGGCACACTGTGTAGTTTTGGGGAAAGATGAAGAATAATGAATAAGAATAATGATGAGAAGGAAGGTGGGAAAGTCATATTTCCAGTCATCTGGAAAGGAAAAGAAAAATTAGGGTCAAAAGGAGGAAAGGATGGAGGGAATTAGGAGTGAGATATCTTTGCCCATCACTGCAGAAGAGGCTTCTGATATCCTTCTACAACAGCAGATTCCGCCCACGACCACTCGAGACGCAGATCTGATTGATCCTGTGCCCATTATCATAGCTGTTGTTACTGTCACCATCATCACCATTTGTTTACTTGTAGACCACCATTCTATGAAATACTCCAAAAGATCAAATACAAAATGTAAGTAGTGATACTCTGGCCATGGTCACACTTTCATTTTAAACCGTCTTCAGTCTACCTTCTGGTCTGGCTGCTCACACCTTTTCCTATCTATCCATTGTATTTGTGGACTTTCCATTCAGAAAAGCCCAAATGAAAATTGAAAAGTCTGCAAATAAAAGGATACAAAGGTGTGAGCAGTCAGACCTCAATGTGGACTGAAGAAGATTTAAAGTGAAGATGTGACCACAGTGTCTGAATATGAACACTTAAGACAAGTGTTTTAATACAATTGGATGAGAAAAATCTAAGGGAAATAAGATCATATCTATAAATGCTGAATGGCATACTCAGTTCTGAAGAGTTTTCTTAACTGACAAAACAAACTTAAGACATAAAAGGAATGCCTTTTTCATTACAGAGCCTTCATTTGGGGGAATTATTTGATCAAAGTATTACCAAGAACTGTTTGTCCTGGCCAATATTTGTACTTCATTCATTCATTCATTCACTCATTCATTTGTTTTTATGTCATCATAGAATTCAGAGCAAGGTTCCAATTTCGTGCTATTATTTTGCAGACATGTATGTGATTTGCACTGTTGAGCTCAAAACTAGCCATACTGAAATTTTGTAATTACAGTCTGCTCATGAGTATTATAAAAGCCACACACTGTGTTTGTTTGTTCCATTGGCTGGTGGCTGTTGCTTTTAGTGCTGTAATTGGTGCCAAATAATGATAAATTGGCCTTGAAATCACATTCCATGTTCCACGTGGAGCAGAGTGTTTTAAAATATTTTTTTCCATTTCATTATCTTAATAATTAGTGTAATGTATTGCGATATATACCTTTAAATAGTTAATTAAAGAAATCTTTTTTTCTCGTAGCAAACATCCAACATGCATTTATGCAAAAACTAAACTTGAAAAGGAGAAGCAACTGAACGTAAAATGCAGACACCCAGAGTGCGTCTACAAATTGTTCTTTTTCTGGGTGCCAAAGAGCTGCCCTTCCATCTAACAAGGGAAGGGCCAGCAAGGAGTTTCTTTCAAAAGAGAATTTGTACCAAAATTATTTTTCTTACTAAAGCCACTTTAGGCAAATTAGTGATCCAGACCAGGCTATTTTCTCCTGTGAAGCCAATGGAAGTCCATAAAGTTCATAAAGATCAACGGTGTGGCTCCAATTGAATCCTCACCCCCTTCCCACCTTCTTGCCAGTTGCTGATCTAAGTTGTCATTGATTTCTGATTAAGGGCGTGCCAAGGCTGTTCTTTTTAGAGCTAATTCAAGAAGAACCTGTGAGGGAGGCTGAATGATTTGAATTTAAAGTGTACCTTGTGCTTTTTCTAGGCTTCAGTTCAAATTAGAAATAAACCAATGGACATTTGAATAGAATTCCACGAACCACTCCAGCTTGAGCCAACCTGGTTCTAAACGGTACTAATTTGGCAGTATTTTTGCCCATTTAAAAGGGCTTTTAAAACAATTTTAAAGAAACAAACCAAACAAAATTGATGTTCAAATTGAATCAGTTTGCTGTTTCTGTTGATTAGAATCAATCTGCAAAAATAAGGTTTCTGCACATCCCAGTTCCTGATTTGAGATGAAGTAGGATGCTGGCACAGGATTCAGACCACTAAAGAATTACTAGTGTGCCATAGGACCATAACCAGGAAGTAAAATTTTAGTCAGTGGAAAACAAAGGTTTGTTGGATATAGTTCAGACATCTGAACTAGTACACCTGCATTAAGAAGTAAACATACATGTTCTGTGTAGATCAGTTAAGCTTCTTGATAGACATTATCCCTATCCTTGCTTGTCTGTTTGTTTTAACAAAATCCTAATGCATTCCTGTAATTTTGATATTAATATAACATGGCTTTAGTAAAGGATTTTTCCAACTAAGAAAAAAATTATATTGACTTTGGGTGTTTTTCCACTGCAGCCCTTAGATCCGGATCTAAGGAATGGGTACATTCCTTAATCCGGATCTAGTAGATCCGGATTAAGGGAAGCACCCAATGTGTTTCCATGGGAGGTGTAGCACCCATTAGCAATGGGTGCTAACACCCCTGCTGTGGAAACAGCTTTGCACCCAAGTGCACCCCAAGTGGTCGGTCTGTTACCCCAGGTGGTTCGGGGAGGCAGGGGGGTGCAGTCTTCGAAGCCACTTCGAATTGACTTCAAAGTCATTTCAAAGTCATTTTGAAGTCTGTACAAAATAGCTCCGGAGTGCCTTTAAAGTCTGTGCTGATCTTCAGAGTGAACTTCGAAATGACTCAGTTTATTCTTCTCTAGTGATATGACAGTGATATGCTTTGATGCAGTGTTAGGGCCATTGTTTTAAATGGAGTATGCAAGTACTACAGTGCAAGCAAACTAATCATATGGTTGCCATGCCCTGTGATATTCCAGGTCTTTTTTGGGAAGAGATACAGTTTTGAGGTGCACAGCCAAGGGCTTTCTGCACTCTCTTGTCTATAAAAATGTATCATTTAGGAATGTGATTTTTCCTTTATGCAGTGAGAGTCGGACAAAATGTACAAATCTGTGTCAAGAACCAATTCAGATCAATGAAACTGAGACATGGCACATATTGCAACCTCTTCCAGATTCAATGGTACTAACAGTATTCTATGACACTTTCAAATGCACAACTACACAGTGTTCAACCCTGTCCCCCATATATCTGTTTAACAAAATGATATGGCTTAAACGGATGTCACAATAAATCTGAGGCAGCCCCATGGGATCCTAGTCTCAGTACTGGAAACCAGGCCAGCAGATCTCAGGGGCAGGGAAGTCTCACAGGAAGCCTTAGGTTCTTTGGTTGCCATGGAGAGCGGGAGTTCTGTCCTTCCAGTGATAGATGGAAGTCATTGGTAGCATGTAAATGCGACTGATGCAAACCTGGCAGTATGTACACTGCAAATGCAAAGACTGCCCACTTTTGCATTTCACTGGGGATGACTGTTCTGCCACCCCTTCCCCCGATGGTCATCCCCTACTCAAAAGTAGGGTCCCATACCCAAAGTAGGGTTCCTTGAATTCATTGTGCCTTGCTAGGTGAGCCAGTTTGGTCTTGTGGTTAGAGTATCGTACTCGTTATCTTTTAGTCACTGGGTTTGATTCTGCCCTCCTCCCTGAAGCCAGCTGGGTGACCTTGCATTAGTCACAGCTCTCTTCTAAACTCAGGGTGTTCTGTTGTGGGGAGAAGAATAGAAAGCTTTGTCAGCTGTTTTGAGTTCCTTTAAATGGATGAGAAAAGCAGGGTAGAAAAGCCAAGTCTTTTTTTTTTTTTAATGGGAACTATCCATAAAGTTTGAAACACTTTACTGCAAACATAACTCTGCTAAGGGAAAAATCAAGGAGAAGGGATGTAGCACTATTAGTAACAGAAGGAAGGGAACCTAATTTTCAAACTGACCCAGAGATTTTAGAAGGATCATAATAAGGCTTATTAGCCTACTAAGGATCCTGCCATTGGGTGGGCAGCTAGTATGCTAATTAAGTGGTAGGAGGGCTATAAATCATGATTCAGTGCAGTAGACATGCTTAGCAGAGTTATGATGGGATGGTTACACATGGAACCATTCATTATGTAAACTATACATATTTTTGTCAAAGTATATAAAAGTAAGCCAGATTTGAGAAATATCTCCTGGTACCCCTAATTATAGCAATAATAGGAAAATTCCAGCAATAAGAAACAAACAGAAGAATTGGAACTGAAGACCTCACGTGCTTGTTTTTTGCTGCTCCCTCTTCCCTCCCATACCATTTTTCTTTTGTTTCTTGTCTCTTAAGACTAAGCCTGAGGGCAGGGACCTGTCTAAGATTAATATAATATTGTAACCCACTCCGAGACTTTCGGGTATAGGGCAGGATAGAAATACAAATACAAACAACAACAACAACAATAACAATAAAGAGATTCCCAGCTCCTTCCTCGGTATGTCTTTATTGGCGTAGCATGTCTATTATAAATCTAGAAATTGGGCTGAGGCATAAGACCTCAAGGTAGATGCAGTTTAAATGGGTTCTTTTATTTTTTCGCAAAGGCTGATTTGGTCATTTTTGGGGGGAGGGGGCATATTCAGGCTTCCTAGACACTTGCAGAGTTTTGACCTTTTTGTAGGAGTTTTGCCTTCCTCTAAAATTAGGTGAATTAAGTGAGATCAGCTGCCTTTTGAGATAATTGGATTAACTCAAGACATTTTCAGTGCCTACTTCAAGACAGTACAAATGATCTGACATCAAATGAGGTTAAAAAGTCCTCTATAAAGTATGACTCCTATTATGAAATTTAATTAAGGCAGAACAGCAGGCAGTTCAAACAGCAAGGCATGGTCCAAAAAGTGGGGAGAGGAAGAAAGGAAAGGAAAGGAATGTAGCAACATGGAAAAATAACTCTAATGTTGCCATTAACACTAATTGGAAATGGTGGGAGTCAAATAAAGCTGTAATTAACAGGCTAATGAATAGCATATTAATATTCTTATTAGCAATGAAATTAAAAACATACAAAAGAAGTAGTTAAGGTTAACTATATCATTATATTCATTGCAAAGAAAAATCGAACAAGAATATGCAATTTATTATCACCTGATAATACAAGAGTATTGCTAAGTGAGAGTAATAAAATCCTCTGATCTTTACCCCTCTTGTTTTGAACAAATTATGTGATAATTGCCATATATTAGTGGTGTGTTCAGGTAAATTGGCATTCTAGCTGAAGAGATAGGTTACAAAGGGGAAAGATTTGGGATGCGACAGAGAATCAGAGTGGCAGGAGTCTCATGGTAACAATAGCTTTTGTTTCAGGGCTGATGAATGTATAAGAAAACGTTTCAGCTCTTACAGTGGGAAAAGTGCTACCCATAAACCCCTGTTCCCAGTGTATGGGAACATTAAACCCAGAGAACTTTCATTCCATGGCTTCAGTGTTTTCACTTGGGTCTGTTTCCTTGAATACAGGAAATGGCCCCAGAATTCAACCATTTTTTTTGTATTTGAGAAAACAGGGGTGGGTATTTTGGCATGAAAATGTGAACTAGTAAGTCTGCATGCCAGGAGAGCTATTTCCCCAAAAATATCAGGCTGTCTCCTAACACCACCACCCTCAGTAGCAAAAGGGGTGTGCACCTGGGACAGGGCCTTTTCAGTGATGGCTCCCAGACTGTGGAACAGTCTCCCTCCTGAGGTGTGTCAGGTACCTTTACTCTATGTGTTCAGATGAGCTGTGAAGACGTACCTCTTTACCCTAGCCTTTGGCTAAGTAAAGGAAGAGCTTCTCCTCCCCATATCCAGGCACTGTTATGGTTTCATTAATTTTAATATGTTATGGTTTTAATGTGTTCTTTCTATATGTTGTAGCCTGCCCTGAGACCCTTGGGTATAGGGCAGGATAAAAATTTAAATAAATAAGTAAATAATAATTTAAAAGAACTGAAGAAAATGCCATCAGAGCGCTTTCTCCCACTCTATCATTAAGCTGTTGTTAACAGTGGTTATGTTGTAAGGAGGCATGTGGACCCTTGCCTTTTAAGGGCACCCGTAGCACGATAAGCGTGACATGTAGATCCTGTTACTATTGTATTTCTAGGCCAATAACAGTGGAGACATATTATTAAAGCATATTTTCATTTTCATCTTTACTTTCAAATTTACTTTTTATTGCTATCTATTATTTTTATTTCTCTGCTTTGATCAGTTGATATTATTGTATATTGCCCTGGAACTAGGGACTAGAGTGGCATAGATCCAACAAACAAACAAACAAATACATATAAATATAAACAAATAAATAGGCTTTACAGATGTACCAGTTGACTGTGCATTACCCTTAGTAGGTAGTCATACAAATTGCTTCCTTTCCCCATCTAACACGCAGTAGCTCTATTTTGTTCTACTAGTCGTTTTGCGGCACTTTAACTGTCGTATTAAGGCTTCAAGAAGAACTGCCACAAAATAAGTGTTCCATATGGTTGAGCTGGAATGATCGTTACTAAAAGAAATTCAGTTTCCTTGGATGCCAAACCAAAACTCATTCTTAAAATTTTAAGACAGAAATTGCACAGCTTCAATAGTGGGTCTGTATCTGATTGGCTTTCCAGGTTCTCCCACTAGGTAACAGATGGAGCCCTGTTGGCTCTAATTTTGGGTGAAATTAATCTCTGCCTGGCACTTTGCCACTGTTACTAGTTAGAAGAAGGATCTGAGATGGAGAAATTTCCAAGGACAAAATTCATAGGCGTGCATATTTTCTAGAGGAATGCTCATTTGGTAGATTAATCAAAATCTTGTTCATGATAGGCAGTAGATCTAATGCTGCATAATGATTTTGGTAATTACAGAGGAGCAAGCAAAAATCCTTGGATCTGCAACTGTTTCAGATAGACTGGTTTTTCTTCTGTCATATTATTACCACACAGGATATTTGTGGATATACCGTAGGTTCCAAAAATAAACAATAAAACTAAACTTGGGTATGTGGGGCAACTTTCTTCGAATGAAAGAGAGCAGTTTGCATTCTGACTGAATAGAATTCCAAGTCAATATCCCAAAGAAAAATCTACTTCATCTTCTGTAACATTTTACCCTTGGCAATTTGTCCCTGTCTACTTCAGATGTTTAACAGCAATTAATCAGCTACAGTTATCTAAATGTTCATTTTAATATGTATTTCTAGACTTGGTCTCTCTGCTTTTGAGATGGTTTATGAGCTTCCACCTGAAAAAGGAGGCAAAGGTCTATGGGGAGGGGGAAATCAATTACTTCTCTTGCAGCACCAAAATCCATAAGCTTTGAAAGACTACAGCAGCAGGACATACAGTACTCTTTGAAAACCAAGTTCATCCCTTCCAGCCAGATGACTATGGTTGCATTACCACACCTAAATTCCAATCCAGCTTCACTCCACTATCAGAATGAGCTAATGCACTGGCAAAGTGATAAGCTGTTTGCTTTTGGCTTTATTTGGCTTAGATAAAGTGGAAGGTAAATTACAAGTAACTCTGCTGATGTACTGGTCCATTCTGAAAGTGGACTGAAACTGGATTAAAACTTTGGTGTGAACACAGCCCGTTTTATAGGTCCAGAAGTTTGTACAGAAGACACTGGAAACTACTTGGGATGGTCCTTATTCAGTTCTCCTGACTGTATTCATGGGAGGAAAAATGTCCTGGATCCAGCTGTAGTTTTCTCGAGAACCTCCTTTGTTGTCTAAACTTTTACTGAGAAATACATCTAACAAGAATTGGATTATTGCAGACTTTTGGGAAGGTGTGGGACAATCTGATTTTATTTAAATTTTATTTACTGGGATCTGTTTTTGCAAATGCCATGCTCTGTTGATTATCAAAACAAGATTCTCAGAGAAAAAGAAATATTTTTATACACTTTTGACCTACCTTTAGCTTGATTAATAGTGGATGGGAGAATAATGGGTAGATTCAGTTTTAGCCAAGTTTTATAAATACACCATGCTGGATTTGTTCTTTTACACTCATGTTATACCCATGGACACATGGGAAGCTACTTTGGCAGCTGATTTAATAAATCCCAAGAAAGCCCCTAAGGCAGTGAAGTTCAAATTAAGATGCTCTGCCCAAGGGCCCATCCCCATGGCAAGGATATTGCAAAGCAAAAGTTAGTTTGCCTCACAAGTGTCCCCATGCAAAGCCCTAATTTGGGCTACATGAGGGACAAAATCCTCTAAACCAAAACAATAACGGCGCAAGAGCGGGTTATAAAGGGGACATGGGGACACTCCTGGGTTATGATTGCAGCATTAACAGGCGGGGCTTCATTGTCCCCACCGCTAACGCTGCGATGGTAACTGTCCTCCCTTACCTGGGCACTTAATCGCCCAGGTAAGGGCTTGATTTACCCCAAACAATCTCACCTGACAGCTGCCCTGCACAGCTGAGCAACTGTCATGTGGGTATAGGGGCTGTCAAGAGCAGGGAAGATTTTTTAAAAGGACGTAAAAAACATTTAAAACAAGCGCTCAGGTACGGGGGGGTGAAGAAAACTGTGGCATCCTGATTCAAGGATTTGCTGTGGTTTTCATGGGGACTGGTGGGTTCGCTTTGAACCCACCCTATCCTCCATTGCCATGGGGACTCCTTAATGCAAATTAGATTCGTATTAAGGGTCCCCCAAATCCACCGCGGGGCATATACTCCTGTTTGCCTGACTTATACTACCCAGAAACCCTGGGAAAATAAAGGGAAATGGCACTGTGATCTTATTCTTACTTATTAGAATCAAAGCTGGTACGTGAATAATACTTCTTGGGATATTGTCAGTAACTTGATGAATGTCCTTTTCCCCAAAATTGAATATCACTTATCAGTGTATTCTAAAAGCAATCCTGCAATTTCCTCCCACTTCCTTAACAATTAGCCATTCCAGTCTTAACTGGCTATGTCAAAGTATAGGTTGCAAAGCATGGCCTGCATACTCTACAGGCATTTGTACTTTGGTTGGTTACAGTCTGGAGATATTCTCCATCTGAAATACTTCATTCTGATATGCACTCCTATAAAGTTAAATGTGCAGCCACATTTGAGCCCACTTTTAGTCATGGAGTGCAAGTGAGAAGGTCATTGTTTCCCAGCTATTGAGTTGCCATGATTTTTGCTTAAACACTACCAGAGCATTAAGAAAGTCTTTCCAACCTCACTGTAGGTAAAGCAAGAAAAATATAGTAAGAGATTTCTTCCCTCAAAAGGACAATTTTGCAGAATCGATTAGCTCTAGATGCTGTTCTATTATCTCAAGGGAAGGATTGTGTATTTTTAAATCAAACGTGGTGCATGCATTTTAATCAAACTCAATGGCTTATTACAGATCAAACTCAGATAGTTCAAGTAGTACAACAGCTACATAAAGATAGAGACATCTTGGTAGAAACATTATCCACTAATCCTTGGAATTGTTTTTGGAGCTGTCTCACTTCTTAGCTTCCTAATTGCGGTTGGCTTCATTATATATATTTTTGTGGTTATAATTATTTGTATTAAGAACATAAGAGGAGCCCTGCCGGATCAGGCCATAGGCATCTAGTCCAGCATCCTGTCTCACACAGTGGTCCATCAATTGACCATGGGCATCTCAAGCAGAGACAAGGCAAACCTTCTCCTGCTCTTGAATCCCAGCAATGGCCTTAAAGGTGTCCTGCTTGTCCCCCTAGACTGAAAGATGTATTTGGCATCCATTCTAGTAGCCATTGCTACATCTGTCATCCATAAATTTGTCTAACCCTTTCTTAAAGCCATCTGGGCTGGTTGCTGTTATCTCTTCTTCTAGCAGTAAATTCCATAGATGGATGACCCTCTGGGTGAAGAAATACTTTCCTTTCTCTGATCTGACTCTCCTACCCATCACTTCATAATAGCCTTTCAGTTTGCTGGTGCATATATTACCTTCCCTCTTGCTCACAATGCTGCTTTCCTTTAGCCAGCCAAGTTAAGCCTACTGCTCTTTTCCATGCCATCCCTCATGATAATAACATACAAATGGATGACCTGGACCAGCAAAAATTTGTTGAACCTCTCTAGGCTGTGTTTAATAAGAGCAGAACACAATGGTGTGAGTGTGCTCTAAAGGAGGGATTGTAGCTTCAACATTATAGTGGTAGCTTCAGCATCATAATGAAGATTTAGAAATGTTCTTAAATACTGTATATTAGAAGTTAGGAGGATGAAATTTAATATAGAAAAAGGCCATAAAACTATCTTAATGGGTTAAGAGAACAAACTTACAATTGTAATGGTTTTCTTTGACATTATACAACTCTTATCACAAGTTCTGGAATGAAAATTATGTGGCAGCATCTAGTCAAGCAAATCCTGTTAATGGTGTGAGAGAATAATGTTGCTAGCATATACATAATAAACTTTGGCAACTTAAAATTTTGTCTAGGATCATTGAAAGTCAGAACAAAATTAATAGCAATTGATAGAAACAATGATGTATGCCTGTACGTCAATCTATGTAAAAGGTTTGGGATTTTCCTTTTGAAAAGACAAAGAACTGAAAAATATATAAAAACTGGCAAGCCTTCTGTTTACAGTTGCCTCACCTACCTTGCAGGTTAACTGTGAGAAGGGTGGTAGTCCTTTTTAGCCAAAAGGTTTGTATGTCTCTGTCTTTATTGATTCAGAATTTATTCCTACAGCTCTGCGCTTACCTGAGGGGTTGGGAATTGACTACACACCCACCCACCCACCAAGTATTAAGTGCCACACTTTTTAAAACCAGGCATACCCTTTTCCTGACTTTGAAATAATCTACTTATATTCCTTTTCATGTCTTCATTTGACCCTTTTGTAACTTTGCAATAATGCTCTTACTTTTTTTCCCAGGAAAGCCACATGATTTCACTTGGGTTCCTAGTGCTGATGTCAGAGGTCCTGTGAAAACCAATTAAACTGATAGTGGCTTTTGAATGTAAAACTTGAAAGATATAACCTGAATATCCACTAGCTTGTCCTGTTAACACACAACATGGGGGCATTTAATTCCCATCATCTTGATATTTTTATGCTTGCAGTGTGTACAATCCTTCTGCTTCCCTCAATTCCGTCATTGTGAAAAGTTAAAAGGCATTATAAGTTGATTATTTTATTTTCAATAATCCAGTTTTTAAAAGAATCCTTTCATCTCTATACATGTCAATGACAGAAAAAAATAGAAAACTACAGAATGTACCATTTAAAGTTTCTGAAAAGGTAGAGTTCCCTGGCATAAAATGGAAATATGAGGCAATGAGCTAAGAAGCAGTTGTCCATTTATTAAGTAGTAAACAAGTAACTCAAGACAAGTTCTAAGTAATTCAGGTGGAATTATTTATGGTTTAATGTACTCTAATTGATAGATTCTCTCATGCCAAAGATGGACTGAAGCTGGATTAAAATGTGACTGGAGCCCAAGACTCCAAAACTGGAAGCTTCCTTTTGATCTCACCAAACTCATTTGGAAACAACCAACCAGAATCATTATATCTTGATTTTGGATAATCAAATGACAGCTGCTAATTCACAAGCCTCTTATGAGGAAGCAAAGCAGACACTGGCTGTAAAATACATGAAAAGAAAACATCCAAACTAGCAAAAAAGAAAGAAATGATTAAGGTGGAGTCAAAACCTAAGGGATTAGTGCTCAATGCCGAAGGTAATGATTTAACATCCTTTCAGATCTGAGCAAGACACTATTGTTCTTTTGCCTCTTTTTATTACCCTAACTTGCAGGTTTACCACTCTGAGTATAGAAGAGAAAAATGCATCAAATAGACATCGTTTGTAACCTAAGGCCATCTCCAGACAACTGCCAGATATCATGCTAGGAAGCAATAATACAGTGTGCTGCTCCCCCACCATTATCACTTCCTGGCAAGGCAATGCACCGGGATATTCAGCCTGCACTGAATACCTGGAAATGTGTGTCTCCATCACCAGACGTATGCAGCTGTCAGTTTTGGCCTCCATGGCAGATAGAGCAACAATTACTGCTCCAACCTCAAGATTAGTAAAAGCACTATTGCTGGAAAACCTGTGAGCAGCACTGGGTTTCCCAGCAATATTTTTAAGCACCTTTTAAGGGGAAAAAGTTGGGCTATGGTGGTGTTACCACAGATCTGTGTAGCAATTCCAACATAGTGCTGTCATGTGCTATATTTCCTCGATCTGGATGGGGCCTTAGTGTGTGCTAGCTCAATTTGCTGACAAATGCTAATCTTTACCCTGAGAATGCAGGCTTTTCTTTGATATACACACTACAAAGTCTAATGCTCTATGTTCTGCAGTCCTAAAGTCATATGCTCTACAGCTTCAGGGTTTCCACCCAGGAAACTTGAGAGCCAGAGGTTGGCTATTGTCTAGCACTAAATCATTGTAGATGGAAAACAGCTCCAGTAAGTCATCTGCTATCAATGCCTCTCCAGATATGAAAGCAGAAAAGGTGCAAAAAAAGGGCAGCCAGAATGATTAAGGGTCTGGAACACCTCCCTCACGAGACCAGGCTGTAACGTCTAGGCCTCTTCAGTCCGGAGAGAAGGCATTTAAGAGGAGACATGATTAAGTATATAAAACTATGCATGGTATAGAAAAGGTGGATAGAGAAAATTTTCTTTTCTCTATCGCACAACACTAGAACCAGGGGGCACTCTATGAAACTGATGGGTAGTAGAGTCGGATCCGACAAGGGGAAGCATTTCTTTACCCAGAGGGTCATCGGTTTATGGAATGTGCTGCCGGAAGAGGTGGTAACAGCTACCAGACTGGATGGCTTTAAGGTAGGGTTAGACAAATTTATGGATGACAGATGTATCAATGGCTACTAGAATGAATGCCTGGATACATCTTTCAGGCTCGGGGGGGGGGGGCGGGGGCGGGAAGCAGGATGCTTCTAAGGCCATTTGCTGGGATTCGAGAGCAGGAAAAGGTTTGTCTTTGTCTCTGCTTGAGATGCCCATGAGCATTTGGTGGGCCACGATGTGTGACAGGACGCTGGACTAGATGGGCTGTGGCCTGATCCAGCAGGGCTTTTCTTAAGTTCTTATGTTCTTATGCACAGGGGAGGATGGAGCCTTTGTGGAGCTGCGCCCTATCATCCAGATGGGACAATCAATCATCCACAGTATCCTCGGAGCATGTGAGGGAAAGTGAGAAGTAAAACTGCTGATTAATCATGAGCTTTTTACAACACAGGCTAGGTCCAGAGTTGCTTATAATGTGCAGTAGAATGTGCAGTTGCGATTGGTCCGTCATACATGGCAATTGATGCATCATCGTGGCATCGCGTTATCCAATCGCTACTATGCACTTACCTTAATGCTGATCTAAGGACACTTGCTGTGCATTAGAAACAAAATTTTAATTTCCTCACCAGTCTGGGCAGAACAGTGAGAAGAGCAGGAGGGCAACTCAAATGTGATTGGCTACCTTGAGCCACGTGACGGTGCACACCGACTCAGCTCTTGCAGCTTCTGATGGGAAGCTGCGGAGCTGCTCCTCAAGTCAGGATGGCAGTAGGTAAGCTGCCTGCGCTTTTACCTTTAACTGTGGATTTATTCTGCAAGTCTAGAGGCAGCCACGTTTCCCCTGCTGCTGTGCTGCTGCCACAGATGAGCAATCATCATGTGACCTATCATGTGACTGGTGGTGCCACAGCAGCTGCAAAGCTTTAATGGTGTCTGGAAGCATCCTCAGTGTGTGGATGTAACCTCAGTTTCTGAAATTTGTATTAACTTTGCAAGTTAGCTGACAGCTTTACAACGTGGCAAATTGAGTGGTGACTTGATTTTCTGTTTTAAGAGAATATCTTCACATTTTATTTAACAGTTATGTTTGTTGGTAAATCCAGGTTAGTGTTTAACTCAGGTTACTATTTCCTTCTTGTAAACTATCCAGTGTGTTTGCCATTGCTCTTCAATTACCAAATTGTTATTTAGCTGCTCATTAGCCATGCTAATTGTCTATATCTTGCCAAATCACCTGTGCCCACAAGAAATGAGACTTGCATAAATTAGAAAGGGCTATTTTGTGCATGGGGACTGCATCAGAATAATTTATACTACAAACAAGCATCTTGCCATGGTTAGTAGTGTTTCGGTGGCCATTAAGTGTCCCTAGGGTAATTAGGAAGCACGTTTTTGTGTCATTAAGAAAACAAATGTGAACTTAATGTGGAAGAATTGCAGGTGGTCCTGCCAGCATGTCTTAGCATAATATTGTCTGACACCTGCATTACTTTTGAATAGTTCTAACAATTTTGTGTGCTTTATTTCACTTTACAATTAAAGAGCAAATATATTTTAACTTTTAAATTATAACATCAGAAGTAAGGTTATTTTTTTACTAATAGCATTAAGTCGAATATCACTTGAAGGTTTTTCTAGCTTTTTTTGAATTATTTATTTGTAGTTCTATCCTTTATCCTTTACCTGGGGCCATATCTTGTCTAGAACTTAATAGTTCTAGGTGGAAACTTCAAAGCAATGGAACTTTTGTTCCACAGTCTGAAGCCAGTAAGGGTGTTTCCACACAGGCCCTCATGACCCCATTAAGCACCCAATAAGGACCCATATGACACACATCTGCAAGGTACCTTCCACACAGTGGGACAGAATAGAGCCCCTTAAAGGATGCCGCTTCCACACAGCTTCACACAAGATCTGTCTCTAATGGGGTCTAGAGGCCACTCAACTGGTTTTTGGGGAAGAACTGAAAAATTAGGACTTCAAACCACTCCTGCTTGCAAATTCCAGATTAAATGAGGACACTTCCACACAGGGACAGGATAGGGAACGGATGTTGGTGGGACCAGAAGTCACTATCTTGAGCGAAGCGGCAGCACCACATTCTGGCAGTTGCTTCATATTGGACATACACCAAGTTATGTCTGATCCTTCTGGATATTGGTGCTGCTGCATCTGGACAGCAGCCACACAATGCGTTCCTCAGTAGCCATTCTCCCAATGCATGTGCGGATGCGTTAGGTCTCATATGGATCCATCCCTATTCCAGATGAATTTTCTCAGAGATGGATTTCCTTAATCCAGATTTTAGGCCGTAAGTGTGGAAACACCCTAAGGCCCAGAGATTCTGACCATGTACACAGCATGTTTCATGGCCCAGTGAATCCTACCAAGAGATGGCTGTTTCCCAGGCTGCAAAGATACCGTCTATAATATGGATTACACTGTTGTATTGGCTTATTTGGGTAATGCTTTCCGTCATCACTGGGTCCCCATCTGTTTTATTAGTCCCAGTTAAAGGATTATAATTAAGACCTTTGATCAAAGAGTCCAATTAACCTCTATGTAGCACTTATAGATGTATCTCTAGGTACTGGCCACTATTGTATGTGATCTGACTGGCTCTACCCCACTCATAGTATGATCCTATCAACATCTACTCAGAAATAAGTTTCAGTGTGCTGGATGGTGCTCACCACCAGGTGTGACAGCTCTAGAATATTTTTGGCTCAGTATAGACTTTACATAAATTAGAGAATCATGAAAAAGAAAAAATGCCTGTCCTACCCTTAAATTTCGATTATAGGCTGAAGTTCTCCCCTCCTTTTTTTAAGGTGGCAGATTTTGTTTCTTGGTGGTGGTGGTGGGGCATACATACAGGCAATACAGTAAACATCATGATTACAATTAAGTGATCCTAGGTATGTTTTGCATGGAGCTTTTAGCTGCTGTGGGTCGAGGGCATGACAATATGCTTAGTGATAAAAGTGATCAACAAAAGAATTTATTAAAATACTTATTTCCCCTAGAATGATAATTGTAAATTTGTATTAGAATAAAAGCATAGTACTTCATTTTCTACAGTTAAACCCTCATCTGTATGAGTGGAATAGCTCTATATGCCAGCCAAGCTGGAACATTTTGTATGCAGTCACAACCCTCTTCTGAGCTCTCACAGCCCCACCTACCTCAAAGGGTGTTCTGTTGTGGGGAGAATAGAAAAGCTTTGTCAGCCACTTTGAGTACCCTTAGATGGGTGAGAAAAGTGGGGTAGAAAAGCCAACTCTTGTTCTCCTTCTTCCATTTGAATTCCAGCCCTTCCACAGATGTTCATCCGGTTTTCCCAGCTACAGGTATTCAAACCTTTACAAATAGAACATAAATATCTGTACTAAGAAGAGGCTTATAGGCATTTCTGATGGGTAAGAGAAAACATTTGCATCTCAACTTATTTCATTAGAGGCTTTACAGCTAATGGCCCATCTGATATGGCCTTGTCAACTAGAGTGTGGAACTATTCTATTGTTTATAAGCTGTTGTTGGCATCCTTCTCTCATGAAAGACAAAAGAAAGAGCACTGGTGTGAAGGTATGGAAACTCTGCCTTACCCAGGCTACAGCATTTCCCTCTCAGTATTGTCAGTGTTATCCAAAGGCATGTAAACACAAAATCTGGCACCATCTTGGCTGAAGGAGATGGCAGCAAGTTGACCTGAGGCCCACCCAACCATCTCAGGAGTTCCACACTGGATGTCCTGTCAGAGTTTTTTTCCCTTTGCTTTTCTCTTCCCAAAGGCTGTGAGCTACCCGTAGCTGGGAAAACCGGATGAACATCTGTGGAAGGACTGGAATTCAAATGGAAGAAGGAGAAAAAGAGTTGGCTTTCCTACCCCACTTTTCTCACCCATTTAAGGGTATTCAAAGTGGCTGACAAAGCTTTTCTATTCTCCCCACAACAGAACACCCTGTCAGGTAGGTGGGGCTGTGAGAGCTCAGCAGAGAGATGTGACTAGCCCAAGATCACAAATGGAGGGACTCCTGGGTTGCAGCCCAGTGCTCTTAATAGCTGTACCACTAGATGGCCCTGTTTAATAAATTACAATTATATTTTATATGGAATTCGCTGGGTTGAAATTAAATAATGATGGTGATTGTGTTTACCTGATAGTCATTGGAATATTAGGAGCAATAACAAAAACTGCTGAAAACTGTCATTAACATAATGACATTTAACTTGCAACCCACATGGATATACCTCCTAGCTTTGCTTCAAACTACATGTATATTGAGACAAGATCTGGTCAATTCTTAGGCCTGCTCTGCATGAACCATTAATTTGTGTAGAAGAAGAAGAGTTGGCTTTTATACTCTGCTTTTCTCACCCATTTAAGGGGACCCAAAGTGGCTGACAAACCTTCTGTTCTTCTCTCCACAACAGAACACCCTGTGAGGTATGTGGGCCTGTGAGAGCTCAGAAGAGAGCTGTGAGTAGCCTGAGGTCACCCAGCTGGCTTCATGCAGGAGTGCAGAATCAAACCAAGTGACTACAAGATAAGAGTCCAGTACTCTAAACACAAGACCAAATTGGATCACATCTAAGTACACATCTAGGCCTCCAGACCCATATGTTAATGTGGACTTAGCAGGCTCTATCCTCTGCTGGTATGGTTGCCCACCCAGTGGACCAGGGTAGCCCTGACCCAGAGCACCAGAGGCGTGTAGACAGTCTTTCAGCAGCACATCATAGGGTGCCCATGAAACATACTGCCAGAGCCCCAAGAGTAGAAACATTTTTTCCTAGCCTTTGGAGGCATGAGAGTGTGGCTACAAAGCTCATGCAAGTTTCAAAGCTGCAACCTAGTCTGATCTTACAGACAAATTCAAAGAGGTCATGGGTATCAATGGCTACCAGAACAGATGCCTAGGTATGGTCTCCAGGTTGGAGAGCTAGGCAGGATGCTTCTAGAGGCCATTTTCAGGGATCTGAGAGCAGGTGAAGATTTTGCCTTTGTCTTCTGCTTGAGAATGCCCCAAAGTAGTTGGTGGGCCACTGCACAAGACAGAATGCTAGATTATGGCTCTGTTTGCATCCATAGTTCAAGCCATCTTCCAGCAGTCTTCTCATCATGTTGCTCAGATTTTTTTTTTTTTTTTTTGCCTGGGATCATCTTGGGGGCAGGCTGTCTCTCCTCAACTGGCTTTTCTGGAATCCACTTTTACAGAGGACTCACTTCCCCTGTGTAAACACGGAACTGGGCTAGAGAGGGCTGAATTCCATTGGGAGGGGTAGATCCAGCCTTCCCTCCCACCCAGTGCCTGGCTGTGGATGGCACACACACGATCCCTCCTTCTTTGCATCCTTTCTCAATTCTGCCAAACCCACAGGAGGTTCATATTTGCGAGGGAGGGGAGGCTTGACAGAAAGCTGTGATCATGGAGGTAGTTTCTTCTTTGCTTGCCAAGCAGTTTGCACCTTGCTTGTCACCATGCCTAGGATGGTCCCCTCTTCCATCCTGCCCTCCCTCTGGTTCCCCTTTGTTCTGATCACAAGCTTGCGGACTTGCCCTCTCTATATATATTTTGTGCTAGACTGATAAACAGGGAGGGATTTAAAAAATAAATGGCCAGAAAAGCAAGGTTGGGAGGGGAAGATGGAAAGTGTGGAGCAAGAGCAGACATGATACAATTCTAAGGACAATGTAGCTTCTGTTTTCCTTCAGCAACGTGCAAGGAAACAATGTTTTGTTGCAGTGAAAGGGACTGTGAAGTGAAAGTGCTTCAGCAGCTTTAGGGAAAAGCGCAGATTACAGACACTTTTTTCTACCCGAACGGCTGTGGAGGTGTATAATGGCTGGGATATGCCTCAGCTGCATCTGTTTGGGGGCACAGTCCCCTCACCCCAACAACACCCTGTGCTAGTATCAAGTTTGCCATCAGCACTACGCAACTCCTAACACACCCCATTGGCACTATTGATTGACAGAACTTTATCCTATCAGAATGCAGGCGGTGTCGATGCAACCTAGAGGGGTGGAGAACTAAAGAGTCATGTAAAAGAAATTCAGGGAGATAACATAAAAGGTGTGAGCATAGCAGCCCAAATTGAGGACTATCTGAGAAGAAGAAGAGTTGGCTTTTCTACCCCGCTTTTCTCACCCATTTAAGGGGACTCAAGGCAGCTGACAAAGCTTTCTATTCTTCTCCCCACAACAGAACACCCTGTGAGGTGGGTTCGGCTGTGAGAGCTCAGAAGAGAGCTGTGACTAGCCCAAGGTCACCCAGCTGGCTTCATGGCGGGGGGCGGAATGAATCCCAGTATTCCCAGATAAGAGTCCAGCTCCCTAACCGCAAGACCAAATTGGGTCATTATCGGGGATTGAGTGTGAACAGGAATAGAATGATTTCAGTTCAGTTTCTTAATGGGAGCACCTAGTTCAGCCAGGTGTGATCATGGTCTAAAGGTGCTGTAGCCTGACCCAACAGGGCTCCTCTTATGTTCTTTTCTGGATCAACTCCATTAGCGCAGACAGTGCTGATCTTGCCCAAACCTTCCCATAATCAGGATCAGTGGGCCTGGGTATCCTGACTGAAAGCAAGTATATTCAGAAAAGGCCTTAGGCTCTTGGATAGATCTGATCTTATGCCAAACCATTAACATTTGTTTGCATTCTTTGGAAGAAGATATCATCATCATTATAATTATTCCTTTCTGGCCAGCTTTAATCACTTAAACAAAACAAGGCAGAAATGATAACAAATGTTTTAAAAAATAAAGAGTCGTATTTAAAACATTTGTTATCAGTTTTGCCTTGTTTACAATTACAAAATAAGGAAGTTCCCCAAACCCCGGGAGCATCAAGCCAAATGAATATGGTTCCAAATCTTGTAAAGAACCATTATAGAACAAAAATGTTATGAAATACGTTTAAAAACATATGGTCTGCAAAATTAATAGCACTGGCAAACACTTATAGTTTGCTTGCTTTTTCAAAAACACCCACAAAATGCAAGTGCATCAGGCTTCAGAGGACAAATTCAGGAAGTCTTATGGAACCTAAGCTTGTTCCACTCATACACGGAAATGTTGTGTGATTGTGGTGAAAGACCAGCAGGGCTTAATAGAACTGGGGTGCATCACAAGGTTTGCATCTGCGGTGCCATCACTCTATTGCCCCCCTCTGTTACAGAAGTGGTCCACTTCAGTAAACTGCAGGGTGTTATTCCCAAGGAGGAGGAGAGTTGTTGGCTTTCCTACCCCACTTTTCTCACCCTTTAGGGGACTCAAAGCAGCTGACAAAGCTTTTTGTTCTTCTCCTTACAACAAACACCCAGTGAGGTCAGTTGGGCTGTGAGAACTCAGCAGAGAGCTGTGACTAGCCTACGGTAACCCAGCTGACTTTGCGGACAACTCTGGAATCAAACTTGCTGTGTAAGAGGTATGAGCCCAGCACTCTCACCACAAGACCAAAATGGCAAAAGGAGTGGAAGAACCCACAACAGAATCCAGACCTGCACATGCTTGGGGTGTAGCTGGGGTGGAGGGGATTCTTAGCAAAGAAAGTCACAAGACGATCCCACATACTTGCCAGACTAAGAGTACATGATAAAGAAAACAAAGCTCAGCAACTCGCCCCTGGTCCCAAGACACAGACTTGCCTAACATTAACAATGCCTCTCTATCTGCACAGGCTTTCGCTGGAGCATCTGTGCAATGAAACTACCAGTGCAAGTAACCCCACAGTGTTGCTTTAAATAAGAAGAATTTCACTATGGTGTAAAGTTAAAAAGGATCTTGCCCATTTTAGAAGGTGTTCAGAACTAGAATGCCTGGCCTATATGATCCATTTGTCTTCCTTTTGCATCAGCCCTTTTTATATTCCATCCACCCTAAAGCAATGCCATTGTATGACCCTGTTGCTCCCCTCCCTTCCTTCTCCTTTGTCAAGGGGATCTATTCAACTTACTCAATTTGATTTGCTGCCAATCTCTCCCTGGGTGTTGCCAGCATTAATTTTCAACTTAGGATTCCTCTTACCTTTGCCAGCAGGTTGAGAAGGCAATCCCCAAAGAGAAAGACATCTAGGCCTCCAGCACCAAGGCCTTAGTCACACCTTCATTTTAAAACTTCTTCAGCGTATCTTCTGATCTCAATGCTCACAACTTTTCATTTTATCCATTTTACCTGTGGACTTGTCCATGCTCAATTTGGATTTTCCAGAGTGAAAAGTCCACAAGTAAACCAGATAGGAATGAAGAGGTGTGAATGTTGTGATCATAAGATTTAAAGTGAAGGTGTGATGATGGCTCAAGAACAGTGGGTGATGGTGGAGGACCTTTGAGACCTGAAACAAGGAAGGCACCCTCTTCAAGGTGGGAGAAAGGGGAAGACTAGGTAAGAGGAGCCGTTTCAAACAGTGCCCTCCTTCAGTGCAGACCAGCCTTGCTCACTATGAATGGTAGTACTGTGTTTCTGGAGCGCTTAGGTGTGGGTAACTCCATGCCTTCCCAGTCTTGGCTGTAGCTATAGCAGTTTGGGTACAGATGTTGGGTGGAGATTAATTGCCCCTCCCCACTAGACCTATCATTCAAACTCCCTCAGCTTGCTTAGCCATCAAAACCAAGATGGGAGGGAAAAACTCCATTAAAATAAAATAAAATCCTTGATATGTTAAGCCACGGTTGCGGTGACAACCCCCATTGAGGTGATGTGGCACCTTTAAGAGACTGTCTAGCCATGTCTCTAGTGGCAGCCTCCCACTGGGGGTCGGCGGGGAGACACCTTCAAGGGCTGACAAGCTATTGCTCATACGGGGTGGGGGTGGGGGCAGTTCCCACCCCATGCTCTCACAACATAGTTTCAGCCTCCTTGTTCTGTATATTTGCTTGCTGTGGAGGAGCCCATGTTAATGCTGCTCTACCAGTGCCTGTCTTAAGTGACAGACGAGACTATAGATGAGGGTCATTGTGGGGAAGTCTTACTATCAAAAGGCCAAAATGAAGAGTTTTCTGGGTACCAGACTTGCAATCAAGAGCACCAGCACAACAAGAGATTGAAAAGCACTGGAAGGCCCCGTTCCCATTACAAGTTTAAAACTGTTTTCCTAAACTGAAATAAAAGAACCGGATGCAAACACGAATTCGCCTGATCCCATTACTTTCAACTTTAACCGTGTTCGATCCCGATTCTGAAAGGACTTGAAAACTTCATTTGGGAAAGCGGATCTTTTTCACCCTGCCCACTGCCGGTCATGGCACCCACCCCTTCTCTCTGATTGGGGTTCCTCCTGCCACAAAATGTTTGATGTGACAAGGGCAGGGAGTTCCTAGAGTGTTATTGGGGAGGGAAACCCTAAACACGCCTTCTCATCCCACTAAAATGGTACCCCTCCCACAGTAAGAAATGTAAACCATTGAAAACGCAAGAACAGGAGTGAGACCTGTTGAAATGAGTGTTTTATTTACAACGCTTTGGGGCGATTTAACACGCGGAAAGCGCGTTAAGCCAACCTGACGTGGGGACGGTGAGGATCGAAACAATTTCCAAACCGCTTTAAGTTTGTAATGGGAACAGGCTGGAAGTTTTTGCAGAAAGGGGAATTGCGCCAGGAGCACCAAACGAGCCCTGGGCTGAATATTCCAAGTGCTTTCCATACATTACAGTTGCGAAGCTTCAGCAGCAAGATGGGGATGGCCACAGCAGAAAGAACTAACTGCCACCTCCCCTGAAATGTTCTACAAACACAAATAAAATCTGCCCCTCACCCTGCAAGGGCCACCAACCGAGTCCGCCCAGAGAAAAACAAACGGGAAAAGGTCTTTCTCTTCCCCAAAGATTCCGACCCACAACGAGGAAAGACCAGCGCCTTCCAACCGCTCACGGTGGTCCATCAACGGGTGTTTTTCCACTGTCACTAGAAGTACCCATTAAATACCCACTAATGGGTACAAAAATGCCATTACGTACCCATTAATGGGTACTTAATGGGTACTTTTAGTGACAGTGGAAAAACACCCAACGTCATCTTTAAAGGAAGGCCGGCTGCCGCCGCCGCCGCCGCCGCCCTCCCGCCACACAGCCCGCGGCTTTCCGTGCCACGGCGGAGGGGACTTGAGCGAGCCTCTCCCGCTTCCCGAGCGCGCGCCAACGGGCGTGTGTGCCGGTGCGTGCGCGTTGGGCGCTCCCGAAAGGCGACCCGAGGCGGCGAGGCGGTTTCCGACAGCGGGCGGGCACCTTCGGGAGAGGGACGCGTCGGTGGCGGCTCTCGCAGCGCTTTACCCGCGCCTCCTGGGGGGTCTACTGGCGCCCGCGGCCACATCCATACAGCTCCCCCCGCTTTTCGTGAAGGGACTCGCCCCGTGTGTGAGCGCGCCGCGCACAGCCACGCCACGAGCGAGCCGAGGGAGGGAGGGGCGGGCGGGCTGGTCAGGGTCAGGACGTTCCGCCCTTTTGCTGTAAGGGCCGAGCCGAAAGCGCTCTCGGAGGGAAGCGCACGGCGAGGGACTTCCAGGCTGGCCCTCTAGCGCGCCTCCTTGCCTAAGGTACGCCGCCCTCAGCTTCCCGCGCTTTCTCCCCCCTTGCCTGCCCCGGCCTGTCGGTTTCCTCGGCTGTGCCGCTGAGGTTTGTGGCTTCCGACGCGCAGTACGCGGGCGCTTTCCTCAGTTAGGCGCTTGTGGGTTTTTACCCCCCCCCCGTCTCGATTGAAAGTCAAGCAGGCGGGCAAGTGTGTTATGGGAATGCCGTCGGATCTGCCGCGGAGCTTTGCATTGGCTTCCCGGAACCGTGTTACAGGATCCGGGGGGGGGGGGGGAGGCGAGCAGTGGTTGCCACTTTGGGTCGCTGCTCTTGAAGCTTGGGAAGTGTACCTAGCAAGTAGACCGTGTCCCACCCACTGAAGTGTTTATTTTGGTAGCTGAGTCTGCAACGAAGTGTCGAAGTCCTGTTCCTTGTTGCTGTCTACCAGTCGCCTGCTTGCTCCAGACATTGTGTGTTTCACTCGCCCTCCCACTCGCATGTTCAGTCTCTCCTTCCCCGGTGCGATATGGTCACTGACTGAAGCACAAAAATGTCAAACGACAAAGCCTTTCAAAGCCTAATATATAGAGTCTTCCCATGTATAATCTCTCTCTCACACACAGAGTTTTGCCTCTGCACAGTTTGGTAAAATGTGGCTTCCCTTCTGTAATGCAGCCCTGCAAACTTTCCTCCTGCCACACTGTTGACCTGCCCTACACTGCAGTGCCCTTGCTTTGGCTGGGTGGGTTCTACCCCTGAGATGTCAATGACTTGAACTGGGTTTGTGTCATTTTTCTTTCCCAGCTTTTTGCCCACACGGTGATTTCTGAACCGCACTACAGGGTATACTCAGTGGTATAGGTTGCCGGTGTGGCGCTCAAACGTGAAGTTGTTCTAGTGGGCTTATCCAAGCATTCACTGCCTGGGAGAAAGAGCAGCCAGTAGGATTGCTGCCCATCACGTGCCCTCCAAATGTGCCCAAAAATGTTGATGTAAAAGTTAGTGAGCAAAGACCCACTTTTTCACTGCGGATATAAACTTATTAATGCCGCACTGCCTTAATACTGTTGCTGGCTTGTTGAAATTAAATTAGCAGGCATGCCTAAGGGCACAAACTTCTGCTTTTCTTTTGGAACGTCAGCAGTTCTTGTTGGTAGGAAAGAGAGGCAATGAAACAGCTAACTGGAAGCTAGAGCTTCTCTCTCTCCCCACTCAACAGAACAGGGGGAAGGGGCCCTCTAACTAGGAAGAGTCTCCTTACCTGCACCCAGGTAAGGAGGGCTGCTTTTTCCAAGCACAAGAGCAAGTTAAGGAAATAGTTGCCCTTCCTTCCTTCCTTCCTTCCTTCCTTCCTTCCTTCCTTCCTTCCTTCCACTCAACTCTTCTCAGCACTGTAGCAGAGATTGTGGCCCAGGAGTTGTCAGATGTTTTTCTTTGCCAACTTGCAGGGCTGCACCATGTACACCTTTTTTCTTTTTCTTGTGTTCTCTCTTTGGGATCCTGTGAGAACTAGGGATTTTTACAGAAATGTTTGTGTAAATAAAGAAATGTACAGGGTTTGTTTTGTTCCTGCAGAGTGACCATAAACATAGCACAGGTATGATCCTGTGGACATGAAATTCCTATACTGTACTTTTGCACTTCTAGGTATGCCAGTATGCCACTCTGCAATTTAAACTATAAAGGTCCTTGAAGCAAAAGGTTCCATCAGTGCAGTCGATGTTTGCAAGGCTCATAGGTGCCTATAAAAGACCTATAGCTTGAATCAAGCCCTGGTGAAAGCTAGAGCAGTCCTGCACTGGTCAGTATACCAAACAAGCAAATGTACTAGGAGCCTCCCTTCTGCACCTTAGGCAGGTGCAGTCTGATATCTGGACTGCAGGAAGGCATGGGTGGGATCATCACTGTCTTTACCGATGGCACCAATCCAGATTAGCCCACACCACATCCGTGAAGCTCACCTGAGCTTCAACATTGCACCCCCATGCCTCCTAAGTCTAGGAACAAAGGTCCCTATCCTCTGATTTTTAAAAAAACTTCTTATATACTACTAGAGTAAAATATCCCAAGAGTTGTTCAAGATGCTTCTCTGAATTAGCAGTAGCTAACTATTTGTTGGGAAAAATATTGCTGCCTCACTTGTGAAGATTATTAGCATGATAGATTCGTTTTCTGGATATGTTTCAGAGTAAATCCATGGAAGGCTCAGAGTACGTTAGGGTTGCATACATAAGACAGAGCAAAATACTTTTGAGTATCAGAGACTGTGAATCTCTAACCACACCCATTCCTCAACAAACATAAAAACTACGTTCTGATATTGGTTGGTTATAGCTTTGTTTAGGTCTTCTTATTTTTGTGTAACCATAGCAATGCAGAATGTTCCTTTTGCAGCTGCCCCTTTCTGTTCTTTTGTCCACGTGCTCCACTTTGATTTCCTGGTGGGTCCACATTATGTCACGATCACTTTTGAAATTAGCTCTTGTTTAGCCAAATGCTGCATCAATTTTTTTTAGTACTACAAGAAATTTGTTGAAGAGTGATAAAAAAGAATAGCATACAACTTTTCTTCAGGTCTAGATTATGGAAAGCTGCTTGTTTCTTAATTTCATGTTATTACTTACATTTTGTGCTGTACACTTTGCCTTCTGTCTTCCTGTTTCAGCTTCCTTCTTTGTTAATCATTTGCCGCATTTGGCTCTTCACATTATTTCACATTATTGTTTAATTGTTTGTTTCCTCCCTTTGTGAGTGTAAGGAATGGTAAAAATATCAAGCTGAACAGTTCAGCTGAGTGGATTTTCTGGTTTCATGGATAAATCAGTGCTGTTTTCTTGGCCACAATACAGAAGTGGTTTCCAGCTTTCTTCTTCAGGGATAGATTTCAGTTTCCCAGTCTAATCTATAGTTGCAACTGTACTTTGTAATCCCAGACAGTCTTTCGTTAGTAGTGGGATGAGGCAATGATTGAGGTCTTATTTTTATACAGCGTAGTTCAGTGCAATTGAAGATAAGGTATTAATCTCTGTCTCACCTCATATTTCCACGTGAGCCACGTTACATGTTAAAACTCTGATGACCAAAGGAACCTAAGGCTGTGATCACACATGTGTTTAGGATCATCTTTAAGGCAAAGTTGGGTCTTGAGGGACAGACTGCAAGTAAAACAAAACAAAACAAAAAACAATAAACATCCTTCTCCCATCTCCAAGCCTGTAATTATGCAGCCCTTCCACAGACCGGAGAGAACAATTCAGGTTGATTTGCTGTTCGGGTAGGGCTGGCTTAGCCAATAGAAACAACTGCTATGGATATGTGACCAGTCAGGTTGCAGGCAGGAAATTTCCCTGTGCTGCTTCTAGAGATTGACTGTTCTCTATGAGGAAAATCCTCCCCCTACATTTCATGCGGAGGACAGCAGCTTCTTCTATTTGTAAAAACATTCAAACTGCTGTCCTTAAATTGTAAAGGGGAAAGGAGAAAGTCTCGCCCTCCCTCATAGCCTGCATCACTTCAAAGTAAAAGGTTTTTTTTATTTAAGAAAGGCAACAGATTAAAGCATCCACACTTTATGCCACCTCCTCTTCAGTTGCACCAAGTATGCCTGGTTCAGAGTCATAAGCACAACCCAAGGATGGGAAAATTCTTATGAAGCATTTCACGTTCTTCCTTCCCTTCCTATGTTCACTTTATTTACACTTATAATTACTGTCAGAGAATGGAAGTTAAGGAGACAAGTGCGGGACTGTATAAGCAAGAGGCAGGGATAGCTCAACCAGTGGCCAGGCAGTGGATAGCACCCCTTTCAGTCATGATAAATTGCTTGATGGATGTGAATAGGCTGGACTTCAGGTATCCTTGGAAAGGCATATTCAGATAAATGTGTATGTAAGCTTTTTGTGTGTGTGTGCACCTGGAAATTGTGCATTCATTCTTACTGTGGTTTTAAAAATCCTAGTATGATCATACCTTAAAATATCTGAAGGTGCTCCTCCTTCCATACATCCCTTCCTATGTATTAAGGTCTGTTAGATAGATCCTCTTGGTAGTCCCATCCCTTCAGATGTTAAAAGGATGGAGGATTATGTGATGGCCTTCTCAGTGATAGCCCCCAAGCTGTGGAATGAGTTAAGCACCATCACATTATGTATTCTGGCAGGTGCTGAAACACGTCTCCTTACCCATGCTTTCGGCTAAAGAGGCAGTTTACTTCTTCCTCCTGGCATTTTTAATTTTATTTTATTTTGGACTGTTGTAACCTGCTCTAAGGTCTTAGGGTGGGGGCAGGGTCAGAGTACAGATAGAATATTGCCTACCAGTAGCTAGTTCTACTTAAGCACTACATTCTCTGTATAGAATGTGAGAAGCACTATGAAGTCCAATCACATTTAAGTGTGTATTTATTATATGATTACCTCATTATTGAGAAAACACAATACTTCCACTGAACTCAATTTTAGTGGTTAACAACTAAACTATTCATATAACCAGCAGTTTATTCTTATTTATATCTCTACATAGCTGCAGATATTATAGCAAAACAATGAAAACTACTATAACTTACAGGTGTACGTTTTTTAAAATGCAGCTTGCTAATATTCACACCATTCCACAGGGAAAAGCAGCTATTCATTCCTAACAATTTTCCAGCACTGGCATTGTAAATAATTGTTAAACTATTAAACTGTAGATTGTGATTTATAATGTCCATAATGGCAACAATCTCTAAGAGATCCCTCTCTGCTGTCATTGGAAACATATCCTAATCTCTTGCAGCATAAAATACAGTACAGCAGTTAGTAATGACACACATATCTTATTACCTGCTGGTAATAAGCTATCAACAGGAATGACAGTTTAATTATATAGTATGTTTCCCGCTGGCAAAAGACTGGCTCCCCAATATTTCTGCTGCTCTTCAGCAACTGCTTAGGAGAATGTAAGTCAAAACTCTTGGTGTTCTAAATTGAATTTCTACTTTATTTAATGTGGCAAAGATGGGCAATAGCTTTCATGTGTATTTGTGGTGTAGAGATTACAAAGCAGTGAGTTTAAACAGCAAGAGGATGAAAAGAGAAGCAGTGGAAGAACCTTTTTAGTGGTTAAGCAGTTTTGATAATGGTTTTCATTAAAAGCTGAACATGTTAACTTCTTTTTTGTTGATTTCCAGAACAGGAACAGGGACATATTCATTCTTAGGCCTCTAGTATGCAATTAGGACGGGTCTGATACAGGCCACAAGTGAGGCCTGCCAGAATCTGCATTCAGCCTGGGCCTTTCTGCACTTGGCCTTATTCTAGAAAATATCCCAGAATAGGGACCTGCTATCTGCATGCTAATGCAGATTATGGAAGGCCCCAGGTGAGGCCTGCCATAGTCTACATTAGCTTGTGGCTAGCAGACCACTATCCCGAGATAAATTCCAGAATAAAGCCAAGTGCAGAAAGGCCCCTAGTTTCAGTACCAACTGTACTCAGTATCTGTATTGCATTGCAGCTTCCACTGTTCCTTGCATTTTGTATGATCTTTGTGCAAACTGTTTGGGAAGAAGAAGAGTTGGCTTTCCTATCCCTCTTTTCTTACCCATTTAAGGAGACTCAAAGTGGCTGACAATTTTCTATTCTTCTCTCCACAACAGAACACCCTGTGAGGCGGGTGGTGCTGTGAGAGCTCAGAAGTGACCTGTGACTAGTCCAGGGTCACCCAGCTGGCTTTGTGGAGGAGTGTGGAATCAAACCTGATATTCTCAAGTAAGAATCCGGCTCCCTAACCACTAGACCAAACTGGCTTGTTTTATTTTTGGACTTTCCACTCTTTGGCTGCATTCCCATTATCACCTAAAACTGTTTAAAAATGGTTTAAAAATGGTGTGGATCCTTGTTGTCCCCAGTGGCAATCAGTTTCAGGGGTATTTTGAGGATTATTTGGTTTTAAAACAGAATAAATAAACACCTGAATTTTCAGGTGTTTTTTCCAGGTTTGGCTTTTAAAATGCTTCTTCCTTACTGTAGTGGGAACACTAGAGCAGTATTTGGGTGAATGCATATTGAAATGGATGGGGTTTCACCCTGCAGGACAGCCCTTTCAGTTAAAAGGTACAGCAGCCGGTTTCACTGTAAAAATCCAGCCTGTACAGCAGCGGTTTCAATATAGCAATCCACCCACTTAACAATGTTGCAATTCTGCCCAATTCTGGCTTTTTTAAAGTTCTGCTCTTTAGAAAGGGAAAGGAAGGAAAGCTGCTGCAGGTTCTGGAAGATGTGTGAATGTTTAAGGCTGTGTGTGTAGGCGGCAGCGGCAGCAGAGCCAGGGTGCTTTTTTCAGAGGGAAACCCTGCTGGGGATGGTGGCTGTGGTGGTGAGTGGGTGAACAGGGCTTGAGTTGCTGCCCTGGGCAATGAGGAGAGGAGGAGAAAGAATGGCTTTCCCCAATCCGTTTTTGGAAGCGTTTTAAGTGTTTAGAGTGGGGACAGAAAATCAGAGTTGAATCTGATTTCCAGATGCTCTTTGCTTCCTTTTAACACGCTTTACATATCGATGCAGATCCCAATGTAAATCTCGATGTATATTGCGTTTTATTCCTTAAATGGGAACTCGCCTTTCATTTGGACTTTCCTGAATGGAAAATACTGGATAGAAGTGAAAAGGTGTGAGCAGTCAGCCCAGAAGATGGATGAAGAAGGTTTGAAGGTGGGACCACAGCCTTGGTGGTCTCTCTTGGGCAGGATGTGCAAGCTGCTGGTCCTTCTGTCAAAAGACGTTATCTTCTACTCCAAGGTTGCTTTTTTCATGTAGAACAGCATGGATGCCCTCTGCACATTCATGCTGGCTCTATAGCCAGTTTCTTTGATTTTTAAAAAAGATTATTATCAGTGCTATCATATATTTGGCTGTACTAAACACATACCTCTATGGCTATTCAGTTGAAACCAGTCCAGGTTTTAGCAAAGTGGTTACAGGCACCCATTCCAAAGAGAGAGGAAGCAGGGAGGAAGAAGATAAAGTGCTCTCAAATGCCTGTGTATTTTAAGGTTCCTTGTTATTATGTGCAGGAAGTAGAGATCATGCTGCATCATCCACATTTAAATGCCATTAACTGTAGGAGCTAGGCCCACAGGGAACCTTGCAAAAGTAATACATGAGTTATGGATATGTAGTGTTTGATGGATTGGCTGTGCCTGTTTCTCTTTGAACTTTGCAGATTTCTGTGCTTCTATCCCAATAGGCTTCTAGCTGCATACACCTGCTGGATTAGGAGATTTGTCTTTTAAAATAATTAATATTAAACAATCTGGTCAAGCTGATGAAATCCACCTGTTATTTTTTGTATGCAGGACATATAGATAATAACACAGGATGGCAACCATGAAATATTAACTGGCAACCACTTTAAAGAAGAATTACCTTGATTGTATAGATAAACATATACATAATTTGCTTGTGTTCAAATTGGGGTCTACTAATGATTAATGATCCTTAAGTTAAAGCAACTGGAAAGATTAATCAGGTCCCTATGTGGGAGCTTGAATCTATTGAAAACTGGCAGAATAAGGAAGTGTTGCATTGCTGGCAAAGGAAAATGCCCTGTGATGATTTATGTGCCATTTCTCTGTGGGTTTTCTTTTGCTTCAGGAACCCTGTGGACTCAGTAACATCTGCCTGAAACTGCAAGTTGCACATAATTAGAGAATTATGATTAGAGAATGTTATTTACAGAATGTTATATTTTAAATAAAATATTATTTATCTAAAATACTGCATTCATATGATAACCAAATGTCCAGATTATCTAGACCCATTTCAATATGGCTTCAAGGCCTGGAGCACTGAGTCTGCCTTGGTTACCCTGACAGATGACCCTTATTTGGAGAGGTAAAAGATATACAATCCTGCTGGTTCTCTTTGATCTCCCAGCAGCTTTTGATACAATCCATAGTATCTTGTTGGAGTGACTTTGGGGACTGGGAGTTGAAGGCACTGTTGTGCATTGGTTCTTTTCCTACCTTTGAGGTAAATTCCAGGTGTGGAGTTCCTCAAAGATCAGTTCTGTCTTCATGTTCTTCAGCATCTCTATGAAGCTGCTGAGAGAGGTCATCAGGAGATTTGGACACAGATGACTCCAAATTCAGTCTTTTCATTCCATCTGAAAAGGTGCTTTGATTGTTGCCTAGATTTGGGTCTACAAACTGAAACTGAACAAAGATGAGATGGATGTACTTTGTGTTATTGGTCTTCAATCTAGAGGGTTAGAGAGCACCTAGATAGGATGGTTTTAGCCCAGGGAAAAAAAGGTATGTGATTGGGGGGTATTTCTAGATTCATTGCTGTTGCTTGAGGCTCAGCTCAGAGCCAAGACCAAGAATGTTTAGCGATTTGTCAGGTTTGGCTTTTAATAGAGGGACGAACTTGGTCTTCCAGAGGTTGCAGGGAGATGGATGTATTCAAAGACATGGCACATTCCTGTTCCAGCTATCAGCACTTTGCTCCTTCTCTGCAGCACCTGGAACTCAGATGTGTGCAGGTAAACTCTCCTGCTCCCTCTCAGTAAATACACCTTCCTAAACAAGGGTGAGAAGCTTTCTCAAAGGATTCTGTGTACCATTTTGCACACTGGATGTTTTGTACACAAAGTTGTTTCAGTTTCTTTAGGGCTCTGTTTTCATGGTATATTGACAAGAACTCTTGTCCAAATAAAATTATGAGGATTTTCCCTACTGAAAATGCACAATTTCCTTTTTCCTAGAGGAAAAATACTGCAGTGTTATCTCTAATCCATGGCTAGTGAAAGGGTATTTGGAAGAGAAACAAGGGTAAAAGGAGACAGACCTCAGAAGCCCTTTAAAAAGAAAATGAGCAAAGCAATAGAAAATAGCCATATTTAGAAGAGTAAATACATTCTGACACTTTGAAAAATTCAAACAGCATTAAATAAACACAACCAAGAAAGCAGAGGCAGAGAGCAGAAGGAATGTTACCAAATTCCCATATGATCTTAATTGTCTTGGCAGGCAAGCCCTTGGCTAGGAGTCGGGATCGGAATGCAGGGAAAAAAATAGAAATAAATGCAAAGATATTGAAGGAATCTTGTAGTTTTACATATTAAGTCCAGTTAATAAGACTGATTTGTGCTGGCAAACCTCTTCATTATGAACATGATGACTTTTTATGAATGTAAGAGAAGCACTGCTGGATCAGGCCACAGCTTATCTAGTCGAGCAGTATAGGAAGTCATTTAAAACATTTGAGACAATAGGCATTTCTACACTTGGCAATTAATCAACATCTGGGCAGGTGCATCTGCGCTTGCAGGAAGTGTTTGCAACCTACAAACACCCCCTGCCTGCCCAGTGCTTGACTAATTGCATACTAGCTGTGGTGTATGAACTCATGCACCACAAGTAACCCAACCCTTACCTGATGTGATGAGAAGCTTACCTGAAGTGTCCATGCAGCGACCATCTGCACTGTTTCTGGTCCAAGGGGTCATCTGAGATGTTGTGCAAGCATGCTGGCACCTCAGATGATACCTAACACAACTGTGGGCGCACAGAGCATCATCATGGCAGCAGCGCTGGCACACACACAGTCACACAGGGCACCCCAACTAAAATGGTGGCACCAACATGGTGGAGGATTGGACACACAACCGGACACAGGTGAGTCTCTGATCGCATTAGGGCTAGGCTATCATGTACTAGTGTTCCTATGTGCAGACACTAATACATGTTAGTCTTCAACTCACCTTCCCCTTCAACGGATGGGAAAGCAAGTGCAGAAATGCCCAATGTTTCATCCATTCTCTAATGACAGGTAATAGCTTGCTTTCACTTTAAAGAATTATTTTAAGACTGATTTTGTATGCAGTTATTGTTTTGTTACAACTTGTTCCTGATTTGTAAAGTCTTAGGCTATGTGCTTATTCACTCTTCTAAAATTTGACTATATCCCATTCTGGTAAATGTTTTCCACTGAAGAAAAGGAAGAAGTTTGCATTTTTTGTAAGCATGGCAGTGAAGTAGATTTCTCAACAGTGAATAAAGCAAAGAGGAGCTAATCTTTGTTGCAGTTGATCATAGCTTAAACAGAACTGCAAGATGACATAAAAATACAGATAAAAAACACTACGTATCTGAATGGGCTTTATTCTGAGATGTATCTGTTTAATCCAAATTGGAAACCAAATATTAACCAATGCGGCCATACGTTTTTAATGTATTATGCAATGCAGTTTTATAAATACTATACTTTGGAAGTAAGGCAACATCCACACAGTCGGAGATTACCATGCTATGTGTGCCCAGACCATGGAGTCTGCACACCAGCATGTTCCCCCAGAGAAAGGGTGTTTTGCATCATTATTACAGAATTGTTATTGAATTGCCAAACATGTTTACCTTTCTCACATACTCATGAAATTTTGAAGCAATATAATGCAATAAAACTATTGTAGCAAAAGATTCTGTTATGGATTCCTTCTGCAAAGGATTCTGTGATTCTGATAACACTCTCCAGTCTGCATCACTTCTCAGAGACCTTTTGAGAAGACAAATGAGAATTCAGTGTGAACTTTGAAGTTATGGAGGTCCCCAAGCATGCTAACCTTCTCCAGACACTTACCTGAAGTGTCCAGCTGGCGAGCCTACGCACCTTTGCTGGCTGGGAAGGTCACTGAAGCTGCTGCCCAAGTGCGCTGGGAGCTGTGCTGACCCCCTGACACAACTGTGACTATGCAGAGTGTCATGGTCATCATAGTGACAGTTCTGGCCCTGACCCTGGCCCAGTCACGCAGGATGCCACACTCAAGATGGTGGCGCCCAGAAGAGAATCAGCCTGGTGATCTAACAGAGGTGAGTGGTCGATCACGTAGGGGCTGGGCTATTAATGACTAGCGCTCGGAAGTGCAAGCACTAGTCAGCATTAGCTGATTGCATACCTTTCCTGTCCACAGGAAGGGAAGGAATGTGCGAAAACACCCCTGGTCTGCTTGACCAAGATCATTGTCTGTTAGGTGCTGAAGAGTTCTTGTTTGGACAGGATTAATGAAAGAGTCAGAAACATACAATTCTGAAAGTAAATATTTTTTGTTTGATCATTTAAATTCCTCAGGCTTTTGTCCTCGGCTGGAGTGCATCTATTTAGGTTTACCATGTGAAAATGTGGGCAGAATTCCTGCTCCTTTAATAATTGCATTGAAGAGGCAATTTCAGTAGTTGCAGCTTGCCATTCAGGTAACACTTACTGAGATTCCCCCTTTTTATGAAGCTATGAAAGAAACAGGAGCATCTTCTTCATTTCTTAGAAAGAAATCCCAGTTGGTGGACCCTGTTAGCAATTAATTTCACAAAAGATGGCTATTGATAATGTAAAGGGAGCCTATTGTAAGAAGGTAACTTTGCTTGCATGTCACTAGAGAGTGTACTAGGCTGATTGGCATGCACTTATGGCAGCGGTTTTGCTGCAGTATTGTGCTGTCAGTGCACAGGAAATTAAGTGTGACAAGCACAAAACAGCTGCTTAATGTAGTATTTCATAAGACGGTTCCCCTTTCTTCCTTTTTTGAAAGGAAGCAGTTTTCCACTTCCTTTGTGTGGCGTGTTTTGCAGAATATGTTGTTTTTCCTGTGCTGCATTACACTCCCTCTTTTTGGATAATGATATTAACGTATCATTAAATATGCACAGGCGCATAAGCGCATTGCTTCCTTCCCTGCTGCTATAGCTATGGTGTTGTGCATATTATTCTTTAGATTGTAAGCCTGAGGGCAGGGACCTGTCTAAGATTAATATAATATTGTAACCCGCCCTGAGACCTTCGGGTATAGGGCGGGATAGAAATACAAAAAAAAAAAAAAAAAATTCAAGGAATAAGAACTGATTCCATCCACACCACACCCACCATAAAAGTTCCCAGAAATATATAAAATTGATGTTGAAATGGAAGCAGGAGGTCATCATGAGAATGATCAATAAAGATTCCCTGGCTGTGGTTTTCAGCACAGGCACTGGTTGTATTTGTGAGTGTGGCAGAGAAAGAGCGAGAGTGAAAGGGAAAGTAAGAATTAAAAAAAACAGAGAGCCAGTGAGAGCTTCATGGAGGGTAGGTGGAGCTGCTGCAGGCAAAGAAGTAGTGCTAGAAGCCAAAGGCAGCTCTAGCAGTTTAGGCATCCAGAGAAAGGGGACAATGTCTGATCCCCGGGGCGGGGGTGGGGGCGGGGGCGGGGGCGGGGGGGGGGGGCTTCGGTGGCTATGCTGTGCCAGTTGTATGATAATCCGTCTGCTATTTGGGCTGCTTGGGCAGTATGGCATGGTGTATCAGTTGGCCTATGGTGATGCGTGGCCTGTTCACTCTGCATCCCCCTGAACCTGGGCTCTATTCGCACTACAGCCCCTAATGCACGATTAGGGAACTTCTGGGGAAGAGCATCTGCACCTTGAGGAGGCTGTTACAGCCCCCAGGCACTCCCTGCCTTCTCAGAAGTTTCCTAATCATGCACTAGTTGCAGAACACAAAATCACGCTCTACCAGCCTTAACTAATTACTTACCTGGTGCATCCAGGCAGCTCCATTTGCACCTTTTCTGGTGCTTTGGGGTTGTCTGAGGTGCCACACAAACACACTGACACCTGGGACAACCATATATGCAGCTGCGGCTGCAACTGTGCCTGCGTAGAGTCAGCATCGTCATGGTGATGGCGCTGATGCACACACAGTTGCGGGGGGTGCTGCAAACAAAATGGCGGTGCCCTGAAGATGCCCTGGGATCAGTCGCAGGTGAGTGACCGATTGCACAGGTTGTGGGATGTAAGTGACTAGCGCTCACACTTGGGTGATTGTGCTCCTTTCCCGTCCAGCGAACGTATAGGGCCTGGTGTCATACTAAAAGGTCTTTGCAGTTTATACTCTGAACACTGCCTATAAGTGTCCCAAGTGAAGCTTCCTTAGCTGTAGTGCCTGCAACGTGGACTTTATTGTATTGGTCTGAGCGCTTAAGAAAAGCATATCCCTTCACTCTGGTTTTCAGCTAACTTGAAATTATGATTGCTAAGGCTTATGGTTTAACTTAACAGTGATTTTAGTAAAAGTTCCTAGAAATTTGAACAAATCGGCATACCTGCGTTGTTAACCACTTATAAGCCAGAAAATAATTAAAAGACAAGATGAATATGTACTTCTCCTTGTTAGGCCAAGTGGCAGTAATAAAAATGCAAATACTACCAAATATTCTGTTTGATTTCCAAACATTACTGGTAAATCCAGATAGTCAAATATTGGAATCCCTAAAGATTGCCACTAGCTTAACACAGGAGGCAGAGGCTGGCCCTGAAGGGTTCTTTTTTTTTTAGGTGAGGGGGTCTGGTCTTGACCACCAATGTTGTGCTGTGTTCTGTACCAGCAGACCTGACTGGCCCAGACCCATTGGCCTAGAACAAGGCAAGATGAGGTCAGAAAGGCCCTAGATGCATGATTGGTGCAATTCAGCAAAGTTCATAAGAATGTTATCACTATTTATCTTAGAATCTTTTTTCCAACCTGCCCTATACTCAGACATTTTAGGGCAAGATACAACAATCTTCAGTTCACTGAAATATAAACTAAGGCCATTTCCACACTGGTTGGTATACTGGACTTTGGAGTGGTCTAGATCCCTGCCATCCACATGCTAGTGCAGATTAGTAGAGCCTTTCACCCCAGAGTGGGGCCAAAAGGGTGCCATATCTCATTCCACTGGTAAACATTTTAGTAGTAATCCCAAAGTGGACTACTGCTGGTATACTAGATCATGGAGGACTTGTGGGCCTGGTATACAATGGGACCATCCCCTTTTTGGCCAGGCAAATGGTGCTAGAAGTGTGCTACTTCTGACCGCATAGTTGGGAACACCGAAGAGCAGGAACTTTTAACTCCATCCCACAAAGATATAGTCTTTGCACCATAGACCCATCCTGTCATTCTCCCATGATTTGCTATAATGAGCCAAGATAAGGAAGGGTTGATAAGACAAACAGTAGTTTGGGTTGCTGCAACTGTCTGCTCTGTTCTTCAGTCTCAACAAACCTAAAGGCTCCTTGTTTACCTAGGTACCATATCTGTAATGGTTTCATGGTGTAGACGGCTGTTAATAAGAACTCAATGAAATGTCCTAGAAAACATGCTCCAAGGACATTAATATTCTACATGAATGTTTATGTCCTTGTTAAGTAGAACCTGAACACTTCTTGTTTTCTTTAAATCAAAATTGTAGGTATCTTCTTGATCTGCAGATTAAAAATAAAATACCCAGATGATAGTCAACTCTATTCTTAGCTCGATCAAATAGCAAGTAACTTTTACAATAGCACAGTTCTTCGCAGTTGTGGAAAACACTCATAGGCCCTGTCCCCATGCAATTGAAAGTCTGCTGGAACTCTTCTTTTGCCTCTGAGTGGCCCCATTCCAAGCTTTACAAGGCACTTAGGGAGCTTAGGAAAGGGAGACACACGCGATAAAATATGTGCACTTTAAAGAAGAGTTCCAGCGCTCTTTTGGCGATTCGCGGGTTTTGCTCGCTATATCTGCCTTGAGGACGCTCCGTGGCAAAAGGGGCGGGGATTGCTTGCCTGCACACACAGCCAAAAAGCATTCACACATCTGAGAAATGCAGCAGGTTCGCTTCCTTTCCTTTGTAAAAAGAGCCAGAATTGCAACATTGTTATCAGTGATCTGTGAAAGCCTTAAAAGAGAATGAGCGAAGGATCGCGCTGCCAATGCCTGCAGCCGCTGAGTTTGCCGGGGCAGAAAGCCTTTTCTAACAGAGAACTGAGTGAAAGTAAGTGCTGAAAGTGAATGAATGAGCCATCATCTGCCTTTGCTAGGGGCGGGAAGCCATTTCAGGAGACGGAGATCTGGCTATTTTTCCTTTTAACAAGGGGGGGGGGAGATGCGGGGAAAGGAAACAGGCTTATTCCGGAAGTGGAGGGGACTTTTAAAGTCAGCTATAACAGAGTGACAGCAGAGGAAGCCGAGAGGGGCTAATAAGTCTTTTGGGGACAGGGCCATATACAATTTCTGGAGAGACAAATGAACTAAATTGATTAAAAGCTGTGTACTGGCCTTGAGATTCATGAGCAGAAATTTATCAAAGTAAGGCAGAAAGATAAGAAGAAATAAAGGACAATTAGACCTGGTCTCTTCCCTAAATGAGTTACTCTACACTATTATTTCAATTGTGTTTTGACTCTGCTTCAGGCTCAGCTGGGGGGACCCTGGGGGAGGGGGGCAAAAAATAATAATTCAGTCAGGAAGAACTCAGGTGGATTGCTTCAGAATCTGATAAATATATGTGATGTTTGCGTCAGCAGTATATTTTAAAAGTTCCTTTCTTTCTTAATATTTGAATGAAAATCACCAGTATACTAAACAAGGAAAGTCCTATGCCGTAGGGATGTGCATGGACAGTTCACATGAACTGTACTTGGAGTGAACTGCAGGGGGAAGTCATGAGGTTTGGTATCAGTCCAAACCTCACAAAGTTTTGGGGTTGGATTCAGTACCAAAACATACTGATGGAGGTTCGGACCAAACAGTTCATTGTTCACTTCATCCACTCTTATTGTGTTACTTGTCAGTCATCCATGAGCCCTGTCCTGATCATATTGTGATCTTCCCAATCATGTTTCCAGCCCGTTTTGCCATATGCCCAGCCTCCCCTATCCCATACTTGGCCTCCCTGTATGGCTGACTTCATTTCATTTCTAGATTTCAGTTCATTATTCTTACTTTGTTTTCACCTCACCTCACCGGTCTGTATTGTACTTTTTCTTGATTAAGGCAGCCCCTGTGTCCACAAAACTTCACTTGTTATTTTAGGTGAGCAATAACACCAAGACACATAATTTCCTAAATAATACAGCACTGGGAGTTAGAGGCTGAAAGCAGTACAAGATCTATTGATTTTTTTTAAAAGTGTCTTTGGAGGCATATTGCTCTAAAACTAAAAAAAAAAATCTAAGTCCATGCTGAGGAAGACAATGAATGAAAAGAGCTGTACTTTTGTGTAGCCAGGAAAATACATTATTACTGATAGCGGTCAAAATATAAGATGAAAGAAAAGCATTAAGAGAAGGACACCAAAGAAATTTCTGGAGGAAATGATTAAATAATCGAAACAATAAGTCATTTCCCAGCAATTATCTCCTTTTCTTCTTAAATTGCCTCTCCCTCCCCAATTATAATTCCATATCTCCTCAAATCAAGTAAATGGTTATTATTAAAAATTATGGCTAAATTTTGAACAGGTTATTCGTTTATTTTATTCTTTAAGAAAACCAGTGCTTTGGGATTCTGCTTTCATGTTTCAGTATCAATACTGCTGGCAATACCCAGAAATTATATAAGTTTATTGAAAAGAAAAAAAAGAAATTCAAGACCAATGGTGCTCCAACTACAGCTTGCCAGATGTTGCAGGAATCAGCTTTCAAGAAAGACTTGAGCAGGTACATAAGTATTTGTTAGCTCCAGCATGCAGAAAGAAGAATGTAGAGGGTGGTTATCAGCTGCTTAAATCTGATATGTGTTAAATATGGCAAACTTTTATTTGGACTGACATGGAAGTTTTTCTGCGTGGCCTGGTTTGTTATTTTTTGTGTATGGTGAGTTGAATGACAAATGGCCATCAGAGCTAGTGAATTTTCATGTACCTCTTGAGGTGTTCTATAGAGGTAGCTCATCGGGTGCATACTTGGCCTCTTGCTATCCACTTTGAAAGCCTCTTCAGTTCCCAGTCTCTGGGACTTGATATCAGTTATTAATATCAGAGATCCTTGAGTCCTGATTTTTTATTTTTTGTCCTGAGTTCCTTTCCCAAAGCTTACTGTTCCACTGACTTCTTAAGTTCTAGATTTCTTGGCTTAGTTACCATAGCTTGGGGGAAACCTACTCATTATTTTAGTCTTTTCCAACTCATGTTACAGATGGATTTTCAAGCCTTGAGATCTGAACTATTTGTTGATTTTGCTCGCATATTTGTTATGTTAGACGTCTCTTCTAGTTATTGTTTGCTTGATCTTCAGGGGACAACCTATCCAAGAAAACTTTTATCAGCTACCTTGTTTTACTGACTTTTCAACTGCCCAGTGGTTTTTCTTATGACTGTTACCTAGTAGCTTAACTGGTGGTCTCCAGTCATTCAGTGGCTATTGTCCAGTCACCCAGAATTCTGGAGTGACCCCCAGTCACTTTAACCCAGCCTCAATTCTGTTTTCTCTTCAGCTGTGGTCACACCTAAGGTTTAATCCAGCTTCAGTCCACTTTCAGAGTGAGAGAACACATCAGCAAAGTGGCTAGTAATTTTCTTTCCACATTCTCTATCCCTAACTGAATATTCTGAGTTATTTAGCACTGAAAGAAAACAGCTAGTCACTTTGCTAATGTATTATCTTGCTCTGAAAGTGAACTGGAGCTGGATTAAGTGTGACCACAGCCTTGGTTGATCCCAGCCTACTGCTTCACAGTTGCTGTAGTCACCTATTAATTGGCACAGATGTCATCCAACAAATGAACTTAGAAAGCCTTTGCAAATATTTTTCCATTAGGGTAGATAAATGTCCCAAAAGAATATTTATGGCATTAAAAGGCCACCATATTTTTGCTGACATAACTTGATATAAACAGTTTAATTCCTGTTTTCAACCAAAGGCCTTTTAGTCTGGCTGTAGTGCACTTAGGCTGGGACACGCAGGGACGGATCCCCCAATCACACTTGGCCAAGGTGTGAATGGGGCACCTGTCCCTGCATGTCCCAGCCTGAAAGGGCTGCTGCAGGAGCAGGACACTCTGCCCAGGCCTGCCACCATTGGGCCATATCGGACCACTGGCTTGCAGGCCCATCTCAGGGTTCTGCGGGCTGCTACCGGCCCACTCATGCCAGCATTAGCCTGCAGGCATGACTGGAGCCCACCCCGACCCAAAGGACAGCACCACCATCCAGCCCCGCACATGCAGCTTATCTGTTTGGCTGCCCGGTTTGAACTGGGCAGGCCTCGTGGGCGGGGCTTGCTGAGTTCAATCCGTGGCGTTCTGCACAGGTGCGTGCCATGGCCAGAGATTGGGCCAGGGCGCAGGTTTGCACAGAATGCCACAGATCGAACTTGGCAAGCCCTGCCCACAGGGGCTGCCAGTTTGGAGATGGGTGCCAACCAGGTAGGTTGCGCATATGGGGATGGGGGCAGCGCGGACCCCTGAGTGGGTGCGGGTGCCCAGGGGGTCTCTGTGGGCTCCAGCCGACCCAATTGGGTTGGCTGGAGTACTAGGGACCTCAGGACAGGACAGGACAGGCCCGGCCTGGTCTCTGTCTGGGCAGCTGCTTTGCCACCTCCCCCCTTTATGAATATAATGAAGCTTTGAATGAATTCACAAAAGCATTTGCTTCACATTCACATGTCATTCTTCAAACGTAGTCAATATTTGTTTTGAATGCAAATCATATGAATTGCGAACCTGACGAATCCTCGTGCACATCCCTATATATAAGTTCTTTTCATGTGTGCATATAATGTTCTTAGACATTACATTCAGGGTACATTGTTTATCTATTTATAATGGAAAAGGTAATATATGTGTATCTGGAAGAATACTTTTTCATGCTTATGCAGTTTTGAGGGATCTTACTTTCTTTTGAAAGATGGTAGTAATAAGCTAAAAGAAAGTATGATAATTACCTAATCTTTTGAAATTCTGTGGTTTTACTTTCAACTGTTCCATATATATGATGTTCCGTATATGTTTGGTGATAAAGTAGTGAACAGGAACCTGGTTCACAGACTTTGAGTGATGCTCAATGGTTATTACTGCTTCTTCTGCAAAGGATATTACTGCGTAGCTGATAGAGGTTCAGAGTGTCGTACACAGAGAGTAAATTTTGCTCAGTTTTTTGTAATAAAAATAGGAGATAATCATTACTAAATAAATGCTTCAGATACAACTGTATTATCTAGGCTATATAACAAACCCTTTTATATGAGTGTATTCTTCATTATTACTCTGCTGTTTTTCTTTTTAAATACACTGGTTATTGGCATAATACAATTTTACTTGCTTTTATGTAGCTAAGAGCCTTTTTGCACTTACATGTCTGGGATGCTCTCACATGCTCTGGGATGCTGCATCTCCAAGTTGTGCTGCAACCTTCGTACCAAAGAAGCCCAGAGCTTGTGAAAGTGCCCCTGATTTCCCTGAACGCTCCTGGTTTGGAGTATTCATACCCATACTTTGGATGCAAAGTAGCAGGGTTGCATAGCTGCAGCTGCACAAATGCATGTGACATTGTGATCACCATGGTAATGGTAAGGCATGTGGCAGAAGTTGCCACAGCTATTGTTGTGATGATTAGGACAGTCCAAGACTCTCCCCACCTCAAGCAGCCATGGGTAAGTTGGGGCTGGCACCAGTGTGAATACTGGGCCACTGAGGATAAATGCAGACAAATCCTAAGCTGAGCACAGTATGGTCATTTTAGCACTCATCTTTACTGATCTAGAGCAGAGTGTCACACACGGATACAGATCGAGGAATCTATCACACATGTGATCTGATCCTTCTATGGACTTTTCTGTCCTACTTGCCACACCAGCTCTGAAGCTCACATCAACTCTGACAGTTAGAAACACACATTTTGATGTTCCAGTCTATGCTCCATCCAACGTACAAAAGGAAGGCTTTTAGTCCTCTTCCTATACTGGAACACAGGCAAATGCAGAATTGCCCTATGATTGTTGCCATTTGCTTGCAGGGCTGGTCCTCCTCTGGGCACCGCCATTTTCGCTGTGGTGCCATTTGTGACTGTGAGTGCATCAACACCATCGTCATGATGAAGCTGACACTCTGCACACATGCAGTCATGTTTATGGTTGTTTGAGGTGCCATTGCACTTGAACAGCACCTTAGATGACCCTGGAACACCAGAAGAGGTGCAGATGGCTGCAATGCTGGATGCTCCAGGTAAGTTCCTGGAACACGTTGGTTAAGGTGTGGAGGACGATTTCATGCTCCACACCTAATAAACCGTAAACTTCAGGAGATGCTCTTCACCAGAAGTACACTAATTGTCCACTAGAGGCCATAGTGTGAGTAGGCCTCTGGATGAGGGAGGCCCACCCAGGAGATAGGATTTGTTCTGAGTTATCAGTAAAACCTGCACCAGGTTCTCTCCTTTCTTGGGAGCTCTGCCCCACAGGGTATGAGAATGTGGTGCATATTATGCCTGCCTCCCATCTCTCCGTTTTGAGATGTTTTGGCTAAAAAACCGGGGGGTGGGGGGTGGGGGAGAAGAGAACAAAATGCCATTTATGCTTCTCCCTTTCTTCCTCTCCCTTTTATTCTACATTTGGCCTCAAGAGATGGAGATTGTAAAGTGTAGAATGCTTAAACCTCTTGCAAGAGGCAGTTTTGTTGCTACTCATTTGATGATGGGCAAATTGCTAGGCATAACAGTAGTCTATGATATATTATTCTATTACGGGTACACTTGTTATTCTACAAAAAATTAAAAAAGCAAAGCTAGTTAAGAGATATGCAATTGATTTTCCTCTGTGGAAGGCAGCGTATAGTCTGGCACATACTGGAAAACAAATATTAACATTTTAATTACTATTTTCCAGTTCTGTGGTTTTTCTGAACCAGTAGTAGCTAGTCAGTATTAATTAATTGAACCATGTATTGAAGGGGCTAGGTTGCCCTAATTTTTCTTGCCATGCCTTGAAGCCTAAAATACCAACAACTGAAATTAGTGGGATGTCATTTCTTGAGTTCCTAGGCTAGTCATTTGAACCACCATCTCTGTAGTTCATCAACCAGATAAATGATGCTTTGCACATGAATAGAACTTAAACGGCAGTAAAAGAATTCTGTCTTCCTCATCTGAAATCAGCTTTCAAAGAAGCAGAATTAATCACAATTTAAACTGACCAGTAAAGGGATGTGTTCAAGCCCAGATAATACAGCATGTCAGATAAGGGTAATAGGGGAAGCCCATGCTTAGTGCTGCTAACTTTGGTTGACAGAATCTCTAAGCCAGCTCAGCAAGCTAGGCCTTTTCATTTATTACATGATAATACAGGCAGATTTGTCATTGAACGTGAATTTGATGGACAGAGATAAGCTACCTTGAATCACAAATGTATTGTACCATGTATACCTGTATTTGCTATCATCATTGTGATCATTATTATTATTATTATTAAAGTTTATTTATAAAGTGCTATACATAGCATTGTACAAAGATAAATAGAGTTAAAATAGAATGAGAAAGTACAAATAAGCAAAGTTAAAATGATAAAAGTAACAAAATTAAAATTATAACATGTAAGTACTGTACATTCAAAATAATCAGTTTAGCAATTAAACTAATCAATTAGAAAGGATTCAGTTACTAGGGCCAAATTGAATGCGATAAGAAAGGGGGAGCCAGTGCAAAGATTTCAAGAGATGAGTAATATGAGAGAAATGACCAGATTGAAAAATTAGTCTATCATAGTACGTCTTTTATTTATTTATTATTTGTATTTCTATCCAGCCCTATACCCGAAGGTGTCATTTTAAAATCAAATATCCGGATTTTTCTTTTCATGGAGATGCACCCTTAGGCTGTGTCCCCAAGCAATAAAAAGCTTGTTAAAAAGCTTCTTTTGCCACAGAGAGTCTCCATGCACAGCTTTTCTCCGAGCTTCCAGCGGCACAAAAGGAGGAAAATGTGCGGAAAAAAGTGCCCTTTAAACAAGACTACCAGCACACTTTTTGGAAGCCTTGGTTATTCCTTGCAACATTGTGCATGGAGATGCTCCGTGGTAAAAGGGGTGGGGATTGGCTGCCAGGATCTCCGAAAAAAGCACCCTGGCTCTGCTGCCTCTGCTGCCTGCACACACAGCCATAAACATTCACACATCTCCCAGATCTACAGCACCTTCCCTTCCTTTCTTTTTCTAAAGGTCAGAACTTTTAAAGAGCCAAAATTGTGCAGAATTGCAACATTGTTATCAGGTGTGAAGTGGGTGGATTGCTACAGTGTAATGGCTGCTGTACGGAGTGGATTTTTACAGTGAAATCACTATCTTTGGAAGCAAGCTCTGGATCCCAAAGTGATAAATGGCTGGTGGGTTTTGCAGGCATGGGAGACGAACAGAGAACTTGTAAATATGGCTATTTTTCTTTTGGACTTGTCGGGGGTTGTCTCCCCGGCACCCTATCAAGCAAAGAGGGGGTGGGGAGAAAAAGATGCGGGCAAACAAAACACACTTCCTTGGGGACGGTAGGTGCGTTTAAAATGTGTGTTTTACTGAACCTCATGGGGATGCTTATTTTGGTATTGAACAACACTTTTAGAGTCAGCTGGAAAAGAGGGACAATAGAGGGAATATAGAGGGGCAAATAATTTCCTTGGGGATGCTGCCTTAGTGAAGTAAAAAGATACTGAATTAACAGCATCTTTTTGCTGGTCAGTTACTGCTTCTTCCTTGTCATAGCTGTTGCCGGAAGAAGGGCAATGATACTGCCCCCTGCTCCCCTTCCATGGTTTGGTTCTTCCTGGTTAAGGCTGCATCCAAATATCAGTTTCCTACTCTGCTATATCTGGTTATTTGAGAATAAAGCATGATTATTCCAGGATATTTATGCTTTATTTCAGAATATCCAAATAGTGAAATGAGTAACTGATGTCTGGATGCAGCCTAAGACAGAGCAAAGCGGCTGGCAAAGTAAGATGATGACTAGGAACAGAGATAACTGTGGCAGTCAATTAGTGTGTGATTCTTATTTTGGCAAAAAGGACGCCAAATGATGATAGTGAAGACATTTTCTTTTAACTTATTGCCCAATACATGTATTTGGATCTGAAGAGACAAACTTCCAAATGTTTGCTTTTAGTGGGCAACTCTTACAAGCATGGCAGTTCTGGGGTGTGTGCTTTTATATTGTCAAAAGCAATAATTTAGTGTGGCAATAACAGCACTTACTCTGGAAGCAGATTGCTCAGTCATGACTAATGCTAGTAAGAGAAAGCAGCTTATTATGCTGAACTGCCTCCCTTACTGCAGAAGAAGGGATATGCACATCTGGTTACTTCACAATTTTGTCTGAGGCCCTTTCTGCACTTGTTAATCCAGATTGAGGAGCTGCCAAGAACACATCTTCTGCACAGCAGTCCAGATCAAGGAGCTGCTAAGAGCACTTCAGGTGCCTCCAGACAGCAGCAGCTGAGCATTCAACCCCCCCCCCCCCCCAGCACACATTAAAAAGATTTATCTTCATCTTTTTTAATGTGAACTTACCTTTGAATGCTCTGCCGCCACTGCTGGCAAACAGGAAGCCACTCCACCGGGACACCAAAGCTTCCAGTCCGCCATTCTGGTAGGCCAGAAGCCGATTCAGTGTTCCAACGAGGGGCGTGTCTGGAGGCATCCATACTCTGCATAGAACTATATTAAGAAATCACTAATCTGGATTAGTGGTAGACCAAATAAATGTGGTCTACATCCATGAAAAGGTGAAATCATGGAAAGAGGAAACCTTCCCTGAATTCTGTGTGCTTACAGTGTGCTTACAAGAATGTGAATAAAAGTTTGGCGAGGCCATTAGATAATATCATCAACAACTGACAGACAGTCCTCAGGAAGAAAATTACAAGGAGAAATTCCTTGGTCTGATATAAAATATCTTTCTTGGAAGAATAACCATACATTTGCTTGATCTATATGTTTACATAAATTGCACTTAGTACCACGTAATTCATTTTATCCAAGTTCATCATACAACCCTTGTTATATTGTCTTGACTGAATGTGTTTACTAATGATTAAGAGAGACATACAAAGCAAAGACTGTCATATAGCACATCATCTGTTCCTAAATAAATAACATTTTCTTCTGCATTATGTCTTTCAGGAAACACACTTGAGAATGTTTGGTTTCAGAAATAAATGTATGTCATTATGAGCATTTATTTCCACAGTTCTTTAATTAATATGGCTGGAGTTACTATCTTCATTCTAGGGTAATTATAGTTTTGACATCATAATAATGTTCTTGTTATTTACTTGGGCATTACCAGAGAGATTAAAAACACTTAACATTGCATCTAAATTGCATCTTCAGTTAGAAGTGAGGCACAAAAGCAAAAGTCTAATTGCACCCCAACAGCACTTTTTCAGGGATGGTAAAGCTATATCCTGTCTTTACCACTGAGTGAGCTAGGAAGCATTCTGATTATAATAATGCTGATATTTGCTTTTTTTTTTAAGAGGAAAATGTAACATCTGGTCTAGGGCAAGTGTGGAGATTGAATAGATGTGTTGCTTTGTTGTTTTCTGCTTTAAACAAGCAGTAGCTATATAGGTGGTCTGCTACAAAACAATCCTGTGCTTGTGTGTTTGTGTGTGGATTTTGGTGCTGAGAGAGAGAGAAAGGAGGAGAAAATATATAGCATTTAATGAATTAAAACAATAACTTTTTTTAAAAAAAATCACAGAATAGGGCTGATTACTTAGGGGATTCTATGCAAGTCACACTGAATACAGATCCAAGAATTTTTGGCTAGAATACTATTAATGAGCACATTACAGGGAGAAATCATGCCAACACGGAATCCTCTTGGTATCTAGAGGTGCATTTTGGGGGTTTTAAATAAGTTGCTGTTTTACTATAGTTCTGTTCTATCAACAGAAGTGGAGGTTTGAATAAAGATACACAAACTGCAATCAAATACACATCAAAAAGGCAGTCCTGTTTTGCATTGTCCTCAATGCCATCTATCCACCTAACAATAAATAAGTAACTTGTATACCCAACAGGATAGTAAATTGGAGCTCAAAACCCATGAAGCTACCACCTTATTTTTCTAGACTAATCTTCACCAAATTGCGTCCCCTCCAGATGTTTTGAACTACAGCTCCCCTTAGGCTTGGCTTACGGAGATGAATGCCAGCTGGAAAGGCTGCTTTGGTGGCTAAAGAACAGAAAACAGATGTATTTTGTTTTTGCTTTCTATTTCAGTTCCTTCTTGGCTTCAGATTTTTTTACTAGGCTGTATTTTGGAAACTGCAGAAATAAGCAAGGAAATTGGCCATTTTCAGCATCTTCCAAAATCGGCTGGGCAGATTAGGCCACAGAATGTTCAGAGGAGCCACTGCTGTCCCTTTGCAAAACAGTGACAGGACAGGAGGAAGGGTGGAAAGTGCCACCAGAGATTTCCCCCACTTTGCCTGAAAAGCATATCTGGTGGCACTTTCTGTCCTTCTGTGGTGAGTGAAGGTGGCAGATTGATGGGGTGAGGTGCAATCCCATGACCCTCAATTTCACATATAGATTCTACCAAAGTTAACTTAAAAGTTGATTTCAACTGGATGGGACAATGAAAGACATCCAGTAACAGGGAATCTGCCATCTTTCACAGAGGTGCTAGGGGCTGAATGTGAGACCTCCTGCCTGAAAAGAAACAGCTCTTCCGCTGCCTTCATGCATACACCCTTAGAAAAGAAGAATTCCACATGGCTCGGGTCCTCGCTCATGCAGGGTTCCACGTTACATGGAGTATGTGCGTGTGCACAACTGAGCTACAACACACGATGACCCTGTGTGCACTATTCAGATGAAAGCTAGAGGATACACTGCCTCCCTACCTTGCTGAATAATGTCTCGGCACTAATGATTAAAGAGGGCTACTGTAGAAAGCACGTGCTTACTTGTCTGACTATTATATTTTAGTGTGATTTGCTGTTAGGAAAGCACTGAAATATTTCTAATAGTTTCTGTTGTCCTATTTCAACCAAGTTTTCTACTGCAAGTTCAAGCTGCTGTCTGGGAAGCAGTACTACTGGACTTACACCTGCTGAAAAACTATTCTGAGGTAAGTTGGCAAAACAGAAGGGAACTAGCACCTAATCAGAACAAATATAGTATCACAGAAGAGAAGTTTTTTTCATTGTGTTATGACCTCTGATGCAAGAAGGACCCAGCTGAAAAGACGGGGGCGAATGTTAGAAAATGCTGAGATGCTTTCTGCAAATGTTGCAGTTCTAGAAAAATGGTATTAAAAACTTCTTTCTGTGTCAAAGCATGTATTGAATTAAATAAATCTGGGGCTATTTCACACTTCCCTTCCTGTCCCCTGGACAGGTAAGGAGCACAATGAACCAACACTGAGTAGTGCTTGCACTTGGAGTGCTAGTCAGCGTTACCTGTAAATACCGCCCCCCAAAAAGTTCCCTAATCATGCACTACAGGCTGTAGTGCGAATAGGCCTCTGATCTGTAGCAGTTGGTTCATAAGAACAAAGTAGACAGTACTCTACCATTAAGGCCACCTTTAGACAGCAGCCAGATATTCTGCTAGAGATGATAATGTAGGAAATCCTCCATCTGCAATTAGCACCTCCTAGCGAGACAATGCCACGCCCGGTGCTGTTGTTGCACATGGTACTCTCACATGTATCCAGGCATCAGGGGTCCCAAATGCCAGGATGTGCACATCAGCACCTCCGTGCATGGGTGGATGTCTGTTTCAGCCTCTGTGCATGCACTGTGGATGGAGCAATGATGGCGGCTCTGTCTAGAAGGTAAGTAAAACGTACTATTCCTAGAAGACTCAGCATTGGCCATGAGTTTCCCAGCAATAGTATTTAGCACTTTGTTTTTTGGCAGGGAGACAGGGCTATGGTGGAGTTGCCTCAGTTCCTTGTCAATAAGAAGATGTCTTTTCTTTTCAGTGAACCTCTCAAAGAAATGTATATAAGAATCAGTCCCTCAGAAAAAAGCAAAGTACTTATTGTCCTGGTAATGCTACAGAATAGAAGTTTTATAGAAGGCCCTTGTTTAACTTGTAGTTCCTCAACATGAATGAATTGTCATCTTCTCTAAAGTGTAGGAGTGTGCACAAATTTTTTAAACTGAATGGTATTGAATTGAATGTAAGAAATTTGTATTCATTTGAATAGATCTGATTCAAATGTGGTAGGATTCTATTCAATGCGAATGTGTTTGTACAAATTCATATCATTATCCAGTACGTATCCAATAAGTACCCAATACATATCCCGTAACATATCCACTCTGAAAGCGTCAAATCTGCCTTCAATCCACTTTGAATCTGCTCTCAGTCCATGTCGAATGCACTCTGGATTTGTTGCAGGTGCAACTGGCGCAGCCACTTTCCCACATCCCCAGGTCATGAGTGTTCCAGAAGATTCCTACGAATATGAATGTCAATGTACAAATGTTGTAACATTTGATGAGTATAGAAATATCCGAATTTGTTCAAATTTGTATGAATATCAAATATTATAAATATTCATACACATCCCTACTAAATTATTAATCTAATATCTTAATGATGGCATTTTTAATATTATAAATCAGATTATGTTCTATTCTTGGTGCTGTTTTTATGTTTGCATATTATTATATTATTATATATTAGCATATTATGCTGCATATTATATATTGGGTTTTGTTTTACTTCCACAAAGTATCTAGGAGCACTTCAAAGTATCAGTGAGCACTTCTGGGTAAAGGTCATAGAATGGAAGGGTATTGCAGAAGGAGATTGTAGAAATTAGTCTGAGGGTATATGATCAGAAGGACAATTTGGCCATTGTGTCCAGGAGCTCCTGGCAAAGAAATTAAGATGCCCCCCCCCCGTGCCATGCAGACTGAAACCAAAAGCATGCACAAAATGCAATGTTATGAGAACACGAACCTCAGCAACCAGCTAAGCTATGCAAAAGTGCCCTATTTGTTTCTTGGTCCCTTGCAAAAAATTGGGCTTACTCGATGAAAGTTAGGCTGTTTCCGCACTAGCTGCAGAAACCAGATTACCCCACCCCCACCCCGGTAAGTAAGATTAAAGACACTTACCTTAATCGGTTTCCACATTGGAGTCCTCTTCTGTGACCCTTGGTGAAGGTCACTTCCACATTTCCTGTTTTTAAAACCAGTTTCGACGTTGAAATCTGGATTAAATTGAAAACCTGAAAAATCAGGTCTTCATTCTGTCACTTTGCCTGGATGTGTGCAGAAGCAGGATGCTTCCGCACATGGCCAGGTGAAGGGACGGATTCCTTCCGGTCGGCATGTTGGGAAGGGCGGAAGCAGGACTGCCTGCGTCCGAAGTCCTTCCCCTGCCTGCGAGGTGCTGCCGGAAACACATGGTGACTGGCAGCTCCATGCTCCAGTCCCGGCATTGGAGGCGCGCAAGCTGGAGGACTTTTGGAATGGGTGCTGATGCATCCACACAGCGCCCACTCCATCCGCCTTCCCGAATCCGTCCTCCCCACATGTGTGCAGACGCGCAGGTGTCCCTCAGATCTGTCACTATTTGTGACGGGTCTTCGGGAGGATGGATTGCTGAAAAGTGGATCTTTTTGGATCCACTTTTCGGCGGCAAATGCGGAAACACCCTTTTGCTCCTGATTATATTGCTAAAGATCTGTGTCTGTTTAGGCCTTTGTTTGAGGGAACAACGGGCCCTTCCATTGCAGGCACTATTAACTATTTTAGCTAATTTATTGTGACTTAGTCCTGATCCTTTTGGGAATAGGGCAGGATAGGTATAGAGATGGTTTTAAAATCCATTTTGCTGAGTGTATTTGCACAACTGATCCCAGCAATTTCTTTTTTTGTTGTTCCTCTGTTGTTTGCTCTCACATTTGTATCTTTAAAGTTAATTTAGTATTGTTTTAATGTAAAACGAAGTAGCATATAATTCTCTTCCTAAAGGGTGCATCTGCCTTGAACCTGCAGACTTCTTATTGACTGCCAAATATTCACATGCCAGCCACACCCCTTATAGACAAGGGCCATGATTGCTGGGTTGGACACCTTGCAAACTCTGCCCTAGAAATAAAGGACTTTGTCTCACACACTTGGATGCCCTGCCCAACTTTTTTCAGAGCTGGAAGGGGGGCAGTGCCATACATTGCTGCATTGAGCCATATACTGTCACCATGGAGCCTGATGCTATTTCCAGCCACTGGTTACTGTGAAAGTTGTAAATAAAAGAACTTTTTAAAGAAGGCTTTGTTGTTTTTGTTGGAATGCTTGGCAGGGACATGGGAAGGTACAGTGAAGCCTGAAGCCTGGGATGGCAACACATGCTCCATCAACTTCTGGCTCTGAAAAAATGTCACGAAGGGCATCCAGGTGTGAGAGGTAAGCTGAAGTCAGTGCTTACCTCAAGTAACCGTATCTCTGGCAAGGCTCCAATGAGCAAATGGCTTTCACTAAAAAGGGCATGGCTGACTCACAGGGCTGTCAGGTCTTGCAAACCTGAACCTTGCTCATGGTCACCACAAATGTACGGCTCTTGGATCCTAGTCATTCTCCAAATACTCAGCATCCAGTTTTCCATTTAGTTTGGAGGGTGGGGAATCTCAAGTATTCTCTTATCACCCAGTTTGAAACTTGTATTTAGATAAACTGTTCCCACTTCTTCGCTTTTTGCTTTTTAGATCGATGCCACTTTATATACTGCAGAGGTGGGCCATGTAAGTACTTTTCGAATCTGAACTGATCTCATGAAAAAAAATCTTGCATGCAACTTGCAATTGCTTTTCAGTTTGATTAATTTTTAAAAAGAAATATGTGATCTACATATGTTAGCAAAATGCATCATTTTTGGACTACTACATACTGTATTGATCTGCCTTTGAACAGGGCTTGGTAACTGCTGGGAAACTGCTTGATGAAATGGCTGCAGAAACACATCAAAGTCTACTGTGATTTGTCATTAGGATACCTGAAGGACCCCTTCTCCCATACAGGCTACTCTTAAGATGGTCAATAGAGACCTTCCTGAAATGAATCAGTTTCATCCACTCCATCCCAGTGAGATGATTTGGCACTGTGGTTGGTATCCTGCTCCGGCAAGTATTCTAGGGGGCCTCCCTTTGTATTTTAGCGCATGAAAAGGAAGGCGACTCTTATGCTTGCATCCTGGGCCTGTGGGGGTCCCTTAGACTGCACCAGCATGCAAAAACGAGGCTTATAGTATGCTTCCTGGTCCAGTAAACCAACCAGTGCAGAATAGCCCTCAGTTTCACTGAGTTGTGCCCATAATTTTAGTATACCTGAATACTCTGAAGTAGGAAAAAACATTATAAAAATACAGATCAAATTTTGGTCCAGAGGCTGCCTTCCTTATCTGTACTCTTACATGCTTAAGTACAAAATACTACTCATTATCTAGTTCACAGCCGTTTCTCAATAGCAAAGAAAGCACATTTTGTAGGGTCTTTTTCCACGAAGGTTAAGTTCATTGATGGTGTGCTCAAGTTCAAGTGCTGTCCCCACCCCCAACTTCACTCAAACCTACCTGTCAGAAACAACAGTCCTTTCCAGGACTGTCCACATGGCCATTGCTATGGCAATTGGCGACATGGTGCATGATTGTGCAGCAATACTTGTGTGACCAGGGCCCAAGAGAGTCATAGGTAGTTTTTAGTGGTCCATAGCTACTGGCACTCAGGGTGACTTTGAGCTGCTGCTTTGGGATGGAAGTGGTGCGGCAGTACCATCTCAGAGCGTGCCAGATCGTTGTGATTACCTTAGTGCACATACACCCCAGGTTCTGTTGCAGAAGCTGCTGTTGATTGAGTCTTCTGGTACATTTGTATAAGCAAGAAACCCTGGCATTCTCATACTGTAAACTCATTGAAATGTTTCTCTGTAGAGTGATTGCGATATGTCACTGGTGAAATGCTTTCATCTTGAGATGCAAGTAATTCGGCATGAAGCTAGAATTGGAAGTAATGATGGGAAATTTTATGATACTGTAGATCGTGTATGCAGAAATGTTAACTATGTCTTAAGAGGCGTTGAGGTAAGTATAACCTTAGGGATAAATCATACATTGTATTGGAGCTGTGTGTAGAGACCTTTCAACAATCCTTCCTTCCATCCAGTGTTTCATAAGAAGTGTTTCATTTTAAAAACAATTCTTCCCCTGACACTTTTCTTCTTCTGCAGGCTTTCAGATTCATATTTGCAAAGATTTGGCCTCAGAATATCAGGCTATATCTATTGTTGTGGGACTAGGGAAGTGGGTGCAACTAACCTTAGAGTTCTGGCAAGGCCTGTTCTGATTTGGTATACAGCAGCTGTTGAGCTACTGTGAACCAACTGTGGAATTCAGACAGTGCTGTTGTGGCTGGCTGGCATGGAAACAGAAAAATTGGCTTCCTTGTACACACACTGGCAGTCTCCAAGCTGACTGGAGTAGGTAAACTGCCTCCCAGGATAGTGTAGCCATGTGTCTGCTGCAGCTGCTCTATAACTGACTGTCCACTCCAACTGCTCCTGACGCCCCCATATGGGCACACCCTGTGGTTTCTGTGGTTTCATTCAGATGTTCTGAAGCTTCTTTGATAATATTTTGACATTTTCCATGCAAATGTCCTCCTAGGTGGTTTCCCAAAGAGCAGCCTTGTTTGAATATCTGTCCACTGTCTTGAAAACCTACAGACACTCTTTCAACTCTATAGGTGGTGCTCACGTGTCATCTCATAAGGAGAAATGCAGCTGCCACACTAGCTACCAGAAAGCAACTATGTGTCATGATGAAACATACTAGAACCATGGTGTAACTTTATTCATGTGTGGCTGCCATTCCAGGGCTATGTAGATGCTGCCTCTGAGTATCACCTGTATCTTTTTATTTAACTTTTTGATGACACTTGCATTTATCTCAGGAGCTAATCTGTACCTCAGGCCAGCCTTGGGCCTTGAAGTAGGTAACTTAAGGTTGCATCTCCATTATGGGGTCAATATAAACTGGTAAGTTATTCAAGGCACCCAAGGTAGCTGGTCCCCACAGCTCCTTGTGTGTAAGAGACTTAAGGGATTTCAGTAGCTTTCAGAAGTGCCAAAACCTCAGTGTGTTCCATGTACAGATGTGGAGGTTTGAAGACACAGTGGCAGTGGAGCCAATGACAATGGAGCCAAGGTAGTGAGAAGTCTTCTATGGTGGAGGTAGTGGCATCTGCCCCCAGACCTCCCTGCTGGCTTCTGTGGGACCAAAATTTCAACCAAAATTGTTAAGTGGGGAAATTCTTCAAATGCATGTGGCTTTGTCTTTGTCATCATAGCCCTGGTTTATATAAAATGATGATGTTGATCCTTGATTATAACTTTCATTGGGAAAAATCTGGTAGAAAAGTCTAAGAGAAAATAAGCAGAACCAACATGGCAATAGGCCCGAGAAGACCAAACTGCTAAGAGGGTCCTGGGACTGTCACATGTCTGGCCTTTGCAGTGTACCTGCAGCTACCTAAGTGTAGGTGAGCCACATGTAAAAGGAGTGGGGGACTCACCTATTCACAAAATGGGGCTAAAGCCATAATCCCTCATCCATTGGCAGCACTGCATCTCACTTGCACAAAACTTGATTGAGCAGGTGCCATACCTGGTAATTCCATTCACCATCAGATCTAATTGTCAAAAGACTTATTCGTAATGGAGAATCAGAACCCTAATATGTGCCATATTTTAGCTTGTTGGAACAGCCCTAAAATATTATGTATGTTTGGTTGGATTCAGCAGGTGAAAGTCCCACTGACTCTTTGGGGATTCAGCATGTTATAAATTGTCTTGCTGAAAAATACTGATCGAATTTTAAAATGTTGAGTAACTCAAATTTCAATATTAAGAAATTACAGAGAGAGAAAGCTCAAGGTAAATTCAGCAGTCTTTCTATTAAGAACTGTCCTTGTATCAGTTATGGAGTGAATTTGCACTTTGCCTCCTGTTTTACTGGGAGGCAAAGTGCTAGAATGCTCTAGCTGTCCACACTTGCATTCTAAACTTATCTTCAGGGCCACCTAGATTGTTGGCCATCATGGAGCTCCAGCAACAGTGCTGGTATGCTGCCGTTGATGAGGTCACCAGGCAAAGTGGGGCATCATCGCCTCTACTTCTCTGGTCGTATGCTCCCCCAGCACCTGTTGTACCTGGAAGAGGTGCAAATGGGAGCTTGCCTGTACCACACCATGGGAATGCTCCAGGATACCATTTCTAGTCAGTCAAGTGTGGAAAGGCCCATGTTCTGTCTTTCTTTTTCTAACTTATTGTTTTACTTTACAAATACTAACACTTAACTTTTTGTTTTTGCAGGATGTAGAAAAATCCAAGTGCCAACCATGCGAGATGTTTGAAGAAAAGAAATACAAAGAATTTATACAAGGCTTCATAACTGTTGCACAGAAAAAAAATAAAGAAAGAAATTAATATAGTTTTAAAATAGCTTTGTGTTTGAGTTTTTCTTTTAAAACTTGGTTCTTGCAAGCAAACATTAACTGGACCGATTTAAGCTTTTGATTTATGACTAACACTGTTAATTTCATCCAGCCATGTTACTCCTGAATTTTAGAATGGTGGTTCTGGAACCCTTAACAACCTCTACTGATTGAAAATGTCTGTGCAGACATGGCAGGGACATCTACAGTAGTATAAATCCATCATAAGCAGGAAAGGGTGCAAAGTGACCTGTGGGATTAAGAGTATGCTCAATTTTTGAAATATTCATTATGCGCTTAATTTCATTGATTTAAAGTATAATGTAAAATTACCTATCAATCAGTTCTTTATTATAGTCACAGATCAGGTACAGCGTGAAATTACCAAACCTCAAATACAATAATATATAGTATAGATACAAGTGGCTCAAAATGATAAATGTTGGCAGTCATTCAATATATTTAACTCCTGTATGTAGCTATGTAACTATGATGTAATGCACGACTGTTCTATTTCTCTAATTATGGAAGATGAATTTTAAAGCAACATTTCTTCCCATTTAAAATGGTTCCATGGTTTTTCTACTGAACTTTGGATCCCATCAGTCCCATCTAGTCCAGCCAGTAGGAAGAAATGATGGATATTGCAGGTCAGCAATGTCTGGAAGTGCTTCAGCCTTGGCTTACAAGGTAGCTTTTGCTTCTGAGAATCAGCGGAATTGTCTATGTATATAAATTAACATATCGGTCTTTGTCCCAAAGTCCTTTAAGCAAACTGTCTGTAAAGCACAGGGCTGCTAGTTTGACCCCAGCCTCCACCCAGAAGTAGGCAATGGCAAATCACTTCTGTACTTCTACCAAGAAAACTGGATAGAGCTGCCCTTGCCATAATCCAGAAGCTGCCCACAAGAACAGCAGCAACAGCAGCCTACCTCTGAAGGTTTAGAACCATTCCTGATACCAAAGCAAGTTGGAAAGGTTTATACTATATGTGTGCAATGGAATAGTCCTTTGTGTGCAAGAAAACTTCAGTTAGTAGCAGAACCATGTTAGCAACTATACTCCATCTGCTTTTCTGCCTTGCTGTTGTATACCATCACACAGCATCAACATGTTAAGATATAACAGTTACACTGCAGTTACGTATACCGAAACTGATGGATCGAAACCTGTGTGAATAGTAGTAGTAGTTGTAGTCGTAGTAGTAGTAGTAGTAGTGAAATGTGCCCATCTATGTTACTGAAGATAAAATAGAAAATTATGCAGGGACTAAGTCTGAGAGTGTGCCTGGTAAGGAAAAAACGTATTACTAATTTATTTTATTAACTATTATTCAATATACGTTGCCCAAACCAAGAACTGTTCTGGTTTTATGTTCCTGAGTTCATTATGCCAGTGTGTGGAAGGCAGACACTTGAGACGTTTTCGCACGGGGCTGAACGGAACGCGAAAAAGACAGCTGCGGACACGTCATCCGCATTGCCCGAGCGCGGCTTGCGCTCCGACGTGTCCGCAGCTGTCTTTTCCGCGTTCGAAATGTAGAGCACTTTAAAGTGCTCTACATGCGTTCCAACGCGGACGAGCCGCCCGCAGGCGTTCGGGAGGAGAAGCGTTCGCGCCTGCTTCTGTCTCCCGAACAGCTGCGGGCTCGCCTCCGACGCCGGCGCGGCTTCAACAATCAGCTGTTTGACAATCAGCTGATTGTCGATCTGCCTCCGCGGCTGTCTCCGTGCCCCTGGCCGGCATTTGCCGGCTAAGACAGCTCCCGGCGCTTTGAGCATTCGCACACAGACGCTCCGGAACGCGTTTACACGCGTTCTGGCGCGTCTGTGTGTGAACGGGGAAAGCGCCCGGAGCTGTCTTAAGCTTTCCGCCTGAACGCGTTCCGTTTGGAACGCGTTGCAGTGCGGAAATGCCTTTGGTCTGGTCTACGGCCAACTTAAGTGCAGGATCTCCCTATCAAATGGGGATGTTCTTAGAAAAAGAAAGCACTGCTTTGACCACAGAAGAGAGAGAAGAATGATCCTTAAACACTCTTCTTTTATACATATATAAGCTATGTGAAGGCAATTTCTTCGCCAATGCATGATGAAACAGGAACGGCTGTCAAACAGAAGGAATAATTGTATGGGAATAAAATCACTTCATAAGGAGTCTCTGCTGCATTTTAAGCAACTGGGACATCTGTTTGATAGTTAATAATATCTGCTGAAGAGTTCCACATTTTTATGGCCACACCTGGATTAATAGTTTGAGAAAATATTATCTCCTTGTAAATGAGAAGCTAAGTGGGAAATGCATTTTGCAGTGTTCTCCTTAAAGGCAGGCCTGGGCTTTGTTGAGCTCAAAATGGCCTCTACGTGATACTTAATTACCAACATGGTCAATTAAGCAAACCTGGCCACCATAGGCTCCTTGTTTGCCCATTAAACTAAAGGTCCAGTCATTCAGTAGGAGCAACGAAGGACAAAAATTAGTTTTTAAGCCAAGTTAAGCTCCTTTAAACTACACATGAGGAGAAAAACGTTAGATGTTAGTTACATAATAAATATTTCATTTCTCATGTTAGGACCAGTTTGCTGATTTGGCACATTTTCTAATGAGAAGGGGATTGTTTGGTTTTCTTTTGCTTCTGTTGAGTATTTCAGCGTGCCCTTGAGCACTTTGTGAAAGAAAATTTATTGGCCTTAAAATGGTTGAGAAGGCACATTACTTTTGGAATTTGAGATTACAGGTGATAGTAAAACAAATTTGTTCTTTTGTCTTGTGCATTTTAAATGCAAGTATTAGTTTTACAAGATAAAGCATGGGTCATGTGATAACCCCACTAGTTTTGAAAGTTGTCTCCCTGCCCCATTTTCCTTCTTGTTTTCCAGCTTTGTAATAGTTTCCCATCTTGACCTGGCAGCCCAGAATGCTCCAGTTCAAAGGCAATACAAGCTCAGTTTGTCAATCATACTCTGTCTGAACTGATGGGCTGCCACCATAGCAAGAAGAGGACACAAGATGCAAAATATTCTTTCATTTCCATTGATTGTGTGCAGATGTCACCATGAAAACAAAATCACCAGAAAGGTTTCAATTTATAAAAAGGTGAATCTGCACTGCCCAGTATACTACGCTAGCAAATGCAGTAGGAGTTCCAGGAAAGAGTTTGATAACTCCAGGGCCTTGGCCAAGGCAGACGGCCCAGCGCAGTGTGTGAGAAGCAGACTTAGAGTTTGGTGTACTAAACCTTGCACACCGTGGAGGCGTGGAAATCCATTCAATTTTAAGCTCCTTCAATGGGACATTTTCTGGAGACATGCAGACTTTAGTGCCCCTCCCATAATTGTGCATGGAGACACAGCCTAGGTGAGAAATATGCACTAGAAGTCACTCCAAGGTTGCTATAATGATCAGAGATAACCATCGCTGACATACTTAGGCTGACAGTAATTTGATATCGATTAAACCATACCTAACAGATACTAAAACTTAAATGATGCTATTTTACCGAGTATTTGCAATGAAAAAAATTGAAGATGGAAGAGCCTGTAAATAAACCTTTATGGCTGCAGACACCATGTCAGTTTCAAGCCCCTGGGTTATGAGTCCTCAGACTGGAGACTGATATTTGAGTGACATGAACTGTCAAAAGTTCACTTCGCAAAACTTGGAGTGTATCTTTAAAAAGAAAAAAAAATGTTGTGACTATTCAGTGGTAGAACAAACTGCCTGGAAAGCAGAGAGTTAGTGGATCAATCCCCATTTTCTCTTCAGAGGTAGGCAGTGGCAAATGACTTCTATATGTCGGCCGAGAAAACTGCATAGAAGTGCCCATGCAGTCAACGAGAAGTTGACTGCAACTCAGTAGTACCTAACAATTCTAGGTCCAGTTATCTGAGAAGAAACCCAATGAGCAGAATGACAGGAAGAGCCATGTGACATGGCACTACAGACAGAGGGGAAATCCTCCGAATCTAACAAGAATATGATAGTCTGAACCAATTCAGAAACTAACACACAACTAATCTTTTGAAATGTCCTCATCAAATTAGAGTTCTATACATTTCCCCCAACTTAACAAAGATTTTTCCTCTATGATGGGAGGGGGAAGAGATTTAATTTATATTTAAAAAATCTTAGGCCTATTGGCACTAGGCCCTCTGTAGAACGACTAGGGCAGCTCTGGGACAGAGCATACACATTGGCTAGAGGCCAGTTCCTTTTGGAACCATCTCAGCCTATCCCTGAGCTCTCCTAATCACTTTCTGGCCACATCCATTCCAGGTTGTTCCACAGCTGTATGGCAGAGAGAGCATTCATACTCTCCCGGCTGGACAGCTGTGCCCCCACCCCAGCTTCCATCATTGAGCCAATTTCAGCCCAACAGCTGGCAGGCCCTGTCGGGGGTGGGGCAAGAGCGGGACGGCCTGCCCCGTTACCATGACTGCTGTTGTACAGGTCAGTGTGGGGACGAGCTACCGAAGCATGCGCCTGCACAGAGAGTGGCAGACCGCTCTGCCAGGCCACGTGAACATTGGACCAAAGGTCTGACGAGGTAAGAGATTGCACATGTTTGGATGGTGGTGGCACAAACCCCTGGGTACAAGTGGGCACCTAGGGGTTCACTGCCGGCCGCTGCAGTCTGATTGGGACTACAGCAGTCAGCGGGACAGTGATACAGCCTCGGTTCGGTCTCCCCCTGCTCCTTTCAAGGGTGGGGCGAGACCGCGCTGGCAGTGTCTTCAGCCTCCACGCCACCCGCCAGGCCTGCACGAGATGACTTACCTTTTTGGACCCTCTGGTTCAATGTGGTGGCCGCATGGGGCACGCCACTGACCAGTCACAGGCCGCAGCGCACACAGGTGCAGAACATCGCAAACGTGACCAACAAGCCCTGCCCTCAAGCTTTCCAGTCTGGACTCTGGCGGCGAGCAGGTAAGATGTGCACGCATGCATCCGTGGGGAGGCGCAGGGCCCTGGGTGGAGGGTGGGGGCAACTGCGCCCTGCGAAGATAGGACCCTGGCTGCTCGCCCCTGGGTCGATTGCAACCCAATGGCAGCAGCTGAGGGTGGGGACTCCGGCCCACATGTCAGCCTTTTTCGGACACGCGTCCCTTACCTGCCCAGTTGTGAATGGGGAATCCATCCCTGCATGGCCTAGCCTTCCTGGACTACAGCCATTCGGCTGGAGTGTGAAAAGGCCTCTTGTTTCCCATCTATAGTGAATTGTGGCTCTTCCTGAATGTACCTTTTGCAGTCCTTCAGTTTTACTGCTGGTCCTGCTCTTTCCCACTTTCATTCTCATTTTCTGTCACAGATTGCTTTAGCAGAAGAGACTCCCTCTTTGAGGTCTGACTTCTGGACTTGCCTATCATCCCAGAACAAGCTGCTCTCTCATACACTTTCCCAGAATAGTTGTAGATAGGGGTGTGTGCACGAAATGTTTTTTTGCATTCGAATTAGAATCAAATCGAATATACAAACATTCAATTCAAATGTTTAGAATCCAAATGCAACAAAATCAGATTTAAATCAAATACATTTGATTCTGTTTGAATATTAGATTTGAATCTGAAGATACAAATGTCGACAATATTCGTATGTGTTATACATATCTATACGCATTTCGTATGCATCCCATTTTATCCCGTATGCATCCTGTTTTTGTCCTGTACTATCAGCACAAATGTGTACAGGCACGTATGAGATTTTTATAAGAGATACATTCGAATGAATGTTTTGGAACGTTCTAAATTCGTTTGAACGTTTAAATTCAAATGTGTAGACACCCTATTCAAATTCGAATGTCCACATTTGATTGAATTCCATCTAACTTTGAATGTTTAACATTCGTGCACATCCCTAGTTGTAGATATCTTTAAAGAGGTCTATAGTGACACAAATGCCATTTGTTTGGGTCCAGGCGTTGGTGCTTCTGCACTTGTTTCATGACAAGGAGAACGAGGGCACTTCCTCCAAAGACCTGGATCCTATTATGAGGTGGATCCTATTGAAGACAGCAGATGGACATTGGCAAGAATGCAAAGACAGCCCTGTTCAACTCTGCACTTGACATCTGAGTAATGGGGCTTGGGTCATTAGCTCACTGGGGAGGGGAGTCAGTTGCCTGGAATGGAACTGCTATCGAGAACAACAACAACAATAATAGCATCAGCAAAATATTCATCTGCCAGCTACGGAAAGCCACTTGCTTTCTGCTTGTATCATTCGTCGATACATCAGTCCTAGGCACTTGGGAAGGGCCCGACTAGTGATAACAATCACCAAAACCAGCATAAATATCTTGTTTGCTGTGTGTTACTGTTGTGTTATGTCAATAATAATAATAATAATAATAATAATAATAATAATAATAATAATAATAATAATAATAATAATAATAATAATAAAATCTGCTTTGTTTTACATCTCCCTCCCTCCTGTGAATCACCAGGTTTCTTCTGGCTGACAGCTCTAGTAACTCATAAAAATCTTTCCTATAAATACTAAGGGGCTGTCAACAGGATTCCTGGAAATGGCAGGCCACTGGGGAAGAAACTCTATGCTGACATGTGCAGCACACTTAATAGTGCAATGGATCAGAAAAGAAAGTCCACAACCATGGCACCTCTCCCCCATTATTCTATTGCTGCCTTGAGTTTCAACCACAGTTCAAGTGTACCTCTTTAGCTGTAAATTGCCTATGCTACAGCAATCACATAAAGCTTCATATCATTTCTAGAATTCTGCAGAGCAGCTATGTATCAGACCCAAGAGACATTTGCTACACAATTCGTGGCAAAGCCAGCAGAACCTGTGCTTCCAGGTTTGCCCCTGCCTGCTACTTCTATCTACAAAATACTTTGGCATATGTCCAGAACTGCTAGCTCGGCCTTGATACAACCCCATCCATGCCTGACTGCAAAATATTAGGCACTTGATTATGGAGTGGATATTTAAAGATTATAAAAGACTGCTCAAAAGGTTGGAAAAAGCAAGCCTTAAGTCCATCCTTCCATTATTATGAAAGGTAAAAGATTGATTTTGCTCTGTTAAAGCAATCACAAGCAATCATAATGCAAGCTAAGGCAACCTTTGAGAAACTGGGGAAAAGGAATTTTTCAATCCCTAATATAGTAAGACCAAACTATTCCAGGGTCTTAATGTGGAACAGAGAAAAACCAATTATCTTTTGGCCACAGATTGCCCTTATAGGTTAGCTCTGTAATAGATGTGATACTTATATTTGCTAGAAAACTTTCTTTTCTCTTTGTCTGAGATAACTGCTCATAACTGAAATACCTCCCAGACAATCTCACAGATTCTTCCAGTACTGCAGAAACTTCCAGGGCTTTGGGGATGCCACGGGAATAGAACTGATCTCTCTCAGATTCTCTCCTAAATCCTGCAGTAAAAATGATGGGCGAAGATACACAAAGCTCCGGTGGTATAAGGGCTTATTTTCCTCTTGGTCTAGCAGTCTGGCATGGTCAGATTAGAGTGATGTATCATGACATTGTAGATATTCTTAGATCTTACTTCTTTCACATTTCCCACCTCATTATCACAGTTTTTGTGCACAGTGCAAGAGAAATCTGACCCCTTGAAAGGGTATTCCAAAGAGAAGTTAAAGATTCTGTGAAAGCACTAATGAAAACTGCCGCTTTAGGTGATGTGTTCATATTACTGTTGATGTGTGCAACCATTTTATGGACACATAGAGGTCACGCTTTTTCTGATCATGAGAAGACTGTGATATAGTACCCAGAGAAATACCAGTTTCTGGGACTTCTCTTATTTCTTCATAACTAAAATGCACATTGAACTGCAGAAAATGTTTTGCTCACAAATTCAGGCATGGAACAAAAATAGCTACAAAGAAGCAGGAATGGTATTGGTGGTTGGCCAAACTGGCTTCATTTTCTTCTCACTCAAGTGCCAGATCCCCTTAACCCCTTGGCTGCTTATGTATTCTGCCCATTAGCACAAAACACAGAGCACAGTTCCTGGCCTAAATCAAACCAGTAGGCACTATGCCAGCTGCTATTCCCATGTCAATGAAGTTGCCGTTGTTGTTGTTTGCAGTTTTCTGCAAATGGCCCATTTCTGGGACTGTCTCTGTGAACCTGGTGTCATTTTTGCACCAGGAAGATAGCCAGCCACTAATACGTGAGCAGTGTGTTCCCCAGGGATCATGCAGAACCTGCCCAAGAGTCTATGGACAATTCCACACTGGCCAGTATACCAGACCAGGAGGCATATTATAAGACTTCCTTTTTAAAAAAGTCTATCTGTGGTCTAGTGGGTGCTAAACTGAACCATGGACCTGAATGGAAATGCCTCTGTTCTGGTTTAGTAGGATGACCCATTTCAGTGGTGCATAAAAGCATTCCACCAAAAGGTCCCTTGGGGTCTACAAGGCCAGGAACCTTCATTACTAGCCATTGGAGCCAGCTGCAAACTTCATCCAAACTTCAGGGTCAGCACAGGGGCTATCACAGAACAGCTGTTCAAATGCAGATGGTCTTGTTCCAGGACATGTGGACTGGATCAGGAAGTGGATCACTTCATTTGATCCAGTCTATTCACACTTCCACAGTTAAGTGTGGAAATGCTCTTACTCTAATTGCTACAGGTAGAAGACTTGTCCCCAGGCTGCACCCACAGGCACGAAAAAAGCAATTCAAAAGCAGCTTAGAGATCATATCATTGTTGTTCCTATCCCAACTCTAATTCACATCCATGGCCTATAAAGTAAATTAGAGACATTAATATAAGGGCGCTACGGTCTAGCAGTTAGGGAGCCGGACTCTTATCTGGGAATACCAGGCTCGATTCTGCCCGCCCCCATGAAGCCAGCTGGGTGACCTTGGGCTAGTCACAGCTCTCTTCTGAGCATTCACAGCCCCACCTACCTCACAGGGCGTTCTGTTGTGGGGAGAAGAATAGAAAAGCTTTGTCAGCCCAGCCGCTTTGAGTCCCCTTAAAATGGGTGAGAAAAGTGGGGTAGAAAAGCCAACCCTTCTTCTTCTTCAAACTGTTTTAGTATGTATATAGGCACCCTCATGAAGATGATACCCTTCATCCTCTGAACTTGGAAAGAAGCCAAATGAGCCACTTGTTAGAGATAACTGTGTTGTGTGTGTGAGAGAGTGGATCAAAGGAGGATTTGCACTGCCACATGGACTTCAAAGGAAGAAAGACTTCCGATTGCATTTACCCTCAGTAGCTCTGTTGGTATATCTGTTTGTGCTTGTGAAATTCTGAAGGATGTATATTTTGTGTTGAATATTAAAGTTAATAAAGATAGTTGTGTGGTGCTGTTCTGGTGTCATAAGTGCACAGGGTCTGCACTTCTTTGCACACTTGTGGCATAGTGGATGCATTTGGAAGAGTGAACCATCTGCAGAGCCCCACACTCAGCCAGGATTCATTCCACCATGAGCACTATTAGAGTGCTGTAAAGGGAGGGTGGGAGTAAGTGCTGTGGCCATCCTTAGTCAAACTCTTCTGGCACCAGTTCTGCTGCTCATGAAATACTTATGTCTCAGTGTGGAACTGATGACCTTTTTTCTTTGACCACAGAAAATGATCCACCCCTGGGGACAGTCCTGACTGATAACATCAGTGCTGGGGAATGGAAGTTCCCTGACTGTGACACTCATGTTTCCAGGGAGTAGTGTTCTTCTAGAGCTCTGTCTGCAGCTGCTGACTGGATGCTGCCTCTGAGTGGTTATGGAAACACATATGCATTAATGCGTGGATGTGCAAATGTACACGCCCATTTATAAGCAGATGATTATGAATGATTAAGCATGTATGCATGTATGTAACAGGGTGGAGAAAGGGCTACACCTACTTTTTGCCATTAACTCTGTTTATTTATCATACTTCTTTTCTCAGAGAAGAGGCATGAATGTAAAAGTGTCCTCACTCCTGCTCTCACAAGTATACATGCATGCAGTGGTAAGGATGTGCTACTATCCGGGGTGCCTCTATACATATCCTATACTTTGAATGGAATGTGCAGAACCAATTGTCTCATCAAACAGGACTACCAGGTCTTCACCATAAGCTGTGCAGTATGCAGTTAGATCGCATTATCATTCAAATGGAGGTGGAATGATGAGAACTACAAATGGGAGGTCGATAAACCCAGAAGTGCAGCTCAAAAAATGATTGGCTCTCTGAACCCATGTGATGGCATGCAGTGCCTAAACTCTCATTCCTCTGATAGCTCCTTAAATGGGAAACTAGAGAGTTCAGTTTTGGTTGGGACAATTGGTTTTCCCTTTGCAATGAATATACATCAGATGATCGCTAAACTGTGAATTTAAACAGCTCTGTCTGGAAGCAAGCTCAATTCAGCCGTGACTCAGGTTGTATTCAAACATAACAAAAAGGGCACCTTAGAAGGACAGTGTGTGGCCCTTGTGTTTCCAAGCCTTCCTTAATCCACAGAATGCTCATGGCAGGCAGACTGGTATATGAGCAATCTGTCCTTAGAGCCTTCTCAAAGCAACCTCAGAGGCACCTCAGAGATGCTTTTCTTTTTGGCTGTGTCTGATCATAGCCAAGCACTCCTATGTTTGGGCAAAGAAGCTCAGATTTATTTCTGGATGAATAAGCAGAGACATTGCTAAGGCAGGTGCTGTTTATGTTCCCACACTAGTTATTTTTTTCCCCACATGACTATATGTATGGTGTTTGATCAAGATATATAATTATTCATTGTTCCAAAACTTGTTTTAAAAAAGACATTTCTATTAGAAACAGATCAGAGCAGGACAAAGGCTGTCTTCAATTTTATTATTCTTTTCTTTAATCTAAAACCTTGATTTCCCCTGTGTCTTCGTACACATTCCTGGATGATTTCATTTCAAAACTTCTTCTTTATAGAATTTTCAGTTGGTGATTATACTGTACTCAGTCCTATTGTTCTTCATACTGTCTCTTAGGGTAGTCCTAGAAAATTGAATAGGGATTAAAGCAGTGACAAAATCCCTTCAACTTACTCTTAAATTTCGTTGGCTTTAAATAGAGGCAGATAGCTATCAGTGAAGTTCCCATTTCTGTTGTAAGAAATACTGTATTCATCTAAACTCCACAGAAAGACCATTCACTTTTGAAATTAAACACTTCATGCAGACTTGTCTACATTTTTTCTAAATTTTGCAGGTGGGGTGGGGTTGTGTGGCAATGATACTTTCACATAGCAATTTTCCCCATAATTATTTCTGGCAAAATCACTCTGAGTCCAGTCTGAGCTGACTGAGGGGTTTTTTTTCCACTTACCTCCCTTAACCTGGATCTAAGATGATCCGGATCTAAGGAATGGGTCCTTCAACTAATCCGGATTTAGTAGACCTGGATCTAAGGAGGTACCTGATGTGTCTCCACGGGCAGTTTAGCACCCAATAGCAATGGGTGCACCTCATGGAATCATAGAGTTGGAAGGGACCTCCAGGGTCATTGAGTCCAACCCCTTGCTCAGTGCAGGATTTCCTAAACCATCCCAGACAGATGTAGGTCCAGCCTCTGCTTGAAAACCTCCAGTGAAGGAGAGCTTGCTACCTCCTATGGCAACCTATCCCATTGACTGATTGTCCTCTGTCAGGAAGTTTTTCCTAATATCTAATCTGTATTGACTCCCTTGAAGTTTCGTACTGTTGTTTCTATGCCAGGAGTCTTATATGGCACAAAATATGGTATCTTTGTCTTCTTTCCATGACTGCCCATGGAACTTGATAGGGGTAGAAATCTATGGAACTTGTGAACAGCTTGTGCACCCAGCTCCCATAGTGGAAATAATGGGGAGACAGAGTTAATAATGACCTAAGAAAAAGTTTTCAAGTAAACAGCAGATCCAGTCACTTGCTGAACGCTCCTCTATAAAGACTTATACAGCCATGTGAACTGCTGATACTCTAGCCATCTGGTGAGAGATAATAACACAGCATAGTTAAATATCACAATTACTGAGGCAGAATTAAGAAGAACTTATAGTGCCTGCCAAATTCTGCCAGTAATCCTGCCACTAAAATAAACTAGTACTGGCGAAACAGATATAAAACAGAAATAAATTCTCAGACTCATGGACTGAATGCAGATTGTTTCATCCCTGCTGGTCCTGTTGATATTCTTGTATTTGATGGTAATTTTCTACTGCTGGCATTCAGGTTCCAGACTCTGAGATTCTATGATCTCAGGGGCTGCTTCCAGACGACAAAAGTCAATTGTGGCATCTAAGGAATATTCTGCAATTACCTCCCACTGCCTGGCCAGACACAGGCTCTTACCTGTGTCTGCCTGCTGCTTTGGTGATTATCTTGAAAATATCCATATGCTAGCAAAGCGCCCAGCCATTTCACCTTGTTTGTTTTTTATGTGCTTGACTAACATCCTGATATTTTCCAGAGAAACAATCACAGATGCAGCAGGCAGGCACAAGAAAATGTTTGATAGTACCGAAAATCTGGCATCATTGCCAAATTTTCTGTAATAATGAAGTTTCAAGATGTCACATCAGTATCCCAGGATTATATTGGAATTGTCATGGATACATGTGGCATTTGTAATATAGTCCTGGAAGAATCATGGATTTTAACCCATATCTGGGGGCATCCAGTATCTGGGATCTTCTAAGCACAGAAAGAATACTTGTAGAAGCCCTACAGTATGATGAGGATATACTGTGTGTCAGCCTCACTCAATCTAGGCTGTGTTCACACTTGAGTTTTAATCCAGTGCCAGTCCACTTTCAGAATGAGAGAACATAGCAGTCATCTTCTTTCCTCTTTATTTAATCCAAAGATAGCTTTTCCAAGTTAAATAATGCTGAAAGAAAACAGCTTGATACTTTGCTGATGAGTTATCTCACTCTGCAAGCGAAGTGAAGCTGAATTAAATTTTAAGTGTGAACAATGGTTTGTACAGCAACTCCCACTGGCTCTTGGGGTATAATCCAAAACATCTGGCAAGCACGAGATTGATGAAGGCTGATCTTTACAATAAGAAGATTGTGTACAATGTAGACAAAAGGAACAATAAAGCTCCCAATCTAGATGATGTTTTTTATAACCCTTACCAAGCTCATCTTAGGAACAAATGTTTGAGGAAGAAAATGTAATGTAATAACATAATAATGAAAGATACATCCAATATCCTTGTGTCTCTTTTGAAGACAAGAAGAAGTTAATATCACTGGAAATCAAGTGTTCACGGTAAGAATGAACTGAAGCATCAGATATAATGCACACTTTTATTGTAAGACTGCTTTGCCTTCCCTTTTAATATTTTATAAGCTTACTAGAAGAAACAGCTGTCACAAAGTCCTGATCATGAAAAGAACTCCTAACAACTATGACTGTGATCATGGATTCCTTGTTAACAGCTGTTCAATCTAGAAAGCTGTGTAAGCATCCCTCTTCCTTGATTGGCATTAATGAAGACACTAGCCTAACAAAGATATTAAACATTACATCCTGTGTCTCAAGAAGGATCATCTAATGAGGGCAAACACTCAACACATATTTCATTTTTCCTTCTTACAAATCCCTTCCTGGTCCCATCTGTTTACCAGCCTGGTGAGATCGATCGGACAACACTACAAGAACAACAAATCCAAAATAAGCTTTAAACCCCACACTTGCAGCTAAGTATCTAACTGATGATGTACCTTACTGCTAAGTATCAAAGGTTTGAGACATAAGTCATAAAACAGCAGGACTAATGGCTCTTTGGGGGAAGGTGATGGAGCACCTCAAGCAAATACTACTGTTTCTCCCAAAATCTTCTGCTAGGTAGATTGTCACACCACCAACAGTACACAGACCCAGGAAGGTTACCGTAATGGGAGTCTGACCTCTGAGGTTCACTAGACTGAGAAAGGCCATATCTTCATTGCTGTGATGGCAGGAACTTCAGGCAGTCACCTCTGTCATAGTTGTTTCTCTGTGGCCTAGCCGGGGCTGGCTCAGGTACTTCCCCACTTCAGTTTCTGCCAGATGAGCCACCCTAAATGGTACACATGGCTTCCAAGCATAGGCAGGAAGACCCTTGAGCCAGCAGTGGAGTCTCAGCAGTATGGAAGGAAATGGGCTCAGTGTTGTTCTTCTATGAGCTGCATTTTAGGCACCTCTCCTCCAAGCCAAGGAAGGGAGAAAGAGGTAGCCTCCATCCTCCAGTCTCAAAATTATATTCAGGAAAGTCCAACTGGGGAGTGGGACGTTCACAAATAAAACGGATAGAAATTAAAAAGGTGGGAGCAGTCAGAACTAAAGATGGACTGAGGACGTTTTAAAGTGAAGGTGTGACCGTGGTTCTTAAGAGGTGAGGTCAGTCATAGGGGGTGTGCATGAATATTTGTAACATTCAAAATTCATATGAATTTGGCTGAATTCCGGCATTCAGATTTGAACCAAATGTTGGCCCATTCGAAGATTGACATTCGAATTCCAATTGAATGTTTTGATACCTTACGGATTTGTATGGGATTCGTATCTAACATTTGAATTGAATTTGTTATGTAACATTCGTATTGAACTTGCATCCTAGCACATTTGAAGGGATTTGTTCAAAGAAACACTAATTTTCTTGCATTTGATTCAGTATGAATTGAATAAAAAAAAATTGTGCACATCTCCAGTCAATGGTAGTAGCGTCGTCCCACCACACTAAAAACTATTTAAGAGCGCTTCAAGTAGATCTGCTGCTAAAATGCCATAATGGCACTTATGGCAGCCTAGGAAAAAAGAAGGTGGCAGCCACAAGGATGAAGCGTTCTCTCTCCACAATGCATGTGCTTTCAGGACACAGTGTTAATGTTGTGGAGAGATTGCACTCTCACTGTTCATTCAAGTGCTATAAAGGCACTCTGCAGAGCTACTACTACAACAATAACTTATTCTTATATATATATATTTATTTGATTCCAGCTCTGCTAATTTTTCTGCTCCTTCAGATAGCTCTGTGGAGCTTCCTGCTTCATTGGCTCAATGCATTTTTGTTAACAGAATAATCTGTTTCGGGGAGAACGGAGTAAAAAAACATACTAGTTCCCAAAAGTTTTGACTAGCAATTCAATTATTAATCCATAATAACTAAACTGGAGCAATCCCTTTGCACCTGATACGTGATAACATTCACAGAGCAATTAATAGGATTGATTATAAAAATCAATCAGGCATTCCCGGTGGCCACGATTAAATCTGCTGTTGGAAAAAAGCACAAAACATAACGGATAAAGACCTTCCCCCCTTTTCTTTCCTTTCCCCCTTCTTCAGCTGGCTTTAATTAAAGCAGGCCTGGGGAATAAGTTTGTAAACTGGATTGAAATGCTACTTAACCATTTTCAATCAATGCAGGAGGATGAGGGATTTGTTTTAAACCTCTTGCCCTTTTCTTGTTTGTTGTAGCCTAAAGCCATTAGCTGCTCAAACAATTAAATTTCATCCTGTGATCAGAAGCAGGGCCTTGTAGAAACATCACACTGTGCCACTGCCTAAAGAAAAGGGTTGCAGCTTGGTAGCTAAGGATGTGCTTTTGTATGCTATAGGGCTCAGAGTTCATTTGCTTACATGGCAAGGTAGAACAAGAAATACTCCCAGCTGAAGCTATCAAGAGCAGTTGATAGAGGAGGCAATGGCTTCTTCTCAAGCTCTTGCCTCCCAGGGCCCAGAAAGCAAATCTGCTCAGTCACAACTGACCTATAGGCTGCCCTGTGTCAGGACCGCCACTCTATACCCTGATTCAGATAACACAAGGCCAGGCAAGCATGCTGGCTTACCTCTAAGATGCTATGATGGAGCCAATCGTGGAGGCCGGGAGGGAGGACTGAGTTGTCAAACAGGGAGAGCATGCGCTCTCCCTCTTTGACAGGGGAGGCCCTTTGGAGGCCGGATTGGGATGGGTACTGGTACGTCTGCACTCTGCAAGCATTTTCTGTATGCTTCTCATACCAATGAGCAGGAAGCTGCCCCAACTCCTCCTCATTCTGCTGGAAAAGTTTCCCCTGCAATGCAGTGATTGGTTCAAGCAAATTTTCAGTCTTCCAGTATTTTTATTTCTTCGTATCAGTGCAAAGGTAGAATTGCCTGTTGCAGTTTGGCTCCAGTACAGTGGCAGGAACTTTGTGGTTTTGCCCTCCAGCCCAAAGGAATTTTTTCTATTACAGCGTTGAGCTCTGGTGTTATTTTGCAAACCATACTCAGTTCTAACCTCGGTAAGTGAAAATGCCATTTTGAAATGTACAATAGACTCTGCCAGTTTCAAAATTACAATTGTGGAAAGCCTGCAAATATGATGCCAAGGATACAACAGTGAAATTGCAAATAATTTTGAAAGCAAACAACAGCACATCAGAAATTCAGATGCTGGGAAACTCAGGGCTAGAAACCTTTCTATACATTTCCGAAACACGGCACACAAGAAAGACTTTCACAGCAAGCTTTTGTCAGTCCATGTGCTGGAATCGTTTTTCATCTAATCTGTGACAGACTAACATACAATAAAAGCAATGAACTGTGAAGAGAGAACAAGGGTATAAAGACTGCCAACTAGAACAATATTATAATTCTCTCATAGAGGCTGCATGAAAACTTATGAATCATCTAAAGCCATCAGAGAAATAATTTATGCACTTTAATTTCTTGATGGATATAAAAGCTGGATCTCCGCTTTCTGGGAGGGATGGTTTCTGTTTAGGCACCAAGATCACCACTACATCACCCAGTCACAGTAGCAACAACAGCGTGCATGTACACTGGCACGGTTGCTGCAGCAATAAAATAGCCTCTTTAATGGAGGCGATTTGCCCTTAGCAGGCACCTAGTTCAGTGCCAGCTATATTTTGAATGGTTTGGGAGTCCCAAAGTGCAGACTTCCAAAATATTCCAGAACTTCACCTCCCTGGAATAGTCCATTAACTCACTCCAGCCAGCCTCTCCTTGGGAGTTGCTTGGTCTCTCCAACTTCCGCCTACAGTAAATATGTGGGGAGATCTTCATATGGAATGCTAGATAGGATAAGTGTGCTTTGATCAGAACTGTTGTACTCACTTAATTAGATCTTTGTCTGCAGAGGAGCCAAGTCATCAATCCTGATCTCCTTTGCCCAAGAGTACTCAAAGTCATGTACCTGCTTTGTCTGTTCTCCTGACATGGTTCTAGCCCCTACTTTCCCATTCATCTGAATGGAACCCTCAAACTCCACCCCGCGTGCTGAGCTCTTTGTTTCACCTATATGGGATTCCTGACCCCTGGGCTGGACTTTATGGTCTCTGCCCCCAGATTTAGAGTGTATAAAAGTACAACACTAGGAGAAGTCCAGTATGGTTTTACCCATGTTAACTTTATGACTCCTCTTTATCACATCACTGCTTGATCTCCAGTCCCTGTGCTCATCCAAGTGCTCACCGCTGTTCCAGTTCACCTTGATCCTTATCATCTCCTGCTGCCTGTATTTCTGCCAGACCAGCAAAAAGCCTTGCCGCTCCAGCAATTTGGGCAAAAACTACAACTCTGTGAGTCTGCCACTACAGACCTGTGCAATTCTCCATCCCCACAGCTCCAGTGAAAAAGTGTCCTGGTCTAGCTTCATCCTGTCCGCCTGAACTTTGCTCCAAGTTCCCCTCACATTGTCAAAGGTGAGAACAACTGCTCCTGGCTAGGAATAGCCAAAGTCTACTTCAGATTTCCTTCCTATTAGTATTTTTTGGTGTGCCGAGCTATTGCTCCTCATCTGGTCAACCTTGTACCTACATCATCCACTGGGATCCCCCCTTGTCTGTATATTTTTGGTCTTTGATAGTGCTCTGTGCAGTACCCATCAGAAACTGCCATTCTTTCTCCTTTTGCTGCTACTTTCTAAATAAAATATGTTCCTTTATTAAAGAAATTGCTTCCTGGAATACCTGTGTATTTTTGATGAAGCACTTTCCAATTTATCATTTTTAAAGCCAAAAAGTGCTAATGATCTTTTTGGAGGTCTGTGGTCAGACTAAGCTACATTCCTCAAATAATACAAGTGTCTAGTCCATGACCTGTAACACTTCATGGCAACAGTTATATCAGCATCCAGAAGAGGATGCAGATACTGCTGCCCATGAACCACCTAAACTCTCCTGGTCAAGTTGTTTGTGAAATGCATCTCTTGAACTTCTTGCTTCTCAGAAAAGGACAGTACATATAGTATTAGATTTCCCCTACAACCAAGGAGAAGACTGATGAAAGTGAAACTGCAGCTCAAAAGGATGAATAATTGTGTTGTGTCATTTTGCACTTTTTCTATCATATCTCTGAGAGCTAGGTTTTACATAGGTGGGCAGAATGACAGATATATTTTCTGTATACACATGATGTTTTGAAATGTGTTCTGAGTTTCTTGCATCAGTACACAATTTCTGTAAGCTATTATATTAAATCCCAAGGAAAGCAAAGGAATGGGAAAGTCACAGCATTTCTTTGGATATGCTAATGTGGTCTTTGGGAAGCTACCAGTCAAATCAGATAGTTCTGCACCTTAGCAACTGGTGTCTTTGCACAACAAGGTTGCTGCATTCTTGTAATGTCAAATCCAATTTTGATCTCCTCAGTCTTACATTATCAGAATTTACGGGTGGGAGAATTTGCTTAAAGGTGGAGTTTTTAATTATCTGTTCCTTTCGGTGTCCCTCCCCCCCCCCGCCACTTCCATTATATATTGTGATTTATTTACTCGCCTCTTATTTTATTTCATTGTGGCTATTTAAGGATAGATTTTGGGTACATAGCCTGAAATCTAGAGCTGAGAATTTTTGCAAATGTAAAGAGCTCAAAAGCCTAAGATCCTCAAGCAGTTGGACTGTCATTCTGGCTCAGTGACAGGTGGCCAGTGATCTGAAGGGCCTGCCGGATGCAGATAAAGGGTGTCCGACATGGCTTCTGCTCGTGGCTATCTCAGAACAGTTAGTATTAGCTGTAGGTTGAAATTAAACAACCCTAGTGGAGAGGCAGGGAACAGAAAAAGGTTGTTAGCATCTGTCTCCTTAAAACAGTGCGAAGCATGCATTTAAACTTTGCATGTGTGTAGAAGAGAGGGAGAGACAATGGCAGCAACACATACAGATAATAAAAGCAGCTCAAAAACAATTGGAGGTGGTAGTTGCCATAGATGAGCATTGCCTTCCCACTTTCCAAAATTCATTTTCTGGCCTTTCACGTGGATTAGAGGTAGGTTGGGAACACTAGTCGCTACAGGCCACCACGTTTTAGGGCCTTGCTACTCACAGGTTTGAAAGTGCAAGTGTAAAATCACATTTAAAAGAGGAATCCCATGGCAGATGTGGATCACAGCTGTTGCAATCTGCATTTCTTGCACAGTACTTTTAACAACCCCCAAAGCACACACCTTACTTTGTGTTTTTTGTGTGTGTTTTGTGTGTGTGGTGTTCCTGCAAGAGTCTTGTGTATGCATTCCAGGGAGAGTTTTAAAAAAAGTCTGTTTCCTGGGAGGGCGAGAGGATGTTGTCACATCATCCAGTCCTTAGATGTAAATGAGGCAGGGCTAATCTTCAGGAAAGATGGTGGGGCAGCACCAATGACAGCCAGTTCATCTGCCAAGATGGATCACAATCTCCCCTCTAAGTGGGACAGCAGTGATACAGAGAGGAAGATGCTTGTTGAGGCTTGGAAAGCTCCACTGCGAGGGCAGAAAACTCATATCCTTCCTCTGGAAGCTGGAGTGGCATTGCCCAACTTTTATCTTAGGCAGTGTGATATGGAGGCTATGGCTGGCTTTTTTTCTCCTCCAGCCTATAGCCTCTGTTTTGGGCTTGAAGAAATTAGTGCCAGCTGTTCAACTCACTCCAGTCTGCCTTCACTTTGTGAGCCGCTTGTTACAGAAGGAGAAAGAAGCCAGCCACATCCTCCATATCACTCTGGTAAGAGTGAAGTCAGGCAACTCTGACTATGTTGCCAGGTAGCTCCCGTTCTGTAGTGCCTTGTTTTCTTCACAGAATTCTTAGAAGTTGTCAATCCGTGCAAGGAGCTTTGCTGGATTGGGGGTGGGAATGAGACCACAACAGCCAGCCCCATAACACACTTCTTCTATGAGCTTTCATGATCTTCATTATTGTGGTTTGCTTGGATTCTCCCCCCCCCGCCCCCGACATTTTTGGCAGGAAAATGCAAAGGGGAGTCAGTCCACCAAGGAAAGCAACAGGCATTTTTCTTCATGGACTCCTGGTTGTACTTTGAGCTCATTGTGCTTGCTCTGCTGATTTCTTTAGCACACCGAAACATGCCTGCTGAAAAAAATGGAGCAAGGGGGCTTCACATGCATGGCTGTAGTCACACCTTGCCAAAATAGTCTGGCTTATTAAGAAGCTGAACTCAAAACACACTAACTCTGACCACAACCAATACCTGATAATCCTTCCTCCATTTGTCCTCAGTTTGAACTGCTATGGTCACACCTTTCTGTTCCTGTCCTGAGACTCCTTTTTGAAACTTCTCCACCCCTCTCCACCATCACAACACCCCCTGTGCTCTGATAGGATAAAAGTTCTGTGACTCAATAGAGTGCAATCACACATTGGATGAAAGGGGAGGCAAATTTATGCAGTATCCACATCCTATAGTACAGTTCAGCCCCCTTCGGTCCTCTCCCCCAATCACACCCCAAAAATGAACATGGATTGACATTCTATAATGACTTAAGACCTGTAAAAATCAGGACTCAGGAAAGTACCATTGAAGGAAGGAAAGTCCACAAATAAAACAGATTGGATTACAAAAGTGTCAGTGTTGGGATCCAAAGATGGACTGAAGAAGGATTAAAGTGAAGGTGTGACCATGGCTCTAGATTAGGATACTTGTATTTTATGTTTTAACTGGTTGGCCTATTTCCAGTGTTGATGCATTTTTTCAGTATAGCTCATGTTCTATTTTGCCTCTGATATTTGGAATGGGAAACTTCTCTTCCAATAGAGAGACCAAAAATGATATTTTTATTTTCATTTGGTTTTTGCTTATTTTTTTTCTATGATAACTAAGAACCATTTGTCAGTTGTAGGTGTTTTATCTAAAACTCACAGTTACTTTTACTTCCTGCCTCTAGTGACTGTTTGGTAGGTTATGGCTCATGAGGGCAGAGCTGGGACTGAATCCAGTCCCAGTTTCCAGCAGCCTTCTGCTTCCAGTTTGAATCAAAGGAAACAGCAGTATTGTAAACGCACCCAGAAATGTGGGCACCTCCAGCCCTTTCAGTGAAATTAGTAAGTAGGCACACTTGCAATCTGCTAAAATCTTCTGCATGTGTGAAATAACTCTGATTAAGTGCAACACAGAGTTTTGTTTTCCTCCATGCTCTTTAGAGCTCCACCTCCTTTCAAACACAGAGGGGAAAGCTATTTTGTACAAACTAAAGCAGTTGACGCTTTGTTGTTTGAGGAAATATTTCTTTATGACAGTCCTAGGGCATTTTGTTCAGATGATAAATCAAATGCCCTCTTTTTACATCTTAATTATAAGTAAAAAGACCTAGTCCCCAGCCGATTTCCTATTCTTCTGGGATTCCTAGGACTTTTTTTCAAAACTATTCTCCAGCCTGGCATGCAAAGTTCTCTCCTAGCAGATAGCCTAGAGACATTTCACTCCCAGCAGTTGAATAAAACAAAAAGTTGGCCTCAGTGAAATAATCCAAAGCACACACAAAACCAATATTAGGAATTCCTTCTCCTCACAAAGTCCCTGAGACTTCTGAAGAATTCTTACTCCATGTATAAGTAAGGCAACAGGGAGATGGTGCTGTTGAATAAGCAAATCTTCAGGACATGAAAAGTGCTGCTGAGTAGCATAGGCAGCCCATGGTCCTGGGTAAGCAGAAGATGAGGGTGGTTTTGCACTAGCCGATAGATACGGACTGCAAGTCTACTAGAAACATCCCTTCCACACTCTGGTGTGGTCTAAGGGACACCCAAGGTGCGTCATTCCTGAGACCACACCAGTGTGTGGAAGGACACTTGCTCTTCTGGTATAGCAGCCAGTGCATAAGAATTGCTATTCATTCCCAGCACTTCTAGAACAGTAATTTCCTGAATGTTTGAAAATTGAGAGTGTGTTGTTTGTCCTGTTTAGTAAAAAATGAAGAATGTAGTATTTCACTTCTCTTTCCTTGTTTCTACAAATTGCTGCATGAGAGAAAAGATTCTCAGAAGCTGATAAATTTTAAATATTTAGTACAGGGTTATTATGTCAGGATATGATTCACCGGTTTTAGTATTTTCTGGTAAAGTCTATATTCTGATAAGAAAAGAGTTTTCCTTGAAAGCTAATTTAAAAAGAGAATGGGAAGTGATGGACCAGTATCTAAACTCCTGTAGTAAGCAGGTTTTGATTTCTCTTCCTTCATGAGCCTTTTTTCTTTATATTATCAGCTGCAGGGTCACCTTTTATGTCTTATAGGTCTGAGTATGACTCAGGACATTTCAGTTACTGGTGCTTATTCCATGTACTTGTGATCAAGATGAATTTATACAGATAACAGAAAAAGTTTGGATATAGTGTTAGCTTGATCTAGCTTAATCTAAAGGTGAATATGTTTTCTGTTTTTTGCTGTGTCCCTCAGCTTGGAAACTGCATGAATGTTGAGCTGCAGCAGACAATTCTTTCTTCTGGTGTATTAGTTTTTGCTGGTGATGAATCATCACAGCATTTCTATGTGTCTCTTCTAGGCATGTTCTCATGAGCTAAAAAGAAGTGCACATCTATTTCCACAGTGGCATACAGTATGTACTTACTCTTCTGAACTCTGTAGTAAATACGATGGCCATTGGTTATGGATCCTGAATGATTGCCATCCCATTTGTTTTTGTACAAAAGAGGAAATTAAACAAGGGCTGCACAGAGTTGCTCTGTCCTTAGTGTCCTCAATTTAATGCAAATAAATGCTGGAAGAGAAGGAGGCATGACGAAATCATTTACTGAAATGTCTTTGCCTCATAGGAATGGTTTATTAAAGTAAAAAACAATTTTACTTTTTAATTTTATTTATTCACAGACACCTGGCACTATCTCCTTGACGGCCTGTGGCTCCATGTCCTTAATCTCCACTGGTTCTGCCTCCTTGACCTTTCTGGCCCCATCTTCCTGACCTTTTCTGTCTCTGCCCTCAACCTCCTCCCCTGTACCCACCTAGGTCTACAGCTGTTAACTATACTCTGTGTCCCATAAAAGTAAGTTGGGACATAGTGAACACATATTGAGCCTCTCCAGCTGAGAGTTTATGAATTCAATGGGAATTTTATCTTTGCTCTGTATAGGACTGAAGCTGAAGCTCTATTTCATCACAGGAGTAACTTTTTTCCCTGCTACTCTTCTAGGACAAAACTTAGGCTCTGTTCACACCTGAATTTTAATCCAGTTTGAGACCACTTTCCAAGTGAGATAATATATCAGCAAAGGGAATAATCATTTTCTGTCCTCTTTATCTAATCTAAAGATGGCTTTTCTAAGTTAGATAATGCAAAAAGAGAACAGCTTGAGACTTTGCTGATGTATTATCTCACTCTGAAAGTGCACTGAAACTGGATTAAGTGTGAACGCAGCCATAGTGAACTCTTTGGCCTGTTATGTTTACTATAGAGAAGGTAAACCAGGAAAACTGGGCAGCTCAAGGTCTCAAGTTATTGCTGCTTTAAGGGTTTGCTTTTACCAGGGATGTCCATAAAGGCAGACAGGAGGACCTGCTTCATGGGGTGGCATAGATGGGGCACAAATGGGATGGAACCTTCAGTTTCACCTATCTGGGTTTGTTGCACCAGACTTCCAGTTTGGGGTAGTGGGAGTGAGGCATTCAGTTTGGTGAAACGTGAATGTTCAAAACTTCACATTTGGATTAAATATTGGCTGTATTCAAAGACTGAGCTTCACTTGCAGAGCAAAAGCTTTGTGCCTTCATTTGAGCTTCATTACCTTGCAAAGGTGAGGAGGAAGCGTCTACCTGCTGGCAACCCAGTCACCTCCAGAATGTATTCACAGTGTATTTGGAGCGGGTTTGGAGGCGAGACTGGTGGTGGTGGTGGTGGTGGTGGGAGATATCAGGCAGTTGTGTCCAAGTTGATGAACATTCTATGAATATTCAAAGTGAATTTGAAGCTTAGCACATTTGAAGTGTCTCATGTGAATTTCTGTCCCATTCACTCTGATGCAATGCAAAGTAAATGGGAAAAAATAATGCACATCCCTAATTCTCTCTTAGTGTCCTATCAACTGCTTCATTTGGTGAAAGGCGGAATATAAATTTCTTAAATAAATAACTGAAACAAAGAAAAGAACTTATCAAAGCAAAATACTTGGTTTTCCCCCTTAAATGAATAATCAATATCCAACTATATATTTGGTTTTTCCAACTCTGGTGGGGACTTCAGGCTCAGTTACATAAGCTTTATGGCTAGTTGAACTGCAGAAGAAAAATGCCAGGAGAGCTGAAGTAATTAGGTCCTTGGTGTAAAATTAGCCTCTATGTTGTAGGCAAGATGAGGGATATAAATGAGAGTGCTGGAGAAAATTGTTTCTCATAATCTTCTGATTTAGAGTCCAAACCATATATTAGCAGATGACAGAAAAATCTATAGTTAGTGGGAACAGAAGTTATAATCATGATAAGTACTAGTGGCAGGATCTATGCTATATGAAACAAAACCTGGGAGAACTTATACAAGAAATGCTGTGTACCTCAAGATGTAATCAAGAGGTGAACACAGAATCTCTAGACACTCTTGTGTCATGTGTACATCAATTTACTGCTAGATTCTCCTAATTATTATTAGTGTTTACAGCAGTAGTGATATGTCCTCCCTTTTCCTCTTTTATTTGAGCAAACAAACTTCTCTATTGTCACAGCAGGCTTTGTTAGGCTTTGCAGACTTATTTCTATACAATAAAATAACTCAAGAGGATGCTTTGAAATTCCATTCCCTCCTGACGAGGGTAAACAGTAAATCTTGGCTTTCTCATAGTTTGCGAGACTGACTAAGGGGAGCAGCTTCCCACCAACTGCCATTAGCTGGTCTCTGAAGGTTACTGAGCTATAGCCCACACCACTGTGTGTATTGATCTGTAAATGAGCTAGAGACAGCCAGGGCTACCTTTGTAGAAAAGATAGGATTAAAGCTCCTTCTGCAAAATAAAATTCAGGAGTGAAGAAAACTGAAATATACAGTCTAACTGAGCAGGCTCCCTAAAGGTATGGACAGCCTAGATTGTCTATATTGTGATGTGAGATTTAAAAAAATAGAATGTGAGATATACCAGGCTTGGCATTAACCATTGTGAGTTTTTTTCCCTGGGATTTGTATCTCTTCTTCCCATTCTGAAAGATGGCTTGCAAAATTTTGCCCAATGTATTTATTCCAATAAACCTTGGTACACAAGACTGAAATTATCTTTCAACCAAGGTTTATTGGAATAAATGCATTGGATCTAGCATTGTTCTAGGGCCTGGTTTGGAGTCATGCTTTGTAATCACACCACAAAGTACAGTGTTTTATTCTGCAAGCTAGTGTGATTACATTCTATTTGCATAGGACAGTGTTCCCAAAATGGTGCAGCAGCCCAGTTTTCTGGTAGACCTCAACAATGAAGGCAGCTATGATGGTCCATAGGGACCACACGGAAGCCACCTGAGGCAGAGTTTCCATAACCCACCATCATATCACTTTTATATGTGAATTGATTATGGCATTTATGTCCTGCTGATTGAATCACACATTTCTTTTCATGCTAGAAGAAAATATATTTTAATTTCCATTCCTTGAGCTCTGCTCTACAGAGTTAACAAAACCTGATGAAATATTTGAATTTTGAACACCATTGCTTCAGTTCCTTCACATTCACTGAGCACATGCCTCAGGTGAATACACAGCAGACAGATAGAATGAAAAACCTGAACTCAGCCATCAATATTTAATAAATGGCTTAGTCAATGTCCCTCAGCTTTTTCTCTCTGATATGCAGTAAATTAAATTAATCCAGTGATATACATTATATATAGAATAGAAAATTAGCAGGTAAGACTCAGTTCCCTTCTCAAAACTGTCCTGTCATTCACCAGGCATCAGTGCAATGAAGACTTCATCTAAATTTCATTAATTCTCTTTCCTGAGTCTTGGTGTAGACATGCATTTGTCTCAAGTGAAGATATCATTACAGTTAACTCACTGAAGTCATTGAAGTTGCCGATTTATTTTCCATAGGTTTTAAGACTGCTGTTCAATTTAATTTGGTTATCTTATTGGTCAAAAGATGACCATAACTTAATGGGATAGCAACTGGCTGGAAAACAGAGGTTTGATACCCAGAATTTTCCTGGAAAGACTGATGTCAAATGATTTCTATAGCTGACAGGAAAAATGCATAGACATGTCCATATAAAGCTAGTTCTGTATGGCATGGAAAAGGCTCCATGAAAATGCCTAAGGGGTGCAAGTGACCATATGTCACCATACCTACCAGACCTGCATCCCATCACAGAGGGCCGAAAGGACTGTCAGAGGCATCCTTCTCATAAAGGACAAAACAGTGACTCTGAGAGCAGTTGCTACCCTCCTCACTACCACCACCACAGTGCAGATGCATGGTGGAGATGTTTCACCTTATCTGTCACAAAATCTATCTGTGGGCATTCAGGGAACAGCAGAAAATTGCCAACTTTGAGGGACATTTCCTGCCCTTCACTGAATGACCTTGGTCGGAAACTCCAAAGCTAGGTATATCAGATATCTGGAGCACTTTCTGCAGCCCACCAGACATTGTGATCCACTATGGTACAAATCCTGATATACTCACTCAATAAACAACAACTTTATTACTTATCTGATCATGGTTTGGTGAATTTATATGTCCTGGATGGAATCACAGTTCAATTTATACTTACAGTTATTAGAGGTATGCATAATGGTATTTGAAACAGTTCTGCACAAACATTCACATTTTACAAGGCTTCCAGGACCTTCGTGCAAAGTAATAGGCTTCTGGGATTTGTTAAACTGCTGTTAAGTCTGAAGTGGAACCAGTGGTGCCTGTGCCCATTGTGGTTGGTAGAACAGTTGGCTGGACACCAAAATGGAAGTGATGGCAGGCTTTGAGAACAGGTAAAACAAATGCTAGATGAGAAATGGTTATGGCTGAAATTCTATTCAAGCCCACATGAAATCTAATCTCATTGAACATAATGGATTATCTGCACATTAGTAAACCATGAGCTGAAATAAGTGAAAGGAGTAGGGAGTGGACTGCAGCTTTGAACAAATAGATGTGATAGAACTTTGGCCATATTTTCACTAATGATCCTTATTTTGGGACTGGACAGGTTGCCCATCCCAGGATTAGAAGCCCATTTCAAATAGGACAGGTGGTTTCTGCCATGGGGTCAAGGCGATCTGCATTGGAACAGCTTGGAGCTAGCTCAGGGACCTCTGAGTTCCCAGGGGATCCCATTTTGGTGGGAGATTGTATTGGGCTACTGAAAAGAATCCCTGTGATATACTGCACCATGGAGGCATGCCAGCTGGAAGCCTCTGTGATCCAGTCTACTATTCCTAGCATAGTCGAGCAGTCCCTGGGAGGCACAGTTTCCTGAGGAATGTGCTGGCCACATGAATGCAGCAGCTGGACTACTCCCCAGCACAAAGAACATGTTGGGCATGTCCATGGGAGACCACCTTAAAATAGTCTCCCTCATATTCCTGGGCTGTGGGCTGCTCTGGCTGTCTCCTATGAGGATGGCTGGAGTGGCCTATGCAGCAATGCAGAATCCAGTGACATTTTGTCAGGCTCAGAGATGGCCCTGGAAATGGGCTATTTGTGCCCTGCCACTGAAATCCCCCTGGCCTGCAACTTTAGAGGCTGGGAATGGCTGAGGCTCCAGCTTTCTGTCTTTCTAAGTCATGTTTTAATTACTGGACTTCCACAGCATCTGCTGAAGATGCTTCCACTGCTGCTCTCAGTGGCTGAGAGTGGAGGGGAGAAACCACAGACACATTCATAATTATCATTGGGGTGGTGGTGGAGGAAGAGCTCAGTTATGGCATACCCAAAATATTGGTACCTTGAAGGGCCTTAGTACTAAAGATGTTTCTTTTTACAGATTCCATATAATTTTTTTTATTTTTCAACAGCATTACCACTACCACAGTGGTAATGGGCAGGGGGAGATACGGCGTTGGGAAGCAGAAGAGACAGAGTAGGAGAAAGGGCGGGCACCTGCTTGACAGGTGTGTGGAGGCAGTAATGAGCTGGATGCGGGCCAATAGATTGAAACTGAATCCAGACAAGACAGAAGTGCTGTGTGTCACAGGGTCTTGGGTCCATGTAGTTGGGAGATACTCTGTCCTTGATGGGCTTGCAATGCCCTGGAAGGGACAGGTGTGTAATTTGGGGGTACTCCTGGACTCCACGCTAACACTTGAAGCTCGGATGGAGGTCGTGGCCAGGAGCGCCTACTCCCAACTACGGCTAATCCATCAACTGAAGCCTCTTCTGGATAGAGACGACTTGGCCACAGTTATCCATGCTCTGGTAACTTCTAGATTTGGACTACTGTAATGCACTCTACACGGGGCTGCCCTTGAAGACGGTTCGGAAGTTGCAGCTATTGCAAAATGCAGCCGCTAGAGTGCTGACTGGAACATCTAGCCAGATGCACAAGACGCCGGTTTTAAAAGGGTTACATTGGCTGACAATTTACTACTGAGCCCAATTCAAGGTTTTGACTCTGATGTATAAGGCCCTAAATGACTTGGGCTCCAAATATCTAAAGAAATGCCTCCTCCCATATCAACCTGCCCGTGCCTTAAGATCAAGCGGTGAGGACCTCCTGGTTGTCCCACCACCTTCAATAGTGAGGTTGGTGGGCACCTGGGAGAGAGCTTTTTCTGTGATGGCCCCTAGACTATGGAATAGCCTCCCCCTTGAGGTGTGTCATGCCCCTTCCTTATACATATTTAGGAAGGTGGTGAAGACGCACCTCTTTGCCCTGGCCTTTGGCTGAGCTGCTTATGTTTTCCCCACAACACAGACACTCTCATTTTAAGCATATTGTGTAAGGTCTTATATCTGTTGATTTTTTTAAAAAAAGTCTTTTAATGTATTCTGTTTCTAATCTGTTTTAAGGTTCCTACCCGCCCAGAGACCTTTGGGTATGAGGCGGGATAGAAGTGTAAATAATAAATAAATAAATAAATAATCATTTCAACAATAGTATTCCCCACTTTCCCATATTACAGTGCTTTGATATTTTCTGTGTGACTTCCTCCGTTCTTATGACTCCTATTCTTGTATTCGTTTCTTTGCTCCCCTTAACTAGATCTCTTTTTTTTTTTGAGGACATCATTCTGGAGATTCAGTTAGACATGATGCTGAAACTCCCGTAAGTTCATCTTGTGATATTGGAAGCTATGTTAAGTGGGTATTTTGCCCAGAAAACAACATAACAAAGAGAGTTTATTTTATTGTTGCACTTGTTTCTGGCCTTCTTCCCATTCCCTGTTATCAAACATTATACTAAGTTCCTTGGGGCAGAGGTCTGGTCTCTCCCCCCCCCCCCCGCCCCAGGAACGTGTCATACAGATCTCCAAGCTAGGACATTGGAGCAGATCTGAGGTCACCAAATGCTTGAAGCCTGTTGACACATTTACAGTTTTGGAGGGATGCAGCATGCCTGTCATGGTTCTTCTTTCCCCCGCAAGCAGTGAATGGAGGGCTCAGAAGCTTTGTGGGTGCCAAATGAAATTCTGCACTCTTGGCAATCATTCAGATTCCCTTCAGGCCAATCCAAACCAGGGTCCGCCCTAGCTCTGTGATTCTATGCACAAACAAAGAAGCAGTCTTTTAAAGCATGAAGTATATTCTATGGACTTCTCAGTACTGTTTCTTCAACATGCTCTGTGGTGACAGGACAGGCTGCATTTCCACGGCACTGTAGGGGCCCCCCTCCCCACATCCAATGGTTTGTTGTGTCAATGTGACTGTGGACCATGCTGCTGCACTGAGGCGGGGGCAAGGGACCTTGGCCCTAGTGGTCAGATACCTTAGCCTGGTTTGCAGTGGTCATGAAGCTGTTGCAAGTCAAATGGAGGGCCCCATGTGAGTCAGCCCTCTTTTAAAACTTTAAAAGCAATTTTATAGCAATGAACCACCTAACTGGTTAATTCCTTCAGCAGTTTGGTTTGATTCAAACCAAACCACAAAAGTTAGATTCATGCACATATATAGATCAAAGCCATTATAGGTAAAACAATGTTTGTTGCATTAAAGAATATGAAGAATATTTTAAAATGACTAAGAAAACTACTGGGAAATGAAGCACAGAGTGGAGGAGGAAAATACCACTTGTAAATGACAAACAAATGCAATATATTTTCTCACATCTTGTGTAGGTTTTTCATGTATGTCTAGTTCTAGCATTTCAGGACAGGCATAATTTTGCTTGAACGTGCTATTAAGGATTTTTCATTTTCCCAATATTAAAAACAAACAAACAAAAAACTTAAGCATCTAACCCTTCAGTCAAAATATATTCAGGGCCAGAGACACCAGATCAAGGTGTCAACAATCACAGCTTCACTTATCTACAAAGCCAATTTTGGCCAAAGGTCTACCAGATGCATGCTTTGTACAGAATTTCCAAAACATCCTAACCAATGTAGTGTCAAAATGATCATCTGATATTCCTTAGATGAAGATAGGTGTCATAAATATCTGTAAATATGGAGGTAGAAACAAAGAACAATGGATTAACTAAGGAGATACCCACTTAGTTTGATAAGGAACAGAAGGTAACAGTGTGAAGCAGTTTTGTCATAGATAGTCAACAATGCCTTCTTCTGAAGTTTTCCATTTCATTATTCTGCCATGCAGGCACAGGTCATGGATCAGATTCATGGGAGACATGGTAATGATGTGAGTGAAGTCTCAGTTCCATTAACTTAAAGTTACAAATTTAACTGATATGCACAAGGTATTAAGTTAAGTGGAGGGTAGCTCTGACTCTTCAGGTCTCTAGGGTGGTCTATAGACCCCGCCTGTCAACAGTTATCTCTTAACATTTGGCAATATATAGGTAGAGTCAGTGTTTTCCAGAGCTCACTGAGACCTCTGTGTGAATGCTATGATACTAGTTACCTGAAGTGTAATTCTCAGAAAATTCACTCTGTTGATGTTTAAGGTGCTCAAAAGTTGAAGTGACATAATGGCAGACTGTTTGTGTCACTGTAGACTATTTCAATGGATGGCAAAGGTCTTGCAAGAATGCCTACTATGGCAACTGAATGCTTATTTTCCAAACCTTACTTGTGTGTTGGACTTTCTAGTGCTTGCTTCTACACTGCCGATTCTTGAACTGAAGTTTTTTTCTTAATATTCTATGATGGCTATGCTGACACTGCAATATGGTCATTCCAAAACTCTTTAGGCTAGTACATAAAAATTGTTTACTTGACTATCTGGAAGGCAACACACCAAGTGTTCACCAACCTAAAGAAGAAATGATGTACAAAACAAGAGGATGATGGAACCTCTAGTGAGATTAAAAGGAGTTCTTGGAGGAGAGTTTGAACTTTCCCTCAATGTACAAGAACAATGTCAGAAGAGAAAATTATTTGATTACAGCTTTAGCTATAAGTATGTCTATTTCCTGGGAGAATGCATGACAGCTTCTCACCAAGGTCTTCATTTTGCGTGGATACTTGAGTAGCCACTTGATTTATATGACTAACTGAAAAATGCTAGGCCACTCTGGGTTAATGAAACTACTTTGAGATGTAAAGGGCTTTGCTGAGGCAACATTTATGCATGAAATATCGACCTGACATACATTTAAAATGCTTCTAAAACAATGGTATATTTCCATCTTCCCATTCTTTGTAGCTTGACTCAGTCTGATAATTTTTGCTTTTTATCTGAATTTGGACTACGTCCAGCAGACCTCTACAAGTTAGATTTTTTATAGTCAGTCCCAAGATTATTGTACCTTCTGGAATACAGGCATTTGTGAATCAACTTTTGAACCTTATGTTAGAAGACACACACGCCAACCCCCCCCCCAAAAAACCAGTTACTAAAATGGGCTAATTGATATAGGTAATTAAAAGGACGTTTTTTCAGAAGGCAGGCTGTATTTGCACTGCCAGACTTACAGATTATATTGCTTTTATTTTAATCTTCATAGTCCTATTGGCATTTTCATCATGGCCCAGATGGTCAGAAGAAATGAAGATGGTTTTAGAAAAATGGCTTCGCAGCTTATTTAACATCTTTTTGTTTTAAACCACAGAGTAGTTTTACATCTATATTCGGGAACTGACATAATCTGATCCCAGTTTTCAAACCACTGTTTTCTTATTCAAACGTAACAGGGGTCAAAGCTCAGAAATATTTATTTATTGGTTTGTTTGTTTATTATATGATTTCTATACCACTCTTCATCATAGCTCTGGGGCAGTGTACAGCAGGACAATAAAACTGAACTGCCAAAAGATACAAAGAAAATAATAATCTATATACTACATCCAATCTACATACCAAAATCCACATACTACATATTCCCATGGTAGAAAAGGATGCTTGTTTGTGATTTATCCGTGTCTAAACTGTGTTCTTTCTCATACACCAGTCCCATGCCCAGCTTGAGTGGTTTTAAGGAAAACTAGACATTTTTGTTGATGATAATGTTATCAATGGTTGCTTTCCAAAATAGTGAAGCGCTAACACCAGATATATATAGGACATAACTAGAAAGGAATAGAATGGTTGTAGCTCCAAGAGAAAAGCCAGATTTCCTGTCCTTGGTCCTGAAAATTCTTAGTCACACCATTCATAAATGACATGGCAAAAATTGACGCAACCTGTTAGCTGTATAGAGGGGGATGCTTTCTAGCAGGCTGCAGGCTTCCACTGAAACAACCATTTTTATTTATATTGTTCTGTTTTTAACATGTTGGATTTTAAATGTTGTGATGGTTTTAATTGTTTTAATATATATTATTTTGTTTGATACTGTGGATTTTCAAGGTTGTTACCCGCCCTGAGACCTTCAGGTGGGATAGAAATATAAATAATAAATAAATAATAGTTGGGAAGTCCCCTGCTCCCTGCCTGAAGACAGTGATAAGACAACTTAAAGCTTAAGAAAACAAATGTCTAAAATGACCTCTTGGAAGTGGCCATAGGTCAGTGGAAGACAGGAAAGCAGATAATAGTGGGCTCAATCTGCAGTATTCCCCTGGCAAACTACTTCTGTTTCTTTGCCTAGAAGTATCTGTGTATCAACAGTTATCTTGAACTGGATGGTACCTGACAAAAGCAGCAACAACATGTCCGCCTACCAAAGGATGGATGCTCATGCTGGTGTGCACCTTGGCTTCCGCCACCATTTGAACTTGACCCATTCTGAGCTAATTCGACCACATAGATGTAATTTTGTTTACAAGAAGATATGAGCAAAGAGACTGCTGTTGCACTTCTGTTCTGTTTGTGGGTGCATATGTCTGGCCACGATTATAATAGGATGCTAGACAGATATTGCTTATTTATTGCGCTATATTTGGATATTCCAGAATAAAGCATGGATATTCCAGAACATCCACGCTTTATTCCAGAATATCCAAATATAGTGGAATAAATAACTAATGTCTGGATGCAGCCTAAAAGGGTCACTGATCATGTCAGTCAGGGTTCATCCTTATGCGTTGCTGTTCTGTAGTTAATTTGACAATAAATGTCATCTGTCTCAATAAACCAGGAGGACTTGAATTATGACAGGAAGCCTGGTGGAATATTTGGGTAAATGAACGTTTCCTTGTCTATGTATAGAAGCACTGCTGTTCTTGTGGCTTCGAAGTGACATCCAAAACACCTTCCAAATATTTATGACAAAATAAGCCTGACTCTTCTATCTGAAGTGCTTTTTCTTCACTGTAAAATTGAACAATCTGGATATTCCTCAAGGAAAAATAAGAATGAGTGAAAGAGTGAAAGGGCAGGTAAAAGATTGGCCAATTATGGCACAGTGGGGTTAAAGTTAAATGACATCTGTAATAATGCATCAGCAGCAACTTTGTTTCATCTATTGTGTGCCCTGGGAAAAGAGGCAGTATTTAAATAGTGAATCTAGGCAACAGAGTTGGTGCCCATTTTGTTAGCGTGAGCCAATCCAATCAAGAACACTGCATCCTAGATCTCTTTCTGGTTACCTGAAGAATGAGGTACCAGTGAAATAATAAAAAGAGCCCACTTAGATGTGCTTTAAAACTCAAGTCAAATAGTTTGCAGAATTTTACACCAGTGTAATGTGGACAAAATAAAGATACCACAACATTTAAAAGCTGTTCCCAATCCGTAAACATAGGATCTCCATAACATTATTTATCAGAATGTAACTGCCCTTATCGAAAGCAATCTCCTCCTGGTCAAAGTAAGGTGAAGGTAAAGATGTCCTTGGCTGATCTCAACTTTGGTGACTGCATGAAAACACCCAGGTACTTTCCTTGGCAATCCTTTACCGCTGTCTTCTTCCAGGAAGATGCTGGTGACTGAGTCTAGGGCTTCCTACAGTCAAAGTAGAGACCCATCTGGGGTTCCACTTACATGTGGCAAGAAGTAGCTCAAAGCATCTTGGAGGTGATAGCATGTCTCATTCTCAATTCATCTCCAATCCGCCTCTGAATGTACTTTGGAGGTGCCTTTTCTAGCCTTCAATGTGCATTAGAAGTGTCATGAAAGCACTGATGTGTGCCAGCATCATGTCTGAATTGTCACCTTTCAGGTGTTTAAATGTGTGAATGCAGCTTAATATAGGCCAGTAGAGCAGAGACTCTAATTCAGGGAAAATAGCAGATCTGTGATTTAACATGCAGAGCTTTTTTTGTTTGTTTTCCTTATACCTCTTCACTTAAAAATCACCAGAACTATCCTTAAATTACAGTACTTGTCTTGAACGCCGCTGCCACAGGCTTGCAAGTATGCAGCGACTTTCTTCAGTGATTATATGCTAGGCTGTAGTTTCTTGTTGTTGCTTTGTTCTGCTAGAGACAGAAGCTATTGTTGGATGGCAGTTATTTGCCTCCTACACAGCTTAAAAACAATACAGAACAATGAAAGACAGAGAAGAAAAAGAAATAAAAAACCTCAAGGAAAGGATGAACCCACATGCAGTAAATACAGCACTGCAGATTAGCTTCTAGGTCATTGCCGACACTACACACAATGCAAAGATCCAGAAGTAGTGACAGACGGTGAAATTGACATAACCCACAACTTAATGTGGCTTTCCATCCCCCAGAATGTAATATTTGGCTTTTTCTCACATTACGTTTTTGGAAGGTGCATTTCTGATCACTTTGGCATTTTACATACTCATCCATAGGGAGGTGCACAATTTTATTTATTTATTTATTTTGCATTCAAATTCGAGTTGAATTGAATTGTCAAAACATTCTATTTGATTCGAATGTTTAAAATCTGAATGCAACAAAAAATCTGATACATTTGAATCTATTTGTTCGAATGTTAGATTCAAATCTGAAGATGCGAATGTCGACAACATTCATATGTGTTACACTTATCTGTACGCATTTTGTATGCACTATCTTTTATCCCAAATGCATCCTGTTTTTGTTCCGTATTATAAGCGCAAATGCGTACAGATACATATAATATATGTACAGGTATCTGTACATTCGAATGACTTGAATAATTCAGACGAATGGTTCAGAACATTCAAAATTTGTTCAAATGTCAAATTTGAATGTGAAGACATTCTATTTGTATTCAAATGTCCACATTCAAACAAATTTGATCAGATTTCAAATGTTTAGAATATTTGTGCACATCCCTACTAATCCATGGAATGGCTACCCACATGTTAGCATTGAAAACAGCATGCCTGACCCTCCACAATAATGCTGTATCTGTACTGGATGAAGCTCCAGTTCAACATAAGACAACAAAATGGTGCATTTTCCCAGTTGACAACTGAGCCAGTGTCTTTATTCCAAACTACAAAGGCCAGAATACTATGAGGGAATTTTTTTGGTAGCGCTCTTGGATCCGCCACCGGAAGTGGCACCAGAAATGACTCACCACAATCAAGGCCTCCTGTAAAGACCAGGAATGAAAGATCCTGGTCTTCAAAGGCTAGGTGCCTGCCTCCAAGGGCTTTGCAGAGGCAGGTGGCCTGGGTTCATATTTCATTGTATACTTTGCAGGATTCACACCTGAGAATGCTGCTGTGTTGAATGGCTTGAATGTAAACCACTTTTCAGCATCATTTATGGGTCAAGATGAATGGGGCCTAGTTGCCCTTATAGTCTCTCTCTCTCTTTTTTTTTTACATTCATACTTGGCCACTGTAGCCTAAAACTTTCTGGATGAGAGGTGACATGATTTCTGTGGCAGTCTAATGTCAGCTTTCTTAACTTTCAGAAACAGACTTGTGGCAATTGATAAACAACAAAAATAATGATTTGTGGGGTGGTGAGTGAATAGGAAGCTAAACACAATGCAAGCTTAAAAAGGTGAGAGATGTCAGGAGTTATAATTATCTCCAATTAAATTAGAACTTTCTTTAAAAGATGCAATGAAGTTAAGCTAAAAATCAGTTGAGATGGATTTAAATTCTGACAGCTCCGAGAAAGGAGAAGAATAGAAACCATAACTTGCTGGCACGGATGCTGCATACTGATTATTACAAACCTCTCTAGTGGATAAAGTTAAAGCAATGACCAGTATGCATTACTTGCCGACACATACAAAGTATATGGTTTTTTTAGTCAATGGCAGTACAGTATATGCTATATTAGTATGACTGAAGTGTATTTTCAGTTCCTGCTACTCCTTCTAAAGCTGTTTATTATAATGATAATTACATGAAATACAACATTCTTTTTAAAAGAATGAAGTTGCTCAAAACACTAGAACAATAAGATACTTTCAACATTTAATGACAAAGGCATAACTGAATTACCAGCTAAAGGCATTTACAAATCAGCACGCAAATTCAACATAATGCTCCTATTTTTGGACATTTCCCTGCAGGTAACTTAGGAGGATTTTCTATGAGGTGAGAGATGATTCATCCCACTGGCATCTGCACTGAATACTCTCTGCTAGAATGTATAAGCATGAAATAGATAGAGAACACAGCACATCAACTTGGATATCACAGTGTTTTCCCTTTAAACGCACAGCAGCAGTGACATATTTTAAATGTAACTATACACATTTCTAGAAATGGGCACTAAGAAAAGGATTGCACTGTTTCATGCCTGATCGAGGGGAATCTTTTTAAATACTGGAACAGGTAAAATCTGATGTAATGATGAGATATCCAGTAATTACACTGTTTAATACATGGAAAACAGAAATATATACCAGATTGTCTGAGATGGAGGTTTGCTCCTGTTTCTACTTTCCCTGCATGGCAGGAAAAAAATGGTCACAATGAGCAAGCAGATGAAACACATGTTAATCCAGATTATGGAGGTCCTACCCTCTCGTTAAGCTGGACCGCCCTCACGGGATGGAGCTGGAACCAGACTGAGGGGCTATACAGAATTTTGTCTCATGCAAATATATAGGGAGCAAAGGCACTTGGAGGAGCATAGGTATGTTATTAACCACTTGTAATAGTGGCAGGATGGAAGGACAAAATGAAGTGTTCAGCAGGAAAATGGTATGATCATATTCTTGACATTTATAAATTTGATGCTTTTAGAGAACAGAGACTTCCTTATGCCAGAGAGCTGAGGGAACCATTGCTTCAGGACAATTGGATGAAACTGTATTCTGCAATGCAAGACAACACTCTTCCATTACCATTGAAGGAAGGTCTTCTGACATTACAACGATTTTTGCTGGTAACCCAGTAGTTATTGAACCCATGCTTCCAACATTATGGGAAAATTTGCATCTGGTTTTGCCTCCGTCAGGAGACTCTCTGCGCAGGAACGCTGCCCTGGCCAGTCAGGAGGTGCACAGCACACAGGTGCGGAGCCTCCTGGGGCCTCGTGGCCAGAATCAGGGCAACAGCAAAGAGGTAAAGAGGGGATCACGTGCGCTCCCCCCGGGTGGGCTAGGGTTGGTTTCAAGGAAGCTCCCCCTGGCTCCAGAAGCGGCGATCCACTGCTTCTAGGGCGAGGGTGAGCCATGAAATAGGAGTCCCTCGGCTTGCCATGTTGGCTCCAGTGGAGCCAATCATGGCGGGCCGGGGGAGGGCTCTGGTTAGGCACCTTTCCACTGTGTGGACGTGTCCTAAACGGATATGTTTTCACAGCAGAAACACCCATTAAGCCTACCTTGTATGTCTCTAATGGGTACCGCTGTGCAGAAGTGATCTTCCCATTCCGTTGTTAATGGGTGCTGCTGTGCGGATGCGGTTTCCTACATGTGTGCTTAATGGGTGTTGCTGTGTGGATGCGGGTTTCCACATGTGTCCTTAATGGGTGTTTTAGGGCATGTGCGGAAACACCCTAAGTGTCAACAAAGCTTGAACTGTCCAGCACCACATCAGATACCATCCTAAGGGCAAAGGGCCACAGAAACTGGAGGAGTTAGGACAGAAGTCTGGCAGCAGCCTTAAGGCACAAACCACAACTTTAACTGAGGTAGCAGGTGTGTGTGTGTGTGTTTGATTTAAGCTCATCTGTTTCTGGCGGGCTCTTTGTCCAGCTCTTCCCTATTACTCCACTGAGGAGTTTTATCTGGTTACTGCCTTGCTGATGCTGGGCTCTTGACTACCACAGAAGAAGCTACATCACTTCCCCCTGGAGGACTGAGTTTGCCCAAGAGGTGAAAACTGAAGGAGGGCAAAACTCAGTGCAAGGAAATGAGCTCCAGGTTTGTGAATCTTTTCACGTTTCCCAGTTTTCTGTACAAGTCCATGTTCTATTACTTCTGAAACTTAGACATGGCATGTTATAATAATTTGACAGACAGCCCAGTGCCTTATTACCACTAAGAGCCAGAATGCTCTCTTTTTAATGATGTCCAAACAAATTAGCTGTTAAAAATAAACTGCAGGGGAGCACAGTGGGAGGAAAAATTCAACAGGCTGAAGATCAGAAAGAATTAAGTGCCGTGGCTTTGGTCTATGAGCCCGTAAAAATTGCCTTGACTTAAGTTTAATTCAAAAGGGAACCGTACTGCCTATAGGATGCTTCCCTGTTGATTTATATAAAAAATGAGAGAGTATATCCTCTCTGCTGGTGTTCATTACATACCCATGAATATGTAAACACAAATGGAGTATCAAAAAATTTAACCTGTTGTTATCTGCAAACTTCTGTCTCCTGCAACTGGCCTTCACAAAATGGCCTTCCCCTTGTTTTCTTTAGCAGTTTCAGCTATAACTGGCAGAAAGTTGCCTTCCAAGAAACCAGAAGCATCTGTGCCTTCCCTCTCTGGCAAATGGAGGCAAAACCAGCAACTCTAGTCAGCATAGAGACTATGGGAATTGTAGCACAAAGCTATAAACACTTGCTGGTATACATGAAAGGGCAGAACCACACATAGTTACAAGAAAGTTGGCTCTTTTCTGAAGGCATCCTGAAAAATGTTGTCCACAAACACAGAGCAAAGACATGTACCAATGGATACCAAGAAGTAAATTTGACCTGGTTTGCTTGGATTACCTTCATAATGAAACTATGGCTATGATCAGACCCAGTAATAGGACCAACCATAGGATGAACTTGAGGCTTAAGAGACAGACATAAAATATGAAAAAATTGACTTATCATGTCCCTAAGCTTCTGATTCTATGCCCTCATTCCAGATGGAAATTCATCACTTGAATTGGATGGGAAGCTATGGAGGCTCCTGTAGCAAATCCCAGCCCTGGAAATGGCTGTTTTGGCCAGCTAACCAATTATGGCCATGGGAACAAGAGCTGGGGGTGGCCAATGAGTGGCAAGCATGAAAGCATTGTCATTGTACTCAGTTCCTTAGCACTGCCTGAGAACTGTTTATCCTACCTGCTAGAAAGAAAGCTTCCTTGGACTCCTGAATCAGATGTAAGTCAATGGAATGCAATGGAAACATTGTTTGACTATCCTGTATCATCCAGTTCCCCATGTGTGGATGTAGATTAATTAGCTGGATTGAGACCATCTTGGACATTGCCCTATGTTCCCATTTGGTGATCATGGTTCCTGAAATGTTTCAGTTGGATTTCCCCCCCACTATGAAATCATTGAGTTTTGTGGTCTCAGGCAGAGCCACAGTTTTACAAAACAGCAGCTAATGGAAATTATTGTCCAGATAGATTCTGTTTTCACAGTGGATAAATGCGTGCTGGCTCACTGAGGAAATGTTCTCTCTTCTGCCTGCATTTGCTGCCCGTTGCTGTTTATATGATCCAGGGAAAAGCATAAATGTAAATGACAGCCCTCATTCAGTAGTGCCACTGCTGCCATGTGCCAGGGAACACTCCAGGATTTAGCAACAGAGGTATGGGTACATCAGCTTTTTGTCCTGCATTTTGACAAAGCTGAAAACAGCACATTCTAGTAAGGGTTAAAATAATAATGCTCCAACATCACTGTCTCTTGTCCTCTCTGTCAACTCTGGAAATCAGAAAAGCCTAAGAGAACATTGAACTACTGGGATGAGGCTAAGCTAAATCATCTGATGTTCAAGAGCATAGAGAATTGTATGCTACGATAGCCAAGGGCTAAATTTCATCCTCAGTTATTTTGGAAACCCTAGTAACTTCATTCTAGAAGGTGAACTCAGTATGTTGTGTTATTTATGTTGAAAGAATTTTGCCAGAGAGAGTTCACATCCAGCCATCCTTAAGTAAACATTTTGTTGCGTGTGGGGATTGTCTGAAAGGGATGAGATGAGAAGACACCATATTTTCAGTCTTTCAAAACTCTCCTCTCCCAAATGTACAGACTCAAGGAAGTGAATACAATCAGTTTTTAGGGGGAAAAACCCCCTCTATGACAGTAGAGGTGAACAGTCAATAGAAAAGGTTGGCAGGGGTTGTGCTAAGTCCCCATTCACTAGAGATCTTCAAGCAAAAGCTGCTTGGGATGGTTTAATGAATGCTGCATGAAGTAGGGGGTTAGACTTGACTCTGGGGGTCCTTTCCAACTACAGAAAATGATTCTATAATTCTACCATTCCCTGCTTTCCCTCAAGTTCTGTCTCCCATTTACAACTCCATAAAGCAAAACCCCAGTTTTAAAATCCTCGCCATAATGGGAACTTTCATACATATCATCAGCCCTGAGGAGTTCCTGCACTAGGAAGCAGAGTGTAACCAACCAAAGCAGAAAGTGCTAGAAGTATATTTCCTTCATAAATTTTAGAATAATGTAAATAGAATAGGGTACTTTAGATGATATGTACAGTTGGGTTAGAGTCTCCTATCTGCAAATAGAGCAAATCCTTCAAAGGTTAACAGAAGTGGAAGCATAAGAACATAAGAGAAGCCCTGCTGGATCAGGCCACAGCCCATCTAGTCCAGCATCCTGTCATACACACTGGCCCACCAATTGTCCATGGGCATCTCAAGCAGAGACAAGGGCAAAGCTCCTGCTCTCAAATCCCAGCAAATGGCCTTAGAAGCATCCTGTTTTTCTGCTCAGCCTGAAAGATGTACTTAGGCTTCCATTCCAGCAACCATTGATACATCTGTCATCCATAAATGTGTCTAACTTTTCCTTAAAGCCATCTAGGTAGCTGTAACCTCTTCTGGCAGCAAATTCCATAGACAAATGACTCTCTGGGTGAAGGAATATTTTCCCTTCTCTGATCTGACTCTCCTACCCATTAGCTTCATAGAGTGCCCCTTGGTTCTAGTGTTGTGTGGTAGAAACATTTTCTCTATCCACTATTTCTATACCATGCATGATTTTATATACTTCAATTAGGTCATCTCTTAAACACTGTCTTGCCAGGCTGAAGAGGCCTAGACGTTGCAGTCTGATTTCGTAAAGGAGGTGTTCCAGCCCCTTGATCATTCTGGTTGCCCTTTTCTGCACCTTTTCCAGTTCCACAATATGCTTTTTGAGGTGTGGTGAACAGAACTGTATACAATATTCCAAATGTGACCTCACCATAGATTTATAAAGAGGGAAAATGAAGTTTGCATTACTGAAGAAGATAAGTAAGTGATCCTGTGTCAGCCCTGTAGTGGCTAGGGTGACGAACTAGGGCTGTGTTCAGAAGATGATTGTCTTCTCAAGCAGAAGACAAAGGCAAAACCCTCACCTGTTCTTGAATCCCTGCAAATGGCCTTTAAAGGCACCCTGCTTGTCTCTTCAACTTGGAGGAAGGACCTAGGTATCCATTTTAGTAGCCATTGATACATCTAGCCTCCATGAATTTCTCTAAACATGGTTGCTGTTACCACTTCTTTTGATAGCAAATCTCATAGATCAATTACTCTCTGGGTGAAAAAAATACTACCTGTGCCTGAAGTCTGGCCAACATATGAATGTGTTATTTTTGAACATTTTGATATTCAGTTTTAAAAACTATTATCTCTCACAACCAATATTGTTTTATAAGTCATATTACTGGGATCATCAAGATCACTTAATGTACCCTTGTGTTGATTTTATTCATAGTCAGCTGTTTAACTTGCTTCATCTCATAATGTATCACAAATTATTCATAGAGGAAGAAAGAGTGAGTGAAAAATTCAAGAGGGAAACAAAGACAGGAGAAAATTGAAAGAGCAGTATATTAACAGATGGTTCTTGAAAAGTTTTCTTAGCCAACAACCCCCCCCCCCCGGCTTTAAAGAATAAGAAATAAACACTTTATTAAGGAACTCTAAAGGGCTTTTGTGAGTATTGTCTAGGTAAGAAAAACAGATTCATTATTCTGCTGCTGCTTTGACTCTTTTCTGATTGTGTGATATTTTGGCTAGCCTAGTAAAGGTATTTTTCTAATGTTGATTTCAGATTTTTTGGGTGGGGGGTATGGCCTTTTTTTCCCTCTTGTTACTGAATTTACCAGTTCAGCAGTGTGATTGTAAGTCCTAGGGGAAGGAGGAATATTTTATGTCATTTTGTGACAGAATGTTATGTCAAGCTTTTTCAGTTAATTACACTAGAGCCTTGTTCCCACTCATGGAATAAAACGCTATTTACAATGCTATTTTCAACGCTAATTAAAGCGCTTTAAAACGAAGCAAATGAGGATCTGGCAATCACAGTCAACCCAGAAATCTGTCCCCACAGGAAAAGGATTAAAACCACTTCCAAAAAAACCATTGGGGAAAGTGATTTCTCCCCGCCCTTTGCCCACTCTCTCTGCTCATTGGGTTTGATCTGATGACGTGGCCAAGGGTGGGGAATCCCAGCTGCCCCTCCCTCCTGAGCCTCCTTCCTTTCTTCAAAAGGGTCCAAAGACACAAACATCTAGGAGATCAAAAAGGCAGTGATCAAGCCCCCTCAATTTACACACACACAGCCTGCTCCAGTCAAGAGAGCTGTCAGAGGATAGAGGTGTTGGCAGGCATAGCGAGAGCTGCTGGGGATACCAAGTGCTCCTGTGCGCGCGCATGCACACACACACACACACTTGCGCATTCCCCAGCGAGTGGGCAGTGATGCCGCTGTGGTGGGCGGGTGAGAGGGTGGGATGGACTCAGGTCTGCCACTTCCTTGCTTCTCCCAGTTCCTGCAGCTTCCCCCCTTTCTCCTTTTAAAGATCAAGGAAGGAGGCTGGGAGGGAAACAGGCAGAATTGTGCAGGACCGCTTGTGAAGGGCAAGAATCCTCCCTGCCTCTTTCCTTGATCTTTAGGCTTGTGTGTGCGTGAGGGGAACCATGGGTGGGAAAGGAAACATTGTTATAAGGTGTGAAGTGGGTGAATTGTTACTATGAAACCATCTGCTGTAGAGGGGAAACCTGGCATTTTAACTAACAAAGTGCTGTCCTGCAGGGTAGAATCCCACCCATTTCATGACACATCTGTCCTAATACTGCTGGAGCGTTCCCACAGAAATAAGGAAAAAGCGTTTTAAAAACAAAAATGGAAAAACACCTGAAAAACAGGTGTTTATTTATTGTTTTTTAGCCAAATAATCCTCAAAATACCCCTGAAACTGATTGGGAACGGGGATGAAAAGGATCCAAAACATTTCTAAGCTGCTTTAAATGATTGGGAATGGGGATGAAGAGGATCCAAACCATTTTTAAACCACTTTGAAGTGGCAATGGGAACTCAGCTTAAGGGTGTTTATAGATCTAGATCAGGTAGGGACTGGTTCCAATCTGTTCTGGACCAATCCCTGCATTAGCCCCAAACTTCATGTGAGCTTCAGAGCTGACCCCCAATGGCCAGGAATGAACGTTCCTGACCTTGGAATCCCTGAGGTATCCATTTAGGTGGTGCAACAAAGCACGTTACCAAAATGGATCCCGCATGACCAAAGTACGCACTGGTAGTATTATTGCCCAGAAGTAGACCAGGAGGACATTTTGAGTCTTCTGATCTGGAATATGTTCCATTTTGTGCAGAGAGTACTAAAAAGGGCAGGGACCAGCATGCATACAAGGATGCCCAGATGAGGGACCTTTCTGTGTAGACTTAGTCCATGCTAAGGGTCTGTGCCAGTACACATCAGTACACATGGAGTCCCTGTTCCTGCTGCTTCAACTCAGTGTGCGTTTGTTGGAGCCAGTGGTCCTGTTTATTTGAGATAACAGCCAGTTTAAGAATATCTAGATCTGAGGAAAAGGCAGTTAGGGGGCTACTTCTCATGAAAAGGCAGGCATAGTTACCAAAGGAACATCATTCAAAGATAATTAGGAAACACAATAAAAAAGAGGCAAACAGTTGGGCACTAATTTGCGTATGTTAACTTATATTGGCAAATATACACTCCAGTAAAATAGAAACAGAACTGAACACGGTGGGCAAGTTTATGAACAGGTAATTCATGCATTTGCTAAATATTTCAAAGTAACCACTGACAGCCTTCAGCTTGCTTCTGTTCCTTTCTGATTACTTTTTTTTAAAAAAAAAATTGGGACATAAATTTGAGAATGACAAACCACTTTGGAGACTCCCCCCCCCCTCAAATACATGTCCATGCCAACTGCAATTTCGCCTCCTGTGATCCACTCAGTCAATAATGTTTTTAACTGCTGCTTTTATTCTGTTTTTACCTTTGCTTTTAATGTTTTGTAAACCACTTTCAGATTGTTTTTAAATGGAATGCGTCATAAAAATGTCTTAAATAAATCAGGTCAGAGATCAATAAAAAAGACTCCTTTTGGCACATGGCAGCTTGTGAGTACTGAGGTTGTTTCCCAGAATGGTAAGAAAGAACAGAAATAAACTCTTTCTGCTTAACCTTACAGATCAAGATCGTCATACTGGCTATTTCAGACGACAGTGCATCAACCAGCATGTAAAATCAAGCACCATGCAAAAAGAGAACCACCCATGTAAAGGAAGAGCTGATTGCATGCCTAGGATAGAGCCAATAAATGTGACCTCGTTTGCACACCTGGTATTTTATGCAGTGAGAAGGCTTGCGTTGAACATTATACAGACCCCCTTTCATTTTGCCAGGGCTCATGAAGTTTGTCCAAATAGTGTTTATATGTCAAGCCATTGGAACATGACATTTATTATCTGAGGAGGGTGATGGCATTAGCCTGGATGGCTTTAAGAAAGGGTTTGATGAATTCATGATCAGGTATATCAATAGCTACTAGAGTGGATGCCTATGGGTTAGAGGCCACTTGTAAGGAGTTGAGAAAAGGTGAGGCCTGCTCTGTATTAGAATAAGCAATCTGTTCCAAGCTGGGAAGGATTGCTACTGGTGTAGAACAAGACCATCTGTGGGTGGGATGGCTTGTTCCATACAAGTCCTTCAAAACAAACAACAGTGTGAAAGTTTCTGGCCTTCAGAGTTTCTGGAAGTCCATTTTGGTGGTGTACCTTGTCCCATCACTGAAATGGGTACCCTATGGAAGTGTGATCTGTTATAGCACCCCCACTGTTCTCTGGTCCACTGAAAAAGAGGTCCACCAGTAGATTGAACCAAGTCACTATAGCCCTTGAAGACAAAGAGTGTATAAGGACAAGGTGGGCCTCCCTTAAACCATATTAGCATGTAGAAGAGTGATCAGTAGACCCCTTCTTGATCTGAACTTCCAGTAAGTGCAGAAACAACCTTATCCTCATTCAGGAAATAAAAGAACAGGTGGATTGAAAGGATTTTGGAATAGGTATCGTTGAAAGGATTGAAAATATTTGGATTATATGCAAAATGTTTAATTTTTTAGGAAGGACCACAACTTGTGGCAGCTGTGGTGGATAAGAACATAGGAGGAGTCCTGCTGGAACAGGCCAGAGCCCATCTTGTCCCGCTCAGTGGCCCACCAGTTGCTTATGGGCATTTCAAGCAAGATATAGCACTTTCATAAGGAACGTTGGAAAAACTTGCTTTGATCTGGTTGACTTACACCATTGTTACTTCAGAATTTATCCACACCTGTTTCCCATTACTTTTGCTCTGCCTATGCACAGAAATTTAACACCCAAATTTGAAGTCACATGCTGTTGTTCAAATCTACCATTTCCAACACTGACTTTCTCCCCCAACCACCTCACACTATCACCATCATCTTGCAGAAAAACCTCTGCACATCCATTAAACACTGAAACTCAAGGCTGTTGCATTGCAATATGTCAAAGCTTGAGTGCTGCTGATTAAAGGTAAAATGTTCTGAACACTATATTGTGGGTGGGATTCTAACACTGATAATTAAAAGCGGTACCTTAGGAAATATGCATTTAGAAAATTTAGCTTTGTTATGGCAAATCATTTTTTAATATAAAACAGATGCTGAAACCTTGTAAAACGTCAGGATTTCCATCTGTTGAACTGAGACATTACAGCTGTGCCAAGGTTCTATATACTGAAATGTTGGTAAGAGAAAATCACAGGGCATCTACTTTAAGGCCCTGTAAACTACCCTTAATTTATGTTCCAACTATTGGAGACAGGTTGGCAGATCTTGACAGTGAAGAATCATGCCACATGCTAAATGGAAAGACAACCTGTATATTGTACTGGTTAGAGACTCAGCTAAAGGTATTGATGAGATCATGGGCGCCCCTCCATGATCTATATTGCTTTCTGCATGCACTTTAAGCATTAATAGGAACAGATGGGCTTGCAGCCTTTTTATCTAAAAAGCATGGAGGCTTCCCTAGATGAATGACTGCTTGTGAAATACATTAATGAATAGTAAAAAAATGCAGAAAGCTATAACTTGGCACAGTGAAACTACGGACCTCCTGATGTTGTTGGATTAATATTTTCATCATTCCTAACAACTGATTACTCGGGCTGAAACTAATGGGAGTTGAAGTCCAAGAGCTTCTGTGTGCTAAAGATTTGGCAGCTACCACAAGAAAAGGTAACCAATGGGCTTCCTACACAAGATACTTTGAGAACATCTATACCAATCAAATCATAATACAGGAGTGACCTAGGGAGAGCACCCTTCACATGAAATGTACTTTATGACAACATTTAGGATAGCAACATTAATGAATGTAACTTCCACCAACACTTACAGAAGTTTTGAATTACTACTCTGGAAATGATGGGAGCTGTGCTCCAAAACAACAAGTGGGTACCAGATTGGCTAAGCTGTACCACAGATTCCATACAAGAAGAGACAAATGTAATGGAGCAAGACACATGGACACATAGGAATATAGTAAGCCAAAAGCAGACAACCATTATCTCATGACCTTTGGGGTAGGCAACCATACTTGCCTCTTATCCAGTACATGGTCTCATTTTACAAGCAAAAGGAAGCTGAGCGTGTCTTATAGCTGGAGGAAAGAACATACTTTGAATATAAAAGCTTTTATCCTTGGCACTTTTAGATAGGCTTGGGAAAGAGTCTTATCTGCAACACTGGAATGTCAATCAGCCTAGACCAGAAACCCCCATCAGATCTAAACATCATGGCCAACAAAGAGCTTTAAGCCAGCAATTTTATCTGGTTTCCACAGTTCTGACCTATCCTTCATTGGGTGATGCACTCACCTTTGTGATCCATATTGTTCAGCTATCCTTTCAAGTCATATACACATAGGGAGAGGGACATATAAGCAGGCAAGCAGTTTTACAGGACTGGAATGGGAAGCTTTTCTCCTTCTCTGGCTTAGTGATAAGGGTTTTGCTCATAAAACTGCTTTGTTCCTAACTGTAAGACGAAGTGTGACTAATAACAAAATGTTTTATTATATAGAATAATATAATACAAAATGTTGATACAGTCAGCTTGGGAGAATGTTCAAGATATTTGCCTGAAGAATGAGACTATCATTTCATACCATTAGTTGGAGTTGATGGTGGCTGTGATCCAGAACAGGTCGGAGAAGGTGCAATTGGCTATCTTGTCGGCCTTTGCACAATGTGAAGAAAATACCGTATTTTCTGGCGTATAAGATGACTTTTTAACCCCGAAAAATCTTCTGAAAAGTCGGGGGTCGTCTTATACACCGGAAATACCCTCACCAGGGTCCTGCTGGACGCAGCTGCCAGCACAAAACTGGGGTGTGCAGCCTTAACCGAGCCTCGGACTTGGGGAGAGACAGCAGCCTTACCTGCTAATCCCAATAATGTGGCTTGTAGCTTTCCTTCTGGCGCTGACACGAGGAAAAAACCTTGCTAAACTGGTGTTCCACAGAGCGAAATATGAAGAATCCTGCCCTCATTTTCTCTTCTCTGCTTTAGAAGAGTCTGCCGCTCTAGGGCGATTTGTCTCTATGACCCAGTAGGGGAGGGGTTGAAAGCAGAGAGGCTTTTGAAGAGAAAATGATGGCAGGATTCTTCATATTTCGCTCAGTGGAACACCCCCTTCCCTACAGGGTCATAGACGAATCCCGCTAGTGCAGCAGACTCCAAAGCTGCATTGCAGCCACAGATCTTTATCGGAGCAAGATTTTTCCCTCTCGTCAGAAGGAAAGCTACAAGCCACATTCTTGGGATTAGCAGGTAACGCTGCCATCTCTCCCCAAGTCCGAGGCTCGGTTTAAGGCTGCGCACCCCAGTTTCGCAAAATCTCCATTTTAAGTAGAAAAATTGGGGGTCGTCTTATACGCCCAGTCGCCTTTTACGCCGGAAAATATGGTAATTTTAAGTCACCAAGTATGCTTTCTAGCATCTCTAAATGATGACATGCTACAAGTTCTGTAGTAACATTCTTACAGCTAATTTGTGTTCAAAAATATTTGTATGTTTGAAGAAAATTAAATAAAAAGAATACATTTTATGTAATTCATTTTGGTCACACAAAAGATAATTTGAGTCAGTTGCGTTTTGTGTTCTTCTCTAGTAACTTACCAAAAAAATGTGGAGGACCACTTTTAAATAGTTCATTGCATCTTAGACTATAAAGAACTGCTTTTCCATGGTTCCAAATCATTCCTTGATTTAAGATATATTAATAAACTCATAAATTCATCATTACAAAGCAAATACAGAAAATGGACATCAATTTCCCAGGTTATTTTAGATTTACAAAGTCCTAAACGTATACTGCACAATGAACTTGGAAAATAATCCCAAAATGTCCTGAGTAAGCCAATCCAAGAGATAGATCGTACTTGCCAGAATCTGAACTTTTCATTATGTTATGATGATGAAAACAATTCAAACACAGAAAGGCAAAAATATGGAAAACAAATTACATTTATTTAAATAAAACTAGATGCAGAGCACACCATGTACAATGAATATGACTTACACAAAATAATCTTTATAGTTCTCAAACCAATGGGCAAAATGATAAAATAATAAAAGTAGATGTGTACATAAAAGCAAAAAGTTCAGAATCTGCTGTTCAAGTCATCTTAAGATCTGAAAGGAAACCAAGCAAAAGGTTTAATCTCTCTTAATTTCCTATTTAAATAGACGTTTTTCAGATCTTCTCCACAATGTGGCAATTAATGCTTTAGAAATGATGGGAATGGGCTAATGATAGCCTCCTATACTGTATTTATGAAACAGTATTATGCTAGAGTGGTGAATTTTAAAATCCTTTGCTCAACTCGACACCCGGTAACAGTAATCGGACTTATTTTAGTATTTATGGACAGGTCAGTGTACTATCCTCAGCTATCTGTGTGTGGCAGCCATAGAACTTAGCCTTTCAGGATAATTCTTTATAAGCTGGCTTGCAAAATTAAAAATATTAAATGTCCATTTTTGGACAGGAATGACAACTTTTTGTAGCATTAAATGAATAGTGGTTCTTAAGATTAAAAAAAAGAGAAAAATCTTTTTCTCTTCAGAAGAGGTTTTAATAATGTAAAGATTTACAATTTTCTGTTGATTGTTGGTCTACAGATATGTACCACTCTTTTCAAACATAAAATATTTTTAAAATCGCTTGCTGGCATGGAAACATAAATTTTCGATATATAACTTTTGTTAAAAATGGCCCAAAATGATACATAAACAAGCAAAGTGTAATGACATTTTCACTTTAGACACATCTTAGGGGTATAAAGTACTCCAGAAATCTGTAGTTTTAAGGGCCACACATTCTACGCAGCACTAAATAATTTAAATATGTTTGCCAGCTGTATACGCTCTCTCAGTAATATTCAGTTTTGGATCGTAATTTAAATATATCGTGCCTGACAGAGTTTTCCTATATTAATATATTTTCCAGCTGACTAAAAAATGGTTTTCTTATCAAACTTACTGTTAAAGAGTAAGTTTCTGAAATACAAAATTCTACCTTTCCATAGGTAAAATTCCACTACCTTTCCTTGGAAAGATACCATAAACTCCAGTGTTGAAAATAAACCAGTCTGGATTTAATTAAATACAGCAGCGTAAATGTTTGTGGGTTAACTTTATGCAATTAAGTATGTGCCAGTATTTTACGCGTCACCTGCATTCAGTACAAATAATTGGTGAAGATATTCCAGTGAGATGAGCTGCAGAAATAAATGGCTATCAGTATTTAGATCCCAAAAATCTCTGAAAGACCCTCGCAATCAAGAACTGAACTGTAAAAAACAGATTTCGCTGGCTGCCTATGAACTTCAGGGGGAAACACTGGATAATAATGGAAACTTGCCATTATCCTTTGCCATGGGCCACTGGAGGCAGCCAGACTAGTGTGTGGCTTCCTTGGCATGGCTTTGCTTTGTTACTGGGATATTTGGTACCAAATTCCAAGGAGTTACCATGCACCTGCCAAGTGTGTGCACAGTGAGATCCTGGAAGTTGATAGTGAAGTAAACTTGCAAGAATGTTTCCAAGAACTTCTCCATATAATTCAGCATGTCTGGTAGCAGCCCCACTTTTCCCCCAATATGGAAATTGTTGATGTTGTTTTGCCTATAATACCATAATCTATTTGAGACATAATATATTAATGCCATTTTCTTTTTCTTTATGGATGACTCACCCCATAATGGCTAAACTATGTTCTCAGATGCACATCTACATACTATATTTAAAAAATAGCTGTACTTTAAAGCATGGCTTGTATATTTTAGAACATTTTGCCCCAAAGTGCACAGTGATACTTGTCAGAAAAATATGTCGCTGTCTCTGAATAACAGCACTGATTAGCAAACCAGAATCAGTCAAGCTGTCAGATGGAGGGCTATATGCATGGTCTTGTGTAATGAAAGAACCTCAGACAGGGACTCTAGTGCTACCCTGGTGTCCTAATAATGTGGTTTTGCTAGCCATTCTTGTTTAATTGACTTACATTCATTTTTCAGAAAGCAAACAGTATGAAATTCAGTGTGCCTGTGGGACTAATCAGAGAAGCATCAGAAAAAACAGGAGCCTATAAGGCAGTTTAATGTGGCAATACTTGTAAAAAGGCAACACTGAAAATTCAGTGCTTCATGTTTTCAAAACAATATTCAGAGAGACATCTTTGAAAGCATAACATGCTCAGAAGTGATCAAGTCATTTTAAAATACGGAACGCTCATATTATGAGTGGAAGGGAAAAATACAGCTTATTGTTAATGATAATCACTTGGCATAAAGGAGGTTTTCCCCCATCTTTCCTGAATTTTGCTGTGATCATTACACTGGTTGAATTCAAACATGATCATCAGCTTAATGATATCCACTGAATTTAAGTTGGCTACAACCTGTTCCATGTGCCTAGCTTCAGATTTTCATTGCCCTTCAATGTCCTTACTGAAGCCCACTATTTCAAATATAGTAAAGAAGTAGTGTAATCTGACTGAAATACCTTGTAATTCATTATAACTATTTCCATTTTCATAATTATCTATCTATCTATCTATCTATCTATCTATCTATCTATCTATCTATCTATCTATCTATCTATCTATCTATCATCGTATTCTACTAGGATAAAACATCTGTTTTGAAAATGACACTATTTCACATCTCATTTTAAATGTTCACAAGACTGCAGTGGAAGATTTCTTTGAGAATAATTATAATACAATATGCTACACACTTTTTACACTGCAACTCTAATAAAATAGTTGTTATTTAGATACAAATATACAAATGTTATTCTAATTACCAGTTAAACTTTCCCCATCCTCTTTGTGCCTTCAGAATCCAAAGATGCTAAGTGTCATCGTTACTTATCGTTAAACTATATTGTCTGTTAATATCAGAAACAGATTACTGAACACCTAAATTCCCACGATTCTCCTGAAGCAGAGGTGTGGAACCTGTTGCCATTCTAGTGTTGTTAGATTATAGCTCATAAAAACACAAGAAATGCCCAGTAGGACAAGACCAACAGCCCTTCTAGTCCAGCCACCTGCTCTCATATTAACAACTCTGAGACACTAACCTTTGAAACCAGCCAGTGGGCTAATATCTATTACTTAGTCTTAACCTCTGCCCTAAAAGCTGGGCTTTCATTAATCTCCGAAATATGTTGTGGTTGCCTTGAGGGATTTTCTTTTAACAATGCAATAGGTACTGCTCAAAGAGTGAACTATGAAATATTTGGTGAGAATATAATATAGAATATAACCAAATCTTTCATAAATACATCACCAAAATTAACACTAATTTTAAAATAAGTATGATGGATCTTATGTACCACAGTATAATTGCACCTTTGCCTTGGCCTTTAACTAGTGGATGTCAGATAACTACAGACTGTTTAGTAGAGAAGTAGGTGTTATTTCAAACCTTGGGCTCATAGTGATTCCCATCAGCATTTGGCCTCTGGTCTAACTAGAGTTGGTTTATGAGATATAGTTTACTTTTAATCTTTTTAAGAAATAATTTTATTTAACAAATAACGGATTGCCCATACATTCAACCTACCATGCTTCGTGGGTTCAGGTTTGCTTCTAAATGACAGTACAGTTGTCTTAGGCATTTTCTCTCACACACATACTCCCACTCTGTGGCACATGCAAATTGAGTTGTATTAACTAATGAGTACAGATGTGTGATCTGGCATACTTTTATTTTCATTCTTAATTCTGCTTTGGTCTAAATCTTAGGTGTCAGCTTTTCCATATGTTCCCTCTGGTGGTCGGTAGTACTTTGGGAAAGCCATCAGCTGTATCATGTTGAAAGCATACTTTCTGCATTTGACATTCTTCAGAACATTCTCTATGCGGCATCCTTCTCTGGTGGAAAGGGAGGAAAAAAGACAACTTCATGAAACAGAGAATAAATAAATATGTTTTATTTGTATATTGCAGAGTTTCGGCAACAATCGAAGTAAAAATAACAAAGATTCAACTCTACAGTATATTTTCCACAAGTGATGATACATCTTACAAAATTAGATCCAAGGCCAGGCCCAATTCAATTATTGCCCCTTAGAAGTAGCTTAGGTGTCAGTGGGAACTGTATTTATCTCTCACTGTGGTATGATTAAATACTTTATGATATATTATATTCTACCCTTAGAAATATATTTACTTTTAAAAATTCTTTAATAACTTTTTTTCAGATTGTTTTGTTTCTTTTGTACATGTTTAAGTTCACATGTAGCCTTTAGTGTGCAGGTTCTAGGAATAAGGCATTTTTATTATGTCTGGCCCTATATACTTACAATAGGAACTCCGATCTTTGTCTTAGTCCCTTCTTGCATTGGACCTTATATTGGATTATATCCCAGAATAAGGGCCTGCTGTTTGCATGATAGTGCAGACTAAGGCAGCTATACCACAACGTGTTTTCCACTCAGCACTAGAGTACCCATTAAGGACCCATTAAATGGGTCCTTAATGGGTCCTCTAGTGCTAGTGGAAAAACATCCATAGTCTGCACTAGCATACAGACAGCAGACTCCTGTTCTGGGATATAATCTGGAATAAGGCCCAGTGTAGAAAGAGCCTTACTTTTAACATCTTTTGCCTTTCAATGAAGGAAAAAGAAAATAGCTTTCAGACAGCCTGATCTGAATATGAGATTTACAAAATAAGGATGCTTGTTTATACACAGTACAAAAGTCACAAGAACCAACACGGTGTCTCAAGAAGCAAACAAAACATTGTTTAAAAGGAAAAAAGTTTGTTAAGCAAAAGCAACCAAAGCAAAAGTTACAAACAGGTTAATTTTGTTACAGAACCATAGGGCCATAGAATGGCTTGACAAAGAGGGTTAGTTACAACAAACTGAAAAACAAAAGAAAAAAGAGCAAACTAACTTGGTAAAAGAGAAGATCCTATCAGCAAATAACCATGAAAACATAAAGTTAATACTTCAAACTGACAAAAACAAAAAAAACTCAGTTGACTTTGTGCAAATAACATTTTTTTCATCTTCACATGCCATTTGACTGAGGGCTGATTTTCACTCACCCACAAAGATGTGAGGAGCTTTTTGCCATGAATTCTATTAATGCATTTTTATTTAGGAGACCTTTGTCTGACGTGGTCTCTATGCATGAAAAGTGCAAAACTCTTTCACTGGAAAAAAACACATTGACCAATTGTTGTCTTTTTTTGAGGGCGTGACGGCTGATTTCTATAAGAAAAAACTGATGCAATGCCTTCACTCCAGGGGATGGGAATTTGGCCTAAAGAATTTTGTAAAATCGGGAAGCTTCAAATCTATGACTAAATCATATCTTATCAAGGAACATTTTACTGAGAACTAAGGTGTGAAAAGGATTTGCTAGGGACAGAAAGCAGATTAAATTGCTCAATGCATAGTATGCTTTCTTGAGCTTGGGAAATAAAAAAGGAAAACTTTGACAGGTCAAGACATTGGCTTTCAGAGGAGGGAACTGTGGGTTTGAAAACGTAGAAATTATATAGCACAATTGTTAACTTCAAGCTTTTGCTGTTCATATGAAAGAAATGGTCAGAAGAGAACTTCACTGATATTTGGCTAATAACAAAGCAAGACTTAAAATAAGCCACACGACCAGCAAGTGAGAGCTGACAAGCAGCAAGGCGACAGGATAGAAGTGACGCGCAGTTGGCTTGTTATCAGTTAGACAGCCTGTTTCGGGATCATCCGACTCATTCAGTGCTCCCTGGCCTTGTCTGCTGTTAAACAGGGGAAGTTAGGAACAAATAAGAGAGCATTTAATAGGAGAGAACGGCAACACGTATGTATTCCAATAATAAAGATGGCCATACAGTATAAAAAGTTCATGCTAAAGTGATTCTGTTTGCACACTGAGCAAGAAAATCCTCCGTGCATTTAATGCTATTTTCCAAACCAAATGAAAAACAAAAAAGCATCCATTGAGGAGAATCCCCCGGTGGTATTCTCAGCACATTAGAAATGCACCCAGAGGTTAGATGTTCTTAATGGAACCCCACCAAAGGGAATAAATAAGTTTGTGATGCTATGAAGTGGAATAAATGGATAAACACATGGTTTCTGAGAAAGGAATTAAGAGCAGGCGGGGTCAGTGCTGAACACTGTAGGACTCTGATGCAATAGTACATACAGAGTGTATCTTGCTGTTGAAATGGAGGTGAAAGGGTCATTTTTGTGTTATGTTGTTTATAATATTTACATCATGGATCATCCATGCCAACCATAATCTAGGGTTTATTTCTGCTAACCTGTAACCAATGACATTTCTCAACTTTTAAAAACAGTGTTGGCAAAGAAAGGGCAGCTATCAAGGCAAGGTAAAAACAATAAGGTCCCAGTAGGGTTATCCACGGCCTTGCTCCCCTTTAATCATATTCCTCAGTTTGGATACAGTCACTATTGCAATTTCCAACAGTGATCCTGTCTTGTCATTACTACTGAACACAAGGAAAAATGCCACCTCTTCTGCTTATAACCAGAAAGGCCTATTGCAGATTTTTAACTTTAGCCCCACTGGAACCGAATCTTGCCTAAGTACTATTTTTTTCTTCTTTTTCCAAGTTATTTTCATTGAAAATAAAGCTTACAGAAGAAAGGGAGGGAATCCTCTCAACAAGAAGAGACAAAAGGTGAGAAGCAGTCACTACAAGAACATGCTAATTCAGACAACATACGCACTCTCTTTACCAGGCAGTTAAGGCTTCTGGTATAAAATAAAGATTGGTGTCTCAGCAGCCAACATGGTAATTACAAGAAACCAAGGACATAAAGGTAACGTCAGATTCTTGCCCATTAGCGAGAATTAGGAATCCAAGTAAGAAGCACGGAATAGTTAAGACTGAAACATAGGAGGCTGATGTGGCAAATTTTCTATCAGGGGCCTTCCTATGGTGTAGAATTAGCCTTTCATTCACTTTATCTGAGAATTTATGAATTTTGCTGAGGCAAAGTGCCACAGGCAATTATACCAAGCTGTAGGAGCAGCTCTTCCAATTTCTGGCTATTTAAGCTTCAGTGGCCATAAACAGGAATTTCAAAAGTGTTTTATGACCCAAAGGTGAACGGAGGCCCTTAAACAGATGCGAGAGACATGCTTCTGGAGTTAGGGTTATGGCCCTACTTTTTTTAAAGACATGCAGGCTGCCTCTGAGGTCCATTTGCAGGGATTTGGGAGCAGGTAAAGGTTTTTGTCTTTGTCTTCTGCTTGAGAATGTCCAGAAGTGATTGGTGGACCACTAGGTGAGAGAAGATGATGGACTAGATGGGATATGGCCTGATCCAGCAGGGCTCTTTTTATGTTCTTAATCTTCAAAAGTCCATAATCATGCTGCAGGACTACCACAAATGGAAGTAGGTGTCTTTGTGGCAGCATTAAAAGGGACATTTGTACAGTGCTAACATTAAAAAGGGGCATTAAAAGGGTTAAATGCTACCTATGTAACATTTCTAAGTTGATCTCTGTGACTTGGGTGCCAGGATTAAAGGACGTATCATTAAAAACCATTCATTGTTAAAGAGTATAGGTCTGTGTCCCACTCACATTTAGGTCCTATGAGATAACTGTCCAGAGAAGAAGGAATGACTAAATATACTTCTGCTGTAAGGTCAGATGTACACATAGGGGAAATAATTATGAACTTTCCTGGTACTAAGAAAACTTTTGAAAAGGTGTGGACAAAACTAATTTCTGGAGCCACAAATCAGATGCATCTCTGATTTGATCTTTGTTGCTACTATCATTACTAGCTCTAAAACAAACCCTGAAACTGAAAATAGCCATTGGAGACTAGAGATGTTTTTTGAGAAGAAGTTAGGAGTATTGGAAGTGGAGAGGGAAGAGAAGGAGAAGGACAGAGAGATGACTGCCAGATATGCCAGATGTGAGTTGACCGGAGTTTGTTTTCCAGTGTATGGGAGTTCAAGAGATTATAAATGTTTAGATACCAGAAAGGATGACATTTTTCAGGTCAGTCCATTGGAGGGGGGAGCAGAAGATGCCAGCTTAAGGAGTTGCTTATTTTGGAAGACTTCAAAAGGTTCCAACCCCTTTGTTTAGCATTTCCTTGCAACAACAACCTAGAAAGTCTAGGTCTTTTGTGCTGAAAAATAAAGCAAGATCATTTATTTTTCAGCTCCTTAAGCATGTCCATAGCAGCTGTACCACCAATTCTCTCTGAAAGTGTAAGGAGCTTATTTCTCCAATTTAGGAGTAATGGTATGATTCTGCCCCAGACTAGCCATGTTTTTTTCAGATGTTTTAAACAGCTGAATGCCTAAACATTTCATTTCATTTGGGGGAGGGGCTGTAATTTGAATTTGGCGATGTTCTGAAAGGCTTTTTACAAGATTTGTTGGAATTTATTCTAAGTCCTGAGATCTTGTTAAATTTGGAGAAAGTGTCAATCAAAGCAAGAACAGCAGAAAGAAGGCTCGAGGTGAACATTATAGAGATGTGCCTAACTGGTTTGGGTTTGAACCTGTTCTAATGAAATAGGGGTGTTCAGAAACAGAGTTTGAATTTGAACCAAACAATGGGGGGAGGGTATTCTCAAACCTAGTGAACAAATTCTTAAGATGGTCTGGAAGTTGGAGCAAGTGAACAATGCAACAGCTTTACTGGACGTTCTGGCTGGATACATGACATGAAAACTGCGGTGCTTACCTATTCACTACTAAGTTGTTGATGTTAACACATAAAACCCTAATTGACTTGGGCCCTGGTCATCTGAAGGTGCACCTTCTCAAGTATTATGATCCCAAATAGAGGATCTTCTTGGAGTCCTGCCTCTCACAGATGCGTGAGGAGCAGTGACACATAAGAGGGCCTTTTCTATTGTGGCCCCACACCATACTTTGGAACCGCCTCCTTTTGGAAACGCACCAGGTGTCAACTTCTGGCACCTGGTTAAGACATACCTTTTTACTCAGGCCTTTGATGCTTAGGTTCCTCTAAGTATTATCCTATCAGGGAGGGAGAGTGGGTTCTATTTTAATTTATGTTTATTCTATTTAATTGTTTTCATCTTATTGTTGTGACCTGGGACCTTTGGGTGAAGGCTGGGATATAAATACTCTAAATAAATAAATAAGTCTTTTGCAGGTTTTAATAATAATAATATAGGTATAACAAATTAAATCAAAAGCCTTACAAAGATCAAGGTAGTAACTGCAGGAGAAGCATTTGATAGTACACTATAAGATTTCAATGGCTAGACTGATGGGGTTCAAAATTTGTTTTCCATGCAGGAAAATGAATTGGTCACTGGGAATAATAGATGTTGCCACCAATGGAAGGCACTCAACCAAAATTCCCATTAGTCATTTGAAATCCTTCCCGTTAGAGAGATAAGATGATTTGATTTAAGAGAAGCCTCCATAATCTTAGGGGCTATTATAATAAGATTTTAGTTCCATGAGAAGGGAATGGCACCTTTCTTCATCACATAATTGAAAAGTTTAGTAAGGAGAGGTGTTTTGTCTAAATTGCTTGGTGAGATTGGCTTGGAAGGCACCTATTATGGGAGATTTCCTCTCATCTAAACTAGAAATATTTTTAAATGAGATTCTCAAGACACTTTGGGAAGCTCAAAAGAGTTCAGGAAATCCTCTATTTTCTGTGGGTTGGATGCAGATCCTGAGTATATAGCATTTAAAAAGGCTTGCATGTGATGTGGGATTTCCACTGGATCAGTGATAGGATTACCCTGAGGAGCTTTTAAGGAAGTAATTTTATTTTTTATATTCCTTTTCTTTAGATAAGTAGCTAATAGTATGCACTGCTTATTACCCTCTTCATAAAATTTGTTCTTACAATAAAACTTTTTTTGAAATTAAGTTCTAATGATTTCATATCTGCCTTCTTTTTTGGAAAGACTCTCTGAAAGTGAGATGTTCTGAACCCATTTTTTCTTAAGCCAAGAATCCTTGATGGCTTCTAAAACTGTAATAGGCTTCATTTCAGGTTATCTTTGATGTATTGTGCAATTTTTCCTCTGGATTTTCACTTGCCCCAAAGTAGCGGCTTAAGTACCATCTAGGGGAAGGGGTTAATTAGGTAACGAATCACAGGAAGCAAAGAGAGGAGCATGATTGGACAGCCTGATCTGCCCACTTGAAGTCAAGAAGAAAAAGAAGAAGAACAACAATTGGATTTTCTAGCCGACTTTTCTCACCCATTTAAGGGGACTCAAAGCGGCTGACAAAGCTTTCTATTCTATTCCCCACAACAGACACCATGTGAGGTGGGTGGGACTGTGAGAGCACAGAAGAGAGCTGTGACTAGCGCAAGGTCACCCAGTTGGCTTTGTGAACCCAGTATTCCCAGATAAGATTCCGGCTCCCTAACCACTAGACTAAACTGGGAGCAAAGAATGTAGCCAATTTTTGGAGTATACATTAATTTGTGTTGATGGATCTGTAGGCATTTTTTACCCGAAATTTCTGGAAGAGTCTGAAGACAAATTCATCACAGTGTTGAGATACACCCCAGTTATGGTTTCCCTACATCCTTACCAAGTACTTTCTGTCATGATGTCATTTCCAGTACTTTATCATATTAAACACCATGCAATGCAAGATACCTGTGAATCCATTAAAGAATTGTTTGTGAAATCCACTGATACTAAACCAGCTTATGAAAATTATGTCTAACTGTATCATCCGGTTGCCTATTGACAGTTGGATTCTCAGAGGTATGATTATAAAATAAGATATTTTAAACTGCTGATAGACAGCACTGCACAGGTCTTGAAAAATGCAGGCATCTGGTTGCCACTGGCAACTATAAAAATTATCTGGAAGGATTCTTTCTATGTGAACTTGTGAGTTCTTCCCATCTTCCACAAAGTGCTTCCACTAAATGCTGCTCAGCAGCAGCAGCAACAACAAAAAGAGCTAAACAGGGTAGTCAAGCTGACACATAATTATGAGGGAAAGACTTTGGACTGCTTCTGCTGTTAACATTACCAGCCTCAGTCTCACTGTGACACTAGCTGGAGCTCACCATGGGCTCTCTTCCATGTTTCGGTTGCTTTCTCAGAATCTCCATTCAAATTTCCAGCACAGCACAGCATCTACACAGCCACTTGACTTCAAGATTCAAAATCAGAGCCATTACTGTCCAGCAAAAAGGAAGCAGGGCTTCCAGTGGATGTCCTTTTTTCAGATAGGGGAAGGATGGTCTTGCTCTCCTCCTTCGGAGATTGGAAAGGACTATGCAAACCATTTCTGCAAACCAAACTGTGGTACTTACTTAGACACCATTTTTTTTTGCAACACTTTTTTAGCCTTGTCTACAGGAACAGAGGAAACTATCAGATTACTTTCCTTGCCATTTCTTCTATTTCCAACAGTTATGTACTACTTCCTATACATCATCAGTAAGCAGTTTACAAGCAATCACTAGATAAAGAAAGGACTAGAAGAATTGAAAAATATATAATGATATTTAGCTACCACACTTCTTCTCTTCTGACAGTTGCTTTCCTAGGTACTAGCTGTTGCAACCAGATCCTTTTAAATTTGCAAGTACCAATAAGTGAAGAATAGGAGTTTCTGCATATAAACATCTGCTTGCCTCAAAACTATGGTCCATGTCTTCTAGAGGTCCGTATGGAAAATATATTGGTTCAGGACAACTCCCAAATCCTTAAAAAAAAAACCCTCAGGTGTTCTGACCAGGTCTGAATGTTTCAAACATAGATGTAATGGGGTGAAAGTTCCAAATTTCCCCTTCTTTATAGGGTGAAGTAGGGCCCCCAAATCTGGCAGATAGCACAGAAACCTCTGAAGGGATCAGTTAACTCACAAAGGAGCAATAGGTTCCTACTACGTGACTTTAAGGAGATGCAAAAGCCATTTTGGACTGCATCTTCTTTTATTAACATTGGAACAGATAGCAGTTTGAGTCCAAGCCATCTAGAAGCACCATGTTGGCAAAGTGACTTACATAAATGGGAATCAGCTTTTGAGAGCCGTAGGTTATCAGCAAATCGAGACACAAAAAGCAGAGCCTACTTTCCAAGGATTTAGATTGCAACCTTTCATCAACAAAAACTCTACCTGTTTTCTGTTAACACTTCAGCCTTTGCCCTGGACATATTTATTTTTAGCAAAGTAAGATATGCTTCTTCAGGAAGGATGCATAATTAGAAAGTCCGGTGTCATTTATTTGCTGGCAAATCCTACAGAAACTCAATACTGAGTGGAGATTAATTACCATGATCATGTATAAATCCTACCAGTATTGGAAACTAGAACACATTTATTTCATAACACAGGAAGACATAGACTAAGATTTCCAGATCTGTCAAGAAGCTAAGAGTGATAATGCTATCAAAATGATTTTTCAAACTCTTTAGTATTACCTATTTTGTAATGTTGACTGACACAGTGCGGTGGATAAGACAGGGATTGGCGCATGCCTGGTCTTTGATGGTACTGAACAATGCTTTGATCTACACGTGGGTCAGAGCTGCTATTTTAATATTACACCTGTCTTTCTGTAAGTATAAAGGAGTACTTTTCATTAAGACTATAATAAAATCCAGGCAATAGTTATCTGTGTTTGATGATGATAATGACTGTGATGCAACTGATCTACAGGCAGTTCTGGAAAAAAAACAGGAGTTCTACAAGATAATGTTCCATGATTTCTAGAAGTTACCAAACAAGCTGCAATTACACTCAGCCCCCAATCTGCCTGAGTTAAAAAAAAAATCTTTTTTTGACTGGACATCCTGGTGTTTCTTTCCATTTTCTCAGGGACTACATGTTGCCTCCAATCGTTCTGGTAATTCACTGTCATACACTGTTATTTGTTGGAGCTGGCAACTGCACAGCCACAAAAGATAACACAAAAAGACCCCAAATGGTGTGATGAACACATGTCACTACACCTATTGTGCCCCAAATTCACAGCTACTCTGGGAACCAAATTTTTGGCAGAGAAAAAATCTGCTCTGCAAGGCTGGCCACCCTGGTTTGCTCTTGTAATGATTTACTCAGAATGCTTGCTGCTTGGATTTATGACAAGTCATGCAGTAAATGGTCCACTTCAGGGGGTGCTTTTTGCATCTCCCTTAATAAGCCCAGCCAGACACTTCAAATCTGGGAAACATTTATTCCCTGGCTTCAGTGTTAGTGAGCGCCAGGAGGTGGCACTGGGTGTGAAGCTGCATCCATTAAACAGAGGGAACGCCGTGCCATACCAGTCAATGTTGCATCTTTCATAGTTTTTAAGAGATGCTAACATACTTCTGCTGTTGTTACCCATTCTGAGAAGGATAAAAATATTTTTAATACAACTAGGATTTTAGAATTTAGATTCACAACACCACAAGACCATAACTACGAACACAAAGATAATCTTCCATTTAGTTATGCTAAAATATTGCTTATATCAGTGACAGTTTGTCCTTGTTTTGATGGAAGAGACAAAGAAAACCTAGAAACCTTTTCGATACTGGTATACTTGATAAACAAGATCTGCTATAGGCACTCCTTTCACCATTGTTACAGAAAACACAAGTATATGTGATACCAACAATCTCAAATTATATTTTAATAAGCTCCTGGAAAGTGTAAGGTATAATTTTTTAAAACTGCAAACAGCTATGTGATCACTTTTACATTTTAAACTTATGGAAATTACATTACTGAAGGGGACCATTGCCACTTTTATATAAAGTGGAGAAAATGTCATTAAAATTAAGGACCAAGATCAAAGCTCATGCAAAGAATGACATGGAAAGCAGAAATTCCTGTACATAAAAGAGTCTCTGCTGGAATATTAATCTGACATTAATTTCTGAATATTTATTCCTCTTTAAAATATCAGAAAAGTATGAAAATGGTTACTTCTGCTAAGCCAATGTACTTGAGCAGAAATTCTGCAGTATACTTACAACTTATTTCCGATTTTACCACTAAACACTGGTTGTGCTTACTTACAGAAATGCCAAGGTACTGTTTATCATAACATATTTGTAAAATCCTTTGCATTCAACTTTACTCTCAGTATCCATAGATTCTGATAATTGTACAAGACCCTGTTAATTGCAAGCCACATATTTATAAAATTACTGAGGGTCTTTCTGAGGCACCAAGGGCCTCCCTTCCACATGTTAATGTAGAAAATGGGGAGGTCCTGTCTTCCAATCTGGATTACTGGTAGACCTCGATATCAAGGTCTATTGGTGTACCAGTTTGGTCTAGTCTGGAACGTAGAGGTGTGCAGAAGGAACACAGCTTTGTCTTCCTGTTCCGTGGGCTCATTTTGATGGTGAACCTTATTGCACCCAGTGATTCCTGGCCTTTTGAGCTCATGGGGGCTTACCTGGTACAGACCATTGCTGTGTGGACAGTGGTGTTCCTGTTCTATCCAAATAGAACTGGGCAACAGGTGTGCAAAGACCCAGGGACACTGTTATAAATGTTTTTAAGGGTTCTTCTCTGGTACTGCGGTAGCCCCATCCAACTCTTTCTGATCCTTTCTAGCCACTCCTGTTGGTTGTTCTTGCCCTCTCTGATTCTTTTCACCACCCAACATTATCTCATTTACCAGTGGGCAAGGTTTCTACTTTTGGCTAGTGGGTGGGAACAAGGAGGCACTTATTTCCCAATACATGTGTTCCCTAGGTTCAATGATTCCATATTCTCAAAGTCACTAACCCTAATTTTGCAAATAGTAGGAACTCCTGTATCAAAAATAATGGTTGTCTTTTAATATTCTGCTAAATGAAGTTTAATGTCACATAAGGATGAGCCTGCACAAACCTTGGCTTTGTATTCCTTTCTGCAATGGCCATAAACATGATGAACATTTTTACTTTTAGAAGCATTTCAACCTAGCATTACATCTAAACTTAAGGGAAATGTAGGCTGCTTTAACTATGGTTTCAAGAATTAAGGCAAAATAAAGCAGCAGTTAATTACTGGCTAACTTTAGAATAGCACCACCAAGATTAATCAGAAGAGGTAGCTATAGAAAGAGAACAGACGAGGACTGCTGAGGATATAGCTCACAAATGCTCACCGGTGCAGCCGTAACCCAGAAGTGGGAAACACTGGGCCTATACATTCTGTTATCTGTGACAAGAGGCTATCCCAGTTGAGGCTGCTGAGTACTGAAGTCAAACAACGTCTACGGTGGCATAGATTAACCAAGGGTGCTCTAAATCAAATTTGATACTATATGAAGCATAGTAACTGAGAAATTGCAGCTATTTTTTTGGAGGGGAGAACATCTAAGAAATATTGGCAGTGTTGTTTAAATCTGAATTTGTTTGTTTTTCTAAGACAAATCAGCATGCAACTATGGTTCAGTATACCATGGGGACCCTTGTGGGGTTCCAAAAATGGCCTAGCTGTATTCTCTGAAGACTGGGAACAAAAGTTCACAACGTTCAGAGCCTCAGCCAGGCCTGGAGCGGGATGAATTATCCACTGTTCCGCTCCAGTAACTTCCCACACCATCAGAGAACAAGAATGCTGAAAAGGGCCTGAGAGACCTCAATGGATTTCAAAGATTATTGAAGACATGCTCTCACTTTCACTTTTGAATCATGCAGACATAGAGTAAATTGCATACGTTTTTTGTATTTAGAGTAAACAGAATCAATGAGCTCACTTATTTGGCTCATACTTTTTATGAAGTTCTTCTGAAAAGTTTCTATGGCTCCATTCCTACTTGACTTTTTAAGTCCGGGCTGGACTTTTAAAATCTGGATTCAGGACCGAGTGCGCAATCCCCATTTGCTTGACAATAGCACGGGCTGAATCTGAATACTGCCGTTCCCACTCACCGCCCAAATCTCCAGCACAGAGAAACAGGACCTTTTAATCTCCACCTCTTGTCCAACCCCTGTTAAGCCTGCCCCACAGAATCAGCTGAGCAAAAGAACAGAGGCAATCGCAAAGCAGTCATCCCTTTCACACTCTCCCTTTCAAATTCCTGGTAATGATACCTCCATTCACATTACTGGGAAGGCTGCAAGTTGTCACTGAAGCAAATGAGCAAAAGAACAGAGCACAAATCAACCCCTTCCTTTCAAAACAGAGGCTAATAAAGACAGCTTGCATGGAGGGAGGGGAGAGAGAGGTTGTTACTGTCCCTTTCAGTTTCCCTCCCCTCTGCAAACAGAGGTTTGTGGCTTAGTTTTCCCCTGCTGTACCATCCTTGCTACAAATGTATCTCTTGAGGCTGGTCTTTTTAAAAGGTTTTCCTTTACCCTCCTGTGAGATTGTATCTCTCATAATTGCAGTGTATTCAAAGCATACATGGCAATGGGAGGGGAGGGGAGAGACCATCTGACAGGCATTGGCCAGAAGGATAGATCTCCACCCCGAATAGTCCAGTAGCATTCCCAAAGTTACAAAACAAACAAACAAACAAACAAACAAACAAACAAACAAGTACAAAAAAAAACGGGCAGGACTCCAAAAGGGAACCAAGAACAGTTTTTGTGAGGACTTTGTTTCTGTGAATTTTAGCAGGATAGTCCTCATAAAGTCCGGGAATAAAAAAATAAATGGGATCTTCCAATCCTGAAATGGATTCGATTCAGATTTAAATTTGTATGGTAATGCAGCCTATGTTTCAATCTAAAGTGAGAAATGGGGCTAACACAAAGGAGACTTTGCAGAAGCATTTCTTGATAAGTTTGATCAGGTCCAGAAAATTGTATCAACAAAAGAAAAACTAAAGCATTTTGAGCTTTCAAAAGTAGTGTTTCTTTCTCTATTCTTGCTAACAATTAGATGAACTGAAAAATAGCATCCATGACTGAAACAAACCCCAAGGCATATTGTCAAGTTCTCCTTTTCTTTATAAAGGTTTGAAGGCAAGTAATAGGGCTGAACTGTTTGGCAAGGCAAGTCCCAAGAGCCAGAAGTGTTTTTATTTGTTCCGTCTTTCATGTTGACATTGGGATAAAGATTTTTCAGGAAGAAGAATGTATTACTGGAAGTAGAAAAAGAAAATTGACGTGCCTGTCTCTTTCTATTTATTTGCTGCCAAAAGCAACGGTTGACTGCACAATTATTGGGAGCAGGTCCCAGTGCCCACAAGGAAGAAAGCAGTTCTCCTAGTAGCGTGGCTGGTATTGAAAAAGAGTTTGAACTTTTGATCAATGCATCCGAATGACTATCTGGTTGTTTTCTTCCTGTCTCCAGTAATTATTGTCACTACAGACATCTTCACGGCCTCTTCAACAACTTCTAGAATTTCACACAAACTTGTTTGAAGTTAATCTCTGATAGCTCGACTTGATTTACATTTCCTAGATGACTAAGGCCCATTTTGCATTGGACCTTATTCTGGATTAGTGCCTGGAACAGGAACCTGTTGTGTGCATGCTAGTGCAGACTATGCCAGGCCCCTGTTCTGGGGACATAATCCAAAACAAGGCCCAGCACAGAAAGAGCCTAATTTAACTATCAGATTAGAGGAACCCAACCTAATCAACCAATATCTTTAAATTATATTGGCAGAATTTTTTTTAATGAGAATCTATTATTTATCCTTATACTGTTTTGTTCATGAATTACTTTGATTTTACATTGTTAACTCAGTGTTGAAATTACCTTACCTCCAAAAAGGGAAAGAAACATCACCTCTGATGGTTTTTAAAAAGAAATACTAACTATAAGACAGCCATAATGATAGATAGCTCTACATTCATTACTGGATCAGCCTTGAAAATGGTTGCCATTAAGGAGTTAATTTTCAAATACAAACCATATGGTTCAAGCTGACAACATCAGTTAATCATGTAGCTGGAGGCTACATGATTCTCAATTCTCAAACAGGAAACCTCAGGACAGGTGTGAACAGCACACTAGATTGCTTTAAGATACATTTTGCATGAGAACATGGACTGGAAAAAAGGCATAGGAATTATCTGTTTAAAGCAAAAACACGATGTACATGGGAACATGTCCTTCATGTAGGCAAAGTGAGACTCAATGGGTTTTTGTTGCATTTAAAGCCTTTTAAGAGTTGACTGATGTATTCCTTGCTTCTAGAAGGCTGCTGAGTGAATAAGATAGCTTGAATGCCAGTCTTGCCAAGCAGGCTAAAATGTCAGAATTTTCTAATTCAGTTGAACCATTTAGGTCATGGTCACACTGTCACTTTAAACCTTCCTCAGTCCCTCTTCAGATTGTAACACTCACATCTTTTCATTCCTATCCATTTTATTGTGGACTTTCTACCCTCTAATAAAATGGACAGACAGGAAAAGGTGTGAGCGTTGCGATCAGAAGACGGTTCTGAAGAAGGTTCAAAATGAAGATATGACCATGGCCTTAGACTTCCTACCCGAAGAAAAGAAAGAGACCCTGGTCCATCTCGGAATAATAATCCCCCCCAATTTTTTTTAAAGGGAGATCTAGTAGCACCATAAAGACTAACAGGGAGAGGTTGTTGTGGCATGAGCTTCCATAGACTAAGAGCGCCTCCAGACACAAGTTAAAAATGTGAAGATTACCTTTACTTTGCAGTAAAGTTGCTCTGCAGGGAAAACAGATCATCCCCAGTCTTCAATAGTCTGATGAAGCAGGGAGGCTTCTTCTGTCTTCATACTCAGCTTGATGCTCTCTGATATACCTGCTGCTTCTCGGGGGGGGGGGGGCAAACTCTCATAAGATCTCGCCCAAACCCTGACTTATAAGGCCCTAAATGACTTGGGCCACAAATATCTAAAAGAACACCTTCTCCCATACTGACCTGCCTGTGCCCTAAGATCTGCAGGGGAGGCCCTCCTGGTTGTCCCTCACCAGTAGTGAGGCTGGTGGGCACCCGGGAGAGGGTCTTCTCAGTAATGGCCCCCAGGCTGTGGAATAATCTCCCCCTTGAGGTGCATTGGGCTCCTTCTCTGTTTATGTTCAGGAAGGCGGTGAAGACGCACCTCTTTGCTCAGGCCTTTGGCTAAATGTCAGTCATGTTTCTCCCACTATAAACCCCACTGTTTTAATTGATACTGTTTTGTTTTTAATACATTGGATTTTAAATGCTGTGGTTTCTATTGTTTTAATATATATTATTTTGTTTGATATGGTGGATTTTAAGGTTGTTACCCACCCTGAGACCTTCGGGTATAGGGCAGGATAGAAATATAAATAATAAATAAATGAATAAACTCCCAGGAAAATGTAGAGGAAAGGAATACTCTGCAGTGAATGCCCTTGTGAGTAGATTTTTTTTTTAACTCCACAGAATTGTTCTATAATGTGCAGGGACTGTGGAGAATCGTAAAACCTGTCTGGCAGGTTGAAAGCTGCTCTGCATTCCCTGCAAAGTTTTAATTTTATTTGGATGCAGCCTCAGCCTACTTCATTAGATGCAGGATGAAGTAGGCTTAGTCTATAAAAACTCATGGCACAACATCTTCTCTCTTTTAGTCTTTAAGGTGCTACTAGACCCTCCCTTTCTTAGTACTGATCCAGACTAACACAGCTGTATCTCCGAATCCAACAGATTGGCTGTGAAGCTGTCACTGTTTATGCACCTGAAATGGAATACCTTCATTTTGCTTATGAATCAGCACATGCAAAGAAATGCTGAGTAATTTCCAATGCTTTATTAAATTCACATCTTTTAACATTTCTTAAATTTCTCTGCATCAATGACCTGAGAAAGTAAGCTTTATCAGATTAACTCAAAGAGCAAATAATAATATTATTATCACTTTAAAGAGGTACCTTATGTTCATTATAGTAATGCTAGAATAAACTTTTTCAAATCTTACGGAAACAAGCAGACTGTGCTTATAAAATAGCAACTTTGTGGATAACCAATATCCCTTTGATTAAAAATTTCCTGGGGGAATGTAAAAACCCATTAGAAATGTTCACTGTCCCTGCGCTGCAATTTATAACAGGCAGGAGCCAAAATTGAAATGGCACTAGCAACAATGGCTTAATCATCTAGAATGTGCCTCTTAAAGCACCAAAGGAAATTCCAGGTTGTTAAAGAATAAACTTCAGCGGCTAAGAAAACAGCAGAACTGTAAAGCCAAGAGTAGCAAACTGACCAAGTAAAAAACTCCTTACATTAAATTCTCAGAGTATCATTCTAAGATGAAGTTTAACAGACTATTTAAAATGTTACTGACCGAAGAGCCATGAGGTGGAATAAATCTTTCCCATTTAATTTTCTTAGCAACTATGCTGCAGTGATTTGTCTTTGCCTTCTTCTAGACCTTGAACCCAGGACCTTTGGTTTGGAAAACACATGCCCACCATGGAGTTGTTTGTTTATTAGAACTACTTCAGTAGATTTTAAAAGCCAATTTAGAGAAGGGGTGGCTGGTGCCCACTGAAACTGCTAGGAGAGGCAGCCAGGGATTTAAAAAAGGACGTTATACCAGCTGACCTCTGAACAAAACAGAATTTGTATGCAGTAGCCAACCTTGAATTAAAATTGTGTAAAGGAAAGAGGAAAAGGGGACTCGAGCTCTGACTTACTGGCTTACTCTGCTCTTATAGACCACGTGCCCCTGAGTTTTAGGATTTATAATTATTTTAATTGTTAAGGCTATGTATGCCTATGATTTTATATACAAACTCACTTTATGTTTCACTGTCCATAGAATCTAATTTGCAGAAGTATCTCTTAAATATTGCTGTCTTTTTTCTAACTTCTTAATCGCAGTAGCACTTGGACACAGAATCACTGACAGTTTGTGGGCTTTGTCTAAAGCCCAGGTCATACCAGCCAAGCTGCCTTTGATCTGACTAACGTTAATTTGAATGCATGGCAGTTCTGGGTGTTGCCTCCTGTATCAGTGTACATTCTCAGATTTGTCAAATAACAGGATTTAAAAACATAAAAACAGATGATATAGGCCAGCTGGATTGATTCTAGGAGTTCTCATCACTTCTTTGGAGTAATGAAGTCTAGGCTTCAAAGCATCAAAGGGATCATGCAAGAAGCTTTAAGGAGTCCCAAGAATTTGCTGCCTTATAGGAAAAGTTAACAAGACTAGAGCCAGGGATTTAAGCCATAAAACACATGTGTCGGCCTCGCTGTGCATCATTTTATGCTTTGGGAGTGAAATAAGCTTGTAGCCTAAGCTCATGCATCATAGAGCAACATTGTTTGAGGAAATGTCTCACAGTTTGCTATCCCTTCTACCAGAATGCATTTAACAGTTATTTTAAGTGTCATAGTGAATAAAGAAGTTATTCAACTTTGATTCAACCTTTGATATAAATTCTCCTGCTTTCTCTACTGATATAAAAGGTGTTGAGGACAATATCTTTTTTAAAAATAAAATTGAAACAGAGGTTTTAAAGGATATGAACTTAAAAATATGCCTATTTGATCAGATCCAGAGTCCTATTAAGTAGGGCAAGAGCCTACTATGCTTCCCCCATTGCTGCCAGTATTGTAGTTCTGCTGCTTGTTCCCTAGCAACTCACGTTCAGAGACACACTGTCTTGGCTTCTGGAGGAAGGATCCTGCCATCAGCAATGTGTGTTGGAAAATGATGCAGCTCATGGGTATGAGATTGAACAGATGCAGAAAAGGGTGATCAGAATAATCAGAGGAAGATTATTATTATTTAATAAGAAAGCTCTTAGACCTGACAATTTTTGTTTGATATCCAGATTAGAATGGAACAGCCCTTACTTGAACATCATTTAATTAATTTATTACAATTTTTATCCCACGCTATACCCAAAGGTCTCAGGACGGGTTTCAACATTAAAAACCAATGAGCATATAAAATGAGTGATAAAACCAAGACAGAATTACAGAATTAAGTGGGAAGATGCAAATAATACAAATAATAATACATATGGAAACCAATATGGCCCCATGGATGCTGCTGAAAATATTTTTCGACAGTGGGTGAAAGAACTGAAAGCCTATGGCTTGAAAAAATACCCGCTTAATTAACAATGGATTGGTCAACAGTAATGAGCAATTAGTACTATCCTTATGAATTCTGAGAAGAAACAAAACGGAATGATTAGTGTTACCATGTCCTGATTGTAGGACTATTAACTGAAAATAATTAAGGCAAATGTACTGAAGCTGGAGAGCAGCTTCAACAAATGGATGTTTATCTTCCTTTCTTCTGAACCGTCTTGAACCACTGAGTTTAGATTAATAATAGAGAATTCACAGTGTTACCACATGAGATTTAAATAGTTAAATTATACCATAAGGTTAAGTACATAATGTTGACTTCTACTATATTCCTTGAATCAGAATTGTTGGAATATAAAGTTATGATTAAAGAAAGTAGTAATTAGTAAAAGCACATTCAGTTGTGGAAGTTAGTCCATGCGTTCCATGCTGTAGTGGAAAAGCCTCAGAGGTGCAGAGGCTTTATGAACAATAATGACATATATGAAATGTATGTCAACTAATACATTTGATACAACATTAGTGATTTTTCAAAGAAGCTAAACATTGGGACTGTTCTATTAGTCTGCTGAAGTGTGTATCTTATTTTAATCTAAAAACCTTAATTTATGCCATTTAGGAAGGGTATATTGTGAATCTATGAATGCTTTCACCTTTCACCTTTCTCTTTCAGTTCAGTTATTAAAAGATATTAAAAATTATCAATGGCTATATTTGAACACTGAAAACACTAATGATGAATCTAACATCTTTCTTAGTGTACAGAGAATACAATCAACTATCCTTGCAGAACTGCTATACAACAGATGACAATGTGTAAAAATTATATTACTGAAATATTTAAGTGGCAAATTACATTTAAATGCAGAGTAATTTAATTCAGAAAAACAGGAACTAAAACAGTATAAATGACAATGAAAATTTGTCTTTTGTTATACGCAGATTTTCTTTGATTAAAGAATCTAAAGGAGGATATTAAGTATAACAACTGACTTTTGATTAAGGGTGCAAAACCTGGAAGTGTCCTAGGACTATATTGGGAATCCTGATATAGCCTCAAGATACAGGTGCTATATCCTGTGGTATCGCTATAGTTGGAAAAAGAATGCTTCATTCACGTTTTCCCAGTATAGCGATACAATGTACTTGTCTGGATGGTGTTGCTGGAAGCCACAATCTTGAAAATAACCACCAGGCATGTGTGGGTCCCAAAAATGGTGGGTGTGCATACATGAGTGGCAGTGACTGCACACTTCGTTATTTTGTGCTGTCAAAAGACTGAGGTGTGCATGTTACGCCACTGTAGAAGCAAGCTTCAGATGAGGTGGGTACCCAAGCTCCCCCCCCCCCATGCTGTTGACCAGTTTTCTTGGCAACAAGCAATTGTTCCGAAGGAGCTTTAGTCTAGAATATTGCTCAACTGTGCAATTTTTACCTGGAGGTAACCCAAGTAGCATCTATACATTTTTTTTAAAAAACATTTCTATTTAAACGTAGCATGTTTATGAAAGTGGACTTTTGAAAAACTTTAGATATGAATCTGAGTTTGGGATAATAATAAAATATGACCAATAAACTAAGAATAATTAATCTACCTGTTACATTGCCATTCTTATGGCCTTTTGAGACTTAACCTTATTCTGGAATATATCCTGGAATAGGGGCCTGCTGTCCGCATGTTAGTGCATGCTAGTGCAGACTATGGCAGGCCCCAACTGAGGTCTGCCATAGTTTGCATTAGCATGTGGACAACAGACCCCTATCTCAAGAAATATTCCAGAATAAGACCGAGTGCAGAGAGGCCCTTATTGTAGCATTATTTTGGCTAAAACACATTACACAAGTACACAAAGTTTTATAAGTAGAAAATACAAAAAGAATTTAAGAACGTACCTTCTCATGCAGTCCAGTGCTCGGATAAAAAAGTCTTTGTGTAGTTGATGTTCATCTCTTAAGATTGAACACTGTTCCAGAGTCACTGACATTGATGTCCTATCTTTGGCACTTTTACAGCAGGTGAAACGAATTCCATTAAGTTTACGGCAAATCTATAATGCATACAAGAATTGAGTATATTGCATAGTTTAGCATACTGGGAAACATCTATATTTTAAAAATAATTACATCTTTTTATTTCAGTTATGACGAATTTCCCCTGCATACATTCTGACTGTTCAGGTATATTGGTACTTGTGCATCACTTGGTTTATCTTTTATCTTCCAGCTCATTCAAATGTGGAAAACTGAATTAAAATATGTGAAAATGTATAGTTTTTCTAGCAGTTTGGGCAAAGGGTCTACACTATCTACAGTATATTCTGGCATATAAGACTACTTTTTAACCCAGGAAAATCTTCTCAAAAGTCAGGGGTCATCTTATATGCTGGATGTTGTCTTCTTAAAAGGTGAGTATATCCCAAACTCTATATTTTAACTGGAAAAGTTGGGGGTTGTCTTATACGTCCAGTCGTCTTATATGCCGGAATACATGGGTACTTCAAAATACTGAATCTACTTCAAAATACTGAAATATCCAAACAGCATCTAGTTAATCCACATTATTTGGAAAATTCAGAATAAAGCTTGGATAATTCAGAATAAAATGTGTCTGGATGTGCTTTACCCTGGATTATCCAAATAGTGTGATTTAAGTAAATGCTATTTGAATGAAGCTTAATTTACTGGAAAGTGATTCCAGTATAGCTGGAGATTAATGGATCCAAAAATTCTCATGTTATATAAAGTTATTAGACAACAATATCAAAATGACAGTACTTGATACAAAGTACTAAGTTTTAAGTTACTTGTTTTCGGCTCATAGCTCCTCATTGTTTACTTCCTTCAATGTTTGCTTCCAAATGTTAACTCCACAATGTTTGCTTTCAATGTCTAATCACCGTCCTTCACCTTTATGGAGTACTGTTAGGCTCAAAGAATATATGTCTGGCTTCTTGTTACAACAATTAATTTCTGAACAAGTGCTTTTGAAGTTGAACCATTATGATATATGTATTGCGGTGAACTTTATTCTGAATAATGTCTATCAGTCTGAAATTTATTATTATTATTTTATTATTGTTATTATTATATACATAAACACATTATGACACTAAACATGTTGGCTTTGATATTTCATAATGCATCCTGATTTTCCCAACATCCCAAGGTGATATTATTTACCAGCGGATAACATGAGCAGAACCCAGCAGGGTGGCCTTTTGCAATTGATAGATGGTAACCTTGTCAATGTTAAGCTGTTTTAAGTGCCATCCAGGGTCTTTTGGAATGGCACCCAGTCTGCCGATCACTACTGGGACCACCATGGTGGGCTTGTACCAGAGTCTTTGAACTTTGATCTCTAAGACCTTGTATTTTGTAATTTTGTTTGTTTTACTTCAATCCTGCTGTCTCCTGGAACAGCAACATAAACGAGCCACACCCTCTCTTTTCCTAAAATGGCGATATCAGGGGTGTTATGTTCCAAAACTTTATCAGTTTGTTGTTGTTTTTGTTTGGCTGGGAATCATTTAAAAATGGTCCAAAAATAAAGCTACTGTACTGTAATACCTTTATGAAGGTACGCACAGAATAATGCACACCATTAATAAAATTAAGGCCGTGTCTTCACGGCAACCTTATCTCAGATTCAAAATGTTTCCAGTCCTCGGAGTCCGCACGGCAGTTTGGCTTAACACCCTTTCCCCGTGTTAAACCACCCCAAAGCGTGGTGAATCTCAATCCTGATTTCAACAGGTCTCACTCCAGATTGTGCGCTTGAAACATTTTACATTTTTTACTGTGTGGACAGTACTGTTTTAAGGGATGGGAATCCATGTTTAGGGTTTCCCTCTCCCAATAGCTTGCTTCCAAAGACAGTGATTTCAGTGTAAAAATCCACTTAACTGCGATCGCTACACTGCAGCGATGGAACCACTTCACACCTTGATGGTTGGAATAACAATGTTGCAATTTCGCGCAATTCTAAAAGATCCAACTTTAGAAAGGGAAAGGGAGGAAAGCAGCTGAATGTGAATGTTTAAAGCAAAGGGGCTTAAGTTGCCGCTGCTGCTGTGTGCCCTGAGCAATGGGGAGGAGGGGAAAGAATTGCTGGCTGGCTGGCCACTGCCATTTTTCCTCCATCCATGGAAGCGGCAGCCACCCAGTTAGGCTCGGTGAAGGGGTCCCTTATGGGTGGCGCGTCCATGCCAGGAGGAAGAGGGCAGGGCAGCCCTGAAAAGCGGCTTTTAAAAAGTAGCTACTTGAGTCCCACCTTGAGTCACGTACCCCACGTACGATCCTCAGAATCCGGATCCAACGCAATTAAGTTAAAAGTAACGGGAACAGGCAAATCCGCGTTTGCATCCGGTTCTATTATTTCGGTTTAGGGAAAGCAAAATAAGCTTACTGTGGGGATTCACCGTATGTGATTCAAACAGTTTTATCTTTTGTAGTTTGGCAAAGATGTAATAGGACCAATGATAAAGCAAGGTAACGTGAACCATATTTCATAAATTTGTAAATTTTATATACTTATAAAACTATACATAATGCAAAAAAATGGAGATGTTTTTGTTTTCTCTTGCAAGAGTAGTATTCAGGATTATCTAATTAAGTGTTTTGTTGGAAATTGTTATTTCACCAAAGTGAACTGACTAGCTAGGCCATCAGCCCAATTGGGCAGGGAATTTCTCATGTTCTTCCTGAGCAGAGTTAAAAAGATGTCTTAAAACTCACGTTGTGGTACCAGAGAACAGTGTAAAAGAGCAACTGCGCTGGTATCCTGCTTGTAGGCCTGAATTCTAGTTATGAGAAGGAAGGAAACAAGATAATGGCCTTAACTGCTCAGCAGGAATTGGCTTGAACTGATTCAGGATGATTATTATTTTCCTGCAGTATATGTAAAACTTTTTCAAAATATATTGCATGTTCCAAGTAAATAACAAGACCACTCCTCTGAACAGAGGCTGTACGGGAGATAAAATTAGTATAATAAAATGTGAAGCATTTTCAGAGAACAGCACCCAAGCCAGTTACACTGTTCTCTGCCTACTCTAATTTTTATGTTTGAATTCATGTCACTGGAGATGTCACTACATAAAGCAATGGTGATTCAGCTACGTTTTTGAACTGCCATAAAAATGCATATGCCTGATCTCTTACATTAACAATTACTTATATTACCTTTGAAGTTTCTGTTTCTATTTTAAAATTAGGTTCAAATCAGTGCCATTAAAGAATCCATGATTAAGCTTTCTAAATTAAAACATAAAACTTCAAAGAGATGAGAATTGGACCGAACAGATGTCGGAGAACAAAGGTTTTGGCAACAGAACAGAGAAAGGATGAAAAAAATGTGACACACAGGGGAATAGGAACATAAAATATACTTTGAATTTCACACTTTAAAAGGGATGAGAAGGCATGAAAAACTGCTAGTCACCTAGCCTGCGGACAATCACTGCCTGAAGAACAACTATTGCATTTTGTAAAGCTGGGGCAGTTAACAGAATGACAGTTTTATGAAATGTCAAGCATTCAATTGTCACTGCTGCTGCTATGACCAGTTGCTTTGCAGCTTGTCCAAAATGAGCAGCCAGAAAGTGAACTGAAGTCTCTAATGCGCACAGTATTTCTCAACAATCTACTATTTAGTGACTCAAAAAGTCAGCAGTAGTGTGAAAGTATACTTGAGATACTCTGAAGTTTGCTAATATGTCTGTTTAAGCAAGCATACTTATTTAGTGTGTATCAAATACAGTACTATAAGGAGAAAAATTACTTCTAGTTACTGGTAAAGTCTGAGTGAGTAGATAGGCAACCATGCTGGAATAACAAAAGGTATATCCATCTGAAAAAGTATTTATTTTTTTATTTACATTTTTATCCCGGCCTATACCTGAAGGTGTCCAGGCAGGTAACAACATCTAAGATCAAACATTATTAAAATAAGAACAGTATGTATTAAAACAGTAGCATCTGCAAGTGGGAAGGGAAAGTGTATTCCCGTTTAACAGAAGGCCAGGGTAAAGAGGTATGTCTTCACAGCCTTCCTAAATAGTACAGTGAAGGAGATAGATGCACCTCAAGGGGGAGACTATTCCATATCCTAGGGGCCATCACTGAGAAGGCCCTCTCCCAGATGCCAACCCCTTTTGCTGCTGAGGGTGGTGGGACAACCAGGAGGACCTCCCCTCCAGATCTTAAAACAAGGGCAAGTCGATATGGGAGTAGGTGTTCCTTCAGATATCTGGGGCCCAATCATTTAGGGCCTTATAAGTTAAAGTTAACATCTAGAATTGGGCTCGGTAGTGATTCGGCAGCTGGTGCAACTCTTTAAGATCGACATGATGTGCATCTGGCCAGCTGTCCGGTCAGCAATCTAGCTGCTGCATTCTGTACTAGATGCAGCTTCTTAACTGTCTTCAGAGGCAGCCCCATGTAGAGCGCATTACACTAGTCTAGTCTGGAGGTTACCAGAGCATGGATAACTGTGGCCAAGCCATCTCTGTCCAGAAAAGGCTTTAACTGGCGCATCAGCCATAGTTGGGAAAAACCTTGTTTAGATCTGCAATTTCTCCTCAAGGTCCAAGCCAAATGGTAGGCCATTACCTGTCCAGATGTTTGCTCCCACAATGGAGAGATGACTACTTCCCAGTTTTCAATGGCTTGAAAAACACAAGAATTGCAAGAGTGCCACCTCCCCTTTTCAGTTTGTTTCAGCCTCACACATGCATCTTTTAAGGAGATGGATTCTGGGAGCAAATATCCAGACAGTTAGGTCCATATTGCTATTCTAGGAAAACCTGGGTTGGTGGTTAATTTTCCTGTAACAGTGATACTGCAGCATTTCACCCTTTTATCGCCAGGGCTATGCTGGAACTGTTATGGATATGTGTGGCAATTCCAGCACAGCCCTGGGATAATTCCACATTTTAGGTCCCATCTGGACACAGCCACAGTCAAATGCACTCATTCTCCTACCATTGTTCAATTTTTGGGGACCTGAAATATCTGAATGTCAAAATAGGAAAATCAGCTCTGTACACACTTCACAGTCGTATTTACAGCAGAAGCACTAATGTGGAGGACAGGAAGGTAGTGTTCACATTTGTGACAACTCAATCCCACTCCCCCCTAGTGAACTTGTATTGACAGAGTAACACAGGCAAAGCAGCACCGGTCAAGCCGTACAGTCCTACTGCCTGCCAATGGGCTGGTGTCTGATTATGAACTAGACCCCCCCCCCTTGCCCAGGCGTCCCACTTCAAAGGCTTACAGCCAAGCCTTCTCCCCGAAGCAGCAAAATAAACACCAGTGTAATATAACACCAACTGTTTATTATTTACAAGCAGATAGATTAATAAATAATTAAGTGATAGTGAAATATAAGGATTGCTCAATATTGCTTAAGTAGTCCAAAACAACAAGTAATTGTAAATAGGATTCAGCTTAGCTCTCCCCCAAGCTAGTCCCACAAAAGTAAAATGAAAAGCAAAAGCCTCTAGCCCTTTCAGGCGTTAAGCTTGAAAGTCCTTCCTAAAATAAAGATCAAATCCCAGCAGAAAAGATATCTGCTTACCAGAAGTCTATTTGCTCACACCAGAGCCAAGAAGCCCCTTCAGTGTCCCTGTATTTCCCCAGTTATGCCCTGAAGTCTACCCTGAAGATAGGCCCCACCTTCCTTCTTTCCCCTTGCCCCACCAGCAGTGAGCACACAGCCCTAGAAGGCTGAAGAGTTCAGCAAACTCCCTCAATGATCAGTGCCCCACAAAACCTGCCCAGAGAAAGACACAGAGAGTGCTGAACCTCTGCTTATATACAGTGAGATCCTGGAGCTCTGATTGGCTGGATTTGGTGCTTACTGAGGTAACTCCTCCCTCCTGTCACTCAAACTTGCAAAGTCCCTGGGAAGCTTTCCCACTGCTTGCAAAGAGCCCAGGAAATATTTCCTGTCCCTTCTGCAGCTTACAGAAGATGTTTGCAGAGGGCCTGGGAAATCTTCCCAACCTTTTTCCGCCTGCAAAAATGAATCCATCACAACATTCTTGTTAGCAGATTCCACCTAGCCCTTCCATTCTCATTTGATTTAATAATTTATCAATCAAGCAACCAGGCTGTTAATTGACAAGGAGCCTTCCTTCTACAGCAGCTTCTCTTTTTAAAGAATTAAATGCTTTCAGAAGAGGGAGACAGTCCAGGCAATAATCAGAGCAATGTTTTACTTCCTTCTTCCAAATTTACATCAGGAGCCTTTGGTGACTTTATCTTGGATGTACAATGTTATTTTTCTCGACCACTTTTGCCCTGGGTGAGAGGTGTCCTTAGATTCAGAGGCAGGTCTAGACAGACAACCAATCAACATCTGCATGCAGACAGTTGCTAGGGATTAAGATTGAAGTAAAATAAGCAGGAAGCTACACCATAAAGTCTGTGGATACAAACAATGTTGGTGAAAATGTTGGCACAGCTTCAGTATTTCCTTTGCAGATCAGGGCACCATATTCTATATCGAATCAAAATTAGATTAATACCTCTTCAACAGTTATTTATGACCTCTGAAAAGTCACTGACTTAGACTGAGGTTCCATGACTCCCCTAACCCCAATTTTCCATAGTGCTATTAACATGCATACGAGTGTATTGTGGAAACAAAATCATAATAATACAGAATAGATGGCTGCAGTATAGTGCTTTTAAATCCTCACAGAAGTCTATATGTTTTCATTATTCTCCACTGACTAGGATAGAACGTTATTAGAAATTGGTATTTTAACCATTTTATTTATGTAATTCTGCTTCTGTATGAAATCTGATGTTAGAAATAACAACATTTTTCTTACATATGCTTAGAAAGCTGGTAGGTGCTAAACAAAAACAACAGTTCTTTTACAAAACTCTGCTTAGGTTGGAATCAGAGACTGTACTTACACACAGTAAAAAAAAAAAAGCACCACAAATACAGCTCAGAAATGGTTCGGGATGTTGTATGTCAGTGTGCTCTGACTGCCAATCTCATCTCTAACCAACATTAAAGGACAGAAAAAAACACCTCAAAAGCACATCAGAGGTGGATTGGAAATGGCTGGGATAAGAACACTAGTGCCACATGTTGCCACCTCCAAAATGCTTCTGTGGTTTTTTTTTTTTCTGCATGTGAATACAATCAAGTTTCTCATGAGATATTACGTGTTCACTGTTCCGTTACTAAATATTTCTACCAAGGGAGTACAGCTTTGCAGTTATAACCTATTCCTATTCCAAATCATCTGATTTATATTCAGAAGGTATATAAACTGCATCAAAATGATTGTCAAATTTTGCAATGTACCAAGCAATATCATTAGAGAAGGTGCTGATCACTGATCGAATACATCTTTCCATTCCATCAGCTACAGAAGAGGGAAGCTATTACAGCAGAAAGAAATTATAGGTAGCAACTTTAGCTATTTTTATTCTCTGTGTTATGTAAACCTCTTCAAGATTCTATTTTAATGGGAAGCAGTATATAAATATTTTATATAAACAAGTAAACAAACATAGTTAACAAGCAAAAACTATCAAAAGAGTATCTAGATACTTGCTTATCCAGAGAATATTAAGTATATGAATGTGTAATTGTATGCTTTCGTGGAGACATATCAGTGAAACCAAATACCCATTGTAAAGGCCGGGGAAAAAATCTCAAATCTCAAATACTTATATCCCCACGTTTCTATTTCACTTTCCTGGTGGTCAGTGGGTCACCGCTATTTATCCCACCACTGCCACCAAATGTGAAAGGCCGCCCCTCAGTCAGGTAGCGATAAGTATATTTCCTGACTTGGTAGTGTAGTAGCGTGTATTTTACTTTTTATATTAAGACTCTGTTAATTCCCTTCCAAGAGGCACACCTTTCATTTCCCTTTCTCTGCTATTAAGTTTGATAATAATGTTGCCTCCTTCTTGGTGCTGCAGCAGACAGCCCTTCCCCCACTCTGCCTAGCCAGCAGTGGGTTACAGTATCTGTTAGAATTCCAGCCTGACTTGGCTCACTTTGAAAACAGAGAACACGAAGCTTCTTTAAAATAACCAAAAAACAAGTTTATTGTTTACAATTCAAGTTTCTTCTTAAAGTTGCACTTTGTCACTTCAAATATCAAACAGTTAGGTCTTTAGCTTCCTCACTAAGCCTGAAGACTCCAATTCTTTTCCAATCAATGCCAACAGCATAAATAACTTATAACCATTTCAACTCTTTTACTTTCTAAACACTGTAATTCACTATTAACTCAGGACTCTATTCCCCAGCTTCCCTCAGGACAGCTTAGAGCCCGTTTCTCCCCTAGTTAAACACCCTCCAGGTTTAACGACCAAAGGCAGAGAACCCAAACAACTCCCTCAGGCTCCCTTAAATATGGGCCTGGCTGGCTAGCTTTGCCCTGATTGGCTGAGCTCCTCCAGGATTCTATTTCACCCCTCCTCCTGGAGTGCTCAACTAGCCCCTCCCTTAGGCTACTTACCCTTTCAAATAATACACTTTGGTGACACTTAACAGTGTAGACAAACCGTTCTCGCCACACTTTGTATTTAAACCAAAATAACTTAATTTTGGGGTTGAAGGGTCCTAGCGGTCATTACACCCATGCTTTTCATCATGCTTGAAGTTTGTCAGTTTTTATTGAAAATACATCCAGAATGCCTGACTAAAATTGTGCGTCTCATAAACGTGAGTGGCATTAATTGCTAAAAGTTGTTACTCATGCTTGAAGAGTAATAATGCTAAGAATTTTTTCAAGAAAAATTTCACAGCCAAACATTTTGGTAACTGGAAGAAAAATAAAGTGGCACTAGCTCAGTAGTGAAATATAGAAAAGGTATTCCTTTAACCAATTAGCAGATCAAAATGTTTGGCCATATTCAAAGACTGGACTTCACATGTGAAGTGAAAGCTTTTGTGCCTTCATTTGAAACTTTGGAGCAGATCTGGGGCGGATTCAGAATGGGTTCAGAGGCACAATCGGGGGCTGGCAGGGATTCAAAGTGAATTTGAAGCCTAGAACATTCAAAGTGCTCGATTCACACAAATGTGAAATTCCGTCCCATTCACTTTACTTCAATGCAAAGTGAATGGGGGAAAAAGTTTGTGCATATTCCTATATCCTTCATATTAACAAAATGCTGTTATTTCATGTATTTCACCATTATTCCATTTTTTTGCATAGCCATAAATGTCCTCGTTTGTATACATGGGAATATGCATACCCCAGGTTGAGAATTATTAGGACAGAAAATGGCTAAGGAGAGTCAACATCAAATTATTACTCAAAGTGCTACAAGATATTATGAGAAAGAGCTCCAACCAGTAAACACTACCAATATAACCAAGTATCAATGCCAAAAGTCTTTTTAATGGCATTTTCTGAACAAACGCTATCCCTGCCTCAAAGCCCAAATTCTTCATTTAAAAAAAAGGAAACCATGTGCTCGGATGAACTTATGCAAATATATACAGGGAACTACAAAACAGAAATACTAAAATAAAAGGAAAAAAACAAAAAAAGACTCACAGACAGGACAGGAGCTATTCAGCAGTGAGGTAACTTGCAGAAAGCCCCCTCATTTCTGAATTCTCAAGATAATGTTTCCTAATACGTTAAAATATTTTGTCATTCTTTTAGAGGTGGTGGCTATCTCTCCACTTACTCATAGTATGCCCCCTGGTTCTAGTGTTGTATGATAAGAGAAAATATTTTTTATCCTTCCACCTTTTCCATACTGTGCATGATTTTACATACTTCAGTCAAGTCACCTCTTAAACGCTGACTTTCAAGTCTAAAGAGTATTTTGCTCTATGTGATTATGTTGTAGTTAGTGACTGAGTGAGTTCCTGATTGAGTTTCTTTTTGTGCACACATCTTTTGTTGCTATGCATAAACTTTTTATTATACATAATTTTCTGTTGTGCACACAATTATATGGGTGCAACTTTTCTGGGCAGATTCGTAATACTATCTAGATCATCTGAACTAGGGCACTGCTTTTATTTATTTATTTATTTGACTTATATACTGCAGTTTACAAGCATGTGAGGTTAAGTGATATGAAAAGTGAGTAGACCAGCTGAAGAGAGATGTAATAAACCTAAACAAAAGAAGTGGAATTTGATTAGCAATTCCCCATTTCTGTTAAGACTGTAGGATGCCCACAAACCTGTTAGTATATTGTTTGTGATAGCTAGAAAAAAATACATCACCTCTTTGATCACAGTGGCTTATCCTATGAAGTTGCTGCTGGAATCATTAACTCCTGGAGAATTAGTTCTGTAGGGGATTTTCTCAAAATTTCCATTGACTCATGAGTGGTTGCTATCCACTGTTTTAAAGTTCAATATTTTTTTAACAAGTCAGATGCACTGCTTTAAAATGGGGCTTCTTACCGTTGCAGCCAGCCACATGATTTCTACATTCTTTCTTTTTTTAGCTTGGATATTTTGATGGAGATTTTCTAGTAATCCTTTTAAGTCATTCTGTTCTTGAAAATGTGGTAGGCCTGAAAGAAGAACAGAACAGCTCATGATAATGATTACGCTGAGTTGACATTCCTTCACCAAAGAAAAGCTGCTGCAGTTAAAATGTTGTTTTGAATGCCTGAGAATTTTCATCAAATATAGCAATGCCATCTTCTAATGACTGTCCAAAAGGATTTGCATCTGGTAGTACAGGAACTAATATCTAAAGCACTTTCTTATGAAGTGTCAAGCATCTACATTCTCAAAATGGAAACAGGAAGTATTTAATAACCTATTACATTCCTTCTTATTGCTTGTTATCTATTAGTTATGCTGCTGCTCTTTACATAATTATAGGAGGTGTGAAGAGCAGAGCTCAAAAAGGAAAAACTGAAATGAGGGAACAGAAGACAGCTGATACTAACAATAATATTATGCATCTGTTTATTTTAAATAAAAAACAATGCAGGCTATATGGCCTGCTTAACATAGATCTGTGAACAGGTTTTAAACTCCTGGAGAATAAACTTTTGTGTGTGTTTCTGCCAGCTGCTCAATTATTGAAAGAACAGTATGATAAAGTTAGAATGTACTACAATACAGCATTGCCTTTAAATTCTAGACAGGAACCCAAAGTGAGCATTCCATCTAGAAACAGCAAACTGAATCATTTGTTCATAAACAACAAAATAGATAATTCCATTACGTTCGTGATCAGAAATAGCAAAAAAATAATAAAAATAACAATAAAATAAAATCTCAGAGGTGCCTCTGAGGTGGTTTACAGACAGGAATTACGGGAAATCTTGTGTGATTCCATGTGATTTCCCGGCTGCGCCAGGCCTCTGAGAAGCTCCAGGTAGGCCTAAAGGCAGTGGTGTGTGTAAGTTGGGGGCGGGTCTGGTCACCGCAGAAAAGTGAAAAGGCAGTAAGGAGATGAGCAGATATGAAGGTCTAGCTGTACTGCCCTATTATCAAGGTCTCAGCAATATATGGAAAAATGAGCAAAATAAAACATATTTAAATTAAAGGTATGAACACAAAATAAAATAACAAAGTAAAGAACTGACAGATAAAAAAAAACTTAACCCAGAACAAAAGCCCAATCAGAGATAAATTATTTAAGGAGGCTCTTAAAGGCAACCAAGACATGTGCCTGGTGTATCTCTGGAAGACTGTTCCAGAGCTTGGGGGCCACCACTGAGAAAACTCTGTATCTGCTGGTTGCTCCATGAGCTGTATCGGATGAAGGAGGGCTTCATCAGATCTTACATGACAGGTGGGACTGTATGGGAGGAGGTGTCAATATTACAATTCTGAATTGGGTCTGGAAGAAGATTAGTAGCCAGCCCTGGAGAGATATAAGCACAGCCAGTGGGCACTGCAGAGTTTTGGACTAGCTGTTATTTCTGGATCTTCAGAATCAGGCCTATGTAGGGAGCACTGCAGTAATCTAGTCGTGAAATTACAAGAGCATGTACCACAGTGCCCAGAGAAACTTGGCCACAACTGCTGTGGCCCCTCCTTTCTCAGTACCTGAGATCTCTCCAGGGGATGAGCTGCTGGTCTGGTATACCAGCTGGAATGCTACATGGACCTGCATTTCAGCAAGTACAAGTTTGGCTTGTTAGGCGTAAGATAAGGTGAGTGACCCATCCTTGGTGATCCTTTCCTTCCATGAACTGCATATTCCTGCTAACAAAATTACATTTGGAGGCAATATCTGTCATCGCGGGATTAAGTACTACAAAGATCTCTTGATGCAGTCTGCTTTGGTGACATTAACAAAGGGAAACAGCCTTTTGAGGGAAAAAAAAACCTGTATCTGGTGGATTACCATTAGAACAGTGATGGCGAACCTTTTGAGCTCAGTGTGTCAAAATTTGCCAAAAAAAAAACAAAACAAAAAACCCTAGCTTAACATGGGTGCTGTGTCACATCTAGAAATATCCATAATTTTGTGATATTTGTAGCTCTAGTACAAAAGTTATATTTTTGATATATGCATTTACTGAAATCAAAAACAAATAATTCTTTACATTAGTGACTTTTGTTGCTGAATTTCATTGCTAAATCTTCAATTGAAAGTTGGTATGTCGTACACTTCAAGACCAAGCAAGCCTAATTAAGTTCATCTGTCAGTCAGTTTCTTTTATTGGTTTTAATATTATTAAACGCTGGAAATAAGGTCTCACGAAGTATGTAGGGGGAAAAACTGTGAGTAAAGCCTTCACTGATGTGCACAAGTCTTGAGTCCTCTAGCTGCCAGGAGCCCAGACGCACTGTGCGTGAGCCAGCGGCGTGATGACATGACTCCATTGTGCCTCCTATACCAAGCCCAGCAATGCCTCTGTACTCCCGGTATCTTGTAGGTTGCAAGCCAGAAGCAGCCTGTGGCCTACAAGATACCAAACGGCAACAACATGCCCAGGAGCCAGGGTGACCATGTGTGTCACCCAAAAGGGCTTGGCGTGTCACTTGTGATACGTGTGTCATAGGTTCGCCATCAGTGTCTTAGAATGTTCTGTATAAATAGAATGGACTGTGCATGTGTCGCTCTGGGGAGTAGACATGTCCAAAAAATTCCCCAATGAAATGTAAAGGAAAAAAGAGAAAAAGATAGTATATTTCCCCCTGTGGACTATCAAACTGGCAGCTTTGGAAGGAAGAGATAACGTGGAGCAGAAAGAACAGATCAAATTACTTCTACGATTGCTGGAAACTCAGATAAGCAACTATAAAGTTTCGAGGGAAAGCGAAATACAGAAAGCTTACTGACAGAATTGCATTCAACACATCAATCAATTCAGGATCAAAAAGATATTATTTTACATTAGGAGCTCTTAGGTCCGAACCCTTCATTTTTAGTAGCTTCGGTTGTTATTTCTATACAAAGTGAAGCTAAACAGAGCAAATAGTGGCCAGGAGAAAAGATGAGTGGCCAGTTTTGGTATAATGAATGCTTGTAAGAGAAGGAAGCAAATAAATACTGTATTTCCATAGAGTGAAATTCCTTTTTAAAAAAATCCTGCACCCTATTTTTTCCTCAATATTTTTGCTAAGTCAGTGGATAAGTGTGTTTTATATGGTGGGAAATATAGTGGAAGTATAATTTGTCAGTAAGTCCAGTTTTCAATGTTAAGATGGAACAGGAGCTTGATGATACAACTTGTTTTATATATTTTTATTTAAGAATTCCCTTCCCTAAGATGTCCCAAGATGGGCTACAACATTAAAACAACAACAACAACATAAAATACTCTTAAAACATCTGTAAAATATAACCCTCCTGTAAAATAGAACACCCAGAGGAAGCTAAACATCAAATGCCTGGGTGAAGAAGTTTATTTAAACCAGGCAATGAAAACCATATAATGTATGTGCTTAGAGTTGGAGGTAGATACTCCTAGCTGTCACTGCCACATGGGTCTCAAGTGACAGCAACAAATCCAGAAGCACTCCAAAATCATATCCTTTTCAGGGCAACACAACCTCATTTAGAATCAGGTTCAGAACATCATGGACTCAGGAACCAATAACATATAGTATTTCTGTCTTGTCTGGATTCAGTCTCAATTTATTAGTCCACATTCAGCCCACCATTGCAATCAAACACGAACTGCATCCCCTGGCTCAGAAAGAATGGAGAGATAATAGTTGTGTGTCATCTTGCTCCAAAACTGCTGATGACCTCTCCCAGCAGCTTCAAATAGATGTTAAAGATCACAGGAGTCAAGACCAACCCTTGGGGAACTCCACTAGAGAGTTCCCAGGGCATCGAACAAAGCCACCAATTGCTGCTTTCTGGAGCCTACTAAAGAGATAGGAATAGAACCACTGTAAAACAGCACCTCAAAGCCATGAGGCTATTCCAGCACAATATCAGGGTCAGTGGTACCAAAAGCTGCTGAGAGACAAAAGGGAGCCAACAAGGTCTCATTGCCCCTGTCCCTCTCCTGATAAAGGCCATCAGGGTGACCAAGTCAGGTTCATATGACCTCCATGAGTTTCACATAAGAACAATAATCCAAACATTAATTTGCAAATATTTCATGGTCTGCAGTCTACATCACGTTGAATATTACATGATATGAATCAGGAATACATACATGACTTTGCACACTTTAAAGCTCTATACCCTAAGTGACTCCTAGTTCACCTACAGGTTAGGCCAGCAATGCCAGTTTTTCAGGAATATGACATTTTGCCTTCTACAAACCTTGGAAGTGATCCTATATAACAGTGTACAACTTTTTTTTTCATTTCAAGTTGAAAAACAGAAATGCAAAATACAATGAATAAACCACACTGGGGAGCTTTGATAAACAAACAGTGTATCTTACGGATGTTAACGTACAGTATTAAAGATCTAAGCAATTTTTTAAATTAAAAAAAAAGACTGAGAATATGGAATGTCATTTTCAGAGTCCTGGAGCAATTCTGCACTGGCCAGTATACTGGACCAAGTGTACTAGGAATCTCCCTTCTACATGATGGTGTGGTCTAAAGGAGTCCTCGGGTGGGCAATTTGGAAACCTGTTTTAGATATAGCTTCTTTGATTAATCACTGCAGTCTTTTGCCACTTGGTCCTTATACAGAGTTCATAAGGTACAAGATTCCATTATGCATGCTTTAAAATCAGCTTTCATTATAATTGTAAAAATTCCAATTATGTAGTGTATTGACTGGCAAATAGTAAGTAAAAAAAATTATGCACATAATTTTGGACAAAGGATCTTTGCACTGATGTGTTGCATAATGATCCATTGGTACACCAGCATTATACATGAACACTATAATGACTGGATGATTCCTCCCTATTCCTGAAACTGCTGCCCTGCACGGCAATTTGGCAGTGTTACAGGGTTCCTATAATATTTCTGCAATGTAACAGCCACCCACGAAAGCATATCAGGACATGTGTTTATAGGAGGTTGATGTGATAGTATGGCACCAGCGTCGCAGCACTACAGTGGTTCTTTCTTTCTTTCTTTCTTTCTTTCTTTCTTTCTTTCTTTCTTTTACATTGTAGCTTCCCTTTTAACCAGCTATAGACTTATTCTGGACCTGCTTCCTGAACAGAATATATATAGCCTTTATCCATATGTTGTACCCTAAATACTTAAATATGATCATAATATTATATAATACAGGAATAGAATTTATTATAAAAAGGTTAACAGTGTCTCAAAGGAATAATCAATATGCATCTCACCAAAGGCTTCAAGTAAACACACACATACACACACACACAAAATCATTAGAAGAAATCCTTAAAAATAAATAGCAATAAGTTAATTGCATTACATTAAGACTTTTTTTGTAAAGACTTCAGTCTTATCTGCAGAGTACAGCACAGTTTTCCCTGAGAAAAGAAGGGAAAACTCAACATAGTCCTTATGACTATAAATTTACAGTTGAAAAAAAAATTAAAAATGAATATTCTGTTACAGTTAGAATCATAGAGCCAATACCAGGTCTTTGAAGAATACAAATTGTCCGGCCCACTAGAACAAGGAAGATAAAACAGAGGCTTCAAATGCTTTAATAATTTTAATTATCATAATCAAGGCGCTTGAAAAAAATGAAAGAGATAATTTCCTAATTACTGCCACAACAGATTTATGGAAGCATCCTTGCATTAGTATTCTACTAATGCTGTGTTCAGACAAAATAAAAGGACAGCTCAGAGACACCTCAGGGACAGCGGTGGGTGGCCCTCATGCTCCTGACTCTTCTCTAAACTGTCTTTTCTAGCACAGAATGTTTATGAGCAGTGGAGTTACCGGTTCAAAGCACATCCAGAACTATCACACGTTAGTTCAGTACACCAAGTTTTAGCATTTCAACAGCAGCAGAGTGATGTGACCTAACTCTCCCAATAGTATCACGTTAAGTATTTCCAGATAGCAAAACCTCACAACAAACTCTCACTGCACTTCTCATGACAGAGCTGCAATTACAGAATATTGTGCTATGATGATCAATTTTAGCAGAATAATGATAATCCGGAAAGTTGGGTCAATATTTTGGGACTGTATCAGGAGTACCATGATCATATTTGGCAAATCAGGCTCAATTACAGAATAATTACAGGGTTTTGATCCTGCCTGGATGCAGCCTAAGCTCAGAAATTAAAACAGCTTCATATGAATGGCACTAGTTGATAGTTTTAAAAGTATCCCAATTTCACCACTAAAATATTTTTATATACTTACAATCTGGAGGCATCTTTTCTGTGAATAATTTGTAATACTCTTTTAGTAGTTCCAAATTCTCCTGGTTGACACTTTCTTGCAAAGAGGTATCTCCAAATCTAAATAATCACAGAAGAAGATCCAATGACATGGAACAACATCTGTAAAAGTGTTCCTGCCCCTCTCAAACAAAAAGAACAAAAAGGACTGTCCCAGCTTGTATCCTCACTGATTATTTTGCTTTAATTCCCCAAATGGCACACAATTCAGGCTGTGATTCATAATTCATAGAATCAGGGAGCTAAAAGTACCTTTTAAGGCCTTGTTACTTGTACTTCAAAATGCAATCTGCTGTAATGGCAGCTGAATTCTAGTGTGTTTCTTCTCCCCATGTACATAAAAGCAACTGTGAGCCAAATGCAGATTTACTGTTCTGCAGTAAACCCCTCCCTGACACAGGTCTGCACAACCTGTCAATAACATTGCTCTGGTACAGAAAAAACATCATCCCTAAAAGTGGATATTAAAATAGTAGCAGCTGATCACACCTGCCCCATCTAAATGTGATGCTAAATTTAAATATTGGTTTATCATAAATCTTTATTAAATAAGAAGATAAAACTTCAGTCCTAAACATGCTATTATAATTTTTTTACAAAAACCTGTTAAGATTAGTTGAACTTTAATGAAAAAAAATAAGCCAGTTACTTTTTATCACACACTCTTCTTTTTTCAGTAAAATGCCTGGTCCTTTCCCTAAGGAAAGGACCCCACTGGCCCTGTACCCCACTGGCCTGTACTATTTCACCTTGGCCCACCAAGGTAGCTCTCTTCAACGGCTGTCCAAGTTTTGAAATACCTGGCTGGGACTTCAAAGTTCCTGACTGGAACCTTTCTAGTAAAGCTCACAGGAGCAGCATATTTCTGGCAGTCCACCACCCGGCCAAAAAGTAGCTGGGCTTGGTATAACAGCTGTCTACATTCCTTTCATGGACTGGTATACCATCAATAGTCTACTGGTGGATTACTTTTAATAGGTCCACAATGGAGCAGAACATGGCACATTTTTGACATTATATCCTGCACCTGCTCTAAAGGTGGCATGAACTCTACTATTCCCATCCGTGTGTGTAAGCTTGGCATGCTTTGTGGGCCAGTATACATGCTTTGTGGGCCAATATGTAGAAAAGGCTTATCTGTGATATTCTGGCAAGATAGGCAAGTATCTGGCACTTTTGGAACTTTGAAATGAAATATCAAATAGTCAGCCGGGTGATTGCTGTTGAAAGCAGAGTTTCCTGAAATAGTAATGATGTTGTCTATGTGCAAGATATTTACATGGCAAAATAATAATAATTTACCTTTCTGCAAGTGTTTGCTGTTCATTGATTCCAACATTAAAAAGGACAGGATATACACGGAGCAATTTCCCCTCTTTAATTTCTTGTGGCAGCATCTCAAACATCTTTCCTGGAAGCTTAATTTCTGTTACATAATGCCCCCTAGAAAAGCAAAATGATGAATTTGGTTTAAAACTGGAATTCAGCTTGTTTTTTAAAGATACTTCTCTTTTGTTTATAACATCCTTAAAAGAAAATAAGTAAAGCAATATACTGTAGTTTTCTTGGTGCACAATTTATGCCAGAGTCTGGAACTTTTCACACTTACCATCTGGAATGCTCTACACATAAAACCCCCAGACTGATCAACCTGTGAACAACTAAAAACAGCTACAGGGTGACCAGAAGAATCTGGAATGCCCCTGGAAAGGTGGATCTGCAACACTTTTGATGCTAGGTGGCTAGGGGTCATCAGCTGCATAATTGTGGCTCTAAAGTCATTTGCGGCACCAGATGCCAGTTCAGATGCTACCATGGTCATTCATACTGTGAGTACTGCTGGCCAGGTACAGGACTATTCCAGTGCTTCTAGTGCAAATGGCTTCCCATCAAACTTCAACCTGATCACCCTGGTATGAAAATTGTCCAAATGTGACTCAAACAGGATACAGCTATTTCATTATGCCACACTGACTGTAAATGGGTAGAAGACGGTCTGACACTCTTTTCATGGAACAAGCAAGATAGCTCCCAAAAAAGCTTGTTCCTAACAGAGTAGGGCTGCACCTAGATGTTAGTTTCTTGTTCCACTATCTTTGGATATTCTAGAATAAAGCATGGATATTCTTGATATTCTGGAATATCCATGCTTTATTTCAGAATATCCAAATATAGCGGAATAAGTACTGACATCTGGTTGCAGACTCTGTCTGCACTAGCATGCAGACACCAGGCTCTTATTATGAGGTGTATTATGGAATAAGGCCCAGTGCAGAAAGGGCTTGATAGTTTTAAGACACAAACATCAATCATATCTCTTCTCACAAAGGCTATCTTTGTACTATTCATATTTTAATATCTGTGGATTTAAAACACCAACCTCCCAGGTCTGAATGTAAAATGCTAAATCTTGAAACATTTCCTTTCCATTGTGCCCAAACTCCTGAAATCTTATTTGCTTTGTTTCAGAGCATGCAGCTATATATAAGTAGATCAGCAATTTAATTACAATCTGTTTATTTTCATTACATTTTCACTGATGTGGGAAAAGGGATTATATAATAAAAGAAAAGTTATAAAGAGTTTTGGGTCTTTTTTCTGACTCTACTATACTAAAAAGGTTATATGGATTGTTTAAATTCTATCTAAAAATCCTAGAGCTGCATTCACTCATGGCACAAAGCAAAATTACAAGACCAGATACAAATAATGGACTCAGCATTTGTTCCCTCATTAGTTTTGAGCAAAATATCTTTTCATTACATTCACTCTGCCTAACTGAGAACAGCTACCTCTGATTATTCATGATTTTATCATCTGTAAGTTGTGTGCTTCTGTGTAGCTACAGCATTCATAATTCACAAGCTAGCATCAAACAGTGGTACCTTCAGGTGTGTGTGGGTTGAATACTTTTGTCGGTTCAGAATGCTGAGACCCTTTAAAGTTCTGCTTGCAGGCATTTCTAAGTTGCAGCACTGCTGACTTTGGCCAGTTGTGAGTTATGGCACTGCTGATTTTTGGTATTTCAGAGAGAATCTGATGCATCTATTTGGAAATAGCTTCTGTGGCCTTGGGAAGTATTAGGAGCAAAATGTATTTTCTCCTCATTTTTTTCCCTATGGATTTTTCAGACTCTCTATAAACTGCATCTCCCCACAGGCACAATGATTTAATATTTGTGGATTTTAAATCCATAAGGTTTTCTAGAACTGAGTGCTAAGGAATAACGTGGGACTACCATATCCCAAACTATGATTTGCCTAGAAACTAAAACTTAATCAAGGCATTGGTGTTAGGAACGTGAACTCAGAATACAATCCAAATACACTGAAAAGGGAGGGGAAAAACTCAGTTTAACCGTCTTTTGGGAAGCAGTTTCCACCTGCTGTAAGAAAGGAAAGGAGGCGTTCCCTCTCTGGGTAAGGGGCCACTAGGGCTTTGGCATGATTTAACTACTGCTGAAAGGGGAGAAACTACTCTCAGCAATCATTTAGTGGGCCTTTTCATTTCCTACTCAGTAGTGATTTAATTGCTTCAGAAAAGAACGAAAATGCTTGCAAATCAGCTATTTGATGGATGAAGAGTGGAGAAGGGTCTGAAAAGGGCAAATTTTCACAATGGTGGGCTCAGTAAGCACTACAACTATTTCTCTGGTTGGGCACATCCATCTCAGCTGGCATGCTTATTTAACACATTGGGTATACTTTTTTTGATCTCACTCTGCACTGTGTGATGGGGGCATCTGGCTTTCTTTGCTAGGGTCAAATAAAATACTAATCCTATGATCCTGAAGCCACAGAACCTCAGCCTCACTCCTAAACTCTGCTAAACCGCTCTTTAGTCCTTTATGCTTGGTTACTGTGGAGTATGGCCTGTCTACACCAGACTAAGACATGTACAGTACTGGGATAGGGCATCAAAATGGTACTCCATCCCAGCCAAGCATATATCCCTTTAAAGAAGTCCTCAATCATATGAATGTTTGTATTTTAAACCACAAAGGGTGTGTGAAAGTCATACATCATAGTCTAGACTACTGTATGTTGAGGTCTGGGCTTCAGCAGGCACAAGGAAGTGTTGCTAGAAGTGGTGGCGAACTGCACCAAAACAGTCCTGGCTGGAAATTACTTGTTCCCTGCTTTCAAAGGCTGAGTGCTGGCTTCAAGAGCTAAGTGAGGCCTTTGAAGCTGATGGTTGGGCCTAGGACAAGACAGGCTGTCCAGAATTCAGACAGTTTATCCAGCCCCAAGGTAGAATGGGCTCTCCATCCTAGAACAGGGTATTTTTCTTCTTATAACCTGGTCTGGGAACTTTTGGTGAAGGGTGGAGTATAAATTCTTAAATAAATAAATAACCCTATACTGGTATGGGATACCTAACTTTTTGGGGGGATTTATAAACCAAAATTACCTTTGTCTTACAGGTTCTAAACTTTTGACAAAGACTGAAAGAACTAATGTGAGAAAATTACTTAGATTAAGACCAATGAAACATCTTTATGTTCACTCAAAGAAAGCATAAGGAAATCCTTTGGTGAGTCTAAAGAAACCCCCTAAACAATTTCTATCAATTTGATTTGATAGTAATTTATCCTTAAACTATCAGAAGCATTTTTTTCTATTATGGAAACTCTTCTAAAACATTATTTTTAGGAACAACATTCTGTGTAAAGATTTTTTTTAAAAAAAGACATGCAAAAAAAGGTAGCAGAAAAATACCATTATTCAGTAAGTATGAAATTTCAGTGTCAAAAGAGAACAGTAGGGCTTTAAAATAATATATTTATCTCAAAAATAGTGGTGTATTGAATATCCAAAACTCTATTAACTTTACAAGCTTCTCCAGGGCATTTATTCTCCCTTTTGTCTATTTGCTGCAAATCACAGTAATATAAACATGTTATCACAGCAGCCAGAAAAGCATTAGATGAGCTTCTATTTGACACTTTTGGCAAAATGTAACATTTTATTCTTGTTTCAGGAACAGATAATACTTACCTCCTTCCAGTTATAACAGGCAAGATGTCATCTGATTTGGCTTCAGTTATTTTAAACATGACTTTTTGTAAATCTGATATTCCCACAGCCATGTCTTCTAGCATTCCTACTTCTTCACCTAGAGTGGAAGAAAATTAAATTACTCATATGAGAGGAGAGTAAAATCTGAGGTACTACAATTTTTTAAAAAAATGACAGTAAGAAAACAAAGAATTCCCATGCATTCATGACAGTGTCTTATGTTCACATTTATCACCTACGTCCATCATTCCACTTGTAGACTTTGGATACACTTACCCATTAAGTTCTTAGGGCATTCCTGTATTCCTACTACCATTCTTATCATATCCATGAAAAATGTATTTACAAAAGGAATTAGTCTTTGCAGTGCATGCCTGAGTTGCTAACAGATTCTATACAGGTGAGTCCAGACTTGTTAATGCTGCACAGCGGAATGCCCAGCCATGTTGAGGGTGTCACACACGACTGCTGAATTGTAGTGGTGACACATTATAGCAATGCTACTGCGAATTTACTTAATGCTGATATATCAGCACTCCCTGTGCAATATTAAGAACGTTTGAATCTTCCTGCCATTCCAGAAAGGACAGTGAAAACAGCCACTGAGAGCTGGGAGGGCAGCTCAACTCCCATTGGTTGCCTCATCCCACATGATGCGTGTGGCAATTAAATTCTTACAGCTTCTGATGAGGAAATGATGGGAGTCTGCTCTAGTCTGGATAGTGAGACGTCATTTCGCAGCAGGTAAGCTGCGAATTTTCCTGCTACTGTGGATTTTATTCTGCTAGTCTGGAGGGGCCCTATATGCAGCAAAATATGGATTATTGTGAGCATCACTGCATTGCACTATTCAATGACAATATTTGATGGTGTCACATGTTTGGGGGCTTGCACAATAGTCTAATTGTGAGTTGTGAAATCATGATGCTTTGTCCTGTCCCCAGGGCTCCAAGAAGGACTGGAGGCACAAAGGAAAGAACAGATGAGTTTAGATGAGATCCTTAACTGCCTTCTACTAGAACTTGCTAAGCATTGCATCTAGCTCATGTGCATGCATACACATGGGGTGTTTTCCCACTGTCACTAAAAGTACCCATTAAGTACCCACTAATGGGTACGAAATGGCATTTTTGTACCCATTAATGGGTACTTAATGGGTACTTCTAGTGACAGTGGAAAAACACCCATGTACACAAACACAGAGAGAAAAGAAATGCAGCTTTGAATGTTTTAAGGATATCTCTGTTCCCTGTAGTGGGTTATGATAATCAGTTGTTGGGACTGAACATCATCAAGGTTTTCCCCCCCTTCCATTTCAGCAGGAATTATTGCTGGGAAAGAAGAATTGGATTCTTCTCTGAGCCTGGAAGTCTAAACATTTTAAATGATCTAAATGTTTTGAACTTGGAACAAACCTGTTTATGAAGGAGTAATTTGTTTCAAATTCTGAACCCAGAAAAAATGCTATTTTAAGTACAAAACATTATGACACAGCAGGAAAGCATACTCTCATTTAATATGACATCTGGATTCCATCCATGGAAGAAAGAAAAGGTGGGCAGAGCTGTGGGCAGAAAGGTACCTACATTCATTTATGGTGGGAGTGTGCAAGGGTACAAATATTTTGGAAACAAGTAGAACAAGGTATGAATAAATGATTAAAAAGAAAAATTAACTGGACAAAAACAATGCATATACTGTAATAGAAAAGGGGACACATGTATGATAGAACAGATGGTAAGACCTGCACAAGTGTTAACGGCAAAGGATGGAAAAACAAGGCTAAATGGAACATTGAGAATTGTATATAAATGAATTTTATACCTTTTGATTTTCTGAGGAGGAGGAGAATGATTTATATGAGACATAATATAGAAATTTGGGAATGAAAAAGGGAGAAAAATGGTAGAATTTGATTCATCAAGACATTGAAAGAAATGCTATAAATGGTCTTCTGAATAAAAACTAATGGATGATAATCACATGCTAATCCTGTACTTGGAAGGGGAAATGATTTGTTGTGTATATTTTGAATTGTCCTTGTCTTTGTTATATATAATTGGTTAATAAAACTTATTAAAACCTATTTTTAAATAAAGGAGGAAAAAAGGCATGCTGAAGCCCTGCACACTTTGGACAGGGTCTGAAACTGAATTTTATGCTGCTTTTGTGCCCCATTTTATTATTACCCTCTGCTTTGAGACTACCTGCATAACCTCCTTCTTTATACAATGTATACTCTCCATGGATCAGCTGTTTTGAATCAACTATAAAAATAGTTAAATAAACAACAAACTATTTGACACTCCCCAAAGCCTTTTGAAATAAATTAAACAATATTAAACTAGCTTACCTGGCAATATGCTGTTGAGGATTCATAGATTTTACAGTTTCAAATAAACAGATTTGAGAATACAGCACAAGAACATCACGTAAATTGTTTAAGAATAGAATTTATACATAGCTTCAGGTTAAGATACTGCATAATAATGTATATGTAAAGATAAATCCCAGCAGTAGAAATTATTTTAGTGAGGTTCAAAAACTGCTGAGATTGGAATAAATATTAGGTACTGAATATACAAAATAACCATTTGAAAGCAACACTTACTATATGTACTGAGAAGTCCTTCGTACTGAACAATTAATCCCACCGTATGAAGCTGTTGTAGGAAGCCTTGATCACGTAAACTAGAGTGTAATTTTATTATAAAGCCACAGACCAATCCAGCAAGCTGAAGCAAAGCAACAAATTTTCTTTAAAAATTCAGTTACATGTTCATAATAATGCAAATTATTTTTTGCACATTAGCAAAAAGAAAAAAGAAAAAAGAGTTATACCTAAGATTCAAATATCCTCATTATAGATAAGCATTTTGAAGTATAATAAAGCAGGAAAACAGATCAAAGCCATTTCTTACATCTGAAAGCTTTAGATCTGAAAAACTAATCATATGAATTTGGCCATCAAAAAAGAAAAAAAAAACAGCAAGAAGGAAGGTGAATATTTAGATAATTAAAACCTTCATATTGTGTAACTGACCCTTATTCTAAAAACAAATATTAGTTTTTAAAATCATTAGATATTACCACACATGATAAAGGCACATATAGATGTCAAAGTGTATGGGAATAGGTTTAGTTCCTTCCAGGTAACCTCTCCTTTAACTGTACTTTACTGTATTCTGTCCTTGACACCAAAGCAGACCCAACAGATAAACTCCCCTTCCTGGTAAAGCTAATGAGTCATGGTGACCAAGGCAATATCAGGGCTACAGCTAGGCCTAAATTCAAACTGATATGGATTTAGATAATCCTTTTCCTTCCACTATCTTTGTCATGATTGTTTCAAGCACCTTCCCCAGAAAGAAGATACAGAAAACTGTGTAACAAAAGATGTTCTCTTGAAAAGCTGCTTTACCGCAGCCTCCTTAAGGACTGCTAGCACCACGTCAAAGACTCAAATCCCTCTTTGTGTGAATAAAAAACACATTTCTATTTATGGGATGTGATATTTCTTTCTTGCTGGAGTGCTTCAGGGCTCATGGGATGTCACTCCAAATAATCAAAATGCTACTAGAAGTGGAAGCCGTAAAGATCCACTTGTGAGCAGATTATCATGCATGGCACAAAACACGGCACTGATTTGTTCGCTGCAGAAGAACATAATTTTTGTTTAATATGCCTGTATTAACTTACGTAAAATATCTTACACTAATTATTAATAAGGGTAATTGGATTTTGCATTATTGACCAAATTATTTGCTAGCATTTGCATTTGATTAATTTAGGAGCAAAATTTATATTACAAAATATATGTAATATCAGTGAATGCTTCTTAATATTTTGATTTGCAATGCAGTTTCCAATGGCTCGATGCTTTTACTGAAAGTATTACCATTATAACAATGACAACAAGGTTGGCTGTCTTCTAGCTAAGTCTTACACAGTTTACAAGTCATGGATAGAGGCACCATCAAGTATCCAAAAGCATTACATGGTGGGTTGTGGCAACCAAACAAACTATAGTTTTCTTTGAAGGGAGCTGGAATATCTGTAAGCCTGCAATAAATTCACAAGAAAGCACCAGTTTTGCAAGCACTGTTCATAAATAGTAAAGTCATAAATGGGAGGCCAGGAACCTATTGTTTGTTGACTAATATCGAACAGACTACTGATCTGCTTAGGTCAGTGATGGCCAACCTATGACACGTGTGTCACAAGTGACACACCAAGCCCTTTTGGGTGACACACATGGTCACCCTGGCACCTGGGTGTGTAGTGCTTGCTTTTTCTTGAAGTGTACGAAATAGCAACTTTCAATTGAAGATTTAGCAAATGTAAAGGATTATTTGTTTTTGCTTTTAATAAAATACATATATCAAAAATATAACTTTTTTACTAGAGCTACAAATATCGCAAAATTATGGATATTTCTACATGTGACACAGCACCCGAGTTAAGCTAGGTTTTCTTGCGAATTTTGACACACTGAGCTCAAAAGGTTCGCCATCACTGGCTTAGGTAATAGGAATAATTTTGTTCTTTATTACCTGAAACAGTTTGTGAAAATCCTATGGAAATTTTAGGTTTACCCTAACTGCATATTTTATTATTTATTAATTATTTGTATTTCTATCCCACCCTATACCTGAAGGTCTCAGGGAGGGTAACAACATTTAAAATTAATATGATACCATATGTATTTGCACAAGCTGCTGCTGGAGAATTATGGACAATGTCTGCAATTTACACAATCTGAATACAAACAGGTCAGTATCCTAGGAGAGGCAGAATTCCATTCACCCATATAGTTACATATAGTCTTGTTGGGGAAGGAGGAGGGAAGAAAGGATTAAGTCAACTGTTCTGTTAGAAAAAGAAAAGGAAAACGTAAGTATGAAATGGAAGAAGCACCTACTGCTTGACTGAAGACAGTATCTCTCCTTAGGGTAAGCATTAAACATTGTGGCAAACTACATGCAAGTTCCTGGAGCAGAACAAAAGACATTGATTGCTTTGCCCTGGTTACCACCTCTCCAATACAGTCCTTTAGTGTAACAGTGAGAGGATAAAGCTGTTCATACCAGTTACCTGAAACAAACAAACAAACAAACAAATATGTATCATTAATTGTGTTTAAGTTCACAAACTTTTCTCAGAACTGAGATGAATTAGAAAATCTTGAAGTGTGCATCAAAAGTGTGCATGAATGCAATTTTGGGGATTCGATTAGATTCAAATCAAATATCTGAAAATTAAATTTGAGTCGAATCTTTAAAATTCGACTTTAACCAAATTTGATTTGAATTAAGCAAATTCGAATCCATTCTCTCAAATTTTTTATTTGAATTTGCACTAACGAATGTTGACAACATTCGTATGTGCCCATATGCATCGTTACACATCCCATATGCATACGTAGATGACCATATGCCTCCTGTAGTTATCCTGAATGCAACACATTTTTGGCTCCTAAGGATCCATACAAATGAGTACGTATGCATACGGGATGTGTAACGATGTTCTTGTATATCTGCATTCTCCTAATAGGCTCACGTTCACAAAAATGTTTGATATAGCTGTTTTTATGTTTTCAACCTAGCTTAGCTGACCCAATTAATCAGTTTACATGGCTACAGCAGCCTGAAAGGAATTGGATGGCAGAAGAGCAAAATAAACAAAATGTCCCTTGGCTGAAACATTATGAAACTGTGCTAATGCTATGGAAATGATACTTAATTATTTTTTAAGTTCAGCAGTCACATGTAGGCATCTCTCTATATATATTTATATATTTCGAAAATATGTTTGCTGGCTAAATGTTTACAGACACAAGAAGGAACTGTGTGCTTATGGTCTGGCATAAACAGTTGACTGAACCAGCAAAAGAAAAACTCCCAACAAATTTTCATTAAACATTGTTTCTTTAAAAATATATATTAAGATATATGTTATATAACTACTTTACCATAGGGAACTATAACACGTATAATGCCAATGGCAAAAAAGACAAGGCAATTCTATCCAGTTCCTATCTACTCATATTATCTGTAAGCATTTCAGCCACTGCATGCAAAAGGTAAAAAGAAGAGAAGAAAGAATCATGGAGGCCAGCACAGTATCTTTCTATTTTGCTGTCTAATTTTAATATTTAAATTCTCAGGTCTCTTCTGCACTGGCCTTATTCCAAATTATATCTTGGAATAGAGGCCTGCCATCTGCATGCTGGTGCAGACTATGGCAGGCCCTATCTAGGCCCTCCTTTAGTATGTACTAGCATTCATATGGCAGGCTCCCTATTCTAGGATAAAATCCAGACTAAAAGCCAGTGTAGAAAGGGCCCCAGAGGGTGGTTAGAATACTGCATTCTAATTGTGCATTAAACTTTTGCTTCAAAACTACCCTTTAGTGGAAAAACTGCTTTAAATAACAAGGCCTTTAGTACTATGTGAGGGTAAAATAAAAGGAGCTTTCATAAATATCAAAAATAGCAGTGTAAGCTACTGCCACATTCAATGAGTGTTTCAAATGAAGGAATCACAAAGTCCTTTCTTTTTGCTTGTGCAAGTGCTGTCATCGCTTACTGCATCAGCTGTCCACACAGCAATATGACATGGTATTCACTTATGTGAGCTCTTACAGGCCAAGGTTGCTTATGTGGCTGGTCCAAGACATAATGGCTTCACCGTCACTGGCCTCAGTAATGTCACCACATTGCCAAATCTGGTTGGCATACATACCTCTGTGACATCTCGTTCATCTAAGCCATTAACCCAAAGCACTTTGGTAGCAGTAATTAAAAAGAGGGAAATGACATCAAAGCAGTTGAAGCTGAGAGAACAGTGCTGAGAAAAAGAAGTATTCTCACAATTGGGCAGCTGTGGCTGGAAAATAATTAAGCTCTCAAATGCACGCTTTTTCCTTCTAAACAAAGAAAAATGGAGATGCATCGAGGCACAGAAGGGTGAGGGACTGATTCAGAGTGCCCAAGCATTTCTCTTGTGCCCTCTCCCTCATGGTCCAGTTCAGTCAGTTGTGTCAGAGCAAAGAGGCATGAAACAAAATAAGGAGACACTGCCACACAGAGAGATAAGTGTTGCTCTGCACCCCTGCCTTCTCACGCATTGTTCTCCCACCCCCTACTCACTCACAAGTTCTTGCCAATAAAGGTTGCTTTGTGCCCTGGCACCATCCTGTGCTCCTCCGTTTACAAGGCCTCAGTGAAATGGGTCAGAGAATCTGGTGGAGTTTGGCTCGCCTTTGAGCTGAACTAACAATATAAGGCTAGGTTTGGCTCATGGGCAAGCCTGGTCACCCTCCCCCGTTCATTGTGAAGCAGCTTATATGAACAGAGTTCAGCATATATCTAAGTTCAGTGACATGGACAGCTTAGACATCTTTAGGACCTGGAAAAATTCAAGGGATGATTAGGTACCACATTCACTACTACTATTACTAGGTGATAAGTACAACTAACCTGAATGGCTTTTGGGTAAGGCAGAACAAGAAAAAAGACACAACCACATTGAGTCTTCTTGATAATTCAGGAATCCATAAAGTCCCTAGAGTACAGGAGTAATTTGCTACTGATTACTTTTGGAATATATCTTTCATTTCCTTGTTCCACCTATCACACATAATTTCCCCTGGTGGTCTCCCATCCAAGCGCTAAGAGCTACCTAAATGCTTAAGCATAGCAACACAAAAACCACAGATTAGCAAGCTCAGAGATCATAATCCCTAGCTATGTATCCAAAGCCATGAAAACCCCCCACAATTCCATGTGAAAATCTCAACAATGTAAATGTGAAGGTTAGAGCTATTTCAGTCAAAACATTGCTCGGAAAAATACAAGCTCAGTAAAACAAACAAACAAACAAACAAACAAACAAACAAACAAACAAACAAACCCCCTGGGCACTGCATCATAAGTTTTGGGATAACTGATGTAAACTACAATTACATTTGTGGAATCCAGTTTAGCTGCACAATTTGGTTTTAAAAGACTACTGCAAAATTAGCTACATTTGTACGCAAAAGAAACCTTGTGTGGGTATGACCACATTTTTGAGAGTTAAAGGTGGAGTAAAGGAACGCAAAAATGAAAAACATCTGAACAGACAAATAAAAACAAGAACTTGGATTATGAAAAGACGTTTGTTTTCTAATACAATCCCATTATGCCAATTAAGCAAGGATAAACCTTGGTACATAAAAATATTAAACGTCAAATCTTTAACAAAAAAGGCATTAGAAACATTCAGAATTCAATAGGAAGAAATATAGACAATATTTTTTTTAACAACACATAGATTATACTGTGCTCTCCAGCAATCTTCTGTCTTAAAAATGAATGCCATCTACCTGCTTTATCCTGCACTGAAATCATAACGCTGTGCTGATGATACTATAGATGGTTACCGTGGAAACTGGTATCTCACATTCAGCCTTAAGAAAGTACTCAAACATCAAGAAAGATAACAGAGGGCATATTTCTAATTTAAAGTCAGCAATCTGGGATCCAAACCAAGACTCCACAGATTTTTATGTACATGTAAAAAGCAGCAAGGCACAACACTGTTAAATGCTTAAGCACCAAAGCACATGACAAGCATGCATTAAAGAAACAACACATTGTTTTGCAGTCTTTCCTATCTGGTATCATATGGAGTTACCATTCCAAAAAAGAAGACAGAGGTCCTGTCCTGGAATGTAAGGAAAATGTACTTAAAGTTCATCATCATCATCATCATCATCATCAGATGATGATGATGATGATGATGATGATGGAGGAGGAAGGGGAGGAAGAAGAAGAAGAAGAAGACTTGGCTTTTATACCCCACTTCTCTCATCTATTAAAGGGACTCAAAGAGCTCAGAAGGAGAGCTATGACTAGCCCAAGGTCACCCAGCTGGCTTCATGGAGGAGTGAGGAATCAAACCTAGTGACTACGAGATATGAGCCCGGCACTCTAACCAGAAGACCAAACTGGCTCTCTACAGCTTTTACATTTACAGACTCCTGTCCTCTGTCCTATAATACATATGACCTTGGAGAAAATCATAGTTTCATTCAACTTGCACATAATATTGAGAACTAATTTTCCATTAAACATCTCAACTTACTGCTGATCTAAAATTATAAGCATACTGCTATGCAAAGTGTCAGATGAAACAAGGGCTGGGAGAACCTGAAACCAAGACCAGATTCATATAAATAAAACATTCAAGTTAATTGAAAAAGGGAATGCACAGTGAACTATACAGATGCCAGTTCTACTTTTCATGCTTCACCATTTTTGTCTTTCATTTCTTTGCAGAAACAAAGAGTTTTGAGTTTTCAGAAACTATAAGAAATCAGATAACATTAAAGCCACAAATGCAATTCATAATATCATTTGCTATCTATTATCTGATGCCTCCATTGTTTGACATTCAGTACCTGCATTTCCAGAAATGTTGCAATATGACAGCACCGTAAGTTTTTCTATGAGTTGCAGTCCTGTTTATTTACATCAGAAAGGCTTATGGAACTGGAAAAAACTTGAAGGGTCATCCGCTCTAACTAAACTGCCCTGATGATTTCTACTTTAAACATTTCTGACATATTATTTACCTAGCTCTTTCATCCAGACTTACTGACATCCATTTACAATGGATTTTTTTTTTGGGGGGTAGATCTTTTATCATACTATTTGAACCTTATTAAAGCACTTCAACCTAAGGAAAGCTCTCTTTGGCTTAATTTGCAATTAAGTGGTTGATTGTAGTTCACATTATAATCTCCCAAAGAACCTGATATTTTCAATAAGAATGTCTTCAGCTGGATGTTCAACCTATGAGAATTCACCCTAGAAATGAGATCCATATCTTGCTAATTGTGTTTGTTGTTGGGAAACACAAAATGTGACAAAATATTCCAAAAAGGCTTACATATGACCTTTATGCTGGCACGGCCAAAATGCGGCTCTGGCAGCCTACATGTCAACTGAGAGAGCAGTGTGTGGACATGCCAGGACACCTTGAAAATGCCACACACTTGTGCTCTGCTGGCTATGATTTCTAGCAGCTGCCAGTATGCCAAAAAATCACCCACGCTCGTATTGGCAGTCATGCTGAAAAACCACTTTAGTATTTCTTGCATCTAGGCAATGGGGGAAATACAGGAAAACAAAATCCTATTTCTGCACCTTGTCTGGACGCTGTATGTGTATAAATACATCCTTTGTTATACTTGCCTCTGGTTTTCTCACTTTGCCCAATACTAGGTCACATTTAACTGAGATGGGATGAATATGGATCTGCAAAATGATATTTTTGTTCCCTAATGACTTGGAATGTTCTCTGCCCAGCCTGAGAATCTTCAGACAGCTTTGGAGGGACATTATGGACAGCCAAAATTACATTTAAGTAAGTGGCTCGGGAAATGGCAGCTCAATAGTATTTCCAACTTTTATGGCTATGGAAATGCCTGACCTGTAGAGATTTGAAGCACACCTCTCTGACCCCTTCCTGGGCTTAGACAAAGATCCAGCTCTACTGAGGGTGAATGAATGAGCAAGATGGTTCTCTTCACCCACTACCTTTTCCAACATGGTTTCTTTCCTTCTTCGTGGAGGAAAAAGGTTTCTCTGTTCTTTCACATAACAGCCAGTAATATAGAGGTAGAAAAAAAAGGTTAAGAACAAAATTCAGTTTTGTTGTCCCTACACTGTTCAAGAATGAGAGCGCAAGATCACCAACTACTGAGAAAGATGAAAAAGATGCTTCAATCCTGAACCCCTACCCTTAAGATTGCATTTCATTTTATTCTGCATGAGATGTCTTTAAGGCAGTCTAGCTATGGTGAACACAGCACAACTCTCTCTTTGCACACTGGAGATATTCTAGAATATATCTCAGGATAGGAGGTCTGTTGTCCACATGCTATTGCAGACTCCGGCAGGTCTCATTTGGGGCTTGCTGTAGCACGCAGAGAGCAGATCCCTATTCCAGAATATATTCCAGAATACAGCCAAGTGCAAACAGGACCTGGGAAAGCACCTGGGAAAGGGGGCAGAGGGTTTTTGTTTTAAAGGTGGAAGTGCATCACTGTACTTTTGGAGCAGATAATATTTTAAAAATCATAAGATGATGCCTTGGAAATCTCATGGTAAAGAAGATACCATAATAACAGCATGTGAGTCACCGAAAGCTATCTTTTGGGGGGCAGCATTTTGGGACTACTTCAGATAGGTTTAAAAAGAAGAAATATGTAATACAGACATTTGACTCAGGAAAAGGGCTTTCCCATGCCCATGTCATATGAACTATAACTACTGAATACTTATCCAAAAAGAGCTGTACTGTTTGTGTTGACGTCTCCCACGGCAGCTTTCTCAGTATCTGACAACAACATCCCAATAACAGGTTTTCTAGAGAAATTGTTCCTTAACAGTCTCATTCTAGATCTAATGGCACATTCTGAATGAGAGGACATCATCTTAAAGAAACATATGAAGCCAATCTCTAAATGAGTATGTAACTGCTCAAAAGTACTAAGCAGAAGAAGTTTTGTATATATTAAGTCTGAAATTCAACCTAAACTAGCAGAAGAAAAGACTTTCAGAGTAAGGTAGTCTGTAATCCTGAGAAAAAAAGTTCATATCACCTTCACCCAAAATCATCTGAGAGACTAGGAGTTCTGTTAATCACAGGTACCTCCAGATGCATTTAAAAATTGAATGTCTGAGCTCATGGAAGACTGAGCAGACACATTCACTCATGAGCACTGCAGGCACTTAATCTGTTTTTGCCAGATTAGAGTAAGAAGGGTAAGAACAGTGAAACTACTCTTTTCTGGGAAAAGCCAGAGTTTCTTCTCTCTGCTGTGCTGGCTGAAGTCTTTGTTTGGGTGCTCCATGCTGACATAGCTCAATTGGCCATATCTGCAGCTCTAAAGGACAGCATGAAGCTATAAAATGGCTTAAAGCCCTGCAGGCCCACAATGGGGAAATGCTGATTGTCTGGAAAAAAAGTCAGCATTTTGCTACATTTGGAGGGCCTATCAGGTTGTAACATGGGGGGGGGGGGGAGGGCCTATTTGACCTAAAACATAAGTTCTAAATATAAACAGATTTGGTGGCTATCTGCAAACAACAAATATGAGACTACAAATGACACAGTATATGGAGACTGGCACAGAATCACTATCATAAATCTATAAAACAGAAAGCATACTAAAACCATTCTATAACTGAGCAAATAGCTAATTACGTTCTCATATACCCCTAATTTATCTCTAGATTCTGTCTTACTGTGTCAGCCTTATATTTAGTAGACTATTTTTTTCTTTATCTCACTTTTTCTGCTCCTCTTATGTTCTTATGTTTTGAATTCTACAGTTCCTCCATTGATTTCACTATTAACTAGCCTGCAGTTGTGATTCTGATTATCTGTTACTTTCTATAAAAAGTGTAATTTCCCATCTTTTAATCAAAGAGCTGGCTATCTATTTCTCTGTTTCCTGCTTTTAACTTAGTACCTATTTACAGAAATTGAAAAAGCACCTTCAGAGATTGCTGTACTACAGATCCCATCATTTCTTTTCATTGGTCAGAATGGTTAGAGTACATGGGAACTGTAGTTCAACATCATCTGTAAGGCAAATTTGGCCACTTCAAATAAAACAGCATCCATTATTAATTATTTTTAATTCTCTCCATTCATTTTTCCTACTTCCCCCTTTGTGACTTACTTTGCTTTTTCTTTTGGTAAAGCCGCAACATGCTGCCACGGGAGGTGGTTGGTTCCCCTTCGATGGAGGTCTTCAAGCAGAGACTGGACAGCCATCTGTCTGAGATGGTTTAGGAGATCCTGCCTTGAGCAGGGGGTTGGACTCGATGACCCAGGAGGTCCCCTCCAACTCTACCATTCTATGATTCTATGATTCTCTTATACCTTGCCATATAGCTTCATTAGCACATATTAAGTGCAAACAACCATTAAGGCTTTAGTCCTAGTCCTATACATACCTATTTATTTCCTCACATTTTTATCCTGTTACAGTTCTTTAAAACATATGAAACAAAGGGGGAAAATTAAAATAGACGCATAAAATTTGCAATATACTGCATCGAAAGAGTAGAGAATCCCAAACTAGGGTAAAATGTATTTAAAGTTCAGCAGAACCAAATGACAATTAAAAATGGTATGTCATGGAAGCAACAGAAGTGAACCTGGGCAAACCTGAGGAAGCAGTGGAAGGCAGAAGGACCTAGTGTACTGTAATCCATGGGGTCACGGAGTATGGGATACAAATGAACAACAACAGTGCACAGGATTGCATTTTAAATACTAATTATGATATATAAGAAGCCAACCCTCTAAGGACTTTTAAACCTATTTTTAACTTTATTTTTAACTTACTTTTTCTTATTTGACTTTAAAAAATATAAGTTACAATAATGACACCTTTTTTGTTCTTATTTTTCATCTGAACACAGGTTAAAATTTATGCCAGTGAACAATCTGTTAATAGAGTGTATCTTAATCTTCTTGGAATAGGTTGAGCACACACCCTTCACTCTTCCACTGTGTACTGTGTTCAGTAGAAACCTAGAACTTCTGAAAATGTGTCAGAAATGGAAAAGGAGAAAAGGGGTCCTTCTAAAGAGCAGGCACAAAATATGAAGCTCTGCAAGAAATTCTTTACAGTAGTACAGAAATGAAATTTGACAAATAGCCTGCCAACGCTCAAGAGAAGAATTCTGGAAGCACAGTTATATCATCAGCACTGTTACCTACTCCTCCATCTTGCTTTATTATGGCTTTTTCATTTTATTCATTTTTTTCAGTTATAATAAAAGAATGTTTCTTACCACTTGCATGAGATGTTATGTGCTCTTCTAGTGAAGTTTCATCTTCATTTTCCTTTGTGATGCTGGGTGTGCTGTCTTTTTCAAGCAATCTGTCCACCATTGCAATAATGCAGTTTAAACTCTTTCCCACATTGGCCCACACCCTATCCTGCAAAAAGTATCAGTATCAGTACTCAACATTAAAATGTGCATTAAAAGGCATAAAAAGAGATCTACTGGCTTGTTTGCTGTATTGCAGTACAAATAAGATAACAAAAAACAGGATTCCAGTGTTGAATAAATTTTAGGATAAGATCTTTGCTACGTATTTTACGATTCTCACTCAGGGCTGGTTTGCACTCAGGGTTCGTTTGTACAGGGATAGTGGTTGGTGTTCACACTGTGAACACTGGCACCACCCCCAGCTTTCTTATGGTTGCTTAAGATCCATCCTGGACTGCCATAACAACAGTCTCAGCAACTTCCACCACTTGCTGTTGCCTTGGTGATCTTAATGTACCATTCTGCCTCCTCACAGCTTCAAACCTGGAAGTGGGTGCAAATGCTGCCAACCAGAAAACTACTAGATGCTCCTGGTCAAGCTGTGGAAAAGTTTTTAATTCTCCACAGCTTTGGGATATTGGGGGCACTCTTGCCCACTCCAAGCTGCTCTGGGATGGAGGCACCACAGACAGCATGTAGATGGAGTGTCCCCAAAAGATAAGTGCAAAAATGCCCTGAATTTAGGAGCAGTGTAGTGGCAAAAACTGTAAAAATAAGCAGGTTTCTCTTAGAAGGTTGTAGTAATGAGAAGCTTATTATCCGGTCACTTAAACTACTCTATGAAACTGTAACAGAAACCTGCTGGTCATAGCATGAGAAGGCTGGATTTATTATTTATTTATTTATTTATTTATTTATTTATTTGTATTTCTATCCCGCCCTATACCCGAAGGTCTCAGGGCGGGTTACAATATTATATTAATCTTAGACAGGTCCCTGCCCTCAGGCTTACAATCTAAAGAGACAAGATAAAAAAGGAAAATGGTGTGGGAGGGAAGAGGGGTGCTCTGGCGGCAGCAGAGTCCTTGCAAAGGTAAAAACTTTTATTTTCCTCCTCCATTCCCCACAGGCAAGATTTATGTGTCATCTGATCACATAGTGAAATTACATGTGCCATGCACAAACAGCTTATGCAAAAAGCAGGTGGATTTCAGCAACAATGATTCCTGTGATTACTTTTCAAGTGCACGTGGCACGGACAACATTCATAATGTGAAACAAAATAAAAATTTAAATTATGGAGAAATGGGAATATGTTTAAAAGGACATTTGCTGTTGTTGTTATTAGTACAATCACAGACCAGCACATGAAAAATCAGCTGGCATGGGGGATATCTTGATCATGAGAAGGGCCATGTAAAAAGGGCAAAAAAGTAGTATTATGTAAGAGAAGCATTCAGTAGGAAGACCTTAAAAAACTGTGGTATAATACAATACAGACATGCAATAATCATCACCTCCAATCATTCTGACATTTTATCTTTATAAAAATTTAGTCTATTTTACCTATATTACTTTCTTTTTTTTCAAGCACATTGCTTTCTGAGTACTACTTTTAAAAACTGACAGTTCCCCTGTTTTAATATAAAAAGCTCCTCTAATAGATTTTATTGAACTGAAAATTCTACAGAAAAACTAGGAAGGACTGTGATTTCAGTTTAAATATTTTTATTCCATAAGAAAAAAAATGAAGAAAGCAATGAATAATTTACTCTCTCCAGAATATGTAATTAGAAAAGACATAGAAATATGCTGATCGTTTCTGTTTAAAAATGTTTAATAAATAAATACATAAATAAAGCTTTTGTGTCCTAGTTTTGTAAGCAAACATATGCTTATATTACTTGAATAGAGACAGTATGGCTGTAAAATTAAACTGTTGAATTTGTCTAATTTGATCTTTTTTTCATTCTGGACCACAAGAACTAAAAGAGGTTTTTGGTTCAAAACAACAACAAAAAATTATGTTAGGATATTACTGAATTTTGCCCTGGTTCCATAAGCTCTGACATTTCAATAGAATGTTATGGTCCAAAAGGCCTGCTAATCACCAAACCTTACAAAAGATGGTGGGTGGAAAGATTGTGGACCCTGTTAGTCAAATATGATGTTGGAAACAATTGGTCTGTAGTAGAGGAAAGCTTGAGGTAGACAACATTGCTAATTTTAGTTGCCTGGCCAGGGTGAATGGGAAAACCACTGTGAATTGGAACAAGCAGCCTCACACATATCCCTGCTCACACCACCTTATATCTAGCTTCAGATTTCCTTTTATCTGGCTTTCCTTATATTACCTTTACCATGTTCCAAAACATAATACCACAACAATTTTCCTTTGGTGTGATGCTTCTGAAACCAGCATTGAAAACCCACCTCACATTTGTTCATAGAGAGAGAACAATAAACATGACTGGGATACTTAATGGTATACTTAATGGTATGACATCACAGCCAATATCAAAGACAGATCAAGTTATTTACAACTTTAAATATGTACATGAAAAGCTAAAATAACTAAGCTTTCTACTTATTTAAGTCAAGAGAAGCCTATCTTTAAAACAAGTATGAAAAAATAACACCAGCTTATCCAGATTACTTATGGGAGACAATTCTTTACACTTAGACATCTGGCAATTTGAGTGGTACATACATTCAAACGCTTACCTTGGGTACTGCAAAAACTGCTTTAATATTTTTTAAGAGAACAGCTTAAAACATAAAAAACAACACAACAACAAAATCCATAGAAAGAACAATATAATAAGAATGATAAATGATTAAATGTTCTGATTCTAAACAAGATACCCAAATCAGTTCAGTTCAGGACTCTTATCCAATTCTACACAAACGTCTGTTGTGGCAGTTGAAGCGTTTTTGATATTTCTGGTACCAGGACAGTGTGTTTTCCTTAGATTTTCATTTATATGACACAATTAACTCCATTGGAGGTATTCCCAATACACATTGATAGCTACTGAGATATACTAGAAGATATGCCAAATCACACAGTTATATTTTATGCTAGTCTCTGAGATTCAATATGGCAATCTCTCTTCTCTTCGTTGTCTGGTTTACAACTGAAAACAACAACTAATAGTCATTTTCCATTATTTTCATGCATGTACATGAATATACAGTATTCGAATGTATTTTAGAGGTCAGGACTAAAAACCTGTCAGTGGCCAGAGTGATGCTGGAAGATGAGTCTTGTAGAAACTATTTGGCTAAGATGTTATTGGAATCCCTGGCCATCAGCTTAAAATAAGTCGAAGCACTTCCTGGCAGGCTCTTTCATGGAAGTCATATACCAGACTATGTGCTTGATAGACTCAATTTCCCCACTATTGCAGAGACATGGGGCGTTTTTGCGCTTCACTTCCTGTCCCAGGGAGGTGTCTTCTGGAATACTTTGGGTGTCCGCACTTAGGGGATGGCTGAAGCATTTGAAAATTAGCTGGGGCTTTACTAGGCATTGGTATAGCAGCAATTGCTCTGCTGTGGCAATATGGAAACACAGAACCATTGCTGTGGCCAAGGCAAAGCAGCATACAATTGCACCTGCTCCCTGGTAGAGGTGCAGACGCAGTGTGCATGGGCATCCCAGCCCTACTGCTATACAGGTGTGGAGCACTTTTAACCTATACTTGGGGGAGGAACTCCAGCTGTTTCTAGTAAAGGAGCAGTTCCACAACATGTGGATGCAACATTTATTTATTTATTATTTGTATTTTTATCTCAGGGTGGGTAATACAATTTAAAATCACATACACACACTAACAGTGTCTGAAAGTGGGAAAAGAAGTGTATCCCCATTTAACCAAGGGCCAAAGCAAAGAGGAAGTTATCCCATCTTTACCCCAAAGGTAAGTGTGAAAGGTTTCACAGTCTTCAAGCCAAAGGAATTTCCTTGCAGTTTCCCTGTTTGGTAAAGGCCATTTTGAATTTGTAAATTTTCTATGCTTTAAGACAGATTTCCCAAATTTTGTGTATCTCTGAGACATTCTGGTCCCTGTCATTCACACTGAGCAGAGGTGAAAACCTGTTCTGGGCAAGGAAAGTCGGATGTAATTTCTCAGGTTAAATCGTTTGCTTCAATCTGTTCAGATTTGTTTCTGGACACTAGAGAAGACTTTACTGGATAAAATAATGGTCAACAGAATTTTCCACTGGGAATCACAGTTCTACAATTACATGACAGATGGATATTTAAGGACAGTGGCTACCTCCTTACTATGTCTTTCATCTTACCATAACGTGACTGTGAAATAAACATATTCGTTTCTCCTTGATTCATAAGTCTAGACTTGTACCTCTGCTCACCGCTGTTCAAAAAGCACTTACCAACCAGAAATGTTACTGGTTAAAAATGTACAGCAGTGCTTTCTAAATGGCATTCTGCCCAACTAACTCTTCTATTGTTTAAGATTTTTCATCTTCTCTAAAAGGAAGTTTTAGAATGAAGAAAAAAGCAGGCAAGAGAAAATGGAACCAATTATTCCAGAATAATCTGTTAGGTTCACTTGAAAGCTTTTATTTACAAAGTTCACATTGTTTTGGTACTGCATATGAATCCAACAGTCAACTACATTTTGCTCTACAGTGAACTTAATCAGTGTTTGCAACTGATATATAGCACAAAGGGCGCGTCTTCATGGCATGTGTTATTTCGGTTTAAAGAATTCGAAATAAAAGAAACGGAACAAAGCTGTCCAGACGACTTGCAAGTTAAACCGGTTCCGTGGCATTCCGATTCCAGCCTTAACCCGGAATCAATGCTGGGAGTCCGGACGGCAGCCCTGTCCTCCCGCCCATTGCTCTCTGATTGGTGTTCCCTCCCAGGATCCCACCCTCCCTTCCCTTTGCATCATCCATGCTCCGCCGGGGATTCACTGTCCGATCCGGCCATTCTCTTCCCTCCCCCTTCCCAGCAGCAGCAGCAGCAGCAGCAGCAGCAGCAGCAGCAGCAGCAGCCATCCATCCATCCATCCATCCATCCATCCATCCATCCATCCATCCATCCATCCATCCATCCTTCCATCCATCCTGGCGCTCCTCGTTGCCCGCCACCGCCGCTGCCGCCGCTGCCACGTTCTCGGCGCCTTTCGCCCTGCTCCCTCCCAGGATCAGCCTCAAAGTAACAGAGATCAGACCTCCCGCCCTCATCGCTGTGCAGCTCTGGATCCCCGAGGGGACCGAGGGGCTTTTCCTTTGCTTTCACAGGGCACACAGCAGCCGCAGCAGCGACTCAAAACCCCTTCATAGCCACAGCTTTTAAAATACAAGCTCCAGGGCTTTCCTTTCCTTTCCCTTAAAGTTCAGAACTTAGGCGATTCCGAAGATGTCTGGATCCCCCTTTCCCACCCGCGCTTCCCTCGCGCGGAGAGGCTGGGCTGGAGGGGACCGAGGGGCTTTTCCTTTGCCTCACAGGGCACACAGCAGCCGCAGCAGCAACTCAAAACCCCTTCATAGCCACAGCTTTTAAAATACAAGCTCCAGGGCTTTCCTTTCCTTTCCCTTAAAGTTCAGAACTTAGGCGATTCCGAAGATGTCTGGATCCCTCTTTCCCACCCCTGCTTCCCTGGCGCCGAGAGGCTGGGCTGGAGGGGACTGAGGGGCTTTTCCTTTGCCTCACAGGGCACACAGCAGCTGCAGCAGCAACTCAAAACCCCTTCATAGCCACAGCTTTTAAAATACAAGCTCCAGGGCTTTCTTTTCCTTTCCCTTTTTAGAGTTCAGAACTTGCGCAAAACTGCAACATTGTTATTAAGCTAAATCGCTACAGTGTAACTTTGGAGGTAGTGGGTGTTTGGAGGCTGGATTCTTTCAATGAAATCACTCTTTGAAAGCAAGCTATTGGGGGAGGGAATCCTAAACATGTGTGAGGGTGTCATGAAAGCCTGCCTCTGTGTGTGTGTGTGTGTGTGTGTGTGTGTCTACCGGCTCCCTCCCTCCCCAGGAGGGGAAGACTAGCTAGGCTTTCTGCGGCCGGGCTCCCTCAGCCAAATTCTTCTTGCCCGCCCCAGGGGAATCCAAAACGCTGATAGCCTCCTCCTGCCCAATCCCCTCCTCTCCGTCTCTCCCCCCAACAACTCTCAGCACACACTCCGGAGCTGTAGCGCTGCTGTGTGAAGGCTGCTCCAAGAAGTTCAGGCTTGCAAGAAGTGATCCCAAAAAAGTTTTTGCTTCAGATCAGGCAGGGAAACACCCCCCCCAATGACGTCCGCAAAATACGGACAGCCATTGGGTAGATTGCGATTGGGGGAAGGGCACCCTGAATACGGATTCTCTTCCCTTTACAGGGTACTGTCCACACAGTTAAAAAGGAAACACGTATCGACGCACGATCCGGAGTGAGACCTGTTGAGATCAGGATTTATTTCTAATCGGGATAACGTCCTTTAACACGGAAATACCGTGTTAATCCGAAGTGCCGTCTGAACTGCACGAACTCAAAACGTTTTGAATTCGAGATAACTATGCCATGAAGACGCACCCATCGAGAAACTTCCAGGTTTCACACACTTATAAGGCATGCTTTAGCCAAAATGCAAAGTGGCAGCAGACGGATTATTAATCCACCAAATAAATTTTTCCTGAACACTTCCCCCAATATTTTTGATTCTTATTTAAAACAGGAGAATGAAAAGATATCCCCAGCAAGGGGTCATCTGGGCAGAATTTTTAAAGCCGTTTCATTACTCCTTCTTTGAATGTATTGGTCCTTGCCAGTACTGTGAAACAAGAAGGGATCTATGGGTTTCCCTTCCATACATTTGGTATAGTATAAGGGAGGCCCTACCCCTGATAGTATCCTATACAGTGGTACCTTGACATACGAGTTTAATTCGTTCCGTAACCTTGCTCTTATGTCAAATCGCTCGTATCTCAAAGCAATTTTCCCATTAATCCATTCCAGCTCCCAAAACACCACCTCAGTTGTTTTTGTTATGTACTGTACTGTATTTACATACTCGTATCTCAAATCTTGCTCTCATCTCAAAGCAAAATATCACTCGCTCGGTGGCTTGTATCTCAAAACACTTGTATGTCAGGGCACTTGTATGTCGAGGTACCACTGTACTCACAGAGTATGGCACATAGACTGGGCCAGGATACCCAAAATGGTGTCCTGGTCTGGACTACTGGCATGCTACGTGATAGTATACTGGACCATCGAGGTGTGAGGACAAGCACCCCTCCGTGGTCTGGTATTCCATGGGGGAAGCACTTTCGCAGTGCAACAAGGCACATTGCTGAAATCTGCCCCCAACCCCCGGAGGTTCCAAAGGCAGACACTTTTGGTAGAATGTAGGCTTTCATGGCTGGTTCCAATCTCACTATATCCAAAAGCCCAGGCTTACTGAAGCTGGGGTTGGCATAACAACCCCAGAACTGCAACATTTGAAGATTGACATTTGAATTTGAATCAAATGTTTTGATATGTATCAGATTCGTATGGTATTTGTATATGTTATTCATATGATATTTGTATGTATTTGTATGGGAGTCATATGTTATTCATACACATATATGTATAGGATCTGTATGCTATTCGCATGGGATTGATATGAATCCTACCACATTCAAAGGGGATGTATTCGAACAAATACTAATTTTCTTACATTTGATTCAATACGAATAAAATACAAAAAAAATCCATGTACATCTTTGGCCTTTATTTATAAAGTTTGACAATTGTAAAACCGAACAAAATCAAATGACTACAAAAACTCTTGTTCCTGCTTTGGATATGCTTAATTCTGGGCTGTTTTGTTATGATGCAAAGAAGCTTACAGCAAGGATGACTATGTCCTGCAAATGAGACAAAACTCTTGCTTTTGTTAGATGCTACGGAACAGGGCAGAAATTTGTTTTTCTACCCCATTCTGACTTCCCAGGGTTTAGGGAAAGATGCTTCACAGTGGCAAGGTGACCTCAGTAGCAGCCCCAAGTGGTCCTTCACTATCCCCCTAGGACCTCAGATGACCCCAACATGACTGCACTCAGAGTGTCAGTGTCACTATAGCGAGAGTGCTGGCACACAGGATGCCAGGACCAAGATGGCAGAGCCCTGCAGAAGATCAGACGTACGACCGATTCCAGGTAAGTGACTGATCGCACATAGTTTAGGCTATCATGGACTAGTACTATCCAGACACATTCCATACTGCAGAGGGAATGTGAAGTCCTGATCATCCCGTCACATGGAACAATTGAGCTTCAATCTTCCCACTGCTATATCAAACTGTTAAAGAGTACTTACCTTTTTGTGGGAGAAAGAACTCCTGCAGGGCAGTATCTAATTATATTGGAGTGTTATCTAATGCAGGCAGAATGACAAAAAGCACCCACGAGATGCTGCCTAACAAGGAAACACAGCTGAAAACCTGACTGGCTGCCTGAACCCACGTGACACCTAAACTCTCATAGCTCTGATAGACTCAAGTACAGAGCTGACTTTTAGCAGGGACAATCCGTTTTCCTTATGCAGTGAGCATACTGAGATTTTTCATTAAACTATGAAATTGACAGCTTTAGTCTGGAGGCAGCCCTAGTCAACATTAGTTTGTAATGCACCTTTCCCATCCAATGGATAGGAAAGCAAATGCAGAAATGCACCAGGTGTGTCTTATAGCCTGGCTGATTTTAGCAAAATCTGGCCACCCTGTGTGGGAGTTCTTTTACCCATCTTCCAGCTATGCCAATTGTGCTACAGGACAAGAAAACATGAGGGAACTGTTTGTCGATTCTGCTCCTGAATTAATGTGAGGGTCCTGGAAAGGGAGCATATAGATGCAGCCCTTATTTTTGAATTAAACCTACCAATCCTTGGATGGCGTCCGAATATCTGTGATATTCAGGTTTATATCATAACTCTTGTGACACAAACAAGCAAACAAACAAACAAACAAGAAGCTCCTTATGATGCTCACAAGAAGAACAAAAATGCATTGATTCATTTGTAACATATACAGGCTACTGATTAGATGAGAGCAGAGTGACACAGCTGGTTCTAGATGCATGCATTTTTACGACCCTTCCTCTGAAAATGTTGCTACAGGCATTGGTTGAGAAATTAAGAGAATTTCTGTTAACTATGAACAAAGAAACACTTAAATTAAATCTGGAAATAATAACAACTGTGTAGCAGATTTTTTTTAACCATTATAAATAACACTATGCTATTAGATAAACAGAACCACAGAGATGGTGAAAGTACAAAAATATTACAAAGCTTAACTCTGCCTTCAAATATAAGATTCAATTACAGAGATAAATAAGTATTCAACAAAGCCAGGCTCTTCGAAAAAGCTCTTCTCAAGCAGACTTGTAACCTGTTTTGTATTTAGAAAACAGCTCCTTATCTCTAAGCTTTACTTTCACAGCAATAACAAAAGCCATACCAGCAGAATATATTTTAAGTGCAACTATACTGGGGCATATTTTTTATTTTATTTTATCACCTAAAAGAGAGAAGTGGCTGGTACTGAATTTATTGGTTATTAAGTTTTTAAAAACAAACACCAAACCTCTCATTCTTCCCCCCTGTGGTAGGAATCACTGGTATGTTTCTCCTCTTCTACTTCTCCTACCACAGCACACAGTGAAAGAATGAGAGCCACTAATGGGGACTGTGCAGAAAATGGACCTTCGTTTTCATTAATTCACAGAACAAAATAGAAAGACTCAAAAATTGTGTTGATGGAACAGCTAGATAAACTGGCTGTCCTAATGAAACAAAATGTGAAATGTTTTGAGTGTTCTAGTTATAGGAAGCAACACTTCACTGTTCATCATGCTGTTCCTAGTAACACAACACTGAATTATGTGTTAGAGCATGATGGGGGCTACCTGCTACCCATGTACAAAATAAACAGGTAAACAACAGAAAACATGCCTCCAAAATGGTAAGGAACAAAAGAATATACATGAAGTTACTTTGTTTCACACACAGATAAGAACCTAATTTTGAGGACTATTCCATTTCAACCAGAAAACACTTGAAACATCCCGCTTTGAGTCATTTTGCATATCCCTATCATTAACCTGAAGACATAAGCAGAATCATATACTCCTCTATGCTTTCTACAACTCCCTCAGATTGGAAATGGCCCCTCTGTTTCTGTGTCTACAAGACCATCACCAGCTCCAATCAAATACTCCTGCAGTTCTGTACTCCACGTGCTGCTTTCACAAGAGCTCATAAGACAATTGGGTCTCATTAATACCAATGGAGTAAGAGACTTCCTGTTTTAGGGGAAACCTTCAGTGATATTCGGATGTGCTTTGCTAAGACTGTATACCTTTCTCTAGTCCCACTTCCTTGCCTAGTGTGTTGCATGCCATTTTGGCACAGTTTGAAGATTGCTATACTGAGCAGAAAAGAATATTACCACCTTTTCAGCCCTGAAGCCTCAACCATAAAATGGAAAAAGTATCTGTGGTCTCAACATGACTAGAAATCCCAGTGACAAACATGACAACATTATTCAAACATTATCAAGGGCTGTGAGAAACAGCCAATGGCAGAGCAAATAAATCTTATATGGCTTTCCACTGAAAGGAATAATGGAACCATGTGGTTGGTATACCTCACTACTCTTCGCAATATTCACACAGTCTATTTGTATCAGGCAGAAACCATAATGTGTCTTAGGAAGTTTCTGAAGGTGAACTTAATGTTATGTTTTAAAATTATGAGCTGAAGATCCTTATTTAAAAAGAGAAAGTACGCAAATCAAGAGCTGTGTGAAATAACAGGGAGAAGTATGAAACACAAAACTACTGCTCATGCTGCATTTAAAAAAAATTTCTACAGATCAGCTGTTAACAATGAAGTCGTCTCACTACATTCTTCTTTTTTAGAATCAGTTTTGACTAATTTGTACTGAAAGGGAGAAAAGTAGAATAAACATGCCAGTTATAGGGTTCCAGATTATATTCCAGAATAGGGACGTGCTATCCACATGCTGGTGTAGTTTACAGTAAGCCATGCCCAGGCCTGCTGTAGCCTGTGCAGGCATGTTAGATGGCAGGATTCTGGGTTATAATCTGGAATAAGGCCAAGTGCAGAAATGGTCTTAATCTGAGGCATTTTGACCCCAGTACACTGATCCTGCCAGATGTTTTGCAGAGAAGCATCAAGCTATTTATGCCTGCCCATATTTATTTAAACAAATTTCTTGTATTTTAGGTTTATTGATATCTTAGGCATAATACATGTTTTAAATGTATTGTGTTCCCTGGCTGTAAACCACTTTGATAATTCTTCTGACTTGGAAAAGTGATATACAAATAAATGTAATGAAATATCATTATTCATTGGTCATCAGGAGATTTGGAGTGAGGTGTCATCAGTATGCAGATGATAGCCAGCTCTATCTCTCTGTACCATCTGAATCAGGAGAGGTGGTTAAAGTGCTTGACAGGTGCTTGGAGGCAGTAATGGGCTGGATGAGAGCCAATAAACAAGGTGAATCCAGACAAGACAGAGGTACTGTGTGTCAACAGGGTTTCAGGTCTGTGTAGCTGGGAGATACCCTGTTCTTGATGTGGTTGCAATGCCCTGGAAGGGACAGGTGCGTAACATGGGGGGTACTCCTGTACTCCACGCTGACACTTGAAGCTCACATGGAGTCCGTGGCCAGGAGCACCTACTCCCAACTATGGCTGGTGTATCAACTGAAGCCTATTCTGGATAGAGACAACTTGACCACAGTCATCCATGCTCTGGTAACCTCTAGATTGGACTAGTGTAATGCATTCAACATGGGGCTGCCTTTGAAGACGGTCCAGAAGTTGCAGCTAGTGCAAAATGCAGCCTCTAGAGTGCTGACTGGAACAGCTAGCTGGACGCACATTACACTGGTTTTAAAAGGGCTGCATTCGCTGCTAGTTTACTACTGAGCCCAATTAAAGGTACTGACTCTGACCTATAAGGCCCTAAATGACATGGGCCCAAATATCTAAAGAAATGCCTTCTCCCATACCGACCTGCCCGTGCCTTAAGGTCAAGTGGTGAGGCCCTCCTGGTCATCTCACCACCTTCAGTAGTGAGGTTGGTGGGCACCCAAGAGAGAGCATTTTTGGTGATGGCCCCAGACTATGGAATAGTCTCCCCCTCGAGGTGCATCATGCCCCTTCCTTACATATATTTAGGAAGGCGGTGAAAATGCAACTCTTTACCCTGGCCTTTGGCTGAGATGATTATATTTCCCATCCCAGCACAGATTCCATCATTTTAAACATGCTGTGTATTGTTTTAGATCTGATTTTTTAAAAGAGCTTTTAATGTATACTCTGTTTTTAATCTGTTGTTTTAACTATTGTTACCCGGCCCAGAAACCTTCAGGTTTAGGGCGGGATAGAAACGTAAATAAATAAATAGATAGATAGATAGATAGATAGATAGAGAGAGAGAGAGAGAGAGAGAGAGAGAGAGAGAGATCATACAGAAGAACATTAACAGGGCAAATTATCACCCTATGTTGCTTACATAAAATGCAAAACACAAATAGTTAACTGAATATGAAATATAACAAGTAGAGGATAGTTATACCTCATTTTAGAGATTAATGGCTTTGTAGCAGCAAACTATTTCATGTTCAGTAATCACACTGGGTGAAAAAGTGACTAATGCTGACATTTTACACTGTTTTTCTTTGTTTATTTTGTTCCATCTTGGAATTCTGATGTGTAAATAAAAGGTGTATTGTAATCCTCAAAACATTTAATACAACAAGTTAAAACACGTTAATACATTAAAGTGACACAAGAATTTGTGGCTTTCCACCGAAAGTCTAAAAAAAATCATGGAAAAGTAATTATCAAATTGTAGCTGTGTGTTAAGATGACCATTCAAGCAAAGTGTTTGAGACTACTTACCCACTCTTCCTCATCATATTCTGAATGATGAGGTATAGAATCTTGTCTCTTGATCTGTGGTGGATGCTCCTGGCTGGACTGTTCACTACTTTCTTCAGTGCTATTTCTTGGCACAGTTGGTTTTTTAAGGACACAACCTGGGCGGGCTGTGTATAGAGCTAAAAGGGCACTTCTGATCAGCTGATCCTTAAACGCATGCACAAATAACTCTGTCTAGAATTAAAATGAATGTGCAGTCAGAAAGATGCAGAAAATGTATGTGCGATTAATAATATAACCATTTTTGCCATAAAAAGCGAAGGGATAAATTATATTCTCTCATTTGTAGCAGTTTTGGGGCTGTGATGCTGTAGCAGTTTTGGGGCTGTGATGCTTCCCCTAGACTCTGGAACAGCCTCCCTCTCGAGGTTTGCCAGACACCTACACTGTATAGTTTTTGGTGCCTGGTGAAAACAGGAAAGGGATCTTGGAGTTCTGGTGGCTAGCTCAATGAAGTTATCAATCCAGTGTATGGGAATAAAATCAATGCTAGAGGTAATTAGGAAGGGAATAAAAAATAAGTCAGCAAGTGTCATTGTGCCTCTTTATACATCCATGGTGAGGCCGCACTTGGAATACTATGTACAGTTCTGGTCACCACATCTCAGAAAGGATATTGTGGAACTAGAAAAGATGTACAAAAGGGCAACCAGAATTATCAAGGGGCTGGAACAACTTTATTACAAAATCAGGCTGCAATGCCTAGATCTCTTCAGCCTTGAAAAAACAATGGCTATGGTCATACCTAAGGTTTAATCCAGCTTCATATTTCCATATTATCTATTCCAAAGGTGACTTTTCTGAGTTATTTAACACTGAAAGAAAACAGCTTATCACTTTGCTGATGTATTTTCTCACTCTAAAAGTGGATTGAAACTGGATTAAACCTTAAGTGTGACCACAGCAGCCAGAATTTAAGAGGTGACCTGTGTGAAGTATGTAAAATCATGTGCAGTGTAGAAAAGATGGATAGAGAAAAAATATTCATCCAATATTTTTTCTACTGCACAATACTAGAACTGGGGGCACACGAGGAAGCTGATGGGTAGGAGAGTTAGGACTGAAAAGGAGAAGTTTCCCTCCCCCCCACACACACAGAGAGGGTCATCATCCTTTGGAATTTACTACCAGGATAGGTGGAGACAGCATCCAGCCTGGATAGTTTTAAGAAAGGGTTAGACAAATTCATGGAGGACAGATGTATCAATGGCTACTAGAATACTAGGTACTGTCTCCAGGTTGGAGAGAGGGACAGGTTGCCGCTAAAGGCCATCTGCAGGGAGCTGAGAGCAGGTGAAGGTTTTGGCTTTGTCTTCGACTTGGGAATGTCCAAAAGCAATTGGTGGGCTGGACTATGTTCTTAATTGTTTGACAACTAACTTGGAAGTCAGGATTTAGGATGTTACAGAATCTCTTGCTTAAGCAACATGTTGCACATTAGAGCCGATAAATAACTTGTGGTAGTCTCATTCCTTGATGTGATTCCATTACTAGCTAATTGTCTGACATGATAGAAAGCAATGATCCATGATAACTGATGATAGAAACTTTACAGTTCAGGTTATCAAATGATTATCCCATGAATAATGTAACATTTCAACAGCACACAAGGTTTTCTTGAATAAAAAGGTATCTACTCCAAACAGCTCTCCCAATTTTATTTTCATTTTAGCAGGAACACATCCATCCGCAGCCCGGAGGCACTTTCTTGCTTTAAAATTACAATATATATACTTCCTTACACCAATTTAATAACTGCCAGCAATTGTCAACCTTTCGTTTCAGAAACATATACACTGAGTATGAGAGATATGCAATCTGACTCTCACTGTAATATTTAGAGAAATATGTGATTATTTACATAATGTACTGTTTCATTAGAAATACCAAGATATATATACATTTGCTATGAAAATGTAGATCATAAATGCAATAAAAATTTAAAGGCAGCAAGGGTCTGTTAAAAAATATTTAATAAATAGGTCAGTTAAGAAAGGAAATCTGAATGACAGTTCAAATTATTGTACTCTCTCTCTCTTATCTCATATGCTAGTAAGGTTATATTAAAGCTAATTCAGAACAGATTGCTAACTTATCTAGATACACAGGCTGGTTTAGGAGAGGCAGGGGAATTAGAGATATCATTGCTGATTTAAGACAGATTCTGGAAAAAGCAAAGGAATTTCAGAAGAAAGTGCTTCTGTGTTCCATTGATTACAGGAAAGCTGTCTGGTATTGCCCGCAGAATAAAATTGGAGCTAATCCAATGCAATGCCTCCATTTCCAATACCTGAAGCTTTTCCAGGAGGACAGCATGGATAATGATATCAAAAGCCAAGGAGAGATCAGGAACTGTCATGACCAAGGCAGTTTTGGCATGTTGGCTGTATGGTAGTCAACTGATTGCAGAAAAGTGTTCCTTCAGGTGGGGGAAGGGAGATCCTAAAACTAGTATCCAATCATCGTTATTAAAGGATACAAAAAACATACCTGTATTTTCACTTGAGTTGGTACTACGTTACCCCATCTGCACCACCTCTGCACTGCAGCACGAGTATGCAAACAGCTACTTCCACCCAGTAAGAGAAGAAGAGTTGGCTTTTGTACCCTGCGTTTCTCATCATTTAAGGGGCTCAAAGTGGCTGACAAAACTTTATATTCTTCTCCCCACAACAGAACACCCTGTGAGAAAGGTGGGTCTGTGAGAGCTCAGAAGAAAGCTGTGACTAGCCCAGGGTCACACAGCTGGCTTCATGGAGGAGTGTGGAATCAAACCCGGTATTCCCAGATAAGAGTCCCGCTCCTTAACACTAGACCAAACTGGCTCACAAGGAGGTGGGGGAATGGGATAGGAAGAATAATACTTTTCACAAAGTAACAAGAGTTTGCTTCTCATCGGTTACTAGATTTATAGTCAGCATGGAAACAATGTTTGGCTATACCAGTAAACTATGGCAAATACAGCTTTAGCATTTTAAAAGATATGATATAAATAAAATGCTAAAACCTTTCCTGTTAGATGCCTACCTCCTACCTCAGAAATGCATCCTGAAGCTTGTAGCTACCCAAACAATTTTTTTCCCCAGATTTCTCTTTAGTTTATCCTTGAAGAATCATTTTGTATCTTACCGTTTCTGAAAGCATCTTTAAGGAATTTTTCAAGCTCTCTGGCAAATGCTGCCGTGCGGAATTAAGAAGCAAGTCTATGTGGCTTGATATGAGAGGCTGGAGGTGATTGATGTTACTAAGAACTTCTCTTGCCTTTGCTGTGTTTTCAGGTGAATAGTAAATACACTGGTATCCAGTACTGCAGAAATATACAAAAGATATTTAAACACATCAGTAATTAAAGGGCCATAAGGCTAATCTTGATCAGTATGCAAACACTCTCGGGGGTTTTATGATAAGTATGGAAACATATTCTAAACTTGAGTATCACACTTTTATGGGCCTTAATTGAAAATGCAGGTTGCTGAAAGCTTAAAAAGCTGTGTTTCCTAACACAGAAGAGACAGTAGCCTTTTATTTGATAAACCGTCTAGGCAGGATGGCTGAAACAAATTATTCCCTGAAACCTTTTGTAGGAAGTTTTGTTGTGTGTGTGTGGGGAGAAAGGATGACATGATCATACTTTGAAATCATGCCTTTATGTAATACTACCATATGTAATATGAACCGAGCTGCTGTTCTCTTGTGCAATATCGTGATGGACATGTTTGGGTATTTCAATGGTGCAAAATGTTTAGAAATGTATGACTGCCACCACTATGCATATATGGCCCTTCGTAAGTGTGGTAGGCCACATTCAAGATGGTAATGCCCAATAGCCATGTCCAGAATATAACCTATTCACCCTCCCTCCATTGCAGGACTACATTAAGAAGAAACTATGCACCAAATGAAGTGAAGAACCAAAAGCCATACAAAGTTGGAGCCTGGCGTACCTCCATTAGGAGGCTATTCTACCACAGAAAAGGCCTTGTCTTGTGCTGCAGCCTTTGCACTTCCAAGAGCTAGCTAGCTGAACTACAAGAAGGCCCTCACTTTGTGATCTTAAGGCACAGACAGGTCTATATGGGGAAAGATTATTTTTCTGGAATTGGGACCAGTGGTCTTGCTCTAACTGGGACTGATGGAGCAGGCAGCATGGTAGCTAAAGGCAGTGGGACCAGGAATCAGATTAGGTTGAATGAATGAAGGATGAAGGGTGTGTGTGTAAGAGTATGAAACATTTCTGAAGCAAGATTTAATTGCCAGCAGTAACAATTATCAGATGTATGTTTTGGATAATTCCTCAGCACATCCAATATAATTCTTGCACTCAATTCACATTAACTTTTAATGTTTTTAAACAAAAGCATCAAATAACTTTAGCGCAAGGCTTTATGCAAAACTGACATATGGTTTTTAGAGAAACAGTCAACCATATAACATTGAAGGCACATTCAGAAAAAAAGTGCAGAAGGGGACAACGAAATGTTATGCCTTAGTTACTGGAAATAAACTTACATGTATTGTTTGAAATCCCCTTCATTAGTTCAGGATAGAATTAAATATAACTATAGCTATAGTTATAGCAATAAAATATTAACAGACTCTACACTTATGTTTTCTGAATTAATGGAGCCCCCCTTTGGCTTTTGGAATTCTTGCTTAGCTCATCATCTGATATATACATATGATTATTTAAAATCATAATGCTTTAATAACCATATTATTCTTAATTTAACACTCAGTTCTGAGTTACTACTACATTAAAGCACCCAGAATGCAGGACTACATAATTTGTAACATAATTTAGGTAAGTGCTGTATTTCTGTACTGAATGATCTTCAACTCAAAGATTTTCTAAACACTTTATATTACAAACAGAAGTAAATTAGCTGTCTGGTATTTAATGATAACATAGCACAATCCCATTCCAGCTAAAAAGCATGTAATTCTTGTAAATGAGTTAAAATGATACCAACTAGTAGTGGATAAAATTTCATACTATTATTGGTAGTATGCAATTAATGGACGCAATAAGCTTCTTGTTGAAAAGCAAATCCTTTCTAGAATAAGATAGAACACACCACACACATTTGTATTATGGATTAATCCTCCCTTTGCATCCCTTCTCTGTGGCCATCACATAATAAAACAAATGTTCAGTTATATGAGAGGGTCACTAATGACTAAGTGCTATCATTTATGAGGTAAAGATTGGCAGAATAGTGAAAGAGAACAGTCCAGTCTTCTTTGAGACCACAAGGCAGAAAGGACTAGTGATAGCTCTTAGTGTGTGGCCATTTGAGGAGATTATCAGACTTGGGAATTCCTGGTGCTCTGAACACTACAATTTCTTTATTAGGGCAAATATTAGCAACATTTAGTAACTGCTCAGGATGCTGCTGTCTTTCTAGAGTGCTTTTGCAAAACACAAATTTCAAATAGGATTTAAATGGAAATTCTGCATAGGTTGCATGGAGACAGTTTACTTATTTCTTTGCTTTCAAAATATTCTTAAAATTTGCTATGATGAGAAAATAGTACGATCAAATATATTTTTTAAAAATTAAAAAAACCTTAATATCTGTACTTTTCCTAAATTGATTTTTTTAAAATGCTTTCCATTTTAATTTCCACTTAAAACCTTAGTTCAATCAATCGATTCATAAGTTCAGTAAAAGTACCAGCAGAAATAAATTAAATTTTCATTTGCTTCCATGAAATACCTGTCGAACTGTTTTGATAACATTACAAAAAAGACAGGGAAAAAATGACTTTCTAAAGATTTATGAGACACTTTACCTAAGACATGGCAAAAGCAGGCCAGTGATGAACATTCCATCCATCCATCCATCCATCCATCCATCCACCCACCCACCCACCGACTAATCTACAGTAGTGGCTATTCTTGGTACATCTGGGCAGAGGCTAAAGGAACCTGCAATCCCTGTATGCTTGTGATGCCTTGGTCTGGATTTTTTTCAGGAAATGTAAATATTTTGAAATGTGAAATATCTAACCTTTTCTCCCCAAATACTTTTATGTACTTATGGGATTTCATGCTCAGGATTATCCCGAAGTTAAGGAATTTGTCATTGTTCTACAACAAAGCCTACAACAGATTCGTACTGCTCTAAAACATCAAGGGCTACTTTCACTAAAAACATGGAAAAATGTAAATGTGCTGGCTCAAAGCCTGATTCCTAAGACATTCAGTCACGGATCAAATACTACAATTTCTTTATTAAATAACATATTTGCCATCTGTACATTAAGAAACCAGACTGATCAGAGGTATCTCAAAATTTACACCTACTAATCAGTCCCTTCCAACCTTAACAACACGTTGGCGCTAAGAACAGACACTAACCACTTTGTTTCTGAACTCCTGGAAACCACTTGCTAATCATAAACCTGTCATGGACATTCCTGCACTAATCATGTTTATGAACAAAGTTTACCTAGATTCATTTGGGGCAAGTGATTAGCATGCTGTGGGGAGGACCAATACAGCTTTATAATACAGGCTTTGGAAGTAACAATTTACATTGCCATCCACTTTATTGAATCAATGACCTTTCTACTTAGAAGACTATGAATCATCTGGCATGTTAGCAATGCAGAAAATTAAGACCAATTAACTCTGTGATGTTTATGCATATTTTTAAAGCTATTGCCAATGAAACCTCAAAGAGATCAATGAGATTCCAACATAACCCAGCATTTTTGTTTTGATAACTAAAGGCTCCCCTTGTAAGCAAATGTGGAATAAAATTTTGGATAATTTAAATTAATTTGAAGCAAAAAAATACCCCAAATTTGAACTACCGGGGAATCTGTAGCCAGATCATTTTACCTAGGTTTTTGAATAATGAAGACTACCATAAGCAGTGGTCACACCTAAGGTTTAATCCAACTTCAGTCCACTTGCGGAGTGAGATAATACATCATTAAAGTGACAAGCTGTTTTCTTCCAGTCTTAAATAACTCAGAAAATTCACCTTTGGGATAGATAATGTGGAAAGAAAATTACTGGTCACTTTTCTGATGTGCTCTCTCTCTCTCTCTCTCTCAAGGTGGACTGAAGCTGGCCAGATATCAGCCTCTTTACTGTATCCTAAGCTCCTGAGCTTCCCCATCGGCTCAGGAACAAGCTGTGCATCAGTACAACCTGCCTGACCTGTGTCAATGGCATTTCCTTTCCAGTGGCTGAAGCAACATTCAGTTGCATACACAGTCAGCTTCTGTTAGTGAAACACGCATGGCATGCAAACCACTTTACAATTTCAAGAAGGGCACTATGCCTGTAGAACTGTTTTCATTGCCTTGTGGCTCCTACCCAAGTCTTACAGGAAGGAAGGGAGGGAGGTGAGCAGTGACTGTAATTCTCATGTTGAACTACTGTAGTTTGTGCATAGCTTTCAATTTGTATGTCCACAAGTGCTCCATCAACCACAAATCATTGGCTTTGTGCCATATCACTGTATAATATTAACATATATGTAACATATAATGTGTAAAATATTTTGGATTTACTTACAGAACAGCTTTCTTACCAAAGTCTTTGAGAAAGGTCACCTTAAAAGATCATCTCCTCCTTTGTTTGTTTTTCCCCCACCGTTTCAGTTCTATTAGTGTATAGGGAGCAGCTGCCAGTGTTTATTTATGCAACATTCTTGCTGGCATCTCAGGATGTCATGTCTTTCTACAGTCTAGGCCCCAGAGACATGTTCTCAACATAGAGCAGGACATTTACATTTCAAAGTTGGCTCAAGAAAATGCTTAAATGTTCTCAAAGCATCTTTTGACTGATAAATACTCATGTGCATTAAGGCCAAATAAAGTTGTCATTGCCATGGAAAAATAATAAAGTTCTTCACTTTCAGCCATGGAAGCCTGTGAAATGTTATCTTCTTGATTCTATGCCTGCATTCACACATTTAAAAAGAAGCATCTCAAAAGCACCTTAGAGATGGTAGAATTTTGCCCTTGTGCTGTCATCCCAATTTTAATTCACCTTTTCCTGCCTGGTCCACTTTTTATAGCCTAGAATACATGTGAATGCAGCTTAAATCTCTCATGTAATATCAAAATATATAAGCATATGTCTTTTCCTACGTGACCATTTTTGGACTGTTTTGTTTACTCTAAAAAGTTTGGAAAGTTGAAAGCTGTGTAAATTTAAACACAACTAGAACAATGAAGCATTGCTTCTTGAAAACTTCTATTTACACTATTTCAATAATGGGGAAGGAAAGAAAAGTGAGACAAATAAAAAGTTATCAAGATTAACATTCAAGAGTGAGAACTTTGTAAACACATGTATTTATAAAATCTAATGTTTACGCATATAGTGACAAGAAGACTGCCAAATAAGTCCTATACATTGTTAAATACTTTCCATTCTTTTCTATTCTTAACTATAAAACACTATGTGGTAAAGTAACTGGATCTAGTTTTAAAATGAACTATTGCAAGACCAATAACAACCAATAAACATCAATTTAAAAAATATATATATTCAGTAACTACTATAGTGGAACTGCGCTCCGTGATTAATGATAAAAATACATGTCAAAAAAAAAAAGACGAACAGGATTATTCCATTGACTATACTGTATAGGCATAATGATCCTATGGGAGCCAAAAAAGAGTTAACTCCCAGAAGGCAGGAGCTAATTCCCATCGTCCAACTCATCAGGGTACCAGAATAGCTGGGAATTCTAACAAAGTATCCTGAGTGGGATCCCATAATGGCTAAGGTTGTCTGGACGAGCCAGGTGACTTTATGGGAAGAAGAGGCAAGAAGGAGAGTTGTGGCAGGGCCATGTTGTGAACCATGCCAGGGAACTGCTCCACGTCAGAGGACTAGTGAGATGCCATGTGGAGAGACATAGGCTGTGGCTAGACAGGATTAAAACTTTGCAGGGATTGTGGAGCAGCTTTCAAGATGGCAGACAGGTTTTAAGATGGTCTGCAGTGTTTGTGCATTACAGAACAATCCTCTGGATTAAAAATTTCTACTTACAATAGTATTTTCCTAGGTGTCTGGATAAGATCTCATGAGAGTTCACCCTTACCTGAGAAGCAGAAGTTCTATCAGAGAGAGAGGAGCTAAACACATGGACAGAAGAAGCCTGTTATCCCTGCAGAACAACTTTACTGTGAAGTAAAAGCTCTATATTTTTAACTTGCTGTCTGAAGGCACCCATGGACAGGATGCTCTGAAACAGAAAGGAACTTTAGACAGGACAATCTATTCAGAGGTGTTTATTTTAAAGGGTTCCAGGCTGTGGGACTGAGACTGGCAACTTTATCTTCTATTTTTGATATTGTTTTTGCAACCAAGAAGAGTCCAACTGTAAGTGTACTAAGCTTGCTAATTCTATTTAATAAAAAGTTTTCACTTTTAAAACCTACTTTGTTCCTTGGGAAGGGGAAGGCTTGGTCACCCGTCTCCACAGCACGGTTCTACCAGGAACTAAGTTACTATTATTCCTAAAAAAAACTCAAGGAAGAAGGAAGAAGATTGTTTAGCCTTTGGCTTTTCTCTAGACCTCAGTAGAAGGCAGGTGGCTTGGGTATCAGACAAAGGCTCGATGGCAACACTATTGGTAGCTGCTGCATCTCAAAAGGGCCAGTGGCTTGAACAAGGCACCTGCAAGTAACCCCAGCACCCCCTTTTTCACTACAACAGGCCAATGAAATTACTGTGACAGTAAATGCCATAGTATCAGCATAAAAATTATCACTGACAAAGACAAAAGTTCTTGTGATATATTGTTATTTATCACTATAACTCATTTTAATATGAATGAAAATTTAATGATAATTTCCAATTAGATTGCAAAGGGTTATTCTGCGCATAATCACATTAAATGAATTTAGCAATAAGGCAAGAAACTATTTGCCTTATAGCATCTTCCTATTTGAAATGTAACAGTCTTTTTTTTAAAAAAAATAATGATTATCACATGAAGTTTTGTATATAAAAATGATTTATGCTTATTATTCTCCTGAAGATGCTTTGGTCACATCAACCTGCTTCTCCACCTGTCCACTGAAGTATCTTGATCCAGTCCATCCTACCATGATAATGTTGCTCTGTAGTAAAGCTCAACTCTTAAACACACAGATCCAAATACTGCAAACTTAGATACATGCGTGATTCACATTTAAATGATAAATTTAATTTCAAATACCAGAAAATTATATTATGGCCTCAGAAATATCATGATGGAACAATCAATTAGTTTACCACTTTCATAATGAGAGTAAGTGAGTAATTGAAGACGAAGAATTCTCAATAGCAGCTCTCCAGATGTCCCTGAACTACAATACCCATCATTCTTTTCCAGCCCTAGCTGTAAAAAGATTAGGTCCCTCTATAAAAAAGCACGGGCCTTGCATGAATGAAGCCCCAGTTCAAACGTTTGTATCTTCTTGGAAGAAAGAAACATCTTGTTGCCAAGAAACTGCACATGCATACAATGTAGGCTTCAAGAGTTGAGCTTGACTCAAGGATACTTTAATCCTTTAAAAAAAAAACAAAAAAAAACTTCCAACACAGAAACAGCCATTCTGCCCATACTTAGCAAATAACACCATGAATTCAAGTTCGTATTATAAGCTCCAGTTTTTCTATTGTCAAATTCTGTTCCTATGCAAGTAAGCAGCAGTATTTTACAACAATAAGAGAAACAGAAAGATTTCAGTGTGAATTACTTGCAATATACTTACTTCCGCCTTTCTGCCTCAAACTTGTTCATAAGTTTTTGAAGACCACCATTTTTAAATCCCTGAAAATGTGCTGCTGGAGCTCCTACTGTGATGACATCATAGAGAACATCTGCAACGGAATGGTTGAATAGCGGAGATTTACATACAAACTTGCAAAGAGATAGTTAACCTACAGCTTTTGGTTATGAAAACAAAGTGTTTTCTTTGATGTGGATATTCATTATTTCAAAAAACTACTTTAAAGCTACTATACATGACTTAAATAGATGCCATCAATATGTCCAAAGATATATTTTATAAACAGTCTAAGTCTTTCCTTCAGATGCAGCTGATCTTACCAATTGAGTGGTTAAGGAGAGACTGTGAGTCATGGAGAAATGGAAATGAATAAAAGTTAAAAAAAATCTAGAGAAGCTTTGTTACCACAAGATGGTAGCAAACATGCTTCCTGCAAGACTTGCTTATTTGACAAAATTTAATTTGCTATACTATAATTCCTTGACAGTTTACTTCAACACTTTCCCCATTGTGTTAATGTACCACTTTCTTCCTTCTTAGACACCTACTTTCATTTACTTCCTTATATCATATTTATATTAGTTATTTCATTTGGAAAAGTTCCTTTATAAGCCTCACTTCTTCTGATGTTGAATGCAGGTTGCTGACTGCAAGTATGTTAGGTGCACAAAAATAAGACAGTGGTTTCTACACACAATTACAGAATTGCATGACTTAAAAAGAAAATAAGGGCTACCTGATGAAGAGTTTTGCATTCTCCCTTCTGTAGGTATCATGGAAAGATAGTATGTTTTCAAGCAGCAGCTGCCTGATATTCTTAGGCTGTGTTCAGACATAACAAAAGGGGTACCTCAGAGAGACAGTGTGTGGCCCTCATGTTCCTAACTCTTCGCTTGTATAGCACAGAATGTTCAGTAGAGGGGAAGGGGCAGAATGATGTGAACAACCCCACTGCAAAGCTTCAGAAGTGCCTATTTTGGCTGTGTCTAATCACAGTCTGAATCTATAGTTCTAGTAACAGAACATATCATGGAAGACAAGGAGCAAATTGGCCAGAACAGCTGCTCTCCTCTATCATGTTTGGCTAGAAAAGGAACTCAGCAGCTGGATAACTTGTGGAGGCTAAAGTGATGGTGAAAATATTTTATTTTTCCCTGTGGTCTTGTTTTCAATGATAGCCACAAAAGGCTGCTTTCAAGTATAAAGGCACTTTGGGACAATCAACAATTGTCTTACAAAAGTGCCCTTGTCTCAATTCCTTTTGACCTCAAGATCGTACCGTAAGTTGATGAGATCACCAACATCTGTCCTCTAAGAAACAATGGCTGAGAAGCAATAACTTATGAGGCAAAAATCTGGCATTAAAATTAAGGCTGCATCAGCACACTCTAAAAGAAAGGTAACTTGAAGTCAGCTTACAGGTGGTAGTATAAGCACACTACTATCTCTAAACCACATTAAAGGAAATGTACTTTTAAAAGCCTTTGACGTGGAGTAGAAGTGAGATGGAAACATTAATGTTCACAAGCCAGTTTCAAGCCACTTTTTCCACATGTGTAAATGCAGCCTAACATACTAGCATGTATTAGTGATTTATGTATGCATAAATTGAATAAATGAATGAATTTTACTTACGGTCACAGACCAAAATCAGAATATAAAAATATGTTTAAAATTCCTTGTCATATTTCAAAATGACATATAAAAATAGCTTATAAAGGAAGTTTAGCAATGTAATAATAAAATGGTAAGATTTAAAATAGTTTAATGAAGAGATTTAAAATAGTATAAAAATGATATTTAAAATAAATGTTTCTAGTTTTTTTCTGCAATCCTATTAAGTATAGTTGCTCTTGTTCTTAATTGCTGTCAGACAGAACTTAGCTACAGTCCATGTATTCTCACTATCTTGTAGTAAATATTTCAGACAAATATTTGTGGGTTTTATCTGTGTCTGGAGGCACCATGACTGAATACTGAAATGAATACTTTCAAGTTTTTGCTTTTCTATGGTTTTACTGAAATAAAGCGGTGTCCTTGTATGTGAGTTTGCAAAGGTGTTATAGGCTATTCACTGAGGAGAAACTCAAACCATAATGATGCTCTATGATGTGATAAGCAAATAATTACAAAAAGTACAGGCTCACTCAATAGGGGAATCTATTTTTTAAGGCAACTTTGGAATGAATATGACATTTTGGCTGCACTTGGAATTAAAACACCTCATTCCTAAACAGCACCACATCTTCAAGCAATGTGATTGAAAGAAGTTTTACTTCATAAATTTTAGCAACAATTTTGAATATTAGGCCAGTCTGACAGTTTCAAAGTTCTAATTAATCTTTTTCATTCTCTACCATAGAAAATACGTTAGAAAATAAACAGGTTACTATGAATGAATAAACTTTATTGATTAGTTGCTTGACCTTATCATGTATCAAGTATACAAAGATAAAAACCATAGAAGAATAAAATCAGTATAAACAAGAGTAAAATCAGGTCTGTACATATGTTATAGTTACATATCCTCATCACCCTTACAAGGCACTCCATTAGACTCAATGAAAAGTTTCCTGAGCCGGGATGCCTTAAGCAAGTATAAAGCTACCTTATATAAACAGGTTACTAAAATTGATGCTTAAGTACTGCCTCCAGGTTAGAGGGATAGGCAGGGTGCCTCTAAAGGCCATTTGCAGAGGATCAAAAGCAGGTGTCTTCTGCTCGAGATGCCCAGAAGCAGTTGGTGGGGCACTCTGGGTTTGTCAGCATGATCAAAATACTGTGAGATGAACCTGAGTTTGCCTCAGACCGTCACCATGAATAGCCTCTAATCCGGGTTATGTTCGGGGCAAATTGCAAAAATCTGCAGCAACCCCCCCCCCTTTCCAACTGTTCTAGCTCTGAATTAGGAGGCAAGCATGTATTATCCTGATTCATGGAGACACTCCTGGGTTATTGGGAGAGGAATTTGGCGATCAGAGCATTAACAGGGAGAGTTTGGGGAAAGAAAATAAGGAATTAAGCTGAAATGAGCTCTCATTTGCCCTCTCTGGCTAAAAGCATGCCCCCCTTGCCTGATCCCCCGAATGGCAAGGCACGCGTGGTTACAGGAGTAGATTTTCTGCACCAGTGCTGGATCACTCATTCTCTGCCAAAAAGCTGTGGTTTTCAAAGCTAGGATTTGAGACTGCTAAGTAGCTGGAGGCGTGGAGGACCAGAACGGCATTGTTGAACAGAAGATAAGAAAATGGATCCAAGCTGCAAGGGTTTAGAGAAAGGCTGATGTGAACACGAGGCTCGCTATCAAGTGGAGGTGTGCTTGATGTCATGTGGATGTGCACACGTCTGCTAAAGTCAGAGCCGCAGCTTCAAGCCATCAGCCCTTTTGCCATCCTATTATGCCCCCTTTTGTCTCCCCCCCCTTATTTCTGTTGTGTGTTGTATCTTGTCTCACACAGGCTGCATCCCCATGGTCTCCAGTTATTGTGCTGCTGAATCAGGGCATCCTTAATCCACACTGTATGTAGTTCGAATGAGGTTGACAAGAGCATGGGTTCAGTTTGAATCCACCTGTCCCCAAACAAATGTGGTAAACCCTGTGAGGTAGGTGGAGCTGGGAGAGCTCGGAAGAGAGCTGTGACTAACCCAAGGTCACCGAGCTGGCTTCATGGGGGAAGGTGGAATTGAACCCAGTATTCCCAGATAAGAGTCTGGCTCCCTAACCACATGCATGTGTTAAGATGTGAATACACATGACACTGATTTGTATGTTAGTGGGTAAAACTAAAATAACAATAAAGTAATAAATTCCAGGGCTGCCTTTTGATAGAGGTGGCCTGAAAGTAGGGGAGGTGGCATGAAGCAATTGGAAACTTAATAGAAGTTTCTTTGATGGTGCACTGTGATGTGACTTAAGCAAAAACAATGCTTTCAATAGCTACGCAGTCAGTTCACTAAGAGTAATTATGGATTATTTGCTTTATTTACTGTTTTAATGCAAAAGAGATGTTTGTCCCGAAACATTAAACACAGTGTAAAAATATGAAAAGAAGTATTGGCAGTGAAATTAAGATCTTCTAATTATAAAATTACAACTGAACTCTGTTGGTTTGTTTATACTGCCTGTGACGACCCTGTCAGCTCTGGTACCACCTGCCTCCTTTTAGCGTAGCCTGGCAGGCTAACAGACAGCCCAGGTGCCCATTCACTCTGCCAGATCCCCTAAGATCCTCAGCACAAATTGGATCTTCACTGGCCCCCTGTTTGCTAGTTCTTTCTAGATGTTACCACAAACAGGATACTCTTTAGTTAACCAAACATCAAAGGTTTATTGTTACAGGGTAAACAGAATAAAAGGAATAAAATGTATGTTTGAATCAGTTATGAGCCCTATTGTACATGTGAAAGGAACTAAAATGGTAAGGGAACAGAGTAAAGTCCTTTGCTTGTTCATCCAACAAAAGTTCTCATTTAATACCGTGGTTTCCTGACTGAAAATGGCTTCCCTCTCTTAGTCTGAGGTAAACTTCTTATGCTAATTCACAGCCTCTTAATAACTTCTAGCCTTTGAAACCCTTTCCTTTTGTTTTGTTACAGCTTTGTTTTTCTCTTCTTTATATCTCTTAGTGTTCTGACTCAAAACCTTGTCAGTTCTTTCTCTCCCTCTTTCTAACTTAGAGGTGAGGCCTACAAACACACAGGCGCACTGAGCAGCCTCCTCACTTTTCAGACCCTAGCAGAGACTCCCTTTCTAGCAGTCTCAGCAGCAGCTAATAAACATCCTGAGTCCTGGCTGCTGATTGGCTGGAGAGCCTTACTTTTTGGTAGGCAAAATGGAGCTTGCTGAGTCTCCTCCTCCTCAGCATGTCAATCAAACACACAGCAGCAGCAGGTTAACTGTTTCCTGCCCTGGTGGCTGCTTAGGGGCTTTACACTGCCCTAAACATGATAGTTTCAAAACAGTCTAAAACCAAAACACTTAAAATTGTAAAACTGAAAGGTATACAATCAGAGGAGCCGAAAGGAAACTTGCCCCTTCCTGGACTTTATTAATATGCCTTTTTCAAGACTGTTTTCAGTTTAAAAAATGTTAAGCAAGATACTATTTTCTTTAAACATGTGCACATATTAACATTTTCAAAAATCCAGACACAATAAATGTGGGGGTGCGATTTGCCCATTTTGGCTAAAGTAAAAAGCAAAAGTTGCTAAGTTGAAGTTACTGGGCCAAAGGTCTCAGGAAGTCATAACATGTACACAGTACATGTAAACAATACAATGCTCAAGGTAGCTTACATGAGCTGTCCACATGCATAAGCAAGCCCCAAAAACAGGCTTCTATTGGTTCCTGAGCTTTCTCACCATAACACCATATATGGCAATTCCTATGTAGCAACCATCCTTGCATTAGGTTGCTCAATCGGGTTGTATCCAGATTTTCCCCCTCCCTTACAGTTATGAGCATCTTGTAGTGTTTTCCCACTGTGTAAGTGTCTGCTGTGTGAAAGGGTATAAAGAGCCCTGACTCTTAACAATAAACATGAACATGCTTTGAACATGAACCTGCTTTGAACTTGAACCTGCTTGCTGACAGACCTGCTTGCTAGCCTGCTTGCTTTTACTTCGCAACCATCCAGCATCAGTTCTAGATCATTACTACAAATAAATGTGCCCCATTTTCCCTTATCCATCCAAGAAATATTTCAGGTCAAATTCTAGCAGTTCCATTGGGACAAAAATATCAACATATGGCCTTTTTTTTTTTGAAAGCCTTGTTTATTAATTGCAGATAAAATTAACATCATTTGCATATTCTACTGCTATCCTGGGCCATGTCAATTTGTCTAATTTGCATAGAAGACTTCCACAAAAAATTACATTTGGAATGACTGGAGAAGATACAGGCCCATATCATTGATGATTTGCCTTAAGAAATAAGGAAAATATATTTCTGGTGCTCTGTTGGTCAAATCCAGTCCAATTCTTCAAACAACTATAGCCTGAAACATTACAAATATTATCAGCATGCATTAGACATCAGACATCTAGCCGTTCCAGTAAGAATTAATATTCATTACTCTCTGTTATCTTTCGATGGCTAATTAATTTCAATGCAGAAAAGTGGGGACTATCATTCAAAAAAGCATGAGGTGGGTGGGAAAGCTAAAGCCTTTCAGAATAGGATCAACAACGAGGACCACTTTCCAAATGTAGGACAAAGGGCTATTAAAATTATTATATTAAGTGCTTCTTTGCTGTCATTTGCATTCAATTTATTTATTTAAACAGAGCTCAGTTCTCATATTCCCTCTCCTCCCCAATTATGATGATAAATGTTGATAAAAGCAAAAACATTTGACACACGATTAACAGTTAATAGACTGTGTCCTAGTGATAAAGGGTGGGGGGAATAAAAACCCCCAACTTAACAGAAACTGATGTGATTTTTCAGCCACAAGTTGGCTTGATGCTCACACAAACTTCCCTGTAGTGCATCTGGTTGGGTCTGGTGCAACTATGTAATTGCATTATGTGTGTCCTTCACTTCCTCTGGGGAACTAAAGTATTGTAACTCCTGAAAAAACTGAAAATAACTGGATCCATGATCCTGAAATCAAAGCGCCAGCCATTTGACGTAAGAAATCTGTCTAACCACTTTTTCCGAGTGCCTAAATAAGTGGAGAGATGAGTGAAAGTTGGATCTAGGATATATAGTAAATATAGATCTTAAACCATTCCAGTGAATTAATGTCCTGATTAATAAAAATGAAATACTGAATTAAAAACTTCCGTCGTCATGAGTGCACATTGCATTATATCATACATTGGCCTATGAAACATGTTGGCTTATGAAAGTTGTGATACATTAATGGTGAAAATAAGTAGGTCTATTTAAACACAATTTTAATAGTGTTCATGTTGTTCAAGAAGCCATGTTTAATATGTTCTGGGCATTTCAATAGTAGAATTGCTCGGGTTTAAGTGTCTGCAATAAACAGGAAGAAAAATAGTTTCATACATATACCAAATCAGTAATTACCAAAGAGTTTACATAATATACTTTACCTCTTAACCGAGGACTATGCACATACATTCTTTGCAGATGTAGATTTATGGGAACAAATTCTAGTGTTTTTTCTCCTTTACTGCAGCTTGACTTGAAGGAAGAACCTAGAAAATAACAGTTTTAAGTGTGACTGCAGCATACCCTGTTTACTCAAAAAACCCCAAAACATTAAGAAGGCAGTGGTACTTTCACATTGGGACCGCTGGGGCAGAAAGCACAGTAGTTTTCAAGAGGTGGAGTCAGCAGTTAAGCATACCTAGGTCCCCAGAACACATGTTAACCACTCCTAAACTGCAAAAAAAGGGGGGGAGGGGAGGGGAGAAAGGAACGAGAAACAGGTTGATGATGTGGGGACCTTATAGCTCAGACATCTCCATGGGAAAGAGAGACAGTCCAGGAATGAGGGTTAAAATATTTACGCTGACCTGTATGTGTGCATCACACTGTCCATACAGCCCATATTCCCCAATAATGAACAGAAAGGTTTAAGCATAAGTCAGTGGACAGGCAAACCAGAGTCATCCTACAAATGGCAGGCCATTGTTCATCTTAGGGCCTTTCTGTACTTTATGTAGTTCCATAACAGGGGCCCCCATAGTTGGCTTCTGGGCAACATCAGTCCGTAATTAGTGCAGATCAGTGAGGCCCTACCCACCATCAGTACATTCCTTCCAAGCTGAATGAAACCCTGATGAGGATTAGTTGTAGACCTCAACAATGGGGTCTACCAATGGACCAGCATAATCTAGTCCATAATATGGAAGCACTCAGAAGGCATGCCTCCATCTTCTTACCTACCGGAGCATGCATTTTGGCAGCACACCACACCACCGAAATGGGTTCACTGTTGGTTCTGAGACTAGGAACTTTTATTCCTAGCTTCAGAGTGCCCAGAATATGGCCCTGAGCTTGCCCAAACTTTGGGGATGGTGCTGGTCTGAACCAGCATCATCATGCAGGCAACATGGGTTGAATCAGTGGGCTTTTCTGAACCTACTGGTTTGGACCATAGAGAGATGAATGCCCATACACTTATTGAGTTGCCTGGCACCTGCTAATGCTCAGTTGTACCAACAAGCTTATGCAGCACGTACAGGAACAGACTAACAAAAATAAGCCAAATATCCGCATTAATGTTTGTGCGTCTGTGTATCTTTACAGTTACCAAGATAACAAGACAAAAATCAGCAAACACAACCAATTTAATGAATCTTCCAGCAAATCCATAAGAAAAATTAATTTGCAGTGGTGACCTTTGGTGGCATAAACCTTTTTATAAGCTTTTAAACCCATCTAGAAAAAGAATGGAAATGACTTTGTGACCTACATGCTCGGTCACAGCACATATACTTTCTAGCATTGAACACCTGTAACTTTGTTACACCCAGATGGGAGATACTCAAATTGATGTAATTCCATCTGTGAAGCCAAATAGGTCTGGATTCATTTGGGGATTGGAAATCACCTGAGAAGTCTAAGAATGTAACTCTGAACTCTCTGAAAGGTAGCAGAGAAAACAAAGTACAGCAGTATACATGAAAAAGTGGTATGTGCAGATTGTTGTTTCTGTTAAATATATTAACAACTAACACAAATGGAATATGTTTGCAACTTTGACTACATCGAGACGTTGGTTACTTACTCTGCTATATTTACATATCCTGGAATAAAGTATGGATATTCCAGAATATCCATGCTTTATTTTGGAATATCAAAACATGGTGCAATAGGTAACCAAAGACTACATGCAGCCTTACTGGCTGTCCAGGGAAGTCCTTCAGTAGGTTGTTATAGAAGGGATTTCTGGAAGTTTCCTACATGCCTGACATTTCTTTATCAGACAGCTGCTATGTTGAAAACTGGATATCCAGCACGTTTTTCCTGTCAAATTCAGCTGCTGATGGATCATGAATGACCTGGCTTAGCATTGGGCCTGTTTGGTGATCCAGATACAATGCCAGCAAGCTGCCAGAACTTCTACTGGGTCTGGCAGTTCCTTTAGTTGCACTTAGCTTCCCACAGAGTTCAATTTGACATGATCTACCCAAAGGCAACCCATGCCAATCTTTTAAGTAAATCTATCATGCCCCACTGTGAGCAAAATATGCCACTTTTTAACAACTTTGGGATCATGTTCTACCGTATCTAAGCAAGATACCCCTTCCTTGTCTGAATTTAGATTCTCCTGGAGACAAGAAACCAAAGGCACAAAGTAGCAAAAGCTTATGTGGTAATGAGATACTGTTGCATTCGTTTGTGGCAGAAAAAATAGTCACAAGCATTTCTTTCAAGACTGTCCTATTTTTAAACTGCAACCAAAGAGAAGAACCTTTAGTGTAACAGTTCACAACAAAAATACAGTGGTACCTCGACATACAAGTGCCCTGACATACAAGTGTTTTGAGATACAAGCCGCCGAGCGAGTGATATTTTGCTTTGAGATGAGAGCAAGATTTGAGATACGAGTATGTAAATACAGTACAGTACATAACAAAAACAACTGAGGTGGTGTTTTGGGAGCTGGAATGGATTAATGGGAAAATTGCTTTGAGATACGAGCGATTTGACATAAGAGCAAGGTTACGGAACGAATTAAACTCGTATGTCAAGGTACCACTGTACCTGTCTTTTTCCTTCTGCCATGTGTTTTAAATGGGCCTGTAGGTCAGGGCTACTTTATTGCTAAGGCTGTTTCTTAAATGACCATTTAATAAATGGTCATTTGTTGCTCTGTTGCTGCTGTTTGTTTACTGAATATCAATTTACTGTAGTCAACAAGATGAAAAAGAGAGGAGGGCAAGCAAAGAAGGCCCATCCCTGCTTAATTCCCACAAGGTATTTACTGAGTGTCCCTAGGCCAATACTTTTACTTTAATCACTTCTCTGGTTATTCAGTGAGAACAATTTCATACCGGTATATTTCCCAAGCTCAGCAAGCATATTTTGGTAGAGGGTTAACATTTGATCACAATGTGCAATAACACTTTTGCGCATATTATCCCAGTGTGGAGCAAGTTCCCCAAGTTCATTAAGTTCCTGATTCCTACAAGAGAAGAAAAACAAAACAAAACATAAATTTTGAGGTTTAAAAATATGTAAATACCAATAAAACAAACAAACAGTTAAATAAATGTTTCTAATATTTACTTACCTATGTTCCATCACAACTACCCATCTTCTTGGTTGCAGAACATATGCACTGTTTACCCAAAGTTCTGGGTTCAATCTTGATTGTTAGAGACAGATGAGATGCCTACCTAAAATCTTAGACTACCATGGCTAGTCTGTTTTCTATCTAAACTGACTACAAGAGAAGTCAGTTTTAGGTAGGCATCTCATCTGTCTCTAACAATCAAGATTGAACCCAGAACTGTCTGACGCAGTATGTGATATCTTACTACATTATCTTTATATTGTACAAGGAAAGAACCCTGAAGCTTGAGCACCACATCTGTGTCTCTGGGTCAGATTATAGATTTAAATCAAGTGGTCATTTGTCCATGTTTGACTCTTCATCCAATCTGAAGCACTCTTGAAATTTCAGTGCCATCTGAACTGTAATTGAAATTGATGTATGTAAAAAAAACCCTGAATCTGGGTGCCTCCCCATGCAATTTAAAGCCTGCTGAAAATCTTCTTTTGTCGCGGAGCACCCCCATGCACGGCTTTTATCTGGGCTTCCAGCGCCGCTAATTAGGAAAATGGGCTGCAAAAAACCAGCCCTTTAAAGAAGACTGCAAGTGAACTTTCCAGGAAGACGTGGGTATTAAGAGCAACATTTTGCATGGAGACGCTCCGTGGCAAAAGGGGCAGGGCTTCTCTCTGAGGCGGCAAGCTCTCTCTCTCTTTTTTTTGCCTCTCATGCACAGCCTGGATTCACGATATGAAAACAGCAGGCAGGCATTCCAATCACAAAGAGAAACAGCAAGATACATTGTAATGAATTGCTTATATCAAGTGAAAGTGTATGAGGCAAGTGAAAGTGTATGAGGCAAGATCGCTGGCTGGGGGAAGCGAACATATAACTTGTAAATTTTTCTTTTGGACTTGTGAATGAGCGCACGATCGCACGATTGCTGGCTGGGGGAGGCGTTTCGGCAGCTGGAGATTTTGTAAATAGCGCTGGCTGCAGCCCGGCTGCCTTCGCAAGCAGGGGAGACGAACAGAGAACTTGTAAATTTTTCTTTTGGACATGTGAATGAGCACACGATCGCACGAGCACCCAATGAAACAGCGAGGGGCGGGGAGAAAAAGATGCGGGTAAGCAAAAGACGCTTCCTTGGGGATGGTCAGTGCATTTTAAATGCGCATTTTGCTGAGCCCCATGGGGACACTTAATTCGGAATTGAACGCACATTTGTTAGATCTGCTGCAGTAGAGGGACAATAGCGACAGGAAAAAGTACCATGGGGATGTGGTTATTTAAGGTGGAGTATAGGCACATGTGAGCATCCCAGCTGTGTCCCTCCTATTCCTCCCCCAAAAAGTGCAATACAGCTGGCACGTGCCATACGTTACCATCTCTAAGACAGTCTTGGGGTGTTTCTTACTGTGTACAAATATAGCCAACCCAACAGCCATAACAACTCTTAAAATATCTTCATACAGATGTTTGGTTTCAGATGAAGAGCTGTTTCTGCTTCTGTATTTTTTCTATCCTGTTTTACAAAGTAGTTCATTGTTCTAAATTCTAACTTATTGTTGCTGTCTGCTGCCCTCAGCTCCTATGGAGGTGGAGGTGGTAGACATAAAGAATGGGAAACATATTAAATCTCTGAAGGTTCATTTTAAAGCCCACTCTAAACCCCTGCTCAGCCAGGAATAAAAACTTTCAGCATGTATGATCAGTGCCAGTGTTATAATGCAAGAATGTTTTGCTGATATTTAAGGTCAATGGGCTGACTACACAATATTCAGAAACCATATTTTTGGACAGAATCCTAAAGTACAGTACTTAAATGATATTTGCTACACTTTGGAAGTTAGATTCTCAAGAAGCACTCAAAGGTTAATCCGAAATCAGAAACAGGTGGCTAAATGTTACACAAAAAAATGAAAATCCTCTTTGTGTAAGTGCTAAAGCCTTCTCACATGCTGACACATGCTGTTCTCATTAACTCTTATTGAGAATCATTTACATAATTTAGAAGGAAAACTACAGCATTCAATAACTTCTTAAAAAACAACAAAACCTATTCCATGATTGCTTTACTAGATTTAGGTGTATTGGTTGGTTTGCATATTAAGATTTAGTTTGTACAATATAAGAACATAAGAGGAGCCACTGCAGTCCAGCATCGTGTCTCACACAGTGGTCCACCAATTACTTCTGAATATTCTCAATTAGAAGACCAAGACAAAAACTTCAACTGCTCTCAGATTCCTGCAAATGGCCTTTAGAGGCATCCTGTCTTTCCAACCTGGAAATGGTACTTCTGCATTCTTTCTAGTAGCCACTGATACACCTGTCCTTCATGAATTTATCTAATTCTTTCTTAAAGCTATTATCTATTGCATTGCATTCAGTGGGCTAATGATTCCACACCAAAGAAGCTCTCGAAATGTAAAATATTGTGATTGTACCTCTCATTTATTTGGATTTAAATTGTTGCTGCATTCACACCTAAGGTTTAATCTAGCTTCAGTCCATTTTCAGAGTGAGATAACACATCAGCAAACCGAGAAGCTGTTTTCCTTTGACGTTATCTAACTCAGAAAATTCACCTTGGAGGTAGATAATATGGAAAGAAAATGACTGGCCACTCTGAATGTAGTCCGAAGCTGGATTAAAACTTAGTTGTAAATACATCCATGGGAAAGCCCAATTTCTGCTATGACAGGCTATTCAGGAGTGTGTAAAATATTCTGAATTAGAACATTCTTAGTTCAGGATATTCCAAGTTTTTTGAATTCTGACAAAATGCCCTTTAAAATTTGTACTTGTTCTGAATCTACAATAAAAAGTTCTGTCAGAATAGTCTGAAACTATTTGAAAATTTGAAAACTAACTTTTAGAAAATCATAAAAATCCACTAAGCATCCAAATAGGTTATTACCTGGATAGAAAGTTCAAGGTATTACCCTAGACTTTGGATGTTCTAGCCAAAAGCAAAAATAAAATAAAACAGACCTTCCTCTGTAGGCAGGCCATTTTACTAGACTTATTTAAAAGTTCAAATTACTTAGGTAGCTTAAGTTTTTCCTTTATGTAGTTTTTGCTGGTAAAGTCAAGATTAGATGAATATTGTCCAGAAATCGGATATAGTCCAGAATATTGTCCAGAAATCGGATATAGTCTGAAACGTTGCAGCCCTCAGCTCCTGCCGGGGGTATCTGGTTGTATTCCTATCACACCTGTTCTAAATCATCTTGGCTGACTGTGCTTCCCCAACTCAGAGCTGCAATATGAACTTTTAAAGCCCTACATGACCTGGGTCCCAAATATCTGCAGAAATGCATTCTCTCATAAAGTCCTGACAATCAACTAGATCTTCTGGTGAAGCCCTCCTGGTGATCCCTTCCCCCATGAAGCTCATGGAGCCACTAGTAGACACAAAGCCTTCCCAGTGGCGGCCACAGGATCTGGAATAGCCATTTCCCATGGATACACCAACCTCCAAATTTCTCTCTAATCATGTTTTTGGTTCTTAATAGGCTCCCCCTCCCCACTTTTGTGTTGATATGTTTAATTTAAATATGTTTTTTTTAATTTTATGTTCTTGACTGTTATTCACTGTCTTGAGACCTTGGTAATCAGGCGGTATGTAAATGTTTAAAAATATAAACACAAAGTGGGATGAGAAGAAAGGCGAGATGTCTCAGACTTTCCACTTTTGCTACACAGAACTCTCAATCCATTTTGATTTTTTTTCTGAGGGTTTGAGCTCTAGAGAAATGGTATATCGTTCCCCATTTCCTACAGGGGACAAGGACCACCAAAAATGAAATGTGTGAAAGGAGAAGACACTTCCCACCTACTATCCATGCCACAAATCATTTGGACACTTTGTTGATTTTCAGGAAATTTCCCTGTTTGGGAGAATAGAAAAATCTGTTTGATAATCTGCTTCAGCATAACAAAGAACTGACTATGAGAAGAACAAGGACAAAGAACAAATGCCAGCCAATCACACTAGAAAAAATATAGGACAAGCTACTAAATATCTCATTACCAGCTTCACAGCCATTCCCCAGCAGCAAAGGAAACATCTGAAAACAAGGAACTAGCCCTGAGCTACAGATGTTTGCCATACAGTATGGCACGTTTTAAAAGCAGAAAGAGAATTACAAAGCTGCAAGAGAAACAGCCAGTTAAATTTCTCAGGTTAAAGATAGGTTAGCCACTTCTTGAATTACAACATGTGTGAAGGGAGGAAAAAGAAAGTGGACTCAAGTTATGACCTGCTTATTTTGCTGCTCATTTTGCAATCATAGATCAGAAACCTCTGGCCTGTCCTCAGGGCAACATAGAAATCCAGTAAGAAATGGTCACAACCTTGTATTTTTTACAACCTGATATAGCTGCTGAACACAACACTTGTTCAAATATGAAAATTAGCTTATTTGAAATGCAGTAGCTATAGCTCAGTCATAGAGCAAACTGCTTGGAAAACAGAGAGTTGCCAGTTTGGCCCCCAGCCCCAATTCTGTATCTCTGAAGTATACTAATTTCTCTGTGTACCTGTGCCTGATATTATATTATTGGAACTATAGCTCTGAATAACTTCCTAACAGTCATATATTCTGATTGCTGACTGGTACTGATCCTCAACACCAAGAGTAGACTGATCCTCAACACTAATCCAGCTCAGAGTGAGAGAACACCTCAGGAAAGTGACCAGTAATTTTCTTTTCATGTAAAGGTGAATTTTCTGAGTTATTTTAACACTGGAAGAAAACACCTTGTCACAATGATGTATCCTCTCACTCTGCAAGCGGACTGAAGCTGGTTAAAACCTTCAGTGTGACCACAATCCAAGAATGATCAAAGGAAAGACTTGAACTTTGCTTAAGCACCTATGTCTTTAGCTCATTGCTTACTGCTGTTTACAGCAGCAGACAGAGTAGGTTGCAATTTTGAATTCAAGTTTATATTTTATTTTATTTTTAAAAAAACTGCTTTTCCCTTACCTTCTCATATCCTCCTTTATGTGCAGGTTGATGAGTTCCTTGGGAATATGAAAAGAGAGTGTGCTCTCAGACATCTGTTCTCGTACACACATCCATTTGTTGTCAGAAGTGGGGAATCTATACAGCTTATAGATTGGATTTTTTAACACTGCAAAGGATAAAATAATGATGGTGTTGCTATATCTCATTTCAGGCATTCCTGCAACCCCCCCCCCCCCAACCCCATGATCAAAGTAACCTATTAGTCAAGTTATTTATATCTTTCTTTTCCAAAAATAAGGCTTACATATGAATTTATCCTGACTTATTCTTAATATGCATTTCAATAAATTAATCCCCTTAGGTTAGGAAACCCAAACAAAACAACAACAACAAAAATTAAATTCTACTTAGTACAATAGACACTGGATTTTTCATGTCAGATGCAATAAGATTAAAAACTGAGGACGGCTGGGGCAAATTCCTAAGATAAAAGGAAACTTGGTCGAGAAATGAACAATAAGCTCTGAAAAGGCAGTATGAATATCTGTTGCAAATGGCACAGTTTTCCTGGTTCCATATCTAGCAATTTAGCAAGACAGTAAATACCCAAATTCCTTCTGTGGACAATTACACCTTCTACTGTATATTGACAGGTGTTGCTGTTTTCAAGTCAAGTAGTTCCCACAATATAATGGACAAAAGGTTTGGGTCCCAAACATCTAAAGGAATGCCTTCTCCTGTAAACACCTGCTTGTGCATTAAGATCTGCTGGTGAGGCCCTCTTGTTTATGCTGTCACCTTCAGCAGTTAAGGGGGGAGGGATGGATGGCAGGAATTTCATTCTGATAGTCCAAAGACTATGGAATAGCCTCCCCTCTGAGATGCATCAAACTAGGGGTGTGCACAAATGCAACTTTCAGGATTTGATGTGATCTGAATATCCAAAAATTTGGTTAGATTCAAATCTTTAAAACTTGAATTTACCCACATTCAATTCAAACTGAGTAAATTCGAATCTATTCGTTTGAATTTTCGATTCCAATTTGCACATATGAATGTCGACAACATTCGTATGTGCCTGTATGCATCCGTACACATCCCATACGCATCCCACATTTATCCCGTATGCATCCCGTTTTCATTCCGTACAGATCTGTAGAAGTGCATATGGATGCAGGAAAGATGAGTACAAGCAAGTATGCATCATGTAACTAACCGTGTATATACGAATGTCCAAGTAATTCAAACCAATAGTTTTGAAATTTCAAAATTCATTTGAATGTTTAAATAGAAATTCATAGACATTCAATTTGAATTTGAATGTCCAAATTTGATCAAATTTTGAATGTTTCGCATATGCGTGCACATCCCTACATCAAACCTTCTCACTGTATGTATTTAAAGTCTGGTGATGACACACCAAGCACCATATAAATGTTTTAACAATAAACACTCGTGAAGCCCCAAAAGCCACTGCAAAGAGCTTCTGAATTTCAATAAACTGTACTGCGTGGGAGTCTGAAAGGTTTCTGCCCCTTAGAGGATTTTTGTCAATGGCACATTTCAGTCATATATTTTATACAATTCTTCATTAAGTTTCCCTACAGTAGCTATGACTACATAATTTATTTTCCTCTCATAGTTTCCTATGAAATTTCCTCCAAACTAAACATTACTCAAAATCGGTAAAAGATTCCATTCTGCAGCTTCAATCTCTTAAATGCTTGAAACAACTTTCTATTGATCTGGGCGCTCTGTGTAGCACAGTCCAATAAGAGCATTACTTCTGTTCTCTGTAAGGTTACTTATTCAGCAAGTTCATCGTGTAAGCTATATTATTGTTGTTACTTGTACAAGATAAAATGTTTTACTTCCACCTACCCTCTTATTGATTTATGAACCAGAGGTTACTAATAATTCCTGTACTCTATACAGTCTTAATTTAAATGCCACTTTCAAGCTATAGAAAAATGTACAAACTGCCATGCATCAGAGTCAATGACCCTATCAATGTATCTTGAGATAAGAGTTTTTAGAATGAAGAAAGGAAAATCAGCATAAGAAGAAGCATAGGATTCACCTTTCTGAGAAGAAGACAAGTATTTTGGCCTAGCTGAATCAGATACAAACTGCATTGGAAAGGAAAAAGAAATAATATTGGCTATAAACTAATCTGAGCCTGGTTCTGATACAAATGTGCTTAGTGTTCAGTGACTGTTAAGTTGCACAGTAAATCTGTAAATAAAGATGTTTTCTCTACTAATTGGTTTGCTCTCAGCATACCCTACCACTTAACCCAATTCGGGATCCCTACCACAGGGAGAAATGGGACACTTTTAAAAAATACATATTGGTCTGTTCTCTGTGTGGGCTGGCTGGTAGGCCGTCCCATATCCAGAAGGTATTTTGAATTTCCCTATGGCTAAATCTTTCACAATGTTTTGGGACTGAACTCTAGGTGCAGATGGAAACCCTAAGTCTTGTCTGAGTATGGCAGACTGGACTAAGATAAGTTTTACCAGGTAAGTACTAATTTAGACAGTCTACCAAATAAAAATGAAGCTGGCATTCATTTCATGGGCTCTGAACTTACTTTTAGTAGGGAGAGCTCAGAGAGAGAACTTATCTCAGTTAAGCTTTCACATCTGGTTGTCTTTTAATTCTTTGAGATTTCTGGGGTGTTCCACCATGTTCAAGGAACTGAGTTTTTGGATATATTTGCAGTCAAGTTTTCTGAAGTTATATCCAAAAGTCTAGGTTCCAAACTGAACTATGGAACATGGCAGAATACTCCAAAAATATCAATTAATGAAATGGGTGTGTGCATTTTCATTTGGCAAGACTGGCAATCTCTTTAGAAAGCCTTGCTCCTCTGTCAAAGTACCACAGCGCTCCAGTGTCATACACTGGAAACTGAGAGTTGTGTTTTACTTGCTTTTAGAGTGAGGAAGTTGCACACAAGGGTTGTTTTTGCACTAGCAACAAAGGCCCTGTCCCCATGCAGCTTTGGTACGGTTCTGAGCATGGAATCAGCACAGTCTGTCCCCATGGGCTTTGGATTTGGCATGCGAAATGCGTACCAAATCCCCCCAAACTGTGCCACAAGTGTGCCAAATTTGATACCTATTAAAACAAGTCTTGGCACGGTTTGGGAAGCCGGCACACATTCCTCAGCGAGCCAGGAACGCACTTGGAGATGCTTGCGGGCTAAGAGGGAGGAGTTCTATGCTCACGTCATTGGGAGGTGGGGTGTGCTTGCGGTCCCTGTCCTGTCTATTGAGGATAGTAGCTGCTGACTTTTCAAAATGCTGATTGCAAAGGCATGCTGGAGAATGGCTTGGTTTTTTAGTTTTCCACCATTTCAACAGAAGTAATTCCAACTCCGTTTCAGAATGCTAAGGCAGGCTGCATTATGCTTGATTTCTGTTGCATTTGCAAGCCCTATTTTCCCAATCGTCAAGGCAATAATAAACAGAATCTTGATTTTTAAAGTTGACGGGTGTTCCTGCGTTCCATGGTGGAGCAGAGGTGTGCAAAACTGCTCAAGTGCCTACTGCCGCTAATGGCTTTCATTGGTGTTTTATGAATGAAGCTTTATTTTATGAATGAACCTTCATTTATTTTTACTTGTTTCTGTGCGTCCCACCCCAGTCCTGGCTGTCCATGCTGCTAAGGGATGGAGGATGGGGCACAGGGGTGGGCTGACGACAATCGGGCTGCCAATGAGGAGAGAGGGGGCACAGAGGAGGTGGCATGGCTCCCCCGTACCAGGGTTCAGCATGGTTCTCATGGGGACACCACCATCCGTGCCCAACCCATACCTGTCCCATGTTGCCGGGAATCTCATGGGGATGCCTGAAATGCATTCCTGGTCCTGTGCCCGGCTCATGAGTCCCCGAACAGCACCAAAAGTGTTCCAGATGGTCAGCATGGGGACAGGGCTGAAGACTCCATTTAAAAACCATCAGGTACCTGACTAATACCGATCAGTCATGCACTGTCCAAACACAAGACCCCTTAAGGACCCCATTAGAACCCCATCTTGAATGTGCTGTACCCAAGAGTGCTGGCAAGATCTAAATCTGGATTAACAAAGGTAAGTGCAAAAATAGCCTAAGCTGCACAAGAGGTGTCTGTATCATGGGTCTTCATGGATATTCATGGGTCTCCAATCTAGGCCAATAGGAAAACACTAAACACAAGCCCTTTTATGTAGGTTCAGTGAGGTTCAATGTGTCCAGTTACGGTGAACACCTTTCTTTTTCCAACATTATTCCCTTTGCTCCATGAAAACATTGGGACAACCAAACCTCTCACTTAACAAAGGAAAAAAGGAGATGAGGAAAAAGGAAGAAATAAGGACATGAGGAAATCATTCCTTTCTGAAATTCACTGGCCAGAGAAGAATAAGAAAAAAGTGAGAAAAGGTTACACTTCTCTAAACCTCTGCATTGGCAGGTAAGGAGTTTTTTGACGGCACAAGTGGAGATCCAGACTGCATCTCCATCACACAGTAAGAGCTCTGAGGGCAGCTGCTCTTCACTGGGAGCAATGGAAGCTGGTCTCAGTTGATGTGCCTTTGTGTATACTGGAGATGCAGTCCTAGTGTCACTCAACATAAAATGATCACTTCAGAAGAGGCATTTTTAGACTGCTTAAGTATCTTTAGGAAAGAGAGCATAAATGGCCTATGAAGGGGGCTGAAGGCATTTTCTAGTGCGGGTGAACAACTCAGCCATTATCATCCTCAAAATCATTTTGGTCAAGATGACATTTTCATAAAAAAATATATGTAAAAAAGGCTTTTAATTTTAATTCTATAACTTTCAACTAATAAGTGTGAAGAATTAAAACCAGATAATCATATTATAAAAAAGGGCAGGGAAGAAGGTCTATGGGATTAGACAATTACTCCTCATTCATTCTTATTTCATGACCATGGTCACACCTTCACTTTAAACCATCTTCAGTCCTTCTTCTTATCATAACGTTCAAACCTTTTCATCTCTATCTATTGTATTTGTGGAATTTCCACCCTCCATTTGGACTTGAAATAGACTCTTGGGACAGATGGCTGTTCCATAGGTGTACTCTTCTCCTCCATGCAGAGGGACAGGGAGGTAAGGAAGCACCTTGCAGGTCAGTTTACTGGAAAGAGATGAGCTGCCCCTTCAATAGGTTGCATTCTGCCCCAGTGGGAACAAAGCAGTTGTTAAATAAGCTGCAACTTTACAGATTTGCAGAGATATTGGGTTCAATTATTTACTCTTTGATAAAATTGAGAACCCCACAGAAAAATGCCTTTGAAGACTCTGAAAGTGCAAACAATGTCTCTTAAGGACTAAACTGGGACTTACTATTGCATTACATTCCGTAAAATTATGCCTTTGCAAGTATGAATAGTCATATAAAAATACCATAATAAATGAATTACACTTCCAGCTATCTTAAAACTAACACAGCTTCAAATTATTATGTGGAACTAACATTTGGAAATATTATTATCATGTGGGTTAACACAATAAAACATTGTTGAAACAATCTGGCTCATAAATGTGCTCTTCTTACAAACTAGGTAAGAATGCATCTGCTCATTCTCACAATTATATATACAGAGTATGGTTTAAAGTCAAACTTGCTACCTTCCTCCCAGATTTAGCAACATACCTGCATTTAATAAAGGTAAATTGTCTTTACTGTTGCTGTTTTCTGTGGATGTACACTCATAAATCAAGGCACACTGCAAAAGAAATGTAAAATATATTGAATGCACATTGTTACAACAAAAACTATTGAATCTGTTTCATGATTACTGTACAAATCATAGTAAGAATACCACAGCTTTCTTCAGTTATTTTGGTAGACCAATGGGAAGCAAAAAGTGAAAAATACTTCACTTAGAGCAGTTTACCTACATAGTGTCCAGTCAGAAATGTCCACTTCATGATGGAAAATTCATCTTTTCCCCCTTATAATCCCACCTATAATCCTCCAAAGTTTTATCCCCTTCTTAATACCTGCTCAGCTAACTACTGCAGTAACAAGTTCCTGTCAAAGCATCAAAATCTCCTGAAAATAAAAGTTTCCAAATAGAACCTTCGATATTAGTAGCATGGATTGAAATAAATCCCACAGTTTTGCAGGAACAGAAAATTACACAGCATAAAGCAGCATAACATGAACTGTACCGGAAGGAAATGTCCTCCTCTCTTCATCCTTCTTACTGTTGCTTCTAAGGGCCTTTCTGCACTTACCTTGCCATGATTCTGACTGGCGGTTCCATACTGAGCAGCAATCTCTGGTTAAGATGATGGCAGGCTGCAACTATCTTGAGTGTGGTGCCCTGTGTGACTTCACATGCAATAGTGCTGTCACTACAGCGACGCTAACGCTCTGTGCAGTCACAGTCGTGTCAGGGGGTCATTGGAGCTTCCAGTGCAAATGGTTGTTGGCTGGATGCTGTCAAGTAAGTTCTGGTTGCATGGGGTAAGGGTTGGTGAGCTTGTGGTGCACGCTCTTGTTGATTATAGGTGACCATCTGGGAAGGCAGGGGGCGCGCCTCCTGCAAGTGCAGATGCACTTGCCCAGATGTACACCTATTGTGAATTATGGGCCAAAGTGCAAATCAACCTCAGGATGCAAGAAAAACGTATCATGTGTGCAACCATGCTTTTGCAGTCCGCTAGCTCTTCCTAGTCGTCTCTACCTAAGAGAATTCACTCCACCTCATTTGCAGGCTCATCCAGACAGCCAGAAAGATCTGCAAGTTTTAGTGTTACTATAAATACAAAACTGATTAGTGTACTTTCATCCAAATGTTTGCATCAAAACTGAACTTTAATCAGTAGGTATTGGAAAATGTTTGTTTGCAAGTTGTGAAACCTCCACCTGCTACTCAAAATGGAAGGCAATGCAATAAGACATGATGCAGAAGATCAACTTGGTGTGTTATTTTGCTTAAGGCTGTGCAAGAAAGGCTTTTGATAATCACCATAAATAAAGACATGTTCTCTTGTAGAGCAGAAGCCAGCGTTCATAATTGTTCAGAATACTAAAAACAAGGGAAACAGGAACCACTTTATAGAGTTTCCTGATGAACTTGTTGAAAATGTGTTCCTGTTTCCCTGGTCATGAATTCCAGGTGCTTTATTTTGAAAAACTGTTAATTCCTTCAGCCACTAGCTTATTGTGTGTGGGAAGGTTTCATACTTTTGTAAGTATTTGTTATCAAGCTTATTTATGTGATACACTAACATATCCTAAGCTTTAGGGCATTCAAGGTACCTGCCTCTGTTTTCATAAAAAGGCAAGCCACAACAGTGCTACAATGTGTTCACCTCTTGGAGGAATGCTTATTTCCTATAAATTAAATGCACACCAGCTAACTCATAGCCTTTTCTTTCAAAATATATGTAAAACCTCACTTTTTCCTGAGAGGTAACAAATAGGTCAGAAGCTCAAAAAGATGATCTTTCATTTTGTTCCAAACTCAAAATGCCTGACTGATCTTAAAATTAGCGCTTTTGCTCTAAAAACATACGAGTTAAATTTTTAAAACAGAATTCACTTCCATCTCAGCGTACATTTAGTTTGCAGAGCTGAACACTCACACTGTATTTTATTCTGTGCAGCACTTCACTTTGATTTTTTAAAGGCAAGTTGAAAACCTACTGTGACTTAGAATAAGTAGGCATCTATCTGATCAGCCTAATTTAATTTGTGCACTGAACTGGGTTCCTACCTTTTGTCCCTGCACATCTGTTGTGATGTAATCTGCCTCCTCATTCTCAGTCTCCCCCATCTTCACAAGGTTGATGTCTATAGTGCCAAATGTTTTTCCACCATCTGAACTCCTGGGGGGGAAAATACAAAGAAGAATGAAAGGGGATATATTTTCTGCCTGTGTGACAGATTTATTTAATGCATTTTTCCTATTTTTGAGGTGCTTAGTCTATTAGGGTTCAGCTTGTCCTGATACTCCCTTAAGCTCTTGTCTTATTCTTATTTTTCCTCAGCCAAGGCCTGTTCTGTACTCACTAGTGGTCTGGATTAAGGAGCCCCTTATTCTGGCTCAAGGGCCTCCTGATTTGCAGATGAATGTGGATCAAGGAGACCCTGCCCTGCTGATCCAGATCAATCCGCACAGGACAGAGGAAGATCAGGATTAAAGAGGCTCTTAATACGGATTTGTTGTAGACCCATTTAATTGGGTCTACCACCAGATCAAAGTCACCAGAGTCATGCAGATGTCACCCTTCCGTGATCCAGAAGGACATGGAGTCTCCAAGGCTAGGAACTGTTATCCCCAGCCTTTGGAGGCAATGGGGGTGGGCAGCAGCTGTGAACTTTGTGAAAGCTTCACAGCCACAGGGAGGCATAGAATGGATCAGCACCATCACCCCATGCCTCCAAATAAGCTGGATCAGTGGACCTCCATGGAATCCAGACCAGTGCAGAAAAGTCCTACCACTCCTTCATTCAGAGTGTGAATTGGTTTATACCCTAAAGGGCATTGGTTTACTTTTGTTATTTAAAATTCTATATATTATTATTGTGTCCCTAAGATGGATAATTGGTAAGATTACAGAGGAAAATAGCAAAATCATAGATGTTGTTAGCACCTGCAATGATGAACTTTCACGAGAACAGACAAGATCAATTTTATGAATTTGTAGAAAATGCCTGCTTGATTCTGGATGATTTTGTGAACAGCTGAAGCCACCAAAGTTTTAAAGGCAAGAGGGAATGTAAATAGCTGAAAGACATGATATAATCTTGCAGTGGAAAGCAACAAGCAGACATTGAGTATCTCTGGACACAAGGAAAGCTGTGAATTCCTTTCACAGCTGTTTCCTGTCTGACAGATGGGACAATGGGAAGCTGTGGAGGGAATTCACAGCCGCTTCCTTTCAAACAGGAAGCTCAGAAGCTGCGAAGGGAATTTGCAGCCACTTCCTGTCAGTCAGATAGGAAGTTTGGATTGCCCACAGTATCCCCACAGCACTCCTGGAATCTCCGAATTAAAAAGCAGCTTTTTACTTTGGGTAGAAGCTGCAGGGAATTCTGTGGGCAATCAAACCTATGAAGTCCCTTCACTGCTTTTGCATTTCTCTGGAGGAACCCAGTGCAGCTCAGGTGCAGATGGATATTGGGTGTTTTTCCACTAGCACTAGAGTTCCCATTATTCCTCTCTGGTTATACTTGAATTAGGGTAGAAATTGTATAAGAGAACATAAGAGATGCCTTTATTTGTTTAGATCATTTATATACTGCCCTGCACTGTCTTCAGTGTGGTTGACAAAGCAGATAAAAACACCATCATCAATAAATTCTCAGTTATCCAAAGCTAAATTTTTGCCCTGTTGAATCACACCAACAGCCCATCTTGTCCATGTGCCTCTTTTCCCAGTGATAATCTATCCACATATGGAAATTCACAGGCAGAATATGAATGCAAAGAACATGTTTTGCTCAAAATTCTCCTTAATTTTTTATGATAAAGTAAAAAATATAGAAAAGAAAAACGTAAATACAACATAGGATATAAGCAATATGCAACTAAAGATAGTCAGAGCTCCTTAATTCAATGTACAACAAATTACCATTATTTTTCACTTCATTATTTGTCCATTTCAAAATGTTAAATCCTAAGTAAAATATCTATTCTTCTTATCTCTTTATTCCTTTATAAATGAATTATAAATTGGTCAAATTGATTATAAACTAGTTAATATTGCCTGATTGTATAGGCTTACCCTACATTTAAAATCACATTAAACTCTTAATTATCTGAAATCTCCACACTGATATGTTTCTTTCTCAGCCACTTATTATTACACTAGTAATTACGGGTATTTTATTATTACAGCCATTGCAATTATTACACAAATTATTACCAAGTTTTATTTTAGATTTCTCATTATTATTACACCAAATCCCCCTCTTCTGTCCATTCATAATTTCTTCCAAAGATCTGCTCAGCCTTGTAGCTGCTTGTCTTGATAGGCATGCAGTCTACTATGCTGAAGGCAACAGCGGTGTCATCAAAGCAAACAGGCACTGGTAGGCCTTTTTTCCCAAACATCTGTCATAAAAGCCACTTGGAGGGAATCCAAAGCATGTGAAGATTTACCCTTTGTCTTCTGCTTGAGAATGCCCAGAAGCAATTGGTGGGCCACTGTGTGAGTCAAGATGCTGGAGTAGATGAGCTGTGGCCTGATCCAGCAGGACTCCTCTTATGTTCTTAACCCCACAAAGGGGATGAGGAATGCGTAGTTTGGACCTCTATGACAGCAGGGGTTGAGGAGAAGGCGAGACTGACTGTGATTAACACCAGACCTCACTTGTTTTCCTTGCCTTTCTTTCCTTGTGTCCTTTTCGGTTTTTCACTGGTTTTATGTCACTGTTAATATTTGGATACTGCTTTTCTCTGTTATTTTTAAATGTACCTTAATCTGCTTTAATTTGTTTTTTATTGTATTATCCTCTCTGGGACTGAAGTAAAGGGTTGGCTAAATAAATTTCTGCACAAAATTTAAATTTCTAAAAGTCTGTCAAGGGCATTTCTATACTTGAACTAGAATTAGCTTAAGGCCATAAAAATAAAAAGTCATTGGGTATTTGCACATATATTTTGAATTATAGCAGTGTTGCAGCTGATCCAGTTTCATGAATACTATTCTTCCCCATTATGTAACATAGTCTAATAAAATATATATGCTGCTTTGAACTACAGTTTTCTGTGAAAACGAAATAATTTTATTTTATGACAAAATCTTTAACCCACTGTAATAAGATTATTTTCATATACATTCACTGAATTAGATGACAAAAATCTGTCCATAATTTTCACTTGCAGAACCTACAGTAATTAAAAAATGTCATTGAACAAAAAGTTTGACTTATCTTTCATTCACCTAAATCTAACATATTATATACCTTGCCAAAGTTTCTTATTTCTAGAGATCTGCTTTGTTCGTCAAGTCAGCTTCAGTAGATCAGCTTCACAGACAGAAACAGTGAAGAACCCATATAAAGAGCTGACCCAATTGAATGTAGTTGTAAGGATGAAAACCATGCCGATACTTCCTTTATGCAAAATGTAATCCATATTCCACACTTTCTGAGTTTGTTGAATCAGTACTTTGCCCTTGGTCTAGCGGCTAGGGAGCCGGACTCTTATCTGGGCTTGTCACAGCTCTCTTCTGAGCTCTCACAGCCCCACATATTTCACAGGGTGTCTGTTCTGGGGAGAAGAATAGAAAGCTTTGTCAGCAGCTTTGAGTCCCCTTAAATGGGTGAGAAAAGTGGGGTAGAAAAGCCAACTCTTCTTCTCTTCTTCTTTCCTGCAGTTTCAGTTATGGGGCATCTGGCAATCTTGAAAATGTGTAATAGCCATGCAAACACTAGCCTCTAGTTTGTCCATTTGGTAACTATATTTGTATACCTCTATATAAAGGGAAGGAATTCATCACATAGAAATTATAAGAACATAAGAGGAGCCCTGCTGGATCAGGCCACAGCCCATCTAGTCCAGCATCCTGTCCCACACAGTGACCCACCAATTGCTCATGGGCATCTCAAACAGAAGAAAAAGGCAAAACATTCACCTGTTCTCAAATCCCAGCAAATAGCCTGTCTCTCCAGCCTGGAGGATATACCTAGGCATCCATTCTAGTAGCCATGGGCCCATTTCTAGTCTGTTTTAAATATAGTGGCTGAAACATATCTGTAACAGATCTACAATGAAGTAAAACGCATTGATAAGAATTAACATATCTTTAAGTATCTTATAACTAATTTAGGGCAATTCCACACTGTCCACCATACTCAACCAGCATGCATACTAGGAACCTCCCTTCTGCATGCTGATCACCCTAAAGGAGATACCACTCAGGCCTCTCCTAGTCCACCCAAGCATGCAGAAGGGAGGCTCCTAATAAGCTTGCTGGTCTGATGTACCGGCCAGTGCAGAATTACCCTTTAAATTCTGAACATTGCCACTAAAAAACCATAGAAGAGCAGCTTATAAATATGCATTTATAGTATCAAAATGTGGCCAAGAAGTAGTCATTAAATATCACAGATTGTTAATATGACACAGTCTGCAACTGACAGAAAAAGACCTACCTCAGGCTAAGAGTCAATGGTTGCTCCTTTGATTTCACCAAATCACCTACTTTAAATGTAGTACAGCCCAGGAAGCTTCGCTAGAAACCAAAAGGGAATAAAAAAGAAGAGGATGGATGAGGTGAGATGCGATGTTGAGAAGAAGATAATACTTTCATTAGAATCCTCGAGCCTTAATGGTTTCTCTTTCAACCTCACACCAGCAAAGTCTACCTTAGAAGTAAGAGAGAAATATTAAATAAGAGACTATTCTCTTGATCTATTATCGTGCAGAATGTATTCATAGATCAGTGACAGTATTATCAATAATTTGTTAAGCTGAGGCAGAAACCTCATTCTCATAAAAAGAAAACAAAATGAGATCCTGACAAATGGCATGCTGGAAATATACAGCTGAGGGTGTTTTGCTTTTACTATGAGGTTTATTCTTCCTGTTCATGGAATTTTTATATCACAAGTAACATTAAATCTGCTGAATGTTACAATAGTTGTTCTTGCTACAATAATTTCTCAAATTCAGAAGCACTATCGTCCTTATTTGCCAAATATGAGCATATTTATTTTGCAGAGTTATTTTTATGCAGCACTTATAACAAGATATTTATAGGAAAGCTACTTTTTACCAGTTGATCATGCTGTTTGGGCTGTTCATTTCTTCATTTCCATTCCTGGAAGGCCAATTTAATTCTACTACAGTTGCAGGCAAAATGCATTCATCAAACTGTCTTGGTAATACACTGATTTAAAAGTTCTATGTCTTTTATGCCAATAGCATTCATTTATATTTCTACAAAACATAAACAATTCAGAAGTGTGCATGAAGGGCAGCTACTCTTTGGTAGCAGTCTTGGAAACAGGAGTGGAACCACTTCAGCTCTCACACTTTGTAGCCTTTCCACTAGGATACCATGGCCATTGCATAAAAGCCACTGAAAGATCAAGGGTTACACTAACTCTGTATTTCTTCCAACAAATGTCGTCAATCAGGACATCCTAAGCAACTTCTGTTTCACACCCAAGCCTGAAGCCATACTGAAATGGGTCCAGATATTCTGCTTCCTCCAAGCATGCTTGAAGGTAAACCATCACCACCCTCTTCAGCTCAAGAAAAATGTATTAAGTGACTGATAGTTATCTAACACTTCTGGGTCCAGAAAAGGTCCTGTTTAGAAAGTTGTGCACCAAAGATTCATAAAGAATAGTGAAATATACCCTCCCTTTCTCAGTGAGACATTCACTGCTCTCTGAAACCACATGACCCTCTTCCTTCTTAAACAGGTCAATAAAACATGTGGTTTGCCAGACCCCCAAAGCAGGCTGCCCATATGCTTAGACCACAATAACTAGAACTGATCCAAAATAACGATCACACAGTTCTCTGAAACTTCCACTGGACTATTCTTAATTTTGCCATCCAGTTCTTGTGCTTCCAAACAATTATGTATGTAATGTGACATCGGGTCTCAGGTGGTGTTAACCCTTTTTTCCTCTGTCTTGATATTACGAGCCTGTTCCTTATTCTGAGAAGCTTTGCTGAACAGCCACTTGAGAATATAATGGAAAAGTACTTTCTTTTTGCCGGCACCATCGCCACACGGAAGGTCTGACCCCTCTGACACATAATGACATTTATTTCACTTGTAATGTAACTTTTGACTTTCCTGCTCCTTTAGTCATAGCTCCAAGGAATCATAGTCTTGTGGACACACCTCTGATTTATATGGACAATTTACATGCATAGAACATATTTATCCACAATATTTATAATTTATTGCATTTATTGTTCACTCTTCACCAAATGATCCCAAGACAAATAACAGAAAAAGGAGAAAGAAGAAAAACAATCTAAAAGCCATAAAGTGAATATTAAAAATCCGATTAGAAATAATAATTAAAAAACAGTAAAAGTTCAACTTAATAGCTAGTCACAAAAGAACATCCATACACTAAAGCCAAGCCATACATTGCCACAACTTTCCAGTGGATTCACTGCCATCTATCTTCTTTTTTACAATTTTCTTTTTTATGATATTATTAAACAGCAAACCTTACAATATATTCATACTTTACTTAATTATCTCATACAGCAAATCTTACAATATATTCATAATTTACTTAATTATCTCATATTTGTTCCCTCCACCCCTTCCCTAGACCCAGAGATGCATGAGATTGCCAGCTTTCCTTCCTTCCTTCCTTCCCCCCCAAATGCAAATTCTATTGCATTTGGTCAATAATGCAAGCAACTATGGCAAAAATATTTCTGGAAAATATTGCTCTACCTTCTGCATTATGCCTTTTACATAACATTAATGGCATTTTCATATCCATTCCCAATCAGCACAGTTAATTCATTATTTATTAAAGAGTAATAGAGTGTGGATGGAAAGATAAAAATATTAATAGCCTTTCCATATCCATTTCTAATAAACAGTCAATTCATTATTTATTAATTTGCTGCTTAAAAGAGTAATAGTGTATGGATAGAAAGATAAAAGTAAAATTTCTAATTGTAAATGGTACAATTACGCTTGGTAATTAATGGCTGATTAATTTAGTATAAATCAAATACACATTATACAGGGTCAGATACCAAAAATGTCATTTTCAGAAATATGGAAGCCCATTATTAATGTCATTCAAGTAGGAATTCAGTCTCTTCTTCAATATTAGTAGATTAATGTATGTTTATATATATTAATATGATATATATATATATTACATATATGTATATAATTGTTTCTAATGGCAGTAGACAAATAGATGTTTTGTTTACATAGATAACTTAATTATTAATCACAATAACTAATTTTTGTTATTCATTTTCTAAGATATATTGACTTTTGTATACTTGGATAAAATTTATTTACTCGATTATTATGTTATTATGTAAAATGCTATTGTGAATTTGATGTAATTGCAATGATTTTATTTAATAAATTATAACAAAAGAGGAACTGTTAGCTCCTTCCAGTACCAACTCTTACCACACCTTTGGAGTTTCCAGCAGCTGAAGAGCTTAAGGGCTTATGAAAGAATGCAGGTGTGTATTAACACCTTCCAGAACTGTGCTTGTGGGGTTTCCAACAGATCCAGAGGTGAAGTCTTTAAGAAAATATATGGATCAAAGACAAATGGGACACAGACGTTTTGTAATTTGGGCTCAAGCCTTTCTTGCACTCAGCAACTCTGTGTGTGTGCGCATGTGCTCACATGTGTATTTTCATGGGCTCCAAACATATGTTTATGACTGTTTCTGTGACTTTGAAATTGTATGAACAGCATACTTAACTCTAGGGATGTGCACAAATGTTCTAAACATTCAAAATGTGATCGAATTCAATTGAATGTGGACATTCAAATTTGAATAGAATGTCTTCACATTCAAATTTAAACATTTCGACAAATTTTGACTGTTCCAAAACAAATGTTCGAATGTAGGTATGTATGTTTGCATTTGCACTTAAAATAAGGAACAAAACCGGGTTGCATATGGGATAAAACGGGATGCATACGAAATGCATACAGATACATATAATATATATGATGTTGTCGACATTTGTATCTTCAACTTTGTATCTAACATTCAAATGAATAGATTCAAATGTATCAGATTCAAATCGGTTTTGGTTGCATTCAGATTTTAAACATTCAAATCCAATAGAATGTTTTGACATTCGATTTGACTCGAAGTCGAATACAAAAAATAAATTGTGCACATCCCTACTTTACACTCTCCTGTGTTCAGTATAGATTGTATTTGACTCCATATAAGTTGTCAAAAATGTGTGCTGAAGTCCCTGATAAATGTTGGAAATGTAAAAAATAATATTGGAACAACGTATCATATTTATTTGTATTTATTTGTATTTATATCCTGCCCCATACCCAAGGGTCTCTGGGCTGCTCACAACATTTAAAAACAAACATATCAAAACTGTATCAAACAATACTAAAACCAGTACAAGGTTTTAAAAAACCTGGCTAGCGGACTTGCCCAAAAGCAAAACAATTCTGGTCTGGAATATTTAGGGAAACAAAAGCAGTATTAAGAGTACATTTAAGGTTGAAATCTGGAATATTTAATATTTATATATTTATATATTTTAAGTTTAAGTGATAAAAACCTAGATGGATGGATGGTGTTAGTACAGTATATGGTAACTGCTGCCAGACATATATGCTCAGAGGTGAAAAATGGAAAGAAAGGATAACAAAGATGATGGAATTTGTGGAAATGGATAAATTAACCAATTTTAGAAGAGATTCAGTGGCAGCAAATTTAGAAAGAACTAGCAACCTTTTACTGATTATTTACAGAGATAAGAAAATGATATATTAACTAAAGGTTTTGAAGACTAAGTAAGAAATTAGACAAAGTGAGAGAAGAGGAGGAAAAATTGAGGACGCAGAACATTAGAGGTACAAAGAAACAACAAGGAGACAGGAAATCATCAAAAGTAATCACGAGACTAACTGTAGAATATATTTTTATATATTTTTCTCATTATGTATGCTTTAAGTTATTTGGAGAAAATATTTTTTTTAAAAAAATTAGTTAAACTTCACAGGTACCTTTATAATGCTACCCACTGGTGTTTGGAGAAGAGAAACAGCTCTGTATTTTTGTAGGTAAAGTCCCCCAAGGGTATTTCCTTTACAGCGAAATCAAGTCAAAGTTTGTCTTGGCAACAGAGTCTGGAGCTCTGCCTTTGCTCCCTAAGAATCCTATTGTGTTCTTGGAGATTAAGGAGAAATGCAAATAATTATGTTAGTTTCCTAGGCAACTATGCCTGGAGACCATCTCAATTTGTTTCTCCCTTCCAGCTGGCAAGACGACCCTGAACAAACCACAGGTATGCAAAATGGAATGTCAGAGAACTGGGACATCCACAAGACTTACCCATATGGAAGCCAAAGTGCAAATCAGTGCCCTGTCTCTGTAACCTAAGTTGAAGGGTCAAGTGGAATATGTCAATGGTGGAGGGCATTCTAGTCCTCAAAAGTGTAGGGAAGGAGGAAGGATGAAGAATGGGACCTTCAAGTGAGCACTGAAGTACAGATTTCTAAGTATGACTCTGGTATCTGCTGTTATCCTTGAGGGTTTCCTCCTCCTCAGCCTACTCCCTGGCAAATGGGTATCATTCCATGTCAAGATGTACAAAGCAGAGAGTGCATTACCTCCTACACAGAAAGTAACGTAGAAGTTGTGCCCCAAAAGAGAAGGGCAGTCATGATTTGGGCCTTGAGCATTTTTTGTTCAACTTCGTGTTTTATTTATTTTATTGCTAAGCATCGTTCCATTGACTGAAGACAAAAAAGAATCCTTGCTTGAGATAGCAACATGATAGTTTATTTTTCAATTTTGGCAAAAATTATTTTTTTTCTTTAACTAAATTACTACAGTAGATTAGCAATGAAATTATCTCTTCCTTGAAAGATGACTGGATAAGAATGAGATTTTTAAAAAATGTTTACTATTTGATCCTGAAGAAGAAGGAGGAGGAAGAGGAAGAGGAAGAAGAGTTGGCTTTTCTAACCTGCTTTATTCACCCATTTAAGGGGACTCAAAGCAGCTGACAAAGCTTTCTGTTCTTCTTCCCATAACAGAACACCCTGTGAGGTGGGTGGGGCTGTGAGAGCTCAAAGGAGAGCTGTAACTAGCCCAAGGTCACCAGGCTGACTTCATGGAGGAGTGCAGAATCAAACCCAGTATTCCCAGGTAAGAGTCCAACTCCCTAACCACAAGACCAAACTGGCTCACTTAAGAGAAATCCCTCTGCCAAAAATAGTGTTTTTTTTTCATTATTAAAAAGAATCTGGGACCCTCTCTTTTGTTACATGACAAACTGTTGCAATCACTTCCTTCTTTTTTTCTTTGGCCAGGTTTTATGGCAAAGTATGGAGGAATCTGCAGATTTAGTCCAGCTGAGATCTAAGAATCATGCACAATTGTATTAAGGCCAAAACTATTAGGGCGAGTTCCCACTCAAGGAATAAAGCACTATATACAACGCTATTTACAATGGAATTTACATTGATGTGTAAAGCTTGTTAAAATGAAGCAAACAGTATCTGGGAATCAGATTCAACTCCAATTTTCTGTCTCTACTCTAAACATTTAAAATGCTTCCAAAAACGGATTGGGAAAAGCGATTCTTTCCCGTCCTCTCCCCATTGCCCAGGGCACATGGCAGCAGCAGCAACTCAAGCCCCGTTCACCTGCTCACCTCCACAGCCACCATCCTCAGCAGGGGTTCCTTCCAAAAAAAGCACCCTGGCTGGCTTGCTCTGCTGCCACTGCTGCCTGCACATACACACACGTAAACATGCACACATCTCCCAGACCCTGCAGCAGTTTCCTCCCTTTCCCTTTTTAAAGGTCAGCATTTTTAAACAGCCAGAATTGCACAAAATTGCAACATTATTATCAGGTGTGAAGTGGGTGGATTGCTACAATGACACTGGCTGCTGTACAGGGTGGATTGTTATAATAAAACGGCTGCTGTACATTTTAACTGAAAGAGGCTGACCCCATCCATTTCATGATGGATTTGACCAAATACTGCTGTAGCATTCCCACAACAATAAGGAAGAAGCATTTTAAAAGCCAAAACTGGAAAAAACACCTGAAAAATCAGGTGTTTATTTATTCTATTTTTAAGCCAAATAATCCTCAAAATACCCTTAAAACTGATTGTGAATGGGGACAAGGATCCAAACAGTTTTTAAACAGTTTTTAAACAGTTTTAAGTGTCAATGGTAACACGGCTTTGGGGTAGTATTTGTGAATTTCCTTTGCTTTGTTTTAAACAGTATAAATGGTTGGATTTAAAACCCTTTTCATAACCCCTTTTCTCAAAGCATTCTTTTCTTTTCTTGGCAAAGATCTGAAGTCTTCAAGGCAAGTAAATACTTGCTTTCTGAGTCTCATTCAAAAGTTATCCTTGGCTACCCTTGCTTAGCTATGGTTATACAGAGAATCAGGCACAAGAAGGTTGAGTCTAATAAAGCGATGGTTGTCAGTGAGGGAAAGACTAATGCTCCATTTTTTTTCTTCCTGTTACTAAACTTTTTTTTTCTATGACTGTTAATCCTGATTAAAAATAGATTAAAATATCTCAAGTCTGCAATAATAATGTCTCCAAGCCTTTGAATTTACTTTACTTTTGTTTCTATTTGTTTCTAAGTGATTGTTTCTAAGCCACCAGAGAAGTAATAAAATTGTAATTTCTCTTAAGTGTTAGTAGAACTAGTGGTTTAAATTAGGATTATGGATTGCTGTTGTTATTGGGTGCAACTGAATCACGTCCAACTCCTGGATGACCTCACTGGCACCTGCATGGGCACTTCTATGCAATTTTCTTGGCAGAGATACAAAAGTGGTTTGCAATTGCCTACTTTTTGGAGAGGCTGGGGATGAACTAGCAACCTTCTATTTCCCAGACAGTTTGCTCTATCACTGAGCTACAACCATCCCTGGTTATTGATTGTACACAATTGAATTATTATTGCTAACTATTTAATTGAAATAAATTCTTTATATTAACTCTTCAACATACTCATAGACGCTTCTCCTCCTTCCTCAGCTACATTTCTATATCATGCCTGTGAAACCAACTCTTAGGCCGAATCCCAACATTGCACGCCATTCCCCTTCTCTTCATTCTACCCTCGCAAGAGCCCTGCAAGCTAGGCTGAGTATGAAGCAGTGACTGACTCAAAGTGATGCCAGTGCTTAATGTATTTATTATGGTTGTTTGGAATGTATGTAAATGTATTTATTGTAAGAATTGCCTTTGTAATATGCTTAGTTAGTGAAACAGGTAAGCAGCAGGGCTCTGATATGCTAACTAGCATAAAGGAGGGGGAGTGAGTACTCCAGGCACAGCCAATGAGAGTGAAGGCTTATGCCAAGTGAGAGGTATATAAACCACCTGTCAAGAGAAGAAGAGATTCTTCTTTGCTGGGAGATTTTGGGTGGGAGGTTCAGGTGATACTGTTCCACATCCTGAGGGAAAACTTACCTGCACTGATCCACACTTTTTAGACTGGGCAAGCCAGGAAGAAAAGACTAGGGTAGCCTAGGAAGCTATAGGAAGATAGGTGTGTGTTTATGTTACTTAAGAATTTTGATAAACTTAGCAACTAATCTATTTTACTCCACAAATTGCAGCCATTGTAACAATAAAGCTTGAGACTTCTATTTTTCTAAAGAAGAGTATTATCTACAGTGATTTATTAAAAGGATTAGGGAGTGATACATTGAAAAAGCTGCTATAGCTTTAAGAAGCAGGGAAAAGGGGAGGCAGAGAAAGTGAACCGCAGGGAGCAGTCAGAAACGCTTACTGCTTATTTTAATAGACTAAAAAGGAGGAGGGTGGTGCGCTCCCTTGCACAAGGCTGGGAAAGCACGGCCAGCACTGAGTTTTTTCGCTACCACATCTAAATAGATTCAAGCCTCTAAACAGAAGAAAGGGGCAGAATAAAACCCACCTTGGACTGGGTGTGTGTGTGTGCGGCATCACACTGACTTACCGCAATATCTGTCCTTGGTTCTTTCTGTTCTGCCAGGATACTGGTGCGGACCTAAAAAAAAATAATGGTTTAGTTTTTGAAGACAGGATGCTTTCCTGGTACAATCTTTCTTCTACAGTTTACATAATTTGAGGGCTATTATTTCTTAAGCAGTAATATGTACCTTTTCTCTTAGTAACACAGGTCAATATAGGCTATAGGTTGAAACAACTTCTAAAAAGAAGCTGTTGTCCATCATAAATAAGATTACTAGCATTTTTAGCAAGTGAATCTATGATATTTAACAATGTACAGGACTGATTTCTGTAGCTCTGACAAAAAAGAAGTTCATGTAGTGGCTTTGAGTTTGTCTTGCGAGAAGCTTCTAAGGAATGCAGCCATCTGCTCTTGGCTCAGAGTCTGGGACTAAAGATCAGCTTCTAGACATCAACACCTCCTCTCATGTAGATCCAGAGTAGAGACCCTCTTAGGATTATCATCACCTTCAGAAGCAAAGGAGCAGAGGCCCAGGAAAAAGAAGAAGAGTTGGCTTTCCTACCCCACTTTTCTCACCCATTTAAGGGGACTCAAAGCAGCTGACCAAGCTTTCTATTCTTCTCCCCACAGCAGACACTCTGTGAGGTAGGTGGGGCTGAGAGCTCTCAGAAGAGAGCTATGACTAAACCAAGGTCAAACAGCTGGCTTTGTGGAGGAGTGTAGAATCAAAACCAGTACTCCCAGGTAAGAGTCCTGCTCCTTAAACACTAGACCAAACTGACAGGGGCTTGTTTACAGTACCCCCTAGGCTATGGAATGTCCTACTGCTAAATTTGTGAAGAAGTTTGTGAAGATACATCCCTTTAGGTAGACTTTCAGTGAAAGATGCATTGTACCCTCCTCTTTAGGGCACTGTACTGGATCTTTTACAGCTGTGATACAATAATTTTAAATGTTTGTTTTCTATATTTTCAATTTATTTTGTTCTTTAAAAGTTTTAACAGCTGTAACTTGTCTTGGGAGTTCACGATACAGGGTGGAATACTGATAGAGACAAGTAATAAATAAATAGTTCAGTTTTAGAACTTGATAAAATATAGCTTAGTGGTGTATAACTGCCACCTTTCTGACAGTACGAAATGGATGGTCCTGCTGGGACATTGTAGTAACGCATAGGTCAGCTTTAGGGCCCTAGCCAATGGCTGTTCAGGATATATAGTAGGTATTTGCCAAATCTATTATGTTCTGTCTATCCCTCTTACTACAAGCTGTAATAGAGAGAACTGTTCTATGCTTGGCTGCATGAATGTGGATTTGATTCTCTGCTACAGTGTGCACAGGTTTCACAGATCCACTATTGCACAATACACAGAGGAAGATTTACAATATAAGAGAGTTGTGGATCTTAATCAATAGCAACTGTGCAATTCAGGACAGATGTGTGTAAACTAGTGGCATTCAGATCAACATCTACACTTGACCAACAAAGAAATTTTCTATAAACCATTACAGTAACATGTTCTTGACTGTTTTATGGAACTGTCTGTGTGGAAAACTAAGAAAATTAACAGTGAAGATCAGCAAGATTCAGTCTCAAGATCTGCCACAATAAAACTGTGATGTAGGATAAGAAACATAACAAGGAAAGTGGTGACCAATTTATACCACCACTGGTGGAATGCGGCACTTCCAGTCTGAGGGAAAACAGCATGCAGGGGCCTACAACCTATTTTACAACCTCCCATCTGTTAACAAAAATGACACACAGGCAGCAATGGCTGGCGAGGAGCCAGTATAAGCAGAAGATCCTACTTCCCTCTCCTTTTTAAAGTCCCATGGTGGTATTTCACTTCCATGGGAACTTTAGAACTTCCAGTGAACTGGTGTAGCAGGGTGGAATGCTCCAGTTGCACACAGGTAAGCTTTTAATGGATGGTGTGTGACTTTCCGGACATAAGTCCACTTCTGTGGCTCTCCAACACAAGAACTATGCCATGTTTTACATTGCCTTTTTGGTTATAGGAAGAATAGTTTTGCATGCTTTGCAAAAAAGTTTATTTTGTGTTGCATAAAAAAAGGTGTGACCAGGTATTAAAAAGTTAGGGGGGCGGTGGGCGAGAGAGAAACCAAAACCAAGCTGTGCCACCAATGCTAAGCATGAAAAATCGCTTACAGTCTTGATACCTGGATTTTAACATGTTGTATTATTACAATTATGGAGGAACTGCATGATACAGAATATTAAACAATTGTGCATTGTCAATACTGTATATACTGCACTTATAGATTTGTAGTAGAAAGAGAGGCGAAAAAGAACTGGGATGCCAAAAATAAGATTTGTCTCAAGAAGGTAAGATATACCCAGAATAAATTCAGTATATGAAATAAAACTCACTAGCCAAAAGGACCTAAGGCCCTTTCTGCACGGAGCTTTATTCTAGATTATATCTTGGAATAGGGACCTGCCATCTGCATGCTAGTGGAGATTACTGGTGGGCCCTTGGTGGACTCTGCTGTAGTCTGTACTAGCATACAGTTGGCAGGTCCCTGTTCCAGAATGCTTCCAAAATAAGGCCCAGTGGAGAAAGGGCCTTAGACACTAAATTTGCTCTTGGAATCTTGGGACAGGATATTGTACACAAGCCTAGCCAGTTGAAACTTTTAGTTCAGAACTGTTCAATCAGCTTTTCAAAATAAAGAACTATCTTAAGAAGCAGTCTGGGATATGCTGAAGGACATTTCAGAAACTATCCTTAATACAGACTGTAAGTAAACACTTTTGAGAATATTTAGTCATTCTTTTCTAAAAAGAACTGACAAAATTAGCTAATGCATAAATGAAAAGATATTGGGACTCAGCAATCACTTACGGCTCTTGATTGGCAAAACTTTATTAATAATCTCCATTTCCTGAAAGCTGACAAGATAATCTGACAGCTAAAGGACGGAAAACTGCTGAAGCTTTGCGGGTAATACAGTTAGTGCATTATCCCTTCTAGAACATGCTTAGTCAAACTTTTCTCATATTTTCTGGACTACAGTAAAAAAAAGTTAAGAAAAGAATTGTAAAAATGCAAAGTTATACTTTTTGAAAAGCTTTCCATTACAAACCACTAGCTATTAGCACATTTCAGGTAGAACATGAGCCTAATTCAACATTGCACATTCAAGCAAAATGTTAGTAAAAACTGATCGAGGATCTACAACTATGTTCATTTGTTGTTTTTTAAAAAATACTATAGAAGTTACAAAGGAGCTGTCAAAGAAAAGACAAAAATGGCAATTTATAGAAGATTAACAATATTCATTTATAGCAGCAAGAACAGCAATATCTACTCCCAGCAATGGGTCCTCCTTCCTGCAACTATCTCCAAAAGGCTTGTGGTGGTGGTTCCCTATCAGTTGCTACCAATGGTCTCTCTGCCTAACTCTACAGCTGAGGAGGTACAAATTTACACAGCCAAATATGTTTTTGTTGTGCAAAGTGTAGCATATACATATAAACAATAAATGAAGATAATGTAGACTAGCAATTCTACTTGATTTGTAGTACCATGAACTATTTGTAACTATGTATTAGATCTATCATGGCATAAACATTGGGCAAAATCCTTTCCCTCTCCCAACAGTCTTCCAATCACAGTCTTCCAATGATGCCTACATCATTTCTCATGCATAAAATTTCTGCTTGTTGCACACTTTTCTGGAGCGTCTAATTTTATCATGCATTAAAAACATTTTATATGTAACACCATGCAAATTGCTATCAAATAATAGATTAAAAAGTGCTCAGAAAAGGAGATCTCAAACAGGAGACAGTTGTCCTGTGAAGCAAACAGGAGCTAAAGTGGAGAATCTTGAGGTTGGAGTTCAGAAAATGAAACAAAGGATGGAAGCAGCTGAGGTAAAAATTATCGTTACAGTGGGAAATGACTGCTTTTGGTTGAACTTCTTAATATATCTTAAGCATAATCATTTTACTATAAAAAAGAACTTACTTTTTCTAACTTGGGGTCCAGCTACACCTAACTTTTAATCCACACTGAGGCATTTTTAGAGTGTGAGAGCATAGCAACAAAGTAACAAGTAGTTTTCCTTCTGTGTTATCAAACCCAGAAAATTTCCCTTTGGATTAAATAAGGTGGAAATGGCTAGTCATTCTGTGGATGTGTTGTCTCACTCTGGAGATGAATTAATGTGGATTAAAAGTTAAATATAGCTAGAGCTTTTCTTTTTTCTAAGGATAGTGAATTAAACTGTGGGCCCTGCAGATATAACAGTCTAGTGTTTAAGGAGCTGGACTCTTATCTGGGAATACTGGGTTTGATTCTGCCCTCCTCCATGAAGTCAGCTGGGTGACCTTGGGCTAGTTACAGCTCTTCTGAGCTCTCACAGCCCCTCCCTCCACCTCACAGCATGTTCTGTTGTGTGAAGAATAGAAAGTTTTGTCAGCAGCTTTGAGTCCCCTTAAATGGGTGAGAAAAGTGGGATAGAAAAGCCAACTCTTATTCTTCTGAAAACTATTTTTTCTTCCACATGCAAACCAATATAACCTGCAAAGAACAGATGCACACTCAATATTTTCTATTATGCTTTTTGGACAAGGTCATTCATTCAAATCCATCAATCCATTTCATGCAGAGCACTTTTAGCTTCCTCAAATGTTAGTTTGCTTCAGCAAATTTCAAGAGTAACCCTAGGGTGGCTGTATTATTGTAATGCTTCAGTTAAACATAGACAGTGATCAAGCACCAGAAGCCATCATTTCTTGTATGTTAGAGCAATAGAACAGTAGTTGTCAACCTGGGGGTCGGGACTCCTTTGGGGGTCGAACTACACTTTCAGAGGGGTCGCGACGAGTCACCCACCACCCTTCCCTCCCACCTCCCAGCTGCTGCGCTCCCATGGTTGGGGGTCTCCACAACATGAGGAAATCCATTAATGGGTCATGGCACTAGGAAGGTTGAGAACCACTGCAATAGAACATAGCAATACCTTGCCTAGCTCTAGTGTAATCTAGAGCTGCCCATGCCTTAAGATCAGGAGGAGAGGCCCTCCTGGCTGTCCCACCACCTTCTGTAGTGAGTCGGGTAGGCACCCAGAAAAGGGCCTTTTCGGTAATGGCCCCCAGGTTATGGAATAGTCTCCCCCTCGAGGTGTGTCATGCCCCTTCCCTGTATATATTCAGGAAAGTGGTGAAGACACACCTCTTTTCCCTGGCCTTTGGCTAAGATGATTACACCCCCACCCACCCCACCCCCGCCGCCAAAGATACTTTTATTTTAAGATTTGGGATTTTTTAAAAAAACATGATGAATCTTTTAAAGTGTTTTTATGTATTTTATTGTTTTAATATATACTGATTTGTAAATTACTGTTTTAAAGGTTGTCACCCACCCTGAGACCTTTGGGTATAGGGCGGGATAGAAATATAAATAAATAATAAATAATAAGCAAAGCTGAATGTTAGCCATTTTGCCTTAGCTGAACCCCCATCTCCAGTTTATTCTTTTTGTTGTGCAAGCAACAATCTAAATTTTGTAGACACTATAATTCTTTAGATCACAAAGTGCAAATTATGTTTGGATCAGATTTCCACTTTGGCCCAAGCCAAATGCTCATCAAAATTTCACATGAACTAAGTTCAAACTACCTATTTGAGCAAGAAAATATTCTCGTCTGATCTCTCCCCTTCAATGAACCTGTCAAGAACCCCTATTCTTCTGTCAGAATCCAGGCACTCCTGAAGTCCTGTGGATAATTTCAAATTCCTCTTTAAAATATCTGTGAATAATTATTTTTGTTGGCAAATGGTATTATCTATTCACAGCTTCTGCTTTGTACCTCACTGGTAAAAAATAAGGACTCAGCCAAGTCTCTAAATCAGGCCACAAAGCCGAAAAAGTGGCACATTTGATAGAAAGAAATATATACAAAAAAACATTTCTTGAAACCTTATTGAATAAATCAACAGAAGGTGTCAGAATATGTTGATGAAGCTCACAGCTGACAATCGGCTAAAAGCTCCATCAGGGAGGATGGGTAGGAGGAACAGCACATCAGGTGCACCTAGTTTGTTAAGTCTACAAATTCTCCACCTTGCAAGCCCAAAGCTGTAATGAATTGACTTCTTAGAGGATAAAAGGCTCAAGAGTTCCACTCTTCAAGGCCTCTGTATCAAGTCAGTTTTGATCTGTGTTTCTGTACCTTGAATACTGTGGATGTCTCCAACTTCATAGAAGCAGTGGCATCCCTCTGCTGCTACTTCCTGTCTGACAGATGGGATGACCGGAAGCTGTGGAGAGACACTGCTGCTGCTTCTCATCTGTCAGACAGGGTGATGAGCAGCTGCGGAGAGACAGCACTCTTGTTTCCTGTCAGACAGACAGAAAATTTGATTGGCTGCCCTAAAAGCACAGCATTTACCCCCCTTGCACTTAATGACCCCCTAAGTCTAGAGTAATATGGCAGTGATATTCCACTTTCTGAGCAATAAATATAGAACTATTTTTGCCTCCATAATCATTATGTGAATTCCATTAAGAGAAGCTGGCCAGAGCTGCAAACATAATATTGGACAAAGAGACTCCTGGCCAGATCCAATAGAGGCTATTATAACATTCTAGGGATGCTAAAGGGGTGCTTGGAAGACAGAAAATGTCAGCTTATTCTCACTTCTGACAATTCTGTTCCTAGCAGACATAGTCCATGTAATCATCCATTAAAGCTGGCATTCATAAAAGCCAGGCAAATGAAGGCTTGAATCCACAGTCTTAAGATAAAATTATTTTCATGCAAAAAAGGAAGGAAATTGGCAGCTTTCATCCCCTGGGGAATATGACAGAGAAAGGAAAGCTGTCAATAAATTTCTCTGGAGAACTAGATATTGCTAGACATTGGGGGTGGGGAAGAGGGTGCCTTCTGTGCACAGTTTAAGAGGGATGTCACATTGTCAACAGTTTTATCTATTGCTGTGAAAAAGTGCTAATTAGATTTTAAACTATAACCTTCCCAAAGTGTCACCAGGCATGGTGCTTATTTGAGGACCTCAGACAAAAACACAGAATGGAAAAACAATGCCAATAATGAATCCACTTGCTTGTGACCATAGAGGCTGACTGCTTCCAGACTCCACAGGACTTGAATATTTTCTAGAGTTTGGGTGGGGTGTGTGTTGCATTATCCTCCCTAACTAAAGTGAAGAATAATTTTGTTATTGTTGGGTACCACCAAATCATGGCTGATTCCTGGTAGACTGCATGGGAACCTCCATGGTCCAATTTATGTGGTTTTCTTGGCAGAGATACATGAGTAGTTTGCCATTGTCTATTTCTGGGGAGAGACTGAAGATCAAATCAGCAACCCTCTGCTTTCCAGGCAGTTTTAAAATGTGTGGGACTTTCTGCATGTAAGTAGTTGCTCTACCACTACGCAAAGCTACTTTCTTCATTTGGCAATTTATGACTTTTTCTTCTTCTTCTCCTTGCCCTGAAATTTATATCACAATACACAGAGCGCGTACAAATTATTCTAAAATGTGTCTTCACAATATTCTATGTAAAAGAGAAAGCATCTTCTCTAGTGATTGTTACATGGGTTCTAAAATCAGCCTTGCGCAGCAGTCTTTCAGCCAGGTATCTCCAAGAATAACTCACATCAAAGAGAACATACTAGTGTCACAACTTTTGCCAGTGTGTGCAAGATGTGTCTAATGTCTTTGTAGCACTTAGATCTTGCCTCCTCTAATCACTGTACAAGAACAACACAGATGAGGAGGATAGTTGAAAAGAAAAAAAATGAAAAGGTTAATAAACAATGATATGGATTCAAGTGTCACTTAGAGAAAATAATCATTTTCCAAGCACAGCAGAGCCACCTTTGCCGTTAGTTGACAAGAATGTTACATTGTCAAAAGGTTGTCAGCTATCTAGGACATGTGAATCATCTCCTGACTCCTAGAAGATAAAGTTACTCTGATTTTCCCGACAGTGGTGGGCAGCAGGAAGTTCTTAAGAGAGATTAGAGGAGATGAACCTTGGTGGCTCCTAGTGTTTTCAACACTGCTCAATCAACACAGCAGTTCCGCTTAACAAAATTAAAGTTATAGACTTAAAACTGCATTATCTGATTTCAGATAATTATGTCAATACAAGTATTAAAAGTCAGGCTTTTGATAACAGAATTTGTAATATAAAGGCTCCAAATCCCTACCAGTTACATAGATTATACCGTATATTCCGGTGTATAAGATGACTGGGTGTATTTATAAGAAGACGACACCCGGCGTATAAGACGACCCCAGACTTTTGAGAAGATTTTCCTGGGTTAAAAAGTAGTCTTATACACCAGAATATACAGTAATTTGTTTTATAAGCTAACTATACACATGAGAACATAAGAAATGCCCCACTGGATCAGGCCTGTGGCCTCTTTAGACCAGCAGTCTACTCCCCGAACCAGTTCAGAGGGAGCCCACCAGCAAAGCAGAAGCACACACCTTGCTCTGTTTGCAACCTCCCAGCAGCCGGCCTTTGGGAACGCATCACTCCTGCTGCCAATTGGTCTAGTAGTAGTTCACAGTCCTGATTTCCATGAACTGGTACAATATTTTTGAAGCCATCCATGCTGGAAGCAAATTCCAAAGTTTAACTATGTGTTGAATAAAACCAATAAATCAATAAATGGCTGATTTTGTGTACAATTTAGTTTCATTGGGTGACTTCTGGTTCTACTATTTTTTGGGGGGAAAGTCCCTATCCACTTTGTCTATACCAGCAGTTAACCTGTGGGTTGCAACCCCTTTGGGGGTCGAACTACCCTTTCAGAGGGGTCGCGACAAGCCCCATCCTCATCCGAGCTGACCTGCCCCCGTGGTTAGGGGTCTCCACAATATGAGGAACTGCATTAAGCAGTCACAGCATTAGAGAGGCTGAGAACCGCTGGTCTTATACCATGCATAATTTTATACATCTTTATCGTACCTTCTCTTATTCATCTCCTTTTCTAAATTAAAAACCCTCAGATGTTACAGGTTTTCCTTGTATGGAAGTTTCTCCAGCCGCTTGATAATATTGGCTGCCCTCTTGTAAACCCCTTCCAACTCTTTTTGAGATGTGGTGATCAAAACTCCATGCAGTATTCCAGATGTGGCTGCATCACTGATTTGTATAAGGGCATTATATTATTAGTATCTGTAATTGGATAGGCCTGAGTTGCTCCAAAGCTCATGTGACCTTCAAAATCTGCTGTGAGGGCTCTAATGGCTAAGAACTAAAGTTCTTGGTCTCTTGATCCATTTGGGGGGCATAATTTTGCCTCAGTCTAAAAGAATATTCTTATTAGATCCAATGGAATGAAGGGGCATGCTGAAACTCCAGATTGTGCATGTATTTTATAGACATCAAAAACTGTAGATTTCTTTATAGAGAGAAAGCCACTAGAGAAAGCACAATAGTTTCTGTTGAGTCTATATAAGCTGCTAACTACTTTGTTCTCCAACGCTTCTTATAAAGAGAACATTTCCTTGTTCCTTATTTCTGGCAAGTTTCCTTAATACACACATCTTTAAGGGCATGCAGACTGTTTTCTTCACTTTGGTCCAACCATTTAGCCATTATATACTGCATGCTACAATGCTGTTCATAGTTGCTGCTTGCAAAGCTGTCCACGCTCAACACATTTGCCACTGAAATGGTCCTACAGTATTAAGAGTCCTCTTGGTACTAAATGATTAAATGCTATAGTAAGAAAGATTATTGTCCTCATTAGGATCTCAGGTAATTTTATTATCCATTAAACCCAGTAGCTTTATCGCTTGCATTACAACTTAATACAGCAATATTTTTATAAATTACTGCAAAGGCTCAATAAACTTTCTTTATAAGGTAATGTCACAAGGAGCTGGTGGTACCATTACCTGCAGAAAACCATTACAGATATCTACAGTTTGAAATGTCACATCAAAAATTAATGAGGACCTTGCTCATTCAGACTAAGGGAGCCTCTAGGCCAGCATCTTCTCCACTGTCCAGTTACCAGAAACAGAGCATGAACACAATGCCTTAACATACTGTTGTTCCCTTGTAACATGTAAAAGGATATTACATTACATTTATGAATAGTTTTATTGAAATAAAATCACAGATGGTATCTCTACAGAAGGTTACAAATGTATAGGTATGAGAAATTTGCTCCAAATGTTATGAACGTGAATGCACAATTACATTTCATGTTCTTCAGGTACAAAGTTATTGAAGGCTCATTACTAAATCTTTATAATGGCAGCCCCCAAACCCCTCTCAGGTAAGGCTGACCATTGCTCACTTGCTCACCCATGAGTGGCCCTCCTTGCTAGATTTTATCTGGATTGCTGGAGAAACCCTGGAAGAAATCACTGGAGGATATCTGAAGGAAATATGGGCAGAGGCTGCTGAAAGCCAGGTTCTTAAAAATGATTCCTGAGCTGGCAAGTAGTCAGTGGATTTATGCAGAACTTAAAAGCTACCACCGGAATTGCATTAATTCTCTTGGGTCTCCTCTGCTAGAGTGTAGAACGGCAAAAAGCTGCAGTTAATATTTTTATCTCACTCTTGCTTGTAGCTTTATTGAACACAAACTCTCTCTCTCTTTTTAAACTATTTAAAGCCTTTTTAGAAGGGAAAGGGGCTCTGGTCTATAATATAGTTCAGAATACTAGAAACCTTTAATTATTTGAAGATTATTCTGGATGAATCAGCTTAAACGATTGACAACCTAATTACAAACAAATGATAATACACATCAGAACAGTTCACACAGCTTATATATATGTGACTTTGCAACCGATATGAATTTGGTATCTGCTAATCCATGGCGTTTGTCAAGTGTTTTGTAGTTAAAATGCAAGTTGTGAATTGTAAAGTGCATCTCCTTTTCTGGCTGGACAACTTTTTCCATAGTAGAGGTGGGCATTCAGGTTCAGTGGCCTTACAAGTAATTTCAACCAACTGGGATCAGGTGTTTGGCATGTAGTTTGTTTGTTTTTCTAAATAGGTACTTAAGATGATAAAATACTTGAACGCTTAAGTAGATATAATAACTTCTTTTGCACTTAAGTGAATCCCACATATTCACTGAATTCTGCAAAAAAAAGAAAAAAAAGAAAAGAAAACTCCCCAAAGAAAACAGCATTTGACTAACAGTTTTCATGGAATAGTTTCCAATAGATGACATGCACTTCCAGTGCATTCAATGTGAATTCTCTTCCTGTGTGACTGACAGACAAACGAACAGACAAAAGTGCTATTACTATTTCCAGTATGGTCTCCCCAAACTGTATTTATAAAAAAAATATATATTCTAAATGGCAAAGTAAGCCATCAATATAGCCAGAGTTGGACAGTCACTTTGATATGACACACAATTTGTTTCTGCTGAGAGAAATGTAAAAACTTGAAATGTTTCCACAGAACAAGTTCTCTTACATGTCCCCCACATCTTCTTGATGTACCCATTTAGGACTCCCTGATCCAAGATCTAACAATGACACTTGAAACTAGACTAAGAAGGAGCTTCACTGCTCATCTTATTGCTCACATCAGGCCTCCTTTCAAACCCATCAAATAATTGGAGGGATTAAAGAATCCTTCAAAAAGTACACAAAAATACTACTGTTTTCCAAAGTTTTATCTTTCTGTACTGTTCTAGCCATGTTTTTTAAACGAAGCAAAACAAAATACTCATCTAATGACTGATACTCTGTGTACTGTGAATTAAACTTCTCCAGTTAGAGCTGTTTAAGAATATATGGAGTCGATTCAGGTCCATCAGTTTGCTTACAAGACCTGCCAGCTCTTCTTGATTTATCTCTGCACCAAATTACTCTTTCTGCACAACAAACTATAGAGGACAGAGAAGATACTGCTATAAGTGGATGACCCAAGGTCATTTAACGTATCTTGTATGGTTGCCGTGCTACACCTTGGTTTTCTTGAAGAAAAGGCTGGATATAAATGTAATAAAACAAATAAAACATGAATGGCCCCTTCCATGTCAGGTTACAAATTTAAAAAATATGGGACAAATAAAATGATTGATATTAATGCAATCCAAAATGACTATTAGGCAATGGTCACACGGTTTAGTCAAGCTTCAGTCCACTTTAAGAGTGAGAGTACACATCAGCAAAGTGAAAGCTGTTTTCTTTCAAATAACTCATAAAATTCACCTTTGGGATAGATAATGTGGACTGGTCACTTTGCTGGTGGGTTCTCTCACTTTGAAAGTGGACTGAAGCTAGATTAAACCTTAGGGTAACCACAGCCTTAGAAATGCACAAAAACTAATTTGACCAGAAATTGGCATTGTGTGCTTATAATTGAAAATGTCAATTATTGATAAGGCAAACTTCCCATTCCCATGTTGGGCCTGCTTTTCTCTCTAAATAATGGTAAAATGAAGCTACATGAATGAACATTCAGGAGCAAGAAGTGGGCACTCATAGTGTACCAGTATGAGTACTGTAGTCACTCATACTGTACCAGCCCTTGCATATTGCTGCCTGTTCTCAATGCACAGCACCTGCAGGCAGCAAAAAGGCTGATATAGATACTTTTGGTCTCAAAAGGAAGTAATAAAGGTGCGGAACTTCCCTGTTATAAGCACAACCTCACTTTCTCTTGGTTTCAGTCCCTTCAGAAGGGCTGAACAGCACTACTGATTATATAATTAAATATTAGGTGCTCTAATGGCATTACTAACGAGAGGCAAGATAATCATATTTCCAAACATAATTTTCATGATACACCACATATAACCTTCTATGAACATTTTCATTATCAGTTTTTAAACACTTCTTATCCCAGAGACCTTGGGCATAGGGCAGGATATAAAAGCAAGCAAGCAAACAAACAAACATAGTGTTGATTCCATTATCTCTAAATTATGCCAACATCCAAAGAGTCAACCAGCATAGCTTAGAAGGCTTCATTTGATGCGTTACAAAACAGCTCATTGAAAAATGTTTTTAACATCTAAAACTTTACAGAATTTCCTACACACCACATCTGGATTTCTTGAAAGTCATACAGAGTTGCAAGATTTATGTACAAAAGCAAATCTTCCAAATGTTTCTATGTTATAGGAAGATGCAGTAACGTGAAAAGAAAGTGAAAACATAAGTATCTAACAAACACAGACTGCAAATCTGCCTCTTGGGAAAATAGCAAGGAAGCGGAACAGAATGAAAGATAAAAATGCAAGCATAATTATGCGACACAGACGCAATGTAATAGCAATGATCAAATTAATCATCACTATTGCTTTATTTTAATATACCATAGTTCAGATTTTGTTCTGCTTTAGCAAATAAACAAGGGGAAGGAAACAAACTAACTAGTGTATCCAAGATCTTAAATATCAAATATCCAAAGGAAAACAAAAGGAGGAGCCTCCAATTTGGTGTAATATGGAAAAGGCTACCTTTGCACATTCATTTTTCATAGTCTGTTCACAGTCAATAGAAGATGACATTCTTGCTTTACCAAAATAATCAATTCCTAATACAAAACAGGGCAAAATGAAAGATTCACTTTAACAAAAGACAATCCAACACATAGGGAAACATGATCACTGGGCTTACCCTGTTATTTGGCACAGTGAAGTTACCTCAAGCAGCAATAGTGAATAGACAAGAGAAGCAACACTCCTTTCGAACAACAACCATCTATTTCTCTTTAATGGAAATCAAACAATTAAAATGGCCAGGACCATCTATTTCTCTTTAATGGAAATCAAACAATTAAAATGGCCAGGACCATCTATTTCTCTTTAATGGAAATCAAACAATTAAAATGGCCAGGACCCAGGAAGGCAAAATTTAAAGCCCAACTCTGTCAAATAAGCCTAAGCAGGTTTCTCAACCCAATTCACCTCACAGGACTGGAGTGGGGATTTAAGAAAGAGAGAAAAGGAAGTAATCAATGTTTGTCAATTTTAATTCTTTGGAATGAAGATTGGATATAAATGCACAAGTAAATGAATAAATAAAATTAAAGTGGACGATAAAGGAGTATAAAGAAGACATAGGGCATGAACCCTTAGCTAGCACCTGGGATAATATAAGCCAGCCCTGTAACCAGTATTTTTTAAAATACATTTTTTTTAAAAATCACATATAGCACACAGGTTTGTCAAGCAACAACAGCAGCAACCAGGTCATAATAAAGAAACTGCCAAATATATTTGATTATGAAAGGCAAATCTCAAAATATTCCTGCATCCTATGTTTTCTCACTGTATCAAAGAGGCAAGGCTTAAATAGCTAGTTATTCTCACAGTCAGCCTACAACATTGTAGGCAGAGATTTTTTTTATACTGCTTGTACTTTCGTGAATCAAATGCTGATAGCATCTCAAGATTTGTGTCCCATCCCTTTTTCTCTTCTATAGATGTGACCACAAAAAAAAAAAGAGAAAAGAAGAAGAAGAAGAAGAAGAAGAAGAAGAAGAAGAAGAAAGATGAGAACCCCCTTTTCAATTTTCAGTAGACTGTCATTTGGTCTAAACCAGAATTGTGGTTAGTTTGGTTTCAATACATAAGCCAAAATATGGTTAGTTATCCTGAATCATTTCCATAACCTACAGCTAACAGTAACCATAGTTCAGATTAAATAAGCAAATTAAAAAAGTTAACTGAAAGTAGGAGAAGATTCCGATCTTCCTCTTATTGCTGTGACAGAGCAGGATAGGAAAACAGGGAACTAGTGTCATATCTCATTGCTCTCAACAAATGGGTTAGTCTTAGTTCAACAGACTCCATGCATTTTGTGGCTTTGTAAAACAAGGGAAATGTGCAGCAGTAATTGATGGAAAAAGATTAAAGGTCAGGACTTTGGGTCCTCTTACAAAATCATTAGAACCACAATTTTAGAAATGGCTATTTAGACCTTCAAGTCCAGTTTCTTTCTTCATAGAGGAATCCAAATCAAGCCATTTCCAAAAGATTATTTACCTCTTTCTTTTGCTTCCTGGATGAAAATTACTATTGGAATTATGGCATACAGGCTTACAGATCTAAATTTAGAAGACTCCACGTGGCAATGACAGAGATTTACAGATCTTCCTAATAGTCCTAGACTACAACTTTAACCATTCTTAATCATTGGTTAAGCTTTCTGGAACTGATCAGAGTTGGAGTCCAACATGACTGAGAGCCAGAGATGTCCTGAACAATACATTAAACTTTTGGAGGGAACAAGAACCAGTTATGAAGGAATCTGGGCACTGGGGAGTGAATTTAATGAACAGACATTGCTCTATCAGTAACTGCACAGTTTCTGAGTCCTCCTCACTACCTGTATCATCTTAAAGGAGCAGGAGTCTTTACATCTCTAGCAGTTTAAATATGATACGATCAGGCAAAGAAGAATCAGGATTTTTATGTATTTATATTTATATCCCACCCTACCTTTAAAATATAGCATATCAAAAAACTATATCAGACAACCATCACAATATTGAAAAACCAACATGTTAAAACCAGCTGAAGTTGAAGATAGTTGGAAAGTCTTATATAGCTATATTGCTAAACTGGAAGTAAATAACAACTTGAAGGAAATAATAAATAAGTTTCTTATAAGTCTGAGGTAAATGATGTTTATTTTGATGTATATAGTGGGTGTAAAGGATTTTTTGTTTTTGTTTTTTAGTAAGTATTGGTTGTATTTTGTTGGTATCTTGTTTTGTTTTGAATGTTTGTATTTGTATATTTGGAAATAAAAAAAACTATAAAAAAATTAAAAAATACTTCTCTGAAAAAGTGCACAGACCAGTAAGAAGCTGAAAAGAATTTTCAATCTTTTTCATAACTGCAGAGAATTCCTTTGTATTCAAGGATGTATGAACAGGATTAAACTTTAGACAACTAACACAGAAGTTAAAAAATAAATAAAATGTTGCTTCCTTGTATTATAAATACAGGAAATATACTCTTGATCCATGCTTGAATAGGGTGAAAAGAATATATAAGAAACTGCAGTCATAAAACCAGAACTCAGGAGAACTGCCTAATGGCTGTTCCAGCCTTCACCATTCTATTAATTCTATAATATGAGCATAGATTGAAGAATATTCACAGGCTACTGTAGCTAAATGTGGATTAAATGTTACTTCGATTTACTCCCTTGAAGGTTATGCTAAATATTTATCAAAAGTAAAGCTCCAACTGTTAATTACTTAAAAACTCTGTTTAAAGAATATGTTAAAAATACATAAAGAAGTCCTTTTTTATGTTGGCAGCTGATGACAATGTTGAGGACAGCCCTTTTCAGCTAAATGTCTGTGGGTTCAATCTGCAGCAGCTCTCTGCAAGAATGACAAACCACTTCTATATCTGCCATGAAAACTGCACAAATCTGCCCATGTAGTCATCAGGAATCGATGCCAAATTGATGGTAACAAACAGCAACAATAATCTATCTTCTGTTTCAGGAACATTTCAGTCCGATGCCATTTTAAAGAGAAAGAATCAAAAGAAGAGAAAAAAAGAACAATCTCAACAGTTCTGTCAATCAGCCGTCATAGTTGTAGAACAAATACACAGTTCTTGCTGAAAATATATTTCAATTTCAGGTGTAATCATTTTTAAACCACTATATATCAATTGTACACTATCTGTGCCGTACACTATGTGCATGCATAATCTAAAAGAAAACTGTTACTTGAGTAATTTGTAAAATATGCATATTGTATTAAAGCAATTGATTAAAAAAATTTCCCGAGCTTTTATCAAACTATTTCTTAATATAAGAGATGGAAATGGTGATGCACAAGTGTCCCTGAAACAGTTAATAAGGCTTATGCTATGATTTGGCAAACACTTTCTAAAGAAAAATCTAGTATGAAAGCAAAAAGTCAAAATAAAATCTTAGGAAACATTGGCATTTAATACCATTTAGCAACTTGCCATTTTTCTGATTTATTACCAACCATCTAGAACCATCTGCTGTTATTTAGGATGTGCAAAGCCTTTGAAAGCTATGATTTTGCACAGTTATAGATTCAAATATGATATAAATCAGTTGGTTACAACCAGAAATGTACATGAACAGGCCTACTCCATATTTCAGAAGTATTTGAACTAATTTATTGGGCAGAAGGAGGAAGATTGAGTTAATATGTGAATGATCAGAATAAGACTGAAATAACCTGTGACTCCATATCTTGCTGCACTACAAATGTAGTCATATGATCATTCAACTTGGTAAGCTGAATAAGCTATTGTCATCATCATGCATTCTAAACATAAGTCAATGTACCTCTAGCAAACAAGTCATGCAGATTTTTATTTAGGGTTTTATTTAGGTATTTTAGGGTTTTCCATCTAGGTTTTTTTAATCTACAAAACATCTGGTTTTAAAGATACTAACTTTTGGAAGTCCTAATATCCACCATACTGTATAGATTTGTATATTCCCTGCAATGTAAGACACAACCTAAAGTAAGTACCATGTGTAGGAACGTGCACGAATGGAATTCGATTAATAATGAATCAAATGTTAGAAAATTCATATTTGTCAAATAGATCCACTTGAATTTTAGTAGGATTCTATTCAATATGAATGTATTCAAACAAATTTGTATGAATATCTGACACAAACACACCTGATAGGTATCCTGTAACATATCAGCTCTGAAAGTGTCAAATCTGACTTGAATCCATTTTTAATCTGCTCTCGATCCATGTCGAATGCACTCTGGATCCGTTACAGATGTGACTGGTGCAGCCGCTTTCCCATTGGAAACATTAATATTTGTACGAACGTTAATATACGAATATCATAACATTCGATCCATGTGTGAATGTCCAAATTTGGCCGAATTTGTAAAAATAATTAATGTTACAAATATTTGTGCACATCCCTAACCATGTGTCATCATCTGTGTTAATGAAAACATTGATCAACAGCAGCAATAAAGAAAAAATGAAATGGACAAAGTTGTGTGCAGACCTCTGGCTCAAGCTGAATCAATTTTGGGGAAGGTGACAAAAGCTTTGCTTAGAAAGTCAAACTGGTTAGAAAACAGAAAGGTACAAGGGAAAACAAAATGAGAATCTTCACCTGCCTACACTGTTCATATCTTATATTCATAGTCCTCAAAACACATTTGGACGTGACACTTTTGGAATGATTTGAAATATTTGTCAGATTCATAAGTAAACTACAACTTCTGACTGGTGAAAAAGTCAACATGAATCTCTGGTTCTCTTTCTATCCCTTACTTTGAGGCTAGAAAATCAATGGGCACGTTCATTAAAGATCATGATCACTGTAATTTCTAGTTAATGAGAACACATTGAGGGGGCTTCAGAACGGGATTATTCGTGTCTAAAGGTGAACAGAAGAAAAAAAACATCCTTGGTCTGCAGAATGCGACAAGAAGGAAGAGCAAGAACACCAAAGATTTCCAAAACAGTGAAAACCAAAGTTTGTAGTACTTACTTTCTTGTTTTAAATTCTGGTGGAAGAAAGAATAAGGAAAAGAGAATACTGCAAAGATCAGAATACTATTTTTCTTTCTTTCCAAATAAAAGCATCCTCATGTTCACAGATAACTTTACCGTTTGTCTTGATAACATGACAATACAGTTTTAATCTTTGGCAAGTTTACTCACTACCTTTTAAACCAGCTTGCAAAAATCTAGACTCCAGAAGGATTCAGGAAAGGAAATGTCATCAAAGTGCATAACTTTTGAGGGGCAGGGAGGCTATGTGTGTTTGTTCTGGACTTCAGCCAGCTAAAAAGACACACTGTTTTTAAAGGAAATGTACTTGTGCTGTATTTAGAACATTTGAACTTCTGTGACATCAGCATATACTGTACTTTTATTTATATATTTAAAGTAGAATGGCTGGTCTGTATCAGCATCCTAGGCTGAGTTACATGATACCACACACAACTTTTATCAGTTTATATTGCCTTTCTGATTCTTGAAGCAAAAGGCTCAGTTCTCCAAAGCTGCCTGCATTCCAAGACACATTTTCATGTTCTGTTGTTCAGTTTGTGAGAAAGTGAGAAGCTCACTGAGTTTGTTTTTTAATTCTGTCAATGCAGTTCCCTATGTACTTTCAGGGTTTAGGCAGAGGACAAATGTAGTAAACACAGGAAATATGTGGAATATACAACCTCTTGATATTGCAGAGGAAAAGGAAAAGTTCAACATTGTTCTTGGTGCCTGAATGTGTCTGAGCAAAATGGTCACCTAGACAAGCATCTGTCAAGCCTCCCTTTCCATTGACCTGAGAGGTTGTTGCTTGACTGATAGAAGACAACAGTGTTGGTCTTAATAAGAGATCATTTCATGACTTTCCACTAATCCAGGCAGAGGCTAGAAGCACTGCTGACTTCTGGACAGGTACATACTGAGCCATTTTGGACCCCTCAGAGGAAAAATAGATCACTGCTACCTACAAGACCTTTGTTTCATTCACATAATGATGGTGTTTCTTTCGGCAGCTGATAACGACACTTCCAATAATATGATGTTTATCTGCGCCATGTGATCAAACACATGGGAGGGTCACATGGTATCATTTTGAAAGGAAATAGGCCAGTCTTCCACACCAGTGCGGCCAACGATTATTTACCACCGGTTTTCATATATTTTAAAGCCTCTGAAACCAGGAACTCTAGATTTTAGCCAACTGCTGTTTTCTTAATATGAAGAAAAGTATACTATAAGCAGACAACGAACTGTGAAATTTTACACTTGAAGCTGAATGGAACATTAATTTTGGCCATGGGAATACATTAATTAATGCGTACATAACATTAGTCATTCCATACTAGACATGTGTTTAGCATATCAAGGCAGGAAAGGCTCAGTGATGCATAACACAGCAACCTTTGTTATTTATCATGTACCTTTTTTTAAAAAGAAGCTAAACATTTGGTAATTGATGCCTTCTCAATATTAAGAATGTTAATGCAATTAACACTTTTTTAATTTAATGTTATAAATGTGTGTTTTTATTACTCAACTCCTATAATATTTAATTGCCTAGGCACACAACTTAATTGTGGGATGTGCTTAAAATGAAAAAGTTAATAGGTCTAATAAAATGTTATGGGTGTTCTCTTCAAGTTTAAGGAATACATTAATTAAAGATATTATGTGGCACCTACCCTCCTTCAGCCAAATGTAAATGCCATTACCAAGCAACAACAGCAAAAATAAAAAGTCCTGGAATTACTTAAAGTGCTACATAAACAGTATAGAAGTATGAGCTAATGTGGCATTAAATTATTCCAAATTTAATATAAAAGTTGGATTCTATGCTGACCTGGGCCAGATTCACAAAACATGTCACACAGCTCATAGGGAAAGGGGGACTAAGAGGCTGAATAAAACAATTCTTCAGAAAAGGAAGGAAGGATTTTCATTTTTACAACTGACTTCAAGGTTACACTTAGTTGCTCCCCTCCCCTCCCCCATCACTGTGCTGATTAACTTCTTCCTTCATGCTTCCAGCATCATAGACCATATGGAACTAACGGAGAGATGGAAGTCAAGAGATAGTATCTTGGCAAGAATAAAGATGTACAGCTCTATGGGCTTCCCAAGCTTCTATAAGCCATGATGCTTGCCAAACTATTTACAAGAAGGAATGTACTAATAGTGAAGACAAATTTTGAATAGTTAAGTAATTAAACAAGGTTGCAAGGAATACTTTTACTAATATGATCATTATTATGGAAGCTGCAGTCCCACTGAACTCTAGTGGGACCTTAGAGATACTTTGGCCCTTTGCCTTCTTCACAGTAAACAATGCAAGGAGCCTCAGAACCCTCACCTGTGGCTTCTTGAAAATAAGAGCAAACATCAGAATGACTTTCAAGAAAAGGAAGATGTAAACTCAGAATAACCTCAAACTGTGCAAAGTGCATCTTCTCTTCTATTGCATCTCACCAGAAGGAAAGTAATCTTTGAAACAGTTATTCTTGTTGTGTGCAGAATTCATTAAGGCCAGTGGGCTTATAGCAATGAAAGACATATGCAACCAATTACACAAAGCAGTAAAACTGCTTGAAGAGTTTCAAGTATGTTTTACAGCTGAGAAAGAAGAAAGCAGCCTATTCTGTGAGAAAAAGAAATAATGATAAGCCAGCCCACTGAAAGGGAGACGGCTCCTCTCCTCTCTGTGGTGTGTGGAAATAGTTCTTATCTTGCATTTAACAGAATTTGGAATAACAGTAGAATGTAGGCTTTCACGGCCAGTTCCAGTCTCACCTGTTGCAGTTTTTGGGTTGTTAGCCGCGTTCCATAGTTCTTCTGTGAACCTGCGCTTTCAGATATAGTTATATCTTGGACACTGTAGCCATATCAGAAAGCTCAGATTCACAGAACTATGGAACGCAGCACAACAACTCAAAAACTGCAACAAGTGAGAATTAGGAGTAACTGGGTTTAACAAGCATTTATAGAAAAGGTTCATCATTGAAAAACATTTCTAGGGAGCAATACCAAGAGAAGACATTTCTGTCTTTCCTTTTCATGAATTTTACGGTATCTAGTTAGCCACTTTGAAAATGCTGAAATTAAGGAATTTTATAGTGCACTGTCAAAAAACTAACAAGGCAAAACCATGTACTAAAACATACATAAAAAGAGGGTTAAAAAATCAATGTAGAAATTGATCAAACTGAACAAAAAGAGAAACATAGTGAAAGGGGAATTTGACAATTTGTTCACCTTTGAGGCAGAAGGAGGGAAAACTAAACAGATAGAAGAACAGTAGGGATATGCAAAACTAACTAGAAATGGGCTTCAACTTGCTTCTGGATAGAATTTTATTGCTATTCTTAGGAAGAGGACAGACTTTATGCAGAAGACATAAGGGTGCAGGGTGGGAGGGGAAGCTGCAATTAGATTTAGATTTATTAGGGTATTTCTACCACTCTATTACAAGTGTCTCAGGGCAGTGTGAAACAAACAAACAAAAAGAATAAAAATGAAAATAAATCATAAAAACTATAAAAACAATTGACCCAGTTCATGTCCCGAATATGTTGCAGGGACTGCCATTACTTCAACACTGGAGCTTCCTTCCTCCTGACAAAAGCAGTACAATAAAGAATCCTGGTGCAACTCACAATATTAATTATTTTTGCCTATCCCTCAAGAACATTGATCAATGTTCTACCTAGTCCAGCAGTCTATTCTCACAGTACTAATATTTTTTTACTTTTCCTCTCATTTGTAACTAAGCTTATAGGCGGCTCAAAATTATGTGAAAATGTATGCCTGCTAATTCCATATATGCATAGTTCTGACACCTCTGATTTTTAACAAACCAACACAAATACCCAAGGCAAAAACCCCAAGGTTCAAAACGAAAAACCAGACAAAAAAAGGGGTCTGCCAAAAAGTATAAAATAAGTCATCACCTTACATGGAACCAACGTTAAGCTAACTGGTCTGTAATTGCCTGGATCACCCTTAACAAATAGCTGAATGGGCCTCTCTTTCACCTTTCCACCATCTGAACCTTTCCTCATGTTGCTGAACTCTTTCAGTTGAATCAGGATTTGATCAATTCAGCTCTGTACCCATTTAGTTTTGTTCATATCCAACCTGCCTGAACTGGGGCCAGTCAAATTACTAATGGTGATTCAAGAAAATATCTAACTAGGACCTTTTCTCAAATGGAACTGTTCAATCAGCAAAGGTGGCAAACCTGTTTAGCATAATATTAAACTTCTTCAAAGCCTCTAGGTAATGGGAACCTACCTAACCTACAGGAGAAGATTCTTCATTTTTGCTGAAGAAACATGCGAGATCTTCCTTTTTTGGTTCTTTGTTCCATGACAGTTTTTATACATCCACACTAAATGAACCAACATGACAGAACAGCAAAAGAGAGCTTAAATGGATTTTAAATGCAAATTGCTTGAATAATTACATTTTGTTTATCTATACTAGATAACAGATAGTCCAACTTTAATCAGGAGCTATGAAAGTGACCCAAACATGCCAAAAGTACTCCAGATTTAAGCTTGTTTTGCCTTGGAGTGTCTCCATGCACAACTTTACTCCGGGCTACGTAAGGCGCAAAGGAGGAAAATCCACGGCAGAACCCCCCCCCCTTTCAAACAGCACTACACTGGACTTAGGGGGAAGCCACAGATTTTCCTGGGATCACGGAGACACTTACAAGCATAACATTAGGAGGCTGCCATTTGCCCTGCATGCTTGTTGGCTACAAGTTGGCAGGCTTTGTGCCCCTCTCCCCTCTCAAGTGAAGTTGACAAGGAGATGGGGGAAAGAGAAAGCAAAGCCGAGAGAAAGTGTACCAAAGAGAAGACAGACACACGAGTGCAGCTGGGAAGCAAGTTGCAGGGGGAAAGAAAGAGAAGCCAAGAGAAAGTCAACAGAGGGGAAGACGCACATATGAGTGAAGCTTACCGGGGGGGGGGGGGACAGAAGAGGAAACCCACGGAGGAAGAAATCGAGAGAAAGGAAGGGGAGGAAACTATCCCCCCTCCTAATAATGCAGCCTCCGCTATGAAAGAAAGGGCCAGATTGCTGGTTTGCTTATGCACTAAAACAACTGCCTTACGTGAATGCAGGGAGCTGGATGACAGCTGAAGAGAGCCTGTCATCGCTCCAGCAGGTGGGGAGGGGAGAGAAAAAGATGTGGGCTCACAAAAAGCGGGTTCCATGGGGAGAGGAAAGTATGTTTTAAATCCGTGTGGCCCCAAACCACATGGGGACGCTTTATTTCGAATTACAACACGCATTTTTAAAATCCGATGCAAGAGAGAAGCAAAAAAAGACCATGGAGACGTGCTCAAAGTAACAACACATGAAAACTTTTGCATTTTGGTAACTTTTGCAAGTCAATCCTTTAAGGAAAGAAGGGTTAACAAAAGCAAACATGAAACATATGAGGGAATAAAGCAATAACTAATCAACAAAACAAAACTAGGACCAATAAGCTACAGGCAGATCTGATGGCACCTTTCAAAACATGAGCTGCAGCATCATTTTCAAGCCTAGGGGGCTACTTAACAAACAGGGCAGATTGCGCCAAATTACATAATGATTTTCTCATATGTATCTGCACCTGCTAGAGAACCTGGAAAAACAACCTGGACTAACTTCAAAACTTATATGAAACGCTTCCTTAAATTATTATCCCCCCTCTTTTTTTGGGGGGGGACTTTACAGAATTCTCTGTTGCTATGCTAGTCCTTCCCAACTTCCCCTTGAAAAGAGGTCAGATAGGAGCAAAGCTAGAAAGAGACTTGAAAGCCAGGGAGCTGGATTATGCCTCAGTCATGTTTTCTTACCACCTATGGACTGACTGCTTTGGAAAAGTGAAAGCTAAATTACAGTTAAGAGCTTAAAAGCCCCCAAAGATTTCCACTGCTTAAGCAAATCAAAGCAGAAGTTAATTTTTTCACATGTCTACACAAGAAGTATTAATTTTTGGAATTATGCCTTTTTTGCTCCACCATCTTGATCAGTATATTTTTAAAAGCCCTCTAAAATTCAGTTGGATAAAGAGCCATGAGTTGTATTACTTCTGTCATTTTACAGATGGGAAATGTGAGTAAACAAGGAGATGCACCAGGCATAACAGTCAGCAGTACTGCTAGGAGTCTAAAATCTTCCCTCGTATCCAGTCATGAAAAGCTTGTCATATAAAGGCCAAATTAGATGCTACATTTCTGCATATATGGGAATAAACATATTGGCTTAGTTCACTCATCTGGCTGTCATGGCTCTGCTTCAGGCTTAGTTCACTCATCTGGATCTGGCTGTCATGGCTGAGCTTTCCCTCGTGTTCCCCATGCCTTACTTTCTGACTTGTTATAACACAGATTGCTATGATGTCAATAACTTTAGGGGCTTCCTTACAGCAGTTCATAGTAGCTTACTGTCTGTTTTAACTGGTAATTAAACATTCTTTTTTCATTCTCTATTCACTGATCCTTTTTCCAACACATGCCTAGAACCTTCTGAAATCAAAGAATCAGTGCTCCCTGAAGTGCAATGATCCACTTCAGAGACATGACTTCCAGGATTCTGTCTGAGAAATTTATTTCAGGCCATGCTTGTTTAAAGTGAGAACCATATTCAGTAGACCCCACTAGGAATATAGCTAACAAATGGGACACTGTTAAAACTTTAATTCATTAAAATCTACGGGAAACCTTATCTCTTCATGTATCAGCTTTTGTCTAAAAGCCTGCCTGCTTCTCCTTCTTTCCTTCTTGGCTGGTTGGGCTTTCCGGCTGCCTGGCTTTCCAATGCCTCATCCACACCTTTTTACCTTGATCCCAGCAGCAGCTTGTTGTATCATCTCCTCTTTCACTTCTGCTTGTAACTTCTGAAGGGGACCCTTTGTGGCTGCTGCCAGGATGGGCATTTAAGGTGCTTGGCACCTCCTCCTCCTCCTCTGTGCCCACAGCAAAGAGGAGTCAAAGGGTATTTTTCCACTGTCACTGAAAGTACCCATTAAGTACCCATTAATGGGTACGAAATGGCATTTTTGTACCATCAATGGGTACTTAATGGGTACTTCTAGTGACCGTGAAAAAACACCCAAAGAGTCCCTTCCCTGCTTCTGCCTCCAGGGAAGAGGAGGAGGAGGAGGAGGAAGAAGAAGAAACTTTTACTTCCCCACTCACAACAACAACAACATCATAAACTCTTCCTTCCAGGAACCCGGTGAATAAAAGCTGCTGCCAAAGGGCTGCTCTGTGATCTAATGTAGGGAAAGTTTATGCAGAGGGTGGGGTCTGAATTGCCTTCCCCAATGAAGTTGGGAAATGACAGTGTCAAATTGCTGACTGCATGGGGAGGCGGTTCCTCCCCTGAGGGGCACTGAAGAATGGAGAGTGAGTCTGCATTAGTGGGAATGCAAAAACAAAAACAAAAAAACCTAGCCCCAGTCTTTTTCATACCACAGTTTTCAAAAATCTGTACTGGTTCCCCCTCCTAGGGTGCAAGGTTCTTCCTGCTAACCATCTTTATTTCTGCCTTCAGTGAAGACAAAGTTCTACTCTTCCTCCTTTGGACACTGCACTGTTATTTAACCTTTTAAAACTCTGCACTGCAACCTCAGGGTAAATAATACAAACAAAACAAATTATTTAGCAGAAGACAGCATCTCGATATGTTTTTCCAATAGACATTGCTGATCCAAAACTGCACACATGTCTCACTGAATCACAATGGGAAAAAATTGCCTAAAGGAGCTGGGTGCTATACCTAGTTTCTGTATTTTCACCCAATGGCTGTGGCCTGCTATCATCAAAACATATTGAGGAACATTTGTTGCCTCTCTAAATTTAAGAATGTAGAATTCAGTAGACAAGCTCGTGCCTGGACCTGAACACAAAATAAAGACATGGCTGTGGGTCGACCCCAGACTAGCAGTTAAGATGCTCACAATGACCACAACTGGAGCAGAAAGTTACTTGTGCTGAAAATGATGGGAACTTGCAAGACAGCTGCTATGATACCAACAAAGGAGGCAAACAGCACTTGATCATGCTGAGCTAATGTGATGGACAAATTCTGTCCCAAGACACTGATGAAGGATGGTGGAGTTGTCTCTTATTAAGCCTACATGTTGCAGACTTTTGTTGAGATTTTATTTTTATCTTACCCTGTAAATTAAAATACCTTGATTTTTTAAAAAAGTGATAGATAATAATAAAATGTGCATTCTCTGTCTGTTTATATGTACACACCTTATTCAACACAATCATTTATTCTCTCAGCTCAGTGGAGTCACTGAGTTATTATAACACAGGAGAGGCTGGATAACTTTAACTCATTCATATTCATAGCAAGAGAAATATCTACTGATTTGTTAGGCAAAGGGACTTGGAAGTTCTGAAAGTGACTGGTTGAAAAGCCCTCTGCCAAATACAAACAACTCTAAGGGTATTAAAATTATGACTCAAGATTTCTCTGCTGCTAATATTTTTGGGAATGCACCTTTTCCTGTAGGGACAGAATCTGGAGATACAGAGATCACCTGAGAATCTTGAACAATTAAACAATCTCTTACCCATTAGGAAAAATAAAATATGTATGAATTCAGGCTTGTAATGGTGAAATTAAATAATTAATAGTTGGACCGTCCTTTCTTCAGGAATAGTATATACACTGCGCTTTTATATGAAATGAATAGCTTTGTACATGGGATTATATTTAATTGTATTTATTGTTTTTTTCTGATGTAGTTTCTGTGATTCCAGTCATAAATAGATTTGAAGATTTTTTAGAAAAGCAATATAGAAATTTAAAAGTCCCTTTCACCAACGCCTTTTTAATTCTTACAGGGCAGCTGCCACAGCAAACATTTAAACTTATAAAAATGTAAATCTGTATGTCTATATATTCTTGACAGATTCTTCTGTGTCATAAGGTAGTCACAATATAGACTAAATCTTTCAGTATTTCAAAGCAATCATTTTGTTATTTTTTCACTGTATAGGGATGTTTTTCCAAATCACGAGGGTAACAGTGGTATTTAAGTCAATGTGCTAAAACCAAGATGTGAAGATAAGTCTTCCCTACAAAATTTTATAGACAGTATGACTCAAGTCAGTGAAACATTACTAAACTGGCTTATGGCAATATAGGAAGAAAATATTTGTGATGTGGAAATACATGTCAGTGCAAATTTTTCAGAAAGCCACATCTTCTACTGACTTGAATGCATGGCTTCTTTTGCTAATTTTAAAATTATAGCTACAGTCCACCAAGCATTTATTCAGAAAGAATTCCTGTCACCAATAAAATTATTCCACAGCATCTAACTTGATGCCATAGTTCCTGGAATATCAGGAAAAAACAAGTCTCTTCGTTAGAATATCTAGATGCATAAAACACTAAAATAATAGCAAATAAGCTTAGCTAATCTGACAACTGTTCATAAATACATTGAATCCTTATGTTAAATAGCCATTACCACATAGCCAAAAAATTACATCAGAACATAAATACAGCCAGTATAATGAGTACAGGGCCGGAGAATTTGAGATTTATGTAAAACTAAAGCCTTCAGCATGTGCTTCTACACTGGCGTTAGGGATGTGCATGAATGCTCAAAAAGTTCAAAATCCATACAAATTTGTACAAATTCAATCATTTGTATTCAAACCAAATGTTGGCCATTCAAAGATTGACATTCAAATTTGAATCGAATGCTCCAGAATATTCGTACGAAACTACGTTACATTCATGAACCTGGGGAACTGGGAAGGCGTCTGTTCCAGTCACATTGGCAACAGATCCAGAGTGGATATGAAGTCGATCAAGAGCAGATTCAAAGTGGATTCAGGAAAGATTTTATGCTTTCAGAGCAGATACATAGGGGACACGTATCAGATACTTAGGGGATCCGTATGGGATTCAAAGGGGATACATAGGGGATTCATATACAATTCATATGAGATTTGTATTGAACATTCATATAAAACTCGTATTGAATATTCATATCAAATCAAATCCTATGATATTCAAAGAGGATCTATTCAAATGAATATGAAACCCCCCCATTTGTACACATCCCTAATTGGCATGATCGCTAGAAACGTGTTGCAATTATTTTAATATCTTTATGAATTCACCACCCCTTCATTTCTCATGCAGCAGTTATTCTAATACTGGCTGTGCTAACATGTAACACTAAAGGCAGCTCTGAAGCACCTCAGAAACAGTAGCACCCAGCCCTCGAGTTCTCATTCCATCTGTAATCCACCCTAGAATGGCAGGAGAAGGGGGAGGGCAGACTGGCTAGTGAACAATCTGACCTCAAAGATTCCCCTGACAATAGCCTTTCCCTCTCCTGCCAACAATCCATCTCAAAGTCACCTTAAGGATCCTTTTCTTTACACTGTCTTTATTTCTGCCTTTTAGGATGTGCACATACTCACACTTTCCTTGCCCTGTAGATAAAGTAGGGCTGGCCAAACCACGGTGCCCTCCTGAGAGGACATAAAACCCAGGATTATCCCAGCACTATGTTGGGACTGCCACACCAATCCTCAGCTCCAGAATACAGGAGTGAAATTCCAGCATATTGCTATACTTGGAAAATCAACTTCTAACCCAAGTTTTCCAGATAGAGCAATATGACATAACTTGTCTGTACATTCTCCCAGAGCCATCATCTTGGAAATGACAATTTGGCATGTTTAGGGCCAAAATCAGGACAAAAATGGCCATCACACATGCTCAGGGGGCAGTGATTACAGCTTTTTGCACTATCATGGCAACAATCACTCAGATAGGTAGGAGCCCACACTTCTCCCCCCCCCCCCCAATTTTGATCTATCATCTGGCAGGGACAGCAAGAGACAATTGTGGATCTAAAGAAAATTCTGCATTTTCCTCTTGTTGTTTGGAGGCAGCCTATAACTCCCATAATTTGTTGCTGTTAGGCAGAGTCATGGGAATTTTAATTTAATTTAGAAACATCTGAAGAACCTTAATTTGGTCAGACCTGGGATAAACTAAATGAAATAACAAGTCTCATGTACGGAACAGCAACAATTAATATTATCAATATTGCTTTCCCCCTCCCCTTTAAGTTACACAGTAAATCAGTCTCTATAAATAAAACGAATTAGCAAGTCACCTATAAAAGTCATGACTGGATGTTTTCATGTCCTGCCTGGTGGAATTCTAATCTTCTTGGTTCTTTGACAATGACTGAATTCTCAATTCAGTAACACTAGTCTTGCAAAAGAGAAGTACTCAAATGGCCCTATTAATGAAGAAGAGGTGCTAACACATGACAGAAAAGGTGGTTATACTAGAAGGTGATTAAATTCAGCGTTGTTGGTAAGTAGGATTAATATAAAGACTTATTCACCAATTTAAACTAAACCATGGACAATTTACATCAGACAATTCCATGCTAGATGACACTGATCACAGCAATCACATATCAATGTAACTAATTTCCTGGATTAAAATATAAAGTGAAATAAGGCTTGATATAAAATCTTAAAACAACTCTGTCAGGTTATATTGAGCTTCAGTTCAGTATTGACACAATGATCTGGTTCCTATTAGCAGACTTTTCTTTGGAAAAGTAAAGAAAGAGCATTATGGTTGACAAATCATAGGTGCACACTCAAATGACCTTCAGAAACAGCCACAGAATGTCATTCAATGGCAGCATATTGAAAGAGGGCTGCCGTGAAGTCAAATCCATACAGCAATTATGATGCTGTATTTTCCAGATCTGAACAATCTGAGCTGGGGATTCTCATTTGTAAAATTCATGAGCAACTTATCTAAACAATGACCAGACCCAATACTGATTAATTTCTTTAAGACATTTAAGTTCCAATAACAAGCTCCCAGAGTGACTTTCATCACTAAGGGTGTTTTTCCACTGTCACTAGAAGTACCCATTAAGTACCCATTAATATACCCATGGGCACTTCTAGTGACAGTGAAAAAACACCCTAAATCTACTTTCTCTGTTCCACCTCATACCATATATTTAAAATGATTCCTATAATTAACCATCTTGCAGGGCTAAAAGGTAGGTTAGACAGTTTCAACATCCCACCTTTCTTCCTGCCTTAACCCCTGAGGAGATGGCTCCTATAGCACAGACCTTAAGGAATGACAACAACATTTCAAAAATGCATAAAAGTAGCTGTCACTGTGAACATAAAGACCCTGGTCTCACTGAATTAAAATACTGAACATTATGACACACAAAAACTAATGCCTTCCAAATGAACTGGAAAACAATATACTTTCAATAAACATTTCTAGCTAATACTAGCATTAACAAATCTTAATGATCAATTACCTAGCAGGAGAACAGGTGGAGACGTTCTGATTAATTCCTACAAGTCTAACATATTTCCAGACTTTCATTATTGTCAATTGCTATTGTTTTATATGTCAGAGTTTTGAATTTTAGATTAATTGATATGTTTTTAATATCATTTTTACACTTGTGGTTTTATCTTGGTATTTTACACTGTAAAGTCTTATGCACTATCCTGTATGCAAAACAAACAAACACTTAATATTCTCCCTTTTAGGCAGAATATTTGTGAACGGTCCTAAAGCAGACAGACAGACAGACAGACAGATAGATAGATAGATAGATAGATAGATGGGCTTAATAGTCACAAAAGCAGGAAATAATGATGCACTGATTTTTTTAAAAAAATTCAGCCTAAAGTGTCAAATGTTTGGAGGTAGAAACGGATAGGAGGAAACTAAACACAACTATATTACAAGAGCCACAATAATAGTGAATATCTGGAGTTCAGGGTGAATGCCTGTAATTGGAGTGTTGGATAGATGGCCTTATCTGCAGAGGGTCTTATTCTGAATTATATCTTGAAACAGGCCTACCATAGTCTGCACCACCAGTGTGGGAATGGCAGGTCCCTATTTTGAGATGTAATCTGGGATAAGGCCCACTGTGGAAAGGAACTTTGTGAACAGCACTTATTTCAGTGATTCTTACTAGAATGAACAGTAGAGAGTTTGACCTATCTTTTGTGATATATGCAAATTTAAAAAGTAATCACATGCAAATTTAAAATGTAATCACAGGCTGCATCTTGATCTGACTGTTCTGTCTTTCTTAAAATTCAACTCCCTAGCTTTCAAATTGTCCAAGGCTAGAATTCCTTAATTAGGAACATATTTCTAGAGCAGCTTTTTCTTTCTTTTCTTTTTCTTTTTTAGTAGCATTCTTATTTTAATCTATTCCATATGTTGCCAGACCACCATACATACAAATTTTGCACACTATTTTAACTCTTTATTTGCTGGAAATTTCAGAAAGATTTCAGCAGCTATGGTAACCCTTAGAACACCTAAAACATAAAATGAATCACATGGATCATAAGGAACTCATTAAAAAAAAATCAATCCTATCAGTGTGCATATTTTAATGAAAGAAGCGGCAAGGAGCCTACCGTGTCTTGAGATTTATCCTTGACATCATAGACTGTAAGTTTTATTTTTGTCTCCTCGTAGATGGGGTAATCAGGTGGGAACGTCACACCAGTCAGAAACAGTGGATCTCTTGTTCCCTGGAAAACAGAAGCACATAGCTTGGATTTAGCAAGATAGCAGCTGCGTACCATGTGGCACTAAGCTATGGACAATGTTACGGGCCAGTACCGATGGGAGCTCCAAAGGTAACATTTCTGATATAGTAGACACACATTTTGATTACCAATTAGCAGAGCCTGGATCAGAAAATATAACAGCTTGATTGCTGAGTCAATCAAATCGGAATTTTTAAAGAGACAGAAGTTGTGTTCATGTCCACGAACTGTCATCCTCCTCTAACTAATAACAATTATTAATGATATTTATTAACCTTAAAAACAAGGTTAAACAAAATATTGAAAGTAATAATAAATACTGAAAATGTACTTCATTTAGTACTGACATGTTATAATTCATAACTAAAAAACCCTAAAAATAATGAAGGATCTCAACAAGGACAGAAATAGTTGTGAAGAATGATTACCTGGAGTTGTCAAGTTCCCTTTCCTCATCTAACATGCCAAGTTTCAAGTCAAAGTGACACCTATTGGTATTTGCATTTGGATAAGAAGAAGGTACAGTGTAGCTGACTTAGCATAGCAAAAGCAAGAAAGACACTGAGATTATGACCAATAACGGGAGGAGGAGGAAGCATCTCTGAGGTGGTTTTGAGAAGGCTTCAAGATGGGAAAGTTCACATATCCGTCTGTCCCTCTCCCCATTCCTCTCCTAAACATTGTGTCTTTGAGGCGCCCTTTTTGTTATGTCTGAACACAGCTTGAGTAAACCAGAGTCAGTCAAGACTACAGGCTTGGCCTGGAAATATCACAGAAATTAGCTGTGGACAACAACAAAATGATACTTTGACTAGGGATATGCAAGAGAGAAAAATCAAGGATAAATAATATCAGATATGTTCTCTTGAAATGCACTGGCTATACTTTTTGATTGTCCTGGGTTGCATATTATGTGCCATCCAGGGCACGGGACCCTGTTCCAGATCCTATAGAATAGATAATACTCATGAACGTGGCAATCATCTAATTCAATAGGGCAGTCAGTTATCATAGATGTCCCATTAATGACTGGATTTACATCATGCCCTGTAATTTAAGAGTTATATTATTGGACCAATAATCATACTCTTGTAGCTCATAAGCATCATTCTGATTGGTGTAAAAGCTGTATTGATAACCTACATTGTTATGGGCACATACCTGAATATAATATTGACGAGGACTCAGAAAAGACAAAAGAGGCATAAATAAAAGGTTGAGGACACTGAGATGGTTCCCAGGTAAAATGGAAGCAGATTCACTATGGACCTGCCTTTGCATCCCTTGCCCACGCAGGCCAGGTTCAGGTCAGCATGTGTCCCTTTGGGAGAAACCTGTTGGTGGAACCTACATAAATGGCAACCACTTCCTATTATCATTCAGGCAAATGTGGATACATGTCAGGCACGCTATTTCCCACAGGTATGCTTTGAACATTTGCCTGGCTGTTCGGGTAGTATGGACATAACCTCAGTTTCAAAGAGAAGTAAGAGAAACCTCCAAGATACAGTGTCCACTTATGAAAACCTCCAAGATACAATGTCCATTTATAGAAACATTAAGATCTTGGACAATTATATTTATAACTTTATGTATTCTAAGTATAGATGAGCCTTTTTGAGGGCTAATATCTTCTTTTTTTGCTTGGTAACTAGCAGATACTAAATAATTGTGCATATTCAAAGACACTGTTTTATTTTTATTTTAATGTATTTGTCAGGTCAGAGATTGTAACCCATGGTTTAAATTTCAGACATTGTCTCTTATGAGATACTTGCACCAAGCATTTATCATGTGTTTTAATAAATTACTACATCTTTAGGAATATTACGTTTTCATTCATTATAAACAAACACAAAAAGGAAAAGAAAAACCTCTTGTAACCCTGAATCATGAAAGCTGCTGTTGCTTTTAGGTTATTATTTATTATTTTCTTTAGATTAATCTGCTTACTACTTACACTCTATTAAAGAAGGCCAACTATAAATGCATTAGTGACTCTATAGTTTCATTTTAACATTATTATTTTAAAGCATAACAATGCTGTAGATACTGTCTGTAAGTTGGAATGGGCTGAATCATGACAATGGGCAGTTTATAGGCATCTCTTCTACTTCAGATTGAATGATTGAATAAATCTGGATTGTATGGGTCCTATAATCTGGATTTCGTGTAGTCCCCATTAAGGTGGCCTACAATGGGATCTTCAGCCATAAAATCCAGATTATAGGGAGCCTGTTTCCACTGCAATTGGGCAATGGGGTCTAGAGGAGGCTCAGGGGAGGGGGCACCCATGGAGGGATGCCCCAAAATCAAAACTGAAGTCCCTCTGAAGTTGCCTTTGGAGATTAGCAAAGTCTCCGGAGTCCCTCTGAAGTTGTCTTCAGAGATTAGCGCAGGCTCCACAGAAAAAACCCTTGTGAGAGCAATGACGCTGTCAAGTGCTCTGGAGGATCTTTGAAGTTAGCGGTAATAACCTGAAACATTCATTGAAGCTGGCTGCTTTAAGGGCAGTTCCACAACATTTACCAGATTTTACAACTGGTAATATAGGGCTGCATCACTCTGATTCCATTTTGCAAAGTTCATGTAAATATGCCCTTACATTTCTGCATAGTTAGTTCCTTCAAAAATTATGGGACTTTCAAATGCTGGCCACAGTTTTTCACAGAGGCTTTTCATTCAAAACAAAGGTTGGCTACATAAGGCCTTTATATGACACATCCATCTGACTGTATGTGTATTACAAAAAATTAGGTGTAGAGAGTAAAAATGTCATTTTGATAGAAGCAATCCTAAGAAAACAACTATTAGACTAAGGAAAAATTATCTCAAGCATCCTTCCAAATGAAAGGATCAGCAATCATATAAGAGAACAAGAGGGAAAAGCAATCAATGGCAGATATAGAAAAACACCTTAAAAACAATACTTCAAACTATGTCCTCCAACAAGGGATATTAAGAGCGTAAGAAGAGCCCTGCTGGATCAGCCACAGCCCATCTAGTTCACAGCCCTTTCCCATACAGTGGCCCACCAATTGCTCATGGACATCTCAAGCAGAAGACAAGGGCAAGCCTTCACCTGCTCTCAAATCTCAGCAAATAGCCTTAGAGGAATCCTGCCAGTCCCCCAGCCCGTAAGAGCTACCTAGGCATTCATTCTAGTAAGTTAACCACTGATACATCTGTCATCCATAAATTTGTCTAATCCTTCCTTAAAGCAATCTAGGCTGGCTGCTGTTACTACCTCTTCTAGCAGCAAATTCCATATTGGGAGTTGTTAGTTCAACGACATGAAAATATTGCAGTTTGACTATCCCTGCCATTAATATAGTAACCAGTGTTTTCTTTTTGAATGGGTGGACTCTACGTAAATGCACACTGAATGTTAGCAGCCAATACAACTAATAATGAATTATAAGAGTACAAATAAAGAGTGAGAAAGGAGATGCACATTAATAATAATCAATAAGAAGAGCAGGCAAGCATTAATTGAATTAAATTATAAAGAAATATAGGGCAGAAATGTTAATTCTGTTTTAAATTAAGACAGAAAATGAAATAAAAAATTAATAAGGAATAAAGAGAAATGAATTGCTAAATAAAGAAAAGTTTTAAAATATTGGCTTTAGCCACATCCAAGTTTGTTACTTTAGCTACACCTGTTTTACCACACAGCTGCACCAGGATTAGTCCTAGATTTATATTGTATCTCTTGATTTGAAAAACGGTACCATTTATATAAAGTATATTATAGTATTTTGATTATTGTATTTGTGTCAACTGCTTTCAGCATAAGTGGTAGTGGATAATGGAATACTAACTTAAATTTAAAAGAAAAGAGAAAAAGGCTTTATTGTATCTTGGGTTCCAACTGGAGTCCCAGTCAGCCCTATAACTGAAGAAAGTCTCAGTGGGTCCCTCAAGACACACAGCAACTACAATAAAGAAGGTTCAAAAGCTTGCTCTACCTCCACTAGGGATATATAAATTCATTTCACATTTGACCAAACTGAACCAAACCCCCACTTGAAAAGGCATGTGGTGTTGATACGAACTTGGTGGAACCAAACTATTTAATTTGGACTGTTCAAAACCCCATCTGGACCAATGTGGGTGTTAAAGAGAGAAGGTGCCACCTTCCTCCTTGCCCTATGTCATCTTTTCTTAAAAAAAAAAATCAAGATCTGTGCAAGTGTGGAATTTTGCACCTTCTTAGATAAGATTTGCACAATCTTGTTAAACTGGTTAAATCCAAACAAACTACACATTTGAGTTTGTGCAGAGCTCTAGTCTTCTCTGTAAGTCTGTCTGAATTACTGCTTTTTAAGAATAGCTAAATCAGCAGCCACAAACCTGCTTGAAAATTCTTAGATTCTCAGATGCATCAGGAATCCTAGTTTTGTTGTTAGAAAGTCATTTGGTTGTGGTTTGAGGCAGGAAGAAACATAAGAATTCTATACTACAGCAGTCTCTTTTGTAATGGAACACCAAATTCATCTGTTGCTGTTCTTAAAAGTAATACTCCAAAAAGCAGACAAAGAAGAAAGACGCCAGACAAAGCAACATATGCTTTGCTAAGTAAAGATTATAAATATTATCAGTATACACATACTTTTAAAAAATAAATACGAAGATTTTTTTAGTTTGATGACACTGTGATATGGTATAATAGTATTTTCTTTCCACACTCCCAAAGGCATGCTTTTAGGTTAGAGCTACAGGGTTTTTTTTTTTACAAGGAAGAAGGTATTCATTTGTTCCCCAGGCCATGTGTTCAATGTACATTTTAAAAAGATAAATAAACCAGCTTTCACAAACAGGCATTACTGTAGCAGTTTCTATCATACTAGCTTTCAAAAAGGAAAAAGAAAGAAAGAAGCCCTTATTGACAAATGGTGACAGAACAAAGAAAGGAACTCACCTCTACTATTTCTGTGCTTGAATATCGTGTTGAAGTCTGTTCCCCTGGATGCACCACTGTAATCTGCACAAATGTATTCAGTTTTCGGTCACGGGTTGGAGCCACCAGATCTTTACATGCTGGAAATGGCACAGGAAGAAGGGGTGGGGGAAAGGAGGGGGGAAATCTCTTTAAAAATATATCAAAGAGAAGGCATAGTTCTGTGGTATAGCAGGCTGAGCTCTGTTTCTGAGTTGATCTCTGGAGATTTCAGCTGATTTAACAGAGGAAGTCCCTTGGAAGGACCTTACAAAAATAGGAAGTCACATGTTGCAAGCTAAACTGAGTTTTCATTTCCACTCTGCATCTATGCAACTCTTTTGAGGTTTCCCTACAAAGCTTCTTCAGCTATTACATACAAATGTAAGCATGAATACAGACATACATTCATAGAAATGTACATGTATGCACTTCTTTGTTTACAGCTTAAGCACAGACATTCATTCATATCCCTGGCACCCTACCCAAGTATTCCGTGGATGAACTATCACATGCTCTCAGATCATTCTCCAATAAATTGTTCTCAAGCAACCTAACGTAAAACAATCTTTTCATTAACAAACTGCATGGCATTTGAAGGTTTCAGAGAAGCAAAACATTGTTTCTGGCTTTGTTGATTTATGTACACAAAGAACGCATTATACAATTTCTTGGCAGGACTAACAATTGGGTGAGGACTCGACTGGAAAACCACTGGGAACAACATTGACAGAAACAAGTGGGGTCTTGCAAGATTTCCCCAAATCCCTACCACTGTGTAGCAAAGTGTGCAGCCATATCACCATTTTAAAGAAGATTCATTATCTTTCTTTCAAAAGGGGAACACCACATTGCAAGGTTAAATATACCTGGAAATGGGAAAATAAACACATGTACTTATCTTTTCCTGATCAAAGTAGGGGCTAGAGTGGAGGATTTTTTTAGTGGGGGAAACTGATATTTAATTTTTTTAATCCTCTCCTATACCCAAAGGTTTCAGGGTAGGTTACAGCATTAAAAACCAATGAAGTGAAAGAGTTAATAAACTCCTTCAAGTTATAATTTCAGCGCTACCAACTGTATTAAATTAGCATTGTACTAAAAAACTATAAAATTGCAAGAAATACATTCCTGTTACTGCAGATAGTTTCAGAAAACGTCCCATCCAGACATTACGGCCAACAGCTTTCGTCGGTCCCAGGCTTGCTTTGGCTATCAGATTGGTTGGAGTCCAAAGAGTTACCACACTCACAATGCAATAGTAGTCACCATATAATATAAACACACAGCTTCATTCACCAAATTACAAAACTGGAAATTCTTACTCTATGTGCAAGAGTAAGTGTAGGGCAGGACAAACATGTGAAGAATGAACAGACAGATGGACAGATCTGCACTTCCATCCCACCTGCCCACATCCTGGCTACTCAAATGGCCTACCAGAGCACGAGACAAACCCTTTCCTACTCTCACTGTCCTATGAATTTATTTGTTGCCTTTTAAAAATGCCCAAAGACAGACAAGCTTGATCATTACAATACAGGATTGTATTGGTCAAATTAAAACAGAAAACAATGGGGCCCACACAACTCTAGCCTTCTTAAGGCAGCATGGATCCCATTATTTGTTTCATTAGGAGCTGTTATTTTTGTATGATGTTATTTCATAGAGTTGTTCAGGACATTAAAATTCAACAGCAGCTTTATTAATCTCTTATTCTGAGTCAGCATTCTAGAACAGCATTCAAGAACTACATAATCATTCTATTTGATTATACATTTGTATTTGTATTTGGAATTTTGTTAGATGATTTTTGCCAGAAGGTTAATAAGCTACAATGGGACTTGCACACTGTCACAGTTAATTGAGCAAGCACTAAACGTAAACTTGGCTTGGCATTTAAAGCTATTTCTACCCTGAATCTTTGAGTAAGAGCAGAATATAAATTCAAGTAACCAAGTCAACTTTGATGGATTCAAAAGCACGGATCTTTTAAGAGAGATCCTGTGAGCAGTATCAATTGCCTTTTCTTCTCAACTAGCTCAGAGAGAGAGGCTAGGGAGTTTGAATGAGGAGAATACTACATCAAGTTCCTAACCTGCTTTTGGGTTTCTGAAAGGTATCAATTTGGAAACTCCGACAACATCCAAAGCAGGAGACCATTTTAAAGTGGCTCAGATATGCTCTCCTGTAGGTCACACAAGGAATGTGCCAATTGTATGCTGGGACTGCAAGCTCCACATGGATTTTAGGCTCTGGAGGCAGCCTAGAAATAATAGCCTGTGGACCTTGTGTTCTCATCCCATCTCTTATCTACCATTTCTAGCCTAGAATGCACACGACTGGGGGGAGGAAAAGACTTGTATGGAAACAGTCCCACCTCAGAACCATCTCTAAGCCATCTCTGTACTGAATCAAAGGTGTGTGTTTTTTAACTGAGTGTTATCACAGCCTTAGAGATTGTTCACAGGTGGAAGGCCACACATGCCAGACTGCCCCTCCCCCCTCATGAAAATTTTAGTCTAGAAAAGGTGGGTTAGAGATGAGACAAGAAAACAAGTGTCACATGCTGCAGCATGTAAGACATTTTTTCATGCCTTTTTGCTAGAAAAAAAGCCTTTGCTAGAAAAAATAAGCCTTCTATTGTAAGTCAATATTAAGTTCTTTTCAAGTGATGTTGATTTTGAAGCAAGAGTTATGGCCGTGGATGGAACAGTGGGAGTTTTTAAATTCCCAGTAATTAACAACTAGGGATGTGTACAAATATGATTTTTGGCATTCGATTGCTAAAGAACTGAATATTCTAACATTTGTATTTGTATGAATGTACAATTTTGAATGTCAGACGTTCAATTTGAATGCTTGAGATACACACAATGATACAAGTATATATGTATCCCATATGTATCCTATATTCATCCCGTATGGGATATGTATAGATATGCACAGGATGCGTACGCATCCATTTGTTTGAATGTCCGAAACATTCATATTCATATGAATGTTAATGTTAATGTACAAATATCTGGACTCACAATTGGTTTACAAATGTCCAAATTCATGCAAATAACGAATAGCATGAATATTTGTGCACATCCCTAATCAGGACCCCCCTCAAAAAAAAAAAAAAGCTCTATCTACATCAACTAGGCTTGAAAGAAGCCTTCATTGTATTTTACTGTGGCATTCTGTGGCCTGTTCTGCACCTACCCTTATTCTGGAATAGGAATGTGCACAAATATTCAAAACATTCAAAATTCGATCAAATTCGTTCAAATTTGGACATTTGAATTCAAATCAAATGTCTATAAATTAAAATTTAAGCATTTCAATGAATTTTTAATTTTCTGATCTATTTGTGTGAATTATTCGGACATTCACATGTGTACGGGGATTCGTATATGATGCATACTTGCCTGTACACATCTTTCCTGTATCCATATGGGACGAAAACAGGATGCATACTGAATAAATACGGGATGCATACTGATGTGTATGGACGCATACAGGATGCTTAACAATAACTACGGGCACATACGAATGTTGTTGACATTCGTATGTGCAAATTCAAATCGAAAATTTTCACAAATATATTCAAATGTATCCAGTTTGAATCAAAAGTGAATACATTCAACGTTAAACATCTGAACCAATTTGAATCAAATCGAATCCTGAAAATTGCATTCGTGCACACCCCTATTCGGGAATGCATCTTGAGAAAGGAGTGTGTTGTCTGCATGCTAAATCAGACTATGACAGGCCTCGCTCTGGGCCTGCTGTGGTCTATACTAGCATGTGGATTGTAGGCTCTCATTCCAGAATATATTTTAGAATAAAGCCAAGTGCAGAAAAGTCCTGTGTTTGGTGAGAGACTTAACAACAGGGAAGGGAGAAGTTATTTCTTCTTTATTGCTGATGTGCATCATTAAAACTTCCCTCTTTCACTGCAAGTGGATAAGAAAGAAACATTATGCAGTGAGCCAGTTTGGTTTTGTGGCTAAAGGATCAGAATTTTATCTAACAGTCTCCCAGTTTGATTCCTCACTCCTATTTGAAGCCAGCTGGGTGACTTTAGGCTAGTCTCTTTCTGAGTTCCAACAGCCCCACATACCTCACAGGGCATCTGTTGTGGGAAGAACAGAAAGTTTGTCAGCCGCTTTGAGTCCGCTCCAGGGTGAGAAGAGCAGGGAATAAAAACTAACTCTTCTTCTACTGACTATAAAATAATACTCCATTTAGCAGAAGAAAGATTAAGAGAAGACTTTCCATGGACTCAACCATGTTTACATCATGTTCGTTAGTCTTTTGCCTGAAAAAAAAGTTTCATCTGATAATGATATTAGCAGCAAGCATCTAATCATGAATTTAAAAAGTTTTTTTTTAAAAAACTACTCCATTCATTTAAATAATGTCCACACCAAAGTTCAGCAACTAAATGTATACCAAAAGGTGGTTCAAAGAGATACCAACTATAATTTTATCTAAATTGCTAAAACTTCAGAGTTCTCATTTCTTTGCAATCTCAGTAATTTGTTCACATCCTAGAAGGTAATAAAGATAGCCCAAAGCTATCATCACATTAATTGGCCTAGAATGTCAGATAAAAAAATCTTCCCAAGGCCAATAAAAAAGCTGCCAAGATACTAATCACTGTCCACAAATCAATGACTATGAGCTCTGAATGTCAAAAAATACTTTTGATTCCAGCAATCTACATAGAATGCCAGATTCTGTTCCATTTATTTAAAGCTTGCACAACACTTATTTGTTCACAGCAGAAAAGTGACCATGCTAATTTTTAAAATTTATTTATGTAGGCACATAAGGTCAACATTGATCGCACAGCAATAAATGCTATAAAATTTATTTTCAGGGCTTTTCTGCTCTTATCTTAACTGATGCAATCAGGAAATCCATCCCAGAGTGGACTTAAGACAGGAACAGCATCATCTGCATAGTGCCAGAGTGTTCCTGACTAGCTTCAGAGCCAATCTTCATGAACTCCAATGGTGAGGAACAAAAGTTCCTGGCCTCAGGCCGCGTCTACATGCAAAGAAAAATCTGTTAAAAAGCTTTACTCCGTGCTTCCAGAACCACAAAGGAGGAAAATCCGTGTCAGACCCCCCCCCCCTTAAACAAGACTACCTCTGCACTTTTTGGAAGCCGCGGGTTTTCCTGGGAGCATGGAGACATTTTCTTCACATCTTCTCCCATATTCCACTGAATTTTAAGGCAGTTTTGATATCTGCAGAATTGGCTGTCAGAATCAGCTGCCCGCATTCAGCTCTTCCAGTCTGCAAGCAGAGCTCTGAACTGTCACATTGTTTCACTTCGGAGGGGGAGAGAGATTTTGTGCTTGCTAACAGGGAAAGGTGATACTAATTATCATTATCATTACCACAGAGATTGTTTCTCAGCAAGCAAATCTCTCTCTCCCCCTTCTAATAATGCAGCCTCTGAAGTGAAACAAAGTTTCACTTTGCAGGTCTCGTTCTGTACTAATCAGGGGCCATTAGGTGAATGCAGGCAGCTGAATTGGACAGCTGAAGGGAGCCTGCTTTCAGTTATGCTTGTTAACTATGTTGCAAGCATTAGTTATGAAGAGAGTGAGCTGCTTTCAGTTATGCTTGTAACTGCTTTTAACTCTTGACAGCCAAGTAAAGGGATGATCTCTGTTGTGTTCTGGAGGTTCAATTGAGGTTTTTGCCTTTCATTGCTGCAGTGGGCGGGGAGGGGGGTGGCAGGGGGAGAAAAAGATGCGGACTCACAAAAAGCAGCTTGCATGGAGACAAGAAATCCATGTTGCACCAAACCACATGGGGATGCCTTATTTCAAATTACAACCTGCATTTTTAAAATCCAACACAAGAGGAAAGCAAAAAGAGACCATGGAGATGCGCCCTCAGAGTCCCATTTCAGCAACACAATAAGGCATGCCACCAAAATCAGTCTCCCTGTAAAAAGGAACATGGAAGCATGCACCTTCTGTACAGCTACCTAACCTGGACTAGGTCTTGCTAATATGCTGGCAGAATCAATATTACAATCTACCAGTGGTCCAGATCAGAAGACTCCTGATCTGGATCACACTCCATCCTGTGCAGACAGAGTATACTAACATCAGGTGGGGCCGTGTATTCTGCACTAATGGACAGAATGGAGGGGTTCAATGTAACTGCTGGTACAGAACATCAATAAGTGCAAAAAAAGACCCTCAAGCAAGTACTTAAGAAAGTTATCTTCTGGAATGCACAGAAAATACTCACATAACACCTATCTCAAATTATCCTAGGGATGCATCGCAGCTGAATGTTCAGCCTGTATGCCAGGCAGAAGCATTGGGTATCTCCTCTCTATTTGGCTTCAGCAGCTAAACTGCAAGCCAAATCAAGAGGGCAAGGCATCATGAGAGTGGGAAATCCAGCTCTTTCTCCTGTGCTCACCTCAAGACAGTACCAGGGGTTCAGAATGGTAAGACATATAGATACCTATTCAAGGTGTGACTCTTTTGGGGTGTCACCCAGGAAACACTCTCAATATGTAAACTCAGTCCTTGTGCAAACTGAAAACATTTATCCTTTTGTGTCTCAAATTTGGGAGATAAATTTGTTTCCCTACCCTACTTCCAAAAGTTCTCCTATGCTATTTAAGTAAACTTGCTACCTGAAGATCAAACAGTGCAGTAAAGAACAGGATGGAAAGGGTAGTGAATTCCTGAGTGTTTTAGTTTCAAACTTTCGTAATTTCTCCACTTACTTTAAGTGGACTAGATCACAGCATCCCATGGTGCTTCAGTCAAAGGAATCCATCCCTGGTGCTGATGGATCTGTTCCTGGACTGGAACAAGGTTTCTCCATTGGGACAACTACTCTGGGCTAGTCCCCATGCCAATTCTGAAACTCACGCTAGCTTTGGACCTGCCTCCAAAGGTACCAATGGCCAGGAATGGAGGCCTCTGAGCCTCCGGGCAACCCATTTCAACAGTGTGCTTTGTTGCATTACTGAAATGGGTCCCCTTTCTATGGAAACCTATACCTTTCACATGCATCCATGATCTGGTTTCTCATCACTATTACACAAGTAGACCAGGCAAGACATTTTGGGCCACCTGGTCCAGTCTATTCCAGTCTACACTCCATCTTGTGCCACTGATGGTTTCTAGCAAGTATGAGGCATTCCTTGTGGTGCAGAAGGGTAGTTCCAGTGTTGAAGGCTACATGCACAAATGACCTTTCAGTATTTCGAAGCAATTTAAATTAGAAATGGACACACTTTCACCTCACTTCATTCTAACTTCAGAAGAAGTTATTAAAACATTTTTTTAAAACACTGAGATTTAACACCTCAAGTACTCACTCTGTCAGTCCCTCATCATCCCAGCCCAGTGTAGATGCCTGGCACACACAGCATATTGTGTCTGAGCATCCCAGTCATTCACGTGAAACAAAGGCCTTCTGGTGGTCCAGTGTGTGAGGCAGGATGCTCGACTAGATGGGCTGGGGCCTGATCCGGCAGGGCTCCTCTTATGTCCAAACTTAGTGAAGGGTGCCAAGAAAAATTGAGAAAATGTAATTTTATGACTCAGATGATAACCCAAGCCACGGGATAACTTAAAGCTCTGGTTCTGTTGGATCTACTTATCAGAAATGCATTGGTTCCAATATCTTTGTAGAAATAATAACACAAATATTGCCATACCATAACTCATTTCATAACATTGATACATTCTCCCCTCAGCTATAGTTCTTATGAATACACTATTGAGCTCACAGCTTATATCAGAGTTTTTAACTATGTACCTTGTTTTAATTTGTATTGTGTTTTTAATATGTTTTAATCTGTATTTTGTTCTTAATATATTTTAAATATGTTGTCTGATCCTGTTGCTACCCGCCCAGAGACCTTCAAGTATGGGGCGGGATAGAAATGGAAATAAATAAATAAATAAATAAATAAATAAATAAATAAATAAATAAATAAATAAATAACAGGGTGAGATAGTCTACATGCCAGAAAAAAGATCATATCCAGGTTTTTTTTTTATATTCGTACCATACTTTCAAACAGCATAAACTAGATGATCATAGGAAACTGTTCAGTTATATATATTTAGATATGATTCTGGGTTACTGATAGGCTGTGAGTGCACTGGGCAGTTAGAATGCCTCATCTGCCCTTAGGAATGGTCTATGAGAAGTCACACCTCCCAACAGGCTGCTCTGTCCATATAGAACAAGGCATTGGCACAGACTATGGTGCTAATAGAACTGTAGCCTGATCAAAGCATGGATACTTGTTAGCAGTCCACACAGCATTCCAGCGTGGTATTAATGATGATTGATGTTTCCTTCCTGCAACAGAGAGCATGTGCACCATGACGCCAAAGGTATTTTTTTTTTTTAGGAATACATGAATACATTCACTTTGAGTTTCACTTCCTATTATCCATCACTATCTCTTACATTTATATCTAGATTCTTCCACCCCATCCATTCCAAAATATCTATTAATTGACCTTTTATCTCTATTCTTTAAAAAGAGAGAAGCAAGAGCTTATGTATACTCCATGAATACTTAAGTTGCTTTTAACACATTTTTAGAAGTAATATGATTAGCACTGATGCTGTCTTTGAACTAGATTCTTTTATAAAAAATCTTTTATAAGGCAAGCGAGGAAGAGGGATGCTGCATTACTTGTGCTTGCAACAGCAAATCCACACAGAAGCAAAGGGAACCAGCAAATGCTTTCACAGACTAACTTAGATCTTATTTCATGTTCATGAAAACAAACTATCTGTAAGCATTTTAAATATTATCCTGCTAAAATAAAATGTTCACGATTAGAAGAGCCATTACAATGACTAAATCAGTATGGATCACAGCAGCCCAGGACTTCTGCACCAACATTACTGGAAAAGGGAAATGACAAATAGACCATATCACAGTATAGTCTAAGTAGTTTATTTTGGTGGCAATGACTGTTGGCAACTACATCATCCATTAAGCTTTCTTGCAAAAAGAGAAGTGGTTTCCTATTGCCGCCTTCTGGGGAGATGAGGGGCATTGAACTCACAACTATTTAACTTCTGATCTTTGGCTCAAACATTGCTGTCCTAACATCAGAAACCTCCTTTGGCAAATTCTATGGCATATTTGTAAATTAATGGATACAAACTGAATAAAAGCATGCTATGGGAACTCAAACTTCCAAGCGAATAGAATGTTGCATTCATCCAAAGGATGTTGTCAGGATTTGGAAAGGGCAGCAAAAATCTAAGTTAGGAAGCTTACAAAAAGTAGATGAAGTAAGGTAACCACAAGTAACAACACAGTTTAGAATCATTCAGTAATTTAACATCGTTATGAGTTAAAAACTTCAACTTTCTCAAATGTTCTATTCCCAAAGACTGAATTCAACATGCTATGTTGCCTCTACTTTTTCTTTATTTCTTTTACACAGAAATCCAAAGTTTGAAATTCTTGTCAAAAAATAATCTCAGTATCTGGTGTATCATTCCAGAACACCACTGATAAAACTTGTTAGTTTAAAATAGTTAAATCTCAGCAGAACTCCTTCGGCTGTTAAATAGCCTTTTATGCTCAGTCACTCATGCTTTTTTCCTGGAACAACCATTACTCAAAATATGCAAAATACTGCCCTCAAAATTTTTTTAGTTCAACAGATATATACACACACGCACTTTTCTCACACAGACCTATTGGGACTCTGTATTCGCTCATCTGGTGCAGACTGGAAAAAAGCAAAACTATCTGTCAAAAATAAATGCTGGTATGAATAGTAAGGATGGAAGGAGATAAAACTTTTCAGCTATTTGACACAATTGTACTGGAGCCAATTGATTCAATTTGGAGGAAAAGGATTTGGATTAAATGTTAGGAAGAACTTTTTGAAAACAGAAGCTGTTTGACAGTGAACAGACTGTCACAGATGAATGCTGACTCAGCTTTAGCCTACATTAGCATGTGGACAACAGGCCCCTATTCTGGGATATAATCCAAGATAAGGCCCAGTGCAGAAAGTGCCTCAGATTTAAAGAAGACATATACCGTTGCCTTTCAGGGATACAATAAAAAGTGGGTTTCCTGAATTAGTAGCAGAGTGGACTAGATTAATTTTTAGCTGCCTTCTGAATCTTCATTCTATGACATATTATGATGTTTGCAATTGGGTCCCAAAATATCTCTCTCATTGGTGCTTTTTCAAATTCTTTTTTTGTACCCCGGCCATCAGCCAAAAAAGGGAGTCTTACAAACCCCTCTAAGGGAACAGAATGTTGCTCATGTCTATTTCCACTCTAGAAGGTGGTTTAGCAAGACACAGACAAGAGTTTTTTTGATTAATACCAATCCTACAGAAAATATTCAAGTATAGTGGCTAGGCTCCCACAGCTGATTTAATTTAAGATTATGTTAAATTGCACAATGCAATTGTTGTTGTGACCCACTCTGGGACTTTTTGGTGAAGGGCAGGATATAAATTCTTAAATAAACAAAATAGTCTTCCTGGTGACTGTTTACTAGGGCTGTGAAGAAATATTTCTGAAAGAAAGACCTTAAATTTTGATTTCTGAAGTATTTGGGACTGCTCCCTAAATTTCTGATTTCAGACAGCAGTCAAACAAAACTTGTTTCAACCTTCCTGCTCTTCAGCACTTTTTAAGTCAGGAACCTCATTTGGCTCTGCTTCTAAAATGGATGGAAAACAGTTCTGCATGTGAAAGAGCAAAAAGTGCTGTGCAAGAAGAAAGAATGTATCAAGACTTGGGCATTCTTTAAAGAGATTAAAAGCACTCAAATAAACGAAATATCTGTTTAAAAGGGGATTAAGATGAGATTAGACAAATCCATGCAGGTTATCAGTGGCGATTTATGTTGAATGAACAATGTGGAGGTTGTAGGCTGTAGCAAACTCATTGATTGAACTTGAAGACAAACCTATTTCACGGTCAAAAATAAAATAGGCCACAGAGCATAATGAACTATGTTACAGAATCAAAAGTCATGGAAGTTCAAATCCACACAAAACAACTTTGGAGTGGGAACATAAAAGCTTGAAACCCTAAAATCCCAATGTTCATTGTAGTCATTATAAATGCATATAAAAATTTCCAGTTTGCTCTGTGGGCTGGCATTGGATGTTTCCTCTCCACCCCCTCTCTCCTCATTGGAAGCCAGACTGATGTCACCCCACCCCTATGCCAGCTGCTGCAAATGCCGCATCCCACCCCTTAGCGGCACACAGAAGCCAAGACTAAACAGCAATAATAATAATTTTTAAAACCCAGCTGTTTGAGCTACGAGGTTTGGCGGCAGTTGAGCAATTTTGCGCACCACAGCTCCAGCTCCACCTGGGAACTGCAAGAGCACCTGGCAAGTGGGAAAGGGAGAAAAATCAAGCCATTATCCTGCCTGCCTTGGAGATCAGGGAAAGGGGGTGGAATACTTGTATAAAAGAGTCCCGTGGGACAACGAAAGCATTTCGACTCCCTCATCATTTCAGCTTTAACACCATTTACTCTCAAAAAATCTCAGTGGTTGTGATTTCCAATGCACAGGGCAGGAACAGTGAGCATAGGACATGAAACCCCACATCCCAATGACATGAGCGGCAATCTCCTCCCCAAATAGCCCAGGACCGTACACATGTGCAGGCTCAGCTCGCAAAGCAATGCGAGCCAAGCCACAAAACCACGACAAGAACAGTTTTTTCCAGGACCAAATTTGGCCCTGGTTTGGCCCTGATTTGGGCAATTTGGTCTGTGGAAACCGGACCAAATCAAAAGTGCATGGGGACAGCCCATCTCGAAGCCGATCAAAATGTGCATGGGGATGCACCCTATTTTTGCAATGTTGTGGAGAAACACATTTAAGAACCTTTGTAGCAAAACAATCCAGCTCTTAGCATTGATTTCAGCTTCACTTAGTTTCCATTTTTGTGCAGGATCGCGCTTAAGCATCTTGATTGCAAGACAATCCTGCTGTTAGCATTGCTTTGGACTTTCATCACATATGCAAACTTTGTGCAGGTCTGCTTTGACAATTTTATCAGTAAACACTTGGGGAAAAATATACAGTGGAATAAAACATATCTAAAACTCAGATCAGGGTGATGTCACTGAAATTCAAACCAACAGCAAAGGAGCTGATTGATAGGTTGTGCCAACCAATCAATTTAAGTGGTGGGGAGGAATTTTGGCCCGAGTGTGATGATAAGGGGCAGAGAACTACCAGCCCCTTGTGCCTTAGCAACTGCAAGAATCTGTCTTTAGAACAAGCACATGGATGAGCATTAACTTTCCAGATTCATTCTTTCCTTGTGCTATTTCATCTAGAATTCATTTTAAAGCAGTACATAAGGTTGCCTAAAATTACATACAGTATTGGGAAAGTAGATAAGAAAATGAAACAGAACTCTCATCTTACAGTTTTTAATGTTGAAACATAACTGAAACAGTGCTTTAGTTAAACTATGAAATTTGCTTTTACGAAACATGACCACCACCTTGAAGGCTTTTACCAGGGGATTAGATACAAATTGTTACTAATCATGGAGTTGTAGGACCATTAGTGTTGGACTACAGTGACAAAGACCAAGAAATGATAACTGAGAATGTTAACATACACAAGTCCAGCTTGAAGACTTTCCATGGATATTTTGTTAGCTACTCTAAAAACAAACTGTTGAACTAATGGCTAGGACACATTATATGTTCTGATAATGGAGAAGTAAGCTCAAGCCGGTAGTAAGACTGCAAAACCGCTAACAGTTAAGAAAGATAGAATCTAAAGGACAAATAACTAGAGTACAATGGCTGTTTCTGCTAGAGATGAGGATTTAGCCATCATAGAAACAGGAATGGAAGTAACTTCCAGTTAATCTCTAGGCCATTACATGACCCACTTAAATATTGCCCGGGGCAGGATCCTTCCTCTTGTTTCTGCAAAAAGATTGCTTTTCATCAGCAGATAGTCATCAGCAGATTTTATCCCAGAGCTTCAGGAAGGAAAACACACTTCTACTAAGTTATAACACATTACTGGCAGGCTGAGACAAGGAAAGATAGCTTCATTAAACCTACTGCATGTAATTGTCTTGGGTCTCCTCCTAGATCAGAAGGCAGAGAAGAACAAAGCCACCAACCAAAGTGAATTATAAGACTAGAAAATTACATTGGAGTTTATTGCCCAGTCTGCAATTTTAGTGTGAAAAGAATATTATTATGTATTGATTGCACCCATCTATCAATCTGGAGTTTTGACCTATTCTTAATTTGGATCCTAACCAAGAACTGGCCAGCTCAAAGTGTTCTTTCTTTTGGCAATTCTGAAAATGTCCCTTTGATTATTCTTATTGATTACAAGTATTTCTTGACTTTCTTTTGTACTGCACCTAATGTCCCAATAACTCCTGGAATATTGTTGACTCCCACAGCGAATCTCCACAGCAAGCTTATTTCGCTTTCCCTAAACCGAAATAATAGAACCGGATGCAAACACGAATTTGCCTGTTCCCATTACTTTTAACTTAATCGCGTTCGATCCGGATTCTGAGGATCGTACGTGGCATACGTGACTCAAGGTGGGACTCAAGTGGCTACTTTTTAAAAGCCGCTTTTCGGGGCTGCCCTGCCCTCTTCCTCCTGGCATGGACGTGCCACCCATAAGGGACCCCTTCACGGAGCCTAACTGGATGGCTGGGTGGCTGCCGCTTCCATGGATGGTGGAAAAATGGCAGCGGGCAGCCAGCCAGTGATTCTTTCCCCTCCCAGCGCTACAGTGTAGCGATCGCTATTAAGTGGATTTTTACACTGAAATCACTGTCTTTGGAAGCAAGCTATTGGGAGAGGGAAACCCTAAACATGGATTCTCATCTCTTAAAATAGTACTGTCCACACAGTAAAAAATGTAAAACGTTTCAAGCGCACGATCCGGAGTGAGACCTGTTGAAATCAGAATTGAGATTCACCACGCTTTGGGGTGGTTTAACACGGGAAAAGCGTGTTAAGCCAAACTGCTGTGTGGACTCCAAGGACTGAAAACGTTTTGAATCTGACATAAGGTTGCCATGAAGACACGGCCCCAGAGTCACTGGGTTTTGATCCTTAGATCTCAGTATTTTATTACGTTAACCAATTCTTTCTCCTCTATCACCCAATCTTCTAGGATAGTGTAACTTTGGTTGTCTTATTTTGCTTAACCACTGTTATTGTCTGGCATATTATAAGCCAACTGTTCATCTGCTTGAATTTAAAAATATCATTTTATTTTGACCTCACTATTTTCAATGCTTTCATTTTTTTTCAGCTTATAAGTTGCAATATTAACATAGGTTCCAAAGATAGCATTTTATGGTTGTACCTTTTTATTCAGTCTATGAGGTCTTACTTCATGAGCTAATTTCTCCTGCACAATCTGCACTGTCTGGCATTTGCAATATTTTCAATGTTTGCTTTCAAGGTGCCCGTTTATATATGTCTTAGGCTGCTCGTAAAAGGTCTTATGTTTTTTTTTCTTAACAAATCCATTCTGCAGTTATTTTCTTTATTTAGGTGACTTTTATGACCAACCATGCAACTGTTTTTCTCTCAAGCTTTCCAAATTTATAAAGACTTATAATTAAATTTATCTTTTATTCCATCTGAATTAACAACTTCTCCCCAATTAATTGATAACCCTGCACATCAATTCCAAATTCCATTGCTATGCCTTAAATGGAGATGTGCAAGGCTAGTTTGTGATACAAAAGTCTCTGTACAAATGGTTCACCACCTGCTGGTGATTTTCCCTTGACTAGCCCAAGGTCACCCAGCTGGCTTCATGGGGGAGAACGGAATTAAACTCAGTATTCCCAGATAAGAGTCCGGCTCCCTAACCACTAGACCAAACTGGCTCACAAACAAAAAATGTAGACCTCAGCAGGGAAATAAAGATATTTGCCCCAGCATTAAATCACTGATGAACCATAGATATGATATTAAGCAATAAAGTAGAGTGTCATACATTTACTGCACCTCAGTGTTTTCTCCTGTAGCAAAGAAAAGAAGGTAGGCCAGAGCTCAGTGGCAGACTATCTGCCTTTCAAGTTGAAAGTCCTCTGTACAATCCCCAGCATCTCTAATTGTGGTCAGAAACCCAGAGAGTCATAGCTAATCTCTACGATTTATTCTAAGGTGAATTCCCCAAGCTACAGCAGTTTCCCAAGTTCATCCTATAATTCTTACTAACAGCAATTTTCATGACTTACCTTTAGGTATTGTTACCAGATCAACTCTGGATGTGCAGATATCATAAGAAATGTTACAAAACCGGAACTTGAAATATACCAGGTTTTGACATATGAATTTGGCTTTATGATTGTCATAATTAAAAGCTAAAGGCAGACCATGAAAAGTGGAAAGGCCTTAAAATAGCCATATTGGGAGAAAGACAAGCCTGGAGTTTAAAAAAAAGGACATAGTTTTCTCAAGTCACAAGCTGGCTGTTTGCAAAAGATAAAAGTCTGTATGCAAGAAACACAGCCTGAGATTTAATCTTGATTGAGTCAAGACAGAGTCCTAGCACCTTAAAAGTCATTGTTTTATTTCCTTTTGGGGTGATAGATATTGGAATAATGAAGGAGAAATAAAACCATGGAATCTGGGACAGAGATTGGTTTGTCTAATTTTAATTTTAATAAAGAATAAAATGGAATGGATTTTTGGAAGAGATCTGGGTAAAACAAGTATACCAGAATTTGGAATTACTATCTAAATGGGAAATGGCCCATTTCACCAGTATTAGAATGCAGGATGTTGGAGGTGACTCACTGTTTACACCTTTGTTTACACCCTAACAGAATTGGGTAAAAGGTCGCTAGTGTCCACATACACTGAGACTAGTTGAAGGGATTAAGTGAGTCAGTAGAGGTGCTAAAATGTTAATTTAAGGTAAACTTTTTGCAAATCAAACAGGGATTATCGGGCTGACTCACCATTTACACCTTTTTTCTGAGGGTGTCAAGGAGAGGTCAGGAGATGCACTGATTGGAAATGTTGTTAAGACTGGAGTCACGTACACATTTTTATTCATTAACAAGGGAAGAACATCAGCAGGTTTTTTTGGTTCCAATTTTTGCTATAAAAATGGCAGGGAAGAGATGGTTTTAAGGTCTTCTTCTTGTCATCAGAGGAGGGAGGTCTTCTTCTTCTGGTCATCATGGGAGGCTAAAGAGACCTGGAGAAATTTTTCTTCCCCCCCCCCCTTTCTTCTTTCTGCTACACAGAATGTGGGCAGAGTTTTGCTGCAAGAACTGCAGTTTAAAACTTTTGCATTCTGGATTTGGCTGGTTTGGTAAAGGCAATTATAAAGATTATTTTTAATGTATTTCTTTTGGATTTTTGTCCATTTTGGGGATCAGTCTGACTGAGGCTGAAGGGATTCCCAATTTTTAAGTCATTTTCGGGTTCCTGAAAGAGATGCAATTTGCTGTGGTCATGCATCTCTGTAACTTCAAACTTCTGCACATGGAGAAGACATCATTGGTGAGACAGAAGATTGGTATCCTCTATTCACTTTCCCTTATTTTTCTTTAGAACTTTTTTTTTTGGTTAGGGGTTCTTTCTAGTATTAGGAGTTTTCCATTCCCTTTCTGGCTGTTTTATATTTGCAATTTTTTAAAATGAGAATTTTATTCTCATTCCTTAATTCATACTTATGAAAAGCAATTTGTTTTGGGTTTTTTTTGGGAAGCTTTTGCTGCATAACTATAAATCAGTTGTTTTAATAAGAGAGGGATAAATTCAGTTGAATTCACAAAGATTTCTTAGTGGGAAATGTTCATTTCTTTAGTCGTTTTGCAGTTGTTGCGTGTTTATTTCTGTTCTAGAAACGCTTCTGATATGGCTTTATATTTCATTTCAACTTCTTTTCTGTATTTTTAATAAATTATTTTTACTGATTTAATAAGAAACTGGTTTTTGAGTCTAAAATGGGTTTTGTCTCTGTTTTTTTTATTATTCCTCGTTATTAAAACCTGTGAAAGATCTTGCTACTGATTCCCCTGGGAAGTTTAAATTTGGTGTTCTTTGGGCTTCGAAAATAATCCAAATTATCCAAATTTTACTCCCTCCACAGTTGCTTCCAGTTTATTACTGGAGCAGAACTGGTAACAGTATCTAAAGTTATCTTAACAGTCCCCTTAATTCTGAGCTTAAATTGAATGCTTGCTTGTCTATTGTTTAAAACAGAGAAGCAAAGAGAACAAATATTCATACAGGGGATGCCTAGGTACAGAGATATTTTTTTTAAAGGCGCATCAAAGCTGTAAGCACAGGGACCTCAAAAACAGAAGAAGCGAGGACATTCCGTACGACATCATCTGATGGCATTATACATTTTGTGGAATCCACAATAAGATGTTTCTGCTGGATACTCTGAAAGCTATTTCAAGGCTGCAATGAGATCCTCATTCTTTATGGTCCTCAAGATGTTTAAGGTTTTACATATCAAGCATAGGCTCTTGAAACTGGCCCAATAGCTAACTGCAAACCACTGCTTAAGAAACAGGTGCAGTGTGTGTCCAAGTAGGCTGCATTCAACAACCTGGCTATCTTGTTTCGGGTCATATGGAAGTCTGGACAGACTGGCACATAACTCCCTCATATCAACTCAGTTCAGTGCTGAAGAGGCCTTGCAAATGTAAGAAGTCACCATAATTATTTGACAGAAGATATCAGCAAGCATTTCTTCCTAGTGATAACCAAAAGCTGCTGAGCCAACTGGGCTACCAGGCTGGCATGCAATGGTTTGATTTCAAACACAGGACTCATTTTTAGTGTTTTATTTTAGGAAACCATGACAACTTCCTGCTTTTGCAAGACCCGTTTACCAATAAACTCACCCAACTGGAGATGGGAGTGAGGTGGTGAGCTAGGAATACTGCCAATAGCACAAGCGAAGAGTCAGTGTGATAATAGTGGAAGATAGACTTTTATAGCTGGGCACAATCTCACTTGTTGCAGTTTTGGGGTTGTTGTGCTGTGTTCCATTGATCTTCTGTGAACCTGAGCTCTGGTTCACAGAAGACCTGTTGAACATGGCATAACAACCCCAAAACTGCAACAACTGAGCCAGTATGGCAGCTTCACTAGAAGCTGGGACACTGAGGTCAATGCCTACTCAGGTATGGGTAACACTAGGCTAGTCATTGCCTTTCAATGACCTATGTCATAGGGTTGACGAGACAATAAACAGGAGGGGAGGAGATTGACAGCTTGAGTTCTTTGAAAGAAGCAAGAGCAAATGCAATCACATTAATTCAAAAGGCCAAAACTTGGAAAATTTCTTGAAATGGAATATGTAGGTATTTCTGAAAGAGAGTTGCCTTTTTTATTTTTAAGGGATTACTTAATGCTATGAGGAACATGTTCAGCTAATTAGTATGTCTGACTGATTGAACATTTTCAGCTTTGGTACATGCACCCAAATAAAAAGAATGGCGTATATCAATTAATACGATATCTTCTGAAACAGAATGTCTCTCTGGAAAAGTATAAGACTCAAGAAGCTGCTGTACCTTGAAATTAAAATCTTCCTTATAAATAGTTTTCAACTGTGTGTATTAATTACTTGAACATTAAATGTTCTATCTTTTACAGAATCCTACATAATATAAAGGTTAGAATCCATATGCTCCTCAACTTTATCTTTAAAATGTTTAATTTTTTTAAAAAAGAAAAGCCTTAGCCTATTAATCAGCTGGTACAACCTGCTTCTGCTAAAAGTATGAGATACACATTTAGAAAGCTATTTGGATTGAAGGCTTTTCATATGACTTTGGTAGTCTTTCTTACTTTTTTTCTTACAAAAGCTTTTAATTCCATACAAAATTGAAAACTGTATCTTACCAAGACTGAATTCAAGCTTTGGTTCACTGATAGCCCTCTTAAGACCTGTTGAGAAAAGATAACTTAATTAATGTATATATAGTAACAACTCACACAAGAGAAATGTATATTCAGTTCTGCCTTAAATGTACTGCTTTGAAAACTTATTTATTCAAACTTCCAATCCTAGGTATCTTTTTTTTTTAAAGGCGCACTGCTCTTTTACTTGTTCCTTATAAGCAAACAACATTTCAGATATTTGTATTCATTATTGTTAACTCAGGAGACTTACCTATAAGTCTTCCAAACAAGGTAGAAAGGAAAGCTACTAGCCATGTCAGTCCCACAGGAAAGGTCCAGAATTTGCATTAGACCAACCAAAATGTTGCAAAATAAGGGTGGAAGCCTTCTCTGAGTTTTTAGTTTATCATTTAGTCTGATACTGGAGAACTTTCATACTGTGCTGGAATGTATTTGTTTGGCCTACTAAAGAGACTGTCTTAATGCATCCTTAAAGCACTGTTTGTATCTATATGTTATCTATACGAGTTGTTATCTATATGAGTTCTGTATTTCGTACTGCCCTTTGATGGAAAGGTACTATAAATAAATGCTATTTTCATCGTCATCATCATCATCATCATCATCACAACATAAAGTCACTGGTGCTAGAGAAATTAAAGGATCAAACTACTGTAAACAATTATCTGAATTTCTCAAATCTATAATTCACTGCTTCTCTCATTAGTTTCTCCTTGATCAGTAAGTCCAAATGTGTGTTTAGTACAATTGGATGGCTAAGCTTTAGAACATTAGAAAAACTGACAATGTCTATAGCAAACTAGGAAACATGTCTGCTTAGAAGTTAACTCCATGGAATAGGATTAGGCTCCTCTTGTATTAGCAACCACAGGATTTCCTAAAAGTGTGTGATTGAAGGCAACTCCCATGGACTGCAGTGAAGGCTTGTGCTGAACCTCTATTTGACACGATCAAATGACATAAGAGGTTAGGACTCTGAGATGCTTCACATAACATAATACTTAGAGCCAGGTAGTGGAGCTGGGTCCTACAGAAATTGACAGTGGCCACCATTACTGTCACCTTCATGTCAAACTTATGCACAATGTCAGTGCACAGGTGCAGAGCCTTAATGGGCCTGTACATATACTCCGCCTAGTGCAAACATAACATGGCTCTGCACACAATAGTGACAACAATGGTTTACTTTCCACAGGATCCATCCGCACATTACCTGCCTCTAGCCTCTAATGAGTGGGCAAACTTGTGTGAAGCGCCCAACTGTTCTTAGTCTCTTCATGTGTTTGACCGTGCCATATGAAAGTTTAACACAAGCCTACTGTAGTGTATCCTTAACATATGTATACAAATCTTCTGAAAAACAGAGCGAAACACCAGGAGCTAGGATGGCTCTAAATCCCAGAGGCAACGCTTCAGTCCTCCAGCTTCCAATGCCCAAAGTCTATAGATCACTTGCAGTAGAGTGACTTTTTGCTTTTTCTGCTTGCCTGAATGTAAACCAGCAGAGAAATGAGTCTTTGAGAAGTGTAAGCACTACTTTATCTTCTCTTCTCAAGCTCTCTCAGGCAGTATTTCAAGGGGGAGAAATGCAGCATCAATACTGCAATGAAAGCCAGTGTGTGGTAGGAAAGCCCTGCTCACAAGATAGTTCCACACATGGATTGTGTGTGCCGCTGGGCTACAAAGCAAATTGAAAACACCTCTTCTGTAAGAGTTACCAGCACTCTGTGATTATCCCAACTTCAAAGAGCTGGGGGGGGGGGGTAGCTCCTCTGGGGTGAAATGGACTCAGCGCTCATGCATCAGATGAAAGGTGAGCAAAAGGCAGCCATCTACCATTTAGCTGGCTTCCTAGTTTGGGTATACCTTTTGGGACTTTGAGCTACTTTCCGCTGGACAGTATCCCCCTATTTACATGTCAATAACTGCCTTTGAAACTCCCAGAATATAGGAGCGTAAAATACCCTTCCAACAACAAGCATTAGCTCTGAATATTGCCATGTCTTTAAGAAGGAGAGGAACCTGATGTCCAAACAAAAGGAACACAGAGAGAAACCCTCCTTACACCAAAGTACGGTAGTGTTCTGGTGGCATTATGACACTAGTGCAAGCTTCACAAGGGTTGGGTGCATACATAGTGCCAGGACATGAAACACTGGTGCAAGAGTATTCAGGTCTGAAACTTCTAGGAAGTTTCATGTTGCACTGATTCTAAGAGTTCTGGCTGCCTGAGTGTAGATGCCACTGCTCGAATCTTCTAGAGATTTCACAACATGCTGAGGAGTACCAGGCTATGAAAAGGTGAATGGAGAGGCCAGCAAGTGATCATTAAGGGCTGACCACATGATCACCTCCCCAACCCACAGATACAGATACCACCAGAAAGACTGTCCACCAGAAAAACAACCCTGTGGACCCTCTGGCTACCTGCAGAGGAAGCCTTTAAGGAGAAGACTCCTGTCATGTTTCTGTCATTTAAGGACCTCCTTGCAAGGCAGCAAAACATGGTCCTTAAGAGCAAGATACAGTCCATACGTACTTCCACTCTTAACAATATGCTATATGCTGGTTATAATAGCTGACATTAAAGAACAGCTGCACACTCCTAGCAGAATCTTTAAAAGACATTCACTATGTAGTATTGGAAGCTAAAATCAAGGGACAAGTCCTTCTCAGTACAAGAAGCTGATTCTGCTTTCCCTGGACTGAGCTGCCCCCTTGGTCACCAGTGGCAGGAACTGGTCTCATTGAACTAATATGACAGGACTTGACAATTCAAAACCATGTCCACCAAAGGACAGGGGGGCAAAAGTTAAGAAACCATTTGGAGCTAAGAAAACGTCCATCAGCTTACATACGGCTGTGGTAACAATGTCTCCAAATGCATACATCGTTTATCATGAGTGCCTTCTTAAGAGGGTAAAGGTAGGACAGTATGGCCACCTTTGCGTATAAAGCCAATACATACAAATTAATGTATACATTGTTCAGGATATGTAGACAAACTCACAATCAAATGCATAGTCTTTTCAAGGGATCAGATGTAAACACTCAGATGTAAACAAGCCATACATGCTACTGCCCAAGGATGATACTGATATCCTAATACAGGCTGAAACATGTAGCCCTCCAGATGTTATCAGATCTCAGCACTCAGGATAGGTTTAAAAGAGGGTATCAGCACATACGAACATAAGAGTAGCCCTGCTGGATCAGGCCACAGCCCATCTAGTCCAGTATCCTGCCACACACAGTGGCCCACCAAATGTTCGTGGGCATCTCAAGCAGAGACAAGGACGAACCTTTGCCTGCTCTTGAATCCCAGCAAATGGATTTACTCACAGTAAAACTGAGTAGTTTCTACAAAAGCTTTCCCAAGATTAATCCTGGACAAACAGCTTGCTTACTTGTCAGCTTAGGCTCTGCAAGACTGTCTGCCTGCGCTGATGGAAGAAATTGCTGTACTTCATCCGCTGTCCTCTCTTCCTTGATTTCCATGATCAAGCTTTGGAGCTGCTGGATTCGGTTGCGCAGACCTTCTGAATTTGCCTCCCCGAGTGCTACAGCCCAAGATTCGCAGTCAGACTTCGATGCAGCTTCAAGGTAAAGATCTGGTTCTCCACTCTGAAACTCTGCACTCAGAAAACAATGACACACTTTCATTAAGCCAGACATTAACAGATGTGTTTTGGAAGATCACAGCAAGACTAACGCTTGCAGCAATTCAGAATATCACCCAGCTTTTTCCCCACTGTGAAATCAGGCTGCTCTTGCTCTACATTCACTGCAACAGAAATTCATCCCTGCGCAGCAGAATCCTACAGCAATTAATGTATCCCAAAACTAGGTGGCAGTATCATTAAGCTGAAATGTGAAATCCCCATCTGATGCATACTTGACAGAACAGCAGGTAGCTTTCAGTACCACAAACTTAAGTAAGAATTTGATTTAGCAGTGTCGACAGAGAGAATTCTGTCAGATCGACTACTGGGATTCATTAAAGCAAAAAGTGTTCATTATTCCTTTTATTAGAACTGCCCTTTACACTCAGCTCCCCAGTCACTCTTGTCAGAATGCTGCTCATCAATATCTAGCAATAATTTAGAATGACACAACAGGTTCGTGAGGTGTCAACAGGTTGTACAGAAAAGCTTTTGACCTCATTTCTATCCATGGGTTTACTACTATGCTACTTAATTGTATGCTGCTTATCCTTAATCTAAAAAAGGGAATGAGAAAAATGCCTAGGTTCTCCAGTAAACAGAGGTAACAACCGGGGTCATTCACTTGATAGGAATTCACAAAGGAGGAAAGGCTCTAGGCATTTACGATTCTACCACATACATGGTTTCATTTAGTTGCAAATTCATTGTGACATTTACCAGGGTATAAATGAATAGGCACGAACTAAGGGGGTGGGGAATCAATGCTGCTCTAACAGAAGACACCAAATGATTTAGCAACATACCTGCCTATCCAGGAATAAACTGGAAGCAATTTCTTTTTCAAACTGAACACTACATGCAGTGTATACAAAACTGAGTCTGCAAGACCATATTCCGTTCTCCTACTATTCTACCACACTTGGACAGTACAATTCGATGTTAGTCACACATGTTCTGCCCATGTATTGACAGTTGGAGGCACTGGATCTTTCTGCACGTAGATTGTAAATCCCTAATCTGGGACATAATCCAAAGTAAGACTATGGCAGTGTTCACACCTAAATTTTAATCCAGCTTCTGTCCACTTTTCAGAGTGAGATAACACATTGGCAAAGTGGCAAGAGAATCCACCTTTGAGTTAGATAAAATGGAAAGAAAATGACAAGGCACCTTGCTTCTGTGTTCTTCTACTCTGAAAGTGGACTGAAGCTGGATTAAAATATAGGTGTGAATGCAGGCTCTGTGCAGAAAGGGCCTCAATTGTCATTCTTCTGTTCTTGCAAAACAACTGACTCCAGCAATTCCCCGATCTTATACTAGCCCTATAAGCCACATGAGATTTCTCCTCATTATATCCCTTGCTTGATACCATCCTAAGTCATTAATTCCTAGTTTCCTTCCCTGAAATCTCCTTACTTCCTGACCAGAAACTGGGACAGAGAAATTATTTTTCAAAGTTTCACTTACTTTTCTTATTAACTTCCTTCAATTTCTGCCTTCAGTGAATCTCAGCACTCATCCTGCCTTCTCTTAAGCCTATCAGTCCTTCAATGACTCAGAAAGAAAACGAAGTCTCTTGTCAATAAATGTCTGTTATACTTGCTCCTTTCTATATCTACGAGTAGTTCTAGGCCTACCTGTACTTATACTAAGGCAGATGTCTACAGCACTAGAATAGTCCCGCACCTTTTAACACAAAAAGCGCAATATGCCAAATTAAGTAGACAGGTTGGCAGCATGCTAAATTAAAGCTGGATAATCCAATGACTTACATATAGCAGAGCCTTAGGTTTATTATCTAGCCTAGAGAAACTAAAATCAGGGTATTTAAGAATTCAATATTCATGCTATCATTCCCTGGAATTTCACCAGGACGTTTTCCTTCTTTCTTCATGCCATATAGCTAATGTAACATTTGCCAACACTGTTATCAGCCACCAGAAAGCTGACGAGGAAGGCAAAATACACAAATTAATTCAGATGTTCAAATGCCCGTTGTTGAAAAGCATAAGTCACAATAGGAGGCTTCATGGATTGTCAGACTTAAAGAAGATAGCTAGCTAATTAAAAAACCATCCCTGTAATAATTAGTAGGCTTGTTGTAATAAATTCCATTATACCCGGAAGCATTTCCACCACTCAGTCAAGGAACGTTGACTGAGCCAATGAAAATGAGCTTAACCTGGTGTGTTTATAATGAATAGGTTTAATGAGTTACTTTCTTTTGTAGGTATTATTAAAGTTTTAAAAAAAACCACTCACTGTTCTTTAGAAAGGCTGTATACAAGCTTTGGTGATTAAGATTTCAGTGCTAATTCAGTGCATGAATTTTTGCACCATTCATATAGTTATGCCTTCATCAAATTGCCATTCTTCAGGGTGACCAGGAACAGCCTGATTTCAACTCCTTCACCAGCTACAGGAGGACACAGCTAGGTCACAGTAGGACTTTTCGCACCTGATGAAAAGATAACGATGGGGGGAACTCCCAGAGGTTGCATCCAACTGTGGTGGAGCCACACATCACAGAGCCAGGCTAGGATTGCCTGGCAAGTTCCCATTTACACCTTTTTGGGAGCAAATGGAGTGTGTGACTGGGCAGCACAGGTGCGCTGCATCATCCAATTGCCACAGCAACAGCCCGATGTAAGCATACTGGCACCATTGCCAGGTCTCCTCACCAGCACGCAGGGAACTATTGGTGAGGTTTTGGGTAGTTTCTGCATCCCAAAGTGTGGATGCCAGATCTACCTGCCATCTTTACTACCCTGAGAGGGCTTCCCAGGGAAGTGAAAATGCAGTGATCCATGTTCTAGTAACCTGCAGACTGAGCTACCGCAATGTGCTCTATGTTGTGCTGCCCTTGAAGAAAGTTTGGAAGCTGAAAGTAGCGCAGAACACAACACCAAGGCTCCTGATGCACGTCAAGTTAAACCTTTACTGGTTGCCAATTTGCTACCAAGCCCAATTCAAGATGCTATCACTGACTTTTAAAGCCCTTAACAACATGGGATCTAGCCACTGTCCAGTTTATGATTATGGTGATGATATCCTAGGCTTTGGTAGAGAATATAGTTTCTCCTCCTCTTTCATGCACTTTAATTGTTTTTTAGTCAAATTCATTTTTTACTGTGCTTTGATTGGTTTTACTGTAACCCAGCCTGACCTCTGGGTATAGACTGTGACAGAAATATAAACAAACAAATAAGAAGCATTGTTAATAATAAAGTCATAAGAGCTGGCAAAATTTCAACTGAATTGTTTAAACATTTTCAGGAGGATTGTCTCAAGGTGCTATGTGCAATACATCAGTAGATCTGGAAAACACAACAGTAGCTGTTACAAAATGCCAAGTTATGTGCCAATATGACCATGCCATAGGGTGTTGTGATTATTGAACAACTGCATTTACCTTATATGCTAACAAGATAAGGTTCTAAATCTGCAAGCCAGAATCCAGCAATATAGACTGCCAGATCTACAAGTTGGTTTAAAAGAGGCAGAACCACCAGAGATCAAACTGCCAATATCCAGTGGATAATACAAAAAGCCAGAAAGTTCCAGGAGGGGAAAACACTACACAAAAGCTTTTTAATTGTGTAAATCACAACCAATATTGGGTCACCTTATTGGCTTTCTGTGGTCTCCCAACAGTAAGAAGTGAATATAGAACAACTGCCTGGTTCAAGACTGAGAAAAGCCCATGTCAAACATGTATACTGTCACCTTATTTATTCAACATTTGTGGAGAAAGCATCACACATAAAATAAGCCTAAATAAATCAGACCCAGGAATTAAAATTGCCAGAAGAAATATAAACAACTTAGATATGCAGATAATGTCACTCTGCCAAGAGAAAAGCAAGAAGGCCTAAGCAGCCTACTGATCAAGGTAAAAGAGGAAAGTGCAAAACCTTGCTGCTTAAACACCTAAAAAATGAAGATTATGTCAACTAGCTATGTCAGCTCACTACAAATGGATAGAGACGAAGTTGAGGCAGTGACAAATTTTAGCTTCTTGGGCTGAAAAATGTCCACAGTCTAGAGGTTACCAGAGCATGGGTAACTGTGGCCAAGTCGTCTGGAAGGACACATATTTGGCCTCATCTTGTGAAGTCAAGACACACTGGAAAAGACCCTCATGCTAAGAATGACTGAACATAAAAGAGGGAGATGGAAACTAAAATAAACAGATGGAATTTTTAAAAGTAATAAACATGAATTTGAGGAGGCTTGGAAGAGTGAATGAAGTCCAAGAGGTCAAGAAGAATCAAATTCCACTAAATGACTGAACTATAATATGAATTTCACAGAAAACAGATTTGTAAGTACTATAACTCCAATTTTTAATATTTCAGCACCTATGTTCCTTGTAAAGGAACATGAAAGAATTTAGGGTGTACACCTGATTTTATTTTGCTTCTAATTCACATATACATTGGTAGCCTGTTTACAGTCAACACATCTGAGTCAACTGTGGCTATGATGTGAGAACAATTTCTTTGGACTGACTTTCCATGAAGACCGTCCTCCAGTATCAATCTCTAGTCAATAGAAAAAGAGATGCTAAAATGCAATTTCACAGTAATACTAATTATACTCTATGAGAAACTGGTCAGACCATTTGTATCTGAAGTACTGTGTACAGGTATGGGCAGCTCAATCTGATGAACTGGGACTGGTTCAGACAAGGACATGGAGAGTAGAAGGACTATGCATGTTCCATCTCGATCTTAAAAATGCTGAGATGAGATATGGTACAAATATCCAAATACTTGAAAATAAATCAAAGATAATAGGTTCTTAACATGTTAAATCCAGAATATCGAACAAGGAGGCTTAATTCTCAAGAAGGAAAATTCAAGTTGAATACCAGGTAAGTTGAATTACAGTCCAAAGATACTATAGGAGTAATTAAAATTCAGCATCCCAATCGTTGCTACACTGAATTACTGAATTATAAATCCTACCAGCCCCAACTAGACTGGAAGAATGATAATAAATGATAGACTTCACTTGTACTCCAGCTTCATCCAAAGAATCACTTTTAGTATTCAGGAAGGAAGGCAGCAATTTCATTTTTCCTTCCACAAGGAAGAAATGGGCAGGTTAGAGATGGAAGACTTAGCAGTGAGCATATCAGTAAGAAAAAGACCTAAAGGCTGGCCACAAATGAACCACATGTACTTAGTGTACTGTATTACAGCTTAGTGTTATAGCAAAACATAAAATAATGAAATAATCTGCTAACATCTAAGTAACTGCAGGCCTTGCTTATCTCAAATAAGATCAGTGTTCACGATTCCACCATAAAAAGACACTGTGCATGGGAGAGTTGTAAGACAAAAACTATTGCTAACCAAGAGGAACACAAAGGCTGGTCTCACACCTTGATGACTCCCAAGCCTTTTGGTACAATGTTCTAATGAGTGATGAGTTGAAGATGGAATGTTTTGGAAGATACAGGTCACAGTGCATCTGGCGTACAGCTAACACAGCATTCCACAATAACAAGCACAGTGGTGGCAGTGTGATGGTGTGAGGATTATTTGCCATTTCAGGGCCTGAGTGACTTGCCAAAATTGATGGAACTATATCCTGATTGAGAATATCCATTCATCAGTCTGTGATCTGAAGCTCAAGCAGATCTGGGATATGCAGCAGGACCGTGATCCAAAGCTGAATGGCTCAAAAGAAACAAAATTAAGGTTTCAGAGTGGCCTAGTCAAAGTCCTAACTGGCACCCCATTGAGATGCTGTGGCAGGGCTCAAAAGTACTCCAGTGTGGCTTAATTAAATAATTCTGTAAAGAAGAGTAGGACAAAATTCTTCCACAGTGACGTGAAACACTGATCTCCAGAAGTGTTCAGTTATTGCTGTTTGTTTTAGATGTCTATCTCACCCTATACCTGAAGGTCTGAGGGTGGATCACAACTGAATTACTATAAAAACAGATAGAATAGATTCGGTAAAACAGTAACAGTGCCTGTACAACCAGGTATAAAGTTTATGGAAGCAATTACTTTTTCATATGGGTAACAAGGGATGACTGTAGGTAAAACACAGCATTGTCATTCTGAATTGCCTTTGTGCTAGTGGGAAATGCTTAAGCATATTAATCAACATGTGCCCCTCTGAAATAAAAAGCATTATCACAGCCAACAACCATATGTTCTATCAAAACTAGAACAGAAGCTTTGATACATAAATTCTATCTCTAGGATATGTATAATATATACATCCGAGGCTCTTAATTCACAAAGCTGATGGAATCTTGAATATGCGTTCCAAGTAGAAGTCATGAAATCACAAGCACATCTGTTCTAGAACTGATAACAATCCATCCATCTCAAAAATCAGTTAAATTTCCAAAACAATTTGCCTAATGGTAGAACTTCGGCATACCGCACATACTTCAGTCTTAACACTTTCTTTACCAACAAATACTGACATTTAAGGTGATTATTTTTGTTTGGAGATATCTGGGTTATAGTTCTGTTTTGTTTTTTAACTGATATTTTGTATTTGCACGCTAAGACAGCACATAAAAGCAGCAGCTCACTAAACTATGGCAGCTCTGGAGATTACTGAAATCCATATGGCAAAGTCAAGGAGACTTTCCCAGTCTGAGCCCCCAAGCTATGGAATAGTCTCCCCATGGAGATATTCCAGGCAACCATAGTAACCATATTTCTTAAAAGATTATATTTTGAGATAAGCATTTGGTGAGTAAGGCTACTGTAATCTGTGACTGTTGTTTTATATTTCTTTTTTGTGTGGTATATTTTAGAAGTTCCTTTTTCATTTTTTTGTTTGTTTGTTTGCTTGTCTTCTTATTACCTTTGTAAATCACACTGGGGACAAGCATAGGGCAGGATATGTCAAAGTAGAAGGACATGATTATCAGGCTCTAAAAGAGAAACCCGCACCTCCAACTTCACTTGGAAAATCTAAGTGGCAAAAAGCAGTGCTTGTTTAAAGTTACCTGCTCCCTCAAAGGCAGACTACTCCAGGCAACTGACAACTTGCTTGAGAAGGCCCACGTTCACACCTTCATCTTAAATCTTCTTCAGTTCAATTGTATTTGTGGCCTTTCCCATTCAGTAAAGTCCAGACCTAGGGTTGATAGTCCACAAATAAAATAGACAGTAGTGAAAAGGTATGACCAGCCATTCCTGAAAACAGACAAAGTTGCCTCCACAAAATGCCATGAGGTAGCATTTGAATTATCTCTCTTCTTCAGTAAGAAACTACCTGCTGGTGAGGAAGTGAGTAACTAAGGTTTATTATTATTATTATTATTATCCCTTCTCCTCCCCATACTGGAGGTTACGGAGGAACTGGAGCCACCAAAAGATGAAGTCTCTGAATTCCAGGACTGAGCATACTGAAAGGGAGGAGAAATGTCAACCCAGTCAACTTCATGAAGAGGAATATTCTCCTTCTGCCAGAAAGGACACTTGGTTAAAACTGCCAGTTGCCACTGAGATATAGAAACAGTGAGGAAAGATACTAGTAAAACCCATCAAGAAAATATTTGCCTACATTAGAAGACCCCTATATTCTCCCTAGACATATTTTCACATTAGATGTCCATTAATTCTCACATTCTTTGCCTAAACAATAATTACTGATATGTGAATTATATGTTATTTTTGTTTTGTACTGATTTTCTGTAAGTATCCCTTAGCATGTGGTAAAAAGATGCAATGCTCCTTTGTGGCATGGAAGCTTCCATGTCACAAAGGAGGAGTGTGGCATCTTTTTTACCACGTGCTAAAAGGTACTTACTGAGCTCCTACTGCTGTTGACAGAGCTTCCTGTCTGGAAGACAGTCTGGAGGACCAGAAGGAGCTTTGCATTTAAGGCAGAGTAAGGGGCATGTCTGGAGACACCCTCATTGTCTATGGAATTTACTACGAAAAGAGGTGTCGGCAGCAACGGACCTGGATGGCTTTAAAAGAAGGTTTGACAAATTTATAGAGGACAGGGATATCAATGTTTACTAGAAAGAATGCCTACCATCTCCAGGTTGGAGAGACAGGCAGTATGCCTCCAAAGGCCATTTGCAAGGGATTCAAGAGGAGGTGAAGGCTCTGCCTTTGTCTTCTGCCTGAGATGCCCAGATGTAATTGCTGGACCACTGTGTAAGTCAGGATACTGGACTAGATGGGTGGTGGCTCCATCCAGCAGAGTTCTTCTTGTGTTCTTAATTGATGTTCACTCCTTTAGGGTTGTTTTTTTGGGGGGTGGAGCATATCTTACCTCCACCACTGTTTTGTTGATGTGCACCGCTTTTAGAAAAAACAATTATTAGAAAAGTGAAATAAAAGTACACTAAATAACAAATTAATTAACTAAAATAAATGCTTAGTGACATGACTATTGACTGTTCTATAAAGGTATACAGTTTGCTGTTAAAAGATATGAAATACATATGAGGTGGAGAGAGTAAAATACAGACTAAAACCTACAGGCGTATCTTAAGACTAAACAACAACAAAAAAGAACAAGCTCTAATAAATGCCAAAGTGTTTTATTTTGGAATTAAGCAATTTCTTCCTCAGAGACAACTTACTTGTATTATGATCACCCTGCAAAAACAAGGCCCAGTTCCCATTACAAGCTTAAAACGGTTTTCCTAAACTGAAATAATAGAAGCAGATGCTAACACGAATTTGCCTGATCCCACTACTTTCAACATAATCACGATTGATCCAGATTCTGAGGATCATACATGGCGTATGTGACTCAAGGGGGGACTCAAGTGGCTACTTTCTAAAAGCCCCTTTTCGGGGCTGCCCTGCCCTCTTCCTCCTGGCATGAACGCGCCACCCATAACGGACCTCTTCACAGAGCCTAGCTGGGTGGCTGGCGCTTGCCTGGATAGATGAAAAACAGCACCGGACAGCCAATGATTCTTTCTCCTCCTCTCCCCATTGCCCAGGACACACAGCAGCAACGGCAACTCAAGCCCCTTTCGCTCACTCACCAACACAGCCTTAAACATTCACACATCTCCCAGAACCTGCAGCTGCTTTCCTTTCTTTCTTTTTCTAAAGGTCAGAACTCCAAAGAGCCAGAATTGTGCAATATTGCAACATTGTTATCAGGTGTGAAGTGGGTAGATTGCTACAGTGTAACGGCTGCTTTAAGGGGTGGATTATTACAGTGAAATCACTATCTTTGGAAGCAAGCTATTGGGGGAGGGAAACCCTAAACGTGCATTCTCATCCCACTAAAACGGTACCGTTCCCACAGTAAGAAATGTAAAACGTTTCAAATGCACAAACTGGAGCGTGTTAAGCCAACCTGACGTGGGGACTGCGAGGATCGAAACCAGTGCCAAACTGTTTTAAGCTTGTAAGGGGAACCCAGCCCAAGTTATGTTCACCATCATGTATTTTAAGGGAAAGATGCCTGAGGAAACTAAGAGAAATACTCTCTCAAATTATTCTCATCATCTGACTTTTGTCTTTACTAGATGGACTTTGTATGTTACATAGTGAACACAGCAGGTATAAAACCCAGAGCATGGCAGCTCATTATATCTAAAGCTGTCTTGTATACTGTCCTGCCTCTGCAAATTCCAGACAGAATATATTCTTTGTAGCATCTCTAAATCACCGTGCAAGGTCAGTGGTAAAGTACATGCAAAAGGTCCCAGATTCACCTCCTGTCTAGCATCGCTAGGCAAATCTGGGGAAGACATCTGTCTAAACGCCTAGAAAGCTGCTGCCGGACAATCTACAATACACTAAACCAGATGGGCCAACTCGCATTTTGTTATAGAGCAGCTTTTTGTGATCCTGTCTTCCTGTTAAATCAACAACATAGTTAAAACTAGCAGAGCCAACATTTTGAGTTTCCCAGTGAATATTACAAAAGGAATTCTAGATTTTCATTAAACAATTTTCAACACCTACACATTAGCTACATGAATAGATATGCTAGCTGCCAGAGAAGTTTATTTTCTACAAAAGCAAACTTCATATTTTTCTTAAACTATGTCATTTTTATCCCACAGTGCTTAAGAAAACCCTGCACATTCTGCAGAAGGACTTTATAGTTAGGCAGGGAGACAAGCAATGAAGACTCAATAGATGTAGCTATTTGTGAATGACACAACCTTCACTTTGCTCCAAGATTTGTCAAAATACACTCACTTTATGAAAGGTTTTTTTTTTCCTCTCTACTAAATATCCAGTCCTATGTATCTTTTCAGTCCTACCAACTCCAGTGAAATTGCTGTACTGGCAAAGAGACACAACCAGACTGTGATAACAGTGGAAGGGTTAACCAGTGATTCAGTGGCAGTCTCTGAAGTCAGAAAATCACAGCAAATAGTACTTGGATGGAAACACATCAAAACCCCATTTGCTAGCCCCATTCTGTCACTGCTAAATTTATTGCCAGTTTCTCCCCTCACCCCCATTTCTATGCTGGCTTCTTCTGGCAAGTGTTCCCAAGGTCCTAGCCTTTCTTTTAAAAAAGACCATATACAGTGTATAGAAACCCACCTTAAAGCCTTCCACTCAGATTCTATTTGGAGTATGGACACATAATTAGAAACTTAACAACACCAAGATTTGGGAGTCCTCTCCTCCCAGAAAAAATACCATGAGGGTTTTGTCTCATATTACAAATACTGTATTTTCTGGCGTATAAGACTACTTTTTAACTCAAGAAAATCTTCTCAAAAGTCGGGGGTCGTCTTATACGCCCAGTCGTCTTATACGCCGGAAAATACGGTACTATTTAGTTGGACCTTTGCATTTTTGCTCTGCAGTATGGGCCTCTCTTTTATGCTCTTTTAAATGTGGCATCTGATTTGTGACGTGACACGCTTCCCATGGTATATATCCTATGACTGATTCCAAACTGCAGTCATACAATTTTTTTTAAGTACCACTGAAGTGGCTCATAGATGCCTTGGGGATGGTTCACAAGTAGGATTGTTCACACATCAGTCTTCTCTTCCCACCTCACAAATTCTCTAGATTAGAAAAGGTGGATTAGAGATAGGATGAAAACACAAAGGCACGTGTTACCATCTCTAATGCTCTTTTGATCTGCTTTCTTTGTACCATGTGAATGTAGCCTCACTTGGAATTCCAAATGTGCTCACTCAATAGATAACTTTCAGTAAATCCTTGCACCATTATCTTCCCATTTAGATAGAAAAAGAAGCTAAGAAGGGCACCCTGAAAAACAGTGCTAAAGTTGTATAATTTGCTTCACTTCTAGATAATACTTTAAGAAACTAGGGGTGTTTTTCCACTGTCACTAGAAGTACCCATTAAGTACCCATTAATGGGTTCTTCTAGATGACAGTGGAAAAACACCCTCGCACACAAGATGAATTGTCAGGGCTTTAAGAAGCAACTTGTGTTTTAAACACTAGTCTCAATATGAAGCCATATCAGTCTGTAATTCATTGAAATGTATTGCTAAATATGAAATAAAGAGAAAGTAATTTTAAAGTCTCTTATTCCCTGTAAGATTACATTGTTCTCTTGACTGGGATTACAAAGAGCAGTTTTTGGGCGTCCTCTGATCAATAAGCACCCATCTACATTCACACTAAAAATAAGCGCATCACAAACGGTTTAAAAATAAATAAGCCTTCACCTCTTCTTGTCACCTTCCATGCTTACATCCTCAGTTTCTAATCAGACTGGGCACCGCTGGCCCAGTTTTCCATGGGCTGACTGGTCAGCAGTGGGAGCAGGCTATTGACTACAGGAGTCTGTAGCCTCCCATCCAATCTTTCCAAAACTGCAACTTGCCCTGAGAGTAATTTATTTGCATCTGCAAAAGAGGCATACAAGGACAGTTATATCCAAGTGGTCTCAAATTAGCCCTGGGGTAATCCCCAAACACTGTCAGTATCTTTTTTCTGTTAGACTTGCAGTTTTACATTAAAATTCCCAGATGATGGTATGGTCTAACTAGAAAAAGCTGGGGGTGTATCTTTATTTTGAAAAATGCTTCTCTTTATGTATACCTTTGCGCCTTTTGTTTTCTTTTAGAAATTCTGATTTAACAAAGGAGATGATATATACAATTTAGTTCTAAAATGTTCAGTTAGAGAATTCCCATGAATGGCACTTTCACAGTTGTCTCATTTACTGGAAGGAGGCAACATTTGCTTCAGTATTTGTGAGAATAACGATAGTAATAGCTTCAAATTACAGATAGGCAAGGGAAGAAATGGTAAGTTCTGGCAGCTGTCATCATATTGGATGAATCTTACTTACTAAGCACTACTGAGGCATCTGCTTTATTTTGGAACTCCACAACACAGCACCGCTCCAGGATTACCAACTCGGAGACTTCACTGTGCTGTAAAAGGGAGCAAAAGAGCAAAAGATTCAGATCTGGTATATTGAACTTTTATCTTTTCATTAAAATTTGTCCTCATTAATTCCACAGAAATTCCACTGGGCTGAAGCACAAGAAGAAAAGGATGGATTGTAAGCCATACACAAACGAGCTCAAAGATGAACAGCTTTCAGCACTGGATTTGAATTGAACTGCTTTCCTTCTAAACAGCTGCCAGAACTGGCACTTGACCTCACCGGTTGCATCTTCTTTTCATAACTCATTTTCCTCCTGAGTCATTTATTCATAAAACTGATGAAAAGGACTACTTTTGTTTTCTAAGTGACGTGCTCTGGAGATCTTTTTTGAATTACAAATCTTGAAATAAACCTTCCCACCAAGAATAATTGTTTACTACCTAAAGAGAAGCTTTTGAAAAAGAAACCTTGAAGGATAGTGTGTTTCTTCATAAAATGTAACCCTGGAGTTATCATACAGAGTGGAATCCTGTTCAGAGCTTTTTAAATCCTTCGCCTCCTACTCCAAAAAGATTTCCTACATGTTTTTCTTCTGAAACCATGCATTTACACCTCACTAAAACATAAGTGAAATTAACATTCAACACAATTCTAGTTTTGTTAGAAGTTCAGAGGTATCGCCTTACTGTTTTCAGGAAGCTTATTCTCAAGTCAAGTTAGTCAGTTTAGCTCCGCCTTCTTCTTGGATATTATACCACTGAAGCCACAGGATATGGATCGAAAGGCAAGACCAAGCACCTTTTTTCAGGTATACAATAAAACAGGCCTCATTAACTACCATGTTAGTTAACTAATCTATATCAAAGTGACACATTCACAATCAGCGCTACAGATTACTTATTTCCATATATTTAACTTTTGCCTCAGACTTAGAGGGTCTAGCTTAAACTCTTCATCTGAGAATCCATGCCATTTGCTACACGTGTAGTCAAGTATCTATTCTAAATACTGGCAACTTCCATAAGCAATTGAACTCCAATGTTAGCCCCAGATGTTGCTGAACTCCAACATGTGTTAGCACCAACCAACATGGCTAACAGTCAAGAATGAAGGGGGTTATAACGAAGTAACAGGCACCATGTTGGATACACTTGTCGTAATCTAAAGGCAAGAATAAAAGCATCCTTTGTATAATACGAGATCCCACAAAACACTGTGTGAGGAAAAAATTTTACACAAGCAACTGCTATCTGTGGAAAACTATGGGTTAAGGGAACTATGGAAGCATCACATAAATGGGATCCAGAAAATGGCACAGCAGGAGTGAGGCCCAACCTAGCAATGCAGACCAATGTCAGAAAGTTCAAAGTATTGCATTAAACAAAGGAAGTCAGTCTTCCTCTCTTCTAAAAAAAATGATTTAACACTTGAAACAGCAATGCAAAAAAATACATATGTTCCTTTGTAAAAGGGCGTTTTTCCACTGAGCTCCTTTAATATGGATCTAAGAAGATCCGGATCTAAGGAATGAGTACTTCCCTTAATCCAGATCTAGTAGATCCAGATTAAGGGAAGTAACCAATAAGTTTCCACAGGTGGTCTAGCACCCAAAAGCAATGGGTGCTAGCCTGCCTGCTGTGGAAATGCCGGAGCACCCATGTGCAAATCCAGATCTACCCACGAGGGGTCTGCCTGCCACCCCAGGTGTTTTGGGGGACAGGGAGTGAAATCTATGTAGATGCTCCAGCAAATCTTCGAAGATCCTCCAGAGTGGCTCTGTAGAATCTCCGGTGTGATCTGCTGCTAACTTTGGAGATCCTCCAGAGCCTTTGACAGCAGCATTGCTCTCGCAAGGGGTTCTCTTCGGAGCCTGTGCTAATCTCCGAAGGCAACTTTGGAGGGACTTTGAAGTTTTGAGTTTGGGGCACCCCCCCATGGGTGCCCCCCCAAGCCTCCTCTAGACCCCACTGCCCAACTGTAGCAGAAGCAGCCTCCCTATAATCCGTATTTGATGGCTGAAGACCCCATTGTAGACTGCTTTAATGGGGTCTACAGGAAATCTGGATTATAGGTCCTGAAGGACCCATATAATTCAGATTTCCCTACCTCTGGTAGAAACAAATGTGGCTTTAATGGGGCATGTAGTGGAAATGTGGTCATCCTACTCTGAGCGTAATGGGTCCTTCAATGGGTACTTAGTACTAGTGGAAAAACACCCAAAATTACAAATCATAATTTGTGTATTACAGTCTACAGATAAGTGTAAAACCAAAATAACTGAATACTATGTCAGATTATAATTACATACCATGGCAACCATTAAACTCAATACACTTATTGTATAATAAAAATGTTTGTTTTCACAAATCTTTTCCCACAAATTGAGATCAGTTAGTGAAGGTCAATAAGAGAGTTCATGAGCTGTCCTCATGTTTTCACAAAATCATTTTAAACTTCTTTGGGCATTTTTTTTCTTTTGAAATATCCTCCATTCTGTAACTACAGTGACCCATGTTTTCTCATATCAGGAAGAAAGGGTCAAAACATTTTTATCTCATCATCTTGGAGCTATTAGGAATTTTGTTATATTAATAATGATAATAAGGCTTTAGCATTTAGAATATTGTGATTCAGTTCAGCTAAAAGAAACACTTTCAATAATTTGTTTTTGTATTTCTCTTTTCATTAGTTCCCAGAAAAAATGTATTTATGCTCCCACCACATGGATAATACAAAGATACAGAATTATTAATATAACTGAGTTTTATAGGAATCATATACTGTCTATGACCTAGCTTAAGACTGAATTCTCTAAATGTAACTTCCTTAGTAAGCTTTTTGATTGACTTTTCTACTTTAGACCATCAGAATTATTACTAATATCAATCCAAATCCTACATAGTCCTTGAAGCCTATACAGTATGAGTATTAATAATTATACTGTATTTTATGGCAACCCTGACTAAAAATCTAAAAAAATACTTTGAAATCTAATAATGGTTTGAACATTTAATTCAGACCACATTTAAATATTGATTTGTTGCAATAGGAATTAGCCAGGTTGTTAAAGTATGAAGGCATAAGTTTCTGTAGTTTTCAAAGGAGGCTCATTTAAATTTTAAAAGTTTAAATTTAGACCAAAAACAATCCAACAACAGCAACTTTTCTTTTTTTAATCCATTAACTCAATATTTTGAATTGATGATGGGGTAGGTAACAACTTGGATTACCATTTCCCCGCCAGCACATTAAGGTTCCAAAATAAACCATGTTGCATATATCTACAAGACTGGAATAAATAATTGAGCCTGAAGGTATTTTCCAGTCAGGCATTTCTAGCTGAACCAAGATTTTATTAGCAACTAGAACCTTGGTGATCTGAAAAATGTCATAGTATGAAAGGGAAGGAAGACCCCAACCCTTTCACCTGGACTCTGAATTAGGTCTTTGGCATTTTTGCTGCTTGAGATCCCAGTGCATATAATCTAAATTTTCCATCCCAGCTTCGCTTAAAAAAAAAAAGATTATATGGTATAGTCAAAAAGAGAAATGTCGATTTTGGAGTGTAGCAGTTTCTCCCAATGTTGTAATTTTTTTCTTAAGTTTTTTTTAAAAATATTCTTGAAATATCTATCACCATAATGGGAAATTACTTGGAGAAATTATTTTATTTGATTCTTTAAATAATAATTTACTGACTGTGAAGTCAAAGCATACTGTAAAAACAAGTTATACAAGGAAACAAAATGATGATTTATAAATCTGCATCATACGAAGTATGACAGGAATACCTGCCATGACAAGAAGCATCTTCACTATTTATCAGACACTGTTGCTAACTCAGTGTTGTCTTGTTGATCCTCACAGCTAAGCTTTGAATTGGAACTGAGAAAATGATTAATCCATGGGACCAGGTCAGAGCAATCTATTACCTGTTCATTTACCAGCAGCTAAAGCATTAATCCATCATTTTCTTTACAACTTACTTAACCCATTTTTATCACTCAATCATATTTCTTAGAACACTAAAGCAGGTATTAATTCAGAAGCATAAAACATTTTCAAGTAAAGAAAAATCAATATGCCTCAGAGTTTAGATTCAAAAAACATTCCATCACTATAATTTATTGAAATCCTCATTTCAAGGAAGGTTCTATAGTACAAGAACACTAAACAGTAAAATAGACTTAGAATAATACCACAAACAATATTTTTATTCTACAGAACATGAGGATATTAATTGTTACAAGTACTAATAAACTTTTGTGTTAATAGCAGTTTTAAGAAGCTTCCTTCCATTCCTATATTATAAAAGTAAAGTGAGCTCTCATTGATAACTCATACGTGGAGGTGAAAGATATCTTGTTTTTTAGTAGCTTCAGGGATAAAGTGTTCCTACACAATTGTTAGGAAGAAAGACAAAAACAATCACACTGCTTACCAGCACTCACTGTTAGCAATTAAACCAATTAAATTATTGGTTTCTATGCTATTAAGATAAATGGAGATGTATAATGCAAAAGAAAATTAAGGAGAAGAATAATCCTAGCAAAGATGGTATTTACCAGTTATGAAGGATAACCTTAATCTGATAACTGAAACAAGAACCATTAAAACGGTGATTTCTCCCGTGGTAATGCATGGCGGTGAAAGTGAGTTTGAGAGAAAACCAATCAATTTTGCATTAAATAAACTCTGACTGCTACCCTGAAGAGATGGATCAGGAAGCAGCAAGGTTTAGGTCTGTAATACAAACAGATAATGGGCTACAAAAACAAAACAAAACAAAAAGATAATCTCTGGAAAGGTTGAGAGAATTATAGAAGTTAAAAGCTGTGAATAGGCTGGATGGATGGGATCATGAAAACCTCTGGAATGTCTCTGGAATATCTATGAGATCTTAGGAAAGATAAGTCAAGATAATGTAATTTGTTCATACAACCATCGTGCACTGAACCTGACTATATACCTTAGAAGTTGCACATTACAGTTTCCATCACCAATAACCACTGGCTATGTAATCTGGAAATTTACAAGCTAATCATGTTTTTCTTTAAAAATTCTCACTTTACAACGTGATTCTACAAAACAAGGAGGAAGAGAAATGGAAAGGCAAGAGTGGAAATTAGTTGTTTTTTAAGAAGAGTGCTAAGCTTAGGGCTGACAAGGACATTTCAAGTCAGGTTTCCATATATTTAAGAGGTGCACGTAACAGAGAATTTTATCAGATCTAGCTTCTAATGCAGGCAGCAATTTTGCCTCTTTGCTATAAGGGTAAATGGATCCCGACCTTGATTCCAATTCTATTGAGTGAGGTAATTGTCCTGAGAAAGAATAATCTGTTTGTTGGGGGAAATGTGACAAAGCAAAATACACATGGTATTAGGAGGTGGCAGGCCTCTGAAAATCAGCTGCTGGGAGACTGTGAACAGGATAAGCTGTGAGCATCAAGGGTGGTTACGCACTCGACCTCTGAAATATGGATCTATTAGATCTGTATTTCGGAGATCCATGTTAAGTAGATCCATATCTAGTAGATACGGATCTACTAACACCCTATTCCGTCCACACCCACAAGGAAAGATCCGGATTTGAGGTGGATACTGTGCATTCGCCCCAGGGTGTAGGGGGCTTTACCTGGGGCGAATGCATGCAATCCCCTCCTTACCTTCAGACAGCCAGGCCAATTCTGGCTGCTGGGACCCAGCGCGCTTTACACGTGCGTGCAGCGTGCCTCCCTATTGGCCAGGGCCACACCTGGCTTCAGGAGGCCCTCTGCGCAGGCGTGCAGCCCTGGCCAATAGGGAGGCCGCAGCAAACACGCGCAAAGCGCGCCAGGCCTCGGCAGCCAGAATTGGCCTGGCTGCCTGAAGGTAAGGAGGGGATCGCATGTGCTCGCCCCAGGGTGGGATGGGGGGGTATAGGTGAAGCCCCCCTGGCTCGAGAAGCCATGATCAGTGGCTTCTGGGGCAAGGGGGAGCCCTGAGATAGGATGCCCCCGGCTCACCATGCTTAGCTCCGGAGGAGCCAATCATGGAGGGTGGGGGGGGGAGGGCCCACTTAGGGACACTTCTGCAGTGTGGACATATCATAAATGGATGTGTCTTAACTGCAGAAGTACCCATTAAGTACCCATTAAGACTACCTGCAAGGTTGTCTTCCCTTAATAGGTATTAAGGGGCTCTTAACACCCATTAGAGACCCACTGAGCGAGAGCCAATGCCGACACATGGGTCTCTAATGGGTGTTCTAATGCGGACAAGGTTTTTAAAATCCATCTTTAATGGGTACTTAGTGGGTACTGTCAGGTGAGAATTCTTTAATCTGGTTTCATACAATCCATTAATAAATATCACCCATTTTGCAGAAGGCTTTTATTTATTTATTTACATTTCTATCCCGCCCTATACCCAGAGGTCTCCCTCATTAAAGGCTCCTGAAAAAAGCTACTTATACATTTTTGCTAAGAAAACTGCATGAATGTGTCCTTTTACTCAACAGGAATCAGGCTTAACTCAAGGCTATTGTTACCTCACAAGTATGTTTCTGTGCAAATAGCATTAAAAAATAAAAAGGTGTCTTGATTTATAGGGTACACACTTCCATGAAGACATTCTGGTCCAGAACTCATAAAACACGGATGTAAGTCCAAAGGATCTGATTAACTGTCACTACTGTTTTTTGTGCACCTTCAGGTTGTTTTCTCTAGAAATAAAATTAGCAAGGGCACTGGAGATGACCAGAGGATTGAAATGCCAGCATGCTTTCCTTCTTCTTGCCCACCTGCCTTGATGTGCCATGAAAAAAAAGTTTAAAGTGGAAAAGGTAGTGTTGTCTCAAGAGATCTTTCGAGACGCTTTTGATGTCATTCTGGGAAAACTCTGCCCAGAGCTCCTTCTATACAGCTTACATCCAAAGTGAGATCCTTTATTTCCTTGCAGAAGATTAACTGTGCCTTGTATACCATGCTAAATGTATTTTTGTAAAGAAAATAATAAATGTGCATCTAGTTCCACATGTTTGAGAAGTAATATGTTTTCAGGGAGAGCAGTACACATCTGACTAAACTTGCCTGAGAAATGATACTAATTGATACACCAGGGAAACTAGCTTACATTGCTGCCTGTGCCAAAAAACAACATCAGTTTAATTAACCACACCAGAAACCTAAACACTTTCCTTTCACATATGCATACTAAATGTTAGTGCATGTATTAGAAATGTGCAGACCGTCTTGCTAAGGAAACAAGATTAATTTCTTCAGCTGCCAATCTTTAAACACGCAAGTATTCTCTTGATTTCACAAGGGCACTTGGGGCCAATCTACATCTGATTAGATGCATATGGTGTCAGATAAAAAGCTGTGCATTTGCCTTTGTAATGCCCAGCAAAATTAATCTAACATAGGCCATGATCAAACAGTCTTATTATTGTAGCCATGGCCTGAGGATTGTACATGGGCATATTCCTATCAATTACACTCCATCACAGACAGGAAAGGAAGAGTTTGAGGGTGTCTCCAGTCCAGACATAACCCTTGCGCAGCCTTACATGGCAAGCTCCTTCCGGTCCTCCAGACTGGAGGAACAGAAGCTTCAAATTTACCACACTGCAGCTTCCATTCCTCCAGACTAGAACCATGGAAGCTTCGAATTTCCTGTGCCAGAGCTTCCAGGCAGCCAGAAGGGAAGCTCTGTCACCCACAATAGTGGTGATTTGGAGGTAAGTGCGCAGTAAAAAGATGCTCGATAAGCAGCATCTTTTTTACTTTGCTGGTGGTTGGGGGTGGGAATGCCCCCCCCTACCGCAAGGCACAGAAGCAGCGAGCTTCTGTTGCTGTCCTGAGGCACTCTGAGATTCCACATTCATGGCATGCCTTGGCAGTGTTCCTCCCCTGCTGGGCTGGATTGGGTGTTGGGTGACACTAGCATAGCTGTCAAGCAACCAACTGAAATGGCTACGTGCTAATAATGACAAACAGCCATCTTTGTGGCCTTAGATCACACTGTGGAAACAAAAAATGAGGAGACACAACCAAGAGGCAGGACCCAGAAGGGGCCTGTTGCTTCAGAAGTGAGATGTGCACATATTCTGGTGGCCAAGTGTTCACAGCCACAGCCTTCTTAGATAGCAGCACTTTCCACTTCTCTGTGCAAAAGAAGAGCTGTACTGACCCTGTCATACCCCAGTGCATGCTTATGGCCAGATTCCTCAACATTCATGCATATTTTTACCCATGCCCACTGCCATGCATGGATTCAACTGAACACTTTAATCCTACATTTTATCAAGAATCCTACAGGCCAAAGGAATGCAAAGGACAATGAGCCATTGGTGCACCTTCATTCACTTCTCAAATATTCAGTTAATACACAAGTGTTCTTGAAGAAGGAAAGCGTTATGTTTTGGGGCAACAACTGAAAGTCAAGGAAAAGCAGAACTGTCATAAACTGAATCTGCAATAAGCATGTCAATCTTATTTTGGAGCCCTAGATCTCCTCCCTGGGAAAGCTTTCAAAAAGATGAAGCTGAGATAAACAATGCACTGCATGGGAGATGTTGGCTAGGGGAGTTGTGATGTGCCACTTTAAATTTAGGTAGCTTTCTTCCATCAAAGAGCCCAATTGTCCATTCTAGTCACTGTAACTGTCCAAGTGTAGCCAGAAGAAGAAAAACTGCAGTGTAAGTCAATGGACTTTCTAGAGGTTGCTTTCCTTAGCCCTCAGTTTTCACACTGAAGCCAATTGTTCCTTATATATGATTGTACTATACAAGACTTTTTGTAGAAGCAAAACTACAATCTGTAAAGAGGGATCACTATGTTTATATGTGAAGCCACAAAGTTTACTGTGATCCTGGCTTTCCAGATAGCAACTATATGGCAACTATATACAAATACATTTGCTTTTGTTGCTTTAGTATTTCATTTGCATCTCAATTTTGCTTGTGCTCTCTTCACAGCTTCACCATCAAAATTTCTTCCCAGCTACATCACCATCACAATTTCAGGATCTATCAAAGTCAGAAGAGTTTAGCAGGCACCAAATGCCAAGAATCCAAATCAGGGATATGCCCTTTGGGGCAGAAGACAGCAGGTAGCCAGAGCTAGGCTGTGTCTGACAAGAACATACAGCATAATGATGTCACAAACATAAGATAGGTTCTGCTGGACAGAAGGGAGAGGGAAGCCATGGCAATGTTATTATCATTAACTGTCTCTTCAAAAGTCATTTCCATCCAGGATACTATATTCACATACCGATGGTGATATTTTGGAGAAACCATCTTAAATATTGACCAGAATAATAGTAAAAATATTATTAATAGTAAAGAATATTTAAATAGATGTAAAATTCTGGTATATAAAATGATTAAGGATTAAATATTTTAAGTAAACTGCTGCATCTCAAAAAGTCTGCATGGTTTTGCTCTGTATGGGGGGAAATTGTTCCAGTTACAGTGAACTAAAACACAGTGCATTTTCACCTACCGGTAAGCTGCTAAAATCAGTTCTATTTTCATTGTAGCAATCTGAAGATCCACTACTGTCTGATCACTTTTCAATTACCTTGCTGAAACAAGATTATCTTCCTTTTCCTGGAGTCTGGACAAATGTTCACATTTTACAACAGAGCAAACCACTGACACCTTGCTGGCAATCTCAAATAGGAGGCAACGATGAACTCATTGGCAGAATGTAGGCTTTCATAGCCAGTTACAATCTCACTTGTGCAGTTTTGGGATTATTATGCCTCATTCCATAATTCTTCTGGGAGCCCGAGTTTTTGGAGATAGACACAATATCCATCTTCAGAGGATCTGACTCCTGGAAGAGTCAAATGCAACTAATGGTCTCCTAAATAGTTTTTGGTTCTGACTGAAGGACAATGGAACACCATGGTGCTAGGCATTGTATTCTTTCCTTCTTGCCTTTGCACTCCTTGTTTCTTCTGTTGTAAATTCCAAGGTTGCATACATGTTGTTCCAAGGTAAGTCAATCATCTACCGAATCCAGAATGGCTTAACCTTTAGAAGGGTGTGGTCTTGTGCGCCCTCATCCCAGGTCCTGCTTATAGCATTACTTTAACCTACAGGCAGCCCTTAGCTTCCCTTTCTTTGAAACTATATTCAGTTTCTGGATGATTGAGTGGCCACTGAAACAGTGGGAAATATACTGATTTACAACTACATAAAGCTAAAACGCAACATAAAAAGCCCCAAATGGCTTAGAAGGACCGGCCATTTGTGCGTATTAAGATTCTTATATCACCTTCGGAGATATGAACAGTGGCATGCAAGAGGGATTTTTCTGTGGCATCTCTCAGGCTTTTGAACAGCCTTTCAGTAGGAGTATGCTAGGTGCCAGTATCATTATATGGCTTTTGTTATCTGATCATATCATACCTCCTCACCCAGCCTTTGATGTTTAGTTTGCTCTGAATGTTGTTTTGGCAAGAAGCGTAGGTGCTATACTTTTAAGTATGCTTTATACAGTTTTATTGGAGTCCTAATTCAGTTGATGTTTTTATTGAATGCTGTGATCTGCCCTGAGACCTATGGGTAAAGGCTGGCATACAAATACTTGGGAATAAATACAAATTAACTGAAAAGCACAGTCCAAAATATAAGGCATTGCAGTCTAGTCAATTTTACACCATGGAATTATATAGCTTAGGAGGCTATGGGCTTTTATTTTTGAAGCCTTCTGTGTGAACAGGGTTATTAAACATTATCTTCTATTGCTCAGTAAGGCTTCAGGTGCTCCAAAGCAAGTTCAGCTGCAGAACGTTAGACTGGTTGACAATTGGACACTCAATTAGTGTATAAACAGTCGAGAAACATTTCATTTCTCTATACATTTTCTATACTTCAAGCAATAAAAAGGTCATTTATTGAATCTTTTTATTTGAAGATTGTTATTTTATACTCAAGGGATAAATAAGCTTTTCCTCAGTCTTGGATAATTTGTTGTGGCAACAGCTGTTGTGTTTTGTACACAGATGTTTGACTTTTGTTTCTGATATCAGGACAAAAAAAGTCTGCAATTCCTTCTATTATTGTTGTTGAATACAGCAACCCAAATCTGACTCCTGGTTGACTGCATGAGCACTTCTGCCGTTTTTAAAAGCAAACATTTGAATGCTTCTAAAAGCCATTGGTAGGGATTCAAGAACAAGTGAAGGTGTTGCCTTTGACTCTTGCTTGAGTATGCTCAGAAGCAATAGGTGGGCCACTGTGGTTGCTGGACTAGATGGGCAGTGGCCTGAAGCAGGAGGGCCTCTTATGTCCATACATTTTTATGACCTTGCCTTCTTCCCAGGACAGACTGGAGATCAGACCAGTCATGCTCTGCTCTCCAAGTTAGGGACTTAAGTTCAAACACCCTACATTCCAGGGAGTTTGCTCTACCACTGAGCTACAGTTACTCTCCCTGATTTTGGAGGTAGAATCACCTTGAAATCTGAGGTGAGGAAAACATTTCAAGAGATAAAAGTTAATTAAGACCCTGGAAAATAATACTTTGTTCCACCTGTGTGACCCATTAGCTCTTCCTGTAGCTGCAGCTGACCTTCTCCCCACCCCCAATAGGCACCTTCCCCCACATACATACACACTTCTGTCACTCCAATTCTGCCAAGGTCTAACATTCACCTCTCTCCTTAGCAAGAGCATGACCACCTCTCCAACAATCCCATCTCAAAGCTACAGCTGAACCACCTTTCTTTCTTTCTTTCTTTCTTTCTTTCTTTCTTTCTTTCTTTCTTTCTTTCTTTCTTTCTTTCTTTCTTTCTTTCTTTCTTTCTTTCTTTCTTTCTTTCTTTCTTTCTTTCTTTCTTTCTTTCTTTCTTTCTTTCTTTCTTTCTTTCACTTCTCTCTCTCTATCTGATCACAGCGAATCACATGCACACACATGGCTAGCAGTAGCAAAGAGCCAAGTCAGTTCCAAGAGTTAGTTGGGATATAGAGTCAAGTGTAGTCAAACAAGCCAGGGGTCAGGTTACCTGAGATTCGTTGTTAGTCAAGGGTCAGGAGTCCAGAGGTTTCAGGAGGTGGAGATTGCCAGCTGGGTGTAACTTCCTTATGAAAGGCTAAGATTGTCCCTCCCCCTCCAGCACAGATGTTTAGCATGAAGGGATGCGGAGCAGCACAGGTGTTTTCTCTCTCTGGGCATGGCTCAGTGTTAGAATCCGAGCTGTCCGCATCTGGGGGGACAGACTCAGCTTTCAAGGCAGGCCCCTCATCTTGGCTGGTATGGGCGGGGATCTCATCATCCAAGGAATCAGAGAAGGCACGAGCCATGACAGCCTGTGACAGTGCTGGGTCTACTGTTCCAGCCCTCTATTTGATCATATGATGGGTTTTAATTGTTGTTGTCATTGTTATTTTTGTTATTTTACTTTGCTCAGAGATTTCAGTAGAGAGCAAACAAGAAGATGACCTTGCCAAGCCACTTAAATAAGCTTGCTTAACATAAATCCACTTGTTTATACGCTATTATCAATAAAGATTGATCATGCTGAAATGCCAAGACTGTTTCTCTTAATTTATGAACTATAATTCTATCATGGAAAATTTAAAAACTTCAATTAATTTAATTCCTTTTTTTTTAAGGAGGTGCCACTCCCCAAATGGGCAATATGACTAAAGAGGGACAATACAGATTTTTATTTACAAGATTTAAAAAACTATTGAATCATACTGTTTCTGTCTTCACAAAAGGGCTCTAAACATGAGCTTGCAAAAATGTTAAAGAAAAAGAAATGGGGGGAATTGCAGGAGGAGGAGAACATTTTTTGCAGTCTGAGCCTTCTTCTACACTTATGCATCTAGTTGCACTGTAGAAGAATTGAAACCTTAAGCATTACTGAGATTATGCAACCCTTTTTCCGTGTCGCAATAACTCAGAGCATCTTAAATCAGTAGAAAGCAATTTGCAGTTGCTTCTGTTTGGATGCATGCAGAGTACCCTTTTAACTGGTTAGAAGCTGCATTGATACAGATGAAGATAAGCAGCCAATTAAATGTCAAAGACACCTGAACTACATACTACACTAATATGTTGCATGAAAGAATCGAATTCATGTACTTTTCTGAAGGTAACACCCAAAGCAAACAACTAAAATTCCATCTTGCTTATACTTTCCAATTTTTAAAATTTAATTACGTATTGTATTTCATTTTGAAGAAAAATATATTGGACTTTTGAAGCCAATCAATATTAGCAATAGCATGGGAGATTTAAGATAACATTATTGCAAAGATGGGAGTTGATCACAGGAAAAAGCGTGAACTACTAGGCAACCTGGCATTACACAGCAGAGACACTGGTTGCCTGCGGTCTCAATGTTCACAAACAGCTGGCATAAATATTGATGCACCAAAGTGCAGTGTTTTAGTAACTCCCAGAGTGAATAACCCTTGCTGATTTCAATTAGTTCTCTTTTGAATCTAGATATATTCTCTCTTTCCACTAGTTGAAATCCCCAGCAGGAACAAGGACAAATGCCATTATTTCAACAATCCTACCAGCAGGTTACAATTAATTCTCTTTTTAAAAATTTACAGGAATAAGACATCATATTTTGGGGTGGCAAAAGCCTACAGTCAGGCCTGCCTGACAAATAATTTTTTTGTTTAATGAACTTCAAATTCTAATTTGTTTTCCTCCAGCTTTTTTTCCAAGATTGTTGCTAGGGGTTTGGATTCTCGGCCATCATGGCACCAACAGTTCCATGTGGCTAAGACCTTCTTCCTCCAAAAGGGAGTTTGAGGCCAAGAATGGAAGTTGCCCAAAATTCTTTGTCTCCCTCTCACTCCAGCTGGTCAGTAGCAAGAGGCATATCAGACAGAGACAAAAATAAACCAGTTAGAACTTTTATGAGGACACTGCCTCAAAAGTGGCTCCAGCTGTCAGCACTTGTTCAGATGAATAGTTTAGTGCTTCTCCTTAATGGGTCACAAAAGCACAAAGATAAACAAATGCCCTAGATACAAATAAATCACTTGGTGCCCCTCTGATTTAGCTTTTCTTAGAAGATATATAAAGGTAGCACAAGTCTCTGGATATGTTAAATTGACCAATGTGTTTAAAATACCACTGTCACCCGTTTGAAACTCCTCCATACATATACTCAGTCCTCATAAATTATCTTAGTGATCATGGATAAGATGTAGATAGAAACATTTCTACTGGCTCCATGATTCTAAACACTTGTAATATAATCCCATGGTTTGGATAACTTTATAGCCCCATAAGGGTGTTATGATCTCTCACAGCCACCAGCAGAAAGCAATGTCAAAGGCACACAGGCTAGCAGCTGTTCTGTCTACATGCAGAATTTTTGCATTATTTCAGTATCAATTTTTTTGTACCCTAAAACCAACTTTTTACAAGCATTACAAGTAGGTTTGTTTTAGTTTTGTACTAATATACCATTAGTGAGCAGGAATTCTATAGTTAAACTTTGTATAAACAATTAGTCTTTCAAAAAAATTACTGCAAAGTCTTTTTTCTTCAAATTTATGAATCTGATGTTTGTTCTGCAAGGATGACTAACAAAGTGTGTTATTCCTCAGGAAAAAAAGCAAACTCCATAATGCTTCTAATCCTATTATTTCTCATGTTTTTGTGGATTTCCAGTGAAATATAATGCATGCATTTGCAGTTATTAACAATTTAGTCTACTAGTGGGCTTCAGTTATTTAAGAAATATTGAGCTTCCAAAAGAAAGTGCACTACTAGCTTTCTATGTAAAAATAGTGTATACCTGTTCTGCTACCTGCAACTGCTGTAAGCCTCATAAGAGATTAGTTAAAGTTAAAAGGTGGTTCATACAATTTTTATCCTGCCCTGCTTCCAATTAACTATAATTTTCACATCAATATCAAGCAAATTTAGAACTCAGATATACATCTTTACAAGGACACTGTTCAAAGTGTTCTCTGTGTTTGTTAATTTAAAACATTTATGAACTTCTTAATAATAAAATTTAAAAACAAGTTCAAAAACCAGACAAAAACAACAGAATATAAATGTACTATTAAAGACTAAGTGAAGTTCACAAGTATTCACTCACGCTTTCAATGCCTGGATAAATACATTTTGTCTTTATATCTGGCATAGTTTTCCAGCAATTGCTGGCTTCTAATTTCTGTATCTAATAGCCAGCATGGTCAATGGGAAAACTGCTGGAAACATCATTAGGACACCCTGAGAAATTAGCAGGAAACTAGGGCTGCATTCACAGGTAGCAAAAGGTTCCATAAACACTGTGTGAAAACAGCAGAAGGGAGGACATTCCACACAGCAAGTTCTACCACCAAAAAGATCAAAGTTGTCTCCAACTGCAAAGGACTTCAGCGCCATTTTCTCACTGGGACCATTGTGTATGTGCAGTTATACCGAGAGGCATGGACTTCTAGTAGAATGGTCTGCAATGGGAACAGTGTTCTGACACCACATGAACTGTAGACATGAACTGTAACATAGAAGAAGCATCCAGACAGTCAAAAATTCAAGTAAGCAGTAGTTTCCTGAGGAAACTGAGTAGTGTGGAAGCTATGATCAAGAACAAGCATTCGCTGAAATGTTTCAAGTCCTACAATGGCTGCTTGTAAATACTGTCTCAGCTGCCGTGAGGAGGGTCATTTTGTTCTTTTACTAGCCTAGTACAAATAACCATCCAATTTGCAAGTCAAAGATAACATTAATGAGAACATAAACCAGAACTCTCATTAAATAAGAACCATAGATTTTAGTGCTTCTTTACCATTAAAAAATGCCTTAAAGGGATGAATCTTTGGGGAGATTCATTATGACCACCAGTTCTGCTACTTGTAGATGCCCTTGGTTTACAGCCAGGAGAACAATTAATCTTTCTTCTCTGCTGATGTCCTCAAGTAAAAAGTTCAAAAGGTATCGGCCAATTTTCCCAAAACAGTTTTATAGTCACTGTGGCTTCTGCACATTTGTGAACTTACACTGAGAAATGTATCTACCATAATTCTTATATTGACCATTTTGCTTTGAACATTATTATGATATGATTTATAATGTTTTTATTCTAAATATATAAAGTATTGCCATCATTCTCTAAAATAGTTCCCACCCAAAAATATGGTGTTGACTAAGACTTTATATGAAGGTCACTTTTTGTGACATGTCCTAAATCTTTGCTAAAAGCAATAAAATGAAATTTTAAAGCACATATACATTATTGAAACAGTCCACACTGTACTTTAGAGTCTGAAAGATTTAACACCAGGAACACCAGTACCAAAAAGAGCTATTTATTCCTCTTCTGTATGGAAAGCAGCTGTTTATTCCTGGGATGATGATATGCTTCAAGGGTGTGATCAAATATAGCATTTGGGGGGCATTCATTTCTAAAGGAATGCTCTATTTGTGAATGCAGGAAAAAGCCAGGGTCACATAAATTCTTAAAAGAAGCACCTAAAATCCTCCTAACTTCCCCATATTTTGGTCTTGAAGCCCTTGCAACCCCATAGCAGCAAGAGATGGATTGCCACTTGTTGTCACCAGACAATATTCCATGGATCTGATTGGTCAGCAGTTGTGGGCTGGGCTTGGCTTGGGAGCTTTGTAGCTGCCCCAGCTCATCTGACCTTAACTCCTTCTCACCCTGAGAGTGATTCTTGCATCTGTATACGGGATCCATGCAGATGCAAGAGACCTCAAGTGACAACAGGAGGGGAGAAATTTTTTTTAATGCTTTATTTGTGTCTCAAGGATATGAAAATGACTGGATGTCATAAGGTCTAAAACCTTATGATTGAGCCAGTTTAAAAAAAAATCAAATTAGAAACATCAAAATATTGAATAAGTACTTGTTTCTAAATTAACAATGTCCAAAAAACCACATATAACTGGAACTGTGTTTACATTTTCTAAAGGCTAGTATATTATAGCTAGGCCACATACAATTTTATAAGAACATGACTAATAACAACAAATATAATACACCTCCTGTGTTTTTCATCAATATCTTGTGCTTTTACATCCACTATATTCAGAATATATATATGTATGTTTACACCAATGTCACTAACAAGGGACTCTGTAAGACTTCAATTTCTTGGACTACTGTACTCTATAACAAAACTTCAGCAAATAGCTAATGTGTTATAATACAGAAATCAAAAAAGTAATATATAACAACTGTAATAAGTAAGTACTATATAACTACTGCTATCCACTAAAATAGAAAGTCAAGGGAAGGAGAAGCTTGGAACTAGAGTACAACAGCTGTGGCTGAGTTTACATTACAAAAGCACAGATGAGAGTAGAACGACCTGGCAAAGTCATCATTGCAGTCCGTGCTGTGGTGGATATGTCTGGGATCTAGAACGTGGACTTACTGGGTGCCACTGTCTAGCAAACAGTTCATGAAGGTATTCATCCTCACAACTATGCCAAGCTTGATGAACTGTAACCAATAAAGTTTAAGCCAAATTTTTACCCCAAGCTGAAGTGTGCAGGTTCAGACCCTCAAAGGTGTTAGTTTGCTATTTAATATCAGGGAAAATCCATCACAAAATGGCATTTTTGCAAAACCTAATATTAAAATGAAGCTAATCCTGAAATCAAACTCACATGCCAGCTATTGCCTCCACCAGAACAGGTACAGCCTAGCTACTCTTGTTCATGTTCATATTAAACTACCATAATGCACTCTGTGTGGGGCTAACTTTGTACCTGCTCCAGAAGTGCAAAGTATGATGGCCACATTGTTGAGTGGGGTGCTGCTTGGGCAAACACTACACCACCCTGTTTGCCAGGCAGCTACCGAGGGCAGATTCAAGGTTCTATGCCCAACATAAAGGCCTTAGAAACCTGTTAGTGTGGAACTTAAAAGATGCATCTCTCAGTACAACCCTAGAAGAGCCCTAAGATCATCTGCAGGGGTTTCACTGTGGGCCCCATGAAATACTGAATGCTATCTTATGATGGCCCCAGCTGGGCCTTCTCTGTGTGAATGTGTGTCCCTTTCCCTGATCCACCCAGTTTTCAATGCTTTATTGTTTAATGCCTTCTGTAACCTACTTTGAGATTTTCACAGTAAGAAATAATATACAAATGTTTTAAATAAATACATTTACAAAACCTAAACTGACCTACATTAGATAAGTACCAAAATGTCACATGAAATTCAAAAGCTATAATAAAAAAGAAACCTTAAGAGTCTTGACAACATGATAATCCATTTTAGGACAGAACGGGAACTAAGAATATTTTTGGCCTGTTCACACCTGGGGTGAGGCTGCTCTAGGGGCAGTACAGCCAAGTCACAGATGGCAGTGGGTAGACAAGAGCACACTGGACGGGCCAGCCTCGTTTTTTTCTCCAGCTCCATAACTCAGAGCCTACAGGCTGTCCTCTGCTATGCAGCTGAGCATGCTGACACACCCTTCACGGGATGAAGAGAGGCGGCTCCAGGGATAGTGCAGCAAGATTGCCACCAGCAGTGGGTAGACAAGGGCACACTGGGCAGGCCAGCTGGAGGCCCTTGGCTCCAGGTGGCCAAGCAGGTCAGACACCAGCAGCCCTTTACAAAACCTACCTAGTAGCGTCCCTTGTACTGCATGCTATTTTTTGAACCTGCCTTTCTTGTAGCTGAAACAGACTCAGTGCTGGAATAATCCTACTGCATGATAATGTGATCCCTGAGAATACAGAACGCCTAAAAACAGACATAAGCTGTGACCGCAGCCTAGGTGAAGTGTTAAATCACTTTTTCTGCTTGTGCCTCTGATATTAAGGCTTTCTTACGGCAACAAATAATTTACTCCTTTCCAAATGACTTCATAGGAGGAGGTTTTCTCCGCAAAATATTTAAAGGAAAAAGACAACATGTAACAGTAGTTTGTGCATAGAAATTACATCTTGGCACACTTGCCAAAGCATGAGAGGAATCCTTATCTGCAATGGCCTTTAAAGGCTTCCTGTATGTCTGCATATTTTATTATTTAAAAGTCATTTTAAAATGCTAAACTGGTCTGACATTCATTTTCAATAAAATCAATTTTTCAAAATATAGCCTTAATATACAAATTTATATTATCTCTTTAACATAACTTTTATGGAGAACTAGGCTTCAAGACTTTAAAGTCTTTGAAATGTTTTATTTAAGATAGTTTTTTAAACAGAACAAGAACAGTTTTGAGTCATATAAATGAGAATATTTCTCTGTGAAAGAGTTGTATAAAAGCCAATTAAGTCACCATAATATAGTTGTCATAGGTAAACATACTGTTAAGGGAAAATTCTTAGTTATAGTTACCTTTTGTAGCCTTTAATCCATGTACACAAGCAGAAAACATGCCACATTTTCATCTATCACAATTTTCATAACACAGCGTTTTGTGACTACTATCTAGAGAAAACAAATTTGAATTTCATGCAGTTGAAATTGGCAGTACTTCATTAATAAAAAAATTTAACTGATATGCAACAGCCCCATTAATGGTGTGTCCCCATGCATGTTTGGTCCTGACCCAAAATTGGGTTCAGCAAGGGAGTCCCCATGCGTTTTAGACTTGGTCTGATTTCCACAAACCAAACTGCCCAAACCCGTGCCAGACCAGGACCAAATTTGATACCTGAAAAAATAAGTCAGGGCATGGTTTGGGGTCCCAGCATGCACCGCTTAGTGTGTCGAGACCTTGCATGGAGATGGGAGAGGCTTGCTTACTCCCTTTCCCTGGAAAAGGGAGTACGCAAGCCTGTCAGCCGGAATCGTGAACACAGAGTTCACGATCCCAGAGAGGCTTGGTTACTCCCTGTCCATGGATCAGCCAGGATCATGGGCTTTGCTTTTATTCCCATTCCCAGGCAAACAAGCAGCTTGCCTGGAAATCCGAATACGATGTTATTCTTAATGTGCAAGCTGTTGAACAACTTGGAGCCAACTTACCTAGTAGATTTCCTCCCACAAGGTACACAGAACTCTAAAGCTGCGTCCCCATGCTGGCCATCTGGCACACTTTGGGTGCTCTTCGGGCACGCATGGGACAGGCACAGGACCAGGAATGCATTTCAGGTGAGATTCCCAGCAATGAGGGACAGCTACAAGTTGGGCGTGGATGGTGGTGTCCCTATGAGAACCGTGCCAGACCCTGGTATGGCGGAGCAGTGCCCCCTCCTCTCTGCCCCCCTCTCCTCATTGGCAGCTGAATTGTCGTCAGCCCACCCCTGTGCCGCATCCCCCCTCCCTTAGTGGCATGGACAGCCAGGACTGGGGTGGGAGGCACTGAAACAAGTTAAAATAAAGCTTCATTCATAAAAATAAATTTAAAAATAAATTTAAAATACCAAAAGCTGCTACAAGGTTTAGCGGCAGTAGGTGCTTGAGCAGTTGTGCATAACTCTGTTCCACCAGGGACCGTGAGAATAGCCGTAACCTGAAAATCAAGCCATTATTTATGACCGTCTTGCAGATTGGGGAAACGGGGGTTGCAAATGGAACAGAAATCAAGCCATTATGCAGTCTGCCCTGGCATTCTTGAAACATGGTTGGAATTACCTCTGTGGAAATGGCAGAAAATTAAAAAAGCAGGCCGTTCTCCAGCCTGCCCTTGCGATCAGCATTTTAAAAAGTCAGCGGCTGCGATCTTCAACGGACAAGGCAGGGACAGCAAGCACACCCCACCTCCCAATGATGTGAGTGCAAATCTCCTCCCCTTTAGCCTGCTAGTATCCCTGTGTGCATTCCCAGCTTGCTGAGCAATGCTTACCGGTCCCCCAAAGCGTGCTGAGACTTCTTTTTTCAGGCATCAAATCTGGCACCCTTCTGGCATGGTTTGGGAGGGGTTGGCATGCTTTTTGTGGACCAAATCCAAAGCGCATGGGGATGGACCGTGCCGATCCCGTGCTTGGAACCATGCCAAACTTGCCTGGGGACAGGACCTAACGGCTCTTTCTGCACTTATAAGTTAATCCGCATCAAGGAGTTGCTAGAAACACATCATCTGCACAACAATCCAGATCAAAGAGCTCCTTCGTACACATCATCTGCATCAGAGTAGAGTAGATCTGAATTGGAAGTTTGTTAAGGGCTCCTTGATCTGGATCAGTAGACCTGATAAATGTGGCCTACAATCAATGCTAGCACTCCCTGACCTGGATAAAGGCAATAGTATCTGCAAATAGAACAGATACGTGAAGTTCGTGGATGTGGTGATGGGTGACATGTGCGGTGGAGTCGCAACTGCAAAGATGCCCATAAAGTGTCTTCACAACAGCTGTCACACTGGCAGAAATGGCATCTTTGCAGTGCATCTGTGGTGAAGAAGCCTTTCTAGTGCTTTCTCAGTGCCCCCAACCTGGATGTAATGTTTAATTGACATGGATGTGGTGAATTGCATCAGGTGTTGGAGGTGCTGTGGGCCAATTGCAGCACAGTATGTGTAGTTCTTATGGAGGTAATGCACATCCACAGATGTAGAACAGGACACCGCATCACTCTTTTAACACACATTTGCTGTTTTGAAGCACAAAGCAACACAGATATCGCTGCCTCCTGTAGATCCAGATCTAGCTGATCTGGATCTTGTTAGCATAGATCCTGCCAATCCGAATCTAGCTGTTCCGGATCAACGATGGTACATGCAGAAAGGGCTTTAATCTTCCAGAGTGATTCTGAAGCTGGCTCCACAAATTAAAATAGATGGGCCTTCATTATAGCAGAAGTACAAATAAATAAATAAAATAGTAGTATCCCCTCTGGAATATGCTCCCCTTTGATATGCATTAAGTACTTACTATTACATCCTTTAGACATGTATCAAACACTTACTTTTCCATACCATACTTTCCCCTGGATTAATGAGTAGTTGGTGTGTTCACGTTATCCCATCTGATTTAATATTGTTTTTAATCTTTTAGAAACTCTTTGGGTGCATTCCAATTTGACTTTTTTATACCTGGTTGGAGTATTTTAGGCCCTGCTGGACTATTTTAATCCTAATCTGGATACAGGGTCAAGTGCACATTTCAGGCAGTTCCCATTTAACTGCCGGTAAGCCTGCCCTGGTCAATCAGCTGAGTATAAGGACAGACACACACACGGCAATCACACTTTCCCCTTTTTGCACCCTCCCTTTCAGATCAGATGTTCCCGGTAACATTACCTCCATCCATGTTACGGGGGGAAATGCATTTGCGCTCAAGCAGATCAGCAAAGGAGTAAAACGCAATCAGAATGCTTAGGCAACTCATGCAAAGAAGAGCGGCTTTACTCACCATTTTGTTTTTAAAACCTTTCTGTTTGATACATATGTATCTTTCTGATGATTGTTAGCAGCTACTTGAAATGTAGCTATGAGAGATACTTTCCTAGTAGCTGCTAACAATCAGTATCAACAAAAAGGTTTTAAAGGCAAAACCATGGGTCATATCATTCTCCCCGCCCCCATTCAAGGGAAATCCAAGCCTTTGCCTTTTCTTGATTGCATTGCGGGCATGGCAAGGGAGGGGGCACCTTTGCAGCTGTGAAATCCCACCCACATCTGGCAGGAATTTGCCAGAAGGCTAGATCTCTGGCCCAAATAGTCCAGGAGCATTCCCGTGTGTGGGGGGGGGGGGGGTGAAGAGCAGACTTGGCTCCAAAAGGGGGGGAGTCCAATTTTCCTCAGGACTTTTTTTCTCTGGATTTTCTCTGGATAGTCTCCATAAAATCCGGGAATAAAAAATTGAATGGGATCACTGGATACTGAATTTGGATTTAATTTGGATTTATAGAAAATTAAATGGGAACTCTGGATACCGAATTTGGATTTGATTTGGATTTAAATGCCTATGGGAATGCACCCTTTGAGATGGTCAGTAGGAAGTATTTTGAAATAATGCCTAACATCCAACCAAACACTTTGCATTTCAAAGATTATCAGAAATTATCTTAAGCTATTTCTGCAGGTGCCGATTCCTATCCTCAGGCCTCTGCACTGATTGAGAAGAAAAACATTTAAGTTCTAACATTGCTTACTTCTGTTAAGGAATAATCCCTTGCAGTAAGGGAACTTTCTCTAATTAATGCTCTTAATATTGCTTTTCTGTTGCTAACCGTACTTGTTCAAAGTAACCTGTCATGAAACTGCAACTTTGGCCTTCTCTATATGGATGTCACTGCTTGAGCTAATTAGACTTCCTAGCTATATCAGCAGTGGGTTTGTTTTTTGTTTTTTAAACTCTGGGAAAGCACAATTATCCAACCTCTAATAAAGTTTGCCAATGACTCGGAGGGACTTTCAAATAAGATAAAAACAAAGAAAATCTCAAATAAAACTTCATACAGTTTTCCTGGCAACAATATGTAAGGGATTTCCCAGCACCACCTTCTGGGAAGAGGCCAGAGACTACCTACATGCAAAGTATTAGTAACAGCAATAATAATTTATCCTTCAATGTTCTAGCAATAATTTATTCTGCTTTCTCTGATGCCCTGCGAGTAAACGTCTTCCTCGTTCCCTCAAATTCCTTTCTCAATTCCTTGGTTGTTTTTAGCAGGGCTAACCAGGGCTAACAAGTTCTTGCTAACAAGAAGGCATCTATGGCTGCGTCCCCATGTGCTCCAGTTATTTCGCTGCTGAATCGGGGCATCCATAATCCGCACTGTAGTTCGAATTACCATGTCCCCATGTGGTTGAGGAGAGCGCTGGTTGAAGGCAAATCCCCCTGTCCCCAAACAAACGCGGTAAGCCCCTGCATCAGGGAAACCACATGCTTTTTTCTCCACTCGCTCTGCCCTGATAGGAAGCCCAGCTGATGTCCCCATGCCCCATCCCACCCGGTGCAGCAATGATAGGGGAAATCCCTGGGAAATGCGTCCAGATTGCACCTCCAAAAACATAACAAACACCATAAATAAGGGGGGGAGAAAAAAGGGGGCATAATAGGATGGCAAAGGGGCTCGTGGCTTGAAGCCATGGCTCCAATTTTAGAGGACATGTTCACATCCGCATGACAGCAAGCACACCTCCACTTGACAGCAAGCCTCATGTTCACATCAGCCTCCCTCTAAACCCTTGCAGCTTGGATCCATTTTCTTAGCTTCTATTCAACAATGCTCTTCTGGATCCCCACGCCTCCAGCTACTTTTAACAGTCTCAAATCCTAGCTTTGAAAACCATAGCTTTTGGCAGAGAATGAATGATTCAGCGATCATGTGGAAAATCTATCCCTTTTACCCACTCAATCGGGCGATCAGGCAAGCTGGGGGCATGTTTTGGCCGGAGAGGGCAAATGAGAGCTCATTTCAGCTTAGTTTCTTTGCTGCCTTAATTTCTTTCCCCAAGCTGCTGCGATCACAGCGTGCATGGCAGGGACAGCAAAACCTTGCCCGCTCCTCCCCCGATAACCTTGGAGTGTCCCCATGACTCAAGATAATGTGTTTGCCTTCCTAATTTGGAGCGAGAACAGTTAGAAAGGAGGGTGGGGTTTCCGTGGATTTGTGACATTAGTCCCTGATGTAGTCCGGATTAGAGACTTTCCATGCGAATGCTCCAAGGCAGTATTTTGATCATGGGGATGCACCAAAAGATACAAAACTTTCAGTATAAAGCTACTTCTAATCATCAGCAGCAGCCAATCCAAAATGGTTACTACTATGCCACCTCATCTTAACCAGCACCCTCCCACAATTCATCTTTGTTTAAAGAGGCAGCCTGCAAGCAAATACTGTAAATTTTCCTCCAACTCTCTTTCACCACTGGCGGACATGTGTGTGTGTGTGTGTGTTTTTAAAACATCTACTTTGGCAATGGTTGCTTAACTTTTGGCAGTGTACTGCTGAAGTTGTTTTCAGTACTCTAGACAGGTGCCATCAAGAGGGAAAATGAATGGGGTGGGGGTGCATACACACAGGGTGTTTTTCCACCAGGCTCCTTTAATCCAGATCTAAGAAGATCTGGATCTAGGGAATGGGTACTTCGCTTAATCCAGATCTAGTGGATCCGGATTAAGGGAAGTACCCAATGTGTTTCCATGGGTGGTCTAACACCCAATAGCAATGGATGCTAGCCTCCCTGCCGTTGAAACACTGGAGCACCCATTTGGAAATCTGGATCTACCCACGAGGGGTCTGCCTATCACCCCAGGTGTTTGGGGGATAAGGGGTGCAATCTCCGAAGATGCTCCGAAGTCACTTTGAAGTCACTCCAGAGCCATTTCGGAGCGTCTTCGAAATCTGTGCAAAATAGCTCCGGAGTGTCTTTAAAGTCTGTGCTGATCTTCGGAGTGAACTTCCAAAGATCAGCAAGGACATCAAAGAAGCTCCGGAGCTATTTTGCACAGACTCCGAAGACGCTCCGAAATGGCTCCGGAGTGACTTCGAAGGGACTTCGAAGCTTAGGTTTTGGGGCTCCCTCCCATGGGTGCCCCTCCCACTTGCCTCCTGTAGACCCCATTGCCAGACTATCATGGAAACAGGCTCCCTATAATCCGGATTTTCAGGTTGAAGAATGGGGTCTACTCGAAATCTGGATTAAAGGCCCTGAAGTAACCATATGATCCGGATTTCCTGAGTTGTGGTGGAAACAAATGTGTCCCTAATGAGTGCTGTGGTGGAAATGGGGTCATCCGGCTCTCAGACAAACTGTTCCTTAATGGGTGCTAAAATGGGAAAAACACCCACAGAATCTCAATGTGTAGGTGGGTCTTAATTGATAGGAAATTGTCTTATACTGTGTCAGACCTATTGTTTAGCATACAATATTGTATAATATTGACTAAGGCAGAACATTCTTTATAGCACCACTTAAATAATCTCTTTTCTACCTGGAGTGACTGGGGGGGGGGGCTGGGTGCTTCTAAGGCCATTTGCTGGGATTCTAGAGCAGGAATAGGTCTGTCCTTGTCTCTGCTTGAGATGCCCATGAGCATTTGGTGGGCCACTGTGTGCGACAGGATGCTGGACTAGATGGGCTGTGGCCTGATCCAGCAAGGCTTCTCTTATGTTCTTATGTTCTAATGTTCTAAATGTTGTCCCCTTATTCTATACTGCAAAATTGGGTTCCATGTAGTAAGTGATCAGAGTTAGCTTCAAGATGGGATTGTTCACACACCAGTTTGTCCCCAACCTTTTCCTGAACATTCTATCACTCTGATAGAAAAATGCTGATTAGAAAAGGCCACACACTGACTCTCTGAGGCACCTCTGTGTTTCTCCTTTTGTTACGCTTGAACACAGCCTATGTTGGCAATAAAAGGTTACCTCTAAAGCCTACTATTAGAGAAAAGAGCAGGCACATGGCAACCGCAATTCTGAGTATTTTCAATTGTTTGACAAGTAGTACAGAACATCATTTTAATTTTGGAAATGTTACAAGAGCAATTAAGTTTGAAATGTTTCTGGTAAATTTCCATCTCATTTAATCTCATCTACTTAAATACACTGAAACAGGGACTGACATAAACAGTAGCTCAGAACATCTCTTTCCATTTTCAGCTGCGAAAAGAACATTTTAAACAAGCAGTTACAAGTTGACTCATTATAAACAATGGCTACTAGTCCATGTTACTACCTTTGGTAGCATACCACTGAAGACCAGCCGTGGGGAGACTGCGGGAAAGTTGTCCTCCTCATGAGCTTCCACATTTCAGTCCTTCTATGTTAGTATTTGCTGCAAGAATTATTCCATCTCATTCATTCCATTTTTATTTGTATACCATTTTTCCAAAGAAACCTTTGCTCAATCAGCTGGAGTTATGCAGTTAAGTCACATGCAAGAAACAGTACATCCAGTTTTATCTCAGAGAGCTCCTTCAGATGTTCTGCTAGAGAAGAGCCTGCAAAGCACACCACACATTTCACTATTTTATATACAAGAATTCAGCAGGTATGCCACCTGCAGAAGCCAGTAACTCCTGCACAGTTTTTACAAATGTCTCAGGTCTTGATCTGCCCCTAAGATAGGCTCTCCTGAGGCCTATTCCATTGTTCTTCATGCCTGGGTCTAAAAAGCAGAGGTGCATAGCATTTGATAGCCATTCAGCATTATTTATGACCACAAATATGGCTCATTGATCTATCTCTGTGTTTGTAAAGGGCATCAGACAGATCCCCCAAATGACACAGGAGGGAGAGAGGACTGCCAAAGTGTTTGGTGGTTTCCTCCTACACCTTTCCACATCATCATCATCATCATCATCATCATCATCATGTAGCTCAGACGGCAAGCAAGCCCTAAGGTGTGTACGCCTGTCACTTTAATAAGACTGTCAGATCACAGCCACATATGGAATCCATATGGCAACACATTCAACATTGGTGTGCAATGCACTGGCCACATGGCCCCATCACCTGTCTGGAGAGCACTCTAGTGGGTGACCACTTTAAAGTGATCTCCCATGTGAGACAGTCTGGGCACATCTGGCAATAAGAGGAACTAGACTGAGTGATCACTGATTATTTACAAATGTTCAGGATCCATAAAACCAACAAACTATGCGACCACAGGTTTCAAGAACACCTAAGTGTAACCTAGATATCTTGATACATTAAAAAAAATGTTGACAACTACTTTCGTCTTTGAGAAGCATTTCTTAATCTTATTGCTTTCAGATATTGAAAAAGCCATATACCATCTGCTATACATGTATTTGATAAGATTCATGTTTTCATTTAGCTCACACTGAGGAGAGTTTGTAATCTATTTACAGTGGCACCTCTTTTTTTGGTTTAGGGGAAAGTGGAAGGGTCATACAGAGAAAATGCCTTAGCCGGACCCTTTATTGTTGGTTGTTGGAATAAATACATATTTTTAAAGTGAGACAAAGTTCTACTTTTTATTAATGGAGTCTAGATTTGAAAAAACAAAACTACAGGAACACTTTAGAAAGGATATCTAAGAAAGCATGGTATGGTTAAGTGTGGTCTGCTACAATAACATATTATCCTACATAAATTCAATTAGTAAATGAAAATAAAGAACTTTTTTACTCTCTAAATGGTAGGATTTTAGAAGAATTTCAAACAGGGATCATTGTTTCTATCTCTCCCTACTCCATCACACAAAATAATGTGAGGCTGGTGGGCACCCGAGGAGAGGGCCTTTTCGGTGATGACCCCCAGACTATGGAATAATCTCCCCCTTGAGGTGCATCATGCCCCTTCCTTATATATATTTAGGAAGGCAGTAAAGACACACCTCTTTGCCCTGGCCTTTAGTTCAGGTGATTATATTCCCCCACCCCCATTACAGTCACTATTAATACAATAAGGAGTGTACTGTTTAAAATTTGTTGAATTTACAAAACAGCAAAGCACACCAAACACAACTATATGTCCTAATTCCATCAGGAGTAGAACATGCAATGCAGAAATCTAATGTGCAGTTGCAGCCAGCAGGAAAATTGCATGAGGAAACCCCTCCAAGTGCTGCACTAGTTTGCTGTAAGTTTTTGCAATGGCTGCCAAGAGAGTTTCAAAAGAACTGATAAATTAGTGTGGTCTTCCCCCTCCCCTCCCCTCACTGGTTGCCTCTGCACATGTTTCCTGAAGGCAACGGATATGCCAGATGAATCTGAAACAGCTTGCTTTCGAACAAAGCCATCTTCTCATGCTATCAAATACCACCATCAACCACAACCATGCTGACATATACTTACCCTCAACCACTCCTTCAAATACTATATCACTGTCCTGACAATTTGGCCAAAAGTTTGGCGATACATTATGCTGACAAAGCAGCCTCATGGAGCCTTGTTATATGGCCCTAATCAAACAGATCTGATTGCTGAAAATACACCAAGTAATCTAATAACTAAATGAGATTACAAATGAGTCTCATTAGAAAAATCAGTGAATATTTTCAAAACCAGTGATGTCACAGGGTGCTACTTTAAGTCCTTCCATTAAACAGATATTAATAATGGTTAACTCCATCCCTTACAGGTATTCTACTCTTTTGGTCCACAAGTGTAGTTCCTAGAGAGAATGTATATCAGGCTGTGAAGTGAAGAACTCTGGCTCTGTTTCTTCCTAGTGCAGAAACTCCTACAATCGCTGGGAAAATGCACTTCTTTTTCAGGCAAGAAGACCCCTGCTAACCTGGGTTTACCATGAAATATGCTCACTGGAGCGTCATGGGTTCTTACTGGACAGGGTCAATGACACTGTTGGTGAGAAGCTAACCCACCAGTTAATACTTATTATAGATCATACTGTATACCATTAGGGGAAAAAGAAAAACAAAACTTGGCTCCAGACCCAGGCACTTCCATTTTGTCAGTGACAGTGAAATATTTAGTTATAGAATATTTTGGGGAAAGTGGAAGAAGTTATAAAGTCTATATGTAGAAAATTGCCTTGGATTAAAAAGCCCTGCATAGCAATATATTTTCAGAATTAGAATTGCAAAATTTATTTTCCCCAGACTCGAGTATTTTTACACAGGGAAGATGTAATATATCAAAACCAAGTGTCTCCTGCTTATATGTCAAAACAGCAGTACAGTCTCAGAGGCATGATTTAACCTCCTGTCATTTTACCTGTCTGAAAGGAAAAAATAATGAATGAAAATGTTAGTCAATATTCTATTTTTAAAAGCCTATAGCAAGCAACTGTTTCTTTCCTTAACTTTATTTGCATAGATTATGATTAAAACTGCAGATATAATTAAACACATTTTTAAAAATAAGCACAGTGTAAAAGCCTTATAATTATCCTTCCTTCTTCCTCCATATCTCAGGAAAGGCACAAATCCCAAAAGCATCTTAGTACAAATAATTACTGTCCTCCCAAATATTCCTGCAGGATTTATGGTATGCTGTGCTGAAAAATTACCTGCCAACAGCCCCAATTTGAGCATCCATACGGATGGGAATCATACTAAGTGCAATCATTGTGCTATATTTAATTTAGAAATAGCATGGGAGATTCAAAGACACAACATATTTCTTTTTTTGGTTCACTATTCTGAATTCTCATCTTGGAATTTACCCCTCTTCAAAGTTATTTTTTCTCTGGGTTTACGTAAGACAGTGGTTATCAACCTGGGGGTTGGGACCCCTTTGGGGGTCGAATTACCCTTTCAGAGGGGTCGCAACAAGTCTCCCGCTGCCCTTCCCTCCCACTTCCCAGCTGCTCTACCCCCATGGTTGGGGGTCTCCACAACATGAGGAACTCCACTAAGGGGTTGTGGCATTAGGAAGGTTGAGAACCACTGACGTAAGAAGTGGGAGGTTCATAGTGAAGCAGGAGTAAGATGTTCCGGGTGAAGTTCTAAAACAAAATAACACAAGTGCCAGATATACAAAATATGCATGGAAAGGAAAGTTATCAGGGTAGAAGGCAGAAACTTTTTGTGTCTGTTTCATTAAATATTTTGCAGTACAAAAAGCTCCAAGTAGCAGTAGCAAAAACAAGGTGGGCAGTTTTAAAAGAATTTCTGAACATAAAATATTTTAAACAGAAAATGTTGAGGGAACGAACCTATTCTGACACAATATGCGTAACAGATTGTGGCTACTTCAATCTACTACAAGAGGACTCAGACATCAAATCAAGCTGACATGTTTTTGAAACAAACGGAGAACTATTGAAAATGGAAGCCATATTAGCACTGAAAAGAGTAGCGAATGAACAATTCACTATTCAAATACTGAAACAGTGACAGTTAATGAACTAAAATCCATTGAGAAAGTAAAAAAGAGAACTGAACTACAGGCTGACAAATGGACAGAGTAATTTAACAAATTATCCTTAATTAATATTAATTATTGGTTTACATCTTCTGATCAAAATATATTCAAATGCAGCATAACATTCCTGGTGTATACCAGTCTTATATAAAAGGAAATTAGTTATATGCAAAAGATCTTTAGTTTCAAACATACACAGGCATATTATTTCAAAAATAATCTTTCCAATAAGTACTGGTTTCCAAGTGGAGGGGGAGCAGATAACTGATAGATGGAGTCCAGAGTTAAATTAGGTGCGTCCAGACTTTTTAATACGGCACATAGAAATGTGCAGCCAAGACTGAGCCGTCACAAACAACGGCTGATACTCTGCAGCAGCCAATACTTCATAGCAACGCTACAGTGAATTTATTTAATGCTGATATATCAGCTTTCCATGCGCAGTATAAGAAAATTCAAAATTTCCTGCCAGCCCAGACAAGATGGTGAGAATTTTCGGCAAGAACAGGGACAGCAGCTCAACTGTTCTTATAGACAAATTTATGGATGACAGATGTATCAATGACTACTAGAATGAATGCCTAGGTACATCTTTCAGGCTGGGGGGAGGGTGAGGAAGCAGGACGCTTCTAATGCCATTTGCTGGGATTCAAGAGCAGAAAAAGGTTTGTCCTTGTCTCTGTTTGAGATGCCATGAGCTTTTGGTGGGTCACTGTGTGCGACAGGATGCTGGACTAGATGGGCTGTGGCCTGATCCAGCAGGGCCTCTCTTATGTTCTTATAACTGCAATTGGCTACCTCAGCCCACGTGACATGTGCACCAACACAAACTCCCACAGTTTCCTCCTCGGAAGCTACAGGGGGCTGATGTATTTTGGTGCCAGATCCCCGCTTCGCAGCAGGTAAGCTGCAAACTTTTTTATAACTGATTATTTAATCCGCTAATCTGGAAGGGGCCACTGATGAATCAGTAAGTTTATGGATTGTTCACGTATTGTTCAAATTGAAGGTTACTGAAAGTACAAAATATTACTATCAACTTGCAATTACACATATACAGAAGACATTTCTCTCACATCATCTGCTATTGTATATAAACTTGAACACAACTCTCTGACTTTGATTCCCAGTAAAGCACTTTCAAATTCTCCTCAAAGCTTGTTTGCTGTTATAAGCACAATCTAATCAGATACCCACCAGTCACATACTTCAGGTCATCAAAGACTTGACAGAATGCTGTAAGTCCAGCAGTAGGAAAATCCTTTAAAGATTAAACAATTGTTAAAATTTTAGTCTAGCAGAACTTTCCTTTTAAAACTCAGCTTAACTATTTAAGCAATAAGCACAGTTCCCATTCCTCAAATTAAATAATGCCAGGTTGCCTAACTGCACGTTTTTATAAGCCTGCAGCTACATTTTACTCACCACGGGTTTGCAATTAGAGATGTGTAGAAGAAGAAGAGTTGGCTTTTCTACCCCGCTTTTCTCACCCCTTTAAAGGGACTCAAAGTGGCTGACAAAGCTTTTCTATTCTTCTCCCCACAACAGACACCCTCTGAGGTAGGTGGGACTTTGAGAGTTCAGAAGAGAGCTGTGACTAGCCCAAGATGACCCAGCTGGCTTTGTGGGGGAGGATGGCACCGAACCAAGTATTCCCAGATAAGAGTCTGGCTCCCTAATCACTAGACCAAACTGGCTCACCAAATTGTAGTTTGAAAGAGTTTGAATTTATCTGAACATCATGTTAGGGAGGGGCTGGTTCAATCTGAACAGAACCAAGGGTTGCTTGATTGAACATGTTGAAGCTTCTGGTTTGAGCTGAATCAGATACAACCCCCACCTGGCCCTTTAAACAGGAATTTTCCGTTATATTATTTTGTATTTTTAAAACCATCAAATTACCTTTTTTTTCAAATGACCTGAAGGAGGATGCTTTAATTCACTTTCATGAGAATAAATTCAACACAACACTATCAAAGGCTTCAACCAGACAATCAGATCTACAAAATAATATCTGGATCTTTTCTGCACTTTGCCTTAGAGTGGAACAAGTTCTGGTCTAAGATACCGCTATCCCACGCTTGTACAGACCAAGAGAATGTCTCTTCCACTGCTAGTATGCTTCCTCCACAAAAGACAAAGTTAAAGATTGGGATATAGTCCATAATCAGACCAGATTTTGTACTCCAGACTATGAATATGTTGGGGGACTCTTCCAAGTAGCATAGCAAAAAACACTGCCAGGAGTGGCACTGACAGTTCATTCCTGGCCTTCAAGGGTTCAGCCTACCCTTCAAAATTGGCATCCAAGCTAGGGATGGCACAGGCTATTCAAAATGCAGGCAGTCCTGTCCATCACACCAGCAACTTGTCCCATGGTGGATCAGATTACCTATCGCTGATCAGGCCATCCTATCCTCTCCCAAAATAACCCAGGACTTCATAAGAAATCCATTTTTATTTGCATATTTGCATATACTAAGTAAATGTTCAATTTTATTCTTTTATATTTCTGTATTTATTTTGACACTGTGTATGGTTGTAAGTTATCTTTCTCATGGGGCTGTTATTTCACATGTTATATCAAAATTGCCTAAAGCTGTTAAATTTTGCTTGATCGTTCATGTTGGAGATCTTTATTTTATTTTATCTTTTATTCTACCTACTGTTTACAGGAAGTTACAACCTTTTTGTAGGACAGATTCACTGACAAATAAGTAATTTGTGACATAAGCTTTTATTTGGGGTTGATTTTGACTGCTATATTTTGGCCAGTTATGATCCACTTTGTTGCAAAGACAAATTCTTCTAAAATCACCTTGTGTCCTATTTTTGAATTGATTTTTCTTAAATACAAATGAGCGTTACATTCCAATGCATATCATAAGGTGCAAAATAGAAGAGGTTAATGTAGGAGTTATAATGATTTAAATAACATTTTAATTTACTACAAGAATACAAATGGAATATTAACAGTTTAGGATCTTTAGAGGAATGCAAAGGTTTTAGACCAAATTGGATGAAAAAACTCTTTAAGAATCGTAGTAGCAAGGCCACTTAAATAAGGTGTCTACTTCTGTTTTAAGTCCCAGTACTGACGCTTCTAAAAAGACAGAAAGCTTGTAAGTGCCATTATAGCATAAGATCTGAACTGAGAATTTATCATTCAACCCATATGTCCATATTTTTTTGTTTTTAAGAAACTGGGTTTTTAAAGAATCCTTGATATTTAGTCTAGAAGTTGCTGGAGATCTGAGCCCTTTCTGCACTAGCCCTTATTCCAGAGTATATCTTGGGACAGGGGTCTGTTGTCCATATGCTAATGCAGACTATGGAAGGCTTCAGCTGGGATCTACCATAGTCTGCACTACCATGCAGATAACAAGTCCATGTTCTGAGATATGTTCCAGAATAAGGTCAAGTGCGGAAAGGCCCCTGATCCCTTGACAAAGCCTTCTTGGTTGAAATGCATCAAACAACTGATAAATTCAATGTAAAGACTTTATACTACAAGGAGGAGGAGGAGGAATTCACTTTTCTACCCCACTTTTCTCACCCATTTAAGGGGACTCAAAGCTTCTATTCTTCTCCCCACAACAGAACACCTTGTGAGGTAGGTGGGGCTGTGAGAGCTTGGAAGAGAGTTGTGACTAGCCCAAGGCCACCCAGCTAACTTCATGGGGTATGTGGAATCAAACCTGGTATTCCCAGATAAGAGTCCAGCTCTTTAACCACTAGACCAAACTGGCTCACTCAATGACTGAATGACTTCTGTGCTTCCCTTTTTGGTGCAAATTTTCTAAACTGGGCAGATTATATTAGTCCTTGTCAAATTTCAAAATATGCAGGTTTTTAAATGGAGAAGACTGCGTAGATTAATTTTAAAAATCACTCTGTAACTGAATGTAAGTCAACAAACAAAATGCTATGAGACAAAAAGCACCCATGGACTGTACAATTTAATTGCCATGTGGCATTGGACTTAATGAACTTAATAAAATTAAATAACATTTTAATCTACTTTCCTGAGTTTGTAAATAGATGGTCGATTGCTCTCCTTTGCCTTCTTCTGTTTTATTTTAATTGTATAGTATTGTACTCTACTTTGAAATGGTCAGATGACTAGTCAAATAAATAAATATATACTTTCCTGAGTCAAGTGTCCTGCAGGCTATCTATGACAAGGCCACTGTGACTTTAGGCTGTATTACCAAGAACAATATTATAATACTCAACAAAGAATACTATTCTTTGTTTTTACGGTACTAGTGAAACCTATTTGGGAGGGCATTATTGGATTAGGAACACTACAGTTCAAAGAGGATGCTGACAACCTTGAAAGCACTTGGGAGAGACAACTATGAAAATGATAAAGAGTCTAGAAAAGAAAACCTAGAGGTGGAAGACACACGCTGCTGAAATAGACATTACAATTAGTGTCTGAATGTACAGATGGCAAATTTTATGTTTTGATTCACACACTGTCACATTTATCAAAGTGTGAAGATGAGCATAATAACTGTTTTAGTAATTTGACTATTACAGTGCCTACTTCCCATTGGGGACACAGATAATCTGACCAGTTAATTTATACTCATTTCAGTACTCTCCTAAAAAGAAACATTACCCCTCCCCCAAAACAGATCCATGCCAAATTCCTAAGAATACAAAGGGCAAGGTCTTATATCTACATAGAAAAGTAATAATAGCAAAAATAACCTCAAACATCCTATTGTATTCACTGTTTGGGAACAAGATGATGGACAGCTCCCCATATATTAAAACAACATCGGCAGACCAATTCTCATTTTACTATTTATACCTGCAACTACTAGCAAAAAAGTTAGTAAAAATAAAAGTAATCCCTGTGCTGAGCTCAGCTTCTGGTGACTGCTTTCCCTGCACTAAATGATGAACTTTTATATACACAAATCAAATGCCCTATTGTTCAACAAAAGTGAGCTTATTCTGTACACACAGTAACACAATTAATGTAAACCCCTGGAAGTTGTTTTCATATCTGAATAAAATAAAGTCAACTAAACTTCTACTCAGACAATTTCATTCCTCTGTCTTATAAATACTGCATTGTAGCTAAAGAAACCAGCCTGATATTCTTCAAAATCATGGTAGAAGAAACAAGAGTTTGTACCATATTTAGCACAATATATAAGCTATATCAGCATAACACACACCTATAATTTTCCAAAGAATATTTAATAAAGATAAACAAAGATAGGATGCAGAGTAATTTTAGAAGAATTTTTTGAAAGAAATTTTGGTTGTTATATGCCCCCCCCAAAAAAATTACCATCAGATGAGATCTCAGGATATCTTTTTCACTGTGGTACCCACTGTGAGCAAATCAATACTTCACCTCTTTTCATCAAAGCTTTTTGAGTCTGCTGGCCATATTAGTTTAACAGTCTGGTAATCTAATATTCCTCTGCTGTAACAAAATTTTCTTCAACTCATTGTAACACAGATGCTTCAACTTTTATTATGTAAAGTGCCAATAGACATTTGACGAAGAACAGTGCAACATTTAAAATAAATATAAATATATGGGCTTGGGCATCTTAACTATTTCTGTTTCTCTTGACCAATACCAAAACCATGTCTCAAATGAAACCAGAAATATATATAAATTAATAAATGAATAAATAAAATGTTTAATCCCCTGCTTCTGTCAGTTGATAGAAACTTCTTGTGAAGTATCTGCTGCTCTAAGTGCTTCCCACAGTAATTTTGATGGTAGTATAAACTGCAATGCAAATTAAGCAAATGATTGCAAAAAGAATGTATATGTTCTGTTTAGGCAACCTCATCATCAATGTTCAGAAGCATTAACACTTCTCAAAAATTTTAAAGCACATCTCATAAAGTTAAAAAAGTACAATAATGGACACTGGGAGTTTGCAAACATTAATGGATCGCTTGAACAGAAATTTCAACTAAACTCATTCTGGTTAAAAAGAAGAGAGGGAGAGAGAGAATTCCTTTCCTATCTGTGCACTTACTTGAGAAATCTAGCCAATGTTAGAATGTATAGCCCCATGAACAGAGATACTCACAGGTACTTCAAAACAATCATACACATCAAGACAAATGAAATCTGAAATGGACACCCAGAAACTGTGAAAACTCTTCTGGAATATTTGCAACCCTACTGTAAAGAACCACTCAGCAAACAGCCAAAAATGCTGCTTTTGATTTAAATCCATATTTACGTCCCTGAAAACAATTCTGATGAATTAATCTCTTCCCATTTCCTTGAAAGGAATTCCTTCAGAATTCTGTTAAATAAACTAATTGCATTTAATTGTTTTATTCAGTGCATAGTTCAGTTGAATATATTGCTAATGCATATATTCAACAGTTTCATAATGTAATCTTAGAGCCATAACCTTGGCTAAGTTATTTCATCATTTTCACAAGGACGGAAAACAAATGCTTTAATACCTAAATTCTTCTTTCCTAAAGTTACTTGCTTCTACTAAATTAATACATTTTATGGGGTTTGTCCATTAGGAGAAAATTTAGTGCAAGCAGCTTGTACAGAATGCAAACCAATTTGAAGAATACAATATAAAACCTGCATTACCTTAAATGAAAGGAAAAATGGCTCTGGAACAATTGACTTTTTAAGGAACAAATCTAAACACCGTCACTCAGTGCAATAAGCTGAGTCCAAATGGAACAAGTAACTGCACTGCATTTCAAACATACACGAGCGTATCTTTCTAAAAAGAATGACCTTCAAATGAAACAGGGTGTGTTATTCTTGCAACCATTATGATATCATTTTAGATCTGCTTTAACTTACCTTAAAATGAGCATTTTATTTTATGTTTCATTGAATCAATTGATTCTACCCTGATTAAGCAAAGTTAGAGGAAAGGGATAACAATTTTCCATGGTTGTTTGGGGGCAAGTAGCCCTCACTAGCTTGGTCAGTTTGCACGCATTTGGGTTGCTGAGTGTGAGGTCCACATCAACTACAGAAACAATGTAGATGCACCGCACTAGTTCTGGATCACATGGTGTACACTATCAGGTACTAGCACCATTTGCTGTCTATGGAGATTTGTCAGCAGAACAGTGGTTCCACTTGTCTCTGGAGTGATGGTGGCAACATAATGGCACATAAAGGTGACACTGCCATCAACGCCGAGGCAGCTTTGCTGTCAACCCAGAGCAACTTCAGTGGTGGAACAGGAGCACTGTCAACATCAGTTTGCAAATGGCACATGCCCCATGATGTCATGCCAATGCTGACTGCTCTGTTCTGATCCATGTGCAGATGTGCCAGTCTTGTTCAGTATCAGAGGGCACTAGAACGCCTGTAGTCAGAATAAATCATCACTATGTATGATTGTGACAAGACTGCCTTTGGTCTGGATCAAATTCTGATCACAGCTAGTCCCTTGCAGACAACATGTACTACACAGCAAGTTGATCCAGATTCCCAGGTACTGTAAATGGAGAAAGGGGCCAGGATAAGAGTCTCCTTCCACAGGATGCACCTCTCTTTACATGCATACCAAAAGCACATACAAAGTGTGTTAATATACAATCACCAAGTTCAGCAGCCAGCCAAACCTCCAGAAGGACCATCCCCCTTGCCTTTCTGGGAACTTGGCAAAAAGGCTGGTTTAAATGCAATATTATATATAGAGAGTACTTTTTTTGTCTTGGACAAGATCGTATATGTCTCTATTGTGATCCACTTTTTCATTTACACTGCCCTATTCATAATCTTATGGAAGTTCACACACAGACACAAAGAATAAAACAAACAAAAGAAAAAGGAAATTAAAAAATATACCGCAAGACCAATAAAAATAATACTAAATTACTATAGCCTCATTCACCAGGCACCCATATCAAAAGATAACCTTTTAATAAGAATCAAAAGGTGGTTTAGGTGGTTTCTGTTGCTGCTGGCAGATCTCCATGGGGAGACTATGCAATAGCTTGGGACCTACAAATGAGAAGACCCTCCTTCTTGATTCTACCAATGTATTTCATCAAATGATGGAAAGGCAAAGAGCCTCCCCAGCAGAGGCCAGTTTATAAGAGGCGCCCCTGAGTTAGACCTGGAAGTGAAGTGAGAGATGAAGAGTTGGCTTTTCTACCCCGCTTTTCTCACCCATTCAAGGGGCCTCGAAGCAGCTGACAAAGCTTTCTGTTCTTCTCCCCACAACAGAACACCCTGTGAGGTAGCTCAGAAGAGAGCTGTGACTCAGTCAAGGTCACCCAGCTGGCTTTGTGGCAGAGTGCAGAATCAAACCCAGTATTCTTGGCTGCCTAACCACTAGACCAAGCTGATGCAATTCTTTATAGGCTCTACTGGAAGTGCCTATAATGCACACAGTTATATTCTATTCTTGAGAACACAAGTGCCTGGATTGCCGTGTTCAGTTACTCCCTATCAAGGAAGGACCTTAACTGTTTAACAAATAATAGTAGGCATTACCAGTCACCATTGTCATGGGACTTTCAACTAAAAGGTGGGAATCCATGATCACATTAGATATGTCACCTATTATTTCTAGGGTACAGTAATCTCATCAAGAATAAGTAGCCTACTCACCTCCTTGATTTGGGAGCTTCAATCTTGTCTGGCCTTAGTTTCAACATATTAGACTGCATCCAACCAATCACTATCTCAAGGCACTGATTCAGAGACTTGGACTGCCTCATCTAACTCAGTTGGAACAGAGATGTCAAACTGGGAATTTATCCACATACTCATGGCATCAAACTCCAAATCTGTTAATGACGTGTCTGATTATATTAAGACAGATATTAAAAATCAATGGGGACAAGATAGATCCTTGGGGCACCTCACAGATGAGTATCCAAGATGAGGGACTGTAATCCCTATAATGATCCTCTGGAAACAACCCTGGAGATAGTAATGAAACCACTGCAAACAATGCCTCCAATTCCCAAACTCCAAAGACATCCCAAACGATATTAAAGGTGTCAAGAGATGATGGAGGACCAAAAAGACAGCATTCCCACAGACCTGCTGAAGATCATCCATTAGGATGACCAGGATAGTGTTCATACTGCTACCAGGCCTAAAGTCTGATTGACATGGACTAATATCTAACTGAGCTCACAGATGAGTTGTCATCCCATTCTTCAACACTGAAAAAAAAAGGCAGGTTAGCAATTGGGCAGATGTTCAAAACTCCTGGATTCAAGGAGGGCCTCTTCAGGAAAAAGTACACCACACTCCTCAAGCATGGAACCACACCCTTGTGAAAAAAGAAGCATTTATCACACCCAGATGACCTGTCTATATAAGCCAAAATGGGCAAGGGTCCAATGGACAAGTGATAACACATATCTCTGCTAGCAGCTTGTCCACACTCTCAGTCTGTACCAGGTGCAACTACTCCAGGTAACAATCTTGACTCCTCCACAGAACTACTGTCTAAAGTAGCATGCACTTTTGCATGGATTGGAGAGATTTTATCCTCGAAGTGCATAGCTTGTTGTGAATGAAAATAACTGAATATTTTTTTACTTTCTTCCTAACAGATTCATTCATTCATTCATTCATTCATTCATTCATTCATATTTCTATCTTGCCCTATATCCGAAGGTCTCAGGGTAGGTAACCGCCTTTAAAGCAACAGATTAAAACCAATATTAACACCAATAATATACATAAAAACATCTAAAAGATTCAGCATATTAAAATACTAAAATATAGTATTTTAGCAATTGCTGAAAAGCAGCTTGGGTGTTTCCTTCCAGCCCTTATCAGGTCTGAACTTGCAATTTTTGCTTCCTAAGCTGATCTACCCATGTATGCCATGTAGGCATAGAGAGTACAAATGAATGTGAACTTTTGGCATCACACCTTGCTAGCATGTGGACCTCAGAAGTGAAAGGTAAATGCAGCCCTCAAGATAAAAAATGCCTGCCACATTTGCAATAAGAAGACTGAGCAACGCAATATTTTCTGACTAAATATATTACAGTAGTATTTCTTAACACTGAGTTTCAAAAGGGATGACATTTCAAATTAATATCATGTATTCTTAAAAATGGTTGAAGAACACTATAGGCATCATTTTGTTTTTCCACTGTGGATCGCTGCCACAGCAGACTATTAAGAGAGTTAACTTTTTCCTCTGTGAAGGAGAAAATCTCTTTTCCTTTTACACTACTCTTAAGCAAACAGAATTGAAACTCATCTTCCATCTTTTAGTACTAATGAGTATGTATTCTTATGGAAAGTTGATACCATCTGGGATCTTCGTTTTGTGAAGTTTGAGTATTTTTTCCCCAAGACTCAAAGAAATACTTGTGATAATTATCAATAGATCACCTGCTCCACAAATATTCTAATTGGAAATCCAATAGCTTCAGACAGAAAAAATGGAAACTACACAGATAGCATGAACCATAATTTAAAACATCTGGAGGATATCAGATCCACAAGGTTGATTTTAGTGAATCTGAGTTCCAGTTCTGCAGATTGGAAGCTAGTATAAGAGCAGACAAAGAAGCCTCAGGCTCACACGCATTAACATAAAAGATTGGTCTGCTAATTCAGAACAACAGCTTCATATTGACTAGTTGAGACACTATGAACAATTAATGCTCCTTTCTGAAAGTTTTGTTTTGAATTGTTTTCATGTTCTTAAGTCTATTTTTTCTTTTATTTAAAATCACTTTATTTTATTTTTTTATTTACTAAGGAACTTTTGAAAAGAGCTGAGAATTGGCTTTTTTAAAAGAACATCCTCATTTGTCCTCATCATGTCAGCACTCATTTTAATTATTTTATCAGTAGGAGATCTAGGAGGAAATGGAAAAGCATCTCCTGGGAAATTTACAGGGTGTTTTTGTGCAGCTGGAAAGCCAGTTAGGTATGAGAGAAAGAGACAAACTAGGAGAAGCTATGGCAGCCAACAGATGGGGCACAGTGCCTCTACAATCATGTGTCATTTGTTAGCTTTTTTCCCTGTGCTATTTATTTCAGACAGCACCGTTCAAATGTTTATTCATTCATACACATCAAAGAATTGACAGAAGTGAATAATACCATGCAGCAATGTGCAACCCACATGATAAAATGTGCTGTCCAATGTTTATGCTGTATTTCGCTCACAGTCCACAAGTGTGCTGTATTAAAGTTCCATAAAAATGATTTCCTATTGAAAAAGAATAAATAATTAGTAGACCAGCCAAACTGGCAGTTGTGTGTTTGCTATTTTAGAAGCAGACACACATGCCACAGGGCCAACAAAGAACATGTTCAAAAATTATGTTCATGGTCTCAGGTATCATTGCACAACATGAAGAAAATGTCACAGTTCTATAAGTAAGCAAGTGAGGGTCCAGTAACACCACAGAGATTAACAGAAAAAACAACAAGGCAAAAAAGCCCTCCAGAAAGAGTGGGAAAATGATGGAACACTAGGTTTAACTCTCAGCTGAGCCAAGAAAGAGATTCTCTGCCATTTCTCTCATGCCTTGGGCTGGATAAGTCATGAAGCCCGCCCTACCTTCTAAAGAGAGAAAAATATCATTGGCTGCAAAGCTCTCATTAAATTTTTCCTAAACTTAGGCTGTATCCGAACAGGGGGCCCTTCTGCACTTGGCCTTACTCCGGAATATATCCTGGAATAAGGGACTGCTGTTCACATGCTACTGTAGGGTATGGCAGGTCCAAGCAGCACAAAACACAAAGACCAACAACAATTTTGGTACACTTAACCAGCATCCTGGTGCAGCGGCTACACAGCAGATTAGAAACATACCAGTAATCAGACTACAGAATAGCATACAAATATGGATGCAAAAAGAACAGTATGTATGGCAGCAAACCACTGCCAGGGTGTGAGCAGGAGGGCTGAGGTTCTGACATGGCCTTTTAAGACTACAAGAAACATTCTGTAGGCCCACTTTTCCAGCTGGGGACTGGAAATGGGCATGCAGCTCTGGTGTTTGAGTCAATAATACAGGGGTGACATGATGGTCATATGTGGCCTCCACTATGCTAACTCCACTGACATGAAGTAATCTCAGAGTATAAAATTCCATTGTGCAAAAAAAAAAAAAAAAAAAAAGTCCCTCCCTTTCAACAAATGAGACAGGAGGCGGCTACATCTGGAGAAGTGATGTGCACAGGCGTGCGCACACACACACACACACGTGATCCAATGTTGCCCTCAGTAGCATGACGGGGTGGCACCTTCCCATATATTCTACCACTTATATTGCATAAATATATAAAAATTTCTATCCACTTGGTCTTTGCAAAACACATTCATACTGCTATGAATGTCAGACTGCTACAGATACTTGACAGTTTTGCACAATTGTGCAAAAACAACATGCGCACAAAGAGCACTCCAACAGACAATCGCTGCCTTTGAAAACCTATTGCAAGCAAAACCAAACATACTACAGAGAAGAACAGCTGTTAAGATCCTGCGTCAGGAACTGCTCTGCTGAAACACTTTTCACCCAAAAGATGACTAACGAGGAACACTGACTCTTGACAGAAAAATGATCTCCTGTAGAGTTTCCTTTCTTTGTCTATAGCACAGACAGAAGCGACCAGTTAAAAAGGAAAGATTAAGAAAAAAGGTTCAACACAGCTCTTAACGTCACTAAAGTCTAGCAGAATTTCAAACCTTAACTGGGCCATGTTAATTTATGATTTGGGCTTTTCAAAATATTGCCATTTGCATGTGTTTCAAATTACACTCTTCAGCCCAGCATCAGGTCAGTGTGGGTCTTCAAAGCCCGGGGGGGGGGGGATAATCTGTCAACACACTTCAGTGCCACAGCTTAATTCCTGCTATGGGCATGACACTCCACCTGCAGGGGGTGCTTCTTTTTGGCAAAGCAAACTTCAGCTATGTCTCAAATAAGGCTGGCTTGGTTGCTTCAGAAAGAAAAGAGGTGAACAGCCCAGCTTTTTATGAATTAGGTTAGGACATAACAGCTGTTTCAATTTATCAAAATATCAGACAATTGGACTACTTTTAGAAGCTGAGATTCATCCACATGTGAGGAGGAGGCAGCTCATACACATGCCCCCCCCCAACCACAGCAGCATAGCAGAGTCTAATTCACAGACATGCTGAGGCATGCAACAAAACTAACATTTACCTTTTGGTTTTTTTAAAAAATGTAACATTTAAGAAAAAATATTTCTAAATCTGGGTGGCTGCATGACACTAAGATCTTTATGAGAGTCATTTAGGAACAGAGACATGGACATACAGAAGTGAAACAAAACTTGTAAATATTGTATTACCACAAGTAAATTACTTTCCACTAGGGTGCTATGATCCATGGCATCTCCATGGCAAATGTAATCTTGTGCTACAGGCCAAAATCTAACACCAGAAGTGGCATCACATAAGGATAACTGTTCTATTACACAACAGCAGTTTCACAGTTATCAACTAATTACAAGCAAGTGATATTTGCAAATGAACTCTTGCTTCCTCCACATTTTGCGTTGTGGGCAGTTATGGCCTAAGTTATAATAGTTCTTGACAAGCAAGGTTGGATGATAGGGTTTCTACTCCCATCTATTCTATCCAAATATTAATAAAGCAACATGCAAAACAAAGTAATTGTATTAGAATAGAATTAGTAAATGCAACAATTTCTGACTGATGTATTAAGTTCTCTGTTTGTGTCACATAACTTGGAAACAAACCAGCACTATTCCCCTATTTATTGTGAATCGTTTGAGTCAAAGCAACATTTGCTACAACAAAATTGTTATAGCCTAAATCAGATTCTTCCCACTCTCCTATTTAATAAATGTGTGCACATTTTATCTACCATAAAATTCAACATTTTCTTAGGTTAAAAAAAATTAAGGTTGCTTTTGACATTGCCAAAAAGATGGAATTATCCCAGGACTACCGTATTTTCCAACATATAAGACGACTGGGTGTATAAGACGACCCCCAACTTTCCTGTTAAAATATAGAGTTTGGGATATACTCGCCGTATAAGAAGATGACCCCTGGCATATGAGACGACCCCTGACTTTTGGGAAGATTTTCCTGGGTTAAAAAGTAGTCTTATACGCCAGAAAATACAGTATATTGGGATTAGCACACATATACAGACAATCCCAATATACCCATAAGTATGTAGCATTGCTGCAGCATTGATATTTCAAGAAAAAGAACTACCAACTTGGGTTTTCCTGGAATAGCAATATTGGCTTACCTATCTGGATGCTTGCTCTCAGCAGCCGCCATCTTGTAAATGGCTACTGTGTGTGAACAGGGCCAAAACTAGGGCTAAAATGGTTCCCATGTTTGCACCAAAAAACCCAGAAGTACATGCCATGTCATGGAAGAAGCAAGTACCCAGAGGTAAGGACCCATGCTTACCTTGTGATTTTGCCCTGCCATCTAAACAAGATATTGCATTTTCCTCTCTTCATCTGGAGAAAACCTAAGAAAGTTCTCATCCTGTTTCTTTAACCGCACCGTAACATGTTGTAGCACAGTGGACTTTTCTTATAGTCTTGTAAGAACATAAGAAATGCCCCACCAGATCAGACCTGTGGCTCATCTAGTCCAACATTTTTCTCTTGAAGTGGCCAACCAACTCACAGAAAAGCGCACCAGCAGGACAAGAGCACAGAGTTTTCCTTACTTGCAGTCTCCTAGCAGCAGACCTTTGGGGACATACCACTTAGTATTTCCATAACGCTCATTGCCATTGACAGCCACAGCTATCATTGTCCTCACAACCGTTCAGGAAGGAAGGCTGAGGTGCAGCCCCCACAAAAGTCAGTGATTTTCACTGGTGACACCCATTTATGCTTTCCCTCTTTACAGCCCTGAAAGCTGCCTAAGGACACGGCATCACTGCATGGGCTGCAGAAGAGGGAATTCTGCCCAAATTCTCTTTTCTATCCATTCACCCAAAGTTTTCAAGCAGATGCAGCTTTAGGCACATATAATTTGTCAGTGAAACAAAAGCCTAAAAAAAATCTTTTTATGACTCTTTTAAAAAGCACATCACGTCACAACACTTAAAATTCACCATTATTCTCAATCTTTCTCTTGGATATAATTCTCAGGTATTGATTTATGAACCAATCTATAATTATACCTTGATGGCTTCCTAATAATTCCTTCAAATGTGTGATATATGCTGTGAGAACATACTTTCAGAAACCCTGCAAGAAAGCTTAAACTTGCCGACAACATGAATGTTCCATTTTGCTCATTCATTCTACTGACAAGTACCCGTGTGCCTAAAAATACAACTGATTTACACAAAGGCAATTCATTACAGAACAAGTTATTCAGCAATACGTTTTTTGCTTTGCATTTAACAGACTTGATTGTTAAACATTCTACAACACTCACCTTCATGCTTACATAACTAAGACCCAAACTATATTCAGTAAAATTTCTCAATTCCACAGCGCCTCAAAAGGCACCATAAAAATTCACAGCAGCATTAATAAATCACACAAAAATTGCTTTCAAGAATTCAAGATACATAATGCCTACTGGTTAAAGCAACTAAATAGCAGCTCTATGAGTGTACAGGGAACCCAAACTAAATGAAGCATTTTAAATGGACTATGCTTAAAATAAGAACTAAGGGATTCATTATAACCCAATTTTTACACTATCCTTATATTTTAATAATAGTATATAAAAATATAAATTAATATTGAAAAGCTTTATCCTAGCATAACTAAGCAGCACCAAAGTCTACAAGAACTGGGACAAATTTACCTGATTGATGAAAATAGTTCTGCATCATTAAACAGGCATATTAATGGTTACTAGAATGGATGCCTAGCTACTGCCTCTAGGTTGGATAGAAGAAGAAGAAAGAAGAAAGAAAGAAGAAGAGTTAGCTTTTTTCTACCCCGCTTTTCTCACCCATTTAAGTGGACTCAAAGCAGCTGACAAAGCTTTTCTATTCTTCTCCCCACAACAGAACACCCTGTGAGGTAGGTGGGGCTGTGAGAGCTCAGAAGAGAGTTGTGACTAGCCCAAGTCACAACTGGCTTCATGGGGTGTGTGGAATCAAACCTGGTATTCCCAGATAAGAGTCCGGCTCCCTAACCACTAGACCAAACCAGCTCATACTGGATAGGTAGGGCATTTTCAGGGATTTGAGATCAGATAAAGGTTTTGTCATTGTCCTCTGCTTGAGAATGCCCAGAAGCAACTGATGAGCCACAGTGTGAGAACGGATGCTGCACTAGATGGGCTGTGGCCTGATCCAGCAGGGCTCCACTTGGATTCTTATTACAAAAGACACTAATGGTTATTTGTAAGAAGCATCCTCCACTGAGTGATCACCAAAACATTTTTATACAAAAGCCTCTATAATACATTTTAAACCAAGTGTCAATGGCTACTAGAATGGATGCCTAAATAGATCTTTCAGGCTGGGGGGGACCATTTGCTGGAATTCAAGAGCAGGAGGAGGTTTGTCCTTGTCACTGCTTGAAATGCCCATGGGCAATTGGTGGGCCACTGTGTGAGATGGGATGCTGGAATAGATAGGTTGTGGCCTGATCCAGCAGGGCTCCTCTTACGTACTAAGTACTTCTGAATTTGTATTTATTCAGAGTACCAAGGCACACAGCAAAATCTTAATTAGGTTCTTAAATAATTTTGAACATAGAACTTTAGTATGCATAAAGTAATAAAACATCTCAATGACTATTTACAGCTGGAGGAACTAAAGAATGAAAGGACCATGTGGAAAAATCCCTTGTGAGGCTATGGGTAATTTCACATTCAGTTTAAAAAAAGCACCTCTGAGATGTCTTAGAGATGCTGCACAGCTGGGATTGTTCTCATGTCAATCTGCCCCTTCCCCTCGAACATTCTAGGTTAGGAAAGGTGGACTGAAGATTGGAAGAAAATCTGAGTGTCAAATGGTACTGCCTGTAAGTGCATTTGATACACTTTTTAGGGAGAATGAGAATCCAGGCTCAGTTTCTAAGCTTGAACTAGAAAAACATGAGTGTTTGTTACAAAATAATTACTGTATTTTCTGGCGTATAAGACTACTTTTTAACCCAGGAAAATCTTCTCAAAAGTCAGGGGTCATCTTATACGCCAGATGTCATCTTCTTATACGGCAGTATATCCCAAACTCTATATTTTAACTGGAAAGTTGGGGATCGTCTTAGACGCCCAGTCGTCTTAGACGCCGGAAAATACGGTACTTCAGTATCTACATATTGCTCCGAGCTGAAAGTACATAAGAACATAAGAACACAAGAGAAGCCTTGCTGGATCAGGCCACAGACCATCTAGTCCAGCATCCTGTCGCACACAGTGGCCCACCAAATGCTCACGGGCATCTCAAGCAGAGAAAAGGACAAACCTCCTGCTCTCGAGTCCCAGCAGATGGCCTTAGAAGCGCCCCAGTTCCTCCCCCCCCCCTCAGCCTGAAGGATGCACCTAGGCATTCGTTCTAGTAGCCATTGATACATCTGTCATCCATAAATTTGTCAAACCCTACCTTAAAGGCATCCAGACTGGTAGCTGTCACCACCTCATCCGGCAGCACATTCCATAAGCCGATGACCCTCTGGGTGAAGAAATACTTCCCCCTGTCAGACCTTATTCTCCTACCCATCAGCTTCATAGAGTGCCCCCTGGTTCTAGTGTTGTGCGATAGAGAAAAGAAATTTTCTCTATCCACCCTTTCTATACTGTGCATAATTTTATATACTTCAATCAGGTCCCCTCTCAAACGCCGTCTCTCCAGACTGAAGAGGCCTAGACGTTGCAGCCTGGTTTCGTAAGGGAGGTGTTCCAGACCCTTAATCATTCTGGTTGCCCTTCTCTGCACCTTCTCTAGTTCCACAATATCCTTTTTGAGGTGTGGTGACCAGAACTGTACACAATACTCCAAATGTGGCCTCACCATAGATTTATAAAGGGGCAAAATGACACTTGCTGTCTTATTTTCTATTCCCTTCCTAATTATTCCCAGCATTGAATTTGCTTTTTTCGCTGCTGCCGCGCACTGGGTTGACACCTTCATGGAGCTCTAAAGTAGTTTACAGGTCAGAATTCGGGGGGGGGGGGAATATAATCAGGATAAAGTTGCTAGAATTATAAATTGAGATTTTTCTCTTTCAGGAGGTAAAATCTAGTTTACTTTGAAATACTGGCCCCTCAGAAGCATTTATGTGCCATATATGCATTTTTGCATGCATTTACTACCTCTTACTTGTGATATATCTGTATGACCATATTAATGGGAGAAAGGAAGAAATAAATAAACCATGTATCTGCATACTCTAAGGTCTCAGAGGTTTAAGCTTTGATCTGGTGCCACTGACCTAAATATTCATTCCTATGGTGAGCTACAATGGCAACATCAGTAAACTGCCCAATTCCAATAATAAGATTAAGTCCACATAAAAGCCTCACACTATGCACTCCATATATTAAACAGAAGGCACCAATCAGCTCCAGGTATCTTTGCAGTCAGACAGAGATGCTGATTTTACAGTGAACTAGAACTCAGATTTACCATTCCACTCCATGTCTCCATTAAAGTACACAGATGTTGTGCAAATTCTATTATGCAAGTTATGTGATGTTGGGTGCAGATCTATAAGGTAGTTTCCAAAGGCAGGTGTGGAACCTATCTTGAAGAACATTTTATAACTACTGCCTGGTTACAACTACTCCCACTGAAACCAAGGTGATAAAGAGAATGGTGGCTCTGCAACTGTAGGAATTCTTGAAAAAAACTATATCAATCTTGTTTCAGGACTGGTAAGATGTGCAGGAGAGAGATGGATGAAATGGAACTCTGTTGACCCTCCTTGATCTTTCAGCAGTTTATCTACTATTGACCTTTTGAATTTTCTCTTAGGCATGGGAGAAGACATTGTCTTACAGAGGTTCCACTCCTACCTTTGGAAACTACCTTATAGAACTATGCTTTTGCATCCTGGAAGGTGGACTATGAGATGCCACAGGTCACAATTTTGTCATCAATGCTATTTGAATCCATTTGTTGTGATCAACAAGAGTTTGGACGTTGGATGTCATCAGTATGCTATAATTCTCTATATGTTCTCAGTCAGGAGAAGCTGTGAATATGTTGAATCACTGCCTCGATTCGGCAACGGTCTGGATGAGGGCCAATAAAAGTTGAATCCTAACAGGACAGAGACTCTATAAGTAGGAAGTATGGAAGTTCAGGAAATTGGGGGCTTTGTGCATTTTGTATGAGATTGCAGTCCTTCAAACAGACAGATATTAGTTCAAGAGCAACCCTAGACTACATATCTGTCCATAGAGGCTCAGGTGACCTTTGTGAACAGGAGTGCCTATTATCCACTTTGGTTGACATATCAGCTATTTCCATACATGGACAGTGATAGCCTGGCCACTGCTGCCCATGCACTTGTAACTTTATGGCCTTTGGGTGTTTTTCCACTGGGACTAAGTACCCACTGAAGCACCCATTAAGGACCCATTTGGCTAAGAGCCGGATGACCCCATTTCCACCACAGACCCCATTACGGACACATCTGTTTCCACCACAGCTAGGGAAATCCACATCATATGGGTCCTTCAAGACCTATAATCCGGATTTTGTGTAGACCCCTTCTACAATGGGGTCTTCAGCCTTAAAATCCAGATTGTAGGGAACCTGTTTCCACTACAATCCGGAAATGGGGTCTAGAGGAGGCTTGGCGGGGAGACACCCATGGGAGGTGCCCCAAAGTCAAGACTTCGGAGTCCCTCCAAAGTCCCTTCAGAATCCCTCTAAAGGCAGCTCTTAAGTCCCTCCAAAGGCAACTTTGGAGATTAGCGCAGGCTCCAAAGAAAAATCCCTTGCGAGAGCAATGCAGCTGTCAAAGGCTGCAAAGGCTCTGAAGGGTCTTTGAAGTTAGTGACACCAAAAGCGCCCAGGACTGAGCTGGGTAAAGGGTCTGCGGCTGACAATGAGGCAAAGGGGAAAGCTAGGAGGAGGCGAGGTTTTCTCTACCACCATCCCGCAGGGATGGTGTTTTTGCTCCCTTTCCAGGCAAGCCACTTGCTTGCCTCAAAAGTGGAGTAAAAGCAAGGGAGTAAGGGGGTGCAGAGGCTTGAGTTTTCTCTCTTTCTCAGGGAGAGAGAAATTTGAAGCCCCTGTAACACTTTGGAGCTGCCTGTTAATCAGCTCCTTGCCCAGAGGCTGACTCATTCAAGCAGAAAGAGGTGCATAATTAACGAGCTCCTTGCTCTCCTCTGTTTTAAAAAATCTTCCCTGCTCTTTACAGCCCCTATAGCCACCTGACAGTTGCCCAGCTGGGTGCCCTATACCCACCTTGAAGTCCAGCTGTCAGGTGGGTATAGGGCACCCAGCTGGGCAACTGTCAGGTGAGTATAGTGGCTGTAAAGAGCAGGAAGATTTTTAAAAATAGACAGGAAAGCCCTGTAAAACAGACAGGCTCTCCGGTCAGTTTTTAGAAATCTTCCCTTTCTTCGCTTTTCCCTTTGCCACATTGTCAGCTGCAGACTCTTTGCCCAGCTCTGTCCTGGGTGTTTTTGGTACCGCTAACTTCAAAAACCCTTCGGAGCCTTTGCAGCCTTTGACAGCTGCATTGCTCTCGCAAGGGGTTTTTCTGCAGAGCCTGCGCTAATCTCTGAAGTTGCCTTCGGAGGGTCTTTGGAGCTGCCTTCGGAGGGACTTCAAAGCCTTTGATAATCTCTGAAGGCAACTTCAGGGACTGCACCCCCTGTCCCCCAAAACACCTGGGGTAACAGGCAAACCCAATGTGGGTCAATCCGGATTTGCCACATGCGTGCTCCTGTGTTTCCACAGCAGGCAGGCTAGCACCCATTGCTATTGGGTGCTAGACCACCCATGGAAACACACTGGGTACTTCCCTTAATCCAAATCTAATAGATCCAGATTAAAGGACGTACCCATTCCTTAGATCCAGATCTTCTTAGATCTGGATTAAAGGAGTGCAGTGGAAAAACATCCCATGACTACTGCAATACACTCTAAGCAGTACTACCCTTGTGGTTGAGTGGGATTTTTGCTTGTACATCACACATGTGATCAAGCAACTGCACTGGTTGACAGTTAGCTACTGGGACAGGTGCAAAGTTTTATGTTTGATATATAAAGCCCTAAACAACCTGGGGTCATGTTATGTCAAATAATGCCTCTCTTGTTGGAATCTTGGAATAGCCCTGGAATTATCCAAAGAGGTCTTACTGCAGCTCCCCCCCCCCCAATGCCATCTAATGATGGACCTCACCTGGACCTTCTCCCTTTTGCTATGAGGTAGCAACACTTAGAGCTTTTGGGTGCCTATATTAAAGATGTACCTCTTTACTCAGGCATTCCCTGTATGAATCACTCTTTTCTCTCAAACCCACTCAACCTTTAATGTGAGATACATTTTTACTATTTTGATAATTCAAAATGGAGTTTTGCACATCTCTACTGTTTGGTCTTATGTAATGGCAGAAGCTCTGGGAAGGAGGAGAAAAGTCAAACCAGTAAGCACAGTGCTTGTGACAGGTCTTCAGCTGGAAACTAAGGGATGAAATCTGAGAGGGTTATCCTGGAAGTAGGGCATCTGAGAAGACAGAACTGGAAGGGCAAGCCTTCAGAGCTTTAACGGGTGAAGCAACAGAAACATAGGTTACTGTGGATAGCCTGAAAACAGGAATAGGGAACAGGGAGCGGGGTGAGAAAATGTAATTTTTTTTACATGAAACAGCATGAAAGTGAACTGGGCAGGAAACAAACACAACGACCAGAGACAGCCAAGGAGCTCTTCTCTACATCACTGGTTGCGTTATAGTTACTGGCTGATACTCTGATTGGGTAGAAGGTCATAAATCACCAAGGGCAGCAAGAAAAGAGGTTGAAGGATTGCAGAATGAAGCAGGAGATGAGTTTTCCTCTGACTCAGAATGAAGCAAGATAGGAATCTTTCTTGAGCTAGGAACTCAGCAGCATCTTTAAGCTAATCTGTTGACACAAGCAACCAGAGCCAAATGGAACCACAAGGAGGGTCAGAAACACATGCAGATTTCTTGACCAGAAAGGCAGATCGGGTTATCAACATCAACTAGACTCACAAACTGTAGAGAGAGTATAGCAAGGCAGCCTAAGGTTAAAAGCTAAGAGCAGACGGTCAGGAAAAAGGAATCCAGCTGTCTGGCAAGAAATACCATCAAAGGGTTTTGCCTGTGATCAGACACAGCAACAAAAGCATCTCTGGGACAGCTTAGAGAAGACTCTGGCCCCATCTTCATGCAATAAAATGCTTGTTAAAAAGCTTCTTTTGCCACGGAGCATCTGCATGCACGGCTTTACTCCGGGCTTCCAGCACCACAAAGGAGGAAAACCCGCAGAATAAAGACCCCACTTTAAACAAGTCTAACAGCGCACTTTTTGGTAGTCATGGGTTTTTCTAGCAACATGGAGCATGTAGACGTTCTATGGCAAAAGAGGTATTGGGCGGGAATTGCCAGCCAGAGAGATCATCTCTCTTTCTCTCTCTCTTTGCCTCTCATGCACAGCCAGCATTCAAGTTCTATGAAAACAGTAGGCAGGCATTCTAATTGCATAAAATACATTGTAATGAATTGCTTCCACCCGGAAGTGAAAGTGTTGAGACTGAATGAGTGCATGATCGTTTTGGTGGAGAGAGATCTTGTAAATACCATAATGAATTGCTTCTGCCTGAGCGCTGGCTGCAGCCCGGCTGCCTTTGCAGGTGAGGGAGACGGACAGATGGCTATTTTTCTTTTGGACTTGTTGGGGGTTGTCTTCCTGGTTGTGGCCGCACAGAGCGCAGTCTCTCCCCATTCCCGCTGGCACCTTATCAACCAGAGAGGGAGTGGGGAGAAAAAGATGCGGGCAAAGGAAACACAGTTCCGTGGGAATGGTAGGTGCGTTTTAAACACGTGTTTTGCTGAGCCTCATGGAGATGCTTAATTTGGAATTGAACGGCATTTTTAAAGTCTGCTGCAATAGAGGGACAATACAGAAACAAAAAAGTACCATGAAGACGGGGCCTCTGAGGTGGAATTGTTCACATACCAGTTTGCCTCTCCCCGCTCTCCTAAACATTTTGTGCTAGGAAAGGTGGATTAGCAAAGAGTTGGGAGCACAAGAGCAAAATACTGTCTTTCTGGGGTGCTTCTGAGGTACCCTTTTTATTATGTCTCAACACAGCCTTAGGCCTCAAATGCCCATGACATCTCCTACCTTGATGCAAAACAGAAATACAGTTGGACCCCATACCTGTGGGGGATTGGTTCCACATCCTACCGTGGTTACTGAAACCGCAGATATTTGAAACATGGGGAAATTGCACCCAACGTCCCACAATTCTGAATTAGGGGAAATCTGGCACCATTTTGGGCAATTTCCTGCCTGTCCCAGGCCTCGGAGGAGTTTTAGGTAGGCACCCGTGGGAGTGTGGCTGATCCGGTTATCGCAGAAAATGGGACCCATAGTTACCAGGTCAGTGGATATGGGAGTCTGACAGTAAAACAAGGCTCTCAGTCACTTATATAGATAGCATGCATTTCCAGTGAATTTTAATAGTGCTGTCTTAATAACTTAAATTTTCTCTGTCTACTTCCCCTCTCCAAACTATAGTTTCCATTGCTATTAATTAAACAAGTATCCCTCCTAACGGTCATCAGCTGTTAAGTCATTAAAATAATAAAGCCTCCAATTTCTTGTGATATTTGCAGGACACGATAGGAAAAATGTAAGAGAAATATGCACATTGTTTTTTTCCCACTGGTTATTTTGATTTTTTTTTTAATATCTACTAATATTTTCTTTTCTGCAATGAACACAGTTTTATGGCAGCATACTGCATACCAGGCAAACCCTCAAAGTGGCTTACCAAGCTCCTAAATTTTATCTTTCAGGAAGAGCAACAGAAATTGTGATGTAGATTCCCTTCCCAATCGTGTAACAAAGTCTGCCAAAGAATTCTAGATTGACATCTCCTTTTACACATCAAATTAGGGCACCACTTGGCCTCCAGTCATTTCAGATGCAGCCACAACATTGTTGACGCTAGTGAAGAATGTCTCACATCTTATAAACAATCAAAGAGGCAAATTATAGTCAATATTCAGGCTCCCATCAACAGTACCAAATTCTTTTTCTAGCCATAACAGCACATTAGCAGTTTAAGAGAAAAATAAAGGGAATTAGTAAAACATAAAATCATGACAGAAAAGGTGCGTAAAATGAATTACCTTATTTTTCATTAGAAACAGCAGGCTTCCTTTCAGGCGACACCACCTCTCTCTCGGTTCTGCACACAAAAGAAGTATGGTAATACTGGAAACAGCTCCTTTCCTTTCATGTTTTTAACAAAATATGCATTCATAATGAAGTGTATAAGCAAATCGCTAAGGAAAAACCAGCTTCACTTGGCAGCTGACAGACTAACATGCTGCTAACTGCCAGATAAACTTCCCAGAAGGCTTCAGACTTCACACAGCTGACAGAATATGGGATTGTGGAACACATGCACTATACCCAAATTTGTTCTAATTTGCAAAATGGTGTACAGATAGACCTCTTTCCATAAAACAGCCACACTGTCACCAGCCTAGCAAGCGTTAATTGCAAAAGCACACAGTTTAGTAGTTTTTTCAACTGTCAGTCTTACTCTAAAGTGCACTTCATAGGAACAGTGGCTGTATCCAGGATATCCATGTTCTATTCCACAATATCCAAATACAGTGGAACAAGTGAGCAGCATCTGGAGGTAGCCAATGAGTATGTTTCTTTTCATTTCATTATTTATTTTTCTATGCTGTCCCATAAACAGAGGTCTTAAGTCAGGATACAAGAAAACCAATATAAAACATACTTAACAGCATATAACAATGTCTAAAAGGTAAGGGGAAGGGTAGGATAAAGAAGGGCTTCTAAATATACTGTAGTTGGGACCTATCTGCACTTTTCTCAGTGGAATGGCAGTATAATACAATTCCACTGAAGTGAAGATCAGGCGTGGAGGAAGCCAGCCACACTTCAAGAGCTAGCAAAGCCCTTAACTGACCATCAGCACTTGAAGTGTGCATGGCCCAGCCTGGGTAGGCCAGATCGACTTGACAATGGCTGGCACCTGGCAACTGCCATAGTGATTGGCCCATGGTATGCAGCTGTGCAGGGACAGCCACTCCACCCCACCACCCACTTGTAGCTTCGCACCTGAAAGAAGGTGTGAACACACCTTCTCTATAGGCCCTTGCACTCTGTACTGTCGATAGTGATGGCACTACCAAGATGACCTCTCCCACATTGACTTCTGCAGGTTTAGAGAAAGCCCATTTCTTCAGTGCATGCAGAATACATGCCATATAACAAGTACCGTGGCCCTGCACAAGAGTAGTATAATTGGCTTCATGCCACTATGCAAATTAATCTAGTCAGCAACCAGCAGTAGGGCTATTACTGTCATCAGTGTTTGCATACTCCACCGAGAATCTAAGCTGCCATAGCTATGGCAAAAAAGCTATTACTTAGAAAGTTATTTGGAAACATCCAAGCATTACTATTTAAAGAAAATGGATTATACCAGAAAATCTGTGAGTACTAAAACTATAAGCTGATGACAGCTGCCAAAACATACTTGCACAGGCAACCGGTAGCATCAGTGATTTTTACCTACAGATTCACCATCCCTGGATATTCTGCCTATCTTGAGGTTTCCTTACTTGTCAAAACAAGGTGGTGGGCTTCTAGCCAGTGAAACTAATTCCTTGACATTGTATTGCACCTGGGCTGTTCATGAAGGAGATGAAGAGGAAACAAATGACAACAGGAATGCTAATGAAGTGGTAAAAAGTCAAGAGGTAAGCCATACTGCAACATTTATAAATAAACAAAAAAAGTATTGTGCACAATTATGATAGTGTGCTGTTGAAAGAGAAAAAGCAGCCTTTCATTTTTTAAAATTACAGCTGATTTACTGTACAACTGACACTCAGAATGGTTGTGAGCTTACAAGTGAAATGTGGGCACTTCCTGCTCCCACCAGTATGGTCAGCTGGAAACCAGGAAATCATGACAAAGGGCATTCAGAAGACAATGGGTGCATTCTCCATTTGTTTCTGTTGTGCTCACCTGCCCCTCACCTTTCCTACATTGTCATAGAGACCAGACTCGAAGATAGTTAACAGTCCTACCTCTTCTTGCATGGCTTGCTACAGGTGAACATTAGTCTGGCTTACTTTCTATGTTAACAGCTAAATCTAAGGGGAATTCCACAGTGTTCAGTATACTGGACCAGCAAACTTATTATGAGCCTCCTTTATGTACACTGGTGCAATCTAAGGGAGGGCGTACCTGGCGCCTCTCTGAAATCACACGAGTGCGCAGAATGGTACACATCCTGATCTGGTATACTGACCAGTGTGGAATCACCCTTAAATATAGGCTACATTTTTACACATCTTAGGGACAGATTAGTGAAGGTTCACAGGTATGATTGTTCACACAATAACCTGTTCCTTCCTATGAACATTCTAGACCAGAAAAGGTGAATTAGAGATGAAGCCATGAGGGCCAAATGCTACCATCTGTAAGGTATTGTGCATTGCCTTTGTGTGTGTGTGCTAATCTTGATCCTTTAAGTAAATTAGCAATTAAAACGTCAGACAGTACTGTAAAATGTCCAGTATAAGCAGGTAACCTTATCTGAGCCATTGTGTTCTCAACCAGCTATAATTTCTGCATACAAAACATGGGTATCTTAGTACAGGAAAGGTCACAGCTGTCACACCAGCCAAAAGTTGGTAAAAGGTGCTCCTAGATACAGCAGCCAATTTGGTCAACAGTGATGTAATAGTTCAAGGACCAGACCCAGACGAAGTACCTGCTTTTTCTGCCCTGAATGAGCTAGACCTTTTTTCTCTAAATTACTTAACAAGAGACACAGTTACTAAGAATACCATACACTGGAAGAAAAACAAATCCATTTTGGATGAAATAAAATGTAAGAACAACCGATCTACCTTGGATTAAATAAAATGCAAGTCCTCCAACTTTCTTGACAAGGTTAGGGATAACACAGAGAATGGTTAGAGAGAATCAAAGACTACTGGAATATCCTTGGAAGAAATGGAAATAATTATTAGAAGCAGGCCAAAATGGTGAGGTTTTGTTTGTTCAGTCAGGTAAGTCAACAGCAGCAATGGCTATCAGTTTCCTTTAAGAACACCTGTATTGCTTGCCACCACCTCAGCCTCTCAAGTACCTTCTCTAAAACGAGAATATGAGCAACCAGTCAGATCCAGTGCAGTCTTCTTCTGAAGCACATGCACTACCCCTTCCTTCATGCTAATAGGGACTAACTCATATAATCATTCATCATAACATGAACCCACCTTGTCAAACAATTTTGCCTTTCTCCAATATATCATGAGGCTCAAGGGCCAAGAAATCTCACAATCAACTAAACAGTACCAAGTGCCTTGTCCACACTGAAAAAAAATCCTGGATGGTACATTGGACTCCCCCTTTTACTCCAGATTTTTGCCCAAATCGTCTATGTTCCTTGCAAAAACACAACACAGCAGAATACCAAGGATTCCAATGGGAGATTCAATAGAGGAGCTGCCAAAACACACACAACTGTTCTATTAGAAGGCTATTTAAGGATCTAATGGAAGTTGAGAAGTAATTTTTTTGTTACTTTCATCAGCATACCATTGGTACAAATGTACATAATTTATAGCAAATCTTTCATCAAATCTATTCTAGCTACTGTCCAAACTATTCCACTGTCTGAGAACTCTCCAGAATACTAAAGGACACTGCAGTTTCCGAAAAGTAAGAGTAATCATTAGTAACAAGAGACCAGGACTGTAGCTAGACTACCAGGTTTATCTTTCAGAAAGTCCCCTGAGCATTTATCTTAGTGCCACCCCGACAAAAAAAAGGACTGCCACTATGAAACCAAATATCCAGCTGGTACACCAAGGTCAAATTCATCTAGGTCTTAATAATATATGCCAGGTTGATTTCTTCATAATTGATTATGATATAGATAAGAGTTGTCCTATTATGAAAATGTGATCAGTCTGAATGGCAAATCAGAACAATGAGGCATCAAGGCATATGGGAGAACGATCAGATTGGAAAATTGCATGCAAGCATTAAGCACCTATATATCCTTCTTGTCAAGGAAAATGTCCTACTCTAAGAATCTTACATTTTCTTGTCCAACCTCTCATTATAGTGTTCCTTTAACTAACAGCACCTCACCCAAAACACTACAATCTTCATATGCATTGACTTTGCCCACACACCTGACCCAGATTCACAAACTTGCTCCCCCACTTTGCACTCAGGAGACAGTGCTTGGGCACAAGCTACTTCAGCGTATCTCTACACCTACCAACAGCTCTCACCTGGGGCAGCTTATTCACACACACCTTCACCATTTTTTGGATGCTTTCAGTTTTTACCCAAAACCAGACACCCAATTGCATAATAAGTCATGTAGAAGCCATCCTGCTCTCAGCATGAAGTGATTCTTATCCCTTCCTACAAAATGCATCCAGGATTCACCAAAACAAAGGCATGTGGTTTTGTCTCCAATCTCTTTTGGTGTCCCTCCTTCAGTTGGACATCTTAGATCCATCTCTTCCTTCAACCCATGCATAATGGCAAGGGAGGACAGCATGTCTGCAGGTTGCAGACTATGGCAGGAAAAGCTGCCTCAAATATCACAGAACCAGCAACAAGTGATAAGACATCATCCAGATACATTAATAAATTAATACCAAACTTTACAATAGGGATGTGCACGAATACAATTTTCAGATTAGATTCAATCTGAATTGAATATTCGAATGTTCAAATTCGAACGAATGGAGAAAAAATGAAGGTATTCAAGTTCTAATCTGATTTGAATACATTCATATCTATTAGTACGCATTTTCAATTTGTATTTGAAGGTACAAATGTCGACAACATTTGTATGTGTCCGTGCTCACCCGTATGCATCCCGTTTGCATCCTGTATGTATCCATACGAATGTGTATGGATACAAATAAGATGCGTATAAATAATTTGTACGAATGATTCAAAACATCTGAATTCATTTTAATGTTAAAAAACAAATGTATAAACATTCAATCCAAATTTGAATGTCTAAATTTGAACGAATTCTATTGAATTTCGAATGTTTCAAGTATTCTTGCACATCCCTACTCCACAGTTAGGTTTAAACTGTTACCTATCTATAGTTTTATTTAGACTGTATAGTGCAGGATCAGCCTGAGGCCAGGAGACCAAGGGTGCAATCATGTAGGGGTTTGAGGGGAAATCATTTTCAAAGGACTGCCTTACCTGTGGATGCATTAAAAAACCCAGTGTCACACAGTTTTAAAAATAAGCACCTAAAAACCTATCTTGTCTTCTTTGCTTCCAATGTTTACCACTGATAGCCTTGGTTTCCATGGCCCTCATTGGTTGGTTAACTGTAGCAGCTGTTTCCAGGCTGGGATTGGCTATGTGACCTTCCATAGCTTCCCACCCAATTCTACCAGTGAAATTGGGATAATTGTTGGATATCTTAAAGTTTAAGGAGAAGGACATTTTGATTGCATTTGTAAACACCATAAAAATCTGTTTGGCTGCCACCACTATAAACCCAAAGAAAAGCTAGTTTGCTAATATAATTCTAGATTACAACTATACATGCTTGACAAGACTTTGTAAAATTGCCACTTTCCTCTAAATTAACTATCATTCTCCCACAGAAATTGCATCCAATTAAGGATCTGTACCTCCATAAGGGATTTTTAATAAATAATAAAGATCATTTTGCTGGTTTAGGAGGACTGCCAAGTAGAACCAGCTTTAAAATAAATGCTCAAAGCTATGGCTGCAGGGAGGTCAGCTGTGGCAATATCAAATGTTCTGCTTTTCATGGTGATTTGCATAGTACTAAGACAGAGCTTTGAACATTTTATTTCTAACTTCCATTTTCCAGGCTGAAAACTTGGAAAGTATTCAACATTGGCAAAATTAGATTGCAATGTTTTAGAGCTCTATTTGCTTTGAGTTTAATTTAGAACAGCTAGATGTGATATTAACACTGCTGCAAATGTCTTTTTTACATTGTCAAGGTTCTCAAAATCTCATAAGCTTTCACTGCCCTAGAAATTTTCCTAATCAACTTCTTCCCCCGAACAATACCAATTTGCACAGTAAGAGGAGCTCAAAAACTCAGCTAGAAATGCAGAGGCTCTTCTCTTTTACGTCTTTTGCGAGCCTATTGTATTTGTATTTATAGTGATTATAGTGGCATTTCAGTATAGGGTAGACAGGAATATAAATAAATATAATCATTAAGTACCCAAACTCCAGGCAGATTATAGCATTATGAAACTAGTATGGTTTGTAATCAAAGCTAGTATGTCTGTAATCAAAATTTTAAAAAACTATACTGTTCTATTAAAAATGTCTTCATAGAATAGGATGTTATCCAGTCTTTATCATTTTAAAGGTAACTTTATTTGTAGAATGTTTAAAATTTTGTTTACAATGTTTTTAATCATTTAAATCAATTATTGATCTTGCCATGTTCCATTTTATAATTTTGTCACTGTTTTTATTTTGAAAAGAAATAATACTTTCTGACACCTGGTTATGACACAGGCCCTTTCCACACGGACTTTTAATCCAGATTAAAGGTCCATACAGTACACATTTTGGGTCTCCCATCTGCACATTAAACCAGATCAAACCGAAGAGGAATGTTACATTTCTTTAAACTAATTTGCTCTCTCTTTGCCTGGGCCTGAGGAACATCTTCTAACTGCTTCACTTAGCTCCTCTCTCTGCAGAGTCAAACAGATCACGCAATGAGGTAAACTAAGCTGCTCCTGTTTGCTCCTGAGAGTTCTCTCCTATCTTCCACACATGTGCTGGTACACTAGGTGCCCAGTTCTAGAGGGAAGTTTACACTTTAGACCAGGTTTGTTTCATCTATGTTTTCTACTGCAGTTGAAATATCAGTTGAGTTTTGTTAGAGTAAAATATGTTTTCCTTTTAACTATTGCAAGCTAGTTTTCTTTACTTAAATGCGCTCAGAGCAATCAGCCTAAACTCAATCCAGTAACAATTTTCTAACACTCTGGCCTCTGCTGGTCCAGCTCCTTCTTCATTAGACAGAACCTGACTCGGGTTAAAAGGTCCTGATCTAGAACATGGGAGGCATCCCTCTGTGTTCCAGTAATACCGGGGGATGCTTTTCTGTGGCGTGCCATGGCACACTGAGGGAAAGCATCCTCCCAGGCCCCAAGGCTAAGAACTTTCATTCCTAGCCTTTGAAGGTATAAGGGTGTGGCTGCAAAGTTCACAGCTGGAGCATGGATTAATCCGAATGGTGCTGATCCCACCCACATTTCCCAGTGATGGCACTAGCATCCAAACAACCTCCAAAACCTGAGCATATCCTGGCACCATAATGAGATTACCACACACATCCACGGTAATCCCAACATAGTCCCAGGAAATAAAGGCTAAAATCATGCTTCGTTCCATGATTTTTACCTCAAAAAAATATCCACTGCACGAGTGTAGCAAGGGCCCAGGAGACCACCCTGCAGTCTGGCAGGGAGGGTGAGAAACAAATATGGGATCTAGACAAGATTCTGGATTTTCCTCTTGCTGCCTGGGTGGTGGTCCAAATTTTTCAGAGTGGTAAAAACAAAAAGGGTCTGTGAAGAGCTCCAAAGGGAACCCTACACATTGTGGGGCTAGGTATCTAAATGGTAGATGCTATTCAGTGCAAACAAATGCAAAACAATATCCATTGCAGCAAAACAAAACAAAAAAACCCAACTATTTTTTCTTATACTCTACTGGGATCCAAATTTGCTATAAATGATCAGGTAATGGTAGACAGTTCAATGAAACTGTTGACATAGGTTGCATCTGCAGTCAAACAACAACAACAGCTTATAAGGGATACTAAGAAACTGTAAATAAAAATTAAATGTTAATATCATAATGGTGTTATGCAAATCAATGATGAGAAATCTGGAATACTGTGCATAGCTGTCATTACCTAATACAGCAGAATTGGAAAATACAAAAATAAGATGTTTGGGGTGATTGCTGCTGTTTGGATCTTTTCAGTCTAGAAAGGAGAAGAGTGTGAGGAGAAATAATAGAAGTATACAAAATTATGCATGGTTTGGAAAGAGTGAATAGAGAAAAGTTTTTCTCCCATAGCCAAAATTCCAACAAAATTTAAATCTGGGCAAAGAAGGACAAAGAAAAGGAAATACTTTTATTACTTTTCAAACTTTGTAATTTACTACCACAAGATGTATGTTGGCTGCCAGCTTAGGGAGTGTTTAAAAGGGCTTAGATGCATTTATGGAAGTCAGGTCAATGAATGGCTATAAGCCCTGATGACAGGATGAACAACTCTGTAATTGGATTCACTTTACCTCTGAAAACCAGCTGTTGGAAGAGTGTGGGCAGAGCAAACTGTGAGCTCATGTCCAGCAGAAGGGATTCCATGTGCAGTCTGTTGGCCGCTGTGTGAACAGACTGCTGAACTAGATGGGCCACAGTTCTTAATGTCAGTATTGCATGGTAGTCACAATCATGCATCACTGTACTGCTTTATCCCATAGCTGATGATCATCACAATAAAGGCAATATCTGATGGAAGCACATGCAACTTGACCTTTGCAGTGGGGACGCACCTACTATGGAAACTTCTGTTGAGAAAGATCATTGTTTATCTTCTAAAGAAGCAAGGCCATTCATCTAGGCATCTGGAATTCAGGAGAGGATGCCATTTTCTATTATCTGATTTTTAGACTGTGCTCATTCGGTTTCACAGGGTTTCAAAAATTGTATTTATCTGTATTTTATCACATTTATTTTCTATTCAGCCTCCTAATTATGATAGAACTGAATATCAATACAATATAAAATAATTATAGCACTTGTAATACATGGAATACTATGGTCATGCCTTTTTGTGCAGCATCAGAATCTTTCCAAGATGTTTTAGTTGCTTCTAAGGCCGCAATCCTCTAAAATTAAAAGAAAGAGAGAGAGCATCTTATAAGGCTGCTCAGAGATGATTAAAAGATGGTCCACACGTGGGATCATTCATACACAAGCCTGCCTCTCCCCCTCTCATTAGGCTAAAACATGTGTACTAGAGAGATCAGATCAGCACCTGAATGCTACATGCTATCATTTCTAAGGCACATTTTAGACAACTTTATTTTGTTATATGTGAATGCAACTTAAGTATGATGTCAAACTTTCACAGGAATGAAATGTTCTCTATACATCCTAATGTTCCCTCCATGTGAAACAGTCAACAAATCTCTCAATGGCATGAATCAATACATTCTATGGATAGAAAATCACAATTTAAAAGCACAATGGATACTTTTCTTGAAAATAAACATCAGTGTTTTTTTTAAAAGTCACTGTACTGTGTCTACAAAATACTGCTTCAAAATTGGAGCTGGCATCACAGAAAACATGTAAGTTCTATTCATCTATCAAGGTGGCAATAATTTTTTAATGAAATATAAGGCCTAACAAAATACACAACTTCAAGTTCAACCAAGTATTATTTTTCTCCAATGTTTTATTTGCCAAATTTCTGTTCACACATATCTATTGTTTATACACATTTACTGCAGCAATAAAATCAATGTCTATGTATGTATGTATGTATGTATGTATGTATGTATGTATGTATGTATGGATGGATGGATGGATGGATGGATGGATGGATGGACGGACGGACGGACGGACGGACGGACGGACGAACGGACGGATGCACGGACGGATTTCTGTCCTGCCCTTCACCATAGTTTCAGAGTGGTGCACAAAATAAAATAACACAACTAAAAAACAATGAGTTTTTTTTTAAAAAAGACAGTAAAATGCTAAGAAACTATTTTTAAAAAGAGACAAAATGAACCAGCATAGTAATAAAACATCTTTTCATTTTATTTCAGGCTATAACTTTGTTTAGTTTTGAAAATGTACGCCAGGCAGTTGAAATCACTTGGCTAAAGCTGTGGTCACACGTTCACTTTAAACCTTCTTCAGTCCATCTCCAGGTCTGATTGCTCATGCCTTTAAATTTCTATCTGTGTTATTTGTGGACTTTCCGCCTTCCATTCGGACTTCCCTGAGTGGAAAGTCCAAAAATAAAACAGACAGAAATGAAAAGGTGTGAGCAGTCAACCTGAAGATGGACTGAAGAAGGTTTAAAATGAAGGTGCAACCACAGCCTTAAAGTACATATTCCAGTGGCATGCCGGTGGGCATCTAGGGGGACCATGCCAGATGGCATAGCCTGATCTGGGCTGCGCCAGCTGCCAACGCACCAGGGCGAGACTGGACTGAGGTGGGCCCAGAGAGTCTTTGGCCTCTCTGGGCCCACCCTGCCTGTGGGCGACTTACCTGCTCGCCACCAGAGTCCGGACTGGAAAGCCTGTGGGCAGCCCTTATTGGTCCAGTCTGCAGCGTTCTCCGCTTGTGCGAGATGCAGACTGTGATTGGTAAGTGGCACGCATCTGTGCAGAACCAGTCACTGGCTGCAGCGCACGCAGGCACAGAATGCCACAGACCAGACCAACAAGCCCTGCCCATGGGCTTACCTGCCTAGGTGTGAATGGGGAATCCGTCCCCGCGTGACCTAGCCTTCCTGCACTACAGCAGTTCGGCTGTAGTGTGAAAAGGCCTCTGCTCTCCATTTATTACTGTCACCATCATGCAGAGAGCTAGTAGCAGCAGGAAAAAATTACCAACAGTCTGCCCAGCCCAATTAAATAACACAGAGACCTTTTGCTGTGCATTGCTTAATGGTGCCAATCAGAAACTGAATGTTTCAGTTTGCTGAATGGGACCAGTCAGAACCTTTGAAGTTTGTGAGGCCAGGAGGCAGGGGTACATGTGAAAACAGCCCATTATGATTTTTACAATCCCCAAGACACCATGGAATTTTGTTTTTCTGCTAAACAACCATGGACAAATCTGGCATGGCAAAAATACTTTTTCAACTCAGCATCTGAAGAACTTTTAGAATTTAAAGCAACACCGTGACCCACAAGGATGGCTCAGTTCCCCAAACCTTCTAATAAAGCTCTTCAGCAGGGATCCCCTTATTACCAGACATACAGTCTTCTGTAGAGTACTGGGGGGCTTCACAAATAACTTCTCCCCAAAACACAGTGCCCACCATCTCCATTAGACTTCCAGAACCTTCTGCTTGCTTGCCTGCCTGCCTGCCTGCTCGCCCACCTGCCCACCCACCTGCTTGCTTGCTTGCTTGATCAATCAATCGATTGGTCGGTCAGTCGCTCGGTCAAAGTATGCTAATATTCTTCCTACTTGAAGTCTCAAAGCAGTTGTCAAAAGAAATAAAAATAATCCATATATATAGTAATCCATATATATAATAGTAACTGATCCATACAAAACATCATTAAAACAGTGAGTGGTTTCAACAGCACCCATAAATCTTATATTTGGGGACCCAGATACTTGCTGGTTTTTGTATCAGTACTTGGCCTATGATTCAGCAGTATTTATACTGCTGTTCTAATTAAACAGGCCTATTGGATTCTCTTACCCAGCACCCCCTTCTCCATTTATATCCCATCTGTTCATGTCATTTGTAATTCAACTGTTAAAATAAATAAAAAGAAAGCTGAGAATAGAATGGCTACATCAAATGAAGTAGCATAGATTCATGGACTACAGGAAAGAAGGACAATTCAGGGGAAAGGGCAGAGAAGACTATTATTTATTTATTTTCAGCAAAAAGCTCTTGTCACTTTCATATGCTTCATAATGTTTTAATTTTTCCTTCTCATTTTTTTAAAAACAGAAGAATTATTAACATAAGATGAATGTTCCGTTTAAAACCTGTATGTCGTTATATTGAATGCATAAAATGACTCATGCTCTTCTTTGAAGACAATTTTACTAATGCATTTTTCTTTTCTGTATAAAGCAACACAAGCTACAATGCAGACAAGCAATCAAACCACAGATCCAAGACAGAAAAGGATATATGCATGTATGAAAAAAAGATAACCACTGGATAGTAAATTATACTCTTCTGGTCTTCTAAATCAGCCAGAGAACTAACAAGATTGGCTGTTCTGTGTTATTTTCTAGATCCATAAGACAATGGGACAAGACAAGGATGGTAGGGCTCTCTCTGACTTCATCAAACTATGCTTAATTTTGCAACAGACCCTCAAAGCAAGACGTCCAGCTGAAATCTGATCCTACCTCCACTGCCTTTGTAGAAGTGTCTGTTAACATTTGCTGCTTTAGACAGCTGGTATTTACAGAATAGTTCTGTGGAATGATACCATGCCATCCAAGAAGTGTCCACCTTGTTTGCTCACTTTTTCTAGAACAATTAAATGCTTCCTTCCAGGTCCCCATTCTCTTTAATATATTTCAGTAACTTTCCCATGAAACTTCAGTAACTTTAGGTATATTTTATTAACAGAGAAAATCCACATGAAGAGCTACAAGAGTGCCACTGAAACAAATGGAATTAATGGAACAGGAGATAGTTGCTACTACATCTTAATCTGTATACTGCCTCTACAAACAAACAACTCTAAATTAAAAGAGTGGAAGATAAAAATGCAAAATACTACTTACCTCATCTCACAATCCTATTCACCCATCCATGGAAGATTTTGCACAGCTGATACTGCATCCTATTTGTTTTGAATCTATGTTATGCTGAAGTGACCATTAAAAGGATGATTAATTTAAGGAAACTACGTTTTACAACAAGGTCATCTGGGTGGAAAATTAGTTGTGATCAGAGATAATTAACCAAATAACTGGTTAGGATGATCTGAGATAGCATGAATATTAACAATATTTTTGAATTACTAGAATCAGGAGTCACTGAGCGAAGCAGCATCTTAAAAGACTAGAGATAAGCAAAAGGAAAATAGCAAATAGTTTGACTAGAATCTACTACTTGGATAGCTTCAAAAGAGAACTGGACAGATCAACTGAAGACAGGGCTACTGAAAACCAACTAGACTTGAGGCCTATGCAAGTCGTCTGTAGATCCAGGAGGCTTTTAAAGAAGAAGTGGGTAGCTATGTTCATATCCTGCTTTTGGGATTCTCATGGACAACTGATGGAGATTTGTGAGATCAGGCCGTGGAACTAGGTGAGCCGGCAGGCCATATCTTATGTTCTACAGTGGCACTTCCACACCAATAGATGGCAATTCCAACATAGTGCCAGAATATAGGTCAAAATCCCAGCATATCAGTATTCTGGGAAAATCAACTCCTGCATTTTCCCAAAGCAGCGATATGACTTACCTGTCTGCAGACTTGCTCCCAGAATACATTTTGTAGGAAATGACCACTGCGTAAGTGTGGGGCTGAAACAGGGTCAAAAACAGCAACCATGCAAGGAGGGAAGAGGGCACTCATACATATCTAGATATCAAAATACCAGGATGTACTCACCATGCCATAGCGGGAGCAAGTGCCCAGACAGGTAAGGGCCTGTAAGCTTGCTGCACAATTTTGCCCTGTCATTAGCAGGGAAAGCAAGAGACAGTGGTGAGATTGAAATAAGATCCTGCATTTTCCTCTTGCTGTGTAGAAACAGAGTGATAATATCTGAAGTTCACAAATACTTGCATACTCCTTCCTAATTAAAATGACAGCACTGCAAGCAAATAAATCTGGAAACCAGTGTCATGGTGCCATTATTTTACGGATGAACCATAAATAATTTAACTGTGTCGCTGTAATAATGATACAATGTTAACAAGCAATTAAAGTCTCACTCTAAAAAGAATTCCTTATTGTAGACCCAGGGCATAATAAGACTAGAAAGAAAAGAGGGGGTACATGTTAGGAAGAATGAAAGCAAATTCACCCATTAAATACAGACAATATATAAGAGGACAAATGGTTTTTGGCAGATGGGCAAAACGGCAACAACCTCATTGGCAATGATGGTAAGAAACCATTCATGCCACCGCAATATGCAAAGATGAGGAAATTTCTGTCATTGAGGCTGTACAGCTTTTATTCAGTTAAATAACCTGCGTGCAATCTTATTCATTCAAAACTAGCATTATCTTATGTTTTACTTTGTACGTAGACACAGTTCTCTCTTTGACTGTTGTATAACACATGCAAAAAGTGTGTGTGGGCGGGAACACATCACAAGTCTGGATGCCTGACTTTTTATCTCAATGTCAGCATTATATGCTTCTGACCCAATGATGAATAGCACCTTCTCCCAGCCTTACTCTTACAGCATTACTGGGGTCATCAAAGTGAAAAGGGATGGATCCAGAAAACAAACTACACTGAAAGGTTCTGGCAGCTGTTGTGGGTTGCTTTGAAACCTTGCCCAATTAGTTTTGGTACCTCCTCTAGGCCCTTTGAGGATGGAGCCTAAGGCTGTTTCCACATGGGCCTTGAAGACCACATTAGGAACCTGACAGGAATGCATTCGGTATGGATCTGCCACATACCTTCGGCATTGACAACCACATGGAAACCCCATTAAGACCTAATTCAGAACTCATCCACCTGAGTGCCATCGAATTCCAGATTTAATGGGGTCTTTGGGCCCCTAAATCTGGATTAGTGATAGACTCCTTTAATTGTGTCTTCAATCCAGTCTCCCACTATGAAGACTGGATCAGAGAGCGTACTTCCGCATGCATGTTGGGCCAGTTGGGGTTCTGGGATGGGTCTAGAGGCTGTCATTAGCAGTGTGGCAGCTCAGGCTCTGGCCCTCAACAGACATGCTACATAGGCCCGCATATCCTTCATAGTGGTCTACAAAACTGAGCACAAGCCGCGTAGTGGCTATGTAGGCAGTTACAAAGCCATGTCTCTCTGTCATGCCCACTGTAACCGGAAATGATCTCCCACTGATGGCTACGTGAGCCAATTGTGCTGCACCACCGGAGGACATTCTTGCTCAGGCCTAATTGAGCCTAATCGGGACCTGGGGAAGGGTGCTTGCAGCATCCACACGGCAGCCGTGCTTAGGACCCATTGCCATCAAGTACTAAATGCCTGATGCAGACGTATGGGGTCCTCACCATGTTGCAGAACTACTTGGACCGGATTCCCCAAGAACTGGATCCCAAATATCCAGAGGCATTTTTGCACTATGACAAAAACAGCTTAGAACGCTTTACCCTGAACACGTCTAAGACACTTTCTCATCTGCATTGGCAGGCAAAGGACGCATTGCAAACACATCTTTTACCTGCCTACGTCCAGAGACCTTCGGGTATAGGGTGGGATAGAAATAGAAATAATAAATAAATAAGTCCCTCCCCCGCCTCCCCCCATTCGCTGCCTTGGAACAGGGGCAGGGAGGCCTGTCTGGTGCCTTCCCTGGGCTCCTGCAAGCTGTATGAGCCAGGATGAGACTCATGCAGGTGGTGGGACCCCCAGCCAGCACCCCCAACCCATCCCGGGGGCACGCACACATGAATGAGCATTACCTGCTCATCGTTGGGTCGATTCTGGAGCAAGTAAGCTGGGGATGCTCTGCGCCTGCATGTGCCGCAGTCCCTCATTGGCCAGGCACCCGTGCCTGGGCAGATGGCCAGTTGAAGCCAGGCGGGTGCCCAGCCAATGAGGAACCATGGCGCATGCAGGCGCAGAGTGTCACCAGCTTACTTGCATCAGAGTTGACACGGCAGCAAGCAGGTAAGGCCCGTTCACGCGCATGTGCCCCTGGGGTGGGGTAGGTCCTGCTGGACCTAGGAATGCGGCTCCTGGAGCGAGCAGGAGCTGGGGGAAAGCCCATGGGAGCAGCCCGGGGGAAGGGTCAAGCTGTTACGGAGGGAGAGCGTGTGAACGCTTTCCCTCCGGTATGGCTGAGAATGCGTCGGGACAAGCCGAACACGCCGGGATGGTTTCAGAGCACTTCTTTGTGCTCTGAAACCGGAACGTGTGGAGGGCGCTCTGGGATGGGCTGAAGTGGTTCCAAATGGAACCACCAGCCCACAGGAGCGAATAAGGTAAGTGCAGAATGGCTTAAGTTTGCTCCTATACAGGCCTACACATGTAGGTCCTCTCAAGATATTCATGCTAATGCACAGGAATGGCAGCACAGTTTGGGAAACTGCATGACATATGGTAGTCAACTGGTATCCCAGACCACAGTTAAAAATAAAAAAAAGCCAAAAAAAAATCTGTATCATGTGAAAAGAAGAGTTGGCTTGTGTACCCAGTTTCTCTCACCCATAAGGGAACTCAAATAGCTGACAAAGCTTTCTGCTAGTACACACTGGGGTAGCTTCTGGGAAGCACCATCTCCACTTCCAGGATGCACTTCTACATTAGAAACATCTCCTGCTATACCAGAACCTAGCACAGCAGCTGTCCACATCTGCACCTCTCACTGCTGGAGGCCAGCTGACGTACCACGCAAGTGCATCGGCACACCAAGTGACCAGAAAGGCAAATGCCAGTGCACGTCACTGGCATCATGGTGATGCTGCCGGTGCACACAAAGACCACCATCATCCAACCCCAAGATGGCAGTGCCTGGACACATGCTGATGGCGCCCAGACACACATCCAAGTGCCAGGGTGGGTGTTTGGCATGCACTACCATTTGCAAACGTACATGCTAGTGCACACCAATGGGGATGGTCTATTCCTGTCCCATGGATGTGAGGCAAATTACAGAAAGTCCCCAGATCTCCCACTACTAACATACCAAGCATTACTGCAACTGACAGTAACAATCATTATTCTTTATCTTGTCCTACGACATTCACTATTTAAAAGCCGAATAGAAACAGCCCCCTTCTTATCACACCAGAAAAGGAAAAGAAAGAGAACAGTCATTGCTCTATGGAATTTATCACCCATGGAGGTGGTGAGAGCAACAAGCCTGGTAAGTTTTAAAAAATGATTAGACAAACATATGGAGGACAGGTGTATCAATGGCTACTAGAATGGACATCTAGGTGTCATCTATGGGTGGAGATACAGGCAGGATTCCTTTAAAGCAGCAGTTCTCAACCTTCCTAATGCCGTGACCCCTTAATGCAGTTCCTCATGTTGAGGAGACCTCCAACCATGGGGGTGGGACATCTGGGAGTGGGGAGGGAGGGGCGGTGGGAGACTCGTCGCGACCCCTCTGAAAGAGTAGTTCGACCCTCAAAGGGGTCAAGACCCACAGGTTGAGAACCACTGCTTTAAAGGCTTTTTGTGGGAAGCTGAATGCAGTTAAAAGGTTTCCCTTTGTCTTCTGCTTCAGAATGTCCTGAAGCAATTGGTGGGTCACCACAAGGGAAAGGGTTTGGTTTGTGGGCCAGTTTGGTCTAGTGGTTAAGGAGCCAGACTCTTATTTGGGAACATGGGGTTTGATTCTGTGCTCCAACATGAAGCCAGCTGGGTGACCTTGGGCTAGTCATAGCTCTCTTTTGAGCTCTCACAGCCCCACCCACCTCACAGGGTATTCTGTTGTGGGGAGAAGAACGGACAGCTTTGTCAGCCACTTTGAGTCCCCTTAAATGGGTGAGAAAAGTGATGCAGAAAAGTCAACTCTTCTTCTGGCCTGATCCAGCAGGACTCCTCTCATCTTATATTATAACAGGAGATAGTTTACAAAAAAAAAACCCTCAATTTGATTTATCTGATTTACTGTTCTTGGAATATTACTAACCTCCTACACTATTCTATATTGTATGGAGTTTCATTAACTGAAAGTAATGAAAAAATGCTAGAACTTCTGGAAAATCCACTATGATAGATTTTATAATAAGCCATAAATACTCCAGTAATAAATGTGGATAATTAACTTAGTAATAAATATTGGCTGTAATGATACAAGTAGGTTTCTGAACACAATACTAATGGCACTCCATCCCTAATGGATGGGTCCTTATTTCCTTGACATAGCCAAGGTCAAGGTCAACAGCCGACCTATTTTGCTAAAAATCCTCTCCAACTTCCTTATATAAACCTTGGTTTTTGCAAAGGCTCAGTAAAAAATTTATGCTTCAAACATGCCATTTTGTTCCAGACCAAATTATGTTAGAAAGCCTCAGGGCTAAAAAAAAAAAAAGAAAAAACAAGCATGATTCCCTATTATTTGTGAAATGTAATTACCCAAACTCAAAGAGAGTAAAAGAAAGATGCTAAGGTCAACTGGATGCGCATCCATATAACACTACCTCATGATTCATTGCAGTTGATTCATTGTAGAAATAATAAAGATTTCTCTTTCTTTCAGCCAGGCCTAAAAGCTATATAGTTGAACATTAGAGTTCCTAAGGAGTTACTTGTGCCATCACATCAAAGCTTTGGAATGGGTAGTTGATTTTTTTGCCTTCTCACACTTGGGCCATGGAAATAGCTAGCGATGCTCCAGCGTGGACCACACGCACCCCGCAGAGTTACTTCCATCTCGGAGCAGCACCGAGCATGTACAGCTGTGTCCGATCTTCAGAAGCTGTGGAGCAGTAAAACCTGCTCAATTTCACTGGGAGTGCCTACAGTGATCCTAGCAGAATCCTGCATGCAGCTTTTGCATTAGCTCCATGCGTCTGGCATGCATGGTCACTGATACCCAGGCCCAGGTAGGTCTGGGTGAGGTCTGTGACAGGCCAGTGTTTGCAATGCAGACACCAGCCACCCTCCCTATACTTAACTTACATGAGACACTGTCCAATGGAAGATAAGTGCAAAAAAGGCCTGTTGTGTTTGTATTTTAATTTTAATTTTCATGATTGGAAGAACCTCCTGGTTTAAGTAGGAATTCTCTCCTTCTCAGGGTTCTTCTGGGCGCACCAAAAGCTTCAGCATTCCTCCACAGCCACTGTTGTTTCCTTAGATTATTTAGCTATTTTTCTTTATCTTTAAATTATTTATTCATGTTGTGTTTGTTACTATTTGCGTTATTTTAATTTTTAATCCCCCCCGATTGCTACCTTTTAAAATTATCTATAAACCTACTTTTATGTTTTGTTAAAGTAACTTAAATAGTATTATTTTTTAAAAAAAAAATTTTTAAAAAGAAAACATTCTAAATTAGTGTTTTATATTATATTAGAGTAAATATATTTCAATGCCTGGCAGCACATGAGGTACTTCTAAGTCACCAACAATTCAGACCATGTGTTCATCTAGAATTTTCTGAACCCACCTAGAATTATCTAAACCAGTTGCCTGAACAAGTGCCCAAAACCCTGTCCAGAAACCAGAGGATTTACCTCACAAACATACCCCAGCCCAAGAGTAATTTCTCAAAATTATTTTGCAAAATTCTAGTTATTTTGCTTATTCTAAGGAGGGCAATCTTCCACTAAGTACACACTCGACTGACCTCTTACGTGATAGCACCCTTATGATCCCTCAAGCCATACACACCGTTAACCAGATACTCCTTCTACACTTTGCACGTTCAGCAAGCATTGCAATCACTACTTAAAATTTCCAACTGCCTGCTGCTCTATTCCCAGTTTGTCTGCTTCGTTGGGCAGGACAAAGTTAGTGCCAACTAACCTAATATGCCATTCTGCAAGAAGGTTCCTTGTTTTTCTGTCTACAGCACTGTAGCATGCTGAGCTGCAATCAGTGGGACTGCTGAAAGCACCGTTTTTCGAAAGCAGGACAAGAACAAGTCAAAAACAGGAGCAAAAAGCAGCACTCCTTTCAACAAGTTACTGATTGTGAAGAAAAGCAAGGCTTCCCACAGGTCAAAAAAAAAGGAGAATCACTTTAAAAAATACACTTTCCATGAATCAGAGCAGCCAAGGCTTAGGAGGAAAGTTAGACACCCAAAGCAATATTCAAACCTTACCATTTAGTCTCTGATCATAACAATATATTCAAATTCAACACAGTGGTTTTATCTTTCTTTTTTTTAAGCCAAGTGAAAGGAAAACTTAGCATGTCTCTGAAAAAGTGAGAACGAGCAAGTATTGGAAAAATCTGACATGTGGGTAGTAGAGCTAAAAAGGCCAGCCAGGCTATGAGCGTCTTCTGCTGTCAAGATGTTCTGTTTTAGGGTCAAGACCATGATAAATGTTAATTATCCTACTACAGTGTGTGAAGTCATGTGCACTTTGGTCCGTGAAAATGAATATGTCTTACCGCACGGATTTTCTACTGCTATTCAGATTTTTGTTTAAAAAAGGAATCTAATGCTATCTTGAAAGATCAGCATGACTGCATGACAGTAAAAACTGCTTTTGTTAAGGCAGAAGTTATGAAATGTATAGCTGTTTTTGTTAAGGATTCCAAATGTAGCTGTTGCAGATGACTACAGTATCTAAAGCAGTGGTTCTCAACCTGGGGGTCGGGACCCCTTTGGGGGTCGAAGTACCCTTTCAGAGGAGTTGCGACGAGTCTCCTGCCACCCTTCCCTCCCACCTCCCAGCTGCTTCGCCCCTGTGGTTGGGGGCCTCCACAACATGAGGAACTCCATTAAGGGGTCACGGCATTAGGAAGGTTGAGAACTGCTGATCTAAAGCTAAGAGGAGGAGGAGGAGGAGTGGGCTTTTCTATTCCACTTTTCTCCCCATTTAAGGGGACTCAAAGCAACTGGTAAAGTTTTCTGTTCTTTTCCCCACAACAGACACCCTGTGAGGTAAGTGGAGGCTGTAAGAGCTCAGAAAGATTGCTGTGAAAAGCTCAAGGTGGCAAAAGCTGTTCACGGAGGACTGTGAAATCAAACCCAGTGACTACAAGATAGGAGCTCAGCACTCTAACCACAGGGCCAAACTGGCTCACAAGGTGTTAAGTCTCCAAGCTTACCCACCTGAGGCCTATTTGAGGACTAATCCTGTTTACCACAATTGTCAATGATGCCCTCCTAAACAGGAAATGAAAAGTACAACTAACGTCAATATAGAAGCTTCAAACCTTTAATTTGTCTAGAGTTGTGTGTGGTCACACCTAGCTGAAACAGTCCATCTTATTAAGAAACAGGACTCACAATGCACTAACTCCAACCACACTCAGTACTTGATAATCCTTCAATTTGTCCTCAGTTTGGTTTGCTATGTTCACACCTTTCTGTTCCCGTCCTGAGACTCCTTTACAATACTTTTTTAGATCTCCACCCCTCTCCACCCTGTGCTCTGATAGAATAAAATTTATTGTGGAAGGGAAGGCATATTGATGCAGTATCCACCCATTATAGTATGGTTCACCCGCCTTTAGTTCTCTTCCCTGACCACACCCAAACAAATGAAAATAGATTTACACTCTATAAAGACTTGAGACCTGTAAAAATCAGGACTCAGGAAATATGACTGAAGGGAAGAAAGTCCACAAATAAAATGGATTGGAGTGCTGGGTCCAAAGACAGACTGAAGAATGATTACAGTGAGGGCATGACTATGGCTTAAGAAAATTCCATGGTGATGTGGAGTCTATTCAGTTAGAACATTTGATAAACCAAGAGTAAGTGTGGGCATTCATCATTCAGTTGTTTGCTTTTTGTAATCTTTGTTCATAATCTTATTTGTGTAAAATACATTTTAACGTTTAAAAAGGAAATTTATTTCCTTTGCCTTAAAGTCTGTTTTGCTAGACTGCAGTTATCTTTCTCTTTTACTATGGCCCTGTGTTACTGAATAGCTTGGGCAAACTCTTGAAAACACAATTTTTTCAGTTTAATATAAAGAAATCTCCGCTTCCACTGCAAGCTCCAAGATAGAGTTCCTTCACAAAGATGTCAATGTGACATGACATGCATATTCACTATGCTTTCCAGGACGGGTGCAGATCTAGATAACTTCAGAGAGGCCCCACACTGCATGTCATTTTCTGACAATGTCATTGCATGATACCATATTATGGTACTTTGTCCCAACCTTTGCAGACTCTGAAATACTCAAGGAAAGAAAACAAACTTAGCTTCTGCCAGGTTAGGGTCTCTTCTACACATCTCTAATAATGTGCCATACATAGGTGATGGTGTGGAAAAGGTGGGTAGAGAAAAATATCACACAACATGCCCTCAATGAAGCTGATGGACAGGACCAACAAGAGGAAGCATTTCTTTTTTCACCCAGCAGGTCACTGGTCACTGACAGTCAGTAGACTAGCCAGCTTTAAGAAAGAGCTTGACAGATCCATGGAGGACAGGTGTATCAGTAAGTTCTAGAGTTAATGCCTAGATACTGCTTCCAGGTTAGATAAACAGACAGGATGCCTCTGAAGTCCATTTGCAGGAAACTGAGAGCAGGTGAAGGTTTTCCTTTGTCTTCTGCTTTAGAATGCCTACAAGGAATTAGCAGGTTACTGTGTGGGATATGGTGTTGGACTAGATGGCTCCTGACCTGATCCAGCAAAGTTCCTCTTAACTTCATGTACATTTCACTTTCTTAATCATTAAGCAGGATTATGACCTCTGCTTCTCAAGTTGCTGGAGCATACAAGAAGTGACCAGGATACAGCACATTTCAATCTCACAAAAGCTTATGGAAGGCCAGGTATTGTGACTGTGCAACAGTTGAAGATTATTTGACCTATCATTTAAATATTTGTGAGGGCCTACATGCATGACAAGGATCAGTGAACAAGAATAAGAGAAACGTGGAAAGTTCATGCAAAAATATTTAAGATGTCACCATACCATGATCTGTGCATTGTGCATTTGGGGGCTCCCCCAACCTACATCAAACACTAAAATGAAACATTCTTGCTTTGAGGAGCGTGCTGGGGTAGAAGCCTGAAAATGCACAGTAACACCTAGCCCTGCCCCCTCAGTCTTGGAGAAGGCCAAAGAGAAGTGCATGTGCCCAAGTAGGAACATCCCCTTGGTCTCATGGTCCTAAGACAGGCACACTAGTGTGATTCAGTACTGATTGCCTTCAGAGGGCTATTCCAAATGACAGTAGCAAAAAGATAAAGACAAAGTCTGAGTGAATGCAACCCAACTGCCGTTTGGGTGATTACAGCCTATAATTTCAACTAACACCACAATTAAGATGTTCATTGAGAATTCCCAGCACCTGTAGAGTACTGCTTTGGGCTTGATATTCTCCATCTTTTGAGCAGAAAGGCAACAGACTGGGAGAGCACCTGTTAGACATAAACAAAAGTTGTAAATTAGTTAGCTTGGCAGGACGATTAATCAGGCCTCAATTGTGCTTTAGTTACCCTCAGGCTCTCCCAAATGTGCTTATGCCACAGTGTTACCAGCTGATTCAGTTCTACAGATTAAAGACACTCATGGAACTTGTAAACAAACATAGGTACAAACATAGTAGCAGCAGACAGCTATCAGCACTGGTGGCAACATGTCCACTGTGCTGCTCTTTCTTTCTCAGACCCAGGGCAGGTTTTGACTGGGCATTTTAATCAGGGTTTTAATCCAGATTTTTCAAATCAGCAGCGAGGTCTGTTTTTAGGCGTTCCCACTGCCAGCTTATAATGCAGACCCGTAGCGGAGGAAGGAGGGAGCCTGCTACAGTGGCAAATGGTGTAGTGAACCCAGTAAGGACCATGTGTGGGAGGGAGGTGAGCTTGGGGAGGGCAGCAGAGAGGGGAGGGTGAGAGCCAGAGGTACCAATCTGGCTATTTTTCCTTTGAACAAGAGAGGGGGCGGGGAGAAAAAGATGCGGGGAAAGAAAACACGTTTCTGTGGGGACGGAAGGTGTGTTTTAAACACACATTTTGCTGAGCCTCATGCGGATGCTTATTCTGGAAGTGCATGGCACTTTTAAAGTCTGCTTGAATACAGTGACAGTAGAGGGAGACTAGAGAGGAAAATAAGTCTTTTGGGATTCAGCCTTAGATAGCTTGCCATTGCAATAACTGCTCAAGACGTATTCCTTCTTATTACTGGAAAGTTGTCTAATAAGCTGCTTCGATTCCCACTTTACAGACACTGGTACTGTTTTCATATATACTGTTGTTTTAATATATGTCTGATTTTTAATGGTGCCTGCCCTGAGACCTTCAGGTATAGGGCGGGATAGAAATACAAATAAAAAATAAATTTGGTTTCACTCCATATAAGAAACATATGCTACGTCAACGAGGTACATATAAAGCTCAATCATATCTTGGTTTTTAATGTGGATTAAAGGCTGGATGGGAACATCAGCGTCCACACACAGCCACCTCTAAGCTGCTTTATAGCTCCTTTTCTGTTGCATTAAGAAAACATCTTTCTTTGCTTGCTTAGGAATGATGGATTCTAAGCAGTCCTCAACTCTATATTTAGCCCAGAACAGTGGTCCAATAGTGGATCCTTGCTCTGTGAGAACGAAACTGAATTGTACATTTCTCCTGAAAATTAGTTGCCTTCTGTTTCCCAGGTTCAACACTGCAGGAGTTGATTGTTATTTTGAAGCTAAAGGGACACACTCATAATGGTTGGATTGGTCTTCAGCACACTAGCATTTGTGCTCTGGCCAACAACAGCTACATGTGAAACGTACTGTTTTCCCTGGAGTATTTGAACAGAAACAAGTGAACAGTTCTGGCACAAGATTTACTGGTACCTGCTTAACTAGAAATAGCCAAGAGAATCCCTTTTAGGAAGCAGAAAACTCCATTACTTACAGAAAGGGAATATAGGACACTCATCTTGGCTATTGGGTAAATGACAACAGCAAAGAGCTGGAATGATTTTTTGCTGAAGTGAACATGACAGAAGTCAACTATTACTGCTTGACATGGTAGAACAGAACATTTTTCTCCCAGCAAGGAAGGGGGGGAAAGGAAAAGGAAAAGGAACTAGAAGAGGAAGAGTTGTGTCTTAAAATTTATTAAATTTTAATACATATTCAATCCATGTTCAGAGTGACAAAACACATTAGCAAAGTGACAAACAGTTTTCCTTTCACATTGTCTAACCCAGAAATAAAATTCTAGTTGCTTAGCTGATACATTCTCTCACACTAAAGATAAACCGACTGTGGAGTAAAACATACGTGTAGCTGGGCCCTTACAAGTCTTTGGCCCTTTCTGCACTTACTTTAGATCTGGATTAAGCAGAACAAGAGTTGGTTTTTATATCCCACTTTTCTCACCCCTAAGAGGACTCAAAGCTGCTGCCAAACCTCTTTTTTTTTTCACCACAATAGTCCGCCTATGAGGTAGGTTGGGCTGTGAGAGCTCAGAAAGAGGGCTGTGACTAGCCCAAGGTTACCCAAATAGCTTTGTGTAGGAGAGCAGACTTGAACCAAAAAAGTACCAGATAAGAGCCTGATACGTGAACCGACCACACTGGATTTGTGCCTCTGTATCTGCACATTAATGTGATAGAGGCCATGCCCCCTGCTGGTCCAGCTCTGTCTGGCCCTTAATCCAAATCTCTGGTAGACCTCTTTAATTGGGTTCACCAGAGGACTGGGTTCATTCTACGGGAACATGGGAGGTGTGCAAGCAGTACACCTCTATGTGTTCCACAACTACTGTGGGCTAGTTTTCAAAAGCACACCACAGCGTACCACCCAAAGCCCTGAGACTTTCTACTCACTGGAGGTGTGTGTGTGTGACTGAAAGCTTCACAGCCACAGGGAAGTGTCAGCCAGATCAATGGCATTTGCATGTTAGTCTGCCCCTCCCTCGTGAACATCCTAGCCTGGAAAAAGTGGATTAGAGGTAGAATGGGCCATGTGGTATCATCTCTAAGATACCTTGGGAAGCTTCTTTTGCTACATTATTTATTTATCTATTTGCATTTTTATTCTGTCCTATATCCAAAGGTCTCAGCAACCTTCTTCTATTATTTAGGTCAATTCAAACACCTCAGTAAGGCACATTTCTTATGCTACTTAGCTGTTCATTAGTTTTGCTTTTATTGCTGAACAAGTAAAGGATTTTATTTTCCAATTCAAGAATCATTTTGCTGCTAAAAGTATATAAGGAGCAACAGAACAAGGAAAATAGGAAGCAAAGATTCCTGGAAACGGTGAGTCCATCCCTTTAAAAAAAAAAATTCAGAGTTGCCTTAAACCAGTGGTTCTCAACCTGGGGGTCGGGACCCCTTTGGGGGTTGAACTACCCTTTCAGAGGGGTTGCGATGAGTCTCCCGCCACCCTTACCTCCCACCTCCAAGCTGCTCTGCCCCATTGTTGGGGGTCTCCACAGCATGAGGAACTCCATTAAGGGGTCGCGGCATTAGGAAGGTTGAGAACCTCTGCCTTAAACACTTCAGCTCTGGTTTAGGAAACACAGAGGTAAAAGCAAAACTACTGTAGTTTGGACAGAAAGTATTCCTTTCTCTGAAACACCCAGGTTTTCATGTCTTTTAACTGTTGATTTTTGTGTGTGAGGTTTTACCCCGTTTTAATCTCTTCTGCTTGAGAATACCCATAACTACGCAGCCATCTCATTTCCATGTCCACTGTCAACGGAAGTGACTCTTGATTCACAGTTGCGCAGGCCCATTGTGCCATGCTATGGGCAGCACTTTCTGCATGGACCTATTCAGGGCCTTAGGATGGGTGCTACGGAATTCACACAGCAGCCCTGTTTAGCACCTATCACTACTAGGTGCTATATGCTGTGTGCAGACATATGGGGTCTTTGTTTAGATCCAGAACTACAAGGAACAGATTCCCTAATGACTGGATTCCGAAGATCAGGATTTACTTAAACTGGATTAACTATGGTAAATGTGGAGGGCCTGTTCTAGGCCAGCCCATTCCAGCTTCAAAGCTTGTGCCAGCTTCAGAGTTCCCCAGCCTCTGGAGCTCTGAGATACTCATTTTGGTGGTGTTATCTTGTTCCACTGCTGACATGGATCCTACCAGTAGAATGGACCAGGACATCATTTTGGTCTACACTTTGTCTTGCACAGTAGGAGGAAGTGGGGTCTCCCTTCAACCACAGCAGTGTACAGAAGGGGTCCCCACAGGCTGGATTGTGTCCCAGTCTATTGACAAGTGCAGAGTTGCCTGGAAATATACTGGGCTATAATAAATTGCTAAGGCTGCATTCCCATGCAATAATAAGTCTGCTGAAAATCTTCTTTTGCCACGGAGCGGTCCCATGCACGGCTTTAATCCAGGTTTCCAGCGCCGCTAATGGGGAAAACCCGCTTTAAAGAAATACCTGTTTAAAGCAGTACTTTCTGGAAGACGTGGGTTTTCAGCACAACATTTTCCATGGGATCGCTCCGTGGCAAAAGGGGCGGGGATTCTCTCCCAGGTGGGAATTGCCGGCCGGAGAGATCATCTCTCTCTCTCTCTCTCTCTTTTGCCTGTCATCCAGCCAGCGATCTACGCAAACAGCGATCTAGGCAGGCATTTTCTCTTTGCTGTTTCTCTTTCCAATCCCAAAGAGAAACAGCAAAGATACATTGTGATGAATTGCTTCCACGAAAGTGAAATTGTAAAAGAGCTGGCTGGGTGGAGATCTTGTAAAGAGTGCCGGCTGCAGTCTTCGCAAGCAGGGGAGACGAACAGAGAAGTTTTAAATTTTTCTTTTGGTCTTTTTGAAGGAAAGGATTGCAGGATCGCTGGCTGGGGGGGAGGTGTTTCGGCAGCTGGAAATTCCTTCCGCCCGATCACCCAATAAAACAGCGAGGGGCGGGGAGAAAAAGATGCAGGTAAACAAAACACGCTTCCTTGGGGACGGTCCATTCATTTTAAATGCGTGTTTTGCTTACCCTCTTGGGAATGCTTAAATCCGGATTGAACCCGCTTTTCTTTAATCCACTTCAGTGGAGGGGCAATAGAGATACAAATTAGTACCATAGGAACGCACCCTAATACAACTTTTATAGCACCTGAGATTTTTTCATATTGTTGCTTCAGTGACTATATATAAATAAAGAGAGTACCGAGCACCAACTAGAATAAAAGATGACATCTATATAAAAAGTGGAATTTCCAAAGCAATTTTTTTAATCCTGTAAAGCAAAAACAAACAAACCTGAAACAAAAGAACCAATATAGAATTTTCATGACTGAAGCTCTCCATTAAGAGCTTCATATTCTACCTTCATGGCATTGGAATACTAAAATTAGTATGGCAGTTTCCTCCATACTGTTATGCTGTTTTACTTACCCGTATTTTCTGGCGTATAAGACGACTGGGCGTATAAGATGACCCCCAACTTTCCAGTTAAAATATAGAGTTTGGGATATACTCGCCTTATAAGAAGACGACACCTGGCGTATAAGACGACCCCTGACTTTTGAGAAGATTTTCATGGGTTAAAAAGTAGTCTTATACGCCAGAAAATACAGTATGTTTAGTGTCTGTTACTTCCATCTGAAGTAACAGCTTGCCACTCAAGCACTACATGCAGCAGCAATTTGCAGCATTGCATACTAAAGTCTGGCCCTAAAACTTAGGTACATGCATTGCACAGCTCAGTTGCATAGGAATAAATATTCTGAATACAGCAAGGCCGCTAATGCAATTCTTTTGTCCCCAAACCTTTCCAAACCTAGTGCCCCCCAGGTACTGTTATGCTCCAGACTGAGCCAGAATGTTGGGTGATGACAGGTGATCATCTTGAAGGTAATATGCTGGGAAAGGTAGAACGACCGGGGAATAGTCTAGAACTGGCAGGAAATCTCATCCTGCAAATCATGTCAGTTCTATAGCTCATAATATCAAGCCACAAAGCAATGTAGTTTAACAGACCAATATGCATCATTACTTATCAAAAAAGGCCCACTAACTTAGCAGGAGGATAAGTTTCTTCAAGTGCAGTGTGTAGGACAATGTCATTCAAATCCACCATATAATTCTTTGGAGTGCTTGCAAAAATCAGAATGATTATTAGACTTGCTTGCATCCTCACACTGCTTATTCTAATCCAGAGGAGTTGTGTGCATTTCAGCAGGTCTCTCCACAGTACACTTTAGGATTTCCAAGTTAACTTTAAAAAAATCATTTGAAAGCCCTAAGACCAGAACAGCAAGCCTAGCTGTTAGAATGGAGATGAAAAATGACGACCCTGTGTAGGTATTAATCTCCTGTGAATTCTCTCTTCTGTTTCAGAGCTTTACAACTCTGCATTCTAAAACACAAGGGGATCCTTGAGCTGCCTTTCAGTTCCAAGGAGTGGGAGGAAAAGAAACAACAGCTCAACTCTGACTCAACTGGCCGATCTTGAATAATTTGTTACTAATGATATTTAAAAGTTACACTTTGTTGCAAAGCAGACCCAGGGCAAATACCCAGGTGTATCTAAAGTAGTGGCAAAAAAAGTGAAAATTTATTTAAGTACCACAGAATAATATGTAATTCTTTCAAAATAAGGGAACAACAACAAAAACAAAAGCTGGAAGAAATATAAGCATTTTGCAGTAAATAAAGGAGTTGAAATATATGCAGGTACATATTAGCCAACAACAGCAACAAAAAAAATGAATGGAGGAAACATAGGACATAAAGCAACAAAGTAAATAAAATTGGTTATTAAACAACAGTTTCCCCAATACATGCACTAATCAGGAAGGAAGGAAGGGAAATCATACTTTCCTGTCCCCATGGAAGCTGCTTTTTGTGAGACCATATCTTTTTCTCCCCCCTCCCTCCCACCCGCTGGAGTGATGACAGGCTCCCTTTAGCTGTCATCCAGCTCCCTGCATTCAGCTCCATGGTCTAAACTAGCAGATTATCAGTCAAGGCAAGAGTTTTACACTTCTGTTAGCAACTAGCCCTACCTACACCAGAACAGTGCCTGAAGTCATAGAACAGACCCAGACTAAGGAGTGTTTATACTGAACTGCGTCGTCCATCTTCTTTCTCTGTTGAAAGCTCTTCACTTCCCAGGCTGCACATACAGACCTGGAGCTGAGGCTAAACTACATTGCTGGTGAAATCCACAGAAAGGCTAGAACCCACTGTAATGATGCCACCCCTCACCCAGACTACTTCCAGAAACTATTTGGCCTTTCAATTCAGTGGAGAGACCCAGAACAGTCAGGAAACTCTTCTGCAGGACAGTCAGGGCAAACAGAGGGAAGACTTGCATTGATAGTGGGTCTCATTCAGTACCCTCTTATGGAGGAAAGACTACCACAATGGAATGTTTTTATCTGCTAAGGTGTTGGCTTCTTATTAAGCCAAACCTCAGCGTCTCCTTTTTCACACTGTTTTAAATCAACTTTTCTGTTTGAACTCTCCTGTTTCAGGTTGGAGCAAATAGAAATGGCTTTCACTCTGCTAGTTTTTCCAGGGCAAACCATTACCTCATTGGTTTTGACACAATGATTCTCACATCTTACCTGGTTGGGAAATGCTACTCCTTTGGTTCTAATAGCCCTTTCCCCTTTCCGTGCTTGGCCTTATTCTGGATTATATCCCAGAGAAGGGACCTGCCATCTGCCTGTTAATGCAGACTACAGCAGGCCCTCAGCAAGACCTACTGTTGTCTGCACTAACATGAACATGATAGGTTCCTATTTTGGAATATATAACGTAGAATAAGTGCCAATACAGAAAGATCCCCCCTAGTCTCTTACTCAACATCAGCTGCTATTATTTCAGGTTGGGTTGCTTTACTCCATGTCAACCACAGCTGCTTCTATAGTAAGAGGTGTACGTTTTAGCAGCTATTTGTCCATATCTGCTTGCTAAATGTAGAGGAGGAGTTTACAGGCAAAGGTTATGCCGTTACATAGCAAAAAAACCATTATAGATGGTATTAAAGTGTACGGATCGAGAAATGAAAGTGTTGCAGGCTTTTAGAGACTATAGTATACAATTCCAGAATCACTGAGTTAGAATGGAATATTTAAGCCATCAGCTCCATGCAGGGAACCAAATCAAAGCATCTCTAACAGATGGCTGCCCAGTCGTCACATAAAGAAATCCAGTGGTGAGAAGAAAAGCACCTCTATAAATAATGGTTTCTAGTGATGAAGCTGCTTTTATTATAAGGAAGCTTGTTTGTTTTTCTGGTGTTTAATCAGAATCTCCTTTGCTGCATTAAAGTCCATCATTTGTTGTTCTGCGTTCTGGGACCACAGATAACAGATTGGTTCTTTTTCCCTGTAACATATTTTCAGATATTTCAAAACTGGTACCATATCATCTCCAGCATTCTCTTCTTAAGGCTAAACGTACCTAGTGTCACTGGGCCTTTTCACACTTGGCCCACTGGAGAAGTCCAGGAATGCTCCAACACAGAGAATCTGCACTGCATGGATGCTGGTCTGTCCATGGCTGGTATTCCACAGCTATTCTAGCCACGCTTCACACCTTGTCCGGGTGAAGGATGCGTGGAGTGGGGCAATGAAGCCACAGCTGCATAGTGCATCACCTGGTTGCTGCAGCAATGGCCGATGCATATGGATGTGGCTGTGGTAAGGCAAATGCTGCTAGTATAGTAGCATTTGCACTTTCCCAGCACATAGTGATGTGGTGGTTATGTTTGGGATGCATCAGTTGAATGCAGCCACCACACTTGACAAAAGATACAAACAAGTCCTCAATCTCTTCTCATAACACCTTGTTTCTAGCCCCTATCTCTGGACCTATTCCAATGTTTCTGAACTGTCCAAGCAACACAGAACTACACTAGGGATGAGCACAAATATTGGAACATTTGTTATTTGTAGAAATTCGTACAAATTCAGACATTCGTACACAATTGAATGTTACAACATTCATAGATTAAAATTTGCACAAATATGAATGTCTCAAAACATTCGTGCAAATAGTTCAGACATTCATTAAACTGGGAAGGTGGGAAAGTAGCTGCACCAGTTACATCTGCAACGTATCCGGAGTGCATTCAACATGGATCGAGAGTGGATTAAAAGTGGATTCAGGTTAGATATGACACTTTCAGAGTGGGTATGTTACAAAATACATATGCATTCCTATTGGATACGTATTTGTTTGTATTGGACATTCATATGAATTTATACGAATACATTCATATTGAATAGAATCCTATCACATTTGAAAGTGATCTATTCAAATGAATACAAATTTTCTAACATCTGACTTGTTATGAATCAAATGCCAAAAAACTCATCGGTGCACATCCCTAAACTGCACACAGTACTCCAGCTGGGTTTGATCAGGGCTGACAGAAAAGGACTTTGCCTTCTGTGAGTTGGAGGCTATATATTGCAGCAAGGAGGAGGAGCTAAAAAGACAAGGGGCAGGACCACAACAACTAAAGGAGGTCTACTTATGAATAAAGGTTATTCATGAGTCAGAGTTCTGTATTGCACCTTGGCCAGAGCCAGAAATGGAAAATGCCTCTTCCAGGAGCAAGCAGGAACCTGCTAGATAAGTCTGGAATTGAAAGAAAGGACTTGAAGCTCCCTGATGCAGCGGTATGCAATAACTCTGGAAGTCACTCTTTTCACCTGACATCGCGATGCTGGGTCAGATAAACAGTCCAAAGTCCAAGAATACTGACATGGGTTGTTTAATGCTGCAACGATGCTGGGAAAGATATGTCACAGAAGAATCTCATACCAGACATACAAAGGTTGTTTGCTGTCAAACTACCTTATGGTACAGAACTAAAATTACTTACCTTAAGTACGACTGCAACCTACCAACTAACAATTATACCGAATACAAATATAACACATAGAGGTTTCACAGTTCACATTTACTCCCCTCCTCAAAATCTCTAAATCGCGAACTTAGCTTTTTTTCACCAGCCTTGAATTTCCTCCTTGGGAAATCTCTCCATCTCAGGTTTCACATTGCCCATGACAGTTTAGGCAATGTCCATCCACTCTCACTTGTAATGTCTGGCATCTCAATCCTTGGCAAGGCTTATCTTCTGCAACTCTCCATCAACCATTTTATCTCCCAACTCTTCTGTCTCATTCACTCCCTCCCCCATATTCCACAGCTCTTAGCCACCTAGTCCTTAAAATGAGCAGGTTATATTCAAGCAAACCACCATAATCACACATTGAGAATATGATAAAACAAGCTGCAGGAGGCAACAGAAACTAATTGTAGGGAAATGGAACAGGGTTTCTTAGGGACTCAAAGTGAAGTGTAATCAGGAGCAAGAAATTCAGGAAGCTCCTGTCTCACTAGAAGACTAGATTCTGAAAACAAGTAGCAGAAGCATTGCTGAGTTTCTGTTTTTATCTCCTTTTGCTTGAGATTTTTTGCAGTTATGGAGACCACTAGACGATGCTGTAAACTCAGCAATGGCATCAAAATGTCACACTTCAATTGATGCAGGCCAGGATTGTATCTTTTTAGGTGCTTCACCACACTGCTATCTCAAACATGTAATCAACTAGATTTCCAAAGAAATTTTCAACATGCAGTCACAAGAGCATAGACCAGGCCACACATATGTGCATTTGATTATTTTATTAAGAGTACAGCACTTTTTATTTGTCTCTGCTCAATTTAATTCTGTGGCTTTCAGCCCAATTATTTTGGATTTTGATTCCAAGCTGCAGGATACTTGCTATCTTTTTCAATAAAATAAAAATGCCATCTATCTCACTGTTCAAGACATCAATATGTTGAAGAATACCAGGCTCAGGAGGAAAGCCTGTTGAATTTCACTTGAAATCTCCATCTAGTTGGCTTAAGAACTTCTGATGAACACTTTGAGGTAAGGTTTTCCAGCAGCCTTTATACCATGCTGAAATTTGTATATTAATAAAACCCACCATGTTTCTACAAATCACCTAAGGAAACTGCCTAACTAAAATAAGATACATTCCTGACAAACCAGTGAAAATCATTTAATTTTTTTTTAAGTGTATAAAATATAGCACAGTAACAATCTGAAGAGCTCTGCTGGAGAAGACTGTTTAGCTATTCACATTCAGCCAATTATTCTAAAACACTCCAGGCAAAATTTCCCAAAAAGGATTTCCTAAATCCTAACTTTCCTTTCAGAAAAAGAAGTTAGAAAAACTAATAATAAAATAACATTGTCTTCTTGAATAATACATTTCTAATATCGAGAGACATTTTACGAATGGTTGTGCGGGTAGCAAAGCCGGACATTCAAGAAAGAAAATGTCCTATTTATAATTTTATGAGTGCAAATGTATTCAGGTTATCCTCCTTGGTCATAAGTTATGAAGCAAGTTATAAGGCTGGAAGGCAGATAAAAATTCAAGCTGATTATTATTTTTTTTAAAAGAAGATCCTGTCTGAATAATCAGCCAGTGTCACAAAAAAAAAAACCACCCTTGAAGCTTTACAATAGCAGCCAACCAACCAGATAAAGAATGCAATCCTTTTACACAGTATAAGGTTTACATAATCAGCAATGCCTTTCTTCACTATAGCTCCTGCTATATATGATCCTCCTACCTTTTAATTCAACTATGATGTTTTTTCTTGGTCATTGTTGAAATGGATACATTGCACACCTACAGAATTCGAAAGATCTCATATTTACCTCACTAAGATGAAGAAAGGATCAGTAATTATTTTTATATACACGTATAAAAATTTTATACAAATCCATTTTGGATTTCCTCTTTCCGGGGTTGTGTTACATAGCTTCTTTAATCTCATTGTATTGCTTCAGAATGCCATTTTTCTGGCACCTTGTAAACCGGGTATGATTTTACCCTTAATTGTATCCTTCTTTTCCAACATTATCTGGAATAGAAGAGTCCTAGCAAGAGATTAAGTTCTCAAGGCACAGCTGAATCAAAATGGTGATGCAGTGGGAAAAGGTTCAATGTATTTGAATGTGCTGATCAGAATCAGGTCTGATGCAATCCAAAAAGAACCACTGACTTACCACCGGGGTTTCACCAGCTACTGATTAACAATAATGTAGGGATGGGTTTTACCATCTCATTCCAAGCCTCTGAACTTCTCCACACATATCCCAGATGTGAAAAGCTGTAGTTCAGACACAAATGTTCACAAGCGAATTTCCCTCCCACAAATTATGTCACCATTAACAGCGCACACATCACAGGTTTTCTTCTTCTGAGTGTCCAGGCTTCAGTAAATGTGCATATCACTTGAAGATCCCCTGGTGGTTAGAAGAAACATACAAAAGCCAAACATTACAAGAAATTGTACCTGTCAACCACTTAGCAGCACTCACTGCCATTTAAAAGAGAGTGGGAGGCTGCTTGTCCTCCTAGTTTCTCAAAGTCTAAAGACAGAAGGATCGGGAAATGTACTTTTCTTTACCTCGAAAAGATGAAGCAAAGAATGGCCTGCTGCATCTTACAGAAGAAAAAAATGTCTGGTTGCTCCTGGGGGAAAAATTGGAACTATCAATTGTGTATCTGTCAAGATGAAGTATGAATGAAACAACATCACAAAAACTGGAAAATGTTGTTTTCCCATTTTCTACCCATACAGAAAATGACGTTGTTTGCTTGCAATTTCTTATTAATTTATATACCAAGCCAAACCTCGCCGTTTTTGGCGATCACGATGAAAATTTCAGAAGTCCTTGGTATGCCATTCATCAGTAACTCCTTCAAATGATTTAGTTGCTAGCCATAGTCTAACTTCTATGGGCCACAAGCAGCATATTACCCTGGATTTACAAGGTGGTAGAAAAAAAGGCATTCTGAAGCAAGCTAGCCAAGTCTCAAAAGTTCCTGCTGCCCAGCTGAAGGAGTGGCAAATTAATCCAGTATCACATGAGCCCAACCCTGTAACATTTATTTCTTTCAAACATCCTCATACTCCTTTGCTTTAGTATCTCAAAGCAGCTTATGTATAAATGTAAAGAGATGTCTGAAACAATTACAACCAGTCTAAAGCAATATCAAAACAGTGGTTGCTAAGAAAGAACAAATCAGCTTTGATTGCCGGGACCCTCAGTCCAAAAGCAAGGTCTTCATCCTTGTCAAGGACTAGAAACAACACAGAACTGTAGAACATCTACTCAGAAGTAAAGTAAACCCTATTAAGGTAAGTAGGTTTGCACAGCGTTGCTATCTGAGACACTCAAATCCTGAGGCCGATGCTACATCCAGACATCACTTACTTATTCTACTATAATCCATGCTTTTTCCAGGATATCCGAATACAGCAGAATATGTAAGTGACGTCTGGATGCAGCAGAATAAAAACAGCTGCCCTGAGATTAATCTCAAATTAAAAGCACTGATGGAAGCAGAGGGGAAGGAAGTGTGGAAGAAGCAACAGACTTCAAACAGGGGCAGAGCTGGTGTTCAGCAGGCTTCTAGTGCAATCAGAGCAGCAAAGCGAGGAGCCAGTTCAGCACAGAGGAAGTGGCAAACTTCAAAGAGAAGCAGAAAGCTCACTGTCAGCAGGATGCAGAAGTCATATGAACATAAGAGGAGCCCTGCTAGATCAGGCCACAGCCCAACTAGTCAAGCATCCTGTCTCACACAGTGGCCAAACAATTGCTGCTGAGCATTTTCAAGCAGAAGACAAGGGCAAAACCATCTATCCTTGCCTCCCTGCAATGGCCTTTAGAGGCATACTACCTGACTTTTCAACCTGGAGGCAGTACCTAGGCATCCATTCTAGTAGCCACTGATATACATGTCCTCCATGAATATGTAAAACCCTTTCTTAAACCTGTCTGGGCTACTGACTGTCTCTACCTCCTCCGGTAGCAAATTCCATACACAAATGACCCACTGGGTAAGAAAACAATTCCCCTTTCCAGTCTTAACTATCCTTAATTTTTCTCAATGCAACTTTTCCACACCATGCATGATTTTATATATTTCTGTCAGGTTCCCCTTTCAACACTGAAGAGACCTAGATATTGCAACCTGATTTTGTAAGGAGGCTGTTCTAGGTCCTTGATCATTATGATTGCCCCTTTCTGTACTTTTTCCAGCTGGCAGACCAAATATTTGCTTATATAATGTGTTATACTTAAAATCTTCATTGATACCAAGTTGAAGAAACTCTTAACACCAGTACTATTAATGGATCAATACACTTTGAATAAGCCCGTCTACAAAGGGCTTTCCAGTAGGTGTTATAAATTCTTCATGTTGAGTCCCATCTTGCTGCCAAAATAGTATCAAAAACCTGTAAACCTAGACCTGCTTGTTGGAGTGATCTCCTCTGAGCCCCCAGGAGGTACACCCCCCTCTGTAACAGCAGATCCCTCCTTTGAGTAGGAAGATTGAACCTTCCTCCCTAGACATAGTAGAAAATGGAAACCAAGGCCTTCCCAGCCGAATGGGGCAGTAGCAATATCACTGCTGCCCCCTCCACCTGCACCCATCTTAGCAGTGCTGGTATCAATGGTAATGGCAGATAAGCAAAAGGCAGACAAGGCTCCAAAGGGAGCCACTAGGGCATCCACCACTAATGTTAAAGGATCTGGATTTCTTGAGATGAACCCCTGTACCTGCCAGTTCATCTCTATGAAGAGATCTATTAATGGTCTCCCCTATTCACTTGTTAGCACTTGAAAAATAAATGGGTACAGCTGCTTTCCTAACTGTGGTAGGTCCACTCTGTTCGGATCGGAAAACGTACTCTAATCCCCCTGTATGTTGATGACAGAAAGAAAAAACAACATTGTTGTTAGCCCAACAGAATAGTCTTGTTGACAATTTCATGAGAAACCTAGACCTTGTCCCACCTTGTCTACTAACGTGGACTCTCGCAGTCATGTTATCAGCTCTTAACTAAACATGGTTACCTATAACCAACATGCAAACCCAAGATGTGTCAAGACTATAGCCGTAAGCTATAATGCGATCAAATCTTTCTTTTGGGCCCCATCTGCCTTGAATGGACTTAGTGGAACTCACAGCACCCCAATCTTGTAGATTCACTTCATTAGTTATCTCAACGTGGCCAGTTTTATGAATTGGCAATCCTGATGTAAGCCTTTAAAAATGAGAACACCCTAATAGTGATTCCTTCAAAGATCCTGGCACAAAGATCTTGGATGCTAAGGAAAAGGCAAAAAAGGAACACCTTGGGAGTGTCCTACGTGGTCATCTTGAAAACAATTTCATGCATAAAATCATAAAGACCTCGCAAACAAATACAGAACAGCACGTGCCACCTCCTTTGCATTGGAGGATACCAGAGTAAACAATATGCCTCATTCCACACTTCCTCCATAATGTGTGTAGAACAGTACCTTGCAATACTTGCATTAAACATCCAAAGATGGAGCCTGTGTGTAAGAATAATATCAAAGAGGAACAGCTTCTAACTGTAAAGGATAGTAGCTAGCAGAATACCTTCAGATAATCCACCCAAGGCAGCAGTAGCCTGAACTCAACAGGCTCTTGCTGCTGTTCAGCATTGCTCCACATTCTGAAAAAGAAGTTGCTACTCTAAAAGGAACTAGAGTGAGCATGCGAGATGTTATCTGCATTTCCCTTATGGAACTGTGACTTTGCTTGATCTCTTGCCTTGGCATTTGCCTTCAAAGACTCCTGGAAGGGGAAAACCTCCTCCATCCCTGAATGTATTTGAGGCTCTCCCATGGTAGTTTCTTTCCCAGTGTGATCTCTAATAAAATGAGCACAGTATTAGCCCCCAATACACCATTCAGGCAGGCTTAACAAAAAGTAATAAACCACCAAAGAGTGTTTTCCCCAACAGAAAAGAGATGGGGAACAAGAAGGAAAGGAGAGAAGGAGTAGGTTGGGCCTGAGCAGAAGTTGACTGTTCCACTTCTGTGTCTCCTGTATGAAGGACTATGTTGTAATGACCTCCAGGTTTGACTCTTGTCTGTACAGAATTCCTTGTGGGGGCAGGCCCCCTGGTCTTTTTTGGATCTTGGTAACAACCAACTGTCCTTTTTTTTGTTTGTTTGTTTGTTTTGTTTTGTTTTTTACACCAGCACCTAGGATAGGGTGAACATAAAAACATAATATGTTATTTGTATAACACCACTTGATCATGGAATTAGTGTACTAAGATCTTAAGTTTATGTTTTTTACTTGGTAAATAAAGGTAATCTGCTCCAAAAAAAAAAAACAGACCCAAAAACCACAATGGATCCAATTTACAAAATTCAATATAAGAAAAATATATGAGGCTGACATTTTTATGGTGTGAACTGGCCTAAGCCTCACCCAATGCAGCTCTTAAAATAACAGCCATATAAGACCTGGCCAGGCATACTCTTGTGTAAAAAATACAATTAGAGAACCCTTTTAAGAGAGGCGGATATGAAGCTTTATGGGTATATTCAAGGCTGAAGCTATCAGGCCAATTAATTGTGGCACCTGATCCAAAGGTATCTCCTTCCTGTACTACCAAACAAAGTGTATCACTGTGAATCCTTGGTGAAGGCATTCTGCCCTGAGAATTATCTCTCATCAATGTAGCAGAGTTACATTTGTCTTAACCTCCTGCTCTGCATCAATGACATTACAATGAGAGCAACCTCATTGACATCTGGTAGCGTGATCTAGAGTGTTTACTTGCCTCAGTCATAGGTTCCCGTTCCTCCTGATGATCTCCTATATTAGGATGACATTCTAATAAAATGTCCAAATTAGAAAATCTAAAACAACATATAACATTAATTACTCCTCTAAAAATTGTTAATTTCGACCCAAAAAAGCCCTTAAAGGGCTGCTATGGTGCTCTGCAGTGGCTGCCCTGTGCCTGTTTGCCTATTCATGCATAGGCGTGGCTTCAGATTGCCAACAAGCTCCGCTGATACAGCTCTCACTGAAGAGAAAGGTAGGTAAAGTGAATCAGTACCTAAACAACTGTGTCATACACAGGCAGACACCCAGGGAGCCAGCAGCTACCTGGAGGTAAAAACTCATTCATTTCATTTGATTAAATGTGCCTCCTTGCATTTCACTCAACAACAGTTGCTGAGGGTATGAAAATATAGGTTGTCTTTTAAGGTGCTGCCCTCCCAGCATTTTTGCTCAACAGCAGTTGCCAAGGGAGTGAAAATAAGGTCCAACCATCTTGGCCTTTTCGCTCAACAGTGGCGGCCTGGGGCCTTAAATTATAATGTGGCCTCCTCGCAAAGCTGCATCGCTTCCATTCTACAGGAGAGGACTGTGGGGACTGTAGCCCATCCCACCCAGCATTCTAAAATGGTGGGCAGCAGATGCCTCTAATGCTGCTGGGACGAGTAGTCCCTGCAGCCAGTATTACAGTCTACGAACATTCTAATGGCCATTACTGAATGATAACATCCCCCAAAGCAGGGGAATGAAAATATTCAATCTTATCAAGGGGAGGTATATCCCTTAATATAAGATCCAAATATTCCTCCCACTTGAATGTGACCTAGAGGAGGAGGAGGATGCACATGAAGAAGATGAAAAGTGATGCTTTCTCTTCTCTTCCTTATCCCCTAGCTTTAGAAGACTCACTTTGGCTAAGGAAATAATAATTCTAGCAATCAAAACATCTTCAGTTGGACTGCTTGTCTGTGGGACTGCTGGTAGCATCCATGGCTCTGGCACCACATTAACAATGTCTTGTTGTATTAGTGTTGTTTGCCTTACAGGCTTTGATTTAGCATTAGCCTTGGACCTAGCCTTGGCCTTCATTGGTTTCTCGGGAGCAGCCGCCCCCAAGGAGCTTGTATCAGCAGCAGCCTCAGCCATGGATCCTTTCCCAAAACCATTACTGTGAAAAAACCATTTATTTCACTTTAAATAATCAATGAGTAGCCCCCATAATGCTTTGCAATAAAACATGGCCGCTATTTGCATAAACAAGGCTTGCCGGGGCAGAAAACAGGATGTAGAGGAAGGACGAGGATGGCTCTGTGCTTATGGCAGCACACCTGAGGGCCCTTCACACCTGAAGGTAAAGGCTTTATTTTTAAAACAAAGCACTCCATGATGCCACTCCACCCCTCCAGCATCTTTCGCTACCCCAGGTGCAGCTGGGGGGGGGGGGTTGGCTGCATTCTCGGCCTTTGTGCGAGGTCATGTGGCCACCATGCCAATGGAGAGCTTTATTCTTGGCCTTTGTCCAAGATTGTGTGGCCTGCCTGCCAATGCAGAGCTTTATTCTTGGCCTTTGCGTGAGGTCACGTGGCCTGCCTGCCAATGCAGAGCTTTATTCTTGGCCTTTGCGCGAGGTTGCGCGGCCGGCATGCCAATGCAGAGCTTTATTCTTGGCCTTTGCGCGAGGTCGCGCAGCCGGCATGCCAATGCAGAGCTTTATTCTTGGCCTTTGCGCGAGGTCGCGCGGCCCGCATGCCAATGCAGAGCTTTATTCTTGGCCTTTGCGCGAGGTCGCGCAGCCGGCATGCCAATGCAGAGCTTTATTCTTGGCCTTTGCGCGAGGTCGCACGGCCGGCATGCCAATACAGAGGCTTCTGGGGCTTGTAGTTCTAAGAACTGAGCATTCTAAAATGGCTGACAAGTGCCTCTGGCATTGATTGCTGGGAAATTGAGTCCCTGTGACAGTTGAGTCTCCGAACATTCTAATGACTGTTAAAATGGCTAAAAACTCCCAAAATAAATAGAGACATCAAACAACATCCATCTCCCCATAGTAAACTACTGCAAGATCCACAACCCCTTAAGAAAGGGCCTTTAGATTTTTATTTATTTATTTATTTTTTTAAGAAAAAGCAACATCTTGTTGCCCCAATTAGGGAGAAAACTGACATAGAAAACTAAGGACAGCCCTAGAGACATAAAATGGCAATACAAAGCTGTCTCACCCTGTACTGGAGCTTCAGATACCCCAGCTGACACAGGAATTAATCTTCTAGACATCCCTTAATGCTCTCTCTTAATTAAGGTGTGGCTAAGTCAGCGACCGAGGAATGACTGATAGAAGGGCATTATGGTACTGGTATTTATAGATTTGGTCTAGCGCCCTCTATCGGTCGTTGGTGGCTATGCAGCCAGAGGTTAACCCACTGTATTCTGCTGGAGCCATCCGGGAACAGCTTTTAAGTCTCCACCTTGCTGCCTCTTTTTGAAGTCTGCTCCTTCTCTTGTACTAAATGAGGTCCTTGCCTGGTCCGATCATGTCAGAAGCTGGCAGACCGTGAGCTCTGCCTCCTCTCTGTCTCTTTAAGTCTTGCCTTAAAGGTAGATCAAAAGCACTATTAATAAAAATCCAGTGTTGCTCTCTTGACAAAGGCCGGGCAATGCTGGCGGTATGCAACAGGACCAAATGCAATTGTGAGTGATCAAAGAGAGATTTGCTATGTGAGACATTTGCTTCATCTTATGCACACTCTTGGACATGCATCTGTATTAAATTCTGTAAATTATCTACTAAATAATGTAGGTCAGTTGTGTCTGTTACACACTGCAGTTTTCCAAATCTGCAGCATAACTTGCAGCTTTTATTGAACACTGTGGTATCTATGGACAGCACAGGAGTTTTTTTTATGTTATACAATCAGCATGGTAGAGTGTTAGACTAAGGCCTGGAAGTCCCTTAGTTCAAATCTCTACTTCTCCTAATAATTCATTGATGATCTTGCCTCTCAGCCTGCCTAACTTTGCAAAATGTTTTGACAGTACATGAAGAGAAGGAAAATAATGTATGCTGCTTTAAAACCTTAGATCAGAGATAAATGTCATAATTAATACTGACTTTGACCCATAATGATATAAACTTATTATTTAGAATCACAGAGAGAACCTTAAAGACGGTGCTTTTGAATGATGCTTTGCATCCAGACATTGCTTATTCCAGAATAAAGCACATTCAGATGTGTTTTATTCTGGAATATCCAAATATAGTGGAATAAGTAAGTGATGCCTGGATGAAGTTTACATTATGGTTGGAAGCCCTTAGAAATTATATTAATACTCCAGTTCTGGCACAATAAGCATACTCATACTTGGTTTGGGTTGTTTAAAATGCAGTTGTTTTAGATGACTGAAAAATGCCACAGTAAACTTGAAATGAATTTTGTTTTTATTTTTACCTGTACCACGTTGTCTTGATTAACTGAATAAGACAGCTGAGAGAGGAAGAGAGAAAAGAAAAAAACAGAGCATGGCTCTAGGCAAGAAGGCCAGCCATGTTGCTCTAACAAAATGTGCCATAATTGACGGTTTGAGGCAATTTCATCATATTTAAAAATGAGCAAGCATAATTCTTTCCGTTTCAAAACATCCCAATAATCTGTCCTTTTGTTTCTACAAGACTTAATAAATATTCATGAGTGGGTCCATGACTCCTCATTAGTGAACTGTTAAACAAGTTAAACCAATGCTGAATTAAACATTTATAACAGATTACAGGAGCTTCCTAATGCAATATGGAAATGCTTGTTTATAAATAAATAAATAAATAAATGTTTAGAATCATTTCACTTTGAGATTTATAATTGTACCATCATGGTGATGGCAGAAGTTATATTTCTGCACCTTTTTTTCTTTATCCCCTGCACCAACATCAACCCAGCAAATGATCATAATGATGTTCAACCAAGCTGCTGGGGACTGAAACTGCAGAACAACTTAGAGAATTAAATCAGACCTTTTAAATGTTAATAAATGATTTATTAATGCTACTTGGGTTTTAAGTGGAAACTTAGAAGCCAGCACTCATCTAGTCTCCAAGTTAACTATCCATTTTTAATTTTATTTTCCAAAAATACAAGGATGAGGCATTTTAAACTGCCCACAATAGTTGCCTTTTAGAATTTTGGGTCAACACGGTCCTGAAAAACTAGACCCACCTTTCATATTACAAGATATGAGGTGGACTTGTGAAATCCTGGCAAGGCTACTATTTTACTTGTTTTCTCACTCCCGTTTTCTTTTTTATTATTAATTCTAGATAACCTCAGGAAACTACTTGGTGCTAAAAGTTAACAAAGAGTTACATAGGTAAACACCATGATCCTGCTAGCTTTGCACTGGGATTGCTAGACAATCCCAATGCAGCGCCAATTGCAATGCAAAGAAAATACGTTGCAAGGCTACAACAAGAAATTTAGCAGCAATGCCAAGTTTTTCACAATAGCCTTCCTTACCTGCAAGTCTGGGGATATGCAGACAAAATTCCCTCGCTTGGGACTTCTGGAAGCCCCAAAACACCAAAAGGTGTCCCAAATGATGCAATTTTGTATGCACCTTGCCAAGGTTTGCATCATACATCTGGGCTGTGTTCACACCCTACATAATCTGTTTCAGGCTGTCCTTTATTCTCCAGGATCACATGCCAAAATGTCTTTACATTTCTTCTCAAGACTATCCATCCCCAATTCAAACTATCAGATTACCCCCATCACTGAGACTGTTTCAGCTATAAGAATCTGAGTAGAATAAGGCACAGTTATCTCCCTCCAAGCCCAGGTTCCTTCTAAAAATGAGGTTGGAGCATTGGTCACAAAACTCCTTCCCTGCTAACTTCTTGGCATGGGCCAGAGGTGAAAATCCTACAGATGTGAGGTGGGACAAGGAGGCCCATGTTCTTCCCCATCCTTACAGTGGCAAATATGAGGGTCTCCTTCCCCTATACTGAAGCTCCCTGACAATCCATCAATGCTCATCACATCCTAAGAGATTAGTGAACTGTGCTCAGAGCACAAGAGGACACCCCACTTAGCTTCAACATGGGAGGCAGCCTGCAGGCTCTGGCACTTGGAGTTGAAGGGGACACCCAAGCTGGCCTGCTTGGCGGGCCCTTGTCCAATCACTATGCACCCCAGAGCTGTTTCAGCCCAGGAAAGATGACCCATTCTAAGTGAGTGTTGATATGAATAGGACAAAACCTGCTTCAGTTCCCATTCAGTCCTAAAATGGACTCTCATGTTCAATGTGACCAGAACCTTGGTGTAAGATGGCAAAAGCCAATTGCAGGGTCTTGTTTATATTCCATGTTCCTTTAGCCATCAGGAGACAGCCTTATTGCCAGACTGGAGGAAGCCAAAAATCCCTAGGACTTCACTGTTCACTTTCCAAATACCAGTCAATACCCAAATACTATTCTTCAGTCAAACTTCATCAAAATGTAAAATATCCTCTTTTATGAAGATTACTACCACATATTCCCTAGCTTACTCTTTCAACACAGTTCTTCTGGAACAAAATAAGTTGAATTAAAGTCAAGTGGCAAGCACTAGCATTACAAACTGTAGTCTCTCTGGCAACAGCTCTTACTTTTTGTTACTGCATGTTTATCCGGAGAGAGTGCAAGACAAGCTACAATGAAACTAAAGGTGGGGGATGGACCCAAAACATAAGAATCACTATATAAACACAATAAATTAGCAATGTCATTCCCTGCTTAAAAGCATTTCATTATGTCAACATGTTAAGAAGATATAGAATATTTTGAGTTGCTGCTGTTGCAAAACATTTAGGTTTACTTTATAAAATGAAGGGATATTACATTAGCAGCATGCATGTGCACACATAAATGCACAGCTGCAGAAGCCCCAAGGATGTATCTGGGTCTTTCTAAAACAGTGATGGCCAACCTATGACACACGCGTGTCACAGGTGACACCCCAAGCCCTTTTGGGTGACACACATGGTCACCCTGGCACCTGGGCGTGTAGTGCTTGCTTGTTCTTGAAGTGTCCGAAACACCAACTTTCAATTGAAGATTTAGCAAATGTAAAGAATTATTTGTTTTTTTAAAATAAAATATATATATCAAAAATATAACTTTTTTTACTAGAGCTACAAATATCACAAAATTATGGATATTTCTAGATGTGACACAGCACCCGAGTCAAGCTAGGTTTTCTTGTGAATTTTGACACACCGAGCTCAAAAGGTTCACCATCACTGTTCTAAAACAAATAAAATTCAACTGTGTTTGTTTTTAAGCTTATTAATTATGTGACCATTTACAACTCCAGTTACATAACATTCTCAGCATTGTACACTGCCATCTACTGTATGTTTGTTTTTATTAACAGTATAAGAAAAAACCATCTATCATATAGAATAATATAAATACATATGTATATAAAAATATATGTGTACACATGCACATACATGCGTATGCAGATATAGATATAACAGCAGACACTGTAAGAAGAAGAGGACCCATGAAACCTACATGTATGTGAATTATTAGCCAGCCTCCATTTTTGTAAATGGATCCAGGGGTGGATGACTAAGGCCTTGTCCCCATGGCCCTTTGGTATGGTTCCAAGTGTGGGATCGGCACAGTCCATCCCCCTGGGTTTAGGATTTGGTCTGCGAAAAGCATGCCAACCCCTCCCGAACCATGACAGAAGGGAGCCAAATTTGATACCCGAAAGAACAAGTCTGAGCACGCTTTGGGAGACCTGTACGCATTGCTCAGCGAGCCAGGAACGTACATGGGGACACTAGCGGGCTATTGGGGAGATGATTTGCACTCATGTCATTGGGAGGTGGGGTGTGCTTCCTGTCCCTGCCCTGTCCATTGAAGATCGTGGTTGCTGACTTTTTAACATGCTGATTGCAAAGGCAGGCTGGAGAAGAGCTTGTTTTTTTTTTTAATTTCTGCCATTTCCACAGAGGTAATTCCAACCTCATTTCAAGAATGCCAAGGCAAGCTGCATAATGGCTTGATTTCTGTTCCATTTGCAACCCCCGTTCCCCTGATCTGCAAGGCAATCATAAATAAAGCCTTGATTTTCAGTTGACGGGCGTTCTCGCGGTCCCCATTGGAGTGGAGGTGCGCACAACTGCTCAAGTGCCTACTGCCGCTAAACCTCGTTGATGCTTTCAGCATTTAAAAAAAAATGTTATTTTTTTTAAATGAAGCTTTATTTTTACTTGTTTCTGTGCCTCCCACCCCAGTCCTGGTTGTCAGTGCTGCTAAGGGAGCGGGGAATGTAGCACAGGGATGGGATGATGTCAATCCGACTGCCAATGAGAAGAGGGGGCAGAGAGGAGGTGGAACTGCTCTGCCATACCAGGGTTTGGCACAATTCTCATGGGGATGCCACCATCTGCGCCCAACCTGTACCTGTCCCGTGTTGCCAGGAATCTCAAGGGGACTCCCAAAATGCATTCCCAGTCCTGTGCCTGGCCCATGCATGGCCAACCAGTGCCCAAAATGTGCCAAATGGCTAGCATGGGGATGCAGCCTAAGAGACCCACAGTAATAATGGTAAAGTTTTATTGAATGGACATACATAGAGTCTTGACCTATGCCTAGGATATTCTGAGTTCAGAATATAGATTATTCCTTGTGGCTGAGCATTGAGCCAAGCTCTGTTTCCTTTTTTAGCTTTTAATCAGCCTCCCTCATAGTAAAAAGCAAAGTTTTCCTTCCTTCTCTCTCACTAAGCAAACATCTCCTTTGTTTACTAGCAAGGAGACAAGTTTTCCATTCAGATAATGCCACAGGGTTTGTTTTTAGGAGGTTTTTTTAGGCCAAAAACAGCCTTGGGGCAAAAACAGAATTGGATTAATAATTGATGGTGTACCTTTTCCAGAATGCTTGATAAGAAAATATGTAAACTGGAACTAAGGAATATTTTATATTATTTAGTGTTCTGAAATAAGCTTGAAGCCTCCACAAACCCACTGTTCAGGGTACTTTTTAAAAATGTGCTTATTCTTAATTTGCACCTTTTCCTACTGATAGTTGAGGCCTTCCCATAAAAAAGAGTGAGGACTGAAATCCATTTGGGGAACGTGGGAATTCTCTAGTCAATTCTTGATTGCTCAGTTAGATCTCTTTCCCATTCTCATTCCTTCTCCCTTCCTTATTCTTGGTCCTGGTATGTAACAAGGCAGGAGATACATCCTGTTGCAGAGTATGAAAAGTCCAAAGAGAGCATGTGTCTTTTTAAGCCTATGCAAATTTGGCTCTGTGCTGAGATCCTAGAATAAATGTCTGAGGTTGGCATGACTGCCTGGATCCTTTGGGGAAATGCCTTTCAAAAGTCTCTTGAGTCATTTCCTTCACTGAATACAGTGCTACTAAAATAACCAGCCTCAAGTTTTATTAAAAGTCACTCTTCTTCAGGCTGAGGGCGGGGGAGGAACTGGGGCATATCTAAGGCCATCTGCTGGGACTCGAGAGCAGGAGAAGGTTTGTCCTTGTCTCTGCTTGAGATGCCCATGAGCATTTGGTGGGCCACTGAGTGCGACAGGATGCTGGACTGGATGGGCTGTGGCCTGATCCAGCAGGGCTTCTCTTATGTTCTTATGCTCTTTCCTCTCCTTTTAAAAAAACCCAAGTTTGAAAGCTTCAAGACATGCAATAATGCATTTAAAAAAGGTCACACCTTGCTGAAATAGTCCATTTTAAGAAGCCAGACTCAAAATGCAGTAACTCTGACCACACCCAATACGTGATAACCCTTCATCAGTTTCTCCAGTCTGGGTTGCTATGCTCATACCTTTCTGTCCCCATCCTGAGACTTCTTTATCCCTCTCCACTATCACAACACCCCCTGTGCTCTGATAAGATAAATGTTCAGTAACTCAACAGTGTATAATCACATATTGGGTGGAAAAAAAGGCAGATTTGTGCAGTATGGTTCAGCTCCCTTTAGTCGTCTTCTTCAATCACAACCCCAAAATGGAAATGGATGAGCACTCTAGAACAGCTTGGGACCTGTAAAAATCAGGACTCGGGAAAATATGACTGAAGGGAGGAAAGTCCACAAATAAATGGACTGGACCAAAAATGTGTGAACAGTGGATTTTACAAGTTGAAGTTTCCACCCTAAAATTTTCTCTGTCCAACCTTGCTTAGTTTACAGAGAACAAGGGATTAGGCATAAAAAGGCTTGCAAAATGGGAATACACTAAGGGGTTGTTCCCACCTGGCTATTATTGTGGTTTTAAAACTATCTGAAGTTTCTTTGGCCCCATTACAGAGTTGGTTCCCATGTTTTCCAATGAGTAAATATCTAAAAACTGCAATAAAAAACACCTAAAAAACAGCTCTCACTTCCATTTTTGCTGCTAAAACACTTAATCTTTATTCCTTTGGGAATGGTACCACAGTATTGGGGGGAGATGCGTCATGAAACAGGTGGGATTTCACCCGGTAGGACAGCCCCTGGCTTGCCACCCCTCTTTTGCAGAGGAGTTTAAAGTGTTCAAGTCTCCACCCCTCTTTCCCTCAGCAGGCCACTTCATGGTGGATAAAAAGTTTCATTTTCACCCACTTCAAACTGATAACAAGTAACAAGTTTCACTTTCACCCACTCCACTTCACACTGATAACAAGTTTCATTTCCTGCCCATGCTTCCCGTCACTTTCTCCTTTTTCAGCTGGGGAAAGATGGCTTGGCTGACTCCTTCCTTTTTTGGCTGGGGAAAGACGGCTTGGCTGACCCCTTCCTGCATGAACCAACCATGGAAGGTGATTTTGTGCAACACTGGAGCATCATGGAAGTGATCTTCGAGGTCATGGCAGAATCACTAGTCTGAAATTACACAGTTGTGCAAAAGAGGCTGGAGATAGGTTTAAAGGATGGAACTGGCATTCCCTCCCCCTCGGCCCTATCATTGTGGGATCGAACCCAATCAGGAGAGTGGGGTGGGCACCCCAGCTGGCAAAGAGTGGGGAGGAAAATATTTGCTTTCCCTGATGCATTTTTGAAGCATTATCTGTGGGAACAGCATCAAGGTTGACTGTGACTTAAAATGAAAAAATTGGGAATGGCCAGAATGTGCATTTGCATCGGATTTAGCTTTGTTTCATTTTAAAAAAACTTAAGTGGGACTGCAGTCTAGTTGTAGTTAGCCCAATTCATTAACTGCTAGAAAATTGATAATTCCAATCAATGGTCTATGAGTGGCTACAGAAGCCATGGCCCGTTAATCTGGTCTGAGATACAGCAGTTTTCCTTGCTAAACCAAAGCTCCCAACTGCAGAAGAGTGCTATTTGGTCTTACAACACTCTTCTCTTTCTTCTCCCTCACCACTGCTTCTTTGTCAAATTCACAAAGTGCAACTTTTGTTTCTTTGATTCCTAATTCTCCTGAAATGTGATACTATTTTACCAAGCCTCTAAATTTTAACCCAGCTTCAGTCCATTTCCATAGTGAGAGAACACATCAGCAAAGTGACAAGCTGATTTCTTTCAGCATTATCTTTCAGATAATCTATCTTTGGGTTAGATAATGTGGAAAGAAAATGTCTGTTCACTTTGCTGATGTGTTCTTCTGCACCAGAAGTGGACTAAAGCTGGATTAAATCTTAGGTGTAAACACAGCCTTAGTGTCTATTTACCTCAATCTTATAATAAAAAACAGGAAAGCTGCAAGTTGCTTTTCCTAGGAAGTAGAACTAATGTTTTAAATTATTTTCTATTATATTTATTGCATTCTTCTTGCAGATAATTGATTGACTTTTTAAGTCTGGTTGTTTCTCCCACCTTCTCTAAGAATTGCTTGCCAGTTAATATGTCTGTGAAACCAACCCTTAGTCAAAAGACTCCAAAACTCACAGTACACATGTTTAGGAGTTCTTGTTTTGACTACTGAATAAGGGAGGGCAGACTGTTCGACTCTTAACAGCTAGTCTCCTGGTTTGATTCTGCATTTCTACATGAAGCCAGTTGGCTGACCTTGGGCTAATCACATCTCTTTTTCTGAGCTCTCAAAGCCCACAAACCTCACAGGGTATCTGTTATGGGGGGAAGAACAGGTTTGTTAGTTGCTTTGAGTCCCCTCCAAGAGTGAGAAAAGCAAGGTATAAAAGCCAACTCTTCTTCTAATGGAAGTAGGAAAGTCATGTAAATCTCTTCCTGAATTCTGAAAGTTAGGTTGAGCTCTTACCTGCATTTTTAGCTTGGTAAAGCAAAACACAAAATCTTGAGAGAGAAAAAAAGGGGAGTGTAAACATTACAGTTTCAAATATAGGCTACTTTCAATTTAGATGTCCCTTTTAAGATATAATTTTGTATACAGTGTACACAGTAGCCATCAATCTATGAAATTTGCTGCCAGAAGAAGTGGCAAAAGCAATTAGCCTGGATAGCTCTAAGAAAGGGTTAGACAAATTCATGGATATGTATATGAATGGCTACTAAAATGGATATCCAGGCACTGTCTTCAGGCTGAAGATAAAGGCAGGATACCTCTAAACGCCATTCAGAAGACTTTGAGAGCAGCTGAATATTTGCCTTTGTCTTCTATTTGGGATCACCAGAAGCAATAGTGGGCCACTGTTTTTCCCACATAGCTTTTCCATTTTGACTTCATTTTTGCTAAATAAATAATGAAACAGTGGAATCTGTTGTGTGGTATTGTTCATCTGAGGTTGTATTGACCTAATTTTAAGGCCTTCTAAGGACCAGATGTTTTTTACCATGTCCCAATATGCAAAACCATAGAATTGTGAGAGGATGTACTTTGTTTTTCTCATGACAGTATTTATTATTTCTTATATTTCTATGCTGCCTTATACCCAAAGGTCTCAGGGCAGGTTACAATAAGATCACAGTAAAAACAGAACAGAAGAACAAGCACAGCGTCATTACAAATCATCATGGATAGTGGACCTAAATAATGAATTGGCCAGTATGGGTCTACCACTGCAATTTCTAAATGACTTAGGTCCTAGGGCCAAACAAGTCCTCAGACAATGTATGCATGGGTGTTTTTCCACTGTCACTAGAAGTGCCCATTAAGTGCCCATTAATGGGTACAAAAATGCCATTTAGTACTCATTAATGGGTACTTAATGGGTACTTTTAGTGACAGTGGAAAAACACCCCATGATATATACTCTCAATTAGACTTAGCAAGCATAGCCAGGTTGACTGCCACAAAGTTTTTATCCTTCCACAAAGGGAATACCAAGATGGAAAAATATCTGACTATTCCGGTTCCACTACCTCTAAGAAGACTGTTTACTAGGGCCAGATTCGACCAACTTGGCATCATGATGCAAACGGGCCATTATTGTAACATGCCAAGATGTGAAAGATTCTGTGTCTGGGGTGATCAATCGGTTGAAGATACGGAACATTTTCTTTTTGACTGCCCTGCTTATACTGAACTTCGACACAGGTTTTTACACCCACTAGTATCCGAGTTCCAGTCTCACAACAGAACTGAGCTTATGGCACTTCTTCTACAAGGACATGAAAGATCTATTATAGTAGGAATTAGCTTCTTTGTTTTAAAAGCTATTAAGAAAAGAACCCATCTCCTGAATGCAGAACCCTGACAGTATACAGGTGACTTCTGTTTATTTGTTTTAACTGTACTGTACTTTGAAATAGTCACATGACTAGTCAAATAAATTTTCTACTACTACTACTACAGTAACACATGGGGAGGACATGTTGTTCTACCTATTTTCACTAACAACATTCTTTCTTGGGGGTACAAGCAGGATGCTTCTATGGCCATTTGCTGAGATTTGAGAGCAGGAGAAGGTTTGCCTTTGTCTCTGCTTGAGATTCCCATGGGCAACTGGTGGGCCACTGTGTGAGATAGACTACTGGACTAGATCGGCTGTGGCCTGATCCAGCAGGGCTCCTCTTATGTACCTATTTTCACTAACATGATAGATATAGCTGGTTCTATATCTATAGGAGCTGATTCTATTGAAATTGCAGTACCCAGCCATCAGTGGTGGCCAGTATAGCAGTTTGTGACATTGCTCTGAAGTTCTTAAATCCATGTGGCATGATATGAAATTCAAAGGATGCTTACAAACCAGATTTCAGCAGGGGCAACCTTGCAACTTCATTCATGCACATTAAGAATTTGCAAGTTGCCAGAATAACCATTTTATTGGATTATGATAGTGACAATGAGGTGAAATGCCATGGAATCTTTGTTTTTGTTTTTTTAGTGAAGTTTAGTATTAAAATATTTTAAATAAATAAATATTTGGACATGTACTGTAACTCACTGATAGAGCATCCACATTGGCTGCATCCACCACAAGATAACAAAGTGTTTCTTGAACACTATTGGATTCTAATGAATCCCCAAAGAAGGAAATTCTGGAATGATGGATAGTCAAAGAAAAGGTGTTCCTTTCCTATATTCTCTCCTCACTACCTTCTAGAATTAGCACTTTCCTTGGAATGGCTAGAGCTCAGTGATAGAGCAAAGTTCCTGGGAAACAGAGAATTGTTAGTTTGATCCCCATCCTCCTGAAAGGAGGTAATGGCAAAAAAAATTGTGGAGTTGCCCATGCAGTCAGCCAGGAGATGGCCATGACTCTGTGCTCTCCAACAACAACAAAGCTGGTTTGACTAGGTTGCCACCACATATGTCCCTGCAGCTACTGCATGAATATTTGTTCTGCCCAACAGCTATATAAAGATATAAAGAACCATTCCGTACCAGAGATGTAAGCTTTCTGGCAATTAGACTGTGACCTACTCCTCTCCTCTACCTCAGTTTGAGATTATTAGTTTTTATTCCGCATATTTATCAGTACTGTGGGAAGCTTTATATATGTTAATATTGAGATATTTTTATTCTTAATTATTATATATGACTACTTTGCTTTGCTTTTATTTTTCAACTGCAACTTGTGAACTGCTGGGGAACATTCTTTGGAAAGAGGGCATGCAAATCTGGAGTGATGATAATGTCAGAATTAATCTACTTAACACCACAATATGCTGCCTGGAGTCTGCAGTCACGCCATATGTGGGTAGATAGATAGATAGGTAGAGAGATATAGAGCGATTATTTTTAAAACACCAAGAGGCGACACAAATAAAACAGTCTGGGCCCAAGTAGGATACTGTGAATAACTGAAATGTAAGACATTTATCATAGTAAACCAACACAAGAGAACTGTTTCCCTTACTTCCTCCAGTTACCGATAAGAATACTACTGTCAAGTCCAGTTTTGAGAACACTGAAGGGAAGGACCTGAGACCAAACACAACAATGTGTACAAATAGTTATCCTGCAGTCTATAATCTTATTTCTAAGCAATTTACATTATCCCAAGAAATAACACAACTACAGAAAAGGTCTGTGTCTAACCCACACAATATGGCATAAAACCTCCCACACTATTAAGGATAACGACTTCTAACTCACATTTGATATAAGCAGTTATTTGACCGTAATACCATATTTGTTACATTAGATATTAAATCCAGGTACCATTACAACCAGACCCACAACTTAAGCGAAAACCTTAACATGTAATTTCTCACAGTCCTCTAGTGAGGTTATTACCACTTTAGCCACACTACTCCACTTTGTAAATTTAAACTGAATGGAGAATGAAGACTGCAATGTAAGTAGTTCAAAATAAGAGGTGAAGAGACTTCATTGCAGAACACAACCACAAAGGATCTAGTAACGAATCTCAACTATTATCTTACATGACAATTATTTAGTGCAGCATAGGAGGAATTTTTCACTGCACTACAGGGACAGAACAGATAATAATAGTTCAGTGAAGAAATGCAAGGCAAGCAATGTAGAAAGGTGAAGATTCATCACAGTGCATTTATTTACATAAAACGAGCAATTAATGCTTTGCTAGTCCATATCGAAAAAGTTAATTTATTATACTTGCACATTGAAGCTCAGGAAAACAACCCCAAAACTAGACATGTAACAAAATAGGGGGTGGAAAATTCTTTGCAATGTTTCCAATCTTCAGAATATGTACATAGCAAACCATGGGTGTTTTTCCACTGTCACTAGAAGTAACCATTAAGTACTTAATGGCATTTTTGTACCTATTAATGGGTACTTATTGGGTACTTCTAGTGATAGTGGGAAAACACCCCATAAATCCTTCCCACTTCTAGGTACTCCAGACCTACAGTCCAGTTCTCACCATGCTCAAAAGCCTCAGCGATGTCCACATGCTACTGTAGGAGGAAAGCGTTTTCTGGCTGCAGTTCAGTCATCTGGAAAGGCCCACTAAACCATTGTGAAAACTTCTTTTTGGAGGTTTCACTTCAAAGCAGTATGCTAGCTGGTCCTGCAGGCAAGCATCACACATAACAAATGGCATGGTCACACCTTCACTTTAAACCTTCTTTACTTCACCTTCAGGTCTGACTGCTCACATCCTTTCATTTCTATCCATTTTGAGGATTTTCCATTTATAAAAGTCCAAATGGAGGGTGGAAAGTCCACAAATAAAAGGGATAGAAATGAAAAAATGTGAGCAATCAGACCTGACAGTGAAGTAAAGGAGGTTTAAAGTGAAGTTGTGATCACAACCAAAGAAAGGGGCTGTGATGCCATGATACCAGACGCTGTGACCACATAGCCTTGGTTTAAAAAATAATGTTTTGCCTTTCTAGGACTGGATCTATGGGTGCTGTGTGACATGTTTCAGTAAGGATTGGACTGGAGCACTAAATATTTCCCAGCTGTTTATAGCTTGTGGAAGTACTGGATCAGAAAAAGTTAAAGGGGGCAGAGACCTATTGTTGTCCCTTCTACCAAAAATAATTTGGGGGGAGGGGGGGTGAGCCATCACTGTTGCCCTACCATGTTTATCTCTAGAAGTCCTAGATGCTATGTGCTATATTCCACCACCACCATCTTCCTAGCCCAGGCATGAAATACTCACACGGTTTAGTAGAGACTAGCAGGCCCAGTTCCCATTACAAGCTTAAAACGATTTTACTAAACTGAAATAATTGAACCGGATGCTAACGTGTATTTGCCTGATCCCATTACTTTTAACTTAATCGCGTTCGATCCGGCTTCTGAGGATCGTACGTGGCATATGTGACTCAAGGGGGGACTCAAGTGGCTACTTTCTAAAAGTCACTTTTCGGGGCTGCCCTGCCCTCCTCCTCCTGGCGTGAACGCGCCACCCATAACGGACCCCTTCATGGAGCCTAGCTGGGTGGCTGCTGCTTGCCTGGATGGAGGAAAAACGGCACCAAGCAGCCAGCGATTCTTTCTCCTCCTCTCCCCACTGGCCAGGGCACACAGCAGCAGCGGCAACTCAAACCCCTTCACCCGCTCACCTCCACAGCCACAGCCTTAAACATTCACACATCTCCCAGAACCTGCAGCTGCTTTTCTTTCTTTTCCCTTTCTAAAGGTCAGAACTTCCAGAACTGCGCAGAACTGCAACATTGTTATCAGGTGTGAAGTGGGTGGATTGCTACAGTGTAACCACTGCTGTAAGGGGTGGATTTTTACAGTGAAATCACTATCTTTGGAAGCAAGCTATTGGGGGAGGGAAACCCTAAACATGCATTCTCATCCCACTAAAACGGTACCATTCCCACAGTAAGAAATGTAAAATGATTCAAATGCACGAACTGGAGCAAGACCTGTTGAAATGAGTGTTAACATTTACAATGCTTTGGGGCGATTTAACCCGTGTTAAGCCAACCTGACGTGGGGACTGCGAGGATCGAAACCGTTTTGAAACCGTTTTAAGCTTGTAATGGGAATGCGGCCGCAATGTTTTAAAAGCCTCTGGAAAGGAGGGGTGGAGGAAATCCTTGCCTGTCAAGGGGTGTGCAAACACATTTTGGACTGTGTTGCCTTTCTTGCATATAGCCACACGGCAAGGTTTAGAGCCAGGGACTAGGCCACTGGAACTGGAGCAGTGTGATAGGGCGGCAAAGCAACTGTGCATGACCTAAGAGGCAAAGTTCATGCCAAATTCATGCCAATTTTGAAGCTGACCACAGTTACTTATGAACCAAGACCCAAGGATGAAACTGGGTCCCTGGTGGTCCCTGTGTTGACCAGAAGGCTGACTATACTGATGGTCCAGAATATGTTGAGGTGTGCTTGCTGATCATTTTTCATCAAGTGCTAGGAGAGGTTGGAGGTGTTATGATTTCTCAATGAGCATGCCTACCACATATTTGACCTTTGCAGTTTATAAAATCAGACCATGAAACAGTTGGGCAATTAGGTAGTGCCAAAGGGCTCACAGCCATAGGGAAGCCAGTCTTACCATGCCTAAATAGAGCTTTAAAAATAATACTACTGTTGTTATGAGACAACCTTCCCACTGAGATTTGCCAGCTAGCTACTGTTGATTAATTGAGATGCTACAATCATATCTACTCACCCAATCTTTGGAGAATAAAGGAGGACCCTATACTCTTGATTCCTTCTGCATACACATTTAGTTGCCTTTGAACTTACAGGTGCTTATTTTTATTTCTTTTCTTTGTTATTGTTATTTATCTTTAACTTTTCTGTCTTGTGCAATTGATTTTTTTTTTTTGCACGCTGCCCTGAGATGATGATACTAGGGCACTATAAAAATCCAATAAATAAAGAAATATATAAATAGACTTGTACAAGTGACTGGCTCTTTCATGATCCCTTACTGAATACATTGCTGGGAATACATAATACATGTAACTTCTATACTTTTTTCATCTTTATGATCAGGGCCTAAAGGCTGCAGAAGCAACATGTCAGTAAGCACATGCATATTCTAGCCCATATCTTATAAGTTGCTTTTGTCAATTTATGTAGCCAAGAAAACATTAACAATTTATATTAGAAGAAAACTCAGCTAAAATGAAGTTCATATTTATCTTCATATTACTTATTCACTGGAGCAAAAGAGACTTCCCATGCAGGATGCAATTTGTCCAGACCTTTGGGGCATTTAATGTTAATCATATTTGAAATCGGAGTGGAGCTCCAATTTAAATGAAGTCGCAAAGGAGCTATATTGCAACAAAGGGATGGTTTAAAAAGGCCTAACACTCCAAAGAAAAGATTTTAGAAGCAAAATCTCAGAAATATCGCTGTAAGGAATATGTGAATAGCCCAGCTGGTACTCAGCTAAAATAGGCAAAAGATGGGCAAAGGTTAGGAGTGGATAAAAAATTCCAAACATTTACTAGTGACTTATCTCATTGGGTACAAAAGAAGGGAGAAACATCTGAAGAAGTTTGGGGGGAAAATAAAAGAACTGTTAAGAAAGCTGGCTCCTTTCCCTCCATAATGAGCCCAACACGTCTGAGGAAGGAAGGAGCAGCTACTAATTTCTGAGTTTATTCACAATGCTGCATCATTAGGTTTCTCTGAACTGAATTTTATTTGCATATATTTTGCTACCAGGTGGAGTAGCACCATCAATGCTTATGCTCCTTCTTGGTTCATGACAGAAAGGCCTTCTCTGTACTGGGCCTTATTCCAGATTATATCTAGGAATAGGGACCTTTCATCTACATCCTACTGCAGACTATGGTAGGACCCACCACAAGCTGGCAGACTATGGCAAGCTCTGGGTGGGGGCTACCATAGTCTGAACCAGCGTGCTGATGGCAGGTCCCTGTTCCAGGATATAATCTGGAATAAGGCCAGTGCAGAAAGGGCTCTTCTTTGCTCCTTGTTTCAAGGATATGTCAAACTGCAGTTCGAACTTGCAAACTGCTCAGAGAGGCCCAGGACCATTCAGGTACCTTAACCAACAGCCCTTGGCTCTCTATAGCACCCAGAGCCTCCTGGGGAGGAAGTAAGCCATGTTCAAAAGGTGTGGTGAAGTCACCTGCTCAAGAAACATGGCAGCCACCATTATCTTTCTCTGTGGGTCTGCCTGATGTGTTTGCAGGGACCAAGTTGGTTTGTGAGCAACCGATACTTCAAATGCTTATAATATGTTGGTGGTTTCTGAGACACGTTTGGTGTATGGAAGAGTAAGTCTTTGTGTTGTGCTGCTACAGGTGCTGCTGTTATGTAAATATTTCTTTATGAAGATATGTGGATATCCAGTGAGCTGGAATATCTTACATAGGTCATCTGTTTCTGCCTTATGAAGTTCTGGAGTATTGCACTGTGTTTTTCCTATTGCATATAGGTTCTTCTGAGAACCTAAGCTTTCAGATATATAGAGTTATATAATGCAGACTACGTCAGACATCACCAGGCCTGGTGGAGTCTGCATTAGCATGCAGATAACAGGTCCATATAATGGGATATAATTTGGAATAAGGCTCAGTGCAGACAAAGCCAAAGTTCCTTCCATATGCAATGGGGCTGTTAGTATTATAACCAAGGACTTAGTTTACGTGCTTTTTTAATAAGCTTCTACTGCTTTATCTGCTAACGGGAATATCTAGGAAGGGTAGACTAGGGACATTTTCTTATTGTCAGATTGATTGTTTATTATCATAAGAACATAAGAGAGGCCCTGCTGGATCAGGCCACAGCCCATCTAGTCCAGCATCCCGTGGCCCACCAAATGCTCATGGGCATCTCAAGCAGAGACAAGGACAAACCTATTCCTGCTCTAGAATCCCAGCAAATGGCCTTAGAAGCACCCCGGTTCCCACCCACCCCAGCCTGAAAGATGCACCTAGGCATTCATTCTAGTAGCCATTGATGCATCTGTCATCCCTACATTTGTCTAACCCTACCTTAAAGACATCTAGACTGGTAGCTGTCACCACCTCTTTCAGCAGCACATTCCATAATAAATATGTGAAATATTTGAATGCATCTTTTTAAAAATACAACATATGCATCAAATGGGGAGAACTGTTTGCATTTCTTGCAGAAAGTTATGCAATGAAGCCTCATATCCCACGTTTGGGAATTTGTCACAAGCAGTGTCCACACTGGGAAAAGTTGACATCAAAGCCACACACACTATATAGGAATTATCGGATGTATCTGCGATGCACTGAGAGTTTCACATTCCTGTATTTTTCTGTGAATCTTGGAGAAACAAGATGTTCCATCTGTGGAATCAACACACAAGAAAAGTAGCATTCCTGGTCTGTACGACAATTCTGTATGGCCAACAGCTATTCCAGATAGAATTTCTTTTCAGAACTAAAGAAAATAAAGGCAGCCTTGAATTGATCTCAACTCTTAGTGATTACATGAACACACCTGAGCAGCCATCCTGGCCAAAAAGAAAAAAGAGAGATCCATACAAGTATCCAATTTAAAATCTACAGCAAGTGAACGTGTATGTGTGTGGGAGGAAGGGGAATCAAACAACTGAATACTGAGGTGAAAAAGCTTGTACTGACACTCCATTGGGTGTGCTGATCACCACATCATTTATTTATTTTGAAGTTCAGATGTAGTCTTGGTGGAGAAAATGCATCTAAAGTTCCACCAAGGGCCCTTTCTGCACTTTGTCTTAATCTGGAATACATATCAGGACAGGGGGCTGTTGTCCACATGATAATGCAGACTATGGAGAGGGCTCACTTAGGGCCTGCTATGGTTTGCACTAGCACGTGGACAGCAGGCCTCTATTCTGGGATATATGACAGAATAAGTTCCAGCAGGGAAATGCCCAAACTCTCCTCCCTACCTTGGCTGAACTGGTGAAGTTTATATGCCAACTAAGCCTATCAAAGGGCAAAACAGGGGCCAGTCCACATTTGGCCTTTGGAATATATCTCAGGAATGCGATCTGTTTTCTGCATGCTGTAACGTAGCCTCTTTTTAATTCCCTTTTTCTGGTGGTCAGTAGGATCACTGCTATGTGATCCCACCACTCCCACCAGTTGTAATGATAAAGCTGATTGCTGCCGCCAAATGTAATATTAAATGTGCTGCCACCAATTATAATATAGAGTGTTGTTATAATGTTTCAATTAGAGTTATTTTATTGTTTGGGTAGCGTGTATTTATATCCTAAACAAGGATATAATGTCAGAACTTCCCTTTTTACAATGTCTCTCTTCCTTCTGTCTCTAAGCCTTGATATTATGGTAACATGAGCTGCTTGCCAATGCTCCTCCCCCAACTCTGCCTAACTAGCAGTGGATTAAAGATACAGTATCCGCTTAGAACTCTGGCCTAACTTGGCTCACTTTGAAAACAGAGTGACTCAGATGAATCTTCTTTAAAATAACAAGAAAACAAGTTTATTGTTTACACTTCAAGTTTCAATCAGTTTCTTCTTAGTGTTACACTTAAGACACTTCAGTTCAACAAACTGTATAGTCCCCTGCTTTCCCTTCAAGCATAAGGACTCTCAAAGTTCATAGCATAAAGGCATCAATTCATATAACGTGTGTTAGCTGTACTTTATATAGCTTCTTTAACAATGAAAAGTATCATAAGACTCAGGACTCTAATTCCAGCTTCCTCAGCCAAGAGCCCGTTTCCCTCCTGTTAACTACCCTCTGGTCAGTTATCCCCCAGGCAGAGAACACTAACCATTCCCTCAGGTTCCCTTAAGTACTAGCCTGGCTGACTAGCTTCAACCTGATTGGTTGAGACTCTGCCAGGAACCTATTTCACACTCCCTCCTGGAGAGCTGGAATAGCCCCTCCCTTAAGCTACTTACCATTTCTAATAATACATTTTGGTGACACTTTTGAACGTATAGACATATAGTTTTTGCCACACTTTGTATTTTAACCAAAATAACTTACTTTTGAGGTTGAGGGGTCCTAGCGGGCACCACACATGCTAACACAGACTGTGGCAGGCCTCACCTGGAGCCTGCTGGAGCCTTACTAGCATGTGGACAGCAGGCCCCTGTTCCGGAATATATTCCAGAATAAAGACAAGTGTGAATTATTTCAGCTTCTCCTTGCCATTTGGACTGCTACTAAGATGTATTTAAAGTAAATGGACTTGGGCTTGGTGTAAAGAGTTAAGAGCATCACACCAGACTAGTTAGAGAACCAGAAGCCTGTCTTTTGTTTCCTCAAATTGCAGTACATCAAAGCTGGTTTCGGAAAGATTAGAGGGAGGTTTCTTATCAAAGCTCCACCACCTCTTCACTCGATTGGCTGCTTAGTTTGTGGGCCAATAGTAGGCTATGCAAAGCTGACTTTGAGGCTGCAGCACCACGAAAGACACAGTGAACTAACAAAGTTCGAGGCAAGTGCCTAACCTGTTTTATATGTCCTTTCCATTAAGAAAATTATCTTAATATTCAACTAAAATCTTTTCTCTTGTCCTAGTTCTGCATTTGAGGGCAGCTACAAACTAAACATATGCAGTTTAGTTTCCTGAACTAAACGCATGCAGTTCCTTTCATCATTCCTCAGCATCCTTTCTCAGATATAGCACTGGCTTCCTCTGATGCCATCTTATAAATCCATTCCAATTAATCAAGATCCTTTGTAAAGTGTGAAGCCCAAAACTGTTCAGATAGTGAAAGTAAAGTAGATTTTTTTAAGGTTACCAAAATTCGTATCTAAATTCTTTCAGGGATAACACATTTAAGTGAGCTTATCATCCATCTGACAATCATGCATGAAATTTGCCTCACTTTCAGTTCGTAACAGACCACAGCAGTGGATTGCTGACTGACAGAATTTCTAAAGCACATCAAAGGTTTACTATACTGGGGATATAAAGGGCAAATGGATGCTACTCCAAGGGAAGCGCAGCAGAATCAAGGCTTCACCATAACCCCTAATACCATACTGCCTTGATCCAGAGGAAGGACTGAAATGATGCAAGCATGCACTCATATTAAGACGACAGAGATGCATAAAATCCCATTTCCTTCTTTTTAAAAAGAAAAACTTTAACTTTACGGTCAGTTTGAAAGCATGCAGGTAATTCTAGCCAGTGGGAACCTGGGCACCTATCAACTTGCGCCTTTCCAATTTACACTGCACCAATGGAAATCTGAGGCACTGCTTGTTTCTTCTTTCCAGAGGGTGACCACACAAGGATCTAGATAATAAACAACAATCTAGCAGGAATCTTATGTATAAATCACATGTGCGGCCTTGGTGTCCAGGAGAGCATCAATAATTCAAACCCTCAATCCTAAAAAGACTTTCATGCATGCTTAATTTGATGCACTGTGAGTAATTTCCCACCCCCTCGACTTCAACGCTGGCTTCTATTATATACTCATTTTTCAGTATCCAGTTCTTCTAATTCATGTTTGTAAATATGCATGGAAGAAATCATCATTTACATAACAAGTTTTTTTCTTTAAAGTTGAGTGCAACATTGCAGACCAAACACAGGCATTGCCTTTATATTTCTAAAAGAGTTCTGTTATGCTTCTTTACTGTGCTTTCTTGCATTCATTTTCTGTAACATTTTTAAAAGGAATCTCCAGCTGGTTATCAGACAGATTTAAGGACATGTGACATGGGTCTCCCACCCTCCAAGAAAAGACACAGCTTATTAGCTAAGAGGAGAGGTGCGTATAAAACCATGAAAGAAACACTGCAGGCTGTGAAGTCAGTATTTCATCACAAAGCCTGGCAGAATAAAAGCATCATATAATTTAAACGCTAAGAAACATCAAGCAGATTAACTAGAGCAAAATTTAACACAACATGTAGCAATTTAGGTGCAATGAGACACTGGCGCACCTATTAAGTTGTATCATTAGCAAGCCCAAATAGGAAATAATGCAAAGAGATGCATCAGATGTTTTCCTCTCATGAAGAAATGAAAAAAATCTCAGCTGTCTCCAGTAACATCCAGACTATACTCAATCTGGAAAACGTTCAGTACCCTTCAGGATGCTCTAATTTTAGGAGTTCAATTAGGAGACAACGGAGAGCTTTGATTTTTCATTATGTTACAGGAAGATCCCGAACTTCCTTATCGCATAATATTAATTCTGTTCACTCCGAGTGTAAACCAGGAAAATCTCTGCAATCCTGACCCAGGGTCCAACCTGCTGTCTGCAAGCGAGACCTTTTCCCGGAGGTCTCTATCCAGCACCAGCTAAGAGCACCGTCCTCCTCACAGCCCCGCCAGAACTACGAAGTTCTTCTCCCTCCTTCAAGCAGCGCAGCGCATCCTGCTTTCCCCGATCCACCTCCCAACAAACCGAAGCGCAACCTTTCAAAACCACGGCAGCGCGCATTATTTATTGCAAGGCGTCGCAAGAAGTGTCGCCCTGCCCCGGTCGGGACCAAGGCGGCGGCGGCGGCGGCGGCGGCGGCAGCAGCAGCAGCAGCCTTCCACCCTGCCGCCTCCAGGCGCAGCAGCTGCATCCGAGCTCCTAGATGCCTCGGCCGGTACCCGGCGACAGAGGCTTCTCGCGCCGGCGGAGGAGGGCAGATACGCGCCAGAGAGCCTCGCTCCAGAAGGGCGGGAAGGATCCTCCTCGCCTTTGCCTTCTCTCCCACCTGCCCAAGAGCCCCCGACTCTTCGAAAGGGGCAACGATTAGGGGCGGCCACTGCCACGCCCGGGGCTCTCACCAGCGGTCGCTTTCAAGCCCGCTCGCAGTTGCAGTGCTGGGCGCGCCGCGCCTGTCACTTCAATGCGCCCTCCACTTGAGAGCCGAGAGAGCCGACGACGACGAACCCCGATGGCTCCCCCGTTGGCTTTACCTCCGCCCGAATAGCAGCGGCAGCAGCAGCAGCAGCAGCAGTCGCCCCCCCCCCCCCCCGGCCGCCCTCTGAAGCCTTCAAACGCCGCCCAGTGGCCGCGCTTCGGTTCCCGGAGCTCCTCGCCCGGCGGAACTGCAACAGGGACAAACTTGACAGGGGATCCAAAGGCGAGAAGCGCCAGGCGAAGGGGGGGAGGTGGGGAGGGACGGAAGGAGGAGGACTTTTGCATAGGGTGATCCTGCCCGCGGCAGCCGAAGCGCCCGCCGTGTTCCCAGAGGCAGCCAAGCCCGCCACGAAATCCCCCGAGCTCCGAAAGGCAGGAAGGCGCCTGGGCAATTCCTCTCGCCTGGCTCCTTACCTGGCGACAGCTGGCCCGCTCGCTCGCTCGCCCGCCGGCCACTCTGCCTCCCCGTTTGGTGGCACGCGACGGCGACGGCGACGGCTCCGCAGCCTCGGCTATTTATAGTCCTCGGCTGGCGAGCAACCTCTGGCCGAGCCGGGTGCTAAGTCGGAGCGGCGGCCCCGGCGAGGGCGAGGGTTGGGCGGCCGGCGAGGGCGGGCACCGCTGCGTGCCTTCAAGCGCCTCCGCGGGATCCGAGTTGGCCGCCTCGCCGCAGCTGCTCCGGCGCAAGCCTGAGGCGCAAGGCGGACGCAAGGCGCTCCTTCCTTCCTTCCTTCCTTCCCCCGCGAGTGTCGCTACCGCCGTCTCCGCTTTCCAGCAGGGCGCCTCGTCCTGCTCCCGCCGCTCGCCTCCTGTCGCCCAATGTCACCGCAGCAGCCCGCCGAAGACTCCCGAGGCAGCTCGCGGGAGAGGAGTCGCTCGCCCGCCCCCTCTGCCCGCGGAGCGACGCTGAGGTGCCCAAGGGCGCACGCGCTCTGCCTGCGAGACGGGAAGCCCGGGCAGCGCGCAACGACGCTGCGCTCTGCTCCGCTCTGCCGCTTTCCTCCTGCTCTCCGGCACTGCAACGTTACGCTCTCAGAGGTGATCCACTGCCGTTGCGAGAAGCGGGACGAGGGAGCCAAAGCCACTGCCTGTTATTCGCCTCCCGGCGCCCAGGGGGAGCTCGGTTGCAACGCCAGGCTCTCTGGAGACCTAGACGGTGGAAGAGAGAGCGCGCCCTCTACCGGGGCTTCGGAGAGGCCGATCACCTATGTTACAGGTGAGGTTGCCCAAGCTTTTGGTATGTATAGAAACTGGCACTTACCTGGCGTGCAGCCATGTCACGAGGAGCTGCTGTCAACCTTACTCCAGGTCCGTTGGGGAGGATGGGAAGATTGATATACAGTGCTAGGATTTCTAAAGTACCCTATCAGTTATGATCGTCCATTATGTTCTTGCTTCATTCTTGTTATGGTGTCTTAGGCTGCATCTGCACAGTTTTCTTTTAAAGTGACTTAAAAAATGGTAGCTAGAAATGGAAGTGTCTGCATGCTAGCGCCTTAATTCACGATGAAGACGCTTCCAAAATGCATTTTCTGGCCTTTAATGTAGATTAACGGTAGGATAGGAACCCTGTTTCATTTGTAGCAGTTTTGGGGCTTTTATGCCCTATTTGAGGTTTCTTCTGAGAACCTAAACTTTCAGATATTGCTGAAATATTCATCCTCGGAGGGTTTGGCTTTTGGAAGGGACAGCAGTGACTGGCGATAGGAAGGCTATCATCTTCATGGTTTGAGCTCCCTTTTTAAAAAATCTTACTTTCTTCTGGAGTCCTTCCTCACAGAGTATCCATCACATGAGACTGAGAAACAGTTGTGGCAGGTAAAAGGAAGTGTTACCAGATATCCAAAAAGATAGAATTAATGGTGGATATGAAGCTTTAAGGTTGCCGTTCTGTGCAAATCCACGTGAAAATGGTCTCCACTGAATGTAGTAATTTCCACACACATTGACAACCCTGAATTAAAGTCTGGATGAATGAGAAGGTTGTGAGGTATTGGGTGTTCTGGGGCACCTAAGCACTAGTAAACCTTGATATGGGCTCACTCTTTCTGGCTGAAGAGTACTTACATGGTGGCCAGACTGTAGGTCCCATGAGGAGAGAAGTCTCTTGCTGGACTGAACACTGATTTATCTAGGCCAGTGCTCTGTTGGCACAGTGGTCAGCCAGTCCCATGAAGAAGGCCACAAGTAAGACATGAGCATAATAGTCTGCTTTGCTCAGTCTCCTAACTAGACTTTAAGGGCATACCTCCACCACCACTAGAGGCAATTGTATCTAGTAGCCATTGGTAGTCAATTGGGAATAGTGCGGACAGTAGCAAAAAACAAACAGGGGAGGTGAAGTTCCACAAGCATCTGAAAGGCTGTCATTTTAGCAGCCCTGGGAAACAAATTTGCCTTTAATCAACCCTTGAACAATGGAAAGCTGGAGGAAGTATACCTCTGTATGGGTAGAGGAACCTTTTCTGTTAGCTACCATGTTCTCAACAAGAAACGCATGTTAGTTTTTGAGCATGCCCTTAGGTCATGTGGCCTAATACAAATGCCTCTTCTTACTAAACCCAGCGGGAAGAGAGTGTCCTGCTCTGTTGTTGGGTAATGCATCCCTCATACATCATTATATTCCATTATCAGGTTCAATATAGGTTCTGAGCTGTGAAAGCTGGCTCAGTTCAGCACTAATCACCAAGAGTAGCCTATGCAAGACTCCAGGGAGAATAAATGAGTCACAATAAATGAATCAAACAGATTTGTGATGGAGTAAGCTTTTTCAGCTACAGTCTGTATCAGATACTGCACTTGAAGCAGTACAGTAAGTTGGCAGGCATACACACATCCACTTGGACACCAAGAGAAATGGAAACACCTGTAACTAGCACAGGTTGATAGCAAAGCAATATCTGTTGCAAGAAGACAGAATCTCCTAAACATCTTCTGAAGTCTTAATTCAGCAATCTAACATTGGCATGTCCATTTGAGTGATGTTTGTTAGAGAAAGGTAACTTTTGACTTGTCCTGTTAGAACTGGATCCTGAGACTGTTGCCATCTCTAATGTTAGTTTTTTTTAATCTACATTTTTTGCTGTAAAAAGGCACCCAGTAGAGACTCAAAATGTGTGGCATCTGCATGTCTCAAGTGTCCACGAGCACATAACAGCCCAACAAGAATGTTGGATGGCATGAAACCACCTTCTACAGTATCTTTCCCACAGAGTGGGATAAAGTACTTTGAGGACATCTTTCACCTCTGTGATTGTGCCACACCAAAAATTACCGGGCTGGAACACCTCCCTTACGAAATCAGACTTGGCCTCTTCAGTCTGGAAAGATGGCATTTAAGAGGGGACCTGATACAAAAGCATGGTATAGAAAAGGTGGATAGAAAAAAATTATTTTTTCCTATCACACAACACTAGAACCAGGTGGCACTCTATGAAGCTGATGGATAGGAGAGTTGGATCAGACAAGGGGAAGTATTTTTTCACCCAGAGGATCATTGGTCTATGGAATTTGCTGCCAGAAGAGGTGGTGACAGCTACCAGCCTAGATGTCTTTAAGGTAGGGTTAGACAAATTTATGGATGGCAGATGTATCAATGGCTACTAGAATGGATGCCTAAGTACATCTTTCAAGCTGGGGGTGGAGGGAAGCAAGACACTTCTAAGGCCATTTGCTGGGATTCAAGAGCAGCAAAAGGTTTGTCCTTGTCTCCTTTTTTACACAAAAGTCTCAAAGCAATTAATACAGAGAATAATACAGACTGGTTAGGAACCTGCACATACATTAGCTGACCAGATCATTAAAAACTCTATACTCTTATGGGGAATTGAGCAAGCAAGCGAGCAAGACTCCTGTTACTTCAAAAGCAAGAAAATGAATCAAATGCTCAGAACATCAATTTTGGCATCAGGTGAGCTTCCATAGATATAGCAATCTATGGAGTTGGGGGCAGAGCAGAAAATACTAATTTCTGAGTAGTACAGGGAGGACAGCAATAATCTTGTCCAAGGTTCTTTGCATAGTGGTGGCTGCTGGATGGCAGCTCCAAAGTGGTGGCCCCACTGAGGTCAGAATAGATAAACCTAATGATTTCAAGACACTACCATAAAATAAGTTTATTCTAATCCATGTGAGGATTAATCCCACTAAATAGGAGGGACTAGCCTCAAAGTCTGAACCCCTGGATGTGATGGGGTGTTACCTTCTCTGCACTTGAAGGCCAGTCATGTAAAGCACATTGTGTGGTGGCCCTGGCCGTAATTACCTTCAGTAGTGCCTTATGATTCAGCCTAAATGTTTCACAGCTGCAGCTCCCCATCTGCCTTCTACAATTCCCTCTCAGCAGGCATCTGCAAATGTCCATTTATGCTTTTTTTTTTTAAGGCTTCTACAATTCCCTCTCAAGATGCATCTGCAAAAGCCCAACTATGGATTTAAAAACAAAAAACCACACTACCCTCTCAGAATGTATCTTCAGGCATCTATGTCTTTTTTTATTTTTAACCATCTTCATTTCCTTCTCAGAATGCATCTACAAACGTCCATCTATAGATTTTTAAAAATCTTCTATAATTCCTTCTCAGAACACACCTGCAGGGGTAGTCAAAGCATATTGCATGAAGGCACCCTGACCCAATCCTTAATAATCCAGAATGCTGTGGGAAAATTAAATGTCCTGTAAAAGCCTTCAGTGGAAATTATCTCTTTGAAATTCTGCTGTGGTAGCATCTATTAGATAGTTAAATACTAGAAACATTAGCCAGTTCCTGTGTGGAGATCCAGATATACAGACTATATAAAGCTGCATTTTCCAAGGCGTCAGCTTGTGCTGCAGCAGACTCGGGATCCAGGCTTTCTTCTGTGGAGATGAGCCATGTTCTAACACCAGGACCATAACTAGTCCTAAAACACAAAGTGAAGAGCATTCCCTTGAGCATTAAGAAAGAGGCTACCAACACAAAATTAACATGGCACTTAATAAATAGGAACCAGTTTAGTTCCCTCATCTTCCTGAGGGTTGGATTTCATCTACCAATCCTTTGAAAAGGGGGAGGCAGTTTGACCAAAACTATTCCGTGAAAGCAGATATACAGCATTTATATTTCTATATCATACTTGCCTCAAAAAGGCCCAGGGCAGTGCGCACCATTAACCCAAACATATGTACTCAGTGAGATTACTTAATACCCCTGATTAAGTTTAAATTGACTTATGTATCTGTGACTGATGAAATATATTTTATTAGATTGATTTGAATGTTGTTCTGATTATTATTAGATTGTTTTATGCTGTTATTTCTGTAATTTTTAACCCTCTATCATCCCTTGCTGAAAGGGGCATTATAATTTGCTTTCCTAAATATTGCGGAGGGTTGTACTGGATGATCTTTGTGGTCCATTTCACATGCATAGTTCTACTATTCTTTAACAATCAGAGTCTTGGAAAATGTACAAATCCCACTCTAGTTTTCCCCCTCCAGTGTGTCTCCAGTGCTTGATTATATGTCATGTCAGATAAGTAGGAAAGTGCCCAGCATTTGACCTTTGGTTCCAACCTTCCATTATTGCGGTTTTTTCAACAGGAATGTGCAAGAAATTTGAGGGGGTGTCTAATTCTAGAGGACAGAATATACACTTGAAAGGGATTTGCACTTGAATATCAATTCCAGGTAAGCAGCCTTGGGCATATAAATTCAATACCCCTGTCTTTTATAAGATTTTGATGGTTATGTATGTACGCACAGTGCCTCTGGCAACTATGACCCTTTTCTCACTTGCTTCATATAAATTCCAGTGGGTCTAGAATAGTCTGGCCCACTGATCCAGATTGTAGGCAAATGTGGGTGAACTCAGCACAGTCTGCATTGATAGTGCTTCCTGCACCATGGCTGAGAAGTCTGTGTGAATTTCCCAACCATACCCTCATTCCTGTGAAGGCTAGGAATTAAAGTTCTTAGCCTCGGGGCCTGGGGGCCTCCTTTTCAATGGCACACTATAATGTGCACTGAAAAGCACTCCCAAGTAATCCCAGAACATGGAGGCATGCCTTCTGTGTGCCTCTTGTGATCCAGATCAAGGACCTGGTCCCTCTGGTAGTACCAGTTAAATGATACTAAAAGAGATCTGGATTAAGAGTTTCTTAATCCAGAGACGTTTTCGCACGGGGCTGAACGGTGCGCGTGGGAGACAGCTGCGGACACGGCATACGCATTGCCCGAGCGGGGCTTGCGCTCCGACATGTCCGCAGCTGTCTTTCTCGCGTTCGAAATGTAGAGCACTTTAAAGTGCTCTACATGCATTCGAACGCGGACGAGCCGCCTGCAGGCGTTCGGGAGGAGAAGCATTCGCGCCTGCTTCTCCCTCCCTAACAGCTGCGGGCTTGCCTCCGACGCCGGCGCGGCTTCGACAATCAGCTGTTTGACAATCAGCTGATTGCCGATCTGCCTCCGCGGCTGTCTCCGCGCCCCTGGCCGGCCTTTGCCGGCTAAGACAGCTCACGATGCTTTGAGCATTCGCACACAGACGCGCCGGAACGCGTTTACACGCGCTCCTGCGCTCCTGTGTGTGAAAGGTGAAAGCGTCGTGAGCTGTCTTAATCTTCCCGTCCTACTCCCGTTCCAAATGGAACAGGAGTAATGCGAAAACGTCTCAGATCTGGTTTCATCGAATGAAAACAGAGTCAGACCAGCAGGGGTGGGGCCTCCTCGATGCACATTAATATGTTAATGGGAGGACCAGAATGTGTGCTACACTAACCCTTAATCCAGGTAAAGGGTCCAAACAGAAAGGACATATATATATATGGTCACATATAGTATACATGCACAGTGCCCTTTCCCTCCTGTATTGCAAGAATACCATAGATGATCAATTGTACTGTCTGAATGACAGGATACAGCTCTGCAGAGGCCCTTCCCTCCCTGTGTCACTTTCTTTCATCCCGTCAGGATGACAGGAAGCAACTGTGCAGAGACTTCAAAGCTTTAATGGTGTCTGGAGGCACGCTGAGTGTTTGTGGGCCTGGAATTAGAGGAAGTGCGTCCTTCATAGTTCATGCCTTTATATAGTAGTAAAAAACAAAGTAATATGAATTAAACAGAAGCTATTAAAACTGTGGGCATAAGATACTAAGACTTATGGTTTGCTACTGTTCCACCCTTCTGTTTCCAAGGATATCAGGTTGTGTGGAGACAAAGACTACCTTTTCTATAGGCACTCTTAGAATGGTATAGCAAAGGGCCTTGTTTCTGACCTCTAAAGCAACTGTAAGATCCCTGTACCAGCTCTAAAGTCAGCACAAGATTTGAAGCCAGAATGGGGGCTGGTACAGAACAGGCCTTTCCAGTGTGGATGGCCTTGTTCTACACCAGGAACAATCTATCCCAGCTTGAGACACGCATTGTGTATTCTGCTACAGGACAGCCCAGCCTATGTCAGGATATGCTAGGTAATTGCAGAAATGGAGAAAGTTTACTCAAGCACTTCTCAGCAATCCTTTCTCCTAAGCGTAAGTAGGCTGTGTCAAGGTCTGCATAATTACAAGATCGTGTACCCCAAGCAGGGAATGTTTGCCTCCTAAAAGTAAATATTTCTTCAGGGTCACTTTCATGCCCCACCCTTGGAAATAATAGATGTTTGCAGAGTGCAGCTTAGAGCTCAGAATGTTTGTTTCGCTATGGGCCCACTCTTATGTCATAGTGAATTGTGTCTCCTTTTACATAAAAAGAGGATGTGTAACCTACAGATTTCAGTAACCTCAGGACTATAGTAACCTCGGATGTTCAGTAACTTCAAGTTTTTGGAGGGCAAGACATGATGATCATGATATGGAAATAGGACCGTGAACATACAACCACAGAAAGGGTCAGGTATGCCTTTGAAGTCTTCTCCATTTTAAAATCCTGGTGTCCTCCATATAGGGCTGGCAGCATCAGTTATTCTTTGTCAGAAACCCTTCTTTAACTTTTGCTTCAGCCACAATTTGATTTCAAATTACAGCTTAAAGCTTCCTGGGCTACATAGCAGGGATCCAGTATTGACAGTTGGAGGAAGTTGTTAGAATGGATAATTAAACTGGCTGCTTATCTGCCTTATGCAGTTGACAGCAGTTAATATGTAACTAGGGAAATGCTCATCTTCATGACGGGTGAAGGTTAGAGGGAGGCCTTGTAAACTGCAAGGATGCATTACACACACAAGCCCTAACACCCCATGTCCACGAGTGGAGTAACCGCCAAACTACAATTCCCATCAGCTCCTTGCCAGCACAAACAGAAAGGGACAAAAATTAACCCAACAGAGAATAGCTGCAAAAAGACAGAAAAACCTATGGGTAAAGGGTTTCTTGGGTGTGTGTTTTTACAGTGCAAGCTAATGGCATGTGCACTCTGAATGTAAGTAAATACTATTGAATTAAAATGGATTTTGTGCCTGAAATATGCAAAATGAGGTCAAGGTTGTAACCTTATATACACTTCTTTGGCTGGAGAGGGGAATCTACCAGTTTGAAATATAAACTCAAACTGAATAGAACTTATATTTTTGAGTAATATATAAGATTGTGGGGTATTTTTAAACTACCCTTCATATACTCAAAGCTGTTTATACATGCAATATAAAAGCAGCATAAATCAGCCAGCAGGATTAAAAATGCTTTTGAAAATTTCAGGAAAATGCATATGATTTGGGGTGGCATTGAATGGAAAATAGGCAGGTGCCAGGGAAAGTTATCTGGGGAATACATCCTTGAACTTTGGAAATGGAACCATTGGAAATGTCCCCTGCTACCTTAAATAGTCAAGGCACACACAGGAGATCTGACAATAGAACAGAACAGTCATCCAATTTCTTTTATTCTAAACTGCCTAGTGTTTTAGATGCTGGAACCAGAGACGTTTTCGCACGGGGGAAAATGGAACGCGAAAAAGCCAGCTGTGGACACGTCATCCGCATTGGCCGCGCGCGCCTTGCGTTCCGACGTGTCCGCAGCTGGCTTTTTCGCGTTCGAAATGTAGAGCACTTCGAAGTGCTCTACACGCGTTCCAACGCGGACGAGCCGCCCGCAGCCGTTCGGGAGAAGAAGCGTTCGCGCCGCTTCTGTCTCCCGATCGCCTGCCGGCTCGCCTCCGACGCCGCGCGGCTTTGACAATCAGCTGTTTTTCAAACAGCTGATTGTCGATCTGCCTCCGCGGCCGCCGGCGCGCCCCTGGCCGGCGTTTGCCGGCTAAGCCAGCTTCGGGCGCTTTGACCATTCGCACCCAGACGCTCCGGAACGCGTTTACACGCGTTCCGGAGCGTCTGTGTGTGAACGGGGAAAGCGCCCGAAGCTGGCTTAAGCTTTCCGCCTGAACGCGTTCGGTTTCGAACGCGATTCAGTGCGGAAATGCCTCAGAACATTGACTCTTAGGGTGTTTTTCCACTGTCACTAAAAATACCCATTAAGTACCCATTAATGGGTACGTAATGGCATTTTTGTACCAATTAATGGGTACTTAATGGGTACTTCTAGTGACAGTGGAAAAACACCCTTATAGTGTATTTTCATTTCAGAAGATTATCTTAAACTCTCATTTAAAAAAGAAAAAATAACATTCATTAACAGAAAAAAGCACTCTAGAAGTACAAATATCTATCGCAGAATAAATCCTAGTGATGTTCAAATAGATCTAGGAAAAGGAGAACCCAATTGTGTGCTACAGGAAATGCAATTAGTAGAAAACTGCGTGCAAGTGCTGCATTAAAGGAATGTCCTTGCTATTCTGTTGACCTTTACTTTAATCAGCTTTTAGTCATCTCATTTTTCCTCACCTGCGTGCTACCTCTCTCCAACCTGAAGCACAGATCTTTGGACATTTTAAAATGTTATATTTGAGCGAGAGAGCCTCAGAACAAGGTTCTCACTGTCATCATCTCAGTTCATTATGAGTTGGTGCCCATATCTCTCTGGAAAAGAAGTTGGAGAAAGAATATGCTTTAATACATCAGATAGAAAGGCACTTTCAAATTTATTAGCAAGCTTGGTAGTTCAGTAGATTGCTTATGGTTTCTTCAAATAACTTGTAAACAGATTTTTGCAGCATTATGATGGTATTGTCAGCATCTACACAGGCACCCTAAGGTATTGATCCAGAAGCAAGGTATCTCAGCATCTGGAGTGCTGTATTTAAAGTACTCCCCATCAACTCCTAGGCTATCTCAATTGCCTCAAGAGTTAACTTACGTATTGGGCTATATCCAGATGTTGCTTTATCCAGCTATATTGCTTTATTGGGCTATATCCAGATATTTGGATGCAGCCTTGATTGTTGGTCCCTCAGGCACCTGCTCTTCATCTTCCATGGTTGTGGTCACACCTTAGATTTTAGGAGGTCAGAGGCCTTCTGGAGTCTCTGGACACCGGACACCAAAGTGCATATCTGCTTGTTTGTCTTTTGAGAGCTTTCCTGCCTGGAATGGCATTATCCAGAAATCAGATCATTCCAGCACTGAGTCCATTTCAGACAGAAACAGACCCAGCCAGGCAAAAGGCTGCTGGTACCTTGATACCCCTTCTGCTGCCGCCAGCACTACTGCCACCGCCACAATGGCTGTCACCCCTCCATTGCTCCGACACCCAGCTTACATGGCACATCATGGGTGAAATCAGGCTGTTCAAGCCCAGAAATGGCCTGATTTCCTCGCTTGTCCCTGTGATGGAGTAAAACTTTTAAAGTGTGACTGTGGCCCATGTATAGTGACGGGGGAAGGATGAGGTCAGTCATCAGCTGAGTCTCCATCAAGGCTATCTAGATGGGGCCTTTTCCAGTCAGTTACTAAAGCAGTCTGACTGGAAACATTTCAGCTGTGGGACCTTCATTCCATAGTCATGGGCCTGTAGGTGCTGCAAGGCATTATAATGCACATTTATTCACTGTGCTTCTCAGCTCAGAAACGGATCACCCGGCTACATCCCACCCTTGTGGAAATGCAGCTATGTAGATGTAGATATTGTTCTGTGTACTCATTTCATATCCACACAAGAACAGCAGGGGGTGGGGGGTGGTGGGGGAATCAGGTATAATAAAAATGATCAGGCTAGTCACAAAATGTTCCAGGACTTCTGCGGAATATAACAACAAAAAGAAGAATGGCATTTCTACTTTCCTCTTTTGTGTGGAAGTGTGGATTTATTTCTTTGTTTAATTTAGAATCCATCCGTCACCAAATAATCACATTGTGAACAGCAAACCAGAAACAGATGAATAATCCATAGAACTTCACAGAAACAGTTAAAATGATAGGCCACAATAATGTGCAGTCAAAATAGTAAGAACAAATCTCTAGAACAGCACAAAGTCATGAGGGGAAACAAGCCTTGGTATAAGTACCAAAAGATGTATAAAGGCAGAGCCAGCGCCTCAGGGAAACAATATTCTATCCACAGCTTGAGGGATCACCACTGAGAACACCTCAGACCAAAGAAATTAGTGGCATAAGTCTCTCCCCTGAAGATTTAGCTTTCTGGACAGAGTCTATGTGGAAAAAGATACTCTTTTGGAATTTGGGACCCATATCATTTAGGGCTGCATAATTTGCTGTCAGAACATTGTACAGTGTATCCAACCATAGACACACATCAGCCTTAGGTCCTATACTCTGCATTAATATAAGCTTTTGGATTTTCAAGAGCAGACTCCCATACACTAAATTTCAACACTGCAGTACAGAATTTACTAGAGTATGGAACCATAGGATCACATAATTCGAAAGGGTAATTCAAGCAATTGAAAGCAGAGCCAAGCATCTGCCAGTGGATTAACAGAATAGCTCTTGGTGTTGGAAGCTGAATGTATAACCGAGACCTGGATGGACGAACTGGGTGGGCCCTCCAGGATACTCAGTGTAGCACTGTTCTAGACCAGGGGGGAGGGGAGGAGGTGTCGCTGTAGTCCATCGGACTTCCATCTCCCTCAACAGATGGCCAATTGGCACTGTAATGGGGGATGAGGGTTTGTTTATGCTGTTGAGCCAGAAAGACAGAATAGGGATGCTGCTGGTGTACTGTTCACTCCACTGCCTGGCATTCTCCCTGAGCTGGCTGAGGTGGTCTTGGACGTGGTATTGGAAGCCTCTGCCATGGTGGTGTTGGGGGATTTCAATGTCCACACCAAGGTTACACTCAGTGGACCAGCTCAGTTCTTCATGTCCTCCCAAGACAACCATGGGCCTGTCTCAATTTGTATCTGACCCAACTCATGTTGCAGGCCACACGCTTGATTTGTTTTTTTGCCTCAGAGTGGACTGGTGAGTATCCATTGATAGGAAGGCTGACTGTCAATCCGTTGTCGTGGATGGATCGTTCGCTGGTGAGGTTTGGACTTGCAATGGCAACTCCCATCTGTGGGGTGGGACCTATTGAAATGGTCTGCCCATGTAGATTTATGGAATCTGAGCAAATCTGGGGGATTTTCTGGTTGGCATAACTGGCATTCCTGTTGAAGCCCTGGTTTCTCTCTGGAACCAGGAGATGAGCAGGGCTATTGACATGATTGTTCCCAAGTGCCCTCAGCATGTTTGTGGAGCCTGAAAAGCTCCTTGGTACTCCATGGAGCTATGGGCTATAAAACAGGAAGGTCTATGGCTAGAGTGCAGGTGGCGTAAATCTGGCTGTGTGTCTGACCGAACACAGGTTAGAACACACTATTGTGCCTAGTATGTGGCGGTGACAGTGGCAAAAAAGAACTTTTTCTCTGCCACCATTGCATCCTCAAGTAGCTGTCCAGCAGAGCTTTTCAGAGTAGTAAATGGCCTTATAAAATCTCCCATGCTATTTAACATCTGTAGGAAGCTGTTGGGAGGGGTCATCAGGAGATTTGGAGTGAGGTGTCATCAGTATGCAGATGATACCCAGCTCTATCTCTCTGTACCATCTGAATCAGGAGAGGCGGTTGAAGTGCTTGACAGGTGTCTGGAGGTGGTAATGGGCTGGATGAGGGCCAATAAATTGAAGCTGAATCCTGACAAGACAGAGGTGCTGTGTGTCACAGGGTCTTGGGTCTATGTAGTTGGGAGATACCCTGTCCTTGATGGGGTTGCAATGCCTTGGAAGGGACAGGTGCATAGATTGGGGGTACTCCTTGACTCCCTGCTGACACTAGAAGCTCAGATGGAGCCTGTGGCCAGGAGCACCTACTCCTAACTATGGCTGGTGTGTCAACTGAAGCCTTTTCTGGATAGAGAAAACTTGGCCACAGTCATCCATGCTCTGGTGACCTCTAGATCGGACTACTGAAAAGCACTCTACATGAGGCTGCCCTTGAAGACAGTCTGGAAATTGCAGCTAGTGCAAAATGCAGCCACTAGAGTGCTGACTGGAACAGCTAGCCGGGTGCACATCACGCCAGTTTTAAAAGGGCTGTATTGGCTGCCAGTTTACTGTCAAGCCCAATTCAAGGTACTGACTCTGACTTATAAGGCCCTAAATGACCTGGGCCCCAAATATCTAAAGGGCCTTCTCCCATACTGACCTGCCTGTGCCTTAATATCAAGTGGTAGGACCCTCCTGGTCATCCCACCACCTTCAGTAGTGAGGTTGGTGGGCACCCGGGAGAGAGCCTTGTCTGTGATGGCCCCCAGACTATGGAATAGCCTCCCCCTCAAGGTGTGTCATGCCCCCTCCTTATATATATTTAGGAACGTGCTGAAGACGCACCTCTTTACCCTGGCCTTTGGCTGAGATGTTTATATTTCCCATCCCAGCACAGATACCATCATTTTAAACATGCTGTGTATTGTTTTAGATTTGTTGATTTTTTAAAAAAGTGCTTTTAATATATATTCTGTTTTTAATCTGTTGTTTTAACCATTGTTATCCTCCCAGAGACCTCTGGGAATGGGGCAGGATAGAAATGTAAATAAATAATGTTCTAGGCAGTGTTTGCTTTCATGAGAAGATGAATTGCATAAATTGAATTCATGTTTCTCACTTGATGTCCATGTGGCACCATTTACTAGGTTCCAAGGTAAAAAGGATAGCAGTAATTGAAGGCTGAAACTCAAGTAGGTGAAGCATCAAAGTCTATGGGATCCATCAAGAAAGGGTGCAAAGGACATGGTCAATAGGATTCCTGTAGAGCTACAATAATTAAGAAAAAATATATATGTAGTCAAGGTAAGTGATATAGTGAAATGCATTCCTGGATAAACTTAGCCATGCCTTTTCATCCATTTCATATATGATACCACTTAAAGTTTGTACAGAAGCTCAAGAACAGCCTTCAGTGAGGAAATTTGGTAGGACTGTTCTATAGTTAACTTTAGAGAGAAAATGTTATCAGGAAAAATGGGTACAAAATTGGGATGCCTGTCAAAATTGGCTAGATTTTGTTAGCATGCCAACAGTTTCCCTCTTTGAAATTTCAATGAGGCTACTGCATTTTCTTTTTGACCACTCATTCAGGATCACTGAAAAATACTTAACCTATAATTGTCCCAAGTTACTTTCTGGCCAATATACAAATTGTCCATACATCTTCTTTTTCCTGTTTAATGGGTTTTTACATTAAAAAGAGGACTTGCCTTCTCAATTTCATGACCACCAAGTTTACTAAAGAAAATTTGAACCAAGGTACATATGATGTGGAATACCTGTAGCAAGTATGACAATTTGTCAGAAGAGAAAGTAAAATAACAAACAAGATTGTAGAGATAATTTTAAAAATAATAATTCCAAAAGAGAAGCGGCAAATGTATTGATCTACAGATTTATTTAAACACAACTCTTGTGTGTCCCAGTCAGCACATCCAGTCAGATGTTCAAAAAGCATTTAAATTTTTTTCCTAACTGAATGCCAGATTATGATTACCTTAATAAAATTTCAGAGACATGTAGAGGCACTTTATCATTAAGCAGACGGAAAATGTCACCAATGCATTTAGTGATTCAGCTTCTTGTCAGGAATTCTGCTTACATTTCACTAAAACACTGTCAATCATTATGCATATCACACTTCAGATTATATCATATATACGGCCAACACAAATATGAGGGATGAGTAATGCTAATGTAGTAAAACAAGGCTAGAAATCAATGTTACATTTGTTTAGGTTCCTAATTTTATGACTTGGGGCATTCAAATGATATCTGCAGCAGTGGTCACAAGCAATAGGTTTTAATTTTAGAAAACAAATTTTACCACAGGTTAGGAATTTTCAGTTTTCAAAGTGTTGTTGAACTAGATCCTGTTTGTACTTAACCTCTTGGTGAGCTCCAGTCTGCTTGCTGGTGAGATGCACCTATACCTGGCCACTGCCACAGCACACCAGAGAGGCCACGGTCTGTTCAGGAGCCATTCAGTGGTAGAATACTAAAAAGGAGTACACATGTTTACCAGTCACACACAGCATCCAAATTGCCATGGCAAAACCTGAATATTCGCCAGATGTTGCTTAGGCCTGGCTATTTGCACTGCATGTGGTGCTGGCCAAGTGCAGAGCTAGCCCAATGCATGCAGTGCAGATGGCCACTGTCATCTACTACCTTACCTGGGAGATATGGTATTATTGCACCATATCATTCAGGTAAGTTGAAAAGGACCCTAGAATACCTATCACTGCTGATGCGTTGCTATCATGAGTGGCTAAAATGAAATGGGCCTCTATCAATGGGCCTCTGGCAATGAAAGCAATATGGGGCCTTGTTTGATGCAGACTCAGAGAACAGAAGTCACATAACTTTAGAATCTGTACAGTAGAGGAAATTTGAGCAAGTGTTGTTTGAAATGTCGTGTCTTCTTTTCCATATAGTAACTTTGGCAAACAAAAGTCACATACATGCCGAGTGCAAGAATAAAGTGCCTTTGTGCACTTCTTCCAAAAGAGAATCCGATGTGGATCTTCTTAGAGCCTCATCAATCTTCATGTTAGTGCAGTTCACTGAGGCCCCATCCACTACTTCTACACTCCATCTGCTAAAGACAGAGCAGGATGCAGGTCAAGAGGCCCTTAAGGTGCATCATCGGTAGACCTCAATAGTGAGCTCTACCAGCATACTAGCAGGTCCTAGTCTAGAACACGGAGGGGCCATTTCAGCAGTGCACTGAAGTACATACAGACTAGGGCACACAGATTTCTTTTGAGGATTTATTTCTAGTCCATGCTTGCTTTGTTTTAGCAAAATGACTACCCTGAATGTCTGTGAATTAAAAGAAATAGCAGCTCTTTTGGCATGCCACTTTATAATGACATACAATCACACCTATACAGCTACACACCCAGCCATTATGCAGTGGCTGCTAGGGCACTGAAGCACAGGAGAGGAATATGTGGTAATTCACCATAAAACTTCAACATCTGTGAGCTGCGCTTTCTCCCACAATTCACTACAGCTCTCCCATTTCAAAGCCAAATGGCTAATTAACACTTCTTCAGTCTCCCATGCCCCAGAGCCTGAGCCAGAGCTGTTGTTTACTTTGTGTTCGGCAGTATTGATTGTTGGAAGTAACAATCCACTGCCATTGTTTTTTATAATTTTGTTTGTAACACTTAAGATATTGGGCACCTGGGAAGCCTTATCCATCAGATGAGGATGCAATTATAATCAGTATATAAAGTGTGCAAACATTTGGCATTTTTGCCTTTTAAGGTCACACCTTGTTGGGGGGGATATCATCAGTCAGTTTTAAACAGTAATTGGACATGTTACCTAACATTACACAAATAATTGCAAGTTCAGTGTTACAAAGTCTGTGAAGTTCAAGCAAAATGAAAAGCAAATATTCGTTCAAGAAATAGTAACACTAGCAAATTTGGCTTGATGGCAGAAGCTATATGGTGATAGGAGAATCCTCCAGCAATCTCCAGTCACCACGCTAACAATTCCTGTCTGCACACCTGCCACTGAACCTGGCAAAAGGAGCTTCAAAGCCAGGAAACTTTTATTCCCCTGCTTGATATTTCCACCCAGGCTTTTTGCAGAGCACAGGAAATGACTGTGGTAAGTGCAGACAGCATGTGAAGGAGAGAGCAAAGCGAAGCACCATAAAAGCTCTTCCCATTGGTCCCATTGCTCCGGGCACATGATGCTCTAGCAAGTGCTTATAATACAGTGAATGTTCCCTAGGTGCAGGATCGTGATGTCTTGTGCCCTGGGAGCGCCCAAGTTGTACAATACAAGTACACTGATGGCACTGTCAGAATGACCCTATAGCACCATTAAGGCCTATGCAGATCTTGCCATTATTTCATCAGTATAAAACTACCAGTTTTGAAGAAAGGATCTTTATGAACTAGTTAAACTGAAATTCTTTTGGACTTACATGATGTAAGTTTAATAACACTATATGGTATACCTCCAGTGATTCATTCATGATTGTAAGAAATTGTTCAGTGAATCACCCATGGTTACCAGAGAGCATGCTTCCATCTCACAGCATATATTAAGGAAAGGAATCACAGATTTAACAATTATGGCTGGATTTCAGGAAGACAGAAGTGTTAGCATTCAGGATCCCTTTTTGTTCCTCAGAATATCAAGAAAGGATTCTGACTTTTGTCTTCCTAGTATAGCCATCTACACTCCACCTGGCCCTATGAAATAATGCACAGAAATCACCCACATCCAGTGCTATTTCTTGTGCATCCCTTAATCCCTAACCCTAACCCTAACCCTAAACTTTGAAGCTGGGGTCTGAAAGTGCTGGAGTTTGTTAAGGCTAGGAGGCATAGAGCTAGTGACTGCCATGCTCTCAGATGTGGAGCTGGAGCAAGCACACCAGTCCTGCAAGTTCCCTTTTCCACCATTGTGTGAGGCAGCCTGAGTCTTAGAAGTCTTTGGGGCATCAAAGTCGGACACTGCCCCTACCTGGGGACAGCTGTCATCTTCCCAAACTGTAAGTAGGAAAGTCATTACTGTGACTACCTATTCAAACTGATCATCTGGAAGTCCTTATAGGCCTGTGGCAACTGGATTCTCTACACCTATTTCATCACTCTGGGTGCTGTGTAACCAGATGGGACAAGTGATACTTCACAGTATCTTCCCTCCAGGTGAGGAAAAGTGCGAAGTAAAAAACTGCTAATTGAACAGCAGCTTTTTACAGTGCACTTTCGCTGCTGCTGAGCCACTGCTGATAGATGATCACATGACCAATTATGTGACTGTTGGGCACATGATCACATGACCAATCGTGTGACCGTTGGGCACAGCAGCTGTGAAGCTTTCACCTGTGTCTGGAGGCACCCTTTGTCTACCTCTGTTTGGAGCCATAGGTATCCCATCTGTCTCTGCTGCTGCCTCTCCTGCTGTTTAACTTGCTCCTTGGCTCAGCCTGACAATCAGCTGTTGACTTTGGACTCCGCTTTGTGATTGCTTTCTTCCTTCAAACTTCTGCATGTTAAAGCAGCATTTATAAGCACTTACAGCTTTTGCAATCACTTACAGTTGCTGAAGATGAAAAGAAAGGAAGCACCAGTGTACCCAATTGACTATAAAACCTTTCAAGATTGTTGTCATACCAACATTTCCAGTAATAATAGGACAGATGAGCCTATGTTGCAGTTAGGGATGTACACAAATGTATTTTTGACATTCGAATCTGAGTAGATTCGAATGTCAAAATCCAGTTCGAATCAGATATTTAAGATTCGAATGTCTTAAAATCCGATTTGAATCCATAACATTTGAATCCGTATGTTGGAACGTTAGATTCATATTTAAAGATACAAATGTTGACAACATTCGTATCTGTACACATGCTGGGAAAATCCGTATGCATCCCGTATTATGCTTTACGAATCCCATTTTAATCCCGTCTTTTAAGTGCAAGATACAGATAACTTTTGGGCACATTCGTATACAACAGATACGAATCTACACATTTGAATCATTCAAAAATCCGTATCGGATTTTCAAAAATTTGTATTCAAGTTTGAATGTCAAATTTGGATTTTCAAAAATCTGATTCAAGTTCGAATTTCAAAATTTGTCGGATTCGAATAAAATATTTTGAGTTTTCAAATATTTGTGTGCATCGCTAGTTATAGTAATGTGGCTGGAAACCACCTAGAGCTGAACTGCAGTGCCTCCGGTCGTCAGTCATGACATTACAGCTTTTACATTAAACAAGGACCTTGTGTATAGAGTACATGGAGAGGGATCTGAATTCCTGGTTTGCCTCAGCCACTTCATTATTGATTCTGATGTGCTGTGTGTTTCTTCTGGTTATTTCCTTTAAAATGATGCTGCAAGTCAAAAGAAATGCTAAAGGGCAGACACTATTATGGTTGAAAATATCTGTAGCTCACAGCTGGCGTGCAAATAGGATGTCCATTTGGGCCTCTAACCCTCCTCATTCCCATCAGCTCTCAGACATAACAACAGGAGAGGAATGCATGTTGCTTTATGGAATACAGATGCTGGCCACAGACTGAAAACACTGGAAAAGAGAACAGATGACAGAAAGTTGCAAACTTCAAGAGAGCACTATCTATACTGGCCATGTATGCTCAGTACAAGCTTTGATTTGCAAAAATGTTCTGGTTCCTGGGAGTGCAGCTTGAGAGCTGGGCTGTCATGGTTCTCCAAGCCGAGTTTTGCATTTGCTGACATTTTGTCATCCTTCCAAAACCAGATCCCTAGATTTACGCTAGAGCGTGGCAGGACCTCGGCTCCATTACTGGATTGAAGAGACTGCAGTGTTTACCGTGAGTAAAGTTGACATCGTGCTCATTACAGAGAAGGGACGAGGAGGATGGAGGTTAGGATGGAACAAAAGAGCGTGCAGGTCAGATGTCTTCTACCTGCAAGAGTGTGTGTGAGAGAAAGAGAGACCAGAGAAAGCAGATGAGGCTATACTGGCAGCGACAAATGAGCAGAGAATGAATGAGAATGAGATGGACAAGTGTCTGCCACCTTTAAGTCTGTATGTGTAATTAATGTTGCTGACTCTCCTTTCCAGCCCAGGAGTGCTGATGGCAGACATCAGAGTTTTCTTCTGCTTTCTTGATCGGATGGGACATGCCCTTTGTCTCCACACATCCCCAGGGCAGTGCCATAGTGCAGTTTTTGTTTTGCCAAGGGACAATGTGTCGACTTCTTGTGTGTCTGCTGCAGCATCCCTGATGCATATGTATGTGTGTTCTCTCTGCTGTACAGGTACAGAGTTTCAGCATGATTGCACTTGAGGTCTTCTGACCCTCCCTGCATTCTTTTATTTTTATTTTTTGCAGTAATGCCAGTTTTTGCTTGTATGGAATTCCTAGGAGGAGTGGTGAAATCCTTACAAAGTCTTTCAGTGTATTCCAAATCTTAAAATGGAGGGTAAAGCTCAAACATAATGGTGATGTACCCAAGAAAGGTCACCAGGGCCATTAAGCCTGTACCTAATATGTTCCATAGGAGAGGACATGACACTGCTTAGTGATATGGCTGAGGCCCTTTCGGTAGACCAACAACTAGTCAGATCAAAGAAGGAAAAAAGTAAGGACTACATTCTTCTTTTCTCTGGGAGACCCCAACCCTGCCTTGCATAGTCTGGATAACAAACACTGAAATGGCAGACTGAGTTGGGAAGGGGGGGGGGGCAGTGGTCTAAGATTACTAAAAATCCACTGTTAAAAAAAGAGGGGGCTTTGAGCAGGGATAATTGACATCTTCAGGAGTTAACTCTGTGAACCAGAGTCTTTTCCAGGGTGCAGAATAATATAGGTGGCAGTTGGAGCCTTAAGATTTTGGTGTAGGGCAATATAAAAATAAAATAAAATAGTCTTCAATATCAAATAAACAGTCTTAGTCCCATTACCGTTAAAATGTCCTCTCCTAGAGAAGGCTTCAGCAAAGCTAATTGTTTATCAGCTTCACAAATGTGTTTTTTGACAGGAATAATGTTATGCTCTATTTCTTCATGAGCTTCTCACTGCTGTACATAATTTAAAAGCAAAACTTATCTATCCTTGTAGAATCCAAGGAGTTTAATCTACAAACTCAGCAACTAAATGCTCACAGAGGACAGATGAAGTCAGTGAAAGTCACTCACTGCTACGAAAGCCTCAAGTGCTAATGATGAATCCAGAGCTATCCGCATTTTATTTACAAGGCTGCTATTTTAAGATCTTGGCTGCCTCCACACTGGGGTGAAAAGGGATGTCCAAGTGGTAGCAATGTGTTGTTCTATCCCATAGGTAGGTCGTGCACCATCCTCAGGACTGGACATCCCAGACTTGTAGATTTTAAAGTCAGAGAACAAATATTTGTTGCCTTTGAAATTTATGCCAGTCCTACTAATCATTAAACAGGATAAACCCAGAAGTGGGGGCCATTTACTGTCTGGCCCTTAATGGGGCTGAGAAAATAATGGGGTAAGTCAGTTGCTTCTGCTGCCATCATCCCACTGCATGGTCATGACAGTGGAACGTGAAGGTGGCAAGCATTTTTTCTCTAGCTTGCGAATAGGTCACCTCCCAGTGTGGTTGCTGCTCTCTGAGGTGGGCTGTAGGCCTGCTGGATCTGCAATCATGGCATCCTTCTAACCCTTTTTAGGCATTAATATTTTGGCTCTGCAGACAGCTCCAGAATTAATCTGGAACAAGTCATGTAACTAATTCCTGGCATGAGGAATTAGGATCAAAGGATTTTCATCTTATGGCCATTAAGTGGCAACCCAGGGATCACTTCCAGGAAGCAGCAAAATACGACTCAGAGGAACGACAACAACAAAATTCAGCTAGGTCTTTGTCCTGCCCCTGCCCCTCAAAAGATCCCAGTCCTTAGTTTTTATCTGCCACTCACTGTGTGCAGACGCTGAAGTAAGGCTTTCGGTAAGTCAACTGGCATAGGAAACACTGTCTGGCATCATGAGCAAGTTAGATGAAATCCAGCTTCAAAACTTGTGGTCACATGTTAAGGAAAGGAGTGTGAAAAATCCACAAATAAAATGTAAGGATAGATAGAAATGGACAGAAATGGACAGGTGTGAGCTGTCAGACCTGAAAATGGAGTGAAGAAGATTTAAATTGAAGGTGTGACCATGGCCTGGATAACTTCCTAACCATCTTCATATAGAAGACAGGACAGCAGATGTACAACAAAACTGATTGGTCAGCTTCTTGACCTGCCTCTGAGATATACTTCCCAAATTGTTCAGTGCCATCCTGTATGTTTTTAATAAGTCTTTCTCAAAACACCTTGAGTTGTTCTATATTTGGAAGGAGGGTCTCTCTGTCAGCTATCTCTGCCAGTGCCCTACTTTTTCCAAAACCAGGATGATGGATCCATCCAACAGTCAGTTACAGGAGAAAGAAAAGAGGTTTGGATTTGGAGATTTGGTTTACCCCAGACCACCCAGCCACACAGTGTGCTATCAAGTCATTGGCTACACTCACATGGAGCAAAAAAAGTGGTTTAAAAGCGCCATGGTCCCTTTCTGTATATATTCTGGTTTATATCCCAAAATAGGGACCTACTGTCCACATGCTAGTATAGACTATGGCAGGTCCTGCCTTGGCCCTGCCGTAGTCTGTATCAGCATGTAGATTCCAGGATATAAGCAGCATATATTTACTAGTATACTTCCTATTCTTTGTTGTTCCTGTTTTCCATTTGCTGCATATAATGCAAGATTGAGCACTTCAGATGTTAACAAGATTTTAATGTGAAAAAGCTTGCCGTTTTAACAGCAACAGTCTTCAGATTAGGAGTGCAGAGCAGCAAGACAGATGCAGTTCCTGGAAACCTCACTTTCATATCCCCGTATTTTGCTTTGATCTGCTATATATCAAAGAATGATTCACAGATGTCAAAGCAAGACTTGCAGCCTAAATGTTTCTCTTCATTCACTGATCTGCAGTTCTAAGCCTCAGACCATCACTGAGCCTGGAAATCCATGTTCTAAAAAATATGGAGCGCAGACTGATACTGGTCATAAATGATTCTGCTAGTTCTGCTTTATTTCACTTACCCTACAAAATACTTCATTTAGGACACTTTTAGTGATTAAACATTCACTAGACTGGTGGATTTTGTGCAACATTTAGCAACTATCTTGAAAATCTCTTAATCTGAGTCAGAAAGGCAAGATGCTGGCAAACTTTTTCGTCATTCCCGATAGTGTTAAACATCTCTGGAACTACTGTATCTGAGCCTTGTTATTTCTCCATTTCAAGTGACATACCATTTCTGCTTTCCACAGGAGTTAGATGTGGTTGGAAGGCCAATACATTTGAGGTCACATGTGAGGGTTAAAATGCCTTTGAAAGATTGTTTGAATCCATGTTTGATCCCCTTTTCTTCCCATGTTCAGTGTTGTTGTCTTTATAAAAACAACAGTAAATTCAGTCACCAGTAAACTTGTTTTTTTATAGCAGCTCTTAACAGGAAGGACCTGTGACAACAAATAAACCTTCCTGTCTTTTCATCCTTTCTTGAGAAGTATGGAAGAGAAACATTTTCAAGAAATTTGGACTAAGGTTTTTTTTCCCACTTACCTCCCTTAATCTGGATCTAAGATGATCCGGATCTAAAGAGGTACCCAGTGCATCTCCATGGGTGGTGTAGTACCCAATAGCAATGGGTGATAGGCATGCTCGCAGTGGAAACGTCAGAGCCCTCATGTGGTGATTCCAACTCTACCCACGTTGGACCTGTCCATCACCCCATGTTTTTTGGGGAGTGACATGCAGGGGAGGCAAACTCCAGAGCCGCTCCAGAGAATCTTCAAATATTGCAGCAAATTGCTCTGAAGATTCTCCGGAGCTTGACCAAAGCTCCATAGAAATGGCCTAAGTCTGTGTCATTCTCTGGAGTTTTCTTCAGAGCCATCTTTGGAGATTAGGCACTGGCTTCAAAGCTTTGGGTTTGGGGGCACCCCCGCATGGGTGCCCCCCTGAACATACCCCTAGACCCCATTGTCTGATCGCGGTGGCTCTAATGGGGTCTGCAGTGGAAACAGGGTCTTTCTGCTCTGACCCTAATGGGTCCCTAATGGGTACTTAGTACTAGTGGAAAAACCCTAAGGTTGCATCCATATCAATTAAAAAAGTGGTTCAAAAGAATCCTAAGGGTAGTAGTAACTAGGGGTGTGCAAGAATGCAGTTTTCAGCATTCGATATCCAAAGATTTGAATCAATTCAAATGTTTAAAATTTGAATGTATTCACATTTGATTTGAACTGAATGCATTTTTATCTGTTTGTACAAATATTTGATTCGTATTTGAGGATAAGAATGTCAACATTTGTATGTGTCCATTGTTACCAGATCAACTTTGGATGTGCAGATATCATAAGAAATGTTACAAAACCGGAACTTGAAATATACCAGGTTTTGACATATGAATTTGGCTTTATTATTGTCATAATTAAAAGCTAAAGGCAGACCATGAAACGTGGAAAGGCCTTAAAATAGCCATATTGGGAGAAAGACAAGCCTGGAGTTTAAAAAAAGGACATAGTTGTCTCAAGTCACAAGCTGGCTGTTTGCAAAAGATAAAAGTCTGTATGCAAGAAACACAGCCTGAGATTTAATCTTGATTGAGTTAAGACAGAGTCCTAGCACCTAAAAAGTCTTTGTTTTCTCTTTTTGGGGTAACAGATTTTTAAATAATGAAGGAGAAATAAAACCATGGAATCTGGGACAGAGATTGGTTTGTCTAATTTTAATAAAATAATAAAGAATAAAATGGAATGGATTTTTGGAAGAGATCTGGGTAAAATAAGTATACCAGAATTTGGAATTACTATCTAAATGGGAAATGGCCCATTTCACCAGTATTAGAATGCAGGATGTTGGAGGTAACTCACTGTTTACACCTTTGTTTACACCCTAACAGAATTGGGTAAAAGGTCGCTAGTGTCCACATACACTGAGCCTAGTTGAAGGGATTAAGTGAGTCAGTAGAGGTGCTAAAATGTTAATTTAAGGTAAACTTTTTGCAAATCAAACAGGGATACAATAGTTTACTCGCCATTCACACTTTTTGTCTGAGGGTGTCAAGGAGAGGTCAGGAGATGCACTGACTGGAAATGTTGTTAAGACTGGAGTCACATACACATTTTTATTCATTAACAAAGGAAGAGCATCAGCAGTTTTTTTTTTGGTTCCAATTTTTGCTATAAAAATGGCAGAGGAGAGATGGTTTTAAGGTTTTTCTCCTTCTGGTCATCAGAGGAGGGAGGTCTTCTTCTGGCCATCATGGGAGGCTAAAGAGACCTGGAGAAATCCCCCCCCCTTTTTCTTCTTTCTGCTACAGAGTTTTGCTGCAAGAACTGCAGTTTAAAACTTTTGCACTCTGAATTTGGCTGGTTTTGTAAAGGCAATTATAAAGATTATTTTCTATGTATTTCTTTTGGATTTTTGTCCATTTTGGAGACCAGTCTGACTGAGACTGAAGCACATTTTACCAATTTTGAAAATATTTTTGTTCTGGAAGCAGAGATAGTTTGCTGAAATCCTACATATCTTCAGCTTTGGACTTCTTGGGCATGAAGAATACAACATGGTGGTGAGACAGAAGATTGGTATCCTCTATTCACTTTCCCTTATTTTTCTTTAGAACTTCTTTTTTTTTTTTAGGTTAGGGGTTCTTTCTAGTATCAGGAGTTTTCCATTTTATATTTGCAATTTTTAAATGAGAATTTTATTCTCATTCCTTAATTCATACTTATGGAAAGCAATTTGTTTTGGTTTTTTTTTATTATTATTATTTGGGGAGCTTTTGCTGCATAACTATAAATCAATTGTTTTAATAAAAGAGGGATAAATTCAGTTAAATTCACAAAGATTCCTTAGTGGGAAATGTTCATTTCTTTAGTCATTTTGCAGTTGTTGCATGCTTATTTCTGTTCTAGAAACGCTTCTGATATTTCATTTCAACTTCTTTTCTGTATTCCTAATAAATTCTTTGCCCTGGTTTAACAAGAAACTGGTTTTTGAGTCTAAAATGGGTTTTGTCTCTGTTTTCTGGTTATTCCTCGTTATTAAAACCTGTGAAAGATCTTGCTACTGATTCCCCTGGGAAGTTTAAATTTGGTGTTCTTTGGGCTTCAAAAATAATCCAAATTATCCAAATTTTATTCCCTCCATAGTTGCTTCCAGTTTATTACTGGAGCAGAACTGGTAACACCATAGGCATCCATAGGCATCCGTATGCATCCCATTTTTGTCCCGTATGTGTCCCGTTTTCGTTCTGCAGTTATCCTTACAAATGCGTATGGATACGTATGTAATGCATACATATCCATACACATACGAATGTCCCAATAATTTGTACGAATGATTCAAAAGATTTGAAATTTGTTTGAATTTTTAAATTCAAATGTAGAATCATTCGATTCAAATTTGAATGTCTGAATTCAAACAAATTAGATCGAATTTTGAATGTTTTGAATATTCATGCACATCCCTAGTAGCAACCACACCCTAGTGCCTCTAATCCAAGGTAAAGGTTGGAAAATGCCTGTTTCCACTAGGGGTGTTTTTCCGCTGAGCTCCTTTAATCCGGATCTAAGAAGATCTGGATCTAATGAATGGGTACTTCCCTTAATCCAGATCTAGTAGAAGTATCCAATGTGTTTCCATGGGTGGTCTAGCACCCAGTAGCAATGGGTGGTAGCCTGCCTGCAGTGGAAACACCAGAGCACCCATTTGCAAATCCAGATCTACCCAATTCTAGTGGAAACAGGCTCCTTATAATCCAGATTTTATGGTTGAAGACCCCATTGTAGACCCCTTTAATGGGGTCTACAGGAAATCTGAATTATAGGTCCTGAAGGACCCATATGATCTGGATTTCCCTAGCTGTGGTGGAAACAGATGGGTCTCTAATGGGGTCTGTAGTGGAAATGGGGTCATCCGGCTCTCAGCCAAATGGGTCTTTAATGGGTCTTCAATGGGTACTTAGTGCTAGTGTAAAACACTCTAGAATTGAGCAATGGCGTCTAGAGGAGGCTCAGGGAGAGAGGCACCCATGGAGGGTGCCCCAAACCCAAGACTTTGAAGTCCCTCCAAAGATGGCTCTGAAGTCCCTCCGAAGTTGCCTTTGGAGTCTACATTAATCTCCAAATGCAACTTCGGAGATTGCACCCCCTATCCCCCAAAACACCTGGGTTGACAAGCAGACCCCTTGTGGGTAGATCTGGATTTGCAAATGGGTGCTAGATCACCCATGGAAACATATTGGGTACTTCCCTTTATCTGGATCTACTAGATCTTGATTAAGAGAAGTACCTATTCCTTAGATCTGGATCTTCTTAGATCGAGATTAAAGGAGAGCAGTGGAAAAACACCCAATAGTTCAAACATGTAAACACAACTAGATGACCACAGCAGTATTCTGACTAGACTATATCTCATTAAACTTTTTTGATCCATGGACAGTTTTTCATGGTCCATGAAACTGTACGGGTATTCAGAAAGCACCACCTGATGTGGTTGCTTCTTTTTGTTAAGCAATAAATCAGCACAAAAAGTTTGTGGCACAAGAAAAAACCTTAAGCCTATGAGACCAAGATTCCTTGCATCTCTCTTATTAAATGACTAATCTGGGTTTTTTTTATGATGTTGGACAAAATAGGATTCTGGTTGTGTACCAGGCACCCTGCTGTTCTGCTGTCTGCTTTGGCTATTTATCTTGGAGGTGGTACTGGCAGCTTCCATAGCAGTGCTGCGGAATTTCAGTGTTCGTGCCAAGGTCCAGTTTGTGGATTTTTTGTGGGATGCACAGCAACCATGGGACCATCATAATTTGCAGATGGCCCCACCACACACAGCTGGGTAAACTCTTGATTTGGGTTTTGCTAGAGAAGGGGTTGTCAAGGATTTGTTGGTAAATCCTCTTGAAGCTTAGTCTTGGAATCAGAAGACAAGTAGACCCATTGACATAAGCAGTACCAATGCCACATGGTACATTTTGGCATAGCATCATGGTCTTCAGTGGGACAAAGAGTAATGGTGATTAAAGGCTGATGACTAAAGAGCAAGTAAATTCCATGATGAGTGTAATCAAAGACAGACTAGAACACAATATTTCCATTAGCATGGGTAACTGTGGTGCAATACTAAGTTACTTCTCTGCTACCTTGTGGCATCCAGGGGTGTTTTTCCACTGTCAATTGTACCCATTTTTGCACCCATTTTTGCACCCATTTTTGCACCTTTTGGCCGTGAGCCGGATGATCCCATTTCCACTACGGCACCCATTTTGAACCTGATTGTTTCCACTGCTGTGGGGGAAATCCAGATCTTTTTGGCCTTTAATCTGGATTTTCTGTAGACCCCATTAATGGGGTCTACAATGGGGTCTTCTGCCAGAAAATCCAGATTAAAGGGAGCCTGTTTCCACTGGAAACAGGCAATGGGGTCCAAAGGAGGCTAGGGGGAGGGGATGCACCTTTGAGCCCCCCAAAACGTTGGCTTCAAAGTCACTTCGAAGTTGACTTCACATTCACTCTGAAGTGGCTTCAAAGTCACTTCAAAGCTGACTTCGAAGCCACTTCAAAGTTGCTTCAAAGACTGCCCCCCCCCTGCCCCCCAAAACACCTGGGGTAATGGACCGACCCCTTGTGGGTCGATCCGGATTCCCCAGATGGGTGCAAAGCTGTTTCCACAGCAGGGGTGTTAGCACCCATTTCTAATGGGTGCTACACCTCCTGTGGAAACACATTGGGTGCTTCCCTTAATCTAGATCTACTAGATCCGGATTAAGAAATGTACCCATTCTTTAGATCTGGATCTTCTTAGATCCAGATATAAGGGCTGCAGTGGAAAAACACCCCAGAAGAACTTTCCTGGATGGTAAGTTGCCTAATGACATCAGCTTGGGGGAGGGAAAGGCTGATGTCTTCTAAAACCTGCTGTGATAAATTTGCAAGGCACATTAGAGACTAATATCTTAATAGATGTTAAAATGTAATCCAAATGTGTGAATGGAATTAAGAGGCCAATGTTCACACTGGGAAGGGATGGATGAAGGGATAGATCTTAGGTAGATACTTAAAATATTTAATTTGTGGATGCCTCAGAACTACCTCAGAATTGTTCTAAGAATCAAATGAAGAGGAGGACCATGGGGGGTTTTCCACTAGAACTAGAGTACCCATTAAGGACCCTTAATTGGTCCTTAATGGGTACTCTAGTGCTATGTGGGAAAACACCCCATATCTGCCAGCAACAATCTGTGTGCGATGGATGGAAGGGAGGGAGGGAGGGAGGAGTTTGAAGATTGAAGTGTGATAATTAAAATCAAGGCTGCAGTCTTACATAGTTGCTTAGGATTACTGCTGCATTCAATAGAGAACAGGACTAAGAATGGTGTGTTGCCTTCACCCCAAGAGGTGTAGATGTGCAGTCTCAAATGCACATTGTCCCAAAGACCTGAGGGATTATTTGAGCAGCAGAATATTGCTTGTAGCAGATGAAGACAAAATGAAATTGCTGCCAGGGACTCCAAGTGCAGCTAGGAGTTTCCCATACTTTTGGTCTCTGGCCGTGACTGCAGCTGCATACTTGGCTGTGAACTCGTCTCATGGTTGCTGCCCACTCCAAACAGCTGCCAAGGAATGACTTTAACATCAAGGGCAGTCAAAGAGTACTTGCACTAAACTAACTCTCATTCCCAGTTCCTATCCAATTTGTGAATGTTCCATAAACCTTGGGGCCCAAATGGGGACTGAAAAGTTTATTCACCCCATGCCCTGAGTACCAAGAATGTTTCAAGAAATGGTCATGGGGATGGAGCTCATCATAGTTCATAGGACTTACCACTGAGAAGACAATAAAAGAATAGTGCTGCTAATCTCATCTAATAATTTATATATGACCAGGAAAGATTCTGTTCCTGATAATGGTCAATATTGATCAAAGCAGAACATTTATTACCAGCAATGACCAGCAATCCAGTGTTTATATTCTTGCCAGTAGATCACAGGATTTCTCTGGAGTGATTTGCATTACTATACAATTAATGTTCTAAAAAGTAAACCTCTTAATTTAATTAAGATATAATGTGATAAAGAGAAGAAAAGAGTGAAAAAAGGAACAGGGGAGGGCAAGGAACTCTTGGCTATTCGCCATTAAAATCTAATTTTCGGATTCTCAATAGCTGAGATAATAACTATGGAGATTTTACTTTCATCTCGGTGGCTGGAACCAGTAGATAGACTGACGGTGTGTCCTTGATTTATTTCGCTGATATGCTTGGGGGCTCAGAAGCTTGTCCTATGAGCTGCAACAGTCACAAACCAATTAAAATGGTTTTCAATATTCCTTTCACTAGGACATAATTGGCTAGGTCCTCACAAGAGACAGAAAAATATAATCCTTAGTAGAGCAACTCTGCTGACTGAATGGCATAGTTGCAGCTTGTTTCAGATGTCACTGACTTTCACACCAAGAAAATGTTTTTTATTTGTCACTCACATTTATACAGGAAGATCATAAGTAACTTCAATTGCTAGTGCAGGTCTCATGTCTCATTTTAGTATCATTGTGTTTGTTTATGAAAAAAGTAAAAAAAAAAGTCAACATTTCTGAACAAGAAATAGTTTTTATTGATGTGAAAGAGGTTGCTTCTACATTGAGAAATGTTGGAGAAGCATAGACAAGGACTATAAAAATACAGTTTTCCATGCATATCCCCAATAGCAAGCAGATAGTACAGAATGGAAAGGAGGTGAGCATGGCCCTTGAAGCCATATATGAGTGCAACTAAACCATGAAGATGAAATAAGTATCAGTGGACATCAGTGTGGTTTAAAAGCTCATTTAGAAAAAGGAAGGCTTGCCCAAATGAGAACAGGAAGGAAAATAAATTCTGCCCAAAAGATGCAAGGCATCAATCAGGAATGCTAAGGATTTTGAAAACCACATTGCTAAAAATATCAAATTTCTTTAAGTACACAAGGAGTAGAAATCCAAGCAAAATGGCAGTTGGACCATTAGGCCATTTCTACACTGACCTTATGTAGTTGGTGTTCTAGTGTACAGTTCAAAGTAACTATAGAGCAACAGTGAAAAATGCAAATTTAATAATAGTAATTAGGAAGGAAATAGAAAATTTATCAGCAAGTATCTTTGTATCTCTTTATAAAACTATGGTGAGGCCACATTTGGAATATTGTGCCTTAATTCTGGTCACCACAATTTAGAAAGGATATTGTCAAACTGGGGAAGGCAACCACAATGATCAGGGGCCTGGAATACCTTGCTTATAAAATCAGGTGCAACATTATAAAGTTGTGCAAAGTGTGGAAAAGGTGGATTGGGACAAATTCTCTATCACACAGCATTAGAACCAGGGGCACTCTATGAAACTGATGGGCAGGAGAGTTAGGGCTGACACAGGAAGTATGTATTCACCCAGTCATCACTCTATGGGATTTACTACCAGAAGAAGTGACAGAAACTACCCTGGATAGCTTTAAGAAAGGGTTAGACAAATTCATGGAGGACAGATGTAACAATAGCTACTAGTATCTATGTTTTGATGCTACCTTTAGATAGGAAAGAAGGTTTTACCTTTGTCTTCTGCTTGAGAATGCAAATTGATGGGCCACTTTTGAGAGAAAGGATGCTGGACTAGATAGACTGTGGCCAGATCCACCAGGACTCCTCCTATGTTCTTGTGTTATAAGAATAATCACTTTGTTAATCAGAGCGGTGACAAAAAAAAGGGGGAAAGAAGGATCTCACTACTAACCGGATGTATTTCTGTAGTCCTTACAACAGGACAGAAGGATCAAATTCCTCCTCCAACATGCAAGAGGACTTTGATTTTATTCCTTCCAAGTAGACATTGATCGAATGCAGTGTCATGTTGAATTTCATGGAGTTAATATCAGATACCTATAGGAAAGGAAGAAAGATTTCTTATTAAATAGTTTTGTGTGCACATGTGTGTTTGTGGCTGTTTTCTAGCTAAAGCACATATTCCTGACAGTATGGAGGACAGAAAAGCAGGTACTCCATATATAAATAATTAGCACATAGCAAATTCAAGCCTATTGGATTTTATTCTCATTCTGTGATTGCTGGTTAGCATATAATATTTCTAATGAAAGTATCTGGGATGAATGCTTCACAAATAATTAATTGAATAAAAGATCTGGGCAACCTATTGGTAGCCATATTCAAATATAGTGATTTTAAGCAAAATACAGGAATACAGGCTAAGGTGGCAAGATATACATAAAATACTACAAGCCTATGCACCTTCACCTCAGGATAAACCCACTCCTATCAAGTCCAATCCTGAGTCATAAAGGAGTCCAAGTACAGTCATCCCCAAGAGATGGCTTTCTGTTGACCTCTTCAATGATGAACGCCTTTAAGACTAGCATATACCATACTGTCTCTGAGTAGTCAACAGATCCCTGACGAATGTGTGTGTTTAATGCTAAGACAGCAAACTGAGAAACTAAAGAAGCCCTGAAAGACTGTGAGCTCTCTGCTTTGTATGTTAGAGAAAAGCCAGCAATCTAAGAAGCAAGCCAATTATTCAAAGGGAAGAGGGAATTAAGAGCTGTCTGATGTGCAGATGTGATGCACAGAATCCTGGAGCTACACTTTCCACCCTGGTAATGCTTTGGATAAAAAGACAAAGGAGCTGTTGTCTATGTTCACTTTTATCTTTCTGTCTAGAGATTTTTTTAAAAAAAATGTCTTAATTGTGGGCAAACACATGCACCACCCACTACCAGTTTAAATTGAAGCTGGGCTCCACAAATAAAGCTGTTGCTTTTTTAAAAAACAAGGCACACCGCTTTTAAAAGCAAAACAGAGCTTTCCTAAGAGCCAAACAGACTAGATCCCTTTCAACACTGCACCATAAGCTCTCCAAAGTATTTGCAGAAGTACTTACACAGCATTGCTACTGATGAAATAGCAAAAAGGCAGAGGTCCTTTCCTGTCCCTTTTCCTTGTCCCTTCCTTTCTTCTCACATCCCTCCCAAAAGCTAGGAAACCTCATTTCCTCTCCCAAGCTACATGGCCCTGAAGTTTCCTAATCTATACAAGTATTGAGATAGAGCTCCTTTTTTTCTTTCTGAGATGGTTCACATAAAAATTCCTTCCTTCCTTCCGTAATCAAGCAGTTTAGTCTTGTAGTTAGTGTACCAGATTCATCTCGCAGTCACAGGGTTTGATTCCGCACTCCTCCACAAAACCAGCTGGGTGACTTTGGGCTAGTCACAGCTGTCTGCTGAGCTCTCATAGTGCCACCCACTTCACAGGGTGTCTGTTGTGGGGAGAAGAACAGAAAGCTTTGTCAGCCACTTTGAATCCCCTTAAATGGGTGAGAAAAGCCACCTCCCTTCCCCCTCCTTCCCAGATTGACATGGTATAATAATACTATATTAGTCAGGTAAGCTATTAGTGCAGTGGTGGAAAAGCCTGTATTGAGCCAGCAACCCTTGAAGTGCAGATGGCTAGGACAAGGCAGACTTGGTCACCGTGGCAATCTCCAGGGCAACATCCAACACATACTTGGATCTGGATGCTGTGTGCAACTGCACAGTGGCAGTCACGCTGCCACGTCCACTTGGCCCGCCACACCTGAAAGGGTGCAAGCACAGCAACCAGGAGTGAGCTCATCACTCCTGGTCAGTGCACAGTCTGCTGTTTAACAGTCCGCTGTTGGAGGGCTTCAGGGGATCCTGTGGCAACTTCTGGAGACTTGCTGTGGCTCCCTGGTGCAGATGCACTTTCCTAATGAGCATACTGCAGCTTCCTAAAGTTAAATGCAAACAGGCCCTGAGAGGTCAGGATTTCTGTTCTGGAACCAATCAGAAGTCTAAGAAAAGTCTGGTCTGCCTTGTTCAAAATACGGACCAACTGCATAGTCGACAAGTAAGGTTTCTTAAGTAAAAAACAATCCATTCATACTCAGTTTGACTGTATTCTCTAGCTCCTGTACACCGATATCACCAGGTGATGGGGCTAAGGTGATGTGAATGCTATCATTTGCGTTGAGGTTGAATGACTAGAGGCAACCCCATGTTCCTCAAGCTGCTTTGCCGATGCCACACCACCATTGCTACTGCTTTCCTAAGAGTGACTGCAACCGTGGAAGAAGCTTTCCCCAAGTCTAGAAATGGACTGATAGTAGGGATGTGCATGAATGGTTTTTTGGCATTCAATTCATATTGAATCAAATGTAAATAGATCTTCTTCTGTTGTGGTAGGATTTTATTCAATATGAATGTATTTGTACAAATATCCAATAGTATCCGATACATATCCCATTACTTATCCACTCTGAAAGCATCAAATCTGCCCTGAATCCACTTTGAATTCACTCTCAATCCATGTTGATTTGAACTGTCAGTATCTTCCTGACCCTCCCATTCTCCCATTGACTCTATACAGCTACAGCTGTTTGTTTGTGGTGTAATAGGGCTTTGGTGCTGGGGAGAAGAATTCTGGATTTCCTACCCATTCTAATCTGCAAGTGAGGAAAAGAACAACCTGAAATCTACAATATTTGATTGTGAACCCACCCTTCTAAACCAGCTTAAACCTACAGTAGTTTAAGGCATAACTAATGGACGCCTGAAACCTAGCTTTGAATGGTAAGGAAATATAAACTTCTTTCATAGTACCAATCATTTCTTCTTGAGACAAAACCTACTCCCTCCTCCCAACTTTTCCAATAACTGTAATACACCTGTCTTCGTTTGCTAGGGTAGCCCATATATCTTACACCTGTTATTACAATGAGATGTCATTTAATAAGTTGTCACAGGTGTGATAGAGATGTTAGATGTGTTAATAAAAAGCTTGATTAAACAAAAGAAATAAGGAACACTGGCCTCAAATTATGCCATGATACAAATGGCAAATATCTGCATATGCCCCTAAATAGAAATTTCATGCATAATCTGCCATGCATGAAGATGAACATTTGCCCCTATGTTTTATACATCAAAATGTTCTTGTTAGATGCTGCAGAGCAAAGGATTTCCATATTATTATACTATGTGCTCTGATGAGCAGATTTTAGTGCAATGTCTTTATTTTTTATCTTGCTCTTATTCTCATTTGCAGTGCAAATAATATTCTTATTCTCATTTTTCCGAGCAAATTGTTTGCCTCCAGCACATTCACTGGGCAAAACAATCAAACTGATCATGCACACACACATGTAACATTTAATTCTTTTTCTTACCCCAAAGTCAAGGGTGATTATAGATATTAGAATTAAATTATAAAAATATATTCAATATTTTCTATATACATTCAGTATGGTGTCCCATTTTTTCTTAGCAAAGACTCCAAATGTCTCCTTTATACTGTTTAAAGATAGCATTCAAGCAAAATTTGTACCACTGATTCCAAAGTCAGCTTACCACATAAACAAAATCTTTCACAAATTGGGAATCTCTGGAGTTAACCAGTTTTGACCATTTGCTCTAAACATGAGCATCTGAAAGTATTCTTAAATTTTGCTTCATGTTAAGAGTTCAGCTAGAGAGGGAGAGAAGAGCAGATGCAAACAAAGTGATGATTGTTCAAAAGAAGAGTAGGGAGCTAGATTGCTGTGTTTAACCCTGGAACGCATGGTACTGTCACACCCTTCTTTGAAGCTGTCATAGAGTGGCCTCCATCCAACAGCCTCCTGTTACCAGTAACCTGCTGTTCAATATTGTCACCAAACAGAATATTTTATCAGTCTGTCTAATAGCAGTATTTCAACATTGCAACAGTTGCCCAGCAGCTTGTTTGCTCCTTTCTTCCAGTGTTTCTTCCTCATCTATGTCAGGCTAAGCTTTTCACACTTCCTTCACTGGTATTCTCAGGGTCCAACCAATTACTTGCCTCAGCTCTCTTTTCAATTGCCACCATTCACTGGATTATGGAGAAAGCAAAGGAATTCCAGAAAAACATCTACTTCTGCTTCATTGATTACATTAAAACCTTTGACTTGTGTGGATCACAACAAACTGTGGCAGGTTCTTCAAGAGATGGGAATACCAGACCATATCACCTGTCTCTTGAGTAATGTGTTTGTGGGTCGTGAAGCATTTAGAACAAAATTTGGTAACAAGTTTGGTTCAAGACTGGGAAAAGAAGTACAACAAGATTATATATTGTCATCCTATTTATTTAATTTATATGCAAAGTACATCCTGTGGAATGCCAGACTAGATAAATCAAAAGACAAAACTAAGATTGCTGGAAATACCTAGAGAAAATGGTACCAGTGTAGTATACCAAACCACAGCAATCTGCAGGTTGGAACACTGTATGGACCGCTTAGAATGATCCATACTTAATGCCATTTTCGTGTTGTAGTCCACTCCAATTTCTCCCCTGTGCGGGCGAACTGGTTTACTGGGAGGCATGGCATACCAGTAGATTACTCCACAATGTGGATGATACATTCCAATAGGAACCCTGGACTGGGCTACCAGCCCAATGTGGACACAGCCTCGGAGTATTTGGAAACAATTTTGATATAAAGGGAAGAGTTAACTCCTAAAATTGCTTTCTCTATCTTGCTTTTCTTTGTCACTAAAGAAGCTTACAATAACACAGGCTGCTGTTCTACAGATCAAGCTCAAACTCATGGAGGGAGCTGGGGAGGTTCTAGATTCTAATTAGGAGAGGGGTTTCAATATCGAATGTGGAGGGGTTCTTGTTACAATTGTAATAACATAATTACAAATTGATTATTGTTCATTCAATATGATTAGTAATTTGCAGAAGCATTTTTGAAAGTATTTATTATTCAATTCATTGCTCACATCTTTTCACCTCCTAATTTTTCAAGCTATTTTTTTAGTAGTACTTTATTACTAATTCAGTATGAACTCATTTCTCAACATAATCACTTCACTCTTCTCTATTTTTCATGTATAATTAATTCCACAATAATCCTGGCTGCCTACTAACAGTTCTTCCATCAGCTTTCAGCTCCAGGACTTTGAGTTGTTCTTAAGAAAGATCATTCACTTAGCATCATTCTCTGGGGGCAGCATCTCTGTGAAACACTGGCAGCTCTTGGACATAATTGTAATTTATTCTGCCTCTTTATCAAAAAGCCAGAAGTGAATCCTGTTGTGAAAGTTAAATGTGGGCTACTTTTTGCCTCCACAAAGATGAGCACTTGACTACTCATTTCCTCAATGGCTGCATCCAAACATCACATACTTATTCAATTGTATTGGGGTATTTTGAAATAAAAGCATGGATATTCTGTAATATCCATACTTATTCTGGAGTATCCAAATACAGTGGAATAAATAAGTGACATCTAGATGGAACCTTTTTCTTTTTCTCTGGGTGATTCAGCACTGGCTAGTATATTGGAGCAGCAAGTAGGTTACTAGGTTCCTACTAGGTTCAGTATACTAGCCAATGAGTAATTGCTTTCTTTCTTTCCATATAGATAGATAGTTAGGCCCCTGTATCCATGGGGCATAGGTACCAGTTCCTAATGCAGTTACGGGAAACTGTGGATATTTGAAACACTAGATAACCTCACAGGATCTCCCAAGATCCCCTGGGAATCATGTTAAACTGCACTATTTCCAACTGTCCCAGACCTCTTGGAAGGCTCCAGGAGGCCTAATGGCACTGGCAGGGGTGGGGGAACACTGGTCTGGCTAACTGGGATAAGTGAAACCATGGTTACCAAATCAATGGATACAGGAGCATGCTGATACACAGAGAGAGAGAGAGAGAAAGTCAGGAGAGGGAGGGAATGTGAATATACACTGCTGCTTCTACAAAGGACAGATTTTGGACTTTTGATGCCTACTTAAATGAGCTAAACCACCTTTAAATAATGGCATTTTTCAAAAGCAGTTAGATTAGGTTTCGCCAACCGAGAACCATTCAGGTGTGTTGGATAACAACTCTCATGCCTGGCGTATTGAACAGTCTCCTGGCTGTGGTTGATTGAAGCTGCAGTACAAAATCTTGGGAAAGATTATTCTAAAGGAATCAGTATGACGCCAGGACATTTATTCAGTCAGCTATTAAACTAAAAGTCCCTGATGATGTCTGAAATGCTGCATTCATTGCTGATGTGTAGAAAAGCAAGGCAGAGAATTCAGATAGTGAGAAACAATTGTCCTTCTTGACTGAAAAATGATATTGACAAGAAAAAAACCTTCTGAATTATAGTACTCAGCACAAGCGCTGGCTCTGCAAAAGGGATTGCTGGTGAGTCAGTTTATTAGAGCTCCAATTTTTACCTCACTTGAAATACTGTACTTTTTTTGTCACAAGCTAATCAGCTGGAAAAGATATTTGAAGAAAAAGGATATCCTAGTTGATATAATTCACAAAGCATTAGTTAAGCCTCATGACTCTGATGGACAATAAATTATTGCCTCAACAGCTCAAATTGGGGCAGTACTTTTCTGTGTCACTTGTTCCAACATTTTCGTATTTGTCACCTACAATCAAGAAAGGAGCTTTCAAACTTTAACCTACATCTCTAAAGCTTTGTCTACCACTTGTTCTTTGAAAAATAAACAAATATGAATACAATCAAGAATGATCATTCTTGCTAAACATGGTTGTTCTTTCCTTGGGTACCACTACACTGTGAAAATCATTTTAAGGAAGCCAGGTGATTGCAGGTTTCCCTTAATTGCCAGAAGTGCATTTCTGGCAATTATTTCAATAACATGATCATACCTAGGACAATGCAAGAAGCGCTATTATGAAATGGAAGCTATAGTTCACTTCCAACATATAACTGAAACTGCAGTAAATGCAGTTCACATTACAAGGGCTATTTATTTGGTTGGTAGGTAGGTAGGTAGGTAGGCAGGTAGGTAGGTAGACCACAGATTTCAAATGCCCAGTTTATAGGGGATGATCTCATTAGTTAATGCGGAAAAGCCTGTGATCTTTTAAAAACATTTGAATTCAGACAATAGTAGCCACTGGGAGTGGGGCAGTAGGAACACTTCCACTGGAAACTTCCCTTTGAATGCTGTGGATTGTGGTAACTTCTTAATAGTTGTGGAAAGGATCTCCTGCATCTGGGCTGGAGTGCTTGCTTCAACCTAGGAGTCAGTAGGTATGCCATTTGCATGGTCTTCACATGGTGATGTTTATAAGCATCAAGGCCAGGGAATGAAAGTTCCCTGGCCGCAAAATTTCCAATGGGATCGTGATGCAAAATGCCAAAAATAGCTGCAGAAGCTAGTCACTTTCAGCACTTTGTGGAGGGCAGCGAGACCACACGTATTCTTGTTCAATAGCCACTCTCCCTTCACACATCAGCCACAGAAGTGAACCAGGCCTATGGTCACCTTTACAGATTGATTTTTTTCCCCTGCTTTGCAAAAGGGAAGCACCAAGAAATGAAGTCACCAGATGAATGCAGTGGCATCTCATCACTGCTCATCTGGCACCCTTTCAGCACAACCTGGTCTGGCTATATGGATCTTGCTGGAGTCATGGCCAGCAGCAGACCAAAATGTGTTTTGGGAAGATCAAAGGGATATCTAACGGGTGGACTCTCTCTGTTCCCCTGCTGTGCACCCCTTGTGGTCTAGATCTGTACTCAGTAATTGGCTAGAACTCTTTGGTGGCAGTGTTCAACTCAGGACTGCAGAACAGCCAAAACAAACAGCAGTATGACTGAAGACCTGCTGTGGGCTTGGCTGTACTCTGTAGACTCCCACTGGAACTCTCTTTGCAACTCAAGAATCAGCTTTCCAGTTCTTCAGAGTCCTATTATGCGGTCCTGGAATAGTACAGTATATTTTTTGCGCATACAGACGAAGTTTGTGCTACACTAGCCTAGCATTTGTTTGCGATTCCAGAAATTGAAATAGTTGAATGGCCGCAGCTTCAGCTCTTTAGGCAAACAGAGGTTGTTGAAAACTGCACAAATGGCCCTGCTCTGTAATTGGATCTTTAGCTCATAGCTGCTTATTATGCTGCACTACTGTTTTACATCATTACTTGTGTGGGTGTATAGACAGAAATATTATTTTAATTTTTGGATACAGAACTCTGATTATTTTAATAACAGCTTAAGAAGTATCTTTATTAAAAACACAGCAATATAGTGGACACAGCTCTTTATTATGCAGTGATGATAATGAACTAACAGAAACATTATGTAAATGACCAAAGTGAAGTCACTGTTCTCCTCTTGCAAAGGAAAGAATTACCAGGTATCAGTAATAACTGCAGGCCATATTACAAATTCATTTTACTCCCCACTTTCTGAGCTAAATCCAGAGCGCTGCCTTCAAGTGTTCGTGGCAGGGACGTCCACGAACAAAATCTGTGCATTCATTTAACCACTGAAGCAAGCACCATTTGTTTTGCTGTTGAATAATTTAATTAAAAAAGGTTGTCTGCATTCAATTTCATACTTTTTAAAAAAAAACAATTTTTTTCCATTGAAAACATTTTAATGGGCAAAAACACAGCAAAAAAAAATGTTGGGTTGAATTCTTTCTGTTCACAAGCAAGAGACGGGTTCAATTTGGTTGAATTTTAGATATGCAAACAACCGTTTGTTTGTTTCAATGTGAATATCCTCAAGCATGAGCTAGTCAGCTGAATTTTAAACTTGTATTGAATTTTACACATCTCTAGTTCACGGCTTATGCCTCAGAATATTAGGTGAACAATTCGTTGAGATGATCCTCTGAAGATTTTAACCAGGGGCCCACAGGATCTGAAGTATTATGTACTGAAGTAGTACTTTCTGCAGTGGCTTCTCACCTTGTAAGTAGCTCCTGAAGAAGACACATTGATGGATCTTTTATGATATCTTTCCCTAATAACATTTATGAACATCATAATGTAAGAAAAACCCTGATGGCCTGTCTAGTTCAGCAGCCTATTCTCAAAATGGCAACTGTATGCATATGGAAGCCCACAGATAGGCCATAATTAAAACCATGGCCCTGCTCACGGATATCCCACATATATCCCCTTGAAGTCACACAGCCACCAGAGCTAGTATATTTGAGAGCCTTCTCTTCTATCAATCACATTGTCTCAGGTTACATCTGTATCCTCATGGAACTCTGCAAATATCATCAAAGAATGAAACAGCTCATTCTGAAAGTTGGTAGAAAGTGGGGAAGCTGGATTGTGGCTAATTCTTAAGAAAACTAAAAATATGACAACAGCTGAGAATGATGATACCAAAATAAGGATAGACAACAAAGAAATTGGAACGATTTCTCCCTTCGTTCCTCCCTCCCTCTCTTCTGGAAAGTGAGCCCAACAAAGAGCATGGGGGAACCAAACAAAAGTCACTAAACACCAGAAAGACCACCAAAGCCCTGTCCCCATGCAATTGAAAGTCTGCTGGAACTCTTCTTTTGCCTCTGAGCGGCCCCATTCCAGGCTTTACAAGGCGCTTAGGGAGCTTAGGAAAGTGAGACACCCGCGATAAAATACGTGCACTTTAAAGAAGAGTTCCAGCGCTCTTTCGGTGATTCGCGGGTTTTGCTCGCTGTATCTGCCTTGAGGACGCTCCGTGGCAAAAGGGGCGGGGATTGCTTGCCTGCACACACAGCCAAAAAGCATTCACACATCTGAGAAATGCAGCAGGTTCGCTTCCTTTCCTTTGTAAAAAGAGCCAGAATTGCTCAGAATTGCAACATTGTTATCAGTGATCTGTGAAAGCCTTAAAAGAGAATGAGCGAAGGATCGCGCTGCCGATGCCTGCAGCCGCTGACTTTCCTGGGGCAGAAAGCCTTTTCTAACAGAGAACTGAGGGAAAGTAAGTGCTGAAAATGAATGAATGAGCGATCATCTGCCTTTGCTAGGGGCGGGAAGCCATTTCAGGAGACGGAGATCTGCCTATTTTTCCTTTTAACAAGAGAGGGGGTGGGGGGGAAGATGCGGGGAAAGGAAACATGCTTCCTTGGGGACGGAAAGTCCGTTTAGATCGCGGCTACCATGGGGGCGCTTATTCCGGAAGTGGAGGGGACTTTTAAAGTCAGCTATAACAGAGTGACAGCAGAGGAAGCCGAGAGGGGCTAATAAGTCTTTTGGGGATTGGGCCCAAGAGTAAGACTGTGTTCAGAGACACTGTGAGCTTTCCTCATGTTCCCAAGCCTTCCCTAAATTCACCTTTTCTAGTACAGAATGTTTAGGAGAGTGGCAGGGGCAGACTGGTGTGTGACCAATCCCATCGCAAAGTTACCTCAGAGAAGCATTTAAGACCTTATTTTTGCCTTTCAAGTGAGTGCAATTCAATGATGCATATTTTAATTTCCAGAAATCCATTTTATCATGGGGTTTGAAGGAGGGAACTCACCAATGCCATGTTGCATAATCTCCAATTCTTAGAATTTTACGTTCTAATTTAAACAACAAAAACAGATGCTGATAATATTGGTATCACAGTTACTGCTCAGACTTGTATAGCCTAACATATCAGTTCCCTTGTTTGGGGAATAGCTACACCTTTGATTAGAGATGTGCTTGCATATTTGTAACATTTGACATTCATACAAATTTGGCCGAATTTGAATTGAATATTGGCACATTTGAAGGCTGATATTCAAATTTCAATACATCTGTATCAAATTCATATGGAACATTCATATCAAATTCAAATCCTACCAAATTTTCTTGCAGATCCCTAGTTTTGACCAAGTGCTGGGGTGCTTTGCTGAAATTAACCCTTCCATGAATCTGGATGGGGCAAGGGGAGACCCCAGTCGAAAGCCTCCCATATATCAGTCAGACTGGCAAGTTTATTAGAGCCCATATTAACAGCTTCATACAGCCTATTTAGGAAATACTTTTTCCTCCAGACTTGGGGAGATGATGCTGCCAGAATATTTTTTTAAATTGTTTTGCTTAAGGTTTTACAATGTTTGTTAATGAGTTTATGGATTTTATTTGTTTAAAACATTTCTCATCCTTCAGCCACCAAAGTCCCTCTAAGTGGCTTATAAAATGAGCGTATCAATAATATACATCGATAGTAAGACTGTCCCTGCTGGGCTCACAGTCTAAAATAACATTTAATTGTGCAAAATTTCAGCTTAATCTGCCTGAGTCCTAACTGCACTCATCAGGTTCAAGGCTGGAAGTATAAAAATAGGGCAAGATAAAATACATTAAATAAATAAAAATAATTTCTTTGATGCTATTTGCATGATGCCAGCCTCACCATATTCCCAGTCTATAGTTTTTCTCCCAAAATTACTTCCTACTACTGCTGCTACAAAAAAAGTAAAACTTGTGCTGTCTCCCAGGCACATTTAAAAACCCGTTCGCCTCTATCTGGGTATGCCCTTTATAGGCACGATACACTGACTAAACTACGAGTTGCTGTGTTAATGGATGTCAGTGTTTTGTGGTAAAGGGCAGGCTACAAATAAAGACATCACGCTCATATATAGTCAGAGATTAAAAATAAATCAAACTTAGCCAGTTGATTTCCTATTGCACATTCTGGTTGAAGGTGCGTTTGCAGTCTGAAAAGTTTGTAAATTACCTATCTACACCAACTGAAACTAAGGAGTCTGTTCCACCCTATCTTTAAAAGCTAAGGCCATGTCCCCAAGCAACTTATTTGCCTCTCTATTGTCCCTCTATTCCAACGGACTTTAAAAGTGCAGTTCAATTCCGGAATAAGCGTCCCCATGAGGTTCGGTAAAACACACATTTTAAATGCACCTACCATCCCCAAGGAAACATGATTTGCTTGCCCACATCTTTTTCTCCCCGCCCCCTCTCTTCTTGATAGGGTGCCAGCAGGAACAGGGAGGGACTGCGATCTGTGCGGCCACAACCAGGGAGACAACCCCCGACAAGTCCAAAAGAAAAATAGCCATATTTACAAGTTCTCTGTTTGGCTCCCCTGCCTGCAAAACTCACCAGAAACATTTATCACTTTGGGATCCAGAGCTTGCTTCCAAATATAGTGATTTCACTGTAAAAATCCACCCCGTACAGCAGCGGTTACACTGTAGCAATCCGCCCACTTCACACCTGATAACAATGTTGCAATTCTGCTCAATTCTGGCTCTTTAAAAGTTCTGACCTTTAGAAAGGGAAAAGGAAGGAAAGCTGCTGCAGTTCTAGGAGATGTGTGAATGTTTCCATGCACAATGTTGCTAGGAATACCTATAGCTTCCAAAAGGTGTGCTGGTAGTCTTGTTTAAAGGGCACTTTCTTTCCGTGCATTTTCCTCCTTTTGTGCCTCTGGTAGCTCGGAGAAAAGCCGTGCATGGAGACGCTCCATGGCAAAAGAAGCTTTTTAACAGGCTTCTTATTACTTGGGGACGCAGCCTAAGATAGCCTCCAAATCCTACTAAAAATCTGAGCAGGCAGAGCTGTGTCAGGATGCTACCAGCCCATTCCTTCATTATGCCAGACCGACTTATTTCTTCATTGGTTAAGTCATTCCATAGACTTAAGGTGGCCAACAGCAGGTAAGCAAACAACAGAGGCTGCATTCAGACACAACAAAAGGGAGGCACCTGAGAGGCACCTCAAAGAGACAGTGCATGGGCCTTGTACTCCCTAACCCTTCTCTAGCAAAGGAGAGGTGGGAGGGGCAGACTGGTGTATGAATAATCCTACCTTGAAGTCTTATCTAAACTACCTCAGAAACCCCACTTGGGAACCTTTGCTGGCAACCCTGCCTGGCAAATGCCTGCCTGGCAAGGATGGTTGCATTTTTTTTTATTTTTTTTTGCTCTTAGTTCATACTCCAAGACAGCAAAAATAACAGCAAGTCAGCCAGATCACATCAAACATATAAATACATTAAAACAGAAATTAAAAACCTTGTGGTTAGAGTGTTGGACTCTTATATGATAGTCTCCCAATTCAATTCCACACTCCTGCATAAAGTCAGCTGCTGTCCTTGGGCTAGTCACAACTCTCTTTCTCTTTCAGAGGGTGTCTGTTTTGAGCTGAAGAACAGAAGGTTTGTCAGCCTCTTTGACTCCCCTTAAAACAGTGGGGAAAGCAGGGTATAAAAACCAACTCTTCTTCTAAATATACATATGAAAATTCTTGAAAATATCTTCAGCTCTTTTTTAAAATGAGATGATTCAAAAGCAAGGCAGTAGAGGCTTCTGTTAAGTAGTAGCCACCACTGCAAAGAAGACCTTTCTCCCTTACAGACCTGTGAACCTGGAACCCATAAAAGGCCCAAGAGTTCACTCCTAACAGTTGAAGCCTATGTGCTCTTGGAGATATTTAAAAAAGACGGACTTATGGAAGGCCTTAAAAACACCCTCTTAGAAAAGTCAGCATTCTCCATTCCATGGTGCTGCAGGGGGCTGTTTGGTGTGGTTCATGACTCCCTGCAGCAGATGAAGAGGCTATATTTTTGTCTGGAAATAGCAGCTGTGGCCATAAAATGCAACAAGGCTTCTGCCTCTGCACAAGGTTGATTGTTTGGACAGCATCCTAGGTGGATACAATAAAGTGCCAAGTCAGCATTTGCCCTCATCAGGTAAGACACAGAGTGCAGAGGAAAAGGAAGAAGAAAGAGGGAAGAATGAAGCTTCCGAACATAGGCAGGATCTTCCTACCAACAAAATGTACTGCTTTAACTGTCAGAGAACTTGGTCCAGCCCCTGAGGGAAGAGGCATGCTGTTTACATGCATCCTCAGCCAATGTTAATATCAAATCTGAGAACAAAAATTTCTGCTTAACCCCATCTCCAAAGGCATAGAAAATGGCTCCAGATGTCTCCCCTTTTCTGCATCTTCCAAAACAGGGCCTGGCAGAGAATGCATTGTAGGTCCTTATGACAGCAGTAGAAACAGGTAAAAAAGAGCACCAGAGTAGTTTTTCATACTCTATGTAAAGAACTCTTCTAAGAGTGCTTTTCTGTCCCATGCCCTGCTGCTAGCTTATAAACTGATGAGTGTGGGGAACATGCAACCACTTCACCTGTAGGGCACCTGTTAGTGCACTATGAACTAAATTTATGTAAGCTTTTTACAATTTTCTAATATGAATAGTTCCTATTTTGCACCACGAATGCTTTAAAATCTTATCAATTCTGCTGTTTCCAATGGTTCCATCTCGCTTACAATGAATGAATAAGTGCTGCTAAAGGATAGGTAAGGGGTTATATACACAAGCAATGGTGGGGGCACCACTATCAAAGGCAGCAACATTATTCCTCACTCTTGGCCACCAGGAATTTTCCTGGGAACTTTCAGGAGCTTACCACTGCCCCATCCCCACTGTCCTTCCCCTCTGTGTCCCCTGTCCCCAACCCCTTTCTTTCTTTCGCATGCTAGTTGGTCTCCCAGAAGTTTCCAGCAAGGTAGTACCATGTGGACCTCAGCAGACAAGCTGGTAGGTGAAACTACTTTGGGTGGGAAACCTGGTGCCTCTGCTGTTTTTCTTGAAACAGCATTGGATCAAGTTTTCATTTCAATACAGTGAGGATAGGATTTTGTTGTTTTCTTTGTGTCTGGAAATAGCCTAAGAGAAGATATTGTACTCTGCTTGGTTCCGTAACTCTAATTAAGGACAGCCCATTGAACCACTTTTCTGCAGTGATTCAGATGAGTTACTTCCATCTCTGTGTAATGTTGCCCTTTATTTTTTATAGCATGCACTTAAAGCTACAGACAGCTCTAATTTCTATTATAACTCTTTATTTAAAAATATTCTGCTACATTTATTTTGTTTTTGTTCCTTTTAATATTTATACCCTTCACATAATGCTTTTACTGCTCTGGCTGCTCAGGTTTATCTTGAAACCATCCGCAGTCTATGAGCTCAACTCCTGAAATGCTTAAGTGCTTTATGCAGGAGCAGCTAATTCTGTGAATGTGGTCCATCTCAAAGAGGTTGATGTTTTTCTCAGAGTAAAAAGAAAGAAAAGCTGAAAGCACTTTAAGGTAAGGATTATTCTGTATTAGATATTAAAATGAGGACAAAATTCATCACATGTCCCAGTGAGTAATACTATATTGATCATTCAGGTATGGAAAGGCAACACTTTAGAAACACACAATAAACTACAGCTACTAAAACAAATGTGATTGTGATTTAATGTGGGCCTTTCTGGTCCACGCAAAAGTTATGCAGCAGTTTCTGGCATGACTGAAAATGGAGTGAGATAGGTAAAGCCTTTCTTTCTATGTACAGGTGCAAGCACAATCATTTTATTTTCTTACATTTTCAGTTTCCCTACCACCATGGAACCACTATGACCTGAATTTTCAAGCAGCCACCCATCTGTGCACTGACCTGTCCCAGGCCTGCCTAGTCTTCACAAGACAGTGCTCTCTCCACCTTCAGGCCATGTACTTATTATGCTTCTGTAGGTGTTTCCAGACTCATTGACAATGCCAGCAGGTTGGTGGCATCATGACAAGATGCCATTTGGAGGCACTACCTGTCCATCACCTTCATAATCTGAAGGAAAGAAAGTACAGGAAATTTCATAGAATCATAGAATCATAGAATGGTAGAGTTGGAGGGGACCTCCTGGGTCATCGAGTCCAACCCCCTGCTCAAGGCAGGATCTCCTAAACCATCTCAGACAGATGGCCGTCCAGTCTCTGCTTGAAGACCTCCATCGAAGGGGAACCAACCACCTCCTGTGGCTGTTCCGGCATGTTGCTAAAGGATCTATCATCTGATAAGGCTCTTTTGGAGGCAACTGGCACATCAGGGAAAAGGAAAAAAGGACTGGTCACACCAAGCTGCTCGAAATTGTTTCTGATGCAATGCTGAAGGAGCCCATGTGTGTCTCATGGCCCACATTTCAAGAAAATGCTAGCATTCTCTAGAGATGTGGCATTTCTGTGTGTTGTCTGGAGGGAGTCCATGTTATTTCAGTGGGGAAAATCTGCATTATTCTATCTGTTGTTTAGGGACTATGAATGGACAACTACACACACCTTCTAGCACAGACTAAAAGCAATTAGAGGAGTGATCAGTCTTTCACACTAAAGACCTCCACAAACAGAGGGCTTGGCCATTTCCATATACTTTGTATTAATCATGAAACGGACAAGGAAACTCAGAAAAAAAAATGGATAAATATGTAAATGAATACTAGGGTGTTTTTTCCATGTCACTAGACGTCCCCATTAATGGGTACTTTTAGTGACAGTGGAAAAACACCCCTAGAGTCTTAGTCCTGTACTGCCTGAGGGGCAAGGTGCCTGTTTGGTAAGGCTTGAATGTTTGTGGTTCACATGGGCCTTGAAACTGTCCTCGACAGCTGTTGGAGGCATTTCCTTCCAGACTAACATATTCTGGAATATATAGGTTTGGGGTGTCTGGGGCATATTTTGTACCTCATTCCTTGGTGTGCATTGCAAAGACTACTCCTGGTCTGAACTGAGTGACCTGGACCGGTGGGAGAGAGTAACAGTGAGATAGAGCATACCAATGCCCATGCGCCATGCTGTACCATTGTTCTGACTTAAGTTAGGGGAGTAGGGAATTTTTGTTTCCCCAGGCTGACACTGCAGGTCATGGGTAATTTTTCAGTGCACCCAGAAGTGGGACACTTCCAGAGCCCAGCAAAATGGTGCTGGATTCTGTGGGCAACATGGACATTTTAGCTACCACTGCCTGTCTACATGGCAGCAGCTGAGGCAGGCCACAGCCCAGGAACATATTCGCATTTGGGGGCATGTGGCCAGCACACTCAGAGGAAGGTTATGCCTCTCAGGGACCACTCTGAATTCAGATGACCAATACTATGCCTCTCTTGCTTCTTTGATCCCTTGCCATAAATTTGACCCTAAGGCGGGTTCCACATGATCTTTACGAACCGGGGGTGTTTTTCCACTGTCACTAGAAGTACCCATTAAGTACAAAACACCCCAGATCAGTTGCTCCCAAGGAATGTGAGATCTCCTAGGTAAAGCAGTCTGTAGAAGGATGTATCTCCTCTGGAATGCTGTAGCTGCACAGGTCTTGGGTTCAGAGACCAACAAAGACAGATCACTTTAAAGGGGTCTTCCAAGCTTTCCTGGCTGAGGGCTACTCCAGCCATCTACCATGTGGGCAGCTGGGCCAGCTCAAGTGGTGCATGGAGTACAGTACTAATTTGCCTGGGTACAGAAATGTCCCATTTGTGACACCCAATAAAAGGTACTTCAGAAGTGGTGAACTTCTCCTTGCTACCTCTGAAATTAGGTTAGAACTGACAGCCACCATGGTCCTCACTGGCTTGGCCTGAATCTCTTCATTTGGACCAGAAGTGAGGTCATTGTACTGCCCCTAATTCATGGAATGTGGAAGCAGCCTATAAGGTTCCAAGAAAAAAAGTCAAAACTTCCTTAAGATTGCTTCCTAAAAAAGAAGGATTATCAAGCTTGTTGCTTTGTGGTCAGCACAACGTGTTTCCTCAAAAATGCAGACTCTTTGCTTTTGTGACCTACATCTTATAATGCCTTTACCAGTGCGAACCCAAGAAATTTTGCAGCCTGATAAAACATTGCTTTTCTTGTGAATCAGCTGTGTTTTACATAGGCAAACCAACAGGTTTTGGACTTGAATCTTCTTTCCTTCAGTACAGGTGACAGAATGCACCTAAAGGTTTTTCCTTCAGTTCATAGAGCATTAGAAATTTAATGATAACTTTGTACCATTTTATTTACATGCAGGTTTAGATTTTCACACACAAATTAAGAGTTTCCCAAAGCAACAAGTATCCTAACTTCTGCCTCCTTTGTTTAAATTCCTGGGTTCCTAAATTAGGAGACCTTGGCCCTTTCTGCACTTGGCCTTATTCCAGAATATATCTCAGGATAGGGGTCTGTTGTCCACATGCTAATACAGACTATGACAGGCCTCATCTGGGGTCTGCTGTAAACTGCACTAGCATGTGGATAGCAGGCCCCTATTCTGAGATATGTATCAGAATAAGGCCAAATGCAGAAAGGCCCCTTTACTGCAGTTGCCACACAGTATTCTCCTGTGTTCTTCTTTCTCTTTGATTTAGAAATATTTAAGTAAAACAAAACATGAATGTTAAAATGTTTCTTATGTCCTCAGTCATGAAAAAAATATTTGTTTCAGGCCTCATTTTGAATTGTCCAGTAAAAAGTTCTGTAGGCAAAACTAACAGCCCCACTCCAAATGAGAATCAGAAATCAGACCCCAATGGTAGCTTGGAGAACCAGCATATTTTTATATCAAAGCTTGGGAAGGGTTACAATGGGCACTTTTGCCTAGTAGGACCACAGTCCTCCTTAATTTCATTCTCTCTTTCCTTATGTGTTGCTGTTTAGGAAAGCAAAACAATAACAGCCAAAACGAACCAAGATAAATAATGGATATGTGAGTTCATCTCAGGATGAGTAAGCTGGAGTCAAAAGAATCATGCTGAATTTTCAGAGCAAGCAAATTCATGCTAGAGGAAAACTATAAAAAGTGTCTATAACCAAGCCCTTGGCATACCAAGAGTACATCTTGGGTAGGCTGTTTGAACACGCCAGCGGCTGCAGCATTGACCTGCAATGAAGAGTCAACACCAGCAGCACCACTGCTTAGAATCATGGATTGTGCTGTCAAGCCATTGCTAAGAACACAGTGGAGAGCTATTGTCTAATGAACAATACTCCCTACAATGTATGCATTTTCAAGCCATGGTTCCCTTTATTGCTGCAGCAACACAGTGAGCCATTTGCTCCTGTGAGTGTGGCATTCTAGAAGAATACGGTGGAGTGGGGTTAAAAAGAATATCTCCAATATAACAGTCTAGTCCAGAGGCAGGCAGGCAGGCAGGCAGGGAATTGGCCGGTTGGGAAGGTTTTGTTTGTTAATGCCCAGAAGCAATTGTTGGGCCAATGTGTGAGACAGGATGCTGGACTAGATGGGCTGTGGCCTGATCTAGCAGGGCTCCCCTTATGCTCTTATGTAGTCTATGTATGACAGAGGTTTGCTCACACGTTATGGTTTTCTTTCACATCCTCTGCTCATTTCAGTGTGCTCCAAAGGGAGCTCTTGAGCCTCTAGACCAGACTACTACATAGCTGGAGATGTTCCTCATTCCAATGAGACTCATGTCCATTGATCCCTTTCCCAAATTCCCCCAAGGACTGTCACTCATGGCCACAAGTGTAGGAAGGATATCTTGCACTCAAGCAGCTATTTGCTATCCATAGTTGCCTTGGCAATGATGGGTCCAAGGCAATGATATATATGTTGTCGCTGCTGTTTTTAGAATTTTAATTTATCAATTGTTAGAAGTAAATAGAATAATTCCTCATGTGAAGTTTGCAATCTTTTATTCTTATAGTAAATATTTATTTTTTAAAAGTTGACTGGAGCATCTGTATCTTCTTCTGATCCCAAATGGGTTCAGGATGGGAGGTATTTGAATTCTGTTTTATACAAAGACTTCGTTTTTTTCTTGGGAGATACCAGATTGTTGTCCTTATAAAACTATATTGATTTTGTCATCAAGAGTTAAACTGAAAACAAAACCATTTTGAAAAACGAAGAAAAGTAGTAAAGATGCCAAAATAAAATACAATGAGAGCAATAAGAGCAATAAGAAGCATGTTTTGAAACAATTAAAGTATATGAACAGCTGTTCCTACACTTATATTTAAACCTGTCAATGGAAAAAAAACAGTAAAAGTTATGAGAATGATAGACACATGTCTTAGCCACATTCTCACATTCAGGTCCTGTCCCCAAGCAATTTAAAGCCCTCTAAAAATCTTCGTTTGCCTCTAAGCACCCCTATGCCCAGCTTTTCAACGAGCTTCCAGCGCTACAAAAGGAGGAAAATCCACAACAAAAAAGTGCACTTTAAAGAAGAGTTCCAGCACTCCTTTTGAAAGTCGCGGGTTTTCCTGGCAGCATTTACCACGGGGACGCTCCGTGGCAAAGGGGCGGGCACTGCTGCCTGCACACACAGCCATAAAACATTCACACATCTCCCAGAAGTGCAGCAGCTTCCCTTCCTTTCCCTTTCTAAAGCTCAGAACTTTCAAAGAGCCAGAATAGCACAGAATTGCAACATTGCTACAATTGTTATCAGGTGTGAAGTGGTGGATTGCTGCAGTCACCGCTGCTCTACTGGGTGGATTTTGACAGTGATCTGTGAAAGTGTTGAGAGTGAATGAGCAAACGATTGTGTGGCCGATGGCTGCGGCCACTGCTTTTGCGGGGGTGGGAAGCCATTTCAGGGGGCGGCGATCTGGGAGACGAACAGAGAACCAATGGCTTTTTTTCCTTTGAACTTGTCAGGGGGGTTCTTTCTGGTTGTGGCCACGCAGAATGCATTCCCTCCCTGTTCCTGCCGGCACCCTATCAACAAGAGAGGGGGTGGGGAGAAAAAGATGCAGGCAAGCAAAACATGCTTCCGTGGGGACGGAAGGTGCGTTTTAAACGTGTGTTTTGCTGAGCCTCATGCGGTCGCTTATTCCAGAATTGCACAGCACCTTTAAAGTCCACTTGAATAGAGTGACGGTAGAGGGAAACTAGAGAGGCAAATAAGTCATTTGGGGATGTAGCCTCAGTATCTTTAAAAGAATCAAGGTTTGGTTTAACAGTCCACACAGTTGACTCCCCGGAAGAGAAAATAACTAGAATGATTTAAACACAAATCTACTTGAATTATGAAATTTGAAGCACACATGATAAGGCAAATAGAAATAGTGACAAAAGGGGGAAAATTAATTCAATGGTAGTACCTTAATGTGAGAGGCAGTTAAAGTAGACAAACACTATGAATTAACTGAAATAGGTTTTAATAGTAAACATAGGGAAAACAGGCTTGGAAAGAAGGCTATTAGCCCAAATACAAGGCTAGGGGAAACACAAAGGATTTTGCATCAGATCTGAACTTGTTGCTAGGACAGTGATGGCTAACCTATGACATGCGTGTCACAGGTGACACGCCAAGCCCTTGTGGGTGACACACATGGTCACCCTGGCGCCTGGACGTGTAGTGCTTGCTTGTTCTTGAAGTGTATGAAATACCAACTTTCAACTGAAAATTTAGCAAACAAATTTCACCAACAAAATTCACTAAAGTAAAGAATTATTTGTTTTTGCTTTTAATAAAATACATATATCAAAAATATAACTTTTTTACTAGAGCTACAAATATCACAAAATTATGGGTAATTCTAGAAGTGACACAGCACCCGAGTTAAGCTAGGTTTTGACACACCAAGCTCAAAAGTTTGCCATCACTGTGCTAGGAGGAGGAAGGCAAATTAAAGGGCGAGTAGTCAAGAGTTTGATGACCTCAGTTTTGCAGCCGTGGGTCAAAGCACCTCAATCTAAAACTCTTCCCCTGTGATTCCCACAGTCCAAGACTCCTAGTAATTGCTGGGCGCACACTCCCCATACAAATATTAGAGCTTCAGAAATGAATTGTGGTGTTTCAGGCAAGCTACAGCTCCCTTTCTTACAGCAGAAGTGTTTTAAGTCTGAAGTATGACAGAAGAGAGAAGCAACTTGAAAAGTAGGGGTGAGAGATATCATTTTCTTAGGGTCTTTTCTTTGCCATTGAGGGATGAAAATAAGTTATGCAAAAGCACAAGCACACTTACACAGGTAACGGCTGCAGAAGTCTCAGCTCAGGAGAAGTAAGTTCCTAGCACTCTAGAGAACTTTGACATAAAGTAAAGGCAGAAGTTGCAGAATTCTCAGGAATAATCCTCTTATTAGTGTAGTCTTGGTTTTCATGCTAATTGCTGAGCAAGATTACTATCTACTTCATCAATTGCATTCTTAGGGTGCCTTTTAGGTGAATCTGTGGGTCTAGGGGCAGACATTAAATATATAAAATTCCTTACTGCTTCATGAAGTCTTTAAATGTGTGCCCCTTTCTCAGACAGAAAATAATCACTCTGAGGGCAACCCACTGTTTGGATCAGATTGAGTGGGAAGCTACACAAGCTCTTGTAGTCAATCCCAGCCTCGAATTGGCTGCTATGGACACGTGACCATTCAGCACCATTAAAATTCAGCAGGTAAGTGGCCAATTAGTGGCAAGCATTCTTTGTTACAGAAGGGAAAGATGAGGAAGAGAAGTGAGGTGGGGTTTTAGGTGCTTATTTTGAAAACTGTGTACTGCACAGTTTTCTATTTGTACAGATAGGGTAATTCTTGGATAAGGGGCAACTGAAAAAATCCCTGTCTGATCACACCCTTAGTTTGACAGACAATGCTTGTATACTTCTGGACAGAAAATACTTCCTTGTGGTGTGAGTTATCCTGTGTCATGCTAGCTTGATTCAGCACATGTTGCAGCACATGGGCCATGTTGCAGTATACTGGCTGGCTGCGCTGTATGGACAGCTTATAAGAGGTCCACACTTGGAGTGGATTGCAGGATCGTTTTCATTCCATAGCCTGCTCCAACACTTCATCCAGTGAGGATCAAACTGTCTGCTGTTCTGTAGGGTGGATAACATGTTTCAGAGGTCCCACTGGATCAATTCACCAATTTAATGGTGGCGGCTGCCACAAGTTTTCTATTCTACCTCTAATGCACATTCTCAGTGTGCAAGAAGACACAAAGGGGAACTTTCTGGGTGAATTTGAGGCTTTTGGCCTCCTTTTAAAATTTGTGTGGATTCAGTCTGCCTTTTTACCTGCTTTTTTAATTTGTGTGGATGTACTTAAGGTTCTAAATTTTTGACAATTATTTATTTTTTCCTTGAAGGAAGGGCTTGACTTTTCTGTATCATAAACTTTATTGTGCCTTTTTTTTTCCTAATGAGGGAACCTAGGCTATTTTACTGACATGGTTTTATTTCAAGGTGAATAGGTTTATGCTAATTGTTCTTAAGGAATATAATAACCATGGAAATCCTCTTGTTCTCAGCTTTGGGAGTATTATTTATTACAAGGGACAAAATTCAGTTATTGACTGTGGAAAAACATTTTTTCTTGTATCTGTCAAAAACATATAATTACTGCAAACAAAAATAAAACCTGTAACACACTTGTATGCACTTCCTAGGTTATACATGTCTAGTAACAACAGCAAACTTCCTATTATTTGAGTCACTTGGTGTTTGGAACAAAAGCAGCAAAGGCCTCTGTGGGGTCTCTGGATATTCCTGTAATGCTTAGCCTATTTATTTTTCATAGAGTCAGTCCCTGTGGTTGGTAAAGTGAATGCTGTCATATTCACCCAGTGTTTGTGAAGGAATAACAGATAGCCGCTGAGTGAACTGAAATATTCTGGATAGCTGGCTGGCATAGACTCTGACAGAAGGCTCTTCAATTATTGAACCCGCTCAGGACATGTCAAATGTAGATGGGCAGACATCCTGTACATCTCTGTCACAATTTGCCTCTAGCATGTGAGGAACTACTGACGTGACATAATGCTGCCCTATGCAGTCTTTAATACAGACTCATTGACACAGTTTTTTTCTTACCTGTAGCTTTATCTGCAGGAAGAAACAGTCAATGCTTCTTTAAATTTGAATGTGGCTTACTGATTAAACTGAGTAATTGTCAAGTGCGATAATTAGGAAAAAATACAACTACATCAAAAGAGGGAAAGTAATCCATATATTCAGAACTGTTCCACAGGCAATTTTCTGTAAAATGTGCAGGGTTGCATCAGCTTTGTGTACAGTATATCTAAGTGAAATTATCTGCTTCTTGGAATTAGGAAGCCAATCAAAGGAAGAAAAGTCTTGAGTTTATGAGCTTTTATTTATTAGACTCCCTCTGGCAAAAGGGGAAATATTTGTGGCCAAGGTATTCAGAAATGGCTGAATCTGGTCATCTTCCCTTTTGTCAAACAGCAATAATGAGTAGTCCTCATGAAAGGGGAGAATCTTTCACCTTGCTGGGATCAGGGAAAAGCCAAGGACTAAAGCTGTTTCCACACTCAGCAGTATCCTGCCCAAGGTCCAGGGACCTGCCTTCCACATGCTAGTGCAGAACAAAGCAGGCCCTGCTCCCTTCTACAATGCTTCAGAGCGTGGAGGCCAACACTAAGGACTGGACCCCAACCTTGGAGTCAACTGCTGCGGCTGGAATGGCATAGACTGTCTGAAATGCAGGTGGCCTTATCTTACTCCAGTTGCAACTCATTCCAGCATATCCTGGTCAAAGCACAGACAGAATAACGGCAGAAATAGCCTCCATTTCCCTCCCTTCTCTCTTTTATTAACAAAATTATGTAAAAAAAACAAATAAATCAGCAATGATATTAAACTGTTGCTCTTAGTAGTTCTGGCACGAAGGACCATAAGCTAAGGAATTCACCTCCCTTCCCCCATGAACAAAGCAGTTTTCCAAAAATGCTTTTTATTAAGAAACAAAATCAAGGCTTGAAATTGTAAATGCAGCTGGCTTCTAAGTAAAGGCTGGTCCTGATGTTAAAAGGACAGTTTAAAACATCGTAGCCCTCCTAAATGCCCAGACCCAAGCTGGAAAACTTAGAAATAAAACTGTGCCTCCACCTGTCTAAGGCTGTGGTCACACATAAGAAAAGAAAAAAAAGCAACTGAGAAGCACCTTAGAGACTGTAGTGTGTGGGACTTGTGTTCTCTAGCCTAAATTTTTTGGGAGGGCAGTGAACCATGTATAAGACTGTATTCAGATTTAATAACAGGGGCACTTTGGGGGTGCCTCAAAGGCTCTGATCAACCTATATAAGACAGGACATCCTATTTATCATTTGAACTGAGGTCGTGCTAGTTCTGTTCACACCTAGATCGTTATAGGTAGTCCTCAGTCTGTCCTTGCTTTGGGCTGCATCACTCACATCGTTCTCTGCTATTGGTCTGAGCCTCATCCACGGACTCTTGGCTCTTCATCCCTTTTCCTTATTGGATGCCATTGTGTCCGGCAAGGGGAGTGAGGGTGTGTGTTTGCAGTTCTTTTGTAAACCTCCACACCTCCACACCCCCTTCCTTTTTTATGTGCTTTTCTTCTCCATGTGATTAATTTTTTAATAATAATAATAATAATAATAATAATAATAATAATAATAATAATAATAATAATAATAATAATAATAATAATAATAATAATAATAATAATAATAATAATAAATCTGTGGAAAAACGCTAGATAGAGGAATCATACACATAAACTGAGAAGGAGAGGTGCCTTGCAAACTCTGTGCGTGCACATTGGCTGAAAGGAAAGACTGGGCCCACCTGCCACAGCACGGTTCAGCCTCCTTTAGCCTGTCCCTCTGCTCACAACTGAGGAATTGAAGAAAGCCTGGAATGCCAGAATGGGCTGAGTCCTCTGAAAAACAGGACTCCAGTTAGAACAATCTAACAGAGGTAGGCAGGCTTAGAAAATGAACTGAATAAAAATAATGTAACTAACGCAACCTGAGGAAGCCTGAACTCATCCTAAACTAAAGGTGTGACCAGGTCCAAAGGGGCAATGTGTGACACACATGTTTGCAGCCCTTCTCTATTCTAGCACAGAATATTTATGAGAGGGGAGAGGAACAGGTTGGGGTATGAACAATCCTGACTAAAAGCCACCTCTGTCTCAAAGATGCTTTTTTTGTGTGTCTGGCCACACCCTATTTCTCTGAGGTACTGTTCTGTTAGCAAGGTCCAGGTGACCACTTGAGAAGACATTCCCTTTTTCTGGAAGCTGGCCTTGTTTTTGCCATCTGTTCAGAAAGTGGTCTCTGTTTTCCTCTGTGTGTGATGCTTTAAGGCCCAAGTCCATTTTAAAGATGTAAAACCTCATATCTGTAGACTGAAGCAATAAATTGTAAAGATGTAAAATCATAGGAGTCTAGAGGTTGTTGATCATTCACAGCAAGCAAACAGCTAGCTGCTTTTTTTTCTTTTCTTTTCTTTTTTGACATCTACTTTACTCTGCTGACTGGTACATTGTTTATCCTCTAAAACAGCCGAGTGGAAAAATAAGAGTTTTCTCTCCAGTCTGATTTGGAGACAAAGTTGTAATTGACAGTTTGATTCCGCACTCCTCCACAAAGCCAGCTGGGTGACCTTGAGCTAGTCACAGTTCTCTTCTGAGCTCCTAACAACCCCGTCTACATCATAAGGTGTCTGTTCTGGTGGGAAGAATAGGAAATTTGTCAGCCACTTTGAGTCCCCTTAAATGGGTAAGAAAACCAAGTAGCAAAGCCAATTCCTCCTCCTCCTCCTCTGTTGCAGTATTTCCTCCTGGCATTCTTAATGGTGGAAATACCCACAGAGCAAGTGTGAGAACAATACCCAGCTAAAAATTCCCAGTGCACATCTAGATACTTTGTGAGAGCATATGCCAGACAAGATAAGAGCCCAGGCTTGCCCTGCAATGTCTCCCTGCTATCTGACATAGATGGCAAGGGACAATTGCAGTATCTAAACAAGATACCACATTTTCCTCTCACTGTCCAGATGCAACTTCGTATACTTAACAGACAGGTCCTGTTCACACTAGGCCCACAGGGGAAGTCCCAGGATGCTCCAGCATGGAGCATCTGCCCCACATGAAGCTGCTTTCGTTCCAGAAGTCATTGTGTCTGGGACTTAGCTAGTACAGTCTGGCACACAGCCTTCATACCTCTTCCGGGCAAAGGATGTGTGGAGTGGGGTGGTACAGCCGCTATTGTGTGTCATATTACCCAGTTACCATGACAACAGTTGGTGTGCATGGCAGTTGTGTTGTTATATTATTACAACTCTCCATCACATCAGCATAAAAGGGGTTAATTTTCATGTATATTAGAGTTGCAGTATGGGAACTACTGATTGGTTAACTCTGCTGTTAGAGTTTGTAATGTCACATTTTTTTTCTCTCTCTTCAAGCTAGTAGAAAGATGGACTCTACTCTAGATATTTATATCTGATGTAAATAAGTTACAAGACACAAGTTTATATAAAGTTATGTTAAAACAAATCAAGAAGTTGTATGCTTCAAGTCAGTTTTCAACATGCTTTCTACTATTAGAATGTTTTTCTAAGTGTAAAAGAAAACAAGTTGCCACAGCGATCCCATTTACCTGGCACTTGATGAAGTGCCGGGTAATTTTAGAATGGATCAGACATCCCAAAGTGTGGGAATCTAGGTGCAAAAATGCCCACAGGCTTTCATTTTAGAGATTACCCCACTGTGGTGGGTTTTATTTTTAATTTTTTAGTGTGTAGTGTCAATTTACATGAATATCTGAGTACACTTTCTGTGCTCCAATTCTCCTTTTTCTTTTTCTACAGGCCGCTTTGGAAGATAAAAAAGAGGACTCCAGAGACCTTCTTCTTCCTCTGTGAACCAAAGAGCAGAAGCCATTGCACACCAGATAATGTCAGTCAGTCTGATTAGTCAGAAATTTGAATAAGTGAGGTAGAGAGCTGAGGTTCTGCTACTCTTTCAAGCCTTCAAGAAAGACATTTGACTGATCCACAGCAGGAAGATGTGTAAATCCACATGCTACCACAGCATATTTTTTTACATTGCTTTTTCAAAAGAACAGCATCCATAAAACCTTCCTTGGAGTTTTAGAACACATTGCCGTTCCCCCGGTTTTTCCTTCTAAATTTAATGAAAGCTTTAACACTTCAAAAAAATAATAATAATATTTGTGTATTTATTTAATTCTTTTTTTAAATTGCAGAAGCTTTTTCAGGCTGCATAGATAAAACCTGCCCGCACATCGGAGTGTCTCAAAAAAAAAAGAAAAAAAAGAATGAAATGCTGAGGAATGCATGCAGAGGAATGGCAGAATAAAATGCATATCACAGCACTGCAGATGTCTTGTCTCACAAAAATCCCATTTTCCAGGCTAAACTTTATTTGCCTTTAACACTTCAATTTAAAAACATTTGTTACTTCCTAATGACTTGCAGTTACCAAATTCCATAACAAGATTATCCATCATCTCAGTGTTTGCAAAAAATAAAATAAAATCTAATTTTGAAAATGTAAATGAAAATAGAATAAGCTCAAGCAAGGAAACAATGAATAGAGGCAGTTCTGTAGGAACAAAGTTTGACTTATAAAGATGTGTCACCCTTAGTTCCAGTGTATATGATGTTCTTTAGTCATAAAATACAGCCTTAAACGTACCTTGGTGGTGTTACCTTGGGATTGTGTACTTCAAATTCTAGTTTGTTGAGTTTTAAAAGTTGGCTGTAAATAAAATATGTATCTGGCAGCTTTGAGTAGATGAGGGTACCCTTTCCTTCAGAAATACAGAACTGGTGCTATTTGGTATATCTGGCTCTTTACTAAATCCTTTGGGCACTAACTCACTCAAGCACTATCTTAACTTTTAACTTTTTAAACTAATTATGCTGTTTAATACTGTTTTAATGGCGTATGTATCTAATGTTTTGTTTGTATATTGCTTTTTACTGTAAGCCACCCAGAGATCTTAGAACAGAGATGTCAAACTCAATTTTGCAGAGGGCCATATATTAAATTTAGAATGTGTAGGTGGGCCGGATTCAAATAAAAAAAATGTACTGAATTATTATAACATTTTATTTACTTAATTATATAGTATAGTATATTATATACTCAAAGCAGCTGACAAAGCTTGTGTTCTCTTCTGAGCTCTCACTGGTCCAACTACCACCCTGTGGGGAGAACAGAAGCTTTGTCAGCTGCCTTGAGTCACCTTTAATGGGTGAGAAAAGCAAGTATAAAAGCCAACTCTTCTTCCTTTCTTTCCTGCCTGCGTGCCTTCCCTCCCTCCCTCACAAAGCCAGCTGGGGGAACTAGTGGCTTCGGGAAGGATGGAAGGAAGAGTTGGCTTTTATACCTGCTTTTCTCACCCATAAAAGGTGACTCAAAGCAGCTTCTGGGGAGAACAGAAGCTTTGCCAGCTGCCTTGAGTCACCTTTAATGGGTGAGAAAAGCAGGTATTAAAGCCAACACTCTCTCTCTCTCTCTCTCTCCTGCCTGCCTGCCTGCCTGCTTCCTTCCTTCCTTCACAAAGCCAGCTGGGGGAACTGACAGTTCCCCCAGCTGGCTTTGTGAAGCAGGGAGGGAGGGAAGGGAGGAAAGGGAGGCAGGCAGGCTTCATTTCTTCTCTGATCGTGGGGGCAGATCCCTTCCCAGGCTGAGGGGGGCAGCGGCAGCAGCAGCAGCTTCAGCTCTCCGATCTGCACAGAAGGGATCTGCCCCCGCGATTGGAGAAGAACTGAAGCCGCCCGAGAAAGAGCAAATTTCTACAGGTGCCGGCGCTCGGCTCTGCTGCTGCTGCCGAGAGAACCAACATTAATTCTCGCAGCAGCAGCAGCAGCAGCAGCAGAGCAGAGACAGCGTCTGTAGAAATTTGCTCTTTCTTGGGTCGCTGCCTGCGCGCGGCGCCTCCTCCTCCGTGAAGCAATCGCAGGCCGTATCTTTGACATGACTGTCTTAGAATATGGGGTGTGATACAAATATTTTAAATAAATAAATAAATTTAAAAAACCTTGGTGAGGATGTGGGATGTGTATCATGTAATTCATGCTATAAAGAAAAGGAAATGCTGTCCTGTGTTGCATTACGCAGAAAACTTTATCATGATCATGAAAGCAACTATTCTGCACATCACAAATATGGCCCTATTTGGAGACCTGACATTGCATCATCATAACAAAAAGGTGAATATAGCCAACTTAGGCTTTATTCTCATGCAGTAAAAAATGCACTTTTGAGGCAGCTTCAAGATGGTTCACAGGTAGGATTGTCCACACACACCAATCTGTCCTATGCCTCTCATGAATCTTCTCGACTAGCAAAGGAGAGTTAGAGAAGGGTTGAGAACACGAGGGGCGAATCCCCAAGGCAGCCTTATATTGGTTTCCCGAAACCAAAATAATTGAACTGGATTGAAACTGTCTCCATGGCTTTCAACTCGATCCGGTTTGGCCGCATCCCAATGGCATCCCGATGGCAAACTTATCTCGGATTCAATCCTCGGAGTTCGCATGGCAGTCCTGTCCTCCCCGCCCATTGCCAGTCATGGTGCCCACCCCCTCTCTCTGATTGGTGTTCCTCCTGTCATGAAATTTCTGACCTTTGCATGGAAGCAGGATCTCTAGCAAAAAGAAAGCAGGGGTGGAGGAATGAGAAAGGAAGTGCTCTTTCTTGGGAACCCAAGTGGCACATTTCTCCCTGCTGAGGGGTGTTAACAGGCACGACTGTCATTGCTAATGTGAGCAGGCAAGGCAGTGATGGGGAGGGAGACGATGGGAAGGGATGTTCAGTGAGCAGATGTTCAGCCCGCAAAGGGCGTGCACCCTCAGAGCAAGAGCGGGAAAAATGTCTCCAGCATCTGGGGGCTGGAGGTCAGGGAAGGGTACATGGTCTCGCTTGCTGGGATTCTTTTGCCATCTCTTTTTCAGGGGTTTGGGATGCGGGAGAAGCTCTTCCTCTGGATGTGATAGGGTGGCTTTCCTGGAACTCTCCCTCCTCCAGCAGGAGTGTCTCCCCCTCCGCCTCTCCTTTCACCACAGCAGCCCCAGCAGGGTTTAAAATGTCCAGGTCCATCCTGCCACCTGCAGGTCTCTCTGTGCTACAGCTTCCCTCACGCTGAGAGGCTGGGCTGGAGGGGAAGAAAGGGGCTTTTCCGCCTCACGCCGCATGCAGGGGCCACCACAAGACAAGCATAGCCGGGCTGGAAGGCTACTGGAGCCCGTGGCGCTGCTGCTCCCACGCCGCTGCTGCTGTGGGCATCGGCACTGCCCGGACGTTACTTAGCGCTCGGGCAGGGTCCCCTCTTCCCCTTCGGAAAGCATGTGTCATGCTCCCTGTCGGAAGGGAAGCCTCAAGGGGAGGGGAGGGGAGGGTCGTCTAAGAGCAAGGGTGAGCGGCTGCTTTTGTCTGGCTCTCACTGCCGGCCTGTCACTCATCCCTTTTCCTCCTTCCCGGCTCTTTGGAAGCTGCCCTGAGACAATGGAGAGGGGGGGCCCAAGGTGGGGCTGCCCATCCAGAGACCAGCAGCAGCCCTTGTCGATCTCCTGCTCCTTTCACGAGGGGAAACGCTGCCCTGCCACCCTCCTCCCTTGCTGAGCAGCTTGAAAGCTGCAGCGGGGAGTGAGATATAATTATCCTGGTCCGATCTGGGGAGAGCTTGGCGCCCACAAAATGAATCCTCCCAGGGGACTCTGCTGTCAGCCAGGCTGCCGCAGGAAGAGGTTGATTTCCTAAAGCTTTCCTCGTTTGCCGCCGTGAGCACCTGTCCTCCTTCCTCACGTTCTCCAGAGTTCAGAACTTTGAAATTGCGCAAAATTGCAACACTGTTAATCAGGGGTGAAGTGGTTCCCTCGCTACATTGTAGCGCTGCTGTGAAGGCTGAATTTTTACACTGAAATCACTGTCTTTGGAAGCAAGCTTTTGGGGGAGGGAAACCCTAAACACACCCATTTAATGACATGCCCAGAATACGGACAGCCATTGGGTACTGTGCGATTGGGGGAGGGAAACCCTGAACATGGAATCTTATCCCTGAAAACGGTACTGTCCACACATTAAAAAATTAAACACGTATTGAGCGCATGATCCGGAGTGAGACCTGTTGAAATCAGGATTGAGTTTCACAATGGTTTGGGGTAGTTTAACACAGGGAATGTGTGTTAAGCCAAACTGTCATGTGGACTCCGAGGAATGAAAATGTTTTGAATCCAAGATAAGGTTGCCATGAAGACACGACCGAGGGCTACATACTCCCATCTCTAAGGTGCTTTTGAACTTTTTGTTTGTTCCTATGTGTGAATGCAGTCTTAGGCTGTGATTAGACAGCAAAAAGAAAAAAAAAGCATCTCTGAGGTGGCTTAACCTAGACATGCCTAAAAGGGCATCTCTGAAGTACCTCTGAGGCAGCTTAGAGAAGGCTTTGAGGTAGGATTGTTTACATCCTCCCCTCCTGAACATTCTGTAATAGAAAAGATGGATTAGAGAAGGTTTGGAAACATGTGGACCACACACTGTCTCTCTATGATGCTCTGGGAGGCATCCCTTTTGTTATGTCTGAACACAGTCTTACAGAAGTCTCTGAAGTGGTATTGTTCACACATCAGTCTGCCCCTCCTCCTCTCCTGAATATTCTGTGCCAGATAAAGTGGATTAGAGAAGCCTTGGGAACATGAGGGCCACACACTGACTTCATCCAGATGCTGGTTACTCATTCCACTATATCTGGATTTTCTAGAATAAAGCTTGGATATTATATTTGATATGGAGAAATATTTCTTCTCTGCCTCTCCTAACACTTCCAGCATTCATCTTCATAATATGGCTTCAGGCTTTAGAACTTCATATTCTCCAACATGTGGCGCCTATAAATGTGTTGTCTTTTTAAGGTTGCCTGCCTTTTAAAGTTACTGGCAACTGGAAATTAGCGTCTTTCCCTGCAGCAAGCAGACTGTAGATCTGTAGCACTTCTGTTACCTGATTTACTGCAGAGAAGTTTCTCATTTCCATTAGATACTTCTCTCCCCCACTCCCCAGCCCCTGCCCATGAACTAGTGCTATGCTGTACCTGAGGCAGCAAAATCCTCAAAATGTTATACTTTTTCTTCCTGGATAATCTGGTCAAAGATTGACCATGTAGGATTTTAAAAGAAGAAAATCCTATTCCTACCTACTTTCTCCACATTTTGCATTATTTTAAACATGCCTGTATAGTCTTCTTGCCCACTGAAATGTTCTTGCTAAAATGAAAGGCCTCTAAACATTGTGATAAAGGGATCTGATCCAGCCCTTGAGTTATTTCAGTTGTCCTTTCCTAATTTTTTTTTCAATTCTGCTATATCCTTTTCTGAGCTGTAGCAACATAAACTGTAAAGAATATTTTAAGTGAGGTCACACTTTCAATTTATATGAGGGCATTAGACTTTTAGCAATTTAAATTCCAATCCTTTTCCTTATGCCCCCTATGTGGAATTTGCATCTCAGCTACTTGCTAAGAAAATGCAGAAATATGACCATCTGTCAAGGTTCTATTAGAATTTCCTTTTCCAGGACCTACTTGTTTTGTTTTTCTCTTTTTGAAATGCTTTTCCAGAGTTCTTGAGTCACACACCACTAATACAGGATAAAAATAGATCCACAGAAGAAGATTCTACCACATCTTTCATTTACTTGAGTCCATTTCACTGGTGGTGCTTTATATGCAACAGAATGCACATAGCAATATTGGGAAAGCATGAGACTCTTAGCCAGAATGGTTTAAAACAATGCAGTGGCTGTTCAATCTCAGTTTTAAGGGTCTTTTCACACTGGGCAACAGACTGGAACATGGTATGTTCTAGTGGAGAATGGCAGTGGCTCTGCCTTCTCTTAATGTGCTCCAACTGCACAGGATGAAGCAAAGAATGCCCAAAATGGTATCCTAATCTGGTCTACCAATAGACCTCTTTTTTGAGCTCTACCAGCATACTATGCAGTAGGATACTGGACCATGGAGGTTCCATGGGAAACCCATTTTGGGGATGCAACAACAAAGCTCTCTGGCAAATAGGACTCACCAGAAGTCCCACCTTGGGATGGATTGCTTGTGTTAGTACAAGACAGCCCACCTTGTATTGGGATAGCAAAGGTAAGTGCAAATACACCCTCAAATATAATTCACATAAACGTATCATGGGTTAGAACTGAATTAGTTTTTAAGGGTTAGAACCATATTAGAGCTGAAAATTCCATCACATTCAGCTATTCTACTGATGCAACTTAGGCAAGATCAAGATGACAGCTTCCAACAGTGCTGTAACCAAACTGCTGCTAAGAAACTGTCCAATAACACTGGTATTAAAGCAGCAGTATGCAGTTTACTCTGGAGCATACAACATCCCACCAAGGGAACTTTGTATTCCCCAGCCAGAATGGTTTCATCTAATACAGGAAATGGCCCCAGAAGTGGGCTATCTCAGGGATTGGAGGAAACAGGTCTGAGAAAGCTTCATCAAATACTGTAAGGGTAAATTGTACAACCCGTGGCACTGGCAGCACTGAAAGTGTAGTTGGAAGCAGTGTCAGTGTCCAGCTGTTCTGTCTTTATGGTGGGATACTGGTAGAAGAGTGTGGGAGAATGCAGACACCACATTCTTCCAATGCACCTACTGTGCTATGAGTGTACAGGGACGTATGGACCTCGCACAATCATGGGGCATTTTTGCTTTAGGTAATGAAGCAGCTGGTGTCATGTGAACAGCTTATCTTGAATACAAGAAGTGTAGTAAAGAGGTCAGCCAAATCCCTATATCGTAACTCAAGCACATGACTCTCCTGTTAACCACAAGAATGGATAAAATGTTAGTGGTGAAGATTACAGCCAATAAAATATAAATTATGAAGTCTATGGTTGATCTGAGAGGGGGCGGAATCAAAATCTTAACAGAGTTATTTATCTTTGTTAAGCACTACCCAAAACACAAAGAAGACAACTGTGTCTGTTAGCTGTGATATTCACTAAACTGCGTTCCTGCCAAATTACAATAAACCATGAGGAATAAAGCAATAGATTCATGTTTATAATAATCTTTTGGGCCCTCCCATCTGAAATCTGATGCCATGATCTAACACTTCCCCCTTGGCAACCCAGCACATTCATCCATTCCTTCTGTTTTGCCCCTGGAATGCCACTAAGAAACCTCCACCAGCCATAAACAGTTCGCAATGAATTCCTACACCATCTCTGATAGAGAAACAAAGGGTGTGAAAATAAGATAAAATGACATTAACCATTACACTGTTATATAAAGCACAAGTATTGTTCTTTAAACATTTGCAGATTTCAGCTTGGTGTGACTTTTCACAGGAGAATCCAATTTGGGGGATGCAATATTTGCTTGCACTTTTATTTTCCATTGCCCATTTCTGGTAGAGAATGCATTACCTGATGAAGATGCCATTAGAGCCATTACACTATGAACCTCAGTGATGTCGAGAATACTAGGAAACAGTCTCTGTAATAATGCCGACTGCATTTTAGTTTTCCCCCAGAAAGCAAGATAAGCTGTAAGTGACAAAGCAATAGTCAAGGTGGAAGTCACAGGGCAATTGTAAAGTCCTCCACAGAGACAGTTTCCCTGGGATTTGAGGAGCAGTATTTGTTATTTGCATTAGGCTTAGTTAGAGTTCTCTAGTGTCCTTATTTCTTTGGTAATGAGGTCAAAAGGGGGCTGGTAGTAAAGGTACTTCTGTTTTTAAAATATAAATATAATAATATCTCTAAGTATTTATTCTTAAACATCTGCCATGTTTGGAGAAGGTTAGTGCTTTTGAGGGGAAATTTCTGTCTGAATGTACTTGGAAAATATCAGTTGTTCTGAATTAATAACCCCAAAACAGCTACAGATTGCAGTTGAAAGATATTTTAATTGGCAACTGAAGGCCTATCCATAGCTATTCTCTTCAAATAAGGAGCATGAACAAAGGTAGCAAATGAAGAGTATAATATTCACACTTCAACTGCCAAATTTGCAGGTGAGCGTGTCTGCTGTTCCTCGTGTTTCTGGTGCAGGCTGTGGAATGTTCAAATTCAACATGGAGCCTCTAGTGATGTTTTAGGGTCAGGACCATAAGATTTTGTATATCATTGTGAAATACTGAGGAGACTCAGACTTTGAGGAGATGAGTAGGAATGAGTCCTGAATTAAGGTGAAGACTCAAAGGGTTGTCCTTAATTTCAGGTGTATTTCTGGTTATGCTGTGGCACAAGGAAAACAACCTGCATATGCTCAGATAACTGTAATCTTTACTGCTGGTTCATGCCACCAATCAACTCTAGACATTGTCAGATGACGCTGATTGAACCTTGCTTGTGGACACTTGCAAGGTTAAATACATTGACTTTAATTGCAAAGTGGGATCATTCAGAGACTGAAAATGTGCTGCTGCAAATATTCTAATGACATAGAACTAGCTGCCATTTTTGTCTGATGTCCTAAATTGATGTCTGTTTATGATAACTGACTTCATCAGAGTTAATAAGACCTAAGACTGAATCCAAAGAAACTAGAGACTTCACTGGTAAATAGTTCTCTGTAGGGCTGCCTCCAGACTAGCAGAATAAATCCACAGTTAAATCTAAAAGTGCAGTATACTTACTGTGCAGCGCCAACAGGGCCTCCCAACTGGAAAGGCAACTCCGTAGCTTCCCCTATCGGAACTGTGAGAGTTGAGGAGGTGTGCGCCGTCATGTGGGTGGGTTGAGGCAACCAATCTAATTTTGAGCTGACCTTCCTGCGTTGCCGGCATCTTGTCTGCTTTTCTTGCCCTCCTGCCTGGGTTGGCTTGAAGCTCCAGATTTTCTTTATGCTGCACAGTGAGTGAACCAGCACTAAGGTAAGTGCACAATCCTGATCGTATAATGCAATGCCACAATGATCAATCGATCGTCATGTGTGATGGCTCAGTCAGGACTACGCATTCCAATGCACAGTATAAATGTGTCCTGATGCAGCCTAGTTATATGATCTGCCGGAATGGTGTTCCATTCTGTTTGAAGGATGGGCAGTTTGTTTCTTCTTCTGGATCTATGGTTGCCATGTCACCACTGCAGCAATATTTATAATATATCTGGCAGTATTCTAAATCTCTAGGGGTGAATTCCCATTCAAGGAATAAAGCCCTATATACAAGGCTATTTACATTGATATGTAAAGCGCGTTAAAAGGAAGCAAAGGAGCATCTGGCAATTGGATTCAACCCTGATTTTGTGTCCCCACTCTTAAACACTTAAAATGCTTCCAAAAACTGATTGGGGAAAGCAATTCTTTCCCCTCCTCAGCCTTTTCCACCCCTCTCTCCCCATTGCCCAGGGTGCACAATGGCAGCGGCAACTCGAGTCCCATTTGCCCACTCCACCTCCACAGCCACCATCCCCAGCAGGGGTTCCCTCCAAAAAATGCACTCTGGCTGGCTGGTTCACTCTGCTGCCACCGCCACACACACACTTAAACATAAACACATCTCCCAGTTCCTGCAGCAGCTTCACCCCGAAAAAAGCACCCTGGCTGGCTGCCTGGCTCACTCTGCTGCTGCTGCTTCCGCCGCTGCCGCCGCCTACACACAGACAAACATACACACATCTCCCAGTTCCTGCAGCAGCTTCACCCTGCAGCAGCTTCCTTTTTAAAGATCAAGGAAGGAGGAAAACAGCCAGAATTGCACAGGATTGCCTCTTTCCTTGATCTTTAGGCTTGTGTGGGTGGGAAAGGAAACATTGTTATCAGGTATGAAGTGGCTGAATTGTTACAATGAAACAGTCTGTTGTATAGGGGAATACTCTAGTGTTCCCACAGCACTAAGGAAGAAACGTTTTAAAAGCAAAAGCGGGAAAAAAACACTGGAAGAATCTGGTGTTTATTTATTCCATTTTTCAGCCAAATAATCCTCAAAATACCCCTGAAACTGATTGGGAAACGGGATGAAGAGGATCCAAACCATTTTGAAACAGTTTTAATTGATTGGGGATGGGAACGACGAGGATCCAAACCATTTTGAAACTGTTTTAAAGTGGTAATGGGAACTCGCCCCAGGAGTGAAACCAGGAGTTACAGCTAAAGTGTGCTTGTTTCTGACTTCTACCACCATCCCTAACCTACATCTGATCTTAATTATTCCTTTTATTTATGTGAAAATAATCTATTAGAACAAAACAACACAGATTTGGACAACATATAGATGCTTGGCTCACAATTCTGAAGTACTGTATATTGGCTTTTCTGGAAGTATCAGGAACTGAAAGGAAATGGAAGCATCTCTAGGATGCTTGGAGGACTGCAAAAATTCATTATATAGATGCAGACAATGTCTCAGGTCAGTTCACAGCTCAAGTGTGGCTACACATGCCCCTTCAAGGACGGATAAATAGCAAAGGAAATAGGAAAAAAATGTTCCTTTATTGTATCAAATGCCAGTAGATTAAGGCAAAATCTGCATGAGGCTGACAGCAGCACTCTAGCCATGGGCGCTCCATGGTTTCATGTAGTCCCCCTCAAGCCAATCACAAATACTGCTTGTAGGTCACACAGGTAAGTAGGAATTTGCTTTTCCTGTCTGGTGGGTCATGGCAGGAATGAATCACACAGGGTGCATCATATGAAGGCCCCATCTTGCTTTGCTTGTAGGAGGTCCATTCCACCCTAGTGTCACCCTTGAGAGAGAAAGTTATACAGATGGGATGTATGCAGAATCCTAAAGCAGGTATGGAAACCGAATTAGTGAAGATTAAAACATGCCAGGAAATCTTATCAATAGTTTGCAGCAGCAACACAAACCTTGTTGGTAATTTACAGCCATCGTCTATTTGTCAGCTGTCAGTTATTCAGCCTTGTTTACTGACATGATCAGTCACAATTATCCTGGGGCTGATTGTGTTCTTATACCAAGGCATATAAATCAGGAGTGGCTTTACTGTACTCAGTGCTCAAGTGGAACCACGCTGGTGCAAAACTAAAATTAGAGCAGAATAAGGATCAAATTAATTATATTCTCTTCACATTTTTGACTCCAGCTGCCTATAAAACATCAGATTATCTTATATTTGAAAACAAGCTCCGCACCCTGGAGGAACAGCTAATAACCTTAACTTAATCTAGACAAGCTTCCCCCCCCCCCCAACACCACCACCACCAACAGATTCAAGAATGGCAGGAAAGACCATTGGATTTACACTCTTCTCACAGTGCTGTAATGAGAACACCACAGTTCACCTTCATTCAGCCAGATACTCTGCATTTATCTGACTCCACTTCTCACTTGCTGTGTGCACATTCCAGTCCTAGGTTAAACTACTATAGGATTACCGAAGCATGCAACTGACAATTTTCGGTTTCCAGCACGATTCAAACCAGGACCTATGAACCATGCTTTGGGAAAAATGAACAGTGTTCGTGCTGACACAAACCTATACTTTTATTCTAGAAGCACTCTATGGAAACTTTCCGAGGTCAACGTTTGTTTTTAAGGGCTTTCAGAGCCCATATCACTCATGATGGTTACAAATTTGGGAGTGAAAAGGATTCTAGATCAATGTAGGTTATAAAACCTTTTAAGTTTGTCCACATGCTTTTTGTACAAACTAAGGATGATTCAGATCAAGTGAGTAAAAATAACCCATTTTTTTATCCACTGTGAGTTTTTTGTATTCTAACAGAAGTATAATCTATTTGCAACACACACAGACACCTGTAATGGCAGGGGGTCAAGGGCCATAAAACATGGAAAAAGATACTGGTAGGATTTGCACAGTCCCTAAGGACCATGCCAGAGAGGTGTTGGGTCTGTGGTCTCCATGTGCCAAAAGAAGGCAGGTGGTTACATGTCACTGGAGGCAGAATATCTATAATTAAATCTGGCCGTAGTAATGTTTTTTCACTGAAAGTCTGAAATTGGAAATTAGCTTGAACATAAGGAAGTGTTTATCTTTTTACATATTTTGTTTATTTCTATATACTATCATCTGCATATCTGATTTTCCCCTTGCAAATAGCTATATGTATATATTATGGCATTGTTGGTGGATGGGGAAGGTGAATCATGTGTCAGTGAGGTGTTAAAAATGAAAAGCAAGGCTTGATTGAAACCCACAGGGGATGCTGCTCTTTGGCTCCATTTGTATCTGATCCCTGAAGGAAACTCCTTCTTCACAGAGAGCTGCTCACAAGAAACACACAGACTTTAAGCCTCCCTGTGCTGCCCCTGGGATCTCTTGACTTTTGCTAATTATGTAAACTGGTAGGCAGTCAGGCAAAAAAAGGCAGCCTGGAATATCAAAGCAAGCATTTCCCAAAAAAGAGAGTAAGTCAAGAGAAGAGAGATCAGATTGGCATACATGTTTGTGGGTTCATTGACACAAATAGATCCAAGATAAGAAATAATTCTTCTAGTAACGCTCTGGTAACCTCTAGACTGGACTACTGTAATGCACTCTACAGGGGGCTGCCCTTGAAGACAGTTTGGAAGTTGCAGCTAGTGTAAAATGCAGCCGCCAGAGTTCTGACCGGAACAGCTAGCCGGATGCACATCACTTCTTTAAAAAGTTGCATTGCCTGCCAATTCACTAATGAGCCCAATTCAAGGTGTTCATTCTGGTTTACAAGGCCCTAAATGACTTGGGCCCCAAATATCTAAAGGAATGCCTTCTCCCATGCCTTGAGATATGGAGGTGAGGCCCTCCTGGTTGTCCCACCACCCTCAGTAGTGAGGCGGGTGGACACCCGAGAAAGAGCCTTTTCGATAATGGCCCCCCAGGTTATGGAATAGTCTCCCCTCAAGGTGTGTCATGCCCCTTCTCTGTATACATTTAGAAAGGACAGACAAAAAGAAGTTCTGTTTGTTGTTTTTTACACAATGTAAAAGCGTTTAAGAGGAGACCTGATTGAAGTATATAAAATTATGCATGGTATAGAAAAGGTAGATAGTGAAACTTTCTTTTCTCTATCACACAGCACTAGAGCCAGGCGGCATCTATGAAGCTGATGGGTAGGAGATTCGGATCAGACAAGGGGAAGTATTTCTTCACCCAGAGGGTCATCGGTTTATGGAATTTGCTGCCAGAAGAGGTGGTGACAGCTACCAGTCTAGATGGCTTTAAGGTAGGGTTAGACAAATTTATGGACAACAGATGTATCAATGGCTACTAGAATGAATGCCTAGATGCATCTTTCAGGCTGGGGGGGGGGGAAGCAGGACACTTCTAAGGCCATTTGCTGGGATTCGAGAGCAGGCAAAGGTTTGTCCTTGTCTCTGCTTGAGATGCCCATGAGCATTTGGTGGGCCATCGTGTGCGACAGGATGCTGGACTAGATGGGCTGTGGCCTGATCCAGCAAGGCTTCTCTTATGTTCTTTACCCATATGGAATCTCTTCCAGACCCTTTTTTTGCCCTCTTAGAAATCATCACCAATTCTGCTGTATCTTTTTTAGATGTGGTAACCAAAACTGCACACAATATTCCAGATGCGGTCTCACCACTGATTTGTAGAAAAAGAATAAGAGTTGCTTTTACAGTATACCCCACTTTTCCCCTTCATTTAAGGGGACTCAAAGTGGCTGACAAACCTTTTTGTTCCTCTCCCCACAACAGACACCCTATGAGGTAGGTGGGCTATGATGGCTCAGAAAGAGAGCTGTGACTAGCCCAAGGTCACGCAGCTGGCTTCATGGAGGAATGTAGAATCAAACCCAGTCCAGCATACTAACCACCATCATGCTAATGGCTTTTAAATAGCAGGTGCACAGTATGTCGACACCTTCATTGAAATGACTACTATTATTCCAAGGTCTCGTTCCTGAACACTCACTGCCAGCTCAGACCCCATTAATGTATGTGCCAAGCAATTTACCTCCAATTTACATCATTTTACACTTGTTAGCACTGAATGGCACCTACTATTTCAATGTCCAGTCTCTCAGTCTGCAGGGATCCCTCATTCTGAACAATTTGGTGTCATCAGCAAACTTAGCTATTTCACTGGTCCCACCTGTCCCAAGAACATTCATAAATATGTTTGAAAGTTTGATCCCAGGTGGGAATCTTGGAGGATCCACTTTTTACATCAATCCATTGTGAAATATGTCAATTCATATTTCTAATAAGGCTTATGTTTGTAAGTAAGTAGTAAGCACATAGTTCTAGTGGGGTCAGAAATGTAGCTATTGTAAGTTATCCTGAGTGGACTGGTGGGGAGGTGTGCATACGTGGACAAGTTCTTTTAAAGTCCCGTGCTGAAGAAACATGCTGAAAAATAAATGGAAAAGCCTGATACTTATATCTGAAGTTTTGGCATCAGATAGCTGTGATTTTGCAATGATTCTATGTAGGCTTTAGCAAGTTAATTGATTCATCTATATATAAGTGATTCATTTGCAACGTCTATCCTTTACATAGAATCCCTGCCAAGTGAAATATACAGCTTTGCTAAACTGTCTGTGTTCTCAAATATTTTGAGAAGATTGCCTAGGTTTTTACTGAATAAAACTTGGCACAATAGATATTCAGGGTTTGAGAAAATATAAGAATTGTCTCATCTGAAAGCCAAGGAAGATTTTAAGGCAAATTAACGCTAGTATTACTAGCAATGGCAAGCAATACACATGAGGAGCCATTATTGCCAGTAAATACATAAAATGCTTACTCAAAGAAGGTATGCAGTGTTTATCTTGCATGTTTATGCAACATGTGGGTGTTCAACGTCTTCGGGATCTGTGACCATTAATATTTGGGTGCTTTGTGATAAAATTAACTCCCAAATCCTACTAGAATTTCAAATCCCCCATTCAAATTTGTTGCTTTTGAGACTGTACTGAAATGGCTTGTCTTCCTCATTTTGCAAGGCTCTGGCATGGGGCTGGTCTACTATTGCCACTATGACATGTCTTCATAGAAGTAACTGGAGCAGAATGGAGGGTGGGAGACAAGGGAGACAATTTTAAAGTGGTCTCCTGCTAGGGTATTCCTGAATGCAGTTTTTGTGCCTGGAGCTAGACCAGACTCAGGACTCATGTGCTCCCCAAGAGGGCCTTCCAGTGAACACTTTGGTGTTCATTTCAGCCAGGGTGAAGAAGGACTGTGCAGAATCTGTTTTTGACTAGATGCTTTTGACTGTAGGTTCCATAAGAACGATAGTCCAAAACATCTCAAAAGTACCAGATTGCTAAATTGGATTAGAAGTTTCAAAGCAGGAAAGATTTACAAAATATAAGGCACAAGAGAGTATAGGGTCCCAAACTTAATAGTATTACCCCAAAAAAAAAGTTTTCTGGGGCATGGAGACCAAGGAATATTATTAGACTTATGACCTGCTTGTGGTCTTCCATTTACAGCATAACTAGTTGAACTTTATGACAAAAGGTTACTAAACTAGACAGAACAATAAAAATCATGAAGAGATTTCTCATAGACAAGCCTCTAGACATGGTAAACAGGTAGAAGAAGTAGAATCCCTCTCTGTTAGGAATCTTTCATTAAAGAAATTGTTTTACTCACATATAAACCTCACAGAAATAGTGGCACTGTAACTTGATATGGTCAAATGACTAATCAAAAAAGTTCATTTCATTTAGTGGCACTGTAAACAAAAGCCAGAAGGGCTGCAGTACAGTGGCAGAGCAAAGACGTGGTGTGTAAAAGGTCCCTAATTCAATCTCTGGCACTTTAAGAAGGCAAGGGCAGGACTTAGAATTAAGGACAGCCCCAGGATCCAGATGTGCATAAAAATGCACCCCAGGAGCTGCACTTTATGATCCCCATTATCCCCTCTATCCATGATCCACACCGTTGTTATCCACAATTGCTGCTGTACCACTGCAGGAAGATTGGTGGCTCGACTCTGCTTCACTTGCCACTTGCCTGCTGTCTTGCTGCTTGAGCCCTAAGCAGTCCAGCCTTCTTCTGACCAATCTGTGGCTCATTTAAGGTGAGGAGCCAAAGGATTGCTGCTTCGCTACATTGTTTTAACTGAGTTGTGCATAGCTCAACAACTCTTCCTTGATGCCTTCCCTGGTCTCACCGGCTTTGTTTCAGTAGGTTTACCCAGGTTTTGCCGATACAGTCCTTGAGGTCAACCAAATGTATGGCTGACCCGATTAGACTAGAAAATGCGGGGGTGGTGGGGGTGGTGAAGAGGCTGGAGGCAGGAATCAGCAGGAAATCAAGTGAGCATTTTAATCTTGTCAGGGGTTTAAATACAGCCAAAAAGGGGGCGTGGGGGAAATGACCTCAAGGCAGCATCTGAGGTGATTAGAAGAAGAAGGCTGGGGTCAGGCAGGTCAGATGTCCTTGTGATGTCACATCCTCTGGTCAGTGGCAGGAAATATCTTCAGCCAGAAGAAAAGGACTGCTGTTCTTTTTTTCTCCACGTGGCTGAGAAAACGCCATTATGCCCAATCCGCAGCAGCACAAACAACAGAAAGAGGAAAGTACCTTGGACAGCTCCCTGCATGTAATGTAAGTCTATGGGAGAAATCTGTCTACCATTTTTCTCTAGGATTATTAGAATCAGTGATCAACCTATAAATAAAGTGCAGGGCTGAACAGGAAGCCAGGGGAGGAAGGCTGTGCAGCCTAGTGGTTACTACATTTAAAAATATGTCTATATTCCCATTTAAGGCAAAGTTGTCCAATAGTTAAAAATGGAAGTGTTGTAGAACTATTTTAACCATCAAGAGAATTTAGAAAATCCAGTTAACCATTCAGGTGAAAGCAGCTCAAGTAAATAGGCTTTAAACACAATATTTAACTACCATTGCTGGTGGTGCTTGGGGTCTGCCTTAGACCGCAACAGCATGCAAAAGGAAGGTTCCTAGTACATTTGCTGGACCAATAGACGGACCAGTGGAAAATCACCTTATATCACTTCAAAGGGAGTTTCACATATATGGGGTCACTACTTGGAAGACCCTGTCTTTGGTGACCACTAAGTCACACTTCCTTACTTTTATACACTTTACTCTGTGTCCAGAGACAAATGATAGCTAAATTAAGTAATGCTAAGTGATACCTTTAGGACAATGTTTAATTTGTTTTATTGTGTTGAAAGGTTAGTGCCATTTTTTTACGACAGAAAAAAAGAGAACTTTTTATCTATACATTTATATACAGATCTGAACTTTTTCAGTACTGACATAATTCCATTGTCTACTCTATTATTCACCTTATGAGAATCATGCTGAAATTTTATTATAGGTCTCCTAGGGGGAAAACAATAAAATCAAGTCAAATGCTCATAAAACCCAGTCACATATTTTATAGGAAATAGAGCATCAGCCTCACTTTGTAAAATATCTGCTGTGCTATGGAGCAATTTGTCATTTAAGAAAAGGCAACTTTCTGCTTTGTTCAAGAATCTCATCTGTTCAACTTCTTGTGACCCATATTCAGAACTGGGAAATAGTTCTATGGTTTTCAATTTCAGAAAGCTTTACTCTTCACTAGTTTTGCAGCTTCATCTTTAGCATCAGAAATAGAACAATTGAGCTTTTCAAAATCCACCCCTCTGCCCCAAATGTGTCATGCCTCATGCCATCTCTGACTCTTCAGATGCTGAAGGCCTTGCCCCTCCCAGCAAAGAAGATGGATCCCCACCTCCAGGGCCAGCTTTGGAAACTGTCAATATCCCAACAGAAGTGGGGGACTCAGACTCAGATGCTGAGAAATGCCTAGAACCAAGTTCTCTCCAGACAGAACAAGCATAGCTGTGGCGCTCAGCCCACTTACATATCAAACAGCTGCTCTGGAAGGGGCATGACAGTCTGAGCCCCACATGAGGAAGTCATCCCAGCAACCTCTGTTGCAAACAAAGGATCTTCTTGGCAACCTCCAACTCATGTTAATCCTTTGACTTCTGACTCTGACTAACTGGTAACCTGACCCTGGCCTGTTTGGCTCCACTTAAATCGGTATCCCGACTGACTCTTGAAACTGACTTGGCTTCACTAGCCATATGCGTGTGTGTGCTTGCTGCTGCTGCCTGCTCCAGACACAACAAAATGCTTGTATGTGTGCATGTGTGGCACACACCACAGACACACAAACTTACATTTTTGGAAGTAAAGTCTCCTTTATCCAATCACTTATTACTTGTTGATTAGTCAATTTCTGCATGCGTGCCACAGAGGCACATTCTGGAGAATGCTCCTAGCATAGATAACAAGTTCCAAACCAGGTGTGTGGTGGTCAGTTCAGAGCACATCAAGTTGCCCCAGCCCAGCCTCACAGTTTGAAGCCAGGGGACAAAGAATCCTCTATTGCTGCCCAGGGGCCCTTTGCCTCATGCACTGGCATCAATATGCAGTTTTCATTGCAAAAATACGGAAGTGGTTTGTCATTGCTTGCTTCTGGAGAGATGCTGGGGACCGAACCAGTAATCCTCTGCTTTTCAAGTCTTTTGCTCTACCATTTAACTACAGCCATTCATGGCCAGGCATAAGGCTACTCTAAAGTACTTTGCTAGATCACATGTGGGTATACTGTACATTCCATGATAGGAAACACTTCAGATCCAGGGCCTTGTAGCCACCAGACAAGATAGTAGAAAATGTTTTTGATCAGCCTGGAATTCCCCTTTTGAGTTTTAATTTATACATTTCAAGTTTTAATATTCAGTTTGAATTTTGGACTGTAACTTATTCTTTTAAGCCACCCTGACCTTTATACAGTGATGGCTCAGGGTGCAAGTACAAGTGAAATAAATAAATCTCATTTTCCATCTGTAAACCAATGTATCTGTCCAAATGCTGCATGCTCCCATGGGCTTCAATCCACCTCTAAGGTGAGATAATACAAAAGCAAATTGACAGGCAGTTTTCCTTCCACCACTTGACCCAGAAAATCCAACTTTGAGTTAGATGATGCAGAAAGAAAATGACTAGTTACTCTGTTGATATGTTCTCTTATCCTGAACGTGGATCAAAGATTGATTAAGCTCGAGTGTAGCTGGGCCCTGGGCTGAGTGAAACACTCACAGCGCATGTAATCTCATCACTGATGTTGCAATTACAGCTAGTTAAGAGCATTCTCAAGATTTCTGCAAGCTTTTTAATGTCTTGCAGTGTCTTGCAATTGTCTGCTACAGTAGCAATTCTTGCACTACACCTTGGCTGCCCGTACCAAAGCCCTAAGTGTTTAGGGACCTGGCATAAAGCTTAGCAAAATGCCCCTATCCTGCAAAAAAGGGCTTTTGGGAAAACCTCCTTGAGTCTTTTCTCTTCTCTTCTCTTTTCTCTTTTCTTCTCAGTAAAGGAATGTTCTTGTCAGTTGTTTGTAATGATAGATTCTGTCTAAGAATTCTGAACCCCTGAACACATGCATTTTCTGAGATAGAATTCTCATTCAAACACCAGAATCAATTTCTTGAAATATGAAATCCTTTTTTTCCATAAGGGCACGGTACTCTCCAGACTAATATTATGCTATCTACACCAGCTTATTTCCTATATATGCTTCAGCCCAAGTTTTTATATCTTGTAATTATGAGTGTTGTTATATCAAGAATGGAGGTAACTATTCATTTTGACAATCTAATGAGATTTGGGATTACACAGCCCCTCAAATTTATAATTTTAAGCAATATTTTACTAGCCATGATAGTAATAAATAGAAGTGTAGGCCACAAAAATCTAGAATTACTTCATAATATTGCTTCTGGTGACAAAACCAAAGTAGGGTTTGGAGCTCTTAATGTTTTTCAATGTGCCAATGTAAAACAATTGCTAAATAAGCTTAACAAAGTTTTAGTCAACACATTATAGATAGAAGTCCTGAAAACAATGGCCCCTTTCTACATGGTGTAGGCTGTCCCTGCTTCATGCTTCCCCGGGCTATGAAGGCTAGTATAATGTGAGTCTGCTCCAAGGGCTATCCATACTCGTGTTACTTTCAGGTCCTCAGCCAAAATGAGGCTGGGCATAGTACACTGGAACATGGAGATACGCTGTTTGTACAGTTTCCATAGTCTGGGATACTGAAGCAGTCAGTTGATGGACTACAGTCCACCAGTAGGGTGGGATAAAGTGCTTTTTGAAATTAACTAGTGTGTCATGCTGTCTTCCCTTTTCTGGAAGCACTGATCCACAAGTTAGGCTTGGCATGTTCTCGTGTCTTGTTTGATTAATTTGAGAACTTCCCTCTCAGTTCTTTCAGAAGTGGCTTGCATGGACAGGGTATATGTGCAATAGCAAGAGCATCACAGAACATGGTACCTGGACAATGACATGATGGTGGTGTGGCAGCAGCACACACATTAGTGCACTTGATCTCTTCTGATGGCCCCAAACCACATTCAGATTTGCTATGATTTGCCACAAATTGTTTCATATCACTTGGTCATGCTGTTGTCTTGGATCAATAATCCATTCTCAATGTTCCAGACCGAAAGCTGTTTCCAATTGTCCCTACTCTTGCCAGACGTGTTTTGACTGGATGTCTTTCTCAATGGCTTGAGTATGTTACATGCAATATATATATTTACTTATATGTTATGAGAGTTTGATATTCTAATTGTAATATACCAAAGCCATTGAGAAAGACATCCAGTTGAAACCTACCTGGCAGGAGTAAGGACAAGGTGAAGACAGCAACTGGAAACACCTTTTGGTCTGGAACATTGAAAATGAACAATTGATCCAGGGCAACAGCATGACTAAGTGATGTGGACTAAATGATTTATAGGTTTTATATTTGATTTTACAAAGAATTTTATATTGATATATTTATACATAACATTCCCAGAAACGCATCATTATATATTGTATCAATTGTGTTTGGGAAAGTTGTGGACTCTTTGTGGTGTTTTGCCTCAAATTGGCACAATCTGACACCGCATGCCAGTTGGTGTTCTGCCCCATCACATCACCATCTTCAGTGTACTGACATTCACCGCCTTCACCTGTAATACTAGATATGGCCAAGGGAGGCTTGTTAGTCAATTATCATAACAAGGAAATATTGCCTTTAAAGTTCCTTGCTTTCTTAAAAATAAAAATAAAACTGGAGTTTTTAAGTATGATTCCAATACTCCCTCAACAAAACAGGCCACATTCCCACTTAATTATTTTAATCTGAATTGGACTATTTTAATCCAGATTCAGAACCGATTGCAAATTCTGACTGTTCCCATTTGCTTGATGATAACGTGGCTCAATTTGAATACTGCAGTTCCTGTTCAAACCACACAAATCCCCAGCTCGAAGATATTGTATCTTTTCACCTCTGCCCCTTGTACAGACCCCTGTAAGCCTGCCCTACTCAGAATCAGCTGAGTGAAAGAAGAGACTGGACGATCATTCTCCCTTTCAAATTGGACACTCCCTCCATTCGCTATGTTACTGGGAAGGCAATAGCTTTGTGCAGAATCAGCTGACAGAAAGAACAGACAGGACAAAGCGATCTCTCCCTTTCAAATCAGTGAGGGGCAGGAGGAGAACGATCTGCTACTTGCCTGCCCAAGACAGGACAAAATGCATTTGTGGTTCCTACACAGGTTCAAAGAGAGAAGAAAGGATTCTCTTCCTCCTTCTTTGCTTCGAATGAGCTGCTCAGGAGGGAGCAGGACTAAAAAAAAAATTCCTCTGACAACTGCTGAAACAAAGTAATGTATCTCTCATAATTACAGTGGCATTCACAGGAAGGGGAAATCTATGTTCAAAGATGCAACACTTTTTTGATCTCCAGGACTCTAGCATTGCAGGGATGGGAAGGACAGGGGGCAGACCTTTCCAGATGTGAAAGCCCACCCAATGGTGGCAGGCATCAGCCAGAAGGATATGGGGAGGACAAACCGGAAGGCAGATTTCCTCCCCAAATAGTCCATACCATTCCCAAAGGGGGGAAAAATGCAGGCTAGCCACCAAAACGGGACCAAGAACAGTTTTTTCCAATGACTTTTTTCTGCAGATTTTAGCAATATAGTCCTCACAAAGTCTGGGAATAAAAATTTAAATGGGATCAGACAATCCTGAAAAAGACTGGTATGGGAACACACCCACAGACTTCATATATTCAAACAGTTGTTATTGAGTACCATTGAGAGAGACATCATTCCTAGTAGACTGCAAAGGTAGTCTATATAGTCACCTCTATACAGGCTTCTTGACAAAGAGCATGACAACACTCATCATTTTCTGTGAACCTGAGCCAATTATGGTCTACAAGGATTATACCTAAAAAGAACCAGCAAGGCGAGATCTGCAAAATTTCTCCCAAATCCACACTATTTGAAGAACAGCCTTTTGCTTGTTGGAGTCTGCTTGAACATAGTAAAGCACTTCTCTAGGGGTTGAACCTGGGAAGGTTTGGTAGCATTTCCTTTTGCTTTTGTTTTCTAAGTGTGCAATGGCACACAGCAGTAGCACCTGGAAGGTTAGGATAGACAGTGAAATGAAAACGAAGAGAAAGATAGACGGAAAGCAAGATATAAATGAATGCAGAACACCTAGACCACAGGTTTACTCATACTACAGCCTCTAGTGCATAATTAGTGAAACCCTGGGGAAGAGCATACTCACATCATGGAGGCTGCTACAGCCTCCAAGCATGCCCTTCCTCCCCAGAAGTTCACTAATCACTGGTTAGGTGTAGAGCACCAAATCGTGCTCCACACGTTAACCAATGTTAACCAGGAACTTACCTGAACTGTCCAGCGGCATGACCATTCACTCTTGCCAGCACTCCAGGGTCTTTTGAGATGCCACACAAGTGCACTGGCACCTCAGACAATGGCACTGATGCACATGTAGTTGCAGAGAGTGCAGGATCAGAGGACCGGGCCCTGGATTTTGTGAAGGGCACAGGATGACACTTTCTATCTTGACTAATTATATTTTTGTCTATATTTTCTATAGACAATTTCAGGATTGTCTGATCGGTGAGTATCCGATCCCAGCGGGAGGGAGTGGCCAAAGTTGACTAGTGCTCAAGTGCAAGCACTAGTCAATGTTGGTTAATTGTACTCCTTTCCCTTCCAGCAGATGGGGAAGGGAAATGCGAAAACGCCCCATGTCTCCACTTACAAAAGAATGTGCTCATTATCATCTGAGAAGGCACCCACTAGCATCACACATCCATTTGCAGTGGCAGCAGGCACCTTGTGATAATTGTCTCACCCCATTTCTGTGTTTGATCACCATCAGAAGTGTCAATTTGCAGGGCATGACTTTGTATGCTGAATAGAGGCACTGCAATTGGCCACAGGAAATGACATCACAGCACTCTAAAATGGAGGTGTCTTTTTCAGTTGTGTATCATGGCACCTTCTCCATGTGCCCATAATGGAACTCACTCATTCCATAGATGGATACTAGATAGGTGGAAGAATGCATATTGTTCTTTTGAACTGTTGTTTAGTTGTCTCTTTTACCTTTCAGCTCCAGGGTAGGATAGAAAATATAGACAAAAATATAATTAGTCAAGATAGAAAGTGTCATCCTGTGCCCTTCACAAAATGTCTTGGACTATGATGGAGCTGACTCTGATGAAGGTACTGTCTGCTCAAAGATGGCTGCTATAGCTGAGCTGGTTGTAAATCACATAGAGGTGAGAGTGTCAGAAACTCAAGTGCAGACGTATATAAGTCTCACAGGAGCATGCTCAACAGACAGACATTAAGCTCCATGCAGCTGAGGAAACTTGTGTGAGGCCTTCCTTGGCAGAACAAAGAGGGGAGAAATCAGTACTAAGCAGATCAGCTTGGCTCTGTAGCAAATGCTGAGTTATCAAGCCTTGCCCCACTGGCCACCTGGGTTCTGATTCAGACTGATAAATAGCAGTTGCTGTGTAAGTAAACTATTGTTGGTAATCATTCTTCCCTGAATTCTGCAACATCCTGTTTGTGTCTCTGTTTGCTGAGTCTAGACCTGCATTTTAGCTCCTGACACTGACTTTGACTTGCCCCCAAACCTTCAATAGTCAGATCTGGCTTTTGACTTCAGATTGTTTGACCTCTTCCCTGTACATCCTTGCTCTGGCCTCTGGCCTGGTGACCTTGGTGTTCTTTATCCTTGTTGTTGCAATAAAGCTGGCCTTGAGGCCAAGTTTCTGCTACTTGCCTGCCCAAGAGAGGACAAAATGCAATATAAAAGTATTTTGTTTGACACCACTGAGTTGTGGCTGACTCCTGTTCACCTGCATGAGCACTTCCAAGCAGTTTTCTTGGTAGAGATGTAGAAGCAGTTTGCCATTGCCTACTTCTGGGGACAGACTAGGGATAAAACCAGCAATCCTGTGTTTTCCAGACAGTGTGCTCTAGCACTGAGCTACAACTACTCTTGAGATACAGTAGTATACAGTAATAAATCAAAATTACACTATTGAACACAAAATATGAAATCTCTGCCCTCCCTCCAAAAACTGAGATTTTTCTCTCAGTTGCTTCAACTGTCACTGAAGCTAGACTTGTCCATTTGTTAGGATTTTCAGGGGCTAGTCCAAACATAAAGCTCCTGGTTTGGGTGGGCTTCATTTGGATTCTAGCATGGCTTCAGCAGGATCAGAATACTCCACAGTAGGTTTATTTGTGTGATGAAGAGAAGAGCAGGTTTTGGCTTCCCATATGTAATCTCCCTTGACATGTTATTTAACTGATGTCATAGAAAATAGGGATCAAGTGCTATATTTAAAAGTCAGCCTGCTGCCTATATTGCTAGTGTAATGTGGCAACAACTAGTAATCACTCTGAATGAGGAGCTAGCCTCTCCCAGTGGCTGCTTAATTCTTAATCTCAAATCCATGCTGTTTAGTAACATTCAATTTACTCTTGTAATGTACAGCATGTCACTGGTGTTCAGGATGGCAGTGTTCGCAAACATTAAAAAACACATTTTTAAAAAAAAAAATAGGAATGGCAGATACTTCCGTCCGCGTAGAACTGACAGAATGGGGTGGGTCCTCTGGCTTAACATATACTTAGCAGTCTAACTGCTCAACTGCAGGCATCTTTCCCATTTCCAGATGTGTGAAAGAAAATTATAGTTACATAAAGTTGAGCAAAATGTAGCATGTAAAAGCTCAAAGATAGGCTGAATTTGCACTTACCTTAGTGGAATGGAACAACAATACAATTGCAGGGCTGACTCACTTCCAGCACAGTTGGGACCATCCACATTGTGAGCACTGGAACACCTCTATGCTTGTCCTGCAGTGCAAGCAATGCAGATAGTACACCTCCTGTTCTTGAAGATATGCCCTCCCATTGGGCACCCCTATCTACAATTAGACAATGCACGTGCCACTCTATGTTGCATCCAGTGTGCATGGTTAGAGCCGAGCACTGCAGGTCCAGATCCCAGCATCATACCAGAAGTGGTGCTGAAATGTTGCTCCTGGGAAGGGGCCAGTGGCTACAAGTAGCTGCTATCAGACACTTTGTAAGGGTGAATGATATACAAAGGGTGATTATAGTCCCATTAAAAGAATTTGAAGCTATTATACAATTGAGATTGCAGGCCCGTAAAGGGGTCAATAGGATGATTTATAGGCTTTTGACCACAGAGAGAAATATAATACAGTCATTGACTGATATATGGAGGATGGATTTAAGGGTGGAGCAGGAAGAGATTGAAAGGAAGGTTAGAAGTATTATGAAAGTGAAAAATGTAAAATGGAAGGAGTTGAATTTAAAGTTACTACACCGTTGGTACTGTACTCCTGCACAAGTTTCTCACATGATCCCTACACTTGCTCCTACATGCTGGTGTGGATGCGGAGGACGGGGAACAAATTTCCGTATGTGGTGGGAATTTCTGGAGGTATTAAGGTATTGGGGAGAGGTGGTGGATCATATACAGTTGGTGTTTGGGGTAAATGTGGGAATGCACTCAGAGATGTTTATTGCAGATATATCATGGTACATGGTTGGCACAAGATGAAAGGTATATGTTGGACAGGCTGATGTGGGCAGCTTTGATGGTTATTGCAGGGGGTGGAGGGATAAATCACAGTGGACGTTGGACAAATGGCAAGACTATGTGCTTGAAATATTTAAATTTGACGCCCTTAGGCACCAAAGACTTCTTTACTTGGGGGAGAGACTGAAGAAGAGCCTACAGGATTTGTGGAAGAGACTATATGAAGCTAGCAATCAAGACTCCCTGCCTGTAGAATGAAAGACGGTCTAGCAAAAATTAGAGCCCATGTAACAGTGGGAGGGATTTAAATTTTGGGGTGTTACTTTTGTTTTGGTGTACTGTAAAGTAATAAAGATGCAGGGGGGAAAGGAGAGGCGAGGGGCCAGATGTGCTGGTGGCCGCCATCTTGGGAAGAGTGGAAGGAGGCCAGTCTGCCTCCTTCTGCCTTCCCCTGCATGCTGCCAGAAATGCACAGTGACTGCAGCTGCATGCTCCAGTCTCGCGGCTCTGGGGTTGGCATCGGCGGCGCGGGAGGCCGGATCCCCTTTGGAATGGATGCTGTGGCCTCCGCACAGCACCCAGGGGATATAGCCAGCCTGATCCATCCTCCCCGCATGTGTGCAGACACATGGGGCCTCCTCGGATCCGTCCCTATTTGGGACAGATTCTTGGGAGGACAGATTGCTGAGAAACGTATTTTCTTAAATCCGTTTCTTGGCGACAGGCGCAGAAGCACCTGTAGTTTCCACACCTGTTACATTTGTATGAATAAAGCTTCTTATTTTGTTTTACTAAAGAGACTTTGCCAGCTTCTCTATATTCTAACCCAGAAGAACATTACAGTTACAAGGTGCTCTTGCCACAAGAACTAGGAAAACTGAGGCTAGGGATAATAAACAGCAAGAAGGCTGTTTTAAGTACCAGGCAGGTGGGAAAGAGTAAAGCTTTGCTGACGTTTGCTCACGAGGCTTGGACAGACCACAGCAGTAGACACGCTACCAAGAATATAAAACTATAAAAGCCCCTACGGACAACAGACGGGGGGAAAGAGTGGAAGGCAGCTCGTGCTGGGGGATGGGAGCCACAGAGATGCTAACAATTAAATGTTCTATCTTCTTTGCTTATAATTCCCAAACAAAAGTACTGCAGGTACTTGCAGTAAAAGGCTCTGGGTGTTGATTAGGGAAAAATTGGGTAACTCAGAAAAGGTAGAGAAAGAGACAGGCAAGGCACCCTGATGGTTAGATGCCAGATTTCCTGCTGTAGCCACCAGCATCCTGAGCCTATATCAAGCCATCATTCTTTCTTCAGAGGCTCTAAGAGCAGCAGTAGCAACTTAACTGCCTCCACTCTCAATCAACCTTTTGAACTACTTCCTGCCTGGCCCTGCACAACACCCACAGAGCACAGATTCAAGTGCAGAAGACAGTGCAGAAGGAGCCCTTGGAAGACCTTTTATCTTAAAAGACTGAAGCCCTGCAGTGGCTGGGCCACAACTAAGCCACCACCTTAGCCACCAAGTTGAGCTTGATTCCTGGAGACTGCTTGGAGCAACAATACAGATGTGTTTGCTATTAGCACTCCTAGCTGTCATCCTGTCCCACTTCTTCTGAAAAGCATCAGCCACTGCCTGCCCCTTGGGCACTACCCTGTGAGCATCAGTAAGTAATAGCCACAGCATGTCCCTATGCCATTCCCCTTCCCTGGAAGTTATGTATAGGAAGTTTATCATGGAATAGCTAGGCAGAGGAAATTTGCTCTAAGTCTTGTTGTACAGACAAGAGGCATTTCCGCACTGAATCGCGTTCGAAACCGAACGCGTTCAGGCGGAAAGCTTAAGCCAGCTTCGGGCGCTTTCCCCGTTCACACACAGACGCTCCGGAACGCGTGTAAACGCGTTCCGGAGCGTCTGTGTGCGAATGGGGAAAGCGCCCGAAGCTGGCTTAGCCGGCAAACGCCGGCCAGGGGCGCGCCGGCGGCCGCCGAGGCAGATCGACAATCAGCTGTTTGAAAAACAGCTGATTGTCAAAGCCGCGCGGCGTCGGAGGCGAGCCGGCAGGCGATCGGGAGAAAGAAGCGGCGCGAACGCTTCTTCTCCCGAACGCCTGCGGACGGCTCGTCCGCGTTGGAACGCGTGTAGAGCACTTAGAAGTGCTCTACATTTCGAACGCGAAAGAGGCAGCTGCGGACACGTCGGGACGCAAGGCGCGCGCGGCCAATGCGGATGACGTGTCCGCAGCTGCCTTTTTCGCGTTCCGTTTTCGCCCGTGCGAAAACGTCTAAGAATGCCGTCTTTTTTCCTTATCAGCACTGTGACCTCAGACAAGTATATAACCAATGATATTCTATTGCTTTCCCTAAGGTCCTTTCTGATATCAATAGCTCTTCTACAAGTCTAACTTGTCTTTTATAAAGATGCCTTGTTATTCCATTATTTCTCTATTGTGCTTTAATGCATTGTCCTCTTCTCTTTGCTTCTTCCCTTTGGGACAAGAGAAACCCATCACTTGCTTGGCACATCTTGTCTGCTAAATACAGAACCATGTGTTGCCTACAGCACTCTATCAATAATTCACTGTAAATAATAAGAGCACAGGACTGTTCTGCTGTATGAGCACTTAGTTTCAGTCCCTTCAGCTATTCCACCTTAACTTGGGAAAGATGTTTTGGCTTGTATTAGGAGACCACAGAGAATCAAATTGACAAGTTAAATGCAAAGATAGTTTGATAACTCAATATAATTATGAAGGGCTGATTTAGAGTCCCAAGGACATTGTTTACAATAAGGGGAAGAAAATGGTGCCAGGTCCACAAAGAAATCTCCCTTTCAGCTTCACCATTTGTGATGGGATGCAGCTAAAATAGAGGTCCCTAGTATCTGCAGTCTTGGGGGCATATCTGAAATCAAAGAAAGTCTGGTGGGCACAAAATGGCAGCTAGGGCATCCTGGAAAGAGCACTGGGTCCAACTTGAGAATCATGGATCAGCCATTAATAAAGCCTTTGTCCTAAACCAAGAACAGACTGCACCACACTACTAAAGCAGCAGATAAAAGTTCAGAAGTAAATATGTGAGCAAGCTGAAAACTGGGGCTCATCTTACATTGAGCTGAGTCCTGGTATCTATGAGCCATCTCAGGATGCTTTGTTGATACATCCAGCCATCTCACTGAAATGACCAGCTGGCTCAGTCTCCACTCAGCTGCCTCAGAAGGGCATAGTGAATCCTTACAGCTAGGTGGCATTTTACAGCCACTTTGTAGCACTTTTATATTTATGTGTGGACCTTTGTAGCCTCTGTAAAGTTCTGTCACATCCATAAAATGCCACCATACCTTCTGCAGGTCATTTATGGCTACAATGAGCCTTATGAAGAATATAAAGGCCTGCACACAGCTGTAAAAGCCTACAAAGCACCTGTAAAACATCGACACGGTGTTAATTTGAAGCCTTATCAAGCCAGGTCACCGAACCCAACAAGATTTAGCCGACAAGATGAGCCACAAAAGTAAAGCCTGGCTTAGTCTGAGAACACGCTGAGTGAACCTTTGAGCCCTTAGCTGACTTGGTATATCTCTGGTCAGAAGATGTAAATAGCTTATGCTAACCTTTCCTCCATTGCACTAATAGTAACATTGCGTTAAATGTCACTATTCTTTGCTTTAGCACTACTTCAGCTTTAGATCATTTCATAGCATGTCACAGATTTAGAGTGTGGGAGAACATTTCCCTGAAGGTCAACCAAATATTACAACAAATGTCTCACCACAGCAAAATGGAAAATTAAGTGTTTTTCATGCAAAAAAGGGGGTGATTATGATTAAAAGCCATGTTGAGTCCCTGGCATCCTCCGGATAACTGTGGCCAATTAAAATATATGTAATACTGAGCTAGAAGGACCAATGACCTCACCTAGAATACTGTAGCTTCACAGGTTTCTGTGATCAGATTGTCTCTTCAACTCAAGTCAGTTAATTTCAGTAAAATTAACTAGTCACTGTCTTTGCCTTCCCTTGCTGAGATCTTTTAGTGTCCGTTTAATAGGTATCAAAATGTAAGTTTCTAAATCATACCCAACTTTCAGTGACCAGTGGCCCACCCAGTTATCTCCCTCTCTTGGAGAATATGAATATTCTCAGGATTGGCTTTTGCAGGACTTACTTCAGCTTACCTATTCATAGAGCACACTCTGCTGGTTGATTACCAAATCTGCCTTGCAAACCTCAAAGGATGTTCAATTTTTGACAAATCCTTTTTGTTTTGCTTTGTTTTCCAAAAGCCACAGCAGTATACACTTCCCAGTTAAAGAGGTAGAATACAAAGCCTTCTTGGCCGGCAGGCTCTTTCCCAGTGAAACATAAATTTTAATTCCCAATGCCAGCTATTTGTGGTGGAGGTCTGTGGACAGGCCCCGAGGAGACTTGTTCTTCTGAATAGCACTGGATCTAGTCATGAACATAAGGATTATCAATGAGACAGGAAACCCAGATTTCCTCCTCCAAGTGACAAGAACCTTCCAATTATACCAACACAAATAGCACACCATGGACAGGATCTGCAAGGTAGATAATCACTGGTAGCTGATCATTACTGCAATGAGCTCACTGCACACCTGCCATTCTTCCAAGGTATGTGAATATTGCAGCTGGGAACTTTGTTTGGCTAATTGTCAGCTGGAGACCATTTCCTGTGTTTGAAGATACAGGATGACCAGCAGCCAAGCCACAGATGACTGGATAGGTCCACTTCAATGGCAGTGACAGAATAGTGGCATACCCACCAGAAGAGGGGTAAGAAGAGCTCTTCTTAATGCTCTGCCTTATAGTGTTTAATAAGTAACTTAAGTGGGATGGCAGCTGGTTGAGTAGGTTCATGTGCCCTCATCCAGTGCATTCACTGCACAAGGGAGAACATACATTCCTTCTCTATGGGATGGTCATCTTCTTCCATGGAGACTGCAGCTTTGTGAGGGACCCATAAGTACTGGTGAGGGATAAACTACCCAGATCATCAAAATTGAACCTGGACGTCAGTGTGAGGTCAGATGTTTCAGCCTCGTTGCCTACACTTCCATAAGACATAAACACCCAAGAGAAAAATATATCTGAAGCACTTCGCAATAATTTGTCTTGCCAATAAAATTATACTTAGTTTAGAATAAAACATTACTAATGGTTTTGAGTGAGGTGTTCCTTATCTACATGTGGAAAATTGGGCAATTGTACCATGCACTATTAACTTTTACTTCTCTTAACCACTGAGAGTCACATCTCAGTGGAAACTTAATTGTGCCCAATTTATGATTTAACCATTAGATGCCAAACATTAACAGTTGTGGCACTGATTTTAAAGGAAGCAAACTTAAAAAGTAATGCTGTATCTCACATTGATTAATGCTTCAATAATCCCTAGACAGCAGATAATAGGGCTATAATATTATAATATCCAGAGATTATCTCTTGTCTAAACATTATAGCAATCCCCAACATCATTGATTACAGTGGAAGTGATGTCTGAAGTTCACATTTCTAGATCAGATTAAAGGGTGATTCATGGGTCATATGTAGGCTTTTAGGGCTGGATTCAATCTCACTTGTAGTAGTTTTGGGGCTGTTATGCTGTTTTCCAGGTAAGCCTCAATGATCCACCATTAACACTTTCACCCAAGGAAACAACCCAACAGATTAAGCCAGGAAAAGACCAATGACTCATCAACAACTCAAACAAAGGAAGAACTGCCAAATGAACAGCAGACATCTATAAGAAGAGAAACAAGATCTAGGAAGACACCAGTCGTGTTTGACTCTTCCAAGAGCAAAATCCTCTGAAGATGGATGTCACAGGTATGTCTGAAAGTTTAGGTTCTCAGAAGAAGCCTGGAACAGGGCATAACAGCCCCCAAACTGCTACAAATGAGGATGATTCACTGCTATAGCGTGGATTTCAGACAATGGCAACAAATCAATGAGCACTGGCTCCAGACAAATATGACTGCACTCACAGGTATAGACTACTGCTTTCTATTTGCTTTGTTATCTTTATATAGTAGCAGCCTACATGTCAGGACTGTGAGGCCAGAGGTGGAAGGCAGAAGCTATGCTTGGGAACTTCACTTACCCTGACATCAAACTATAGTAGGCTCTACAAAGACTCTTTAAGGCACCATGAATGTACCATAACACTGCTTCCTTGCAATGTGTTTGGGATTCTGGGTGAGTGTGGGACCTGCATGGATCTGCATTTGTCCTATCATCATGCCACCCTTTCTGCACTTACCTGTCTTTAGCTGGGATCAGTGGGTCTGGAATGCATCCCCATGCCTCTGAGGACTAGGAACAAAAGTTCTTAGCTTCATGGTCTCTTGGGGGTGCTTTCAGCAGCAGCACCTCTAGTAGCTTCAAACAAGGGAGACATGCCTTCTGCAAGCCTCTCATTCTGGATCAGGCCCCATTTTTACATGGGCACTCAAAGATCTGGATCTTGGGGAGGACTTGTGTGTGGCCCTCACATTTCAAAGCCTTCTTTAATTTACCTTTTCTAACACAAAACTTTCAGGAGAGAGGAGTATACTCTCACTCTGAAAATGGACTGAAGCTGGATTAAACCTTAAGGGCGCATCCCCATTATAAGCTTAATCCAGTTTCCCTAAACCAAAATAATAGAATTGGATGCAAACGTGAATTTGCCTGATCCCATTACTTTCAACTCAATCTGGATTCTGAGGATCATAGGTGGCATACGTGACAAGGGGGGACTCAAGTGGCTACTTTCTAAAAGCCACTTTTCAGAGCTGCTCTGCCCTCTTCCTCCTAGCGTGAACGCACCACTCATAAGGGACCCCTTCACGGAGCCTAGCTGGGTAGCTGCCGCTTGCCTGGATGGAGGAAAAACGGCAGCGGGCAGCCAGCGATTCTTTCCCCTCCTCTCCCCATTGCCCAGGGGACACAGCAGCAGCAGCAACTCAAGCCCCCTTGCTTTAAACATTCACACATCTCCCAGAACCTGCAGTTCCTTCCTTTCCCTTTCTAAAGGTCAGAACTCCAAAGAGCTAGAATTGCGCAAAGTTGCAACATTGTTATCAGGTGTGAAGTGGTTGGATTGCTACAGTACTGAATTTTTAACATCTTTTAATGTGCATTCTGTTTTAATCTGTTGTTTTAAGGTTGTAACCCGCCCAGAGACCTTCGGGTATGGGGTGGGATATAAATGTAAATAATAAATAAATAATAAAAAATACAGTGTAGTGGCTGCTGTAAAGGGTGGATTTTTACACTGAAATCACTATCTTTGGAAGCAAGCTATTGGGGGAGGGAAACCCTAAATATGGATTCTCATCCCTTAAAACAGTAAGGTCCCCACAGTAAAAAATGTAACACGTATCAAGCTCATGAACCAGAGTGAGACCTGTTGAAATGAGTGTTAACATTTACAACGCTTTGGGGTGATTTAACACACGGAAAGCGTGTTAAGCCAAACTGACGTGGGGCCTGTGAGGATTGAAACCGTATCGAAACCAAATTAAGCTTGTAATGGGGATGCGGCCTAAGTGTGATCACAGTCCTTGAAACCACCTTGGAAATGCCTCAGAGATGCTTCTCTCTCTCCCCCCCCCCCCCCCGCCCAATTACAGCCTGTTACAACTGCCAGTAGCGCAAACAAGTAACTGGAGTTTTCAGGCAGTCATGGATTTTTGGTTAAACTATATGATATTATACAAAAACATTATGTATGCCAAATGTTAGTGCTAAAAAAGGCATATTTCCATTCATTCAATTTCTTTTCATTTCTTATATTCATGCCTCACCTAAACTACAGTCTTAGAGGATCTTTCATGGGGAGATTGGCTGCCCATAGGAGCTTCAAGGGTGAGGGGATGGGATGCTTGTTCCCATAGGTTGTCCCGTCTCTAGGCAGCATCCTGTCCCAGAGGGAGAAGAGGGCCTAGATGGATAGATATGAATCTGGGCACTCTAAAGTGAGAAAGGCTGTTCTGAAAGGGAATGAAGATCCACGCTGTGTGAGGTGTTAAAAAGGTCAAAAGCAGCACTTTGAGTTTTATTCAGAAACTGATCCCTACAGTTACCAGAATGCAAAATGAGGGGATATATGCAACTGTAGGAGAGGCATTATGATAAAAGTGTGGTAAGTATTAAGAGATAAGAATATTAGAGCAATGATTCAGTTATATTAAAACGGCAACTTAAAAGAAAACTTTCTATTTCAGATCTCTATGGTAATGTTTGCCTTCCTGTGAAAGCCATTTCCCTGAATATTAGCACTGGCACCATTTATAAGAAATCTAGTTTAAGCTACTGCTGTATGTAAGTCCTATGGCAAAATTGTGACATTTGATTCCGAATCTTAACGTGCTTTCTCTAGAGAGTCCTCACATATTTCTGAGGACTGAGGCTTTATCACATCCACTCACCCTTTTCTCAACCCAGCAAAGCAAAGAAGATCAAAGCATTTTGCTGGGTGTGATTTTTGTGATGCAGTGATACACTGGGGGCATTCATATTTATCTTGTGTGCCAATGATAATAACACCTGGCATTCAATTTGAGTGTTAATAAGTATAATCAGAATTGGCCAATTCTCACTCTGATTCTATTTCAACCAACTAAGACACTCTTCTTAAATATGATGCATTTGACATATGGCTGGAATGGACATGGTAGCTTCAGATGACAGGTATTGGAGGCCAAAGATACCTGGAAGACAAAAGAGAAGATTGCAAAAGATAAAAGTTACCCCTATCACAGATGCTGCAAGCCAGATCAATCATTCTGAAGCTGGAATCATTCTATCCATCAAGTCCATGGATGATGACAATGATTATTTGTATTTGTATATGACTCTGAGGTCCCAGAGTGGTTTCTATAACAAGTTACAGCTATCTCTAATTGAGGTTAAGCCATCACTGGGATCTGATGGAAGATCTTCTGAGCTTGCTCTTTCTTTTCTTCTCCTCTCAAGCAAGGTAGCTCTTCTGATGACAGTTGAGGGAGGGAGGAACCACTATTCAGAGTTGATGTAAGATCTTCCTAGCTTAGGACTAAGATCTTCCTCAGCCCTGTGTGCCGCTCTCTCATATTGTGAACTTCCAGAACAAGCATCTGCACTATCTTAGTCTGCCTCTAGATGGTGAGAGAAAAATTGTGTTTCACTGTCACCTGCTAAACGAAATAGCAAAATTAAGGGGCATGTCTAGGCCTTTACCTGTCTGGGCACTTTCTCCTTCAATGACATGGTGCATACCTCTAGATATTTTGATGATACCTGGAAGTGCATGGTTGCTGCCTCCCCCCCCCCCCATTGGTGCAGTAACTATTATCAGCTCAGTTTCAGCCTCATACATGTGTGGTGGCCACTTCCACCACCATGGTTCCTGGGAGCAAGTATCCAGACATGTAAGCCCTTATCGCTGTTCCAGAAAAGTCTAGATTGGGAATTGATTCTCCCAGAATAGCAATGCTGCAGGTTTTTGCATATATATCCCAAGGCTATGCTCGGTTGCCAAGGACACATGTGGCAATCTCAGTATAGGCCTGAGATAATTCCACATATTAGGTCCTGTCTAGATGAAGCCTTAGGCTGTGTCCCCATGGGCTCTGTTTATTACGGTGTTGAATTGGGTCATCCCCAATATGCATTGCCATTCAAATTAACACGTTCCCATGTGATTGAGGAGAGTGTGGGTTCAAGCCGAATCTGCCTGTCCCCATGAAAACCATGGTAAACCCCTGCATTGGGTAACTGCATCCTTTTTTCTCCATCCCCTCTCCCCTGATAGGAAGCCTGGCTGATGTCACCATGCGCTGTCCTGCCTGCTGCAGCAATGACAGGAGAAACCCCTCCCGGTTGTACCTCCAAAAACACCACAGACACCATAGATAAGATAAAAATGATAAAAAGGGGGAGTAATAGGAAAGGAAAGCAGCTCACTGCGTGAAGCCACGGCTCAGTGCTTGAATCAGTTTAGCGGAGGTGCTCACCTCCGCATGGCAGCAGACACACCTCTGCCTGACAGCGAGCTGCTTCTGATCTTTCTCATCCTAGTGCAAGGAAGCTACGAGTGCTTAGCCTATTAAGGCAAAGCAGCACTTGTGTGCTAAATCAAGCCCTTTGCCCACGTGTGCCTTGGCAATCGGATGATCAGGAAAGGGGGATGTCATGCTTGTTGATGGAGAGACACAGGACAAATGAGAGCCATTTGACACCCCTATCCCTTCTCTTTCAGCCTAATTTATTTGAAGAAATCCCCCAAGCAGTTGCAATCACAGCGCACACAACAGGAACAGTGAGCACAGGCAAAACCCTACCCGCTAATGCTGCAATCACCAGTCTCCGCTCCCAATGACCCAGGAACATCCCCATGCCTCCAGGATAATACATGATTGCCTCCTAATTTGCAGCGAGAACAGTTGGAAGGGGGGGGGGGGTCAGCCTAATCAGCCAAGTGCAGAAAGGCCCTGTATCTGTATCAGTGGCTGGACCAATGGGCACTGAGAAGACAGAAGAAAATAGTACTAAGGACTGGAATAGGCCAAACATTCCTGTGGTTTCTGGAACTCCTGAAGGGACCATTTCAGTATTTTTTTTTAATTGCATTTTTAATCAATATTGATTTCAGGAAGTTTTATGGGTTTTACAATAGTACAAATACACATGAACAATCTTTCAAACAGATGATGGGTCTAGTAGATTAAGGGTGTTTTTCCACTGGGTACTTAATGGGTACTTTTAGTGACAGTGGGAAAATACCCTAAAAGTGCAATGTGTTTAAGATGTGTAAAAGTAAAGTTTTCACCCAGCACCTGTAGGAAAGAAGTGTTGAGACCAAAGTATATGCTGTTCTGCAGCATATGATACGCTCTCTGTTTACAGGCTTAAGGCTGTTTAGAGAGAAGCTTTTGTAAATCAATATATTACCCAGTTCAGTAGATCCTCAGAGAATCTCAAAAAGAAGGGTGAATTTCAAGGAGTGGGAGCAAAGATATTTTTATTGCTAGTGTGTATTTACTGTTCTGCTTCTTTAGTGGAAGAAAAATTGCAATGTGAATATTGCATGTTTAATGTACTCTGATAAAAGATCTTGCAAAACAGCCTGGGCATAAAGGAGCTTTGGAGCATTTGCTCAGGTTTACGTTTATTTAAATTTGAACAGTCTGTGCACACATTTTCAGCATTGTCTACAAAAGTGGCCTTCATCCAACTCTCAGCCCATACTTTTTCTTGGTTTAATCCAGAGTTCCTCTGAATCTAGATAAACCAGATAAATAAAAATCACCCACTTCTCACCCACTGTGAAATGACTTATATTCCCTCTTCTAGATGCATCAACAGCAAGATATTTTTAAAAAGGAAAGAGCTCTGTTGGAAATGGCTGTAAAGCCAAATCATCTCTTTTAATTGTGGGAGAAGACTCCAGGTTCAGTCAATGACATCTTCAGATAGGCAGGAACAGCTGAAAGTGTTTTGGAACTTTGGACAATGTATGATTTTGAAATCCCTCTGACAGGCAAGTCAGGCAGACAAAACTGAGGCTTCCTACACACTTCAAATGCATGCCAGTGACACAATTTTATTGGCTTTACTTGATTTTGCTGTGTTTGCTTATGGCTATTATCTCAGGATAGGATGCTCCTCATTTTATCCTTACCCACTCTAATGCCCACCTGAAACACTGAGGAATGTTCGCTAGTTGCTCTGTTGGCTGATGTTGAAGGGATCCATCCTGTAAACTGTCTTTATTTCATAGATGGTTTTGTACTGTATTTTGATTGTGTTTTAGTCTTTTTATGGTTGTAAGCTGCCCTAAGTAAAGAGCAGGATATTAATACAATCAATCAATCAATCAATCAATCAGAAGACGTCTCACAAGTAGTCCAGCTTAGAGCAGGCAATGGTGCAATCTTCACACTGCAGTCCACTCCAACACCTTATCTGATGCAGATAAAACTGTCTGCTGTGAAGTGCGGCTTCCCACTAGGCCATACCGTACTGTGAATTATATATTCTACAGGTCTTTCTAGGTTGGTCTACTGAAACAGTATGGACATAGCCTCAGAATCAATTTATCAGAAAAGAAAGACAGCCTAAAGCTCAGAAGAGACTCAGGGTTTGGATCCTGATGAGATTTTGGCCTGCATTCACACGTGTAGTTCTGGATCTGAAGATCAGATTAGGTAGAAGCTGGCCTTGATCAGGGGGAAATTCACATTTCCTGTTCTGTCCAGTGGACAGGAATGATGAACTTCCCATGGTGTGTACTAGCATTCTCACTCGCAAATGGTAGTACGCACCAACCCACCCCCACACCTCTGGACACTTACCTGAGTCAGACACATAGTCTGAGTGCTGCTTTCTTAGGTTTTGGTGTTGGTGTCACTGAACGTGTGCTGGCGCCATCACCAGGACAATGGTAATGTGCCACACATGCGCAGCGATGCCAACACATCACGTGATGCACTAGCACGCTTGCACAGTGCATCACATGCCCCTACGTGCACCATAGAGGTGTGGATGGGGGCACCACTGGATGCTGCTGAATGGGTTAAGTCTATGTGTGGAGCAAGAAATTGCATGGAAGGGGCTGTTTCTGAGTTGTAAATGTTCCGTTCCAGTACAGATGCTCCGTCTGGGAGCGTACTGCATGCAAACTACAGGGCCAAGTGCAGAAAGGCCCCTGGTTATGGACCTCTTCCAGTGCTACCTGTGAAGATTGTGCAAGCTTTAGAGCCTGCCCTGATGGTCAAGTATGAAAATTCCAATATCTGGATCAGAAGTGGACCAGGAACATACTAGTCGGGGAGGAGCTTCTCTAGTCTGCACCAGCATGAAGACAAATGAGGCCCTGAAGAGGAATACCATTGAGGCTAGAGGTAAGAGGAGAAGTGCCATCAGATTATTGTTATTTGCTTGTGATGATCAGGCCTGCAGTAGATCTTCTGTGGGTCACTGAGAATCTGTCTCTATTATACAGAAAAGGCACATTCTTAAGGCCCCCAAGCCAGCTGATTTCTACTGGGAGTAATGGAAGCTGCCCTCACCCAAAGTGTCTTTGCTGCATAATGAAGACATAGCTTGAGATAAGCCGTGCTCTTCCTTGTAGTGATGTTGGAATAAAAGCTTATTGATCTGCATGGCTTCTTACATTAGGGAAAACTCAAGAGATTCCTATCTTAAGAGTGCTGCTTTAAAAGAACAACTCTTTTTCTTTCTTCAGAACTGTTGCTGAAATTCTGAAGATCTTCTGAACTTCATGCAAAATCTATGTCAAGAAAAGAAAAACGGATCTGTCGACATTGGAGAATTCCCCTCCCTATGCTCTAGCAGAAGTATCATCTCCTTGTGCTAAGGGGCATTTTGGATCCAAGCCATGGAGATTGCATTAGAAAAATAATTGAAATCATCCATCTTTCAGCACACAACAAGAGTAAGATGGAAAAGCAAGCAGACAATCATGCATATCTACATTAATCTAATCTACATCGGCAGAATACAAATAGAAAGCTGGCAGATTTACATAACTATTATAGGTTTCCCTTCTAATTATTGCAAATTGGCATTATGATGTTGGTTACTGTAAGCCCAGAGGCTTGGACTTGACAAAAGAACATTGGAATCTGTGACTGAACATTTTGTTCTAGTGGCTGATCACTCTTGTCATTTGAGATTTTTATTGGAAAGTTGTTTGCTGAGGCACCTGATTGTTCTCATCATCGCCTATGGTATGGTTGTACCTGGTTTGCCTGATCAACTGATTAGGGTTTATATTTGTTGTAATAGACCAGATTCAGCCCTGAATTGTGGGCATACAATTGTTGTTCATAATAATCTAGAGGAAGTACTACTAGAATTGATGTTTGGATGCTGCCTCCAGGTTGGAGAGACAAGCAGGATGCCTCTGAACAAAATTTGCAGGGAGTGGAGTACAGGTGAAGGTTTTGCATTTGTCTTCCTCTTGAGGATACCCGGAAGCAATTGGTGGGCCAAAGTGTGAGACAGGATGCTGGACTACATGGCTTATGGGATCTTCTTATGTTCTTTTGGGACATAGCTGCAGTTAAATAGTTTGGGATTGATGCAAAGGATGGGGAGAGCCTGCTTTCACCTGACTTCTTTCTCACCTTGAATAGACTACTTTATTCTCGCAGTTTCCAGCCTTAGTTTTAGATCTCAACAAGAATGGTCTTGTCTAGTATTACCTTTTATAAGCATCATTCAGGTTTACAGTTGATGTGGCTGGAAATGCTCAAACGTTCGGTCCCACCACAGATCCTTTTCTCCTGGTGAGTGCCCCTAGTATAAGGAGTCAACGTGACTGGGATCTGGCTGATTATCCCAGATTCTCAGAAGGACCTTCACTATTTCCGCAGTCCAGATTATCTTTCAGTTGTGGTCGGATACCAATACTGCTTAGGAAAAGGAGTTGGGTTTATTCCTTCTTTGGAAGTGACTGCCCAGTGTATTGCATGTTGTGTAATATAAAGTGCTGATTTGTCCCCACAAGCTGAAACTAGGGTTGGTTACTGTGCAAAACCTGCACTATTCTGTCACCAGGGGATGTTTTAGATTACAAATGAATCCCATAACTGCATTAAGGAAATTATTTCCTACCCATTTGTCTTGCTTGACTCATTATTCAACATTTTTTCCCAGATTACTGTTTCCTGCAAACCAGCTCATGATGCAACCGTCGGCTTATATTCTATCAGTCGAATGAGAGTTTGCTTTCCCCTAAAACTGCATCTTGATGGCCATACTGCTCACATCAGACTGGGGCCTTTGCAGAAGATAAGTGGCACTCCATGTTTAGGGAAAGCAATATTGAAATTTCATGGAAAAGTCAAACTATGAGACAGTCCAAAAGAAGATGGGCAGATATTTGCACAGAAATTGAAGAGGAAGCCCCCTACCCAACGTAGTGGTGTGCCATTCACATGCTTGCTACTACTCCCAGCTCCACAAACATCTTGGCTGGGAATGCAGCAAGTGACATTCAACATTTCCCATACTGCCAATAGGGTATCATGCAGATCCTGTCCCTTGGTTTCTGTATCGGCTTACTCACCAACTAGCTATGGGGTGGTATTCTGGAACTTCAAAAGGACTCTCCCCACTTTATTACACCTACTCAACTAGCAGATTCTTTCTGATTCTTGCCCTTAATTTCTAAGACCACTTCCAGACATTTATTTATGCTGCAATTTATCGATATGCTGGTATAAATGGTATCCGGAATTATCACACAATGTCTAGACATTAGATCAGTACTCCATGTTTTAGCATTTGCTGCAGGAACAGAGTGACATTATAGCTGCAAGATTATATTTCCAGCTCCTCCCATCACACCAAAGAGATGACCAATGGTATTATATGAAGTATTTCTGAGCAGAGACCAAACCCTCACTCGACTCAATAATCCAAAGAGTGCTGCAATTCTGGAACAATAGGATATTGCACTATGATAGTTAATTTTATCAGAATAATGATAACCTGATAAATTGGGTCTATGCTCTGGGGCTCTATCAGGAGTGTTATGATCACATCTGGCAGATCAGTTACAATTATAAAATAATTATAGGGTTTTGACCCTGTCTGAATTCAGCCTAAATGACATAAAGTTCTTTGCTTAAAAAAAATTCACATCTTTCTTTTGATTGCTTTGGGAGAAAAGGGGTTGGCAAATAAGGTTTGTTGTTTGTTTGTTTGTTTGTTTGTTTGTTTGTTTGTTTGAACAATGCCGTCCCCTAACTTATTTTTCAATGTCCCTTCACCACATGCAGTTCTGTCAGTAATTACCAAATATGTTTTGTATTGGTAGAGATGCAGAACATTTTTTTCTCATCAGTTTGTGTTCTGATAAGGACATCTCAGCTGATGCTGATAATATTTCTAGCTGCTAACATATTAGTTTATGCCACCCATTGAGGCTACCTTATTTTGTCTTTCCTATCACAATCTCAGCGAAAGAAAGATAACTTTTTATTTCCTCCATGGTAGGCTTAAGACTGCTAGTAATAAGAAAGGGTTGCTTTTTCTGAATTGTTTTGTGTTGTTAATTGAGCTGTCAAGGCCCCAGAGTTTGTTTCAGTTGCTGCATATTACTACAAAGAATCAACCTGTTTGTCAGCTGCTTTAATTGAAAAAAATTTATCCTTTGCTTGAGGTGAATTATTTTGTGTTCAGGAGTTTTCACTCAAGGACAGTGATAAATGTTATAGGACTGAAAAATATAACATTGTTTTGTTAACAGTTTCCTAAAATTTTTAGTCACAAGGAAAGGTCAAGGGGCCCGATTTCCTCAGTACACACTTTCAAGTTAAATGACTAATGAAAATGTTCTTTTGTTGGTTTCCTTCTTTTGGCCTATAAGGCATGAAAAAATATTGCTGAAGCTGAGACATGTTTTGGAGAATGTATCTGTGGTAAGATCCAGATGGCAATGTTGTGGCATTGTGCCAGTGTCTTCAAGGTGCAGCATCTGCACATCCCTGCACCCTCATGGTAAAATGGGTGCACTAGAAGAGTGTGGGGCCCACATGACCCTTCATTCATCTAGCACACACATTGCCAGAAGTGCTTCTTAGAATACCGTAGAAGCAGAGCGGGTGTAAGTTCTATGACAGTGCTTATTCCATACTTCTGCTACACTATCACTGCCACTGAAGGTCCAGACTTACTTTGTTCCACATTCTGTGAGCCATTTAACACAACCCAGTTTTCCTCAACACAAAAATGGCATACTTCCAGGGCCATTTTCTGTGTTCATGAAAACATCCCCAGCCAGAAACATTGAAGCTGGGGGACATACGTTTCTTGGCTGTGACATTTGCACGACCAGGAATAGTGGCAGGTGAACAACATGCTACTGCTTTACAAAGAGCATGAATAATATAGCATGCTTCTCAGCAGGATCTGTTGTCTGTTGTCAAATGGATCCTGTCTATGTGAGAAAATACCTTTAAGTACCAATTTAGGCCTTCCCAAGACTACTCTAAATCATTTGGCCTACCAAAATTTCCATCTCCTAGGCAACAGTATCTGTCTACTCCTGCATTTAAAGTTAGGATAATATGATTCGATATATTTAATGAAAAGATGCAAAACAAATAGCAGTCCTCTGTTCTTGAGTTATACGAACTGCATAGAAATAGGATTGTTAATAGCAGGGTGGAGCTCTGTGGTCTCCTAGTGTTACTGTTGTAGCTATGCTCAAATTTAGAGACAACCTAAGCATTAAGCATTTGTGAAGACAGAAATTGCTAACCATTCAGTAGACTGATGGTTGCTCCCTAAGCACTCCATGGTTTTACTTTGCCATAGTGAGCATGAAGGGTCAGGAAAACTTGCAGAGGTTGGCAGCAGCAAGAAAGTTTAGCCAACCTCGATTAGCAAGAAGACAACAGAGGCAGGATTGAGAACCACCCAACTTATTGGCATCCTTTCTGAATATTAGAGTCAATCTTTCATGCCAGGATAAACTAATTTTCTGCTATTGCTACTCACTGGCATTTCTATGGCTGCTATCTAGCCGTTGGCATCGATTTATGTTGCTCATAAGGGAACACTGGTTTTCTTTGTGATGTGGTACCGTATCATCATATCCCTTTCCCCCTTACCTTAAAGAACTGGGATTGCACAAATAAGAAATTTTAACAAAAGGACACTTTGTACGATATGAGCACCTGCTTAGGATTTCTTACTCCCTGGCCCTCGGAACCCTTCCCCTTCCCTGCCCGCACATCAATCCCATAAATTGCAGATATACTTTGATAGGACAAGAAGAAGAAGAGTTGGCTTTTCTATCCTGCTTTTCTCATCCACTTAGAGGACTCAAAGCAGATGACAAAGCTTCCTATTCTCCTCCCCCCCCCCAAACAGACACTCTGTGAAGTGGGCGGGGCTGTGAAAGTTCAGAAAGAAAGCTGTGACTAGCCCAAGGTCATCCAGCTGGCTTCATGGAAGAGTGAGGAATCAAACCCAGTGATTATGAGATATGAGTCCGGCACTCTAACCACAAGACCAAACTGGCCCACACAAGGCCAAACTGCCTCACAAAAATGAAGATAACACAAATACAGAACTGAAATGACAGAAGGAAAATTATTAACCCTCTGAGAAGCCCCTTTGGCACCCTCGGAGTGTATATCAACTCCTTCATATTCAAAGCCAGGTACCCTGCTTCAATCCTGGAGGAAGTCTTCCTTCTGACCGGTCAAAGGCCCGGCCACCATTTGATGGCTGAAGGAGGTTTTCTCTCCCCCTCCAGTCCAGCTGCTATGGGGGGGGGGAGCCTCCTTCTCCACCACCTCCCATCAAATGGTGGCTGGGGCTTCCATTGCTGCCATATGACAGGTGGAGGAATCCCCTAGTGTGTAGACACATGCTGCACATTAAAGAGAAGTGATTCTTCCCTTTAATATGAAGGGGGAATGGCATTTTGCTTAAAGTGTCATCCCCTTGCTGCCCAGATACCATCAAGTAAATCTCTGCAGTTAGCATTTCCTTTCTCCCCATCAGACATCTTCTTACAGCATGTTTATTGGCCAAAAATATTGAACATCCTGTTAAGTGCTCTACTGGAACATCTTAAATGCTGTCAGATTGCCTCATGGGGTGTGAAACACTGCTATCTCTTCTAAGTTCACTTAGCCATACAGCAGGGTGGTTAGTTATAATAATTCTGCCTTTATCTAAGAAGCGGAGGCCTAAAACTGACGTCAGCATCTTTGATGAATTGCTCCTACTCTGTTGCTAGCTATTGGTTGAATTCCCAAGGGAACCAAATGATCTATTCTCTTGAAATTGGGCTCCTGTTCTTGTATTGACACATGATTTGTTTACAAATGCAATTCAAAATGCTACTCTTGACCTTGAAAGGTCTTCAGTGCTGGGTCAGCCCTGCGCACATATTAAAAGCAAGACCTATCCAGATATTAGTGATCTTAAAGGTCTGTAGCAGGTAGGACCAGCTGCCAGCATGTCAGAATGTTTAGAATTTTGATGTTTTAATTGCACTCCAGATATTTCTATTGTAAGCCAACTTGAGGCTTGTTTCATGGAAAGGGAAAGAATCATAGTAAATAAGAAATGTGAGATATATTTTGCACTTCACTGGAAATGAGCCCTTATGGTTTTTGCAGCTATTTAAATTTGCAATGTTCCATGTAATTTCACCATCTTCAGCTGCCATTTCATCATTGTTAATCTACCTTCACTTTCTTTTCTTGTGTTTGCTTCTTGATGTTTAATTTCCTTTAATATAAACTTATACTTTCTTAGGGTAAGTCCCCCTCCTGTGTATTTCCAGAAAAACGACAGTTGCGTACACACCTTACCATGACAAGAAGAAGAAGAGTTGGTTTTTCTAGCCTGCTTTTCTCACCCATTTAAGGGAACTCAAAGCAGCTGACAAAACTTTTCTATTCTTCCCTCCATAACAGAATACCCTGTGATGTAGGTGGGGCTGTGATAGCTCCGAAGAGAGCTGTGACTAGCCCAAGGTCACCCAGCTGGCTTCATGGGGGAGGGCAGAATCAAACCTGGTATTCCCAGATAAGAGTCCAGCTCCCTGACCACTAGACCATCTAGCCACAGTATCTAGCAGGAGTGTGCATGTCCTAAGCCATAATGAGCAACAATTGTGCTGCTTTGACATTGCACATCAAAGCAACGTTACTGTTATACTGTAGTCCAGACCAACAGTGCACAAACTCACACTCACAGGACACAGTGCATTTAATTTGTGCATTTAATCTGAAAAAGGGTGTCCACACAGATGCTGGGCTCTTCCCCAACCATTGTAGGCTTCATAAGCAAAGCTATTCGGCTCCTGTGACCACTATCTCTCCATGGAGCAACTGTTGCAGCAAACCTGTGAATTCTGTCCTTAGGAGTGGGCTGTAAGTGCAGTTACTGGGTACCTCCAAACAGGCCCCTTGATGCAATGGGATGCTGTAGCAGCTTCTGGTCCACCAGATGGGAGGATCGGGAGCTGCAAAGAGACACTCTAGCAGCTTCCAGTCTGCCAGACAGGAAACTCCGGTGCCTGCAGTAGCAGTGCAGCATTCTATGATAACTGCACAGTAAAAAGATGCTGTTAAATCAGGATCTTTTTACATTGCTAAATGCTTTGCCACTGCTGTGGGCTTGAAAAAGCTGTGCACATGTGGCAAAGCAATCGATCATGTCTGGAGGCACCCTCTGTACTCCTGGTATCCTTTCAGCATCAGTCCAATTTGGCCACGCAGATCCTGCTTGAAACTCTACCACTGTGAAAGTCTCCTGATGTATCTGTGAAAGATGCTTGACAGACATAAATGTGATAGGTACAGGTTTCCTCAGCAGGGGGTACAGGAACGAGGAAAGCTGCACTATTATCTGTGTCTGCTAGACAGCTCCTTAGGAAAAGAAAAATGCATAAAGGCAGTGTGAGAAAATGTTGTGGCTCTCTCCACTGGACATTATTCAATAAAAACTATTATTTCTTCAACTCTGCTCCTGGTCTCATGAAAATTAGACACTCGGGGACTTCCTGCATGTTTCCCTTTCCAAACGCTTCCATCACGGTAAACACAGAGTTGTTCACCAAAATTCCACCACAGAATTGATAGTGCATCTAACTACCTTGTAGGTCCAACTGAAGAAAAGTTTCAGGTTTTTTTATTATTATTATTGCTAGCATAGTATGCCAAGCTGTGCTGCTGCTGTGCTGCACAGCGTAAAAGATCAGCGAAAAACTCTGCTAGGAAAATAACCAGCAAACAACAGCTATCTATCACATGAATGAAAGAGAGAGAGGAGGAGTGGATGTGACAAAGTGAGCTATGAAAAATTCAAAGCATCTTGGAACTTGGACATCTTAGATCATTTGCTAAATGAATCCATTGAGCCATGCCCAAGTCATCTTAACTGAGTCCGACTCTGTTCATGCTGGGGATCATATTTTGGGATCTTGCATTTCAGGCTTATGATAGTTTGCTTAAAACTGTGTCTCCATCACATAGCAAAGGCATCTTAGGTGAGGTCAGCTTCCATTACTCCCAATGGAAGCCAGCTGACCTGATAAGACTGATTAAGGTGCTTTTACTATATAATGGAAAGAAAGTCTTAGGGAGAGGCCAGATTTGTTTTAAAAAAAATATGTCAGCAACCCACTTGTACTGTGTGAGACTGGCAGATAGTCCTGACTAATCAGACTCCTGATTATCATTGCTGCACCAAAGCAGACACTGCTAGATGGCAGGTTCACACTTACTCTGCTGCAGGATAAACTCCAGTGAAGTTAAGTGCAAATTTCCCTTCCTCTATGTGGCTGGTAGGGATGTGCAAGAATATTCAAAACATTCAAAATTCGATCGAAATCATTCAAATTTGGACATTCGAATTCGAATCGAATGTCTATACATTCATTTTTTAACATCCAAACAAATTTTGATTGTTTTAAATCATTTGGATGCTTGTATGTGTATGGATACATATGCTTTACATACGTATCCTAATGCATCTTATTTGTATACATACACATTTATACAGATACATACAGAATGAAAATGGGATGCATACGGGATAAAAACGGGATGCATGCAGATACAAAGCTCCACCCCTCCCTTACCATGCTCGCAATGCTAGAGCCCCTTTCGAAAAAGGCAAAAAGGGGTGAGAGCTGCTTGATGCAGATTTCCCTTTACAACATTTTTGCTGGAAACATTTGTATCTTTTCCGATGCTTGTTATCAGAAAGACACATTTTCGAAGCAGAAAGGCTTTGCAAAGATACATTTTATAAGATCCAATTGTGCTTTGCTCCCTGCTTTGCTTATCTGCTTTAGCACACAGTTCCTGGTAATGTCAACAGGGAGGGATGTGAAATAAAGTAATTGTGCTTAGAATTTTTTTTAAAAATTGCCAGCTTTTAATTTAAGCTCTCTGGCTTCAGCGAGAGTGAAGCAGAAGATTTTGCTTCTTTGATTGCAGGCAGGGTTTGCATGAGGTTTTTTTTTTTTTAGTCCTGTTTATGTGGGGATGGCTATATTCAGATTACTTGACAGGCACTGTATTCTGATTAAAAATAGTCCCCAAAAATAGTCCAAACAGGACTAAATCAGGACATGGGGACACACCCTACCAGTACTGGGTTTTCCAGCAACAGTTAAGGCAGCGTCCCCATGCACTATATAATCTGAATCGAATCTGGATTTGGTAAGGAGCTTCACCATGCAAAGCCCTCTAACCAGACTATATGTGGACCAAATCGCTCAAATCCATACTTAATTTAGTCTAGAAAACTGTTCTTGGCATGGTTTGGAGCCGAGTCTGCATCATTTTGGAGGCTGTGTCCACGCATGGGGACACTTCCGGACTATTTGGGGAGGAGACTGATGCTTGCGTCATTAGCGGGCAGGGTTTCACTTCCTGTGCTCGCTGTTCCTGTCCTGTGTGTTGGGGATCGCAACTGTTTGGGCATTTTTGGCAATAAATGGTAACTGAACAGAAATGAGTCTCTTTCTGCGACCATTATTCTACTCTCCTTCCCCAATTGCCAAGCCAGGAGAATGTGCAAGATAAATAGCAGCTTCTGAAATGTGCATACAGTAACTGAGCATCCCAGTTTTACAACAAAAGTTGCAATTGTCGTCCCACAAGTCCCTTTCCGTGACCATTACCCCCCCCTCCCTGATCACTAAGCCAGGCATGATAATTTAATTTAAATTGCACACAAGTGCTAAACTGCCGTACCGAGTGAAGTGGAGGTGCACACCTCTGGTAAACTGCTGCCAAACCCCATAGCAGCTTTTGCAGAATGATCTGGCTTTTTCATTATTATTATTATTTTACTATTATATTTTTATTGCCTTTCGGCCTTTGTGCCGCAAAAGGGGGGAGTGGCACTAAACTGCAGCCAAACCCTGTAGCGGTTTTGCTAAGCAATCTGGCTTTTTCATATTATTTTTATTATTATCATACTATTATTGCCTTTCAGCCGTACGTGCCATGATCAGGGAAGGAGGTGTTGGGTGGCATTTCCCTGCCATGACTACAGTGGGCAGCACAGCAGTTGGTGACGTCAACCTGGCTTCCTAACAGGAGAGAGGGGGCGGAGAGAAAAAGATGCTGTTTCCCTGTGCAGGGGTTTAGTGTGGTTTGCATGAAGACACCCATACCGCATCCCCATTACAACCTTATTTCAATTTCAAACCGTTTTCAATCCTGGCAGACCCCACATCAGTTTGGCTTAACACGCTTTCCACATGTTAAATCACCCCAAAGCATTGTAAATGTTAATCCTCATTTCAACAGGTCTCACTCCGGTTTGTGCGCTTGAAACATTTTACATTTTTTACTGTGGGAACGGTACCGTGTTAAGGGATGAGAATGCTTGTTTAGGGTTTCCCTCCCCCAATAGCTTGCTTCCAAAGATAGTGATTTCATTGAAAAAAACCACTCCTCAAGAAAGCCACTATAAAAATCCACTCCTTAAAGCTACACTGTAGCGATCTACCCACTTCACACCTTATAACAATGTTGCAAATTTGTGCAATTCTGAAAGTTCTGACCTTTAGAAAGGGAAAGGGACGGAGGAAAGCCCCTGGAGGTTCTGTTTTAAAGGCTGTGGCTGTGAAGGGGGCTTGAGTTGCTGCTGCTGCTGCGTGACCTGAGCAATGAGGAGAGGAGGGGAAAGAATTGCTGGCTGTCTGCTGCCATTTTTCTTCCATCCAGGCAAGCAACAGCCACCCAGCCAGGCTCCCTGAAGGGGTTCCTTATGGGTGGTGCATTCATGCCAAGAGAAAGAGGGCAGGGCAGCCCAGAAAAGTGGCTTTTAAAAAGTAGCCACTCGAGTCCCCCCCTGAGTCATGTATGCCATGTACGATCCTCAGAATCTGAATTGAATGCGATTAAGCTGAAAGTAATGGGAACAGGCAAATTCGCATTTGTATCCGGTTCTATTATTTCGGTTTAAGGAAACTGGATTAAGCTTATAATGGGGATGTGGTCCCATATTCAAACTGAGCCCGCGTTATCAGCAAATGCATGGGGACAGCTCAATTCGAACTTGGTGCTGCGACTGGACTAAAAATAGTCCAATTGCACTAAATGTAGTGCACGGGGTTGTGGCCTAAGAGTGTTTTTTAGTGATGAAGAATCAGGGCTATGGTGGGGTTTCCTAAAATACATGAGGCAAGGTAACTCACTGTTGCAGCTCCATAACAATGTTATATTCACCCCGTCTGGATGCAACCTACTGTATATGCAGAAAAAGATTAGAGGAAGGGGCAGAGAAGTAAACTTTACTTAAAGTAAATGTAAAATAAAATTGAGTTATTTTTTGGAACATTGTTGGATGGAACCCATTCTTTGCACTCTGTTATTAAAAAAAAAATGTACCCAAAAGTTCCCCTGAAGAAAAATATAATTCAAAAGATGCTGGGCTGAAATAAAGCATCCATTCCCGCATCTGAAGGATCTCTTCTGTTATTTCAGAGCATCTGGTGTCGCTTTGCCCTTTTTTATCATGCTAAATGTCACACTATGTAATATGAAGCCTCCATCCTCCAGCAATTAGTCCTGCAGCAAAGATGTTGTATCTTGAGATTGTCCCACTTACCTGTCACACTTGTCATTTTGTACAGGGCTTCATCTTGCCAAATGACTCACATTTCTGCATTGGTTTCTCCTCCCTCCCTCTGATAGTTATTTTCCAGTCTTCTTCCTCTAGTCATCATACTCTTGTTTTTATATTGTCATCTCAACACCAAAGAATCTCTGGTCTTCGGTGCTCTGGAGGGAGCAGCATTTCAGAACTACCAATATCTGTGAAAGGGGCAGGTTTTTCAGGTAAGTTTCACAATGCAAAGCAGACCTCGCAGAATTGTTTCCTGAACAAGTCTTTCCAAGCCAAGTTCTGTTGTGTTCTGTCTTTGGGCAGTGAAGCCATCAGACGAATGAGGAGATGTGGATGGATTTTCTGACAGATGGACTTTCAAGATCCCCTGCAGTAAAAGTCTTGTTGAGAATCTACCTTTCTTACTGGGGACAAATGTGCTTTACATACAGTAGGATGCGCAACTGCTGAACACATATACAAATAAAAACCTGAGTATCATTAGAAATGTTTATTTGTTCACAGATTGTTACATGGCCCTAATTCAAAACATGCAGAGGAGGAGAAATTGATTTTTATACCCTGCTTTTCTTCCCCAATGGGGACTTAAAGCAGCTGACAAACCTCCTATTCTTCTCCCCACAAGAAACACCCTGTGAGGTAGGTGGGCTAGGAGAGCTCAGAAAGAGAGCCCAAAGGCCCCCAGCTGGGTTCATGTAGAATCACACCAGGAGACTATTGAGTAAGAGTCTGACACTCCAACCACAAGATTGAACTGGGAAAATGTACAAAAATTTTGTAGTGGAGAAAATTGCTTGCAAAATGGGAATTTTCTGTGTACTCTCCTCCCTTCTAGTCATAGCCATTACCCATTGTGGCAGATGGTCTGCATGGCAAAGCAGCTAAAAAAGAGTTTTACCAGGTGTTCAGACAGGTACAGCTAATGGTAGGTGAAAGATTCTAAGGCTGCAATTCAGTGCAAACCCACAAGAAAATTGATCCTATTGTATATAATTGGTTATACCCTGAACTGAAATATACATGACAGAAAAAGGAATAGATTATTCAAGTTCTAAATAGCTGGGTGAGATGGGGGGTGTCCACTTTGCCCTGTTGCCTCTGCTTCTGGCATATATTTATTTATTTGTTTGTTTACATTTCTATCCCGACCCATACTTGAAGGTCTCTGGGTAGGTAACAACAGATTAACCAACAGATTAAAAACAAGATACACATTAAAACAAAATACAGATTAAAAACACTTTAAAAATTCAACAAATTTAAAACAGCACACTCCATATTGCATTAATAGTGACTTAACTGGGAAGGGAGAATATAAGCACCGCAGCCAAAGGACATGGCAAAGAAGTGTGTCTGTACTGCCTTCCTAAATGTATATAAGAAAGGGGCATGACACACCTCGAGGGGGAGACTATTCCATCGTCTGGGGGCCATCACCCAAAAGGCCCTCTCCTGAGTGCCCACCAGCCTCACTACTGAAGTTGGTGGGACAACCAGAGGGCCTCACTGCTAGATCTTAAGGCACGGGCAGGTCAGTATGGAAGAAGGTGTTCTTTTAGATATTTGGGGCCCAAGTCATTTAGGGCCTTATAAGTCAGAGTTAACACCTTGAATTGAGCTCAGTGGTGAATTGGTAGCCAGTGCAATTCTTTTAAAACTGGTGTGATGTGCGTCCAGCTAGCTGTTCCGGTCAGCACTCTAGCGGCTGCATTTTACACTAGCTGCAACTTCCGGACCATATTTAAGGGCAGCCCCATGAAGAGTGCACCACAATAATCCATTCTAGAGGTTACCAGAGCATGGATAATTGTGGCTGAGTCATCTCCATTCAGAAAAGGCTTCAGTTGACGCACCAGCCGTAGTTGGGAGTAGGCACTCCTGGCCATGGCCTCCACCTGAGCTTCAAGTGTTAGCACAGAGTCTAGGAGTACCCCCAAATTATGTACCTGTCCCTTCCAGGGCACAGCAATCCCATCAAGGACAGGGTATCTCCCAACTACACAGACCCAAGACCCTGTGACACACAGCACCTCTGTCTTGTCTGGATTCAGCTCAATTTATTGGCCCTCATCCAGCCCATTACTGCCTCCAGACACCTGTCAAGCACTTCAACCACCTCTCCTGATTCAGATGGCACAAAGAGATAGAGCTGGGTATTATCTGCATATTGATGACACCTCATTCCAAATCTTCTGATGACCTCTCTCAATGGCTTCATATAGATGTTGAATAGCATGGGAGATAAGATTGACTCCGGAGGAATCCCACAAGTGAGTTCCCAGGGTATCAAATCAGTGTCTCCCACAGCCACTATCTGGAATCTACTCCTGAGATAGGAGAGGAACCAATGCCAAGCATTGCCTCCCACTCATAAGCTCCATAGTCTCTCCAACAGGATACCATGGTCAGTGGTATCAAATGCTACTGAGAGGTCCAGGAGAACCAATAGGATAGCATTCCCTCTGTCTCTCTCCAGGAGGATGCCATCTCCCTCCCGGAGGAGGAGGGATATAGTATGTTCCCCTCGCTCTTTTAACCAAACAGGTAGCAAAAGTGTGATTGTGAAAGGCCAAAAGGTAAATAAAGAACATGCTTTCTTCTTATGTGCAGAGAAGCAATCCATTCTCAGCCTTCACCACTTCCCTTAGCAAGTCCCTTTGGCTATCTACTCCATGGTATTGGAAGCAAAATAGTTGTTCCATGTAGTATATATGGCAAACCAGATGCCCATTTCTGATGGCAGCATTGCACAAAAACAAATTTAGGTCCTTTCTCCATTGGGCCTTATCCAGATAATATCCCAGAATAGAGATCACATCCCATCCACATGCTGAGGCTGGCTGTAGTTCGCACTAGCATGCGGATGGCATGGTTTTATTCTGGGATACAGTCTGGGAATATGGTGCAGTGAAGAAAAGGCATTAGCTTAAGATGCATGAGAACAGGAGACAAAAATATTATTTTTGTGATGGCATGTGCAGCAAGTGTTTTTGCACTGAAAGTAGTATCATGAATAGATCCTCAAGCAATCATTTTGCTATTTATCTCAGTTCTCATGCAGCCTAGTAAAGAAGATACATCTGCAAAGATCAGAGCAGTGCACTTGAAATTTTGATGAGCAGGGAGAAGATACTGTGCAATATGCCCCACAACGTTAGATACTTTTCATCAATAACCCACATAGCTGCTTAAAGATCAAGAAATAATGGTAATTCCTTTTTTAGAGTGCGTTTTTCTGAGCCTGCTAAGCACATCAGTATTTTTGTATAGCTTTTTAATGTACAACTCCATTTCCTAAATCTACAACTATCTTTCAAATTTATATGTATTAAAACTGTGTGTATCATTCCTTTCCATCTTTACTCTGGGGGAAGTCTAGAAAGTTTTTCTTTCTTTCCATAGTTTAATAGCTATGTTGCAGAGATTATAATCATTTTATTTTGAGTATTCCCTACACAGAATCATGATAAGCTGTTTTTGATCCTTTCTAGAGGAATTCCAAAGGTTCTTATTGCTAGAGGCAAATAATCCTGGGTTTTATACCCTGTCTGGACACAGCCATAGTCAACTGAAAGAATATGAAACAATCATATCTTACCCAGAATTTACTAAGAGAGGATTAGACAAATTCCTGGAAGTCAGGTGTATCAAAGGCTACTAGAATGGATGCCTAGGTACTACCTCCAGGCTGGAGAGAAAGGCAGGATGCCTCTAAAGGCCATTTGTAAGATGTTAAGAGCAGGTAAAGGTTTTGCCTTCATCTTCTGTTTGAGAATGCCAAGAAGCAATTGGTGGGCCACTTTATGCCAAGGTCACAAAAAATTTCCAAAACCACCTTATTAACCAAACCAGACAAGCAAAAAACTCCATAGGCTAACAATTATTGACATACATCCATGTGTGTCCATTAAAGGGCAGGACAACCTGTGGTCCTCTTGGTGTTGGTAACAACCAAATTACATCATCCCCAAAGATATGGCCAATTGCCAAGGATAATGGAAGCTGTCAGACAATGTTTTGTGGATGACAGTTTTCTCATTCCTAAAATATAATATGAATTGTCATATTTTTCACTGCTGGTTTGCTTGCTTGTTTTGGATATGTGGTTTCTCCATAACAGCAGCTTTGTAACTTTGTTCTATATGGAAGCATGAGCTAAAGAAAGGTGTGTAGTTCACTTTGACATACAATTCAGATTCAATAAGTTCTGTGAGCTCAGTACATTTTGCCTGGTGACACGTTATCCATAATGTTGAGCATTTGTTTTATGCAGGACCATCACATTGTTCACAGGAATTCATCCTCAACCTATTTCTGAAATCCAAAATACAATGCTCATCTTTGATTGAAAGAAAGCTAACACTAGATGCATATGCCCAACTAACATCAGTCATCATCTGCTTCCTCTAGCAATGTAGAACAAGATACAAATGTAAAACTATGTGTATGTGTGTGTTTCACAAATTCAAATGAAGACAGACACACAGAGATTCCAGACAAAGGCTGAGGCTACCTTGCTGTGCAGTGAGAACAAAGCTGTAGCCACAGTGTGTTTTTTCAAAGTGGTGGCATGCTGTTTCCATGCTTACCACTCCCCTTAGTCATGCAAACATTGCAGCTGGGCAACTTTGATTCCCCAGGTATATTTGCAAAAACAAGACCATGTTAACCAACCCATAGGAAGTGCACTGAGCTAAGTGGTGGTAGCATAGCAAACCAATGGGAGTAAACACAGTCAGAGAATCTACCCCCACTTATGTTGGGATGTGTGCAGAGTGAGTGTGTGGTTGTGTGTTGTAATGAATTGAGGGCTCACACGCAGAATGGTTGCCAGGTGAAAGAGTCTCCTTTTTACTGAAGATTCAGGGGCTTTTTATGCCCAGTTACAGAATACATTTCTCAATGTAAATTTCCCCCGGGATGCCCATTTTTGGCATAACCGGATAAGATGTTACCATCCTTGAGTACTGTACATTATTTATCATACACAGTGGATGTTATACAAATGATAAGAGGTGTTATACAAATGATAAGAAGTGTTATGCCTTCTCTGAGACCTTGTTTCAGAGAGATATTAAGAAAGTTACAATGACCCAGGATATACCCTTTGTCCTAGTTGCTTCAGCTTAGCAACTGTTGCTTTAGCTGAGATGGACAAATTGCACCCCCACAATTCCTCTCTCTTTTCTTACTTTATGAAGGGGGGTCAATTTGAGGAAGCTCTTGTGGCCAGGGAAAGCTGAGATGTCATTTAGCTTAGAGCAAAAGTCTCCATGAATCAACTTTACAAGCAACCAAATTTTTGAGTCTAATCTATAACTGTGATGCATGCTTAAATTTAAGGAAAACTGGGTTCAAAGGGCACGTGCAGTAGCCTGCCACCCCCGAGGCGTTCCTACAAGGTGGGTTAGCAAAACTTCTGCACCCCCCATGCCCCGACTTTTTCCTTAATAAAATGTGATCCTAAAACTATGTGAACCCCAATTTGTCACTAACCCCTTCTAATCAATTTTTGAGGTCTAATTATGATGTATGGCTTTTTTTTTTTCCAATACCCCTACATATGTTCATGGAAGGCACCAAGCCCCAGCTTCATAACACCCAGTCTATCCCTTTTACTGGCCAAAAATTACTTTGCTTCCTTGGTAGACCAAATTAATGAATGTCATGAGTGAAAACTTGTTGCAAGAACATCTGTGTGTATGTATGTGTGTTCCCTTTTGGGAAACTTTTTGAAATGACCAAATTAATGAAGCAGAATCAAATTCAGTGTGTATAACTTTGTGAAACATATGAATAAGCTCTTAGGCTTCTTATATCAAGCATAGACACTTATGGATATTGTCTTTGCTTACTTATGCAAGATTTCAAAGTTCAGAAGCCATTGAGGATCTTTCTTAATAACTAAATTGAACAGCAATCAATTTTATGCTGGAGAAATGGCATTATGTTCAATAATCCAGGCCTTAGTTTCTTAATAAGGTGTGATATGCTGTTGTATATAAAGGACTGGTGTTCAAACTTGTGTTTTGTAGGCCTAAATGAATGTATGATGCCACAATTGACATGTTAAGATGGAACATGGGATAAATGTGTGTGCTTCAATGGCATGAATTTGCTAAAGCTCATATTTTTGAGAACTTATGGTGTTTGCAATGACTTATCAAGATGGGACCAATATGTGAAACATACAAACATTTTGAATGACAAATATAACACCCAAAACCCAATTACAATAAGAACCCACATTAGCAATATCACAATTATGCAAAAAAGAAATAAGACAACCATTATAAAACCACAATTTGCATTAATAAAGATGGCACAAGCAATGCTTGCTAATAATTAAACTTCCAAAGTCTTTTCAGTGACCAAATGATGGATTTTTTAGTCACAGGCTCAAAGCTTAAAAGTTCATGTGACCAGAAGCTGGATTTTGGCACAGGTACAGTTCTTAAATCTTGGCCTTCACGATCATAGAATCATAGAATCATAGAATGGTAGAGTTGGAGGGGACCTCCTGGGTCATCGAGTCCAACCCCCTGCTCAAGGCAGGATCTCCTAAACCATCTCAGACAGATGGCCGTCCAGTTTCTGCTTGAAGACCTCCAACGAAGGGGAACCAACCACCTCCCGTGGCAGCCTGTTCCACTGGTTGATCACTCTTACTGTTAGAAATTTTTTCCTAACATCTAAACTAAATCTTTTCCCCTGCAGTTTCACCCCATTGTTTCTAGTCCTTCCTTGAGAGAGTGAGAACAGGGCTGATCCCTCTGCCTTGTGACAACCCTTGAGGTATTTGTAGACAGCTATCATGTCTCCTCTCAGTCTTCTTTTTGTTAGACTAAACATTCCTAGTTCCTTAAGCCGTTCCTCATAGGACATGGTTTGCAGACCGTTCACCATCTTGGTAGCTCTCCTTTGAACCTGCTCCAGCTTGTCAGTGTCTTTTTTAAACTGGGGTGACCAGAACTGGACACAGTACTCCAGATGAGGTCTGACCAAGGTAGAGTAGAGGGGGATAATAACTTCACGTGATCTGGACTCTATGCTTCTCCTAATACACCCCAGGATTGCGTTTGCCTTTTTTGCAGCTGCCTCGCACTGTTGACTCATGTTCAGTTGATGATCTACCAGGACACCCAAGTCTTTTTCACATGTGCTGCTGCTCAGCCGAATTCCTCCCATTGTATATGTGCTTTTTTCATTTTTCTTGCCCAGGTGCAGAACCTTGCATTTTTCTTTGTTAAATACCATTTTATTAGTTGCAGCCCATTGTTCGAGTTTCTCTAAATCTTTTTGAATCCTCTCTCTCTCTTCTCTGGTGTTTGCAATCCCCCCTAGCTTTGTGTCATCAGCAAATTTGATCAGTTTCCCTTCAACTCCCTCGTCCAGATCGTTTATAAAAACATTAAACATAACTGGGCCCAGGACAGAACCTTGTGGTACTCCACTTGACACTTCCCTCCATTTGGATGTGCAGCCATTTAAAGCCACTCTTTGAGTACGATTACTAAGCCAGTTTTGAATCCACCTTATAGTTGCCTTGTCAATCCCATATTTGATCAATTTTTCAATGAGGATCGCATGAGATACTTTGTCAAATGCTTTGCTGAAATCAAGAAATAGTATGTCTACTGCATTTCCTTGATCAACCCATTCAGTGATTTTGTCATAAAATGAAATCAAGTTGGTCTGACACGACCTGTTTGATACAAACCCATGTTGACTACTGTTAATTATTGAATTCCTATCCAAATGCTGACATATGTGTTGTTTAATAATTTGTTCGAGAATCTTTCCTGGTATTGAAGTCAGGCTAACAGGCCTGTAGTTCCCTGGGTCTACCTTCTTCCCTTTTTTGAAGATAGGAACAACGTTTGCCCTTCTCCAATCGTCTGGGACTTCTCCTGTTCTCCATGACTTCTCAAAGACTACAGCAAGTGGTTCAGCAATTACCTCTGCTAATTCCTTCAGTACCCTAGGATGTAATCCATCTGGACCCGGGGACTTAAATTCGTTTAAGTTAGCTAAGCGTTCCCTTACTCTCTCAGTGTTGATTTTGTGTCTTGATTCTCCTAGTCCTTCATCAGTACAGTGAAGGACTGTTGCATGCACATTATCCCTCTTGGAAAAAACAGATGCAAAATAGGAGTTCAGAATCTCTGCCTTCTCAAGATCACTTTCGATCACTTCTCCATTCTCTCCCTGCAGACTTCCCAAAACCTCTTTGACTTTTCTTTTGCTGTTGACATATCCCCAAAACCCTTTTTTATTGTTTTTAGTCTCTCTTGCAAGCCTCAATTCATTTTTAGCTTTAGCTTTTCTGATACTTGCCCTGCAGATTGTACTGATTTCATTATATTCCTCCTTAGATATGTATCCCTCCTTCCATTTCTTAAACATTTCTTTTTTCTTTTTTATCAAGTTTTTAAGTTCTAGGTTTATCCACCCTGGTCTCTTTAGCTGTTTTCCATTCTTCCTTCTTTGAGGAATTGTTAATGATTGCACTTCTAATATTGCATTTCTCAAAATATCCCATCCTTCTTGGACATTTCTATCCTTTAGTACATTTAACCATTTGATCCCTCCTAACCTCCTCCGGAGTCCATCAAAGTCCGCCCTTCTGAAGTCCAACTTTGAGGTCTGAGTCCTCTCATGCTTTCCTTCCCTTATTATCCAGAATTCAAGGATAACATGATCGCTGCCTCCTAATGCCCCAGAAACTCTGATATCCTCCACCATTTCCTCTCTGTTGGTAAGAATTAGATCAAGGATAGCCAATCCTCTTGTTTCCTCCACCACCTTTTGGTACATGAAATTGTCAGCGAGAGAGGATAAGAACTTATTAGACTTGTGACTTTTTCCTGAGCGAGATTCCCAACAAATGTCTGGGTAATTAAAGTCTCCCATAATCACTATGTCATGCTTTCGTGAAAGTTTAGCCATCTGGTCTAGGAAGAGGTCATCCATATCTTCTGTTTGTCCAGGGGGCCTGTAATAGACTCCTACAATGGTATCCTTTCTGTTGCTCTCTCCTTGAATTCTTACCCATACCGATTCTACTGAGCTTCCACTCTCTGAAACTTGAACCTCTGAGGAGACAATTTCTTTTTTAACATACAGCGCAACACCCCCTCCTCTTTTGTTAAGTCTGTTTCGCAGAAACAAGTTGTAGCCTTCGATGTTTGTGTTCCATTCATGTGTGTTATCCCACCAGGTTTCCGTAATACCTATGACATCATATTTATCTACCTGGGTCAGGATCTCCAGCTCCCCTTTTTTATTTCTCATGCTTTGGGCATTGGTGTAGAGGCATTTTAGTTTGTAATTGATATCTATTGCGAGCTTGCCTCCTCTGTTTTCCTTACAAAATTCATTGGTACTATTTCTGGGAGTAAGAATATCACCTGGTTTGATTGACTGAGTATTTTTGCTTGACTTTTTGTTACCCTTCCCCTTTTGTTTTAGTTTAAAGCTCTCCTAATAACCGAAGCAAGGCGCTTCCCGAATACATTCTTTCCTGTCCCTGTAAGGTGCAACCCATCTCTTGCAAGGAGTCCGTCATATAGGTAGTTTTCTCCATGGTTCAGAAATCCAAATCCTTGCTGCCGGCACCACCGACGTAGCCACTTGTTCACCTCAAGAATCCTATCCCTTCTACTTTTATCGTGACCATCCACCGGAAGGATAGATGAAAAGACTACTTGTGCTCCCAGTTCCTTTACTTTTCTGCCAAGATCTTCAAAGTCTCTGTAGATGTTTTCAAAGTGCTTTTTTGCCGTATCATTTGTGCCTACATGTATGAGTAATAATGGGTAGTAGTCTGTAGGTCTGAATAGCCTCGATATGCTATCAGTTACATCTTTGATTCGGGCCCCTGGGAGACAGCACACCTCTCGTGAGTTACTGTCAGGTCTGCAGATAGTTGCCTCTGTTCCTCTTAAAAGTGAATCTCCCAGGACCACTACTCTCCTCTTTTTCTTTGCAGTACCATTTCTTCCTCTCCATTCCAGAGGTTTCTCAGTGCCTATTGGAGTAATATTTGTGGACCTTGTCGTCGACTCTTCAGATGTGTTGTTCTCCTGACTGAGTATCTGGAACTGGTTGTTTAATTGCAAGGGTTCCGAATGTCTCCTGTTCTTCCTGCTCCTTTGGGTCACATGCTTCCATAACTCAGTTTCTGCAACTACAGAAGGACGTTCTTCTATCCCTTCATTTTGAAGTGTTTCCTTCATGCTGTCGAGGAAGTTCTCTTCTTCTCGAATCTGCTTCAGTGTTTTGACTCTCTCTTCTAGACTTTTAACTCTTTCCTCCAGGAGAGCCACAAGCTTGCATTTGTGGCAGGTAAAATGTGGCATCTGTTGTGGTAGGTTCATAAACATGCCGCATACATTGCATGTAACAATACAGGTGTTCTCGCCTTCCATATTGCTTTTAGGGTAAGGATTTTAAAGATGTGATGCTAAGGTATGAATGTTTTTTTTATCCCACTGTACCTTTTTTTTAATTTTTTGTTGTTTTTTGTTTTGTTTTGTTTTGTTTTTTAATTTCGCGCGCCGTTAGGCGCGCGGGCCGTTTCTATTTAAGCCCTGCTGAGCAGAGTAACTCCTCCTCCCTGAGGGTGTGGCTAATTCCTAATGGTCCGCTGCTCTGATTGGTCTGAGAAAGCTTCTACCTCACGCCGTGTGCTCTAAGAAAAACTTCCTGTTTCTGTCTCACGCCGTGTGCTCTAAGAAAAACTTCCTGTTTCTATCTCTCGCCGTGTGCTCTGAGAAAAGCTCCTGCTTCCACTTCACCCAAGCTGGAACTGACTAACTCCTCCCACTTGAGCTTCTATTTAAGCCCTGCTGAGCAGAGTAACTCCTCCTCCCTGAGGGTGTGGCTAATTCCTAATGGTCCGCTGCTCTGATTGGTCTGAGAAAGCTTCTACCTCACGCCGTGTGCTCTAAGAAAAACTTCCTGTTTCTGTCTCACGCCGTGTGCTCTAAGAAAAACTTCCTGTTTCTATCTCTCGCCGTGTGCTCTGAGAAAAGCTCCTGCTTCCACTTCACCCAAGCTGGAACTGACTAACTCCTCCCACTTGAGCTTCTATTTAAGCCCTGCTGAGCAGAGTAACTCCTCCTCCCTGAGGGTGTGGCTAATTCCTAATGGTCCGCTGCTCTGATTGGTCTGAGAAAGCTTCTACCTCACGCCGTGTGCTCTAAGAAAAACTTCCTGTTTCTGTCTCACGCCGTGTGCTCTAAGAAAAACTTCCTGTTTCTATCTCTCGCCGTGTGCTCTGAGAAAAGCTCCTGCTTCCACTTCACCCAAGCTGGAACTGACTAACTCCTCCCACTTGAGCTTCTATTTAAGCCCTGCTGAGCAGAGTAACTCCTCCTCCCTGAGGGTGTGGCTAATTCCTAATGGTCCGCTGCTCTGATTGGTCTGAGAAAGCTTCTACCTCACGCCGTGTGCTCTAAGAAAAACTTCCTGTTTCTGTCTCACGCCGTGTGCTCTAAGAAAAACTTCCTGTTTCTATCTCTCGCCGTGTGCTCTGAGAAAAGCTCCTGCTTCCACTTCACCCAAGCTGGAACTGACTAACTCCTCCCACTTGAGCTTCTATTTAAGCCCTGCTGAGCAGAGTAACTCCTCCTCCCTGAGGGTGTGGCTAATTCCTAATGGTCCGCTGCTCTGATTGGTCTGAGAAAGCTTCTACCTCACGCCGTGTGCTCTAAGAAAAACTTCCTGTTTCTGTCTCACGCCGTGTGCTCTAAGAAAAACTTCCTGTTTCTATCTCTCGCCGTGTGCTCTGAGAAAAGCTCCTGCTTCCACTTCACCCAAGCTGGAACTGACTAACTCCTCCCACTTGAGCTTCTATTTAAGCCCTGCTGAGCAGAGTAACTCCTCCTCCCTGAGGGTGTGGCTAATTCCTAATGGTCCGCTGCTCTGATTGGTCTGAGAAAGCTTATACCTCACGCCGTGTGCTCTAAGAAAAACTTCCTGTTTCTGTCTCACGCCGTGTGCTCTAAGAAAAACTTCCTGTTTCTGTCTCACGCCGTGTGCTCTGAGAAAAACTTCCTGTTTCTATCTCTCGCCGTGTGCTCTGAGAAAAGCTCCTGCTTCCACTTCACCCAAGCTGGAACTGACTAACTCCTCCCACTTGAGCTTCTATTTAAGCCCTGCTGAGCAGAGTAACTCCTCCTCCCTGAGGGTGTGGCTAATTCCTAATGGTCCGCTGCTCTGATTGGTCTGAGAAAGCTTCTACCTCACGCCGTGTGCTCTAAGAAAAACTTCCTGTTTCTGTCTCACGCCGTGTGCTCTAAGAAAAACTTTCTGTTTCTATCTCTCGCCGTGTGCTCTGAGAAAAGCTCCTGCTTCCACTTCACCCAAGCTGGAACTGACTAACTCCTCCCACTTGAGCTTCTATTTAAGCCCTGCTGAGCAGAGTAACTCCTCCTCCCTGAGGGTGTGGCTAATTCCTAATGGTCCGCTGCTCTGATTGGTCTGAGAAAGCTTCTACCTCACGCCGTGTGCTCTAAGAAAAACTTCCTGTTTCTGTCTCACGCCGTGTGCTCTAAGAAAAACTTCCTGTTTCTATCTCTCGCCGTGTGCTCTGAGAAAAGCTCCTGCTTCCACTTCACCCAAGCTGGAACTGACTAACTCCTCCCACTTGAGCTTCTATTTAAGCCCTGCTGAGCAGAGTAACTCCTCCTCCCTGAGGGTGTGGCTAATTCCTAATGGTCCGCTGCTCTGATTGGTCTGAGAAAGCTTCTACCTCACGCCGTGTGCTCTAAGAAAAACTTCCTGTTTCTGTCTCACGCCGTGTGCTCTAAGAAAAACTTCCTGTTTCTATCTCTCGCCGTGTGCTCTGAGAAAAGCTCCTGCTTCCACTTCACCCAAGCTGGAACTGACTAACTCCTCCCACTTGAGCTTCTATTTAAGCCCTGCTGAGCAGAGTAACTCCTCCTCCCTGAGGGTGTGGCTAATTCCTAATGGTCCGCTGCTCTGATTGGTCTGAGAAAGCTTCTACCTCACGCCGTGTGCTCTAAGAAAAACTTCCTGTTTCTGTCTCACGCCGTGTGCTCTAAGAAAAACTTCCTGTTTCTATCTCTCGCCGTGTGCTCTGAGAAAAGCTCCTGCTTCCACTTCACCCAAGCTGGAACTGACTAACTCCTCCCACTTGAGCTTCTATTTAAGCCCTGCTGAGCAGAGTAACTCCTCCTCCCTGAGGGTGTGGCTAATTCCTAATGGTCCGCTGCTCTGATTGGTCTGAGAAAGCTTCTACCTCACGCCGTGTGCTCTAAGAAAAACTTCCTGTTTCTGTCTCACGCCGTGTGCTCTAAGAAAAACTTCCTGTTTCTATCTCTCGCCGTGTGCTCTGAGAAAAGCTCCTGCTTCCACTTCACCCAAGCTGTAGCCAGGCACTGGAATCTTGTCACAGGTCTTCTTTTCAGGAAGAAGGCAGGTTAAAGTTTCAGCTCAGGTGCAAAAGTCCTTTGATCTCCAAAAGGATGAGGCAACACTGCTGCTTCCATATTGACTGTGGCCTGGTGCAGAATCTTGACACAGGCACAGGTGAATCCTTGTGTGACTGGAACCCCAGGTACAATTCTTAGGTCTTGGATCTTTTCTTCCAAGATGTCTGTCGCACCTCGTCCAGGTGTTTCAGGCACATCTGTGGCTTTGCTCAGGAAAAAAGGAGAACTGACAAAATACAACTAAAACAGATTAGTTATCAATACCTTTAGAAAATTACAGAACAGGACCAATTTGGAGATTTCATTAATGCCTTTTGACTACAAGGCAAGCTGATTTAATTTTTCCTTTACACAGGAAGGCCAAGCAGCCCCATTTTTAAGAATGCTGCTTAAGGAAATGTTTTTTGTTTTCTCATGAGGTGCATGTCAGATTGGCAACTGTCAGTCAATATAGCTTTCTCACTGCTTGGTTATAATAAGAATGTTCCATTGATAAGTTTGCAATGACTTTGCTCCAAAAGCACCTGGTTCAGATTTTTTAAAGAACTATCTTGTTGGAATATAAGCATAATTAATGCACATTAAATTCAGGGGAGCAATTTAACTTCACAGGTTTTTCCCAAGGCTGTAGGAAGCAACTTTTGCATAAAAATGCAGGGTTACTGAGAATGAAAAGGAATCTTAAACTTTTAGCCAAGTGCTAAAAAACCTGAAATTAAATTTTTGTTATTAACCAAAAGATATACTATTACAACTTAAACATCTTAAGCATTTGTCTTCAGAAGGAAAAGACTCAATTTGTTAGAATCTTGCAATAATACATGTTTCAAAACAATAAAGCTAAATTTCTGAAGATAAACCTGAAATTAAATATCAAGGTTAGAATTAAAGCCATTAGCTTAAATCCAAAATATAGAACCAATAATTATAGGAAACCATGAAATTGTGACATAAGCAATGAGTTATTTGCAAAACAAAATCAATACTGATATATGATTCCAATTCTTTTCAGACTTTTTCTGGACTCCATTTTCTCTGGAATTTGTAGGGACCTAATTTAAATCTTCCCATAATAAAAAAAGCAAAACTTCTACAAACCAAGAATTATGAAAGATAAGATAACAAGTCTATATGCTGAAATAAGAATCTTGCATTCTTAAAATCACAATAAGAAATCTGCAATTAAAATTTTAACCCAGTTGTTTTTGCTGTTTGCTGAGCTGAAGAAAAATCCCAACAAGTTCATGACTACAAATAAATGAATGAACTTGCTATGATGCTGCTTAAAAAGGAAAATGTTAGAAATGAATATTCCTGCAAAACTTTTTAAACTTAAACAATTAAAACAAACATCAAAATTGCTGAAAGAAAAATAAAATTATGTTGACAAAGAAAATACAGTTTGTTCATCAGCCGGCAAGATCCTTGGTACCTAAGATTTCACAGGCAACAAACATTGCATTTTCTCTGAACCTGTAGGATTTTTGATTTTTGCTCTTACAAAAACAAAATTGGGACATAAGCAATTGGCTATCAAACAGATTAAATTGCTGATAAACGGTAAGAGACAATTTGAACTTTCTCATTCAAGGGGGTTGGAACGGTTCAGTTCCCAAAGATACAACCAGTTTGAAAGGCAGCTCTTTCTCGGCTCCAGGAAGGTTACAGATTTTGTATTCTTCCACTGTTTGTAAGGAGGCAGAAGCCAAAACAGCTGGAGGCTTTGTGATTGGACAGAATTCTCCTTCCATTGAGTTTGCAGGTTTTGCCGAATTTTGCTTGCCACTAGTGAAGAGACAGGTCTGATTTACATGCTGTCTCCTGGATTGGAGAAATGTTTCTCCTAGGGAGAGTGTTTTTTGTTGTTCTTCCCTGGAATGCAACACTATCTCCTGCTCGGTGGGAGTGAAACCCAATCTGCAGTCTTTCCTTTGAAAGGAAGGTGCTTGAATTGTCTTAGGGACATTTTCATGAGCTGCATTAAGGGACTGAAGAGACTCAGTAGCTGTTTCAGTGATTGGCAAAAGCTGATCAGACTTTTGTTTCACTAATCCAGCACATGAGGTTTGCAGAGGGGGAGGAGGCAGTTTTTTAATTGACTCAGTACATTTTTCTATGGTATAGCGAACTTGATGCCAGGTTTGCAATACAGGAATCTGAGATCTAGGTTCTGCATGCAAATCAATGCCAATTCTCTCCCAGTCTTGTAGATGCAGGGAGCCATTTTTTGGATACCATGGGCATTTTTCAAATATCTCTCTGACCAGCCTAGGGACTTGCCCTTTAGAAGGAAAGTAACCATTTCTTTTTAAGAGTACTTCTATTGTCTCTGAGTGTCTCTTCTCTCTTGAGGCACTCGCTCCCATAGCTGCCTTGAGGCCTGTTTATACTCACGCATTCCTCAGGCCGAAATGTGGTGCACCTTTGATCCTTGCCGGACGAACAGCTTGGGACGAATCTTCATGCATTCTCTTTTAGGCTGGTCATCTTCCGTAGGCTGCAGTGGCTTCCACGTTGGGCGTCACTTGTTGTAATGAATTGAGGGCTCACACGCAGAATGGTTGCCAGGTGAAAGAGTCTCCTTTTTACTGAAGATTCAGGGGCTTTTTATGCCCAGTTACAGAATACATTTCTCAATGTAAATTTCCCCCGGGATGCCCATTTTTGGCATAACCGGATAAGATGTTACCATCCTTGAGTACTGTACATTATTTATCATACACAGTGGATGTTATACAAATGATAAGAGGTGTTATACAAATGATAAGAAGTGTTATGCCTTCTCTGAGACCTTGTTTCAGAGAGATATTAAGAAAGTTACAATGACCCAGGATATACCCTTTGTCCTAGTTGCTTCAGCTTAGCAACTGTTGCTTTAGCTGAGATGGACAAATTGCACCCCCACAGTTGTGCAGACCCACACTCTTCAGCCTACACTCTCAAGGTACAGTCACAGCACCACAATGATGCTATGTGGATCTTACCACAGACTGACAAGACTGACAGGGAATGAGGCCACCTCTCCGCTTCTGGCTAAAGCAGTTTGAGCAGGGAAGGTGCTGCAAAAACATCACGCCTTCATATACATTTTCTTCTATGCACAGAAGGACAAACCACATTGCAAAGGTAACAGCTCTGCTAGCAATTGCTCCAGAAAAGGGACCAGAGCAGTCACCTCCTTAGACCCACACAGGTAGCCCAGGACCATAAGTGGAGATGCAGCCTGAGTTTCACTGAAGTTGGGAGGAAATTGTGTCTTTCATTTAGAGCTTTTCAGCTAGTCTAGCTTAGTGAATTCTTCAACATTTTTCCTAAGCAGCAATCTCTTAAGTAGTATACCCCAGCTACAGATGGCAGGACTATTAGAAAAAATGCACATTCTCCACTGATACCTCTGATTATCATAGGTTCTTTGGAACAATCCAATAGTCAATAGTCAGAGTACCAGACCAGTTATAAACATCTACATACTGTGTGATGATGAAATATTAATAATAATGATCATCATGATGACAGCGAGGTACAAAGTTTGTACAATAGACTTGATACAACTTGAATTAGACAACTTGGATCAGAAGACATTTAATTTTATTATAATTTGTCATACTTTGCCCCCAAATGCATCAATGGATTGCACTTATCAAGGAAAATAGGCAAAAGAGGATTGTCAGTAAAAAAAAAATGCTTCTAAAAGTAGATAAAGAAAATATCTTAAAAGTGTCAGAATGAAGTAATGAACAGAAACAAATGATTTGGGGAAAGGTTAGATAATTGGTAAAAATAAATAAAATTACATTGGCAATTTGTAAAAGAATGCAAAAATAAAGCAGGCAAGATTAGCAACTAGCAATGGCTACAGATACCATCAAAAGGAAATAGAAGAGCTGATTTATGCAGCCCAAGGACAAGGCTTGCAAACAAATGGGATGAACACAAAAGTTTTTTTTTAAAAAAATCAAATAAAAGCAAATGTAGATTATGCCAGAAACATATAGGAGAAAGAGATGAAACTGTGGTCATATAATCAGCAGGATGTAGTAAAATTGCAAAATGGATGATACACAGTGTCATGATAGAATAGCTGCTATGATCCACTGGCATCTATGCATGCAATATAATTTTCAAGTCTGCCGAAATCAGTACACTCATCAAAACAAAACTGGAAAAGTTGTTAAAAGAAAAGGAACAAAAATCTTATTGGATTCCGGCATTCAAAATGACCATAATTTAGAACGTACTACTTCTGATATAACAATAATAGAAAATAATTTAGTTGTTTTTATAGATATAGCAGTACCTAGAAATCGTCAAATTGAAGAAAATGAATAGGAAAAGACAGCAAAAGACAAGAACTTGGCAATTGAAATGAGTACAGGATGGAGTAAATCCTACAAAGTTTTCCTGATAGTAATTTGAACCATAAGAACTAATATCAAAAGGGACCACTATCAACCAGTGATCTATAAACAACAAGAATTTTGATGGGAACATCAAATATTTTCCAGCATTATTTGGAGGATTTTTAGGCTGCAACCTCACCATAGCTCCAGTATATCCCCTTTAAATTGTGTGACTATTGCTGAAAAACCCAGCAATATAACATTAACTCATTTTATGGATGAAACCACCATCACTCCATCCATTGTACATACATGAAGGCTGAAACTGATGGCTGTGCATGCGCAGTGATGGCAACATACACTTCTAGGTATTTGGCAACAACCAAATTCTAGGATGTGTGTATCACTAAAATGCACAAAGACAGTGCTGTGGCTGGTTCTGTCTGACTAGAAGGCAATAGTGTCAAAGAAGTAGAAGCATTTCTACCTCGCTTTTCTCACCCATTTCAGGGACTCAAAATGGCTGACAAAGCTTTCTATTCTTCTCCCCGTACTGGACACCCTGTGAGGTAGGTGGAGCTGTGAGAGCTCAGAAGAGAGCTGTGACTAGCTCAAGGTCACCCAGCTGGCTTCAAGGAGGAGGGTGGGATCAAGCCCTGTATTCCCAAATAAGAGGCCTGCTCCTTAACCCCTAGACCAAGCTGAAAGCAATACTCCGAATTATCAGTTGTTAGCAATATATCCAGCCACAATCTGGAGGGGACTTTGGAAATGGCTTAGAGTTAGTTCATGGGTGGGACTGATCATACACAAGTCTGTGCCTCCCCATTTTAACAACCATTCTAGGCTAGAGAAGGTGGATCAGAGATGGAATGAGAACACAAGGGCCACACACGCTGTGATCTCTAAAGATTTCTGAAATGCTTCTTTTGCTATGCGCAAACACAGCCTTTGGTTCTTGGCCAGAATTTGAATTCTATCAAGAAAAACATGGACTGTGATCAGGCAGAGCAAAAAAGGGATGCCTTTGAGTTCCTTCTGCTTCTCATAGCATTCTATGTTAGAAAAGGTGGATTAGAGATGGATTGGGAGCAAGAGTGCCACCTGCTACTGTATCTGAGGTTCATCCAGGCTACCCCATTTGTTATGTCTGAACACAATTATGGTTTATTATGTTTTGTTCTGTATTCTGTGCATATGAAATATGAGTGGCTCTAATAATGAAACTGTAATGTATATGAACCACAAACAACTTATGGCTCTTGGCTGACTTGCATGTGACCTGTGGCATATTTTATGTAGTTGATAAGGAAGATATGTGCAAAAGGGAACGGATAAGTGAAGTTGCTCTACCCATTGGTGTGTCCAGCTTTGCCCATAGAGATACTATCCTTAACAAAATATATATAAATAAAGTGTTTTCACAGCTAGCACATCATATTTTAAGGCAAAGGAGAAAGGAAGTGCTACTAAGCATCTTTTGCATGGGGATTTTAGCGTTTCTAATTTCTAGTCTTTGCAGGGTGAAAAACGATCAGGTTATTTGCCTCAGTGTAATTTCTATTGTGTTGTAATGCCATTCTGGAACACATTGAAAAGGAACTGACAGTGGAAACTAGATTAGATCTTCCTTGGATGACAATATTAAATAAATGAAGTTCTGTAACTGCTTCCCTAGTAATGATCTGCACTCTTCAAAGATATATCAGGACTGACATAGTTCTCTGTGTTTCCACAATAAAACTCTTTCTGACAATATACAGCCTCACAGAGGCAAAGTTTCACTAGAGTTACAGATTAGTATATATTTGCCATGGAGATATAATTGCTAGAGTGTCCTATTAGGACTAGAAAGTCAAAGGTTTAAATCTCCCCACTTTGACATGAAGTTTGGTCACAGACCCTGGGCCAGTGAGTACCCCAAGCTTCGGAGGGCTATAAAGGCAAAAATAAACCAGTACTTCTAAAAGCTGCATTCAGACTGGTCCCAAATGTTGCTCATAAGAAGAGTCATTTTCTAGGTTCTCCATGGGCTTGTTTACTCCAGGTTTTAATCCGGGTCTTTTAAATCAGTAGTGAGCTCTGTATGTTTGTGATCCCACTGGCAACTTACTATGCGGACTTGCAGGAGAGAAACCCCTCCTCCCTATTTTTTCTGTCATACCCTGGGCAGGGATTCAAGCCCCACTCCCAATATAAGCCTGATTCAGATCACCGTGGGGAAGCAGAGATGGAGGCAAAAATGTGGGTGGAAAAAGGAGGGGGGAGCAGAATTGGGATCACTGGCAGAACAGTCCTTCTTTGCCAGTTGGAGGGACAAAGTAGGCACCTGCTTTGCGCATCATCGACACTGTGCAAATGGTGGGCATTTTAAAGTCTTTCCAATCCCTGACTAAGCAAAATCAGACTCTCCTGGAGCTATGGTCTAATAGATTGTAACATTGTATTGTCTGATCTCTGGATTCATTTCAGTTACACTTTCAGCCATTCCTGAAGTAATGGGGAGAGGCAGAAAAGGGGAGGGAACTGCAGCCTTTGAAGAGCCAACAAACTTTCACAATCCCCAGGAGGGAAGCTGCCAATTTGAGCTTTGGGTGGGAGCCAAAAGGCAATAGGAATCCTCCCACCCTCCTTCCTTTACTCTTCTACAGCTGAAAGGAGAGATGGAGTCCTGAATGGCACAATGTAGCCAAATCTTATTAGCAAACAGCCAGGGAATGGAAGGGAAATCCTGGCTTATCATTGGCTCAGGGGAAAGTGAAAACCCCTAAATCATGCTTCCACACTTCCAAAAACTGTTTGTGTCTCCATTAACAAATAACGAGGATTATTTCTAAATCCTGCAGCAAGAGTTCTGATCCAAATACAGATAATCCAATTCATCTGATCCTGGAACGTTCAGCTTTGAAAACGAATTCAAAGCTCTTTAAATCTTAAATGGGGATGCAGCCCTTCTGAATCAGCTGACTCTGTGCATCACCATAGGTAGAACAGGGATTCTCATCCCTGAACCCATCCTCATTCACAAGTATCACATCACTTAGTGCTAATGTGTTTCCCTAGGTAATAAAATACAGTCATTGATGGCACTCCTAGTGCTGCCCCAGATACAGCCTTCGCACCTACTTCTGTGCAAAGGCTATGTGAGGTCAGGGTGGGGCAGTTGCGCAGTTGCATGCCATGCTGCCCAACCACCTTAGCAATGGCTAGCTACACATGCCTGTAGATGTGGTGAGGGGGACACTGTCAGATGGCAGTGTTCACACTGCTGCAGGGTAAGTTTTGGATAGTTAACTGTCTGACCGAAGTTAAGAGCAAGAAGACTATGAAGGTTGTAAACTGACACAGCAAAAAAAGAAGAAAAAAGTATCTCTGAGGTGGTTTAAAGAAGGCTTCCAGGTGGAATTGTTCACACCAGGCTGCCTCCTCCCCCCCCCCCCCGTCCTGAACGTTCTATGCTAGAAAAGATGGATTAGAGAAGGGCTGGGAACATGGGGGCCATACACCATCTCTCTGAGGCACCCTTGTGATATGTCTGAACACAGCCTGGAAGTCTACCCAACCAAGCATTTTCTTGATCCCTTTGATCTCTCAATTCAACCCCTAAACAAGAACCAGGAACAGCCAGTGAAACCATGCCGGTCAGATAACAGCACTGTGATTGGTAGGTGCATCATGCCAAATGCCTTTTGACTTGTTACAGATTAAAGGCAGGTCTAGCCCAATAAAGGACAGCTCACACCAACTGCTGCATGTCACCCCCCTCCACTGTACCGCTGGCTCCATTTTGCTAGCCATTCATGGTGATGTATTTTATTTAACAGTTATGTACTACAGAAATCTAAGCCCTGATCTGCTCTGCATCAGTAGATGCGAACTACTTGTCTACAAACTGCCCACACTCCAATGCGAGTGGCCCACAACATCTCCAACACCTGATGCACCTGGCCACATCCCCATCAATTAAATGTTACATCTGGTAGTGCGTGTGCGTGCGTGCATGTGTGTGTGAGGTGCCTTTGAATGCAATGAGACCACAGATGTGGCCACAGTTTAGGAGATGATGCAAAGGTGTCTTCACAATCATGTTTTAACTGTGTATGTCACTCAACACCATGCCCACATTCTTCCTAGATCTGTTCTACATGCAGGTGGCCCTTCCTTAATCTGAATCAGAGAGTGCTAGCACAGATGTAGACCACATTTATCTGGTCTACCACTAATCCAGATTAGTGAGCCCTTAGCACAGTTCTGATCTGGATCTATGCTAGTCTTGTGCAGATGATGTGTTCTAAGCAACCCCTAGATCTGGATTAACAAGTAAGTGCTGGAGGGCCTCTAAGTCCTACTTTTCTTCACCGAGGTCAAACTAGCCTAGTGGCTAGGAAGGTGTTTCAAGCAGGATATGAATGTAATTGCCTTCTTCTCTTTTTCCCTAGCAACTGGTATTCAGTGCCATTGCTATGGAGATCAGACTTGTTTTTTCCTCTGTGTTCCTACCTTATCTCCTTCCCAAGCACTTTCCTGTTTTTCCTTGCCCTTACTTCCCCAAGTTTTCTCTTCTTTTGCCACACCAAGAAATTAGAGCAAGGATTCATTAATGGGATAAAGGAATCATTCAATGGTCTGATTCATGCAGGTCTTCTATATGTGATGTTTCTCTTTCCTCCATTATAGGAAGAAAAAAAAATCACACTTCACACAACAAATGTGCATCCAACTAAGGCAGGGTGGACACAGCTCTTCTTCAAACATCTCCAACCCTTCTTCAGTAATATCTTCAAATTCCAGAAGGTGAGAGACTGACACATCTGAAAATGTGTAGCTCTTCACACCTGTGAGGAAGCAGCAGATGTCAGGGATCACCTAGAACAGATAAAAAGTATAGCTGGTGTTCGCCTCTGGAGTGAGGTGGCCATACTTTGCTGCCTCCATCAGGACATCTGACCTGCAGCCAGCCTCTGATGTGGGAAATCAAACTTCAGCAACACCCTATTTTTAAACCCCAAGGAAGGAGTCTCCAAGGTCAAATTTCACTCTCTTCTCCCATCTAGAGGAGTGATGGCGGTGGTGATGACTGACCTTGGTTGATTTCCACTTAGCACAAATCAGTCAGGAAATGGTTAATTTCTGGGCAGAAGCTTTTTGAAGCTGCAAAACCTTTGCTCCATCTCTTTAAAACCTGTGAAACCATGAGGCAACGATCATGTACAAGGCATATCTCTCAAACCCAGAACTGGGATCAGAGGATCCCTCCACAAAGATGGCCACTTCCCTGGCTGTGAAAGTACAGCGCAAGTTGTCTTCATACAAAGACAATTTCAAAAGAATTGGTTGTATATTTCACTTCCACCAACGATTTCTCCAAAAGTCAATTTTTATAAAATTCAACATGCATCAAAAAGGAAGCAGAAGCAATCTGTATTACTTTATGTGATTAATTTTTCTATTTCAAAAATGGTGTGATGCTTGATAAATCTTTTGGGATAAGTTCAACGGAGTGTGTGTGTGCACATATAATACCTTCTGGTTGAAGCCTCAGTCAGGTCTTGCATAGTCCACTATTCCATTTAATTTCTCAGTCACAGATGACTATGTAGCCAATCTATTTTTACTATTCTTTGACAGAGAGCTAGCTACACTGATGTATAACACCATTTATATAAACAGGCTATTTCCCCAGCAGGTATCCAGGCTGATTCAAATGGATCATTTTTCAAAAGGTATTTTTGTATAAATACCCTGTTTAGAGCAACAGCAGGCCTGAAAAAGATTGCATCAGCATTACAATACTTGTTTTTCTTTGGCATGTCTCAATAAATAGAAGAGTCCAAGGAAAGCACATTCTTTAAGAGCCAGAGCCAACTTTATATAGGTGCAAACATGTACATTATGAATACTGGAGTTTAAAATTATAGTAATTCCAGGCTTTCAAAGAGAAAAATTACCATGAGTTGTTTTAAAATAATCTCACGCCACATGTCCTCAGTAAACATTTCAGAAGCATGTGCCAACAATGCAGGCTGATAGCAGAAGGGGAAAGAGGGGCTCTGAAGAAAGAACTCCAGCCATTAGCGACATACACAAATATTTCTAACATTCGCTGTTGTGACAGTTTCAGGGTCAGGCTGCAATGGGTAGTAATATTTCTTTATTCCCTTGCAGACCTCTTTGCAAACTGTATTTGCAAGCCCTGGCTACAAGCTACAAAAAGGGTGGGAAACCTTGCCCGGGTCCCATTGCATTGGTTGGCTGCTGGCAATTTGGAGGGAAAACCTGTCCAGGGACCTGGGGGCTTGATGACAAGCAGGAGGAGTTTCCCTCGGTTGCCAGTGGTTACAGCCAATAGGAGCCCGAGTGGCTGAAGGGTATAATAAGCAGTGAAAACAGCAGACTGTGTCTTTTGACTGGGCAATTTCTGAAAGGGACTGATAGGAGAGATCTGTCACTGAGGGAGACTTTGCCAGCAACTGACCAAGGGTCATTTCTCTGGAGAGGGACTGACCAGTCTGGTCCTGTTCATTGGGTGGGGAGCAGAAGGAGACGGACACCTCTGGTTGGTTCTCTGAAGGAGCTCATACTAAGAACAGACCAGGGGCTGCAACCCACAGCCAAGCAAGGAGGTGCAAAGCCTTGCTGAAGCCAGGACTGTGTTGCTGCACTTTGGGGAGGCTTGGGTAAAGCTGAGCAAACCAGAGGAGATAAGTGGGTAGAATTATCTGCTTGGGAGCAACGGGAGTCTTGGAAGCTAAGAGAGCTGTGTATGCTTGAGGCTTGTTGTTCTATGAAACTGTTGATCTTTATCTTGCATATTCTGAACTTTCTATTTACCCTTTCACTTCTCTAAATCTTATTCTCAATAAACCTGTTTTGATTTACAGTTTAAAACACTTGCTACCAGTGTTTTGCATTTAGACTGTAGTACTCACTCGGCCTAGTACACACTTCCGGCAACCTAAAAGTGCCCAGCTACTTTTCGGAGGGCAGGCACTGAACGGTCTGCTAGAAGTTGTGACAGCTATTCATCCAAAATTGGAAATTCGTACACGAATAAAATGTTAGGACATTCGTACATTAACATTCGTACAAATATGAATGTTTTGGGCATTTGAACAAATAGTTTGGACGTTTGTTAAACTTGTGAGGTGGGAAAGTGGCTGCACCAGTTCCATCTGCAACAGATACAGACTGCATTCAACATCAGGATCAGGAGCAGATTAAAATGGATTCAGGTCGGATTTGATGCTTTCAGAGCAGATATGTTACAGGATACTTATCAGATTCAAATTTGTATGAATACATTTGTATGGAATAGAATCCTACTGCATTTGAAGGGGATCTATTTGAACAAATACGGATTTTCTAACATACGATTTGTTACAAATCAAATGCCAAAAACCCCATTCGTGCTCAACCCTACCAGCTACCTCCCATCAACCAAGTCATCTCATTCAGAGTATTGCTCACTTTTCTGGTGGATATAGATTAGCACTGTTGTTAGACAGTGACATATTAAGCTATTGCAATTTGCAAAATATAGTAATATACTTCTCTGGTTCCTCCCTCCCCCCATGCCCATTTTTCTTTGCTCAAATGTTTTCTTCCCCAAACAAACAAAAATGATGTTTAATTCACACTGACATCAATACAAGCATGGATGTACACAGTGCCACAACTGGCTGTTCCTTAAAGGCAAATACACCCTATACCCAAAGCCCTTTATCCATGTTGGGCAAGCCTGCAATCCAAAGCCTGTTCTTTGGAACAGGCCCCTGGGAAAGAAAATAAGATGCACCCTCAGTACCAGGCAAATTGTGCCCCTCTCTGCACTTACCTTTTGATCCTGATCTAGGACTCTATGGTCCAGATTCTGGGCCTCCATGTTAAGGTGGATCAAGGAAACCCAAACTCCTGTATCTGTCTGCACAGGATGGAAGAGGATCTGGAGTAAGAAGCCCTATATCCAAATCTGCTGCAGAACCAAGGGCCTTATTCCATTTATCAGAAGTTGCCACGGGATCCCCTAAAGCCATTTAGCAGTGGACTGCTAAACAGCAGTTCACACATTTACTAGGCGCAGCTAGTTGCTGAGTGTCTTCAGGCCTGGACACTGCGTCTGCACCCTGTTCCGGGTATAGTATGGCAAGTGGGTGGCTATGGAGTTGCACATAGCATCCAGATCACTGTGGCAATGCCCAAGTATGTGCCAGATGTTGCTGTTGTCAGTGCCATGGCAATCTGGCTTGCCCTGCCCTGCCCATCTGTAGTTCAAGTGCTGCTAGCCTGGTACAGGGCTTTTCCAGCACTCACAAGTATGGATGTCTGCCACCATGCCTTATCTGACTGGTATGATGTGCTTATTTATTTGAATTTTTATCCCACCCTATACCCAAAGATCTCAGGGTGGGTTACAAAATTAAAAACCAATGAACATCTAAAATGAACATATTAAAACCATGCCAATCAGGTAGGTGCAAAAAAGGCCCAAGTGGCAACTGCTGGGCAAGCAAAACCCAAGATAAATCATAAGCCTTATTTACAAGGGCCAGTACTCTAAAGAATGATGAACATAAGAACATAAGAGCCACAGCCCCTCTGGTTCAGTATCCTGTCTCACCAGCGGTCCACCAATTGCTTCTGGGCATGACTGACATGTCCTTCCCCAATTGCCAAATTCTCAGACTACTCTCACCCAGATTTCTACACTTCTTCATCAAAGTGTGTTCTTTGTTTCCATTGAATCTTTAACCCTGAAGGTCCACTCTTCCTCTGCCCTTTGATTTCTATTGCCAAATTATAGCTAAGTCTTCAAATACATCTTTGCTAGTTACTACTATAAACCATTTGGTTAGTTTCAACTAACCACCAAGAAACGCATCCTTTCCCTGACCCTTTTTGAACCCATCAGTGGGCAATATCATAGCTTGTTGCAATTCCATTTCCATTTTTACTTGTATACCGCCTTACCAAAAGAAAATTTTGCTCAAGGCAGTTTGACAGAAAACATAAAATGCAAAGTAATAATCAGAACATAATAAAAATATGTTATAAAAATTGCACATCATACAAAGCATTGCAAAATAAGCCAACTCGCACACACAACTTGAGGCAGCAGAGGCCAAGTGGAGTCCAGAGCAGCTGACCAACTATGCATTATGATTATAAATATATTACTTATGTCCATCATGGTTTTTTTGGAGTCAGCTTCATCAGATGACCGCTGCTTCTAGTATTTTGGAAAAGGAAGAAAGACATAAGTATATATGGCTGTCAGTATGAATTGTTTTAGCTGGAGGTTCTCAGACGATTGTTGAATGGTCAGCTCTAGGAATGAAGCAGGGAGATGGATTCTGTGACCTCTTCGTCTGCATCCCCATTCATTTTCAAAGCTGGCAATTCCCACAGGATCAGATGAATCCGCAGTTTCTGGGGATTAAATGTCCTGAAATGTGGATTATCTATACTCAAATGAAAAGAATTCTTGATGTGAGGTTTACAAATAATCCCCTTTTTTTGAAAATGGAAATACACAGAGTTTTTAGGGGCATCTCCTCAGTTTCCTTCAGCCAATGAAAAGGCGTGATTATCAGCTAAAGGAACCCTCTGCTGGCTGAAAGAGGAGGGAATGGAGGGGAAGAATGAACAGAAATTGTAACAAAATATTTTACAAAGTCTCTGATTTTACAGCTATTGTGAAAGCCTCCCTCCCTCCCTCCCTCCTTTCCTGAGCCATGCCTTTCTGCCTCTTTGTTCTTGATCTCCTATAACAATCCTGCACTAAATTCTGTAAAACCTGATCTTCTTTGTGAAAGGGGAATCCAGTCAGCAACTCCACAAACTGTTACTTCCTCTTTTAATTGCTATTGTACTGCTTCTTCAGAAGATCACAGCCAGCATAAGATTAAAGAGAAAGGGAAAGTTTTCCCTTCCCTCCTCCCTCCTCCCTCCTCCTTAGATAACCATGTGTGAGAGAGGGGGGGAAGATCACTTTCTTTCACACATTTTCCCTTTAATTCAGTTTTTAAAATGATGGGGGTGGGTGGGATGGATTCTGCCTTAAGGAAGCAAACTGGAAGAAGGCTTAGAAATCAGTAGGAGGCAGCAGCTAGTAGGGGGAGGGAGGAGTGGGAAAAAAGTATATACAAGATGGAGGGGGGTATAAACAGGGAAAGAAAAGTGCTGCCAGGGGTTTCTCCCCTGCCAGACACTGAAGAATGGAGAGTGAGTCCGCATTTTAAGTTAACAATGGAAAAAAATCTGACTTCAGTGCTGAGTAAAAAAAACCTGATTTAAATCTGGATTAAATTGCCCAGTGGGGAAGTACCCTTAATGTCCATTCCAACCAATCTATTCTCTGATTGTTGTATCCACTCTTCAAAAATGCCCTGGCCAGTATCAAAAGGATGGTCCCAGGTGGAGGTGAACAGTATAGATGAGAAACAGAGTTCATAGAGTTTTTTGTGTGTGTGGTAAAAGAAAACATGAATTGCTTGAACAACTGTGCTTTTTTGCCACCAAAGGTTTGCACATGTGTGCTGAGCACCACAATGATTTGGCGTTCTGATGCATCGAGTCTTCTGATGTTGAGTTGTTGTGAATCATCTTCATTATAAATACAAGCATTCATGCTGTCATCCTCAGGCAAAATAACATCCAGCAGGTGAAATTCTGTCAGGCAAGCCCTAACTGGTTGCTTTTAACCTAGTGAGGAAGAGCGTTTTTTAAAAAGATGCTAGAGCAGGAGAATTGCCGACGAACTCTAGAGAAGGAATTCTTGAAGCTTAAAACTCACGACATGTCTGCTTTTGTCTCTGGAGAATCTTGCTTTCTACAATTGCCAAAGATGGAAACAGTTTGAAGCTGATAAACTCAAGGTTGCCTCCTGATGTCCTGAGATTAACCAGACAAGAAAAAAAGATTGAACCAAAATGGGGATAGGCATTTTTTCACGGTAGGTTTACCTATTTGGAGCAAATCTGTTGCTGAGTCTTTCTGTGATATGTGCATGAGTATTGGTGATCAGGAATTGTGTGTGTGTGTGTGAGAGAGAGAGAGAGAGAGAGAAATCTGGAATGAAGTTTTCTGAGAAACTCAGCTTGGATATAAACAGATCAATATGTTTGTTTATTTGCATTTATATTCTACCTTTATTCTGAAGAGCTCAAAGCAGTAAACAGTATTTGCTTCCCTTGTATTGTCACAACAATCCTGTGAGATAAAGATTAGGAGAAGAGACAGTGGCTGTTCTCCTGGGAGACTGGTTCTGGTGTGGTATAGCCTCAGGCTTCCCAGACATGGCTAGTAAAGTGTAATAGTGTGGAACCTGATTCTAGCCAGTCTCACTGTGTTTGGAAAGGCCCTTGTCACACAAGTCTAAGACAGGACAGGCTATTCATTAATTTGAACTGAGGTTGTACCAGTGCTGGTCACACCTGGATCATTATAGGTTGTCTTCAGACTGTTGCTGCCTTTGGCCGCGATGCTCACACATTTCTCCAAGATCCACCTGAGCCTCCTCCACGGAACTCTTGGCTCTCCACCTCTATTCCTGTGTCAAATCTATCTCCTTTCTGATTGGATTCTCTTCTGTCACTCAAGGGAGGCAAGAGTGTTGAGGTTCTTTTAAAAGCCAGCTCATCCACTTTTTTATGTGCTTTTCTTCATGTGATTAATTTTTAAAATAATAATAAATTTGAGTAAAAATGCTAGATAGAGGAATCACACACATAAACCGAGAGAAGGGGAGGAGCCTCACAAACTCCAAGAATGCCAATTGGCTGAAGGAAAGACTGGACCCCACCCACCACAGCACAGTTCACCCTCTCTTAGGCAATCCCCCCACTCACCCTGAGAAAGTGAAGAGGGCTTGAGATGCCAGGACGGGCTGAGTCCTTGTCAGTCCTGTAAAACTGAGGACTACAATTAAGATGATCCAACAAGGGTAGGCCAGCTTGGAAAACAAATTAAACTAAAATAATGTGAATAACAAAATCTGAAGACAATCTCAGGTCATCCTAAACTACTTATGTGACCAGGGCCAAAGTGCTTTCCAAAATCTATCTCTGAAGCTAGAAAGAACAACGTGTTCATTATGGTATCTTGATAACCAAGACCCAGGCACTTTAGGTCTTTATATGTTGACACCAATACCTTGAATCAGACTTGGTAGTGAATAGATAGGGAGTGCAGATTGTTAAAGACCACAGTGATGACCATTTGGCCAGAAATTCCTAACAGCAGTTGAGCTATTTCATTCTGTACCAGTTCCAGCTCCCAGTCTGTCTTCAAGAGTAGCCCCAAATAGAACACATTATACTATTTTAGTCTGGAGGTTACGAGAACATGCATCACTGTGGTCAAGTTGTCATTATCCAGGAAAGGCTGAAGCTAGCAAACCAGTCAGAGATGGAGGTAAACACTCATGGCTACTGCTGCCACACGGGCCTCAAATGACAGCAACAAATCCAGGAGCACCTCAGATCACACACTCATTATTCTCAGAGTAAAATGACTCCATCTAAAATTGGATGTCCCTTAATGGACTGGGAAACCTCTGGCCCACAGTACTCAGTCTTTTATGGATTCAGTTTCAATTTAATAGTCCACATCCAACCCTTTATTGCCTCCAGGAAGCTGTCAAGCAGCCAAGACCTCCCTCCCCTGTCTCAGAAGGTACCTCACTCTCAATCTCCTGGTGACCTCTCCCAGCGGCTTCATATAAATATTAAACAGCATAGAGGAGAGATCCAATCCCTGAGGAATGCTACATTAGAGTTCCTAGGGTATCAAACAAAAGTCCTTCATTGCTACTTTCTGCAGCCTACTTGGAGATGGGAAGAGCACTACTGTAAAACAGTACCTCTGAGTACCAGTTCATGAACATGCTCCAGTGAGATATTATGGAAGATGGTACCTACGTCTGCTGAGAGACTGAGAAAAAATAATGGGGTTGCACTGCCTCTGTCCCTCTCTTGATAAAAGTCATTTATCAGGGCAACCGTGCCTGAAATCAGACTGAAATGAGCCTATATGATCCATTTCCCTCAAGCATATCTGCGGTTGTTTAGGCACCACAGCATCTCCAGTGTCATGCCCCCAAATGGGTTATTAGCAACAAAATGGACCGTCTCTTGTGTGTCTCATCATCCCAGAATCTAATGTGACAGTGAATGCCATTATTTCTGCCATTTTTTCTTTTAAATTGTAAAGAAATTGTACATTCTTGCCATTTTTCCTTTTTCTTTCTCCTGGCCAGTCGTAACTCAAGGACTTCTTCCAGGCTCTAACTGCAAATTACCCTGTGATCGCTCCAAATTGTGCTTTGATCTATAGCAGATCAAAGCACAGATCGGGTTGTCCAAGGTAAACCTCAGATCAGTACCTTGTTTCTCTCAAATGTCTTGACATACTTCCATCACACGATATCATAGTTGTCTTTTGGATCTCTGTTTTGCTTTCACAATAGAAAAATGTCCTTTTCAAGGCTATGGGCCACACCTTTTTTTCCTTGGCAAATTAGAATGGGGCTTTTTTGTTTTTAAAGGAGGAAGAAAGAGAGGGCATGACCTATGGTAAAGCAATATTGCTGCACCTTGCAAGAGACTTCAAATGTACTACAGGCAGAGGCATTTTATCTTCAGTTCACAGAAAATGAAACTTTTCATTTATGTTCATGTTGTGATTTTCCACTTGGGATCCGGAAAAAAAATCACTTACATTACACTAACCCTCTGAATTCTCCAGCTTGTACTCTTACTGACTTGATGTCATCTACAAATCTACATCCTCAGTTTGTGGAATGCACTGCCAGCTTGTGGAATGATAAGGAATGATATTTAGAAGATGAATAGCTGAGCTCAGTGGCAGATTACACTCTTAAGGACCCATTTCACTTCCTCATACATTTCCAAGGAGGCCTAGGAAAAGACTCCCTTCTAAAATCCAATCTGTCTGGGCAATACTAAACTAGATACACCAGTACATCAGCTCCCTTTGTTCCTGTGGTTGATGTTACACAAAAGTTTTCAGCACTCTGGAACTATATGAATCAGTGTGAAATATTTGATGAGGTAATATATCCATTGCCATTATACATGATGTGAAAAAGGAAGAAGACAAGAAGGATTTTTAGGATAATGCCAGTACACCTGGGGACTTTTAAAAGACCTGTCCCTGTTAATTATGTGATTATCATTTTCTGTACCTTTCTGCATTTCACTTTCCTCTGATCTCAGCATTTAAATTCTTTTCATGTGCATGTCTACCTGTAAGATGGAGAAACATTTCATGCTTTGGTGAAGTAGAATATAGTGCACAAAAGCTTTACAATATTTAAAGTGCTACTTTTTTAAGATACCAAAAAACAATCTAAGTGGAATTTTCTCCTTAAGAAGCAAATTTAAACATCAGTAGATCCAATATTACTAACTGCTTACCATTTGTGACTGTTGGAGCATTTGTCTTGTTGGGTTCTTACTCCCAGTCAACCTAATCTTACTATTAAGCAGAGATGTGCAGCTTTACAGTGGTGCAAACAGTGTGGCTACACAAGGCATGAAGCCCCACTTGTAAGCCAACCACAACATTGTGGCACCCTACCCTAGAGAACCCCAAGCAGTGGTCAGTTGGGTGCATGGTCTGCCTGCCCTCGGGCCTTCCATAGCATGGCAACAGGCCTCACCATCCCTAGCCCTCTCTCCTACCTCACCTGTAAGACATATCTTCTCAGTCATCCAGTAGTATGAGGCAGAGTGTGACTACATACAAGTCCTTACCCCAGTTAATAGGGGGCAGATTTAGGTCAAGGCCACACAGCAGCAGTGATGACACATAACGAATGTGGAAATGGGATGATTCTCTCTCATCTCTGAGATCTCTCTTTTCACGTGGTTAATCCTGAGTGCACTTTAGGGCTTTTATTATTGGCATTTTCACACTAACACAGAGGCTGAGCTAATTTTCAAATGTTGCTCAGCTAGAGAGGAAGCATGATCAGTCTGGCATGAAACTTCATGTTGTGCTGGCAATGTGCATGCTTGCACTGCATTTAAACAACATGATACCGGTCCCATGGCAACTTGTAGGCTCAGCCTTAATTGCAGCAGTAAGGCTCAAGCAGATTGAGTGTTTAACTAAAAAGGTATTGATCAATACATTTTTAGAAAAGAAATGTCTAACCCTAGCTAAATAAAAGGGAGAGAAGGCAGAAATCATTTTCATGCCTTCCCAGCAAGTGGATAGAAGTGTGTGTGTATATGTGTAAGAGAGAGGGCAGAGAAAGACCTCAGCAGGAAGTTACTTGGAAGGTAGAGGTCTAAACTACAAGATGACAGAGCACAGGCAGATAGATGGTCCCATCGTAGTCATGATGTTACCACATTCCAATAATAACAAGTTGTCCTCACCAAAGGAACCATAAAACAAAAGCCAATTAACATGTTTACTTCCAGATGTTGCGGAATTACAGGTTACGACAGCCATGCCAATGGCAGTAAAGGATACCAGTTGTATTAAGAACATCTGAAGGCCACACATTAGTCATCCCTGATACATGTTAATTCTCGGTTATAGTCCCTGATTCCAGTAATGAATAACTTGAAGTGAGCTCACTGGATAGGCAGAGAATCTGATTTGCATTCATAATTATAACTGCTAAGCCTTTGATTAATTTGATTAAATGGTCATGAATCAAAGTTCCTGTGAATCACAAAATTAAAATCAGTGATTACCAAATGGTAGATAATAATCACATGTGTATGAAACAAAGCAAGCACAAAAACAGTAGTGATTTGTAGATTATTTAGACATCTGCAAGTGTGTTTTGTGAATAAATCGGCGTAAGGCAGGAGACAGAAATATAATATCTGAATGAATTTTAAAATAATTAAGGCTGCCTCCAGACGGTGAAAGGAAAATGCAGGATTTTGTTTAGAAGATTTGGCATTTCTATCCCACTTTTCTCACCCATTTCAGGGGACTCAAAGCGGCTGACAAAGCTTTCTATTCTTCTCCCAATAGTCACCCTGTGAGGTGCATGGGGCTGTAAGAGCTCAGAAGAGAGCTGTGACTAGCCCAAGGTCACCCAGCTGGCTTCATGGGGGAGGGCAGAATAAAGCCCGGTATTCTCAGATAAGAGTCTGGCTCCCTAACCTCTAGACCAAACTGGCTCTGCAATTGCTTCTTGCAGTCCTTAATCCAGCTTCAGTCCACTTTCAGAGTGAGAGAATACATCAACAAAACGACAAGCTGTTTTCTTTCACTGTTAAGTAACTCAGAAAATTTCCCTTTGGGATAGATAATGTGGAAAGAAAATGACTGGTCACTTTGCTGATGTGTTCTCTTGCTCTGAAGGTGGATTGAAACTGGATTAAACCTTAGGTGTGGTATGAAAAATCGAAAGTCAATGCAGATTTTAAGGATGATTTTGTGAGAAATGCCTTGTATAAGACTTGAGGTGTTTTTCCACTGTCACTAGAAGTACCCACTAGTTCTTCTATCTAGTGACAGTGGAAAACACCCATTGTTGAATTATAAAAACAAACTTTATCAGAAAATACCTCTTTGGGTATCACCACATGAGGGTTTGTTAAACGAGTTCGTGGAAGGACGATCGTGGCTCAAATATGAGGATATGTTATATAAAAAGGATTATATTAATGAGTTTGATATTAAAACAAGGGAGCAGTAAAACCAGGGGGGTAAAAATATACGGTGGTTCACATATGCACAACTAGTGGATATATATAGAACAGATAAAGAGAAATTAAATTTTGAAGGGGAAAAACAAGATTGGGAAATAAAATTAAACAAAGCTGATAGGGGAACGAGTGTTACTCCAGATTGAAATGGAACATGAACAAGTTAAGATTGTCTGATTACATGGGCAAAGAACTTTGGATATAATAACCAAATGTATCAGTGGGAGAAATTGTGGATAAAAAATATGAAATTTACTACATGTATGTTATTAAAAGAAAATATGTATAAGATGATGTATAGATGGCATTTAACACATCATAAATTGGGGAAAGTATATCAAAATATGACTAAATGTTGGAAATGTAAAAAAGTTGAAGGAAACTTTTATATATGTGGTAGATTTGTGAAAAAGCAAAAAAGTATTGGGTACAAATATATAACCTGATGAAACAAATCTTAAGATAAATATTGTATTTAAGCCAGAACTGTTTTTGTTGGATGATAGCTTAGATAATATAAACTCTTCGGTTTTATATAAGGTGATAGCAGCAAGATTATTATATATGCAGAAATGGAAGGAGGAGATACCTTTAGGAGAAGAATGCTTAATTAGATTGATGGACTTGGCAGAGATGGATAAATTAAGAAACCTACTAAAAGATAGAACAACAGATAAGTTTACGAAAAACTGGATCCCTTTTATTAACTATCTACGAGAAATAGAGAAATAATGCTGGATGGTTTCAATGGGGTCAGTTGAGAAAGATAAAGAGACAGATAAGGGAACAAAGAAACAAGTGACATGATGAAAAGAAGCCGGAAAAACGGAGGAAGTCACATAAAGAAGAATGAAAATGTAACAGTATGATATGATAATGTAAGAAGTTTTATGTTGGTTTAAAAAATCTTTTAATAAATAAAATAAATATTTAAAAAAACCTTAGGTGTGACCACAGCCCAAGTGAAATCCAGCAGCCAGCCTGGGCCTTTACCATTCTGGGGCTTGCCACTGAGCAATCACTTGTCCCCATGCTTGCACATTTTGGGCATTTTCATCCAGGTTTTGGCCCTGCATTTGTCCAGTGGGGATTTTTATTAGGAAATCCTAGAAACAAGTGCCATATGAGGTAGGGATGTGCACGGATATTCAAAAATTCAAAAATCCAATTCAAATTCAATGAACGTCACCATTCAAATTCAAATCAGATTTCCAAAAATCCAAATTTTTGAATCCAGATCAAATTCAGATTCTCAAAAATCTGATACAGATTTTTGAATAATTTGACTGGATTTGTCATAGTATGTCACATCTGAATATTGGGTCTATTTGCGCTTATAATGCGGGATGCAAACAAAATGCAAATACAATAAAAATGGGATACGAATGGATTCGAAAATTAGATAGGAATGTTCCCAACATTCATATATTTGAGTTTGAATTGGATTTTCGAGAATATGGATCCGGATAATCTGGATTTGAATTGGATTTTTGAAAATACTGATTTTTGAATTTCGATTTGAATCGAATAGTCAAATATTCAATCTGAATCGAATTCAAATGAAAAAAAAATGCATTCATGCACATCCCTAGTATGAGGCAAGTTGTATCGCTATGTGGGAAAACCTGGATTTGGAGATCTTTTTTCTGGCATAGTGATATCCTGAGATTTTACCTCTATATCCCAAGGCTATGATGGCATTGCCATGGACATGTGTAGCAATCCAATATGGTGCCAAGATATTCCTGGATTTTATAGACCATTTGGATACAAAGTGTATGAATTTGAGAACTATTATGTTACAAGGATCCTGAAATTTATGAAAGTTGTAATCAATAAAGGGAAGAAGTTATGTAATGGTTGGAATTTGGAGCCATGCACAAATACAAGTTATGGTCTGCTGTTTTATGCTAATAATGACTGCTAAACTTTCTCCTGAGTAGATATTACCACAAGTGCTTGAGCCAATGGCGTACCTTTCAATCTCCGCTCACCCCAATAGTGGCCTCAGCAACTGAATCCTTTCTTTGTTCCACATTAAAAAGTTATGTTCATTCCTTTTCATAATCCTTGCATTCATTATAAGCATCTTATGCCAAAGAATGTGCAGCCTAATACTTTACCATTTTGCTTTTTGTTATGTGTTGGTTAATTGTAGGATCTTCTGCATAAAAAATGTATTGTGCACAATGAAAGAAGAGGGATTGCATGTTCTACATTTCACTCAGGTTGGTTCACAGATGTTTGCCAGATTTACTAGCTGTCAGTGCAGAGCAAAATCAGACACTCTAGAAATCACGTGCTCAGAATTTAATTTAGCTAGAGTTCCTTGGCCAAATCGTATGGTTAAAAGAACACTGAAACACTGATGTACGGCAATATTTCCAGCTTGTGTCTACAGAAAGAATCATGGGGGAAAGTACCCCTGATTTCAGAAGCAAAATAATTTGTTCAATAAAAATAGCAGTACCTCTTGTTAAATTATGTAAACTTAGATTTCTCTCCACCGTTTTTACAGTACTACCCACACTGCAATCCTTTTATGAAGGGAGGGCTATAAACAGAGTACAAAAATGACGAAGACACAATGTATGTTCGCATTGTGCTTGATGTTTGGTGATTCACACAGATATTTTATTTTCTTAGCAACAATAAAGACAGGTATATCAGTCGCTAAAGAACTAATGCCTAAGTACTGCCTCCAGATTGGAGACACAAATAGGATGTCTCTAAATGTCATTTGCAGGGATATCAAAGATTTTATTTTTCTCTTGTGTTTGAGAATGCCAAGAAGCAATTGATGGGCCACCGTGTGAGACAGGGAGCTGGACCAGTTGGGCTGTAGCTTGATCTAACAGAGCTCTCTTATGTTCTTAAGGGATTTTCCTTCTTTTTTTCTCTCGGAGATTCAGGGACTGAGACTGGGACCTTCATTGTATCTGTACTGAAAGTCAATCTGTGAAGTAGAAATAAGAAAAAGAATCTAATTCAAGTTGTAAATAATATGCTGGTTTGCAGGGAAAGATTCCAGGTTCAGATCCTGAAAACACCAATTACGAACATTTTTGGGAAGCACAGATATGAGAGATGTCAGATTGAAACAGATATTCTCAAGCTTTTGGATACTGCAACCTTTTAAAAGTTTTTTTTTTTAAGTGTCTTCCCTACTCTATGAATAACACTGGCCTCAGGGCAGGTTACAATAAGAATAAAATCTGGATCAATAATAAAAAACTAAAACAGAACTGCATTGAGATACAATAAACTAATTTTCCCAAGCTGGGATAATTATGATTTATACCATAATTATAATGGTAGTTAAAGGTGATTTTTTTTTAAGGTTCTCGGGGAACGAAGAAGAGCTTGCAAGCCGTTTTGAACTCGGGGCAAATGAAACTGTCATTCACCGGCTTTCCCGAAGAGGTAACCAAACACCAAACGAGGAGCGAGCCAGGCCCGCGACGTCGCGCCCTTCGCCGCCCCTCCCCTTAGATTCGCCCCGCCCTCTTTTATCGCGCGGACACCGGCCCTCTCTTCCGCGCGCCCCGTGATTGGATAGCACGTTGGAGCGGCGCTCTGTTCCCGGCGGCGAGATCACCGGCGCATGCGCGTTGCCAAGGCGCCCCCCCCCCCCGCCGGTTGTTGATGCGCTCGGAAGGCTGAACCGCAGCTTCTACTTCCTGGCCGGCGTGACTGTGCGCCGGTCCGCCGCTTCCGGGTCAGATGTTTCCCGGCGGTTGGGGCCTCCGAGTTCCCGGTTTCAAGAAAAAGCCTTCTGAGGAGAGCTGACTCGGGCCGATGCTGAGGCGCTACCGCTGCCCGTGGAGAGGCGAAGCGGTGGCCGGACGGAGCGCCCGCAGCCGCCGCCACAACGGCAGTCTCCACCGCCGCGAAGCGTAGCGTAGGCCGAGCGGGAGGCGCGGCCGAGCGGCCGATGGTGCCGGGCCGGCGCTCGCCATGGACAAGATCCTGGAGGGCCTGGTGAGCTCTTCGTACCCGCTGCCGGTGAAGCGCGTGATCGTGAGGCGCGTGGTGGAGTCGGCGGAGACGCCGCTGAGCGGGCCCGAGTGCCGGGACATGTTCGCCCTCAGCACCCGCCTGATCCTGCAGGGGCCCGACCAGTTCCAGCGGCAGGTGGGGCGGCAGGTGCTTGAGGCCTACGCCCGCCACCATCGCGACGGCTTCGAGGCCTTCTTCACGCGGGGCCTGCTCTCGGCCTTGCTCCAGGGGGGAGACCCGGCCGCGGTTACGGCCGCGTCGTCGTCCTCCTCGCCCCCGCCTTCGCCGCCTCCCCCCACGCTGGCCTCCAGCCTGGACCCGGCCGTGCTGGATTACGTCCAGACCGGCCTGCGCCTGCTCATCAGCTGCCCGGCCGTGCTGGATCTCTTCGCACTGCTGCAAGAAGAGGCGCTGCGCTTGGTCGGCGAGAGGCCCCCGGCGCCGCTCTGCGCCCGTCTCTGCCAGCTCCTCGGCGACTTCCCGCAGTGCTTGCCCCGCGGCAGGAAACCCGCGCTCGCCTTCTGCCAGCATCTGGTGCGAAGCATCGCGCACTTCCAGACGCAGGGCGCCCTCGGCCTCTACGTCTCCCAGGTCAACCAGGTCAGCGCCCTCCTGCGCGGCATCTGGAAGGCCGAGCCGGACACCCTGCTGCCTTCCCTGCAGGAGCTCTTCGCCATCATTTCTTCCACCGGTGAGTGAGCGCTTCGCCTTTCGCTATACCGGGCCCGCGTTCGAAGGGTAGGGAGGGCGTCCTCGTGTGGCTTTCATGGGCTGTTCCTGTTGTTTCAAAATACTCGTGGTAAATAAAAATACAAAGACGGTCATAGAGATGGGAATCGCAGCTGATTTCAGTCTTAAACCAGTTAGCGAAACCGAGGTAGAAGTGTTATGCTCAAGGGAAGTCTCTGGCCAGACTCGCATCATAGCAGCCTTAAAGGATCTGCACTGGTTACCTATTCGCTAGGCAGGGAGTCTAATTCAAGGTGTTGACACTAACATACAAAGCCCCAAACTGCTTGAGCCCTGAGTATCGGAAGGAGCGCCCTTTCCCTTATAGACCTGCCAGAGTACTGAGATCTCAAGGAGAGGGTCTTCTTGTAGGGTGTTTTTCCACTGTCACTTCTAGTGACAGTGCAACAACACCCATAGTTTCTTTCCTTTCAGAGGTATTGGGTATAGGGACTTGCAGGAGGGCCTTTTCTGTTGTGGCCCCTAGACTCTAGAACAGCCTCCCTCTTGATGCTTGTCAGGTGCCTTCATTGTATAATTTTCAGCACCTGGTGAAAACATATCTTTTTACACAGGCTTTTGCGTCTTAAGTAGATTCCTCAGAATGCTGTCGAGGGAGGGTTATATTTTTAATTGTACTTTACTATTTGATATGTTTTAATTTCATTGTAGCATGCCCTGGGACCATTTGGTGAAGGGCGGGATATAAGTTTTCTAAACGATAATAATAAAAGTGGAAACTGTTGCACTAAGCATTCGTTTTAGCCTAGTTCCCAGGGTGGCTTACTTTTACAGTTCTCAAAGCCATATGGTAGCTCACACCTTAAGGTTCTGTTTTGTGTGTTGCTTTTAGTAGTTCAGTAGCTTGGAAGGCCCCTCTAGGTCATCCCTCCCTTTTTTTCTAAGCACCTAATATGCCGTAGTTATTGGGAGTGTTAGAAATAGGTAAGAGGTGGATGGATGTTGGCTTATAGTGGCCAGATTGGACATTAGTTATTATGTTCATAGTGTCCCTCAATTGCATCTGTAATTTTATGTGGTAATTGTGGGCTGGCAACGAAAGATGAATATTACCTTTAGAATTCAAATCAAAATGCTTATTGTGGTCCTAGACCCAAAGCATAAACATAGCATAAGCATCTAAAATCAGTACATTGGGTACATTTTGAGTAAGGAGACTAAACAAAACCAGCAAGGGCATGTAAACTTACATAGGACATAAAATTGGAACGAAACCAGTATTTGAATTTTAAAATTAGTTTGTGTTTTGGTGGTCAGAGCCAAAAACTTGGTAGAAGCAATCTTGCAAAAAAAAAAAAAAAGGCAGTCAGGATGGTGTTGAAGCAGCCTGTCCATTTATGAAAATAGGACAAAGAAGCTCTGTATGGGCACTGATATAAAATTTACCTGTCAAGGGAACATGCTCAACTGTTTCAATCTCCCTGATGTTACAGGGGCAAAGTCTCAGGTTGGGGGACAAGGACAATGATCCTTTTGCTTTTAGAATTAACCACTTTTAAGTTTTGGAGGATGGTTTAGTAAGAAGTAGTAAAAAAAGTTAGCATACTTAAGATATTAATCGTTTGGCCAGTAGTATTGTCTGTACTTCTGGGTACTGTTAGTCTTAATTTTTCATAAGCAAGTGTAGAGCTGCATTATACTATTACAATTACTGGTTATTAATTACACTTTTATCAGATTTTTTAATGCAACCTAAAATCTCCAGATACTCCATTCGTTTGGTTCACAGATAAAGTTGGCAAAAGTTGTGCAGTAATTTCATTATATAAAGCTATTACAGAAGTATGAACAGTTTAGCAACATCAGTTGTTTGGCTAGCACAAATACTGCTGAGGTCCCAAGCACGAGTGATAGTACAAATGAGTTTGGAACAAGCAGATTGTTACATCACTCTAGCCTTCTGCTTCTTTCTGCACCAGGAATCCCCTTTTGGGGGGCTATACCTAATCCGGTGGTGTGTACAAGCACATTGGACTACTATCACAGTACAGTAGTACCACTTCAGAATTGTGTAGTTAGACTGCTAAAGTTAGTCACAAATTTATAGCATTAAGTAGGCCTAGTTTATATGCAGTGCTGTAGCTGCGGCAGCTGGAGGATGCAGTACACAACTGTGTGCACATTGCTTGGTCACATGCTGCATTGGAACCTCTTCCACTCAGAAGAAATGCAAATGGAAGGTACTGGGCTGCCCCAGTCTGGCCACTAGAATGGTTGTGGAGCACAAAAATGTGCTTCACAGCTAACCTGGCCCTGGGATACCCCGGCATGCACAGTGCTGCCTCTGGTCTAGAAATGGCTCCATAGAATGCAGATGCATTGTGTGGGAGTGTCCCTGGAGTTTATCAGGAAAGTAAGTGAGAATTTTCTCTACATTTAGGTAATTCAGTTAGGTTCTGAACCAACTTTAGTAGGGCACTGGAATTCAATTCAGGGTCTTTTCTCTGACACAGTCCTTTTTGTGTTATGTCTTTTTTTTTCCTTTGAACTGCAGCATATGGCCTCTGTTCTCTTAGGGTCTTCTGCAGGCTCACTTAATCCAGGTTAAAGGTCCATGTAGAACATTTCTAGGCCACATTAATGCAGATCTATGAGGCCGCACATCCTGCTGATCTGTTTGTATGAGACAGAATGTGATCCAGATTAAGGAAGGCCTTAATCTGGATCACTGGTAGACCTGATTAATTGGGTATATCTGTGGACCAGTGACTGTGATCTGGAACATGGGACCTCCCTTGTTCTGGGACTATTGGAGGTTGGGGCTTTTCAGTGGTGCTCCACAGTGTGCTACCAAACAGCAACCCCCCTGACCTGAGGCTACGAATGTTAGTTCTTAGCCCTTGGAGGTGTGGGAATGCATCTTCAAAGCTCAAGTGAGCTTCAAGGCTTCATGGCATGGATGATCAAGATCAATCCCACCCAGACCCCTGCAGTCTGGATCAGAGGGCCAAATTAACAGGAGCTAAGTGCAGAAAGGGCCTTAGTTTATTTCTAAATATATTTTAGATGTTTTTAAAATAGCTCATTTCATATTTCTGAAAATTACCTGCAGTTCCTGATGTAAGTGTGGTAGTGCTTAGACATTTTTTAAATGCCACTATTCCAGTCACCACCCTTGAAATTGTACTATTGGGTGACAAAATAATTTTCCTGGACTTAATATTTTGAAACTAACCATACAGATGCTTAAGAAGTTGCTTAAAGTGTACAGTATAGCCTTGAAATGCTTGTTTTTAATAATGAAAAGAAAGGGAGCAAAACATAATTTTTTTTTATGTCTCACTTTTCTAGACACTTCCTTTGAACCATCAGTTGCTTTGGCAAGTCTTGTGCAACATATTCCATTACAGATGATTACAGTCCTCATCGGCAGCCTTACCACAGACCCAAATGTAAAAGATGCAAGTATGACACAAGCTTTGTGCAGGTATATCCCTTGAAAAGAGAAGGACTAGTCAAACAGCCTTGCTGCGCAAATTGCAATTGTCTTTCGGAAATTTACACATTAATAGAACAGTAGCTCTGAGGAGGAAAATTACTTCCTTTGTGGGAGAGGAAGAAAATGTGTCTTCTGTGTTTCAGGAAGCCATTCATACTTTGTATAAATGTTTGTGCTCAAAATACTTTTGTTATTAAATTGCTATTTAGGGGATGTATTGTTAGTTAATCAGTTCCAGCAAGATTGTGAAATTGAAGATGATAACAGAAGCACTTGTGAAGTTTTTACATGCTGCCTGGTCATTGTATTCTGGCCAGGAAGTAAAAAAAACAAATTATATTGAGGTTATTTGATCCTTTTATTTAGCGGGTGTAATTGTGTTATCACTTTGAATAGTAGGATCAGGAAGAGGCACAACAACCAGCCTGGGTGATAAGCATCTCTCTCTCTCCCTCTCCTGCTGGGAGAGGTGGTTGCTGATGGAGGTTACAAGCTGATGGGGTTCCTAAGTTTAAAGCAAAACCACACAGGTGGAACTGATGCAGTGCTACTGACTAAAGGGTTACACAGATCCCTGGTTCAGTCCTGACAGTGTATTATGTTTCAGGACTGCACCATTACTTAGTTACCTAATGGAGTTTGTATCATAAGTGAGTTTTGCAACCCAGTGTAACAGTATTGTCTTGAAATTGTGATGTAACAAAGCTGTAGTAGAGCAAAATAGAGTATTTTGACAACTTGATAGAACAATTTCTTCATTGTTTCAAGCCAAATCTTGGATAAGCTTGATAAAACAGCAAGGATCTGTGCACTTCTGAATACCTTGTATTCAGGCCTTATTTGTAGGCAGTTAACTGCATTTGCTTGGAAACTTTGAACCTCATCTAGAATTTAAATACTTGTTAGTTGTTTATTTGAAGTGTTTATAAGGCTACTGCACAACAAGAGCTTTCAGAAAACACAATTTTAAGAAGTATAAATGTATAACTAAAAGTAGAGTAAAATCAGTATGCAACATAGTTTAAAAATGAAGGTTATAATCTACACAAAATGAACACAGCATTTGAAAAATAAGATTTGTAAAGCTTGGTTATTTCTTCTTTAAATGGTCACAGTCTGGCAAAGTTGTACAGTCCAAACCAGTCTATCGTTGTGCAGTTTGGCTTGAATGTGGCCAACAACATTGTGTAAAGAAGCACAGACCCACATACTGTTCACAGAATCTCTGATATAAGAATTATTTCTGTGTCGAGATGCTCTTGGGATCAACATCACCATTCAGTCTGTGGCCCAGGGTTAGGAGCCCAATAGCAACCATGATAGTAAATAGACACATGTTGACAACAGCTTTTGTCCAAATAGAGTGAAAAATCTGTGATACTTTCTTTCTCCTAAGTCCTCCGTAGGAATGCATCACAGGGTTGCATCTCCTGTTCCAAACCAAGGAAGACACTAGGTGGCACTAGCCCATACAAAAGCTACATGACACCAACCTACCTTGTCTGAATTGAAACCTGGATTTGAGAATGAATAGATGGTGGTGGTCCAGATGGATTAAGTCTGTGGCGAGAGGGGTGGCCTTGTTGCTTCTACATAGTCTTTGATTCATATCAGTATCTAACTAAAGCACTTGCCATCTTCACCTGGTGTGCAGGCTATGTAGATTCTTGGCATGGCTAGATTGGGCACAGTGACTGATGCAAAGGCCTGAAAGAGAAAAGGGCATTGAACTGAACAAATAATTCTATTAGATCCCCTCAATCTAGTCCACTATGGAATTGAATACCCACATTTTAGCAGGATTTAGTTCTAAAGTAAACCTTCCAACCCACCCACCCACCCCAGTAAACAAGCTTTTTGGCACATCCTAAATCACTTGCACTATAAATTATGCATTGTTTTCTGTCTTCAGCTACACAAACCTCCCATTATATGCATTAGATTAACAGTTCTTCATAAAACAGACATTTAGAGGGCAAAACTATGTATCAGGCTTACTCTATATGATTCACTTTTAATTTTCTTTCCTCACATTCCAAAATGCAATCAGTATGTGAGTAATGATTTGTTTTTTCCTCAATCATTAAAGTAAAGCAAAAGGAAGTTGACTGTTCTTTACCTGTTGCTACTTAATATGGAAAAGTGCAAAATATAATAACAGTGAATACAAGTGTGTACTTGGGTCCATAGGAGGTAAAGTGCTTAAGTTTCACTTTTCAGCAGAACCTGTTGTCTTTATGCTCTGGCATTCTGTTGTAGAAGTTCACATCAAAGATGAGTGTTTCTTCTCCCATGTTGTTTTATTTACAAATGCAGACCTTTTATATACATGTGCACATCCATTCTAATAGCTATTGATGCGTCCATGATTTTGATATTGATTTATAAATGTTTACAGAACTATACATGTCACGGAATTAATAACTGGGCAACTGTCCTATAACAACGAAGTAGATAGTTCTCCACTCTGTCTTCCTTCTTCATATATGCTTGAGTTCAAGGGCTGTCTGATGTATGCTTGAATTCATGATGCTCAGTATCATAAATTTCAATATGGCTTTTCAAGGAATGGTAATACTATAGTGTCTCGCTTCCCATTAGTTTTCCTTTCAGCTACTCAGTTTCAGTCACAATGACCGTCATCTTCTACTTCCTTATAAAGAAAGCTGTGTCACTTGTATGGCTGTTTTTTACAAAACGTTCCTGTAGTTTGAAAAAACATGTTTCTTTGAAAAGTACGTTAGTAAAGAAATAAATTATTTCCTGGTGATGATTTCTGGAATTTGAGTACTGGCAATAATGAACTGTTAGGCAACAACAACAAAATACTACATTGGAAAAATATTTTTTGTTCAATTAGGGTATTCTCAAGATGACTAAATTTTGTTGTAATGATATACTAATCAGTGCAATTCTATGCAAGTTAAATCCTAGGAGTATATATATTATGGCCAAAGTTTTAACTACTCTTCATTACTTTTCAGAATGATTGATTGGCTCTCCTGGCCATTAGCTCAGCATGTGGACACTTGGGTGATAGCCCTGTTGAAAGGGCTGGCTGCAGTCCAGAAGTTCACAATCCTCATTGATGTTACCTTGCTTAAGATAGAACTGGTAGGTATGAGATTTACACAGTTGTTATGGCCCTTCCAGGGTTAATTCTGTTTTAATAATTGTTTGTTTCTATCCATTTTTAACCTAATTTTTCAATTTATATTTAAGCTACTTGAATATCCCTTTAGACAATGGAAGAGTGTATAAATGCTTTAAATAAATAAACTGCCGTTGTTTATCACACTGGTAGTTTTGGAGTGGTAGAACTTCCCATAGCACAAATGTTGGGTCCCTGAAAAATGACACACTTGTGAAAATGCTCAAAAGAAACAATTGAAATACACTGAAATCCAGGGGTCAGGGGAACTTCCCAGAAGCCAACTGGCTTGGAGGAGGGGGTGCAGACATGGATTTGATGTCTTCTGAAAGGAGAGGAGAACTGTTGCTGAGAAGAGCTGCTGCTCAAGCAGGGGTTCTCATCTTTTGTAAAAGGACTAGGGAAAGCAGAGACAGCCAGAGGAGGCAGTGATTTCTGTCTCAGACGAGGCACAGGCATGTAAATCGCTAAGTTGAGATGGAGAAAGGCAAAGGAGAAAACTTGATGAAAGGAGTAACTGCCCTAGGTGCAATCCCTCCATCAGAAAAGCACCAGGAGGAAGGAGGGGAAAGCAGAGGAAGCTGTGATTTGCAGTGCTGGAGAGTCGGAGGAACCCAGAACCCAGAACTCACTTTCTGAGAGATCCAGAATTGACTTTGGAGCATGAGGACCTCCCAAGGTTACCTTGTTTAACTTCTGTTAAGAAAAGGGAGAAGAACAGGCATCATGCAAGGTGACTCTGAAGAATCCTCATGTTCCATCTGGTCAACTCTGGAGCATGTGAGTTCTGGGTGCCTTTGCCTCACACACTGAAAATCAGAGCCTCCACTTGTTTCTTCTTCTTGGCACATCTGGCTCGTCCATGATGAAACCTACCACCTACTTCATCTGCCTCTATTGACTCTCTGACTGTGCAGTCGGTTGTTTTTATTCCTGAGGTGGGTGCCTCTTCCAGCAAGGGTCCACTGCCACCCTGAATTCTTGGGTGGTGCCAGGTATCATAAAAGTGAAAAAATGGCTTATGTTATGAGAAGGTTCTCGCTTGTCAGATGCTTAATAGCAAAAACATGTTCAGTGAAATCACACTATAAGATTTTATAACATTTCTCAAAATTCTGTCGTGACATATTGCTTTGGTTTTTTTAAAAGGTTTTTCATAGACTTTGGCTTCCTCTTGTGAGACCTGGTGCACTGGCTGTTCTTTCTCACATGTTACTTAGTTTTCAGCATTCTCCGGAGGCTTTTCACCTGGTAAGTTGTTGTCTGAATCTTAATGTATTTATCCTCCTTTGGTTTCCCCTGATTCTGTACCAGTTATGATAGTTCAAAGACAAAACTTCACTGTGGACTTAATTCTTTAGTAGCATGACTGCTCTGTATGCTGTTAACAGTAGTGGGAAAAATAGATGCCAATGGATGTTTTAGCCCTACTTGTGCAAGAACAGCATTGGATGTCTTGAACAAACTGACTTTACAGCCTGCAATTTCTGTGTTAAAGGAAGGGGGAAAAGTTTTCAATCATTCAGGAGGTGAAGAATAGCAGAATTCCCGTGTATGAATGATTTCACCAAATAATTATGTTGAGTGTTGGTGTTAACAAGTACTCTGTGTTGCCTGTTTTATCATTAGATTGTTCCTCATGTAGTCAAGTTGGTAAAATCATGCAAAAGCAATGGACTACCTTCCAATACAACATTCTTGGCACAACTGAGTGAATTAATTCACTGTATGATGTATCATTATTCTGGATTCCCAGAACTCTACGAGCCAATTCTGGAAGCTATCAAGGTAAGGTAAAGCAGATGCTTATATATTGGTATTCAGCACTGAATTTGTGTGCAGACTATTTTCAGTGGGGATGAGTCAAACTGCAAGCCAAACAAGTTTGGGCTTTCAGGTGCGTTTGGCACACTTTATCTGATTCCCAAGTAGGGGGTCACATCCAAGTAGTGAGGGTACTCAACTCCATCCTGCTGCATGGTCACCATCACCATTTTAGGCCCTCCTTCAGTGGGGCTCTGTCAAAGCGCATGCCTCTCTTGCTTTCCTTCTTTCTCTTAGTCTGTTCCATTACTGCTTTCATTCATGCCTAGGTTCTCGCTGTAGTTTTATTCCCTCCCCCGTTTAACACACTCCATCGAACTATAGCTCTGCCATATCACTCACATAACACACTCCCTGTCTCATTTGAGAAGACAAAACGTGTCAGGACTCATTCCCATTCTAATGCTGCAGAAATAAGGCAGCTGGTTTTAGTGGCTCAACAGGCAAAGACCTTGAGGGAATCAGTGCCACAGCATTTGAGAAGCTAGAAAATATTTTATTTATTTTGATGCTGTGTTAAATGGGGAAGAAAAGAAAACTGCAGCAAGAGCCTAGGCACAGTTGAAAGCAATGACGTAAGAAAAGCAAAAAAGGTAAGTGGGAGAGTCATGCACATTGATGCATGCCGCAGTCCTGACTGCAGAGGGGGCTAAAATGGCAGCAGTGAATCTGTTCCTTGTAGTTATGGATCTAAACAAAGTCCCCATACATCTGCATGGGGTGTATAGCACCTGATGGCAACGAGCGATAAACAGGGCTGCTGTGCAGATGCTATAGCACCCATCCTAAGGCCCCAAGTAGGCCCATGCAGGAAGTGCCGCCCACAGTGTGGTGCGATTGACATGCGCAACTGTCAGTCAAGAGTCACTTCAGTGGACAGTGGGCATGGAAGGAGACAGGTGAATGGTTGCCTATGTAGCTACTACGTTGCCAGCCACTGGTTGTGTAACTCATCTGCGTAGTCATTCTACAAAGAAGGAATGTAGCAGCTACATAAGCCTGCCCTTGGACCCCAATGGCATGTCGTACGTGTAGACACACTCTCTAAAATCCAGTCTTCCACGTGCAGGAACAGATTGCAGGCCCCTTTAAAGAGGTCTACGATGTGGCTAATCTGGCCCGAAGACCCCATTAGATCCGGAACTTGACAATGCTTGTGTGGACAACACAAACCCAGTAAGGTTCTAATGGGGCCCACAGTGCAGAAGGTGCATAGTGAATGAGTACCAAATGCGTACCAATCAGATTTTTAATGGGATCTATGGGGACCGTGTGGAAACAGCCAAAGTCTGTCAGTAAAACCACTTTACAGTTCTAGCCTCTAACTGTGGTAGCTCTTCACAGAACTGCAGTTTGGCATGTCCCTAAAAGATTTGTGCAACAATCTTTTAAAACTATATAAGTAGAAAAACAATCAGTAAGAGAAGAATAAGAGATTTCTTACCGTGGCAATGAGATAAATCTAAAATCCCTAATCTTAAAAAAAAATCACATCAATAATCTGAAAAACTAAAAATAATATCTGCTTATCATTTGTTTAAGAGAATACAATATAGATTAATAGGAATTGTTTATATGGATGTTTGCAAGAAACATGTTCTGAGTGTTTCATGGGAACAGTCACTTGTGTTATGTTAGTATTTTCTACACTTGAGTGGGTACTTAAGTGAAGGAAGTGGTTGTGCCACTACAGATCACTTTAGAACAGGGATGTCAAAGATACGGCCCGCGGGCCAGATGCGGCCCGCAGGCTGTATGAATACGGCCCGTGGCTGCCACCGCCGCCGCTGTCCTCCTTGGGCGCGAAGGAGGCGAGGCGAGGGCGAGCGAGCACGCGGCGGGACCCTCCAGTGCCCGAGTGCGCAGGCGCCGCCATGGACAGCCAGCCCCTCCTCGGAGCCCTAGCCACGCCCTGGCCACGTCCCCAGCCCGTCCTCTGTACCCTAGCCGTGCCCCCCGGCCACGCCCCAGCCCCTCCTCTGTGCCCCGGTCACGCCCCCGGTCACGCCCCCTGGCCCTGACAGTTTTTTTTTTAAATCCGGCCCTCGGCAAAATTGAGTTTGACACCTCTGCTTTAGAATATTCCTCTGCTCCGATATTTATAGTGTAACAGTGGTAGAGGCTCCACTAGTATTGGAGGGAACATGTGTGAACCTTTGCCATTTAGGAACATCCTATATTAAGCTGTTCCATAGTATCCCAGAAGCTTGTAGTTAATGTTTTATCTCCAACAGAATAACCTATGGTAAAAATAAAACTCTGTAATTCCCTATGGGAAAAGGGAAATAGGACAGTATCTTCTATTTCATTTTCTAATAGGGCCCTAACTCATCCTCTCTATGTTGACACATAGCAAGTGGCATACCGCACCTTTCCTCTTTCAGGATTGCATTCCTTGGCCTTTTGGGATGTATCTTAGTGAATCTTGTGACTGTACTACTTTTACATACAGTAAAAGTTGATTGCATGCTGCTTTTCTGCATTTTCCAAAAGGAGGTGCTCTTGAAAGGGAAATGTGTGGGAAATAGGAGCAAGTGTATAATGATATTGTTAGCTTTCCAGCATTCAAATAACTATTCTCTCCTTATAGGACCTTCCCAAACCCAGTGAAGAGAAAATTAAAGTGATACTGAATCAAAGTGCTTGGTCATCTCAGTCCAGTTCCTTACAGTCTTGCTTGTCAAGATTTTCAGGAAAATCAGAAACTGGAAAGACCGGTCTGATTAACTTAGGAAATACATGTTATATGAATAGTGTGATTCAGGCACTCTTCATGGCTACAGAGTAAGTCTAACCTTCTGCTCAGTTCAAATCCAAATGCTGTTTCCGATTTTCTGTTCTAATCTGTTCTGCACATCATGATTGTTTTACTATTGCTCAATAACAAGTCAGAATTAATCCATCTGCCTAAGTTTCTTTGTCTTTTTTTGAATATCTGAATCACTGTACAGAAAATATGCTGAAATCCAGCATTCCAAATACATCAGAATTTGGAATGTATTTTTGCATTTGGATTTGAGTTGAATTTAATATCCAAAAATTTATTCGAATTAAAAAATCCAAATTTCTGAAAATCCAATTGGAATTCGAAAGTACAAATGTCAACGTTCATATCTATGATATGAATTTGTGCGATTCCGTATGCATCCTGCTTTTAACCCGTATGCATCCCATTTTCATTCCGCATTATAAGCGCAAATTTGTATAATTATTTCAGAAATTCGTATATGGTATATATGAATCTGTTCATTTGAATTGTTTGAATATCCATATCGGATTTTTGAAAATCCAAAGTTCATCCGAATGTGCAAATTTGAACATTTTAAAATCCAATTCAGATGTTGATGTTCGTCGGATTAAAATAGAATTTTTGAATATTCGTGCACATCCCTAATCAGAATAGCATACTTTGATATATAATGCTAAGACTAATATGTCTAGTTTGGTGGAAGAAACATTGGGCCATTATCGTGTGGTTACCTAAGATGTTCATGCAAGCAGAAAAATTTCACTGCTTTGGCAATAACTTGCATCCTTTACAGTAGGATATGTCCCCTTTGGTTTAGGCTGTAGTGTCACAACTTTATCTGAATAAATTAATACAGCTTCTTATATAAATTTGTTAACATTTAAGGCATTAATTTCTGATAGATCTCGTCTTTCAATAAAATGTTTTTGGCAGGACTTGAAATCATTACCCTCTTTTTGTAGTTTCAGGAGACATGTATTATCTTTAAATCTAAATGGATGCAATTCACTAATGAGAAAACTGCAACATCTCTTTGCATTTTTGGCTCATACTCAGGTGTGTGACTTTTTAATTTTTCTTATTTTAGCTGTTGAACTGGAGTGAGCATTGTACTAATGTCAGTATATACTGTATTTTCTGGCGTATAAGACTACTTTTTAACCCAGGAAAATCTTCTCAAAAGTCGGGGGTCGTCTTATACTCCAGGTGTTGTCTTCTTATATGGCAAGTATATCCCAAACTCTATATTTTAACTGGAAAGTTGGGGGTCGTCTTATACGCCGGAAAATACGGTATATCAAAGAGGAATTATTATTATTAAATAAAAGAACATTGGTAGAAAGGAAGTCAGATTAGTTGCTCCTCATTTAAAAGAATCAATTTGGATTAAAGATAATCCATCAGGTTCTGACATTTCCTCCAAATTATAAACAAAATTTTTAAGTCTGGCAATAAGCATCTAAAAATCTGACAGTTATTCCAAGTTTAAAGTGCCACAATAGCAAACCAAGTTATCTGAGGTCAGAGTGATTCAGTGATTAAGATATTGTTACTTTACCAATATATATGTGGTGTTTCTATCTGTTTGCTTTCTCTAGCTAGGTTTTAATGTTTTTGAGGCATGGCATCAATCCTGAAATGAATGTGTGGTAAGAATCAAATCTGAAAGTACAACCTGTTTGTATGATGACTCTGATCCATAATCTGAGATCTGTTTGTTTATTGTGTCTGTGACCTGCCCTACGACTTCCAGGTTAAGGGTGGGATACAGATGTTATAAATATACATTAAATGAATAAAAATGGTTGCAGTTCATTGCTAATAATTTAATTTATGACTGTGTTTTAATTGGCTTACTTTTATATTGATATATCACTGTTTTATAACAGAGCTTTTAACATAAGGTTTATTTTGTTCATGGACTGTTCAGGTATTAGGAAATATTTCTTAAGGGTTTGTCAGTATTTAATTCTACCACACTTGGTTTGCTTCCTGATGTAGAGAGAAGCATACGCCCCGCGGATTTTTTTTGAGGCTTCCAGGCCACCTTGGTTCACTCCCAGATCACAGCAAGACTGTTCTGAATATCTCAGATTCCTGCTAGACAGGTATGATATTCTAGAAGCTGTACATCAGGATCACATGTTGTTGTTGTTATGTGAAATATTTTATGGATGCTAAGAGTAATGTACTTTAAAGTAATGCCCATGATGAATTTTAAGTTGTTTTCATTGTAGAGTTGCAAAGAATAGCAATTCTGTAATCCTCATGATTACAGAAGCATTGGTAGTTTTCTGACCTATTCTGATCGAATTCTTAGCTGTGCTTGGTTTTGCAGACTTGGACTCAATTTTTAGGTGCTAGACCTATGAATAAGGTTTAAAATTAAGAAAGGGTATATATTTTTCTGTCTGTTAGTTTGGAGGGATATATCCATTGCAGTACAACACCCTGAAGATGCAGATTTATTTCAAGAATATTTTTGTTCATTTGTTTGTTAGTTTGGGGTGTTTTTCTAAACTCTCCATTTTCATATATTCCGTTTGTAAATGTTAGTTCTCTCCCCTGACTTTTTAATGTGTTTTAATCATTGATCTTCCTTTGAGTGTGGCTGAACTCCTGTTTTTAAGCTTTCTTACAACATGCTTCATTTTTTAAAAAATCAGAAGTGGTTTATTTAAATAAAGAAATTAAATATGGTTATTTTAAATATTTCTGCAGTTGAGCCCCATTACAGATGGAGTTTGTGATCAGATCAAACTATTGAACTTGGTACCAGTTCAACTAAATGAAATAGCACTGAATCCTGCTGCAATGTACATATAATACAGGGTATGCATATAATGTGTATTTTTCTCCTTTCTAGGCTACATGAAGAAGAAAGGACCCTGAAAGCTCTGTCTTCATCAAAGCTTTCAGAAGATGGAAGTGAAGAGTCTGCGGTCCAAGAGATGTCTAGCAAAACGCACTTAATTAGTAAACCATCTTGCACAGCTAGAGAAGAGAGAACCTTAATAGAGAAAATGTTTCGAGGGAAACTACAAACAAACATATGCTGTTTAAACTGTAAAAGCACTTCTTACAAAGAGGAAGCCTTCACAGATCTCTCACTTGCTTTCTGTCCTCCCATATTCTTTAAAAATGTTGACTCCCCAAGTGCAGAAAATTTGTCTGAAAGGAAAGATGACTATATGGAACAAGGCAGTACTGGGACATTAACCTCTGTGGTAGAAGCAGCGTCTGACGCCCTGGCAGTAGGAGACTGCTGTGACATGGTCACAAATGATGGGACATTGAAAGACATGGCCACGGAACCGAACTGTGAAAATGCTACAGATCCTCTTTTGTGCAAGACCAAAAGCCAAGATAGTTTGCAGAAACACATCGGTGACGCAACTCTGTCAGTTACTGACTTGCTGAATTACTTTCTGGCACCTGAGGTTCTCAAAGGAGATAACAAATATTATTGTGAAAAATGTGCCTCGTTACAGAACGCAGAAAAATCTATGCAAATTGTAGAGGAGCCAGAATACCTCATTCTCACTCTTTTAAGATTTTCATATGACCCAAAATGTCATATTAGGCGTAAAATCTTAGACAATGTGTCTCTGCCACTGGTTTTGGAATTACCTGTCAAAAGAACTGCATCATCTTTAAGTCCAGTATCAGGCCTATGGTCTGTGGGTGTCGAGTTTTCTGACACTGGTGAGAATCTAGCTAAGAAACTCAAGCCTTCTGGGGCTGAAGAAGTGTGTTGCCCTCAGTTAGTCCCCTATGTATTAAGTTCTGTAGTTGTGCACTCTGGCATATCGTCTGAAAGTGGGCATTATTACTCCTATGCCCGAAATGTTGCCAGTTCAGGCCCTTCATTAGGATCTTGTGATCAAGCCCAGAGTCGGGCTTTGGCTTATCCACAAACCAGTTTAATAGCTGGAGAGGCTCCTGTTGCAACAGTTGAAAAGGAACTGGAGGAAAATGAGATATCAAAGGAGTGGTTTTTATTTAATGATAGTAGAGTGACTTTTACCTCATTTCAGTCAGTCCAGAAGATTACAAGTAGATTCCCGAAGGACACTGCTTATGTGCTTGTTTACAAAAAGCAAAACAGCACTAGTTCACTCAGTGCTAAATCGGCAAATGGACTTTGGATTAATGGAGACCCTCCTCTGCAAAAAGATCTTATGGACGCTATTACAAAAGACAATAAGCTATATCTGCAGGTAAGATGCAAACATTGCTCATATGGAAGAAAATAGTTGGCTGACTATTGTAAACGGGGATTTACATGCTTAAGATATACAGCACCTTCTTACTTCAGAATGTGTTCTGTTCAATGCAGTGGGACTTCTTTTTCGCTAGAAAAAAACAGTGATGATATTTGGATAGTTATTAACTTACTTTGAACATTGCTGTTTGAATGTATTACTGTTATTTGTTTTTTTAGTCCATACTCTGGGCAATCATGTGTTTGTATACTGTTTAAACTGTAAAAGCACTTCTTACAAAGAGGAAGCCTTCACAGAGAGAGAGAGAGAGAGAGAGAGAGAGACTGTGTGGGTGGGTGGGGAACCCTGTTGCACCTTTCAGGCCCAGACCTTTCTGGAGCTGAGTGCTGAAAGTGTTTGCAGGTATCACTCACTTTCCCTCGAGGCTGCCCTGAGGCCGGCCTGTGTGTGCTGTGCTGCTAGCTGTGATCCTGGGATTCCTTGACCTTTTCACCAGCCCCTGCGAAACCTGTAGATGACAAAAATAATTTCTGTAATGTATGTGAGCCTGAAACTCAGAAGGGTTTTGGGGAAAGTTTAGGAACCCCAAGATCGCAACTGTCAGTACAAATATATTTTCTGATTTTTGATTGTCAAATAATCCTCTACTGGCTTGCTGGTTTTAGTCACTGTACCAAATAGGATTAAATTATCATACACAGCCTTTACATAGGAGGTGTTGTTCAGCTTTATAGCGAGGTGCTGTGTATTTTTCATAAATGTTTTGTGTTGTTCAGTACATAGTAGTCCCAATTAGAGGTATGCTCAGTTCCATTACAACAGTACCATAAAACTACCAGTTGTGCTGATAGAACACTTGAAAGCTCTAAATATTCTTTCTGTAGACAACCTTGTATGTATTTCTTCCTGTCCCTCTTGTGGGCGGTCTAAGGAGAACCACATGCCCCTCTTTGGCAGCAATCACACCCAAAAAGGGGAGAATTGTTCCCCTTTGTCATTAGTTACTGTCAGAGATGAGACGTCTATGATGAAGGTTAGTGTTCCCTTCACTGCCTCCTGTCCTTCCACACATCCCACCAGTCAGCTGATCTGGGTGTGTTTCTTTTTCTTTCGGCAGCCCTGTGGAAAAGAAGAGGGAAGGGGAATAAAATTTGTTACATTAGAACATAATAATTCCTAATAAGTTAGTAAACAGAACTCCAACAGAAGCATCAAATGCAGCTGTTACAAAAGTGATGGCAATACGTCTTAGGGTGGAACTTATATTGTGACTTTCATCCTCAAATTGGCACGTGCAATATAACCTAATATATTAACTGAAATGTCATCCTATTTACATGGTTAAAATTGCAACTGCTGCTCCATAGAAGTTTCTAACACTCGTGTCGGCCAAGAGATGCTTGAATGTGCATGCCTTTCAGGAGAGTGTTTGAGTAATTTGTACGTGGTGTTATTTCTGTGGTGATGTCAAATGTGAAACTTTATCGCTCTTGATTTATTTATTTAAAGCAAGCTTGAATTTTCATAGACTTAAATTGTTTCCACTGGTGTAAGTTCTATTTTTCTGTTACAGGAGCAAGAGCTTAGTGCTCGAACACAGGCCCTCCAAGCAGCTGCAGCCTCTTGCTCCTTTCGGCCAAATGGATTTGATGACAACGACCCCCCAGGAAGCTGTGGTCCAACTGGTGGAGGGGGTGGCGGAGGGTTTAGTACTGTTGGCAGGCTGGTGTTCTGAGGAAGAGAGCATCCAATGCGTTGATTCCCAATCAGCCTCCTTTACCACTTAGACTGTTAACACTGAACTGTATTAAATAATGTACCAAGCTTTTTTTTTTCAAGATGTGATCTTTGTTCTAAAGAGAACTTTTGTTTTTTATTTGAAATAAATACGTGCATCATGGAGAAATCTACCTCTTAAATTCAGTTGTTTTTATGGAAAGGTATTCTTGGCCAAAAGAGGAGTAAGATTTTTATGACACTAGATTAATACAAGCACTTAACTATATCTAATTCCAAACCCTTTGTTGAATATTGAATTCACTTCAAAAAAGAAAGCGTTGTTCTATGTCTGTGGTGGATTTAATTTTTTTTCTTCAATCTATAAATCCTCAAAGACGCCATAGATGGTAATCTGCAATTCTGTTAATATAAAATAGTCCAACGTAAGAAATACTCAATTTCACGTATTTGCATTACAGGTACATATATGTAAAGAAGCCACTTTAACGTGCTTGTTAAATCACTTTTTAAATATGCATGGTCTTGTAGGGACAAAGTTTTTAAGTGAGAAAATGCCGAGTTTGTAGTATTTCTAATTGCTTTGAGGATTTTGAGATTCTTTCAGGGAGTGTATCTGGTGTGTTCTGAAGGAAGAGATTTTGTATGTGCCTTGTCGTACTGTATGGTACAATACTTTTTGAGGCTGTGGAAAAGCATAGAGTATGAGATGTTAATTTCTTGTTTAAAATGCTAAAATTTTGGAAAGTGTAGTTGCTCCAGAAGTAAATTCTGATGGTTCTACTAATACACTTGTTGCTTATGATTTCAGTTCTAAACTGAACTTGAACATTTTTATGTTGTCACTTGACTGAATATACACAAGCTGGAGGGAAAATTTACCAGCATAGTTGGAATGACATCTTTTGGAACTTCATATGTATTTTCATGCATTTTGACTTCACGTATTCGATGTTGGACAAAAGATCAAGGTTTTTCTTTCCTCAGAGGCAATATAATGGCTGTAAAACAATCTCACTGGTGCTGGCATGCCTCATACATTAACTTCCTTGGGGTTCTAACTGTGTTGCTGTTGATAAAGAAGCTTAAATGCTTGGTACAAATCTGCTGCAATCCTATCCAGTAGGATTAGGATCTCATGGGTTCTTGAATGCCCTGCATTGTAGTTGCTCCCACCAAGGCCTAGAGGCCCTAAAATCGCATTGTCCATTGCTCAGTGGATCTGGAAGTTCAGATTACACTGTTAGATAGGTATGGCTAAGACCACCAGCTTTTGCTAGGTTTTGCTCAAATATCCAATGTATTACTTGATCCAGGTGATATTATATTTAAAAGGTAAGTTTTAAGCACAAATTGAAAGCATTGTTTTATCCACTTGAATAAATTATTTTTGAAGGTATATTAAATGCACAATATTTAATCCTGACAATCCTTTGCTGTACAAAAAAATCCAGATATAAGTAAATGTTAATGAAGCAAATGTGTACAATACAGTTTTAATATATATTTGTAAGTTCTCCTATGTATGCCTAAGAACTAGCCATATAAATCTAATAAAGAAGGGGAATTCAGTAGAGGAACTGCAGCTTTTGAAGTCATTATCTTCAAGGGGCTCTGTTCTAAAAGTTAATTCTTTATTTTTTTTAAAGGACTTCTCTTACAGTGAGGCTATTTAAGGAGATGTTATTCAAATAATGCAGAAATGCCAGCAAAATGACATTTTCCAGTCCTAGAGGTGAAAATTTTATGTCACTGGTTGCAGCAAGACAAGCTTATTCAGTTATATATTCAGTTATACTACTAAGCTTTACTGTATGCTAGTTGCCTATGTCAATAAGCATTTTTTTTTCTAAAGGGGCACATCTTGGGGAAAAAGTCAGTTTGAGTCCCATTAATTTCCAAGTAACTGTATTACAGTATGTAATAACTGTTTAGCTTTATAATTTTACAGATGTAAGCACTCAGTTTGGTCATACAGTAACTCAGCTGACCTGTCTTCTTACCTCCCAATCATGCCAGTTTGCTGCCCCCATGGCTTTCTATCTGTTCCATTCCACAGATTTTCATTTTTGTTATTAAATTCAGCATTCAAAATAGGCTCTAAATTGATTGGGGTTGTTAGGTAAAGACTGTTTGCTTTGATAGAAAAGTAATGTTTATTTATTTGTATACATCTCTTCACCCTAATGCCCCAGAGTGGTTTACCAAAAAAAAAAAGTGCAGATTTGCCTCCCATCAGGTCTGGATTTGTGAGAGGAGAGGCCACCACTGGGGGCTGATGGGGATACTCCCTGGCATTCACCACAATCCTCAGGTAAGATGTTTTGGTGACAGCTGGACAAAGGAGCTTCTACTGGGAGCTTGATGGAGGGAGCTTAATAAGAACATGTGCTGTCTGTTCTTTTGTTTCCTCTACTAAACATTTCTAGCGTAAATTACAAAGTGAAATTATGTATGAGAGAATCTATGAGGGATTATTCTATAAATGAATTAGGTTATTTTAGTTTCATGCTTACGTTCCCAGAGGTTTTCTATCACTATTTCCCAGTAGCCTATGCTATGCTTTGTGTAAATATCGTGTTCAGAAAATCCTTCTGAAGATGATTCTGGAGCACAGTTAGATGCAGGAATGGATGTGACATGGGGACATATTTTTCATGAACTTCCTTCAGTTATCCAAAGATCCAAGACAGACACCAACTATTCTACTCAAAAAGGATTTTGTGAACAGTGGTGCAACCATAGTATTTATGCAGTCACAAAAAAGTCAAGAGCATTAGTCTAAACTAATGAAAGGGGAAAAGTGAGTCGTGTCATTTTTGGTAATCTGCTCTTTCAGCTGTATAAAACAATAAGCAATGGAAAAGTGAATAAGAACATGATAGGGTTTCTTGATACATCTGAAGCCTTTCTTGGTGGCCAAACTATAACCCACAGGATTTATGCTGAACTCCAACTCCTATAAGCTCCAAATTGCCCGGTCTGTGGCAAGGAATGAATGGAATAATAGTTCAGCCATATCTGAACGAACATAGTTTAGCCATACCTCAGGACTCTGTATAATCGGGACAGTTTTCTCACAGTGGCAAACAAGCTCTCAAATTAGGACCCAAGGGCAGTAGTTCTCTTCTGCTACTAGGACTGCATCCAGATAGGGCTTAAGATCCAGAATTATTCTGGGTCTTTGTTGGGGTTGCCATGCATATATGGTGGAGACAGTGAAATAAAATTCAGTTTCCTACCTTGTATCTTCAAGTATAACTCCAACAGAAATGTTTCAAGTGGTAAAGTGCTTGATTTCTTACTCTTTTGGCAAGATGTTAAGGGATAATGCCAACTGTAACAAATGGGGAAGACATTTTTGGGATAAAGTCATTCAGATCAGCAAAAAATGATGTCTCTTTAGGAGGTGTCCCAAGAGCTCTTTGCTCCAGTTTGGATCAATTTCAGTTACAGGGGATATGGACAAACTGAAGGTGTTGCAAATGCCCTCTCAGCTCTTGCCTTGCATGGCTCATAAAGTCCCCTCAAATGGGCTTGGTGCACTATATCCAGGGAAGAGTTAACACCTCACTATCAGATAAGGAAGTACCACTTGCCCTGGGAGATGATACAATTTATCCTCTTCTGAAGACACCACTCAACGGAAGATTAGAAGAAGAAGAGTCTGAAGAACGGAGGAAGTCACATGGAAAATTTATTGAAATGATTGTAATGGTATATAACTATGTATGAATTGTATTAATGAAAATCAATAAAAAAATGGATGGGAAAAAAGACGCCACTCAAGACCTAAAAGTGTTAACTTGTCACTCAACTGATGCAAGCTGGCTTATCCTCCATATGAAGGAGGCAATGTGTCCCTCCAAGATTGTTAAATGTGCAGAATCCTTTTCTTACATATTGGAGGTCATTGGAAACAAGCTGTAGGGCAAAGACAGCCTACTCAGTTCTCAGAAACTTAGAAGTGGAGATAAAACACACGACGTAACAATTTTTGTAATGAACCCTCAGGTTACATAAAAGTTTAGTTGCCCTGGAAACTTTTGAATAATAAATTGCTCATAGAGAATTCTTTGGGGCAGATGGCTAACTGGAAGCCTCTTCTTTGCAACGCAGTACATGAAGTAGGGACATAGGTTTAAAAAAGTTTGTTTTAAATTTGCCCTTAAATCTATTGACTGTAGGGATATACGTGAATTTGGACATTTGAATCCAAACTGAATGTTGGCACATTCGAAGATTGACATTTCAATTCAAATCAAATGTTTTGATACATCTGTATGAAGCTTCTTATGGGATTCGTATGGGATTGAACATTTGTATCGAATTTGAATCCTACCACATTCAAAGGAGATCTATTTAAACAAATACAAATTTTCTTGCATTTCATTCAATATGAATACAGAAAACATTTGTGCACATCCCTAACTGACTGTCTTGGTTAATGTGGTGCCTTGCAGAAATTTTGCAGCACAGATCTCAACTGTCCTTTCTAGCATGGTAGTCTAGGCTCCTTTTAAAAGCATTTGTGCTGACTTAAAACACAATTCTGGTTTTAGATGAGTGCTTTTTATTGTAGAATAGCACCATAAATTCTAAAATAAATGTGTTGGCAAGATGTTGCTCTGGGGAGTTGGAATTGCCAGCTGGCCAAACCAAGCCGATGTGTTAGGGATGAAAGTCAAAGGATTAATCTGAAAACACCTACATCCAAACTTCTGGGAAAGCTTTCAGTAGTGAACACACCCTTACTGTTTGGCATATGTGTGGTTTAGTCCACAGCTTTCTGTCTTATGTTATCCTCAGTTGCTGTCCTAGACTTGCAATCCTGAGGACCTAAGAGGAACCCTGCTGGATCAGGCCACAGCCCATCTAGTCCAGCATCCTGTCTCACACAGGGGCCCACCAATTGCTTCTCAGCATTCTCAGGCAGAAAACAGAAGCAAAACCTTTGGTTAATCACTTATTTCGGTATCTTCAAAGCCAAAATGTTTGCTGTATCTGTCCTGCATTTACCAATATGAAAAGACAGCATTGAATAGAAAGGATAATTTGTCTCTGTGCTTATTTTGAACTTCAGTTAACACATGTTGACTCTTAATGAATATGAAGTTGTTTTACAAAGGCTCCATGGTTATTTGTATCTGGCTGCAGCTAAAAGTCTGCCATTAAATTCCTTGGCACACCTGTTTTCAGAGTTTAAATCAACAGGGAGTTCACCAATGTTCTCTTTAGGCTTGAAAAGGTCAACAAACTTGGGATTTTATTTCTTGCTAAAAATGAATATCTGAACGTCAAGGGTACATCCAGTTCAAAAATCAAATGTGTTCTGTTTTCTTTTGGCATGGAACATCTGAGCCTGAGAAAGAGCTCTGTTTGAATTAAAAGCTTGCATCCTACCTTTACAGTATAACATATTCATCTCATGAAATATCTGGGGTAGAGAAAAAAATCTCATCCTAGCTCCACTTTGCCCTCATAGCCAACAGAAAGGTTTGATAATTTCCCCATTGCCTGTACCAAGACAGGCAATATATGCTCCTAATGCTGCTGGCCTATACCTTCCATTATCCCTAGCCATTGGCAGTGGTGGCTAGAATTCATGGGAGCTGAGCAAAGCCTGCTGTTCATCCTTGTAGCTTCTCTAGTATGGAATTAATGAATTATTTGGGGTCAGGAGTTTCGAGTACAAACAATTCTTTGGGGGAAAGCACAGTATTTAGACCATCCCTAATAGGAGAGTCCAACTTGTGTTATATTTTAATACAAATGACAGTGTGTTCTTTATAAAGGTCAAAAGTCCCTATTTTAAAAAAAATCCTTTTTTTTTTTTTTAAATTAAAAGGCATACAGCAGCTGCAAGGAAAACATTCCAGTCTAAATTTGGAATATCACTTTAAGGAAGTGATGAAGCATAATGTTCCTTTCTACCTCAAATTAGAAAGTTGTGCCAAATTAAATAGAGCCAATATCTCCCGCACAGCAGCTTACATTCAATTTAACCAAACGCTTGTGTCAAATTAGAGCACTTTTTAGAAACCTATAATTTGGGCTGATGTGAAACAGTTATGTTTAATCCGTCCTATTTGCTTCCTATTTTATCACGGCAGCCTAACGCAACAAGGCAGCCCCATTAAGAAATCACAAGAAGTTCATCTCTAGACGTCTGCAGTACTGAAAAGTGTGAAGAAAACAATTCTATTCTCCCCACAACAGACTCCCCATGAGGTAGGTGGGAGCTCAGAAAGAGAGCTGTGCCTAGCCCAAGGCCACCCACCTGGCTTTGTGTAAAAGTGCAGAATCAAACCAGGAGACTACAAGATAACGGTCTGACATTCTAACCACAAGAAGAAACTGGAGAGTGGACTCAAGCTCTGGTTACTAATGTGCTGCCTACTTTGACCTTATGCCTCACCTTCCTGTGATTGGTATTTAAGTTAATAGGTTTCCCTAATTTTTAAGACTGTAAAGAAGCCAAAGTACAGTATATTCTGGCATATAAGACTACTTTTTAACCCAGGAAAATCTCAAAAGTCAGGGGACGTCTTACACACCAGATGTCGTCTTCTTATAAGGCGAGTATATCCCAAACTCTATATTTTAACTGGAAAGTTGGGGGTCGTGTTATACGTCCAGTTGCCGTACGCCGGAATATATGGGTAGCTGTTTGGGACTAGGCCCCTCTTTTAAAACTGTGTAAAAATATTAGAAGATATATAGAAAAAATTATAAACTTTGTAACCATTAAGTATTCCTTATACTGAATGATTTCCCTAAAGTCTTAAATCTCTCACACAACATTCATAGTTATGCAAATAACATTTGTCATGAAACCAGTTGATTGTTACTGGTGTCTCTTCAACCATTTTCCACCTATGCATACCATCTAAGTTGGCATGTTTCCATTCTTAGTGGTACCAGCAGCCTGCTGTAACACCTAACATCTACCCAAGCCAACTGCAGGCTAGGATGCAAAACTTAGTGCAAGGATGGTCTCCCTGGTTCATGTTCATGCAGACGTGCCTCGCAGTATTGTAGGAGGGCACTTCTGTGGAGCCACCTTCCTTTGCACACTTGGAGAATGTGGCCTTCAGAGGCTGTTTCTGCACTGAGGGGACCGATTTGGATTATAGAGAGGCAAGGGCCAGATCGGTGCTGTCTGCACAGATGACACCAATCCAGATCTACCACAACCCCATGAGTGCATCACAGATGGCACCCCACCACCACCGACAGCTAGGAATGAGAGTTCCTAGTTGCAGGGTATGTGGGTATGAGTGTGATTTTTTTGGCATTGTGCTATGGCCCTCTGATCCAGATTGACTGTCCCCTGCAGAAACAGCCAAAGATCCCCCTTCCTGAAGTTTGCTTTGAGTTTTGTGACACTGTGTTGTCTCTTTTTATATGCACATGACTCAACTTTGCCTTTTTACTTGATCTGGCACCATATTGATTCACAATTCCGCATTTGTGTTTTAAAGAATTAGTCCATTTGTATGAAAAAAAGCATTCAAACAGAGGACATACTAGGAAAAAAAAACACCAGAGGAGATACTTCCATATTTAACTGCTCCAGTTATGTTCAATTTTAAACAGTTTACGGTGGATTAGCCAGAGGCCACTTTTATAGACCAGCAGATAAATACTAGTTTTTGCCCATTGTGCCTCACTAGAAGCCTTAATTCCAGTTAGGGGGATGACAGATTAAGCCAGGATCTGCATCGTGCCAAAATGGCTTCCAACTTACAATTTTAAATGTGTTACTCTTAATTCACACCTCTCTCCGAAGGTTGAGCAAATGTAGCTTGCTAATAATATTGCCTCCTAGAAACTAGATGGTGCTGTAATGCTGGCTGTTTTCAAGCTCTCCAAAGATTGCTCAGAGTTTCTTTGCAGTGGAGTATTTCTGAGTTATTCTAAGTTATTCCTCATGCACCCCTCCCCCACCCAAAGCTAAAGATACAATCAGTTTTTACTAGCGTACAGGGGTTTTCCTTCCTTGGGTATGCATGTAGCAGTGAAAGCAAGTATGGGTCTCAAGTTCTCTAGAACCCATGTAAAGCCTCTGTTGTTGCCACTATTTTGGGCAGCTTCTTCCAGCTCATTGGTTTCTTGCTTCTAAAGCAAGACTATTTTTATTTCTATTTCAATTCCTCCTAACCAAACTCTTAAAAAAGAGAGCGCATGACATCCATCCAGTGGCATCGCTCCTGTTTGAGAGGAATAACTCTGCTAACTGACTTTGTCTAAGGTACTGTCAACTAAAGGCAGAAATTGGCATTAAATCATTAAACTAAACTTTGTGGTGTAATTTTTACACTTAAGATTATATTGTAGACAAATACGTTGCATTTATAAATTTATGAAATTCCAGTGTTATAGACCTTCAAAAAGTTTTATGCATCATTTAATTTGGGCCTTTTTGTTTTTGTTTTTGCTTAACTACAACACGGCAAAAGGAATTTATATTTTTAATGTTGGATAACTTTTATATGACGGAACTAGGTAGCATAGTTTCTTCCCATGTAGATGCCAGATCTGGAGACGTTCCAGTCTATTGCTTGATTGGCTGCAGTCTTATACAAAATTACATGAAACAAACTATTCTGAAATCAGTGGAACACATTCTCAATAAATATGGTTAGGATCAGTCAGCAAATATATGCTCCTCCTTCCAAAAAAAGCAAAGTAGCAGTATACCGTAGTAATTAGATTGTCAGATGATCACTGATGGCATCCAGGTTTGTTATGAAACTAATTGGGAAGCACTGGCCAGGTCACTTCTTTTTGAAAAACCTCGTCAGGATAAAACATTACTATAAGTTTAAACACAATGGTTAAAAGGTGAACAATGACTATAGCTTGAATCATGGGCATAATGACACAGAAGCTGCATGTCCAGCAGAATTCCAGATTAATCAACTTTGTAAGCACTTAAATTAATCATTGTGCGTATCCAGCCATTACTCCTTTGAAGAGGTGGAAGAGGCCTGTGGGACTGCAGGGTTCTGTATCAGTGCCTCTGGGACATCCTGAATTCTCCAAGACTGTCTGTAATAAAGATGATAAATAGGCATTTATAATCTGGCTAATTGCTCTAGCCTCTAGGCAGCATTAAACAAAACACAATAAAGCTGAAAATATCCAAAACATAACAAAATACATCTGTTAAGTCAAGAATGAATCAAATAACCCTACTTCATAAAACAAAAAAGCTCTTAGAACCAAATGAATTTAAAAAGGCCACTATTCAGCCCCAGGTCTGGGTTAAAGAGAAAAGAAAAAAGCAAGTGTTACTAACATCAGAAAGTGTGTAAGGAAGGTATTCAACAGCGTTTGGAAATGTTATTTTTAAAAGAAATTTGTTTGTGCTGAAAATCACTAGCCTAAAAGAAAGTCCCAAGCTGAAGAAGTCTGCAGATCTGATCACAATAATGCATGCTTCATTTATTAGTTGTCTAGTGCTACATCCACACACTGGTCCCTGGTCGGAGCAGCTAGTATTTGGTAAGAAGGCCCTACTGTGACTGGGGCAGGAAGTGAACCCATGTGTGCGAAGCTCTTCTATGACTGCTGGAAAATTTCGGTGGGTGGAATGCCACTTGCAGCAGCCCAGACTAGGACTCTGGCCATGGACCCGGTACATATTGCCTCAGTGCTGACTCCACTGGAAAGCAGATTTTCCTGCTCTAAACGTAAACTGTCCCCTTCTTTATTTGGGATGTAAGATGTGACCAAAGTCATCTACTTAGGTGGAGTCCTAGAGCCTGGTGCACTGTGGCTGTGATAAGACACAGCAAAAAACACCTCTGAGGTGCCTCAGAGAAGGCTCCAAGGTGGGCTTCTCTGGTCGCCCCCTGCCCCATCTCCTGAACATTCTGTGCTAGAAAAAGTGAATTAGAGGAGGCTTGGGAACATGACGGCACACACTGTTTCTCTGAGGCAGTGCCTCCAGTGGGAAGCTTTGCATCAATTTTATTCCATAATGAAAGTTTTCCCTAATACTTCAAAAGCTGGGTACAAGGAATGAGGGATACTTGGGGTGGTGCCGCACGGGACCTACAAAATATGGATCTATTAGATCTGTATTTTGGAAATCCATGTTAAGTTAGATCCATATCTAGTAGGTACAGATCTATTAACAACCCTTCCATCCGCACCCGCAAGGGAAGGATGGATTTAGATAAGGATTTGAGGTGGGTACAGTTCAGAAGCACAGCACCACCTCAATCCATGCTCCAAAGGCCCTCCTCCCAGTCTCCATGATTGTCTCCTCTGGAGCCAAGAATGGCAAGCTGGGGGGGGGGCTATCTTGGGGTTCCCCCTCACCCCAGAAGCCACAGAATGCAGCTTCTTGAGCTGGGGGGGGGGAGGCTTCACCTACACTCCCCTATCCCACTTCTGGGCGAGCGCATGTGATCCCCTCCTTACCTTCAGGCAGCCAGGCCAATTCTGGCGGCTTGGGCCCAGTGCGCTTTGTGCGTGTGTGCAACATGCCTCCCTATTGGCCAGGGCCGCACGCATCTACAGAGGGCCTCCTGAAGCCAGGCACGGCCTTGGCCAGTAGGGAGATGTGTTTCACACATGGGCAAAGCGTGCTGGGCCCTGGCAGCCAGAATTAGCCTGGCTGCCTGAAGGTAAGGAGGGGATTGCGTTTGCTCTGGGGTGGGATAGGGGGGTGTAGGTGAAGCCCCCCTGGCTCGAGAAGCTGTGATCTGCAGCTTCTGGGGCGAGTGGGAGCCCCGGGATAGGAGGCCCCCGGCTCGCCATGCGTGGCTCCGGAGGAGCCAATCATGGAGGCCGGGGGAAGGGCCCACTTAAGGACACTTCTGCAGTGTGGACACATCCTAAATGGATGTATCTTAACTGCAGAAGTACCCACTAAACACCCATTAAACACCCAGGTAGTCTTCCCTTAAGAGGTATTAAGGACCTCTTAACACCCATTAGAGACCCATCGAGCGTGACCCAATGAGGGCACATGAGTCTCTAATGGGTGTTCTAGTGTGGATGAGGTTTTACGAATCCATGCTTAATGGGTGCTTAATGGGTGTTAAGTGGCCAATGCAGAAGCACCCTTGGTTGTCAAGGGAAAAAATGGTAGGCTTAAAGGGCGAAAAGTATAGGCACCTGAGTTCTTGATCCCAAAAAGGAGAAATGTCACTAATAATAATAGTAACCTACCACATCTGTCATCTTGGCTCTAAGACAAGGATAGACAAGCAGCTGTTGGGCAATGGACATTTGGTGAGCAATTCTGGGAGCCTATTCTGGTTATTTCTGTTGTGGTGCCCCTTCACTCCAGGGTCTGGAAAAGACCAATTCCCCCTCCAAGATAATTTAGACAAGCTGTGGCACTCGAACCATAGTAACAGCATGTTCTATGACTGAGGTCTGGCTCAGATTACACTCAGACTGCAAGAGTTTTCAGCCTTATAATCCTATGTTTGCTTTACCAGAACATATCCTTTCTTCACAGTTAAAAACTATGGGGCAGCAATTGAAAACAAATTGCCAGGAACAGCCCTGGCTTCACCTTAAAGCTTTGTGGTTTCTCTGTAGCTGCTGCATGCAGTGAGTTTCTGAATTATATGTCCCAGCATCTGCTTTGGCCAGCCTGGCAGTCAGTCATGCTGGCTATGTTTGATGGGAGTTACAGCCAAATGTGTGTGGGGGGGAACCCTGCAGGGTGGTTAAGGATGGCTTGGGCACTTTATTATGTTCAGGTCCAGGAACAGAAAATGTGGACTTCTTCAGCCCAAGGACTACAGACACCCAAGACCACCTGGGGATGGGGAGGTTTGTCAAGGTAGTGACATATCAGAGGGGGCATAGTAGAGCGGGTGCCAACACAACATTTTTCAAGCCGTTCTCCCAAGGAAATGTGGGCCCAGAATCAAATGACTCACTGTTCCACAATTCTGTCTCTGGCCCTCAGCTTTATAGTCCAAAAGACAGATCCTATGTGCAATCTTCTGGTGGCTGTTTGCCCATGACTAGTGAAGCAAGGGATGTAACTGTTAAGCTTTTGTAGTATATTTTTTTGATCTCAAGAGATTTCAAGCTACCCACAAATAATGTCCTTCCTCCTAAGCAACCAAAGGATTCCAGTATTGCAATCTGCAATTGTGAATTGATGTCTTTGGCATCTTATGCATTTCCATTATTCATCTGACTTTTTATTTTATAGTGTTCTGAAGTGCATAAGTTGAGGGTCATTATACATGGCAGTGTGCAAATAGGATTGGCTGTAGCTCAGTATCTCCTTTATGCAGAAGGTCCCAATCTCTGACATCTACCTCAAAGGCAACAGTAAACTTCTTCTACATTGTTGCCAAGAAAACTGCATAGTTATGAATGTGCAGTCACCATGTGAAGAGCTCAGTTTGAAGGTTTCCTCACAAAATGTTCTGTGTACATGGAAATGGAAGGAACACATAAAGCTGTGCTGTGCTGTCATATCCCACCAATACAGAGCAGAGTACACACTAACTCTTCACACAAAGAAAATAAAATTTAGACTAATTTACTGGCTAAAATTGGCAAGCATTGTTTCTAAGCCTTTCCCTGTCTTGGGCCCTGGTCACACAAGTCTAAGACAGGATGGCCTATTCACTTATTTGACCCGAGGTCGTACAAATGCTGGTCACACATAGGTTGTCCTCAGGCCATCCTCACCTTGGGCTGCATTACTCAACACCTTTCTGAGCAATTGACCTGAGCCTTCTCCATGGAAATCTTGGCTCTCCACCCCTTTTGCTTTGTCAGATCTACCTCCTTTCTTATTGGATGTCGTTCTGTCACTCAAGGGAGGTGAGGGTGTGTGTTTGCAGTTCTTTTTAAAGCTTGCTCCCCCACCTCCACACACCCCTTCTTTTTTATGTGCTTTTCTTCTCCATGCGATTAATTTTAAATAATAATAATAAATTTACTTAAAAACGCTAGATAGAGGAAACTGAGGAGAGAAGGGGAGGTGACTCATGAACTCCACGTGTGCTGATTGGCCAAATGAAAGACTGCACCCACCCACCACAGCACAGTTCAGCCTCCTTTAGCCCTCCCCCCAGCTCACACTTGAAGAAGAGAAGAAATCCTGCGATACCAGGATAGGCTGAGTCCTCCTCAGTCCTGTAAAAATGAGGGCTACAATTAAGAGAATCTAATGGGGGTAGGCTGGTTTGGAAGATGACTTAAATAACAATAATGTGAGTAACATGACCTGAAGACAACCTGAGGTCATCCTAAACTAGTTGTGTGACCAGGGCCTAAGAATGCTAGTTAATTTAAGGCCACCTGAGCTTCTCTTCTCATTTTGGTTTTAAACTGACAGCCTTAGAAAAGAAAGGAAGGAAGGAAGTACTGGCTGTTGTGAGAGGAAGCCCATTGGGAAACCATTGTGAATACCAACTTCTACATTGCTAGAGGCTTGGCAAGAAAATATATTCTTCTCCCAGTGTTGTAACTTCTCATGTTAAATATGAATGAGAACTAAATGTTAAAGAACTAAGAGTCCTGAAAAATTTACAACAAATAAGCAGGAAACTGGGGTGCCATCTGATATGGTTTAAAATCTGTGATTCTCCCAGGACTGTACCAGGAATGCCATTAATATCCATTCTCTGATCTATGCATTCGAATTCAAAACAAATAGAATATCTGAATATTCGATTTGAATCAAAAATTGAAAATCCGTACTTTCAAAAATCTAATTCGAACTTGGACATATGAATGTCAGGAACATTTGTATCCGATTTTTGAATCTGTTTGCATCCCATTTTTATCGTGTTTGTGTTTTGTTTGCATCCTCTTTCCATTCCACATTATAAGTACAAATAGACCTGATATCCGGATGCAATATACAATGACGAATTCAGTAGAATTATTCAAAAGTCCATATCAGATTTTTGAAAATCTGAATTCAATTCGGATTTGAAATTTCAGATTTCTGAAAATCCAGTTAGAATTTGAATGTCGATATTTGTTGAATTTGAATTTATATTGGATTTTTGAATTTTTAGAATATCTGTGCACACCCCTATTCAAAATATAAGCCCTTATATATGACATCCCTTGAAAATAAGCTCTAACACATTATTTTGGAGCAAAAATTAATATAAGACCCTGTACTGTTTTCAGGGAAACAGCGTATATGTGGCAATTTCAATATAATCCCAGAAGAACCATGAGTTTTAGCTTGTGCCTGGGGGCACCCTAAGATTATTCTGTCCAGAATATAAAATTATCTAACTGCACCAGCTGTTATTGGAAGAGAAAATAAAGGAAAAGCTTCAAATCCTAGGAGGTAGGAGAGCTAATATACCATAGTTTTTTTCCTTCATATTTTTATCCCACCCTATATCCAAAGGTCTCAGGCTGGGTTAGAATAGTAAAAACAAATTTAAAAGAACCCACAAAAAAAAACAATGTATCTTTATATGATAGATAGTATCTTTGATGAGGTATCTTTGTTCTTGAAATGGCAGGTACATAATTTTGGGGTGATCTCAGATTTTTCAGTGATGCTTGAAGCTCAGGTGAAGGTGGTGGCCAAGAGCACCTATTTTCAGCCAAGACTTATTTTCCAGTGATGGCTCTTTTTTAGACAGACAGAGTCTACCATAGCAATACACGCTCTGATAAATTCCAGATTGGAGTATTGTAATGCACTTTAGAAGAGGCTGTTCTTGAAGAAAGTTTAGAAGCTGCAGCTGGTGCAGAATGCTAACTGGCATTGTTGGCTGGACATCCACCATGCCAATCCTAAAGTAACTTAAGTGACTGCCTATGTGCTACTGAGCCCAGTTCAAGGTACTAACATTAACTTACAAAGCCCTAAACAGATGGGGCCCAAAATATCTAAAGAAACGCCTCCTCCAATATAGACTTGCCAGTGCCTTAAGATCTGCCCATGAGGCTGGTAAGACCCTCTTGAAGGTGCCATACGCTTTGGCAGTTAAGGAAACAGGTAGGAGGGCTTCCTCATAGGCTGTGAAGGTGCATCAGGCCCCCTCATTGTATATATTCAGACGTTTGGTGAATACACATCTCTTCACCCTGGCCTTTGGCTGAGGGAACATCATGCTCCACCCCATCCCAATCCAGGCCATTGCTCTAGCTAATTTATTTTATCTGTTTTTATACTGATTTGATTGTAGTCCATCCTAAGGGTTTGGGCACAGAGTGGGATAGAATGAATGAATATATTTATAATATATATAAATTCAGAGTATGAAAACCAAGACAAGAACTCAATAGTGGTACATAAATATTCTTGAGCAAATGGAGAATCAGATACACCATATTAAAAAGTCAGCAGAAAACAAATAGTGGTAATATCAGACTATCTTGCAGAAAGTACTGCAGCTTCACTTTTATCAGACCCAGTTGTGGAAAATGGCTTGAATAAAAAACAAATCCATTCTCTCTTTGCTACATTCTTGTTCTGTATCTCGAAGGAATGTTTTAAACAAAAGCAGAGATGAAGACTGGGCTTATTGTTTCAGCCATTATGTTTTTGCTTGCGCCAAGCAAAACTTGTTTCAGCTACTTTCTCATGTTACTTTCTGTTATTCTATATTGCTTCGCATCGCAAAGTTATAGCAGAGTGGTAAAAGATTATTTCAGTGAATGTGGTAAAATGAGATTACCATGTTGTCAGGCTAAATGCTATTAAATCCCACTGGAGTGATTTGCCAAACTGTCCGTTAGGGAACTGACCTGGAAACTCGTAAAATACCTGTATTATAATGTGCCTGAGTACAGTGGCAACAGCAGTATGATATTTTTTGACCTGGAATAGGAGTTGAAGAATCTATGGCTGCTCTTACATTCTCGCTTGCTGGGGAATAAGCTCCAGTGAAATAAATAAAGCTGACTTTTGAGTAGATAGTCATAGGCCGAGGTGATTTTTTTTTTAAATATGATTTTTAAAAAATCATATTTGTACTGAATAAATACGAGATATACTGGTAAATTAACTATTTTAATAAGAAATTGGAACAGAAAATAGCAATCTATTGGTATTTCTTTTTGTAAAGCATTTCTACATTTAAGACCAATCTAAATAAAATGATATTTCTTTCCTTATTCTTTTGTTTTGAGCAATCTGTTTCCAATTTAGCATTTTATGGTGGACAAATGTGCTTCCCAGTCTTTATGGCAACTACTTGTGGTTAGATTACAATAAAATTAATAACTCTCAAGCTTTAATCTATGTCCATACTCGTGACAGCAGTAAGCTCTAAGGCATCATGAAGTTTTGGCTCCGTTTTCATGTACTTCCCAAGTTCAAAGATCTGGGCTTTGAACTGGGATCTGAGAGGCAGGCCCATTTATGTTTTCTAGGAAGAAGACCTTTTGAATTCAACAGTTTCCTTCTGAATAGATGTGGACAAGACCACACTGTAGTTTTGTGTATGTGCTTAAAAATGCTATGTACAGGGCTATGGTAAGTTGAAAGTATCTGGTACAGTATTTTAAAGCACTTAAAGAAAACTGGGGCATCCGATTCCCATTAAGTGCTTTAAAAAATCCCATCTGTTTAGCTTTGCTCTGAGTAGGTCACCTTTTGTCAATAAAGGCTAGCAGAATGATTTTACAGCAAACTTTTTCCTCTCATTCTGCTTGCACATTGTCACTGTGCATTAAAACTGTTACATCAATATTGCATTTTGTTGATGTCACATCAGATTATCTACATTTTCATGTCTTTGATTAATCACTTAAAATATTCATTTATTTTTCTAAAAAAGTATATTCTGCCCTTCCCTGAAGGTCCCAAACCATAAAATATATAAAATAAAAGATTTACAATATAACTTTCCCTTTCTCCCTGGAAGGGAAAATTCAGATATATTGCCGATATGTATTAAAAAGGAACTAGAATAAGATCACACAGATTTAAGCAAGACCTGCGTGGTGCAGTTATGTCACAATAATTCAGCTTCAAGGACACAAGGTCTGCTTGATCCTTGCATCTACTGGCACAGTGACTGCACTGGACAACTTCAATGACCACACAGACCATGCTCATCCAGCCATAATCCTCCTGTAAGCCCTCCTTAGAGTGGTGTGAAGGGTAAAGCTTCACCCAGACAGCACTTACTTATTCCACATTTGGATAATCCAGAATAAAACGTGTCTGAATGTGCTGTACTCCAGATTATCCAAGTAATGCAGAATAAGAAAGTGATGTCTGAGGGTGCGTCCCCATGGCTCTTTGGTACGGTTCTGAATGCGGGACCGGCAAGGGACATCCCCATGCATTTTGGATTTGGCCCAAGAAAAGTGTGCCAAATCCCCCCAAACCATGCCAGAAGGGTGCCAAATTGGATACCTGAAAAAAGAAGTCTTGGCATGGTTTGGGGACTGGCACGCATTGCTCAGCGAGCTGGGAACATGCATGGGGACGATCACAGGCTAATGGGGAGGAGATTGGTGTTCATGTCATTGGGAGGTGAGGTGTGCTTGCTGTCCCTGCCCCGTCCATTGAAGATTGCAGCCACTGACTTTTTAAAATGCTGATCGCAAAGGCAGGCTGGAGAATTTCCATGGAAATAATTCCAACCCCGTTTCATGAATGCCAAGCAGGCTGCAGAATGGCCTGATTTCCCCGATCATCAAGGTGATCATAAATAAAGGCTTGATTTTCTGCCTTTTAAAGTTGACAGGCATTCTTGCGGTCCCTGGTGGAGCAGAGGTGCACAAAACTGCTCTAGCACCTACTGCCGCTAAACATCATAGTGGCTTTCAGTGTTTTACATTTTTAAAAAAGTTATTATTATGAATTAAGCTTTATTTTAACTTGTTTACATGCCTCCCACCCCTGTCCTGGCTTTCAGTGCCGCCAAGGGAGTGGGGATGCGGCACAGGGGTGGGCTGACATCAATTTGGCTTCCAACGAGGAGAGAGGGGGCAGAGAGGAGGTGGCACTGCTCCCCCTGTACCAGGGTTCGGCACGGTTCTCATGGGGACTCCTCCATCTGTGCCCAACCTGTACCTGTCCCACATTGCCTGGAATAACATGGGGGTGACCGAGATGCATTCCCGGTCCCACACTTGGCCCATGAATGCCGAAACAGTGCCCAAAGAGTGCCAAGTGGCTAGCATGGGGACACAGCCTGAATGGAGCTTTATAAGTGAGAGTAAGCACTTCCTGAGCATTTACCTCTGCAGACCACCCAGTCTGCTCTTTTCTGGCTTACACTGGCCCACTGTCTTCAAGACTCCCATATGGCAACTTTGTGCTTGGGGAAAGAAAGTTTCCCAGATGTGATGTTTACACAGACAGCAGCAGGTGTACAGTCAGCACAGTGCCACTTTGAAGAGCGCTACTGAAATAATGCTTTGCTTGGTGCAATTCCCAGGAGCACTTTATTTAAAAACTATGCTGGGAATCCCCTATCCTCATAAATGCAGGATGCAATCAAGGTCCTTACACCTTGAAAAACCAAATTAAACACACTGGGATTTTCTTCTTTATTTGCAGGCCTACATGTCCACACACCACCATGGTCCAATATACAACTTCCTAGTATGACGGTAGTCCTAAAAAAAACTGACTACTATTAGATCAGACCAGGTTACCATTTTAATCATCCTTCTCTGATCTATGCCCTAGAAGGGGACCATGAGTGTGGAAACAGCCTTGGATTTCTGTGGTAACCACAAAGGCTGAACAGGTTTTCCCCTAGCTTCAACTTTCCATTTCTCAAGCCTCAGAGAAAAATAGGTGCAGCTGCTTTCCTAACCCTAACCCTAACCCTAACCCTAACCCTAACCCTAACCCTAACCCTAACCCTAACCCTAACCCTAACCCTAACCCTAACCCTAACCCTAACCCTGTCCCATGGGCTTGTGGTGTACACTCAGCAACACCAGGGGGTGGGTGTCTTTCCACACCAGAAAATAGCCCTGGGGCAAAATGGCATCTACAACCACATGGGCCCCAAGGACAACAACCCTTTCTTTTCCTGTTTGAGGATTTTCCCCACCTCCCACCACAGGATGTGACATCAGAAGGACCTCTGGACTTCTCACCTGACCAAGTTCCACCAATCACCTCAATGGATTGTGCCTTTACATCAATTCTGCCACGCCTCCACTGACTGCTGTATTTAAGCCCGGGAAAATTAAACTGTGGTCTCTTTTCCAGCTGATCCTGTCTCCCGCCTGACTTCTTTCCCCTGTGCTCTCCATCTTTAACTCACCATAGGAGCACATGGCAATCTCTTATCGCATGCTGGTGGCGAATAAGGGATTTACTTTTGCAATACCCGGTGGATCGTACCAGTAACCACTGGTACCAAGTATCATTGCAGCCCTTGGGTTGTAACCAAGCATCGCTATGGTTTTCAGAACAGCAGCCAAGATCGAGGTAGCCATAGGCTGCCTCCAACCAGGTTTCCCAGAGCCAAGATTTCAGGTTGCAGGGTGAGACTGCAACAGATTTCTGAATGGAGCAGAAGGTTGGACTTAATAGCCTGTTACCTGGTGCTGTGTTCAGTTGGTTGTGAGCAAAATAGCATCAGGATGGTTTCTGAAACATCTGGCAAACAGAGACTACAAAGATGCTTTCCTCAGTCATTGGCCCCTGAATGCTTAACTTACTTGGGCACCAAATGTATCCTCCTAAATGTTCTTTTCACAAGTCTTTTGATGTCACTCTAATGTAGTGCCTTATTCTTGAGCTTCCAAAGATGACTTCAGAGCTATTTAGCATAATGGAATGACATCTGTGTTTTCTGGTAAGAGTTCCCCTTGTGTGATACTGAGAATGATCAGCAAAGATGCTAACCTGCTCTCCGGCTTCCCCAACTGAATTTGATGCAAAACATCATTCATGTGCTGGTTTCTGCAGAGAAAAAGAATTGGGAAGACAGCCAAAGAAATTTTAAAAAACTTCCTAAATGGAGCTTATAGCAGATTTCTTGGACTTAGTACTCTTCAAGTAATGTTTAAAACATAAAGGAAGGAAGTTTTCTTCATATCGTATTCATGCAGAAAAAATGACTAAGTTGATCTGAATTTTTAAAAGGAAATAACTGAAGAAAGGATTTTGTGAAAATGATATTTTTGGTATTTGCTAGTAGAGATTTACGGAGTATCTGGTATCATGGACACTGGCTGGAAAACTCTAAATTCAAATCCTTATAGAACCACTAAGCTCTCAAGCTGGTCACCACCTCTAACATGATTTTTCTGAGGGTAAAATGGGAAAACATTTGGCAGAAATGGAGAGTGTTGGGAAGCTAGAGCAGGTAAACTGGATTGGAAGTGGGGAAAATGGATAAGATCCCTTTATAGATCCATTACATTATAACGAAGTCAATAACTTTGTTCGGTTAGTTAGCTGGTCACACACTCAGAGCTACTATCTAAAGCAGTGGGGAGGGTGTGATTTAAAGATATGTGAGTAGTAAAACAGTGGTCCCTTATCATGGGAATGTCTCCAGCTCTTCCAAGGTAATTCAGTTGAAGGGAAAGGGTTCTCTTAGAACTTCTACAATTTCCTAGCCAGTCAATTCTTCTGTGAGTTCCAACAGTCCTTACCACCTTAGCAGAAACCATGTAAGCTGTTGTGAGTTTCTGGAGCAAAAATGGGTGGTGAAAGTGGAATATTTATGTCTTTCATCAACATCCATCAGAGTGGGAAAACAAACCAGGTGTGTATGTTCCCACAGCCTCCACAAAGAGATTCAGGAAAATTATTTTCTTCCTAACAGTCAGAGGATAAGTCTGTAGGCTTTGGATGTGAGTGTGCAAGATATACTCATAACTTCCAAAATAATTGTTTTCGCACTTGCATTCTAGCACAGCACCTGTATTGGCATCTCAGGCAAACTTGTTATACTCCATAGAATGAGGAAGTTTATGTAAGAGGGGCAAATCTAGACATGAGAAATGAGGTGACTGAGATAGGATTTGTTCTTCAAGCGGAGGTGATCACTTCATGATCTATTCTGATAACCAGGATGCCCAAAAGCTATCCTAGCAAAAGGGTGGAAAAGCTCTCCATCTACTCCTGTATTTTAGTCCAACTTCGGTCTACCCTCAGAGTGACAGAATAACATCAGCAAAGTGGCTACACATTCTCTTTCCTTGGGTGTTTTCCCACTGTCACTAGAAGTACCCATTAAGTACCCATTATGGGTACTTAATGGGTACTTCTAGTGACAGTGGAAAAACACCCCAAGTTATCTAAACCAAAGGTGTGGCCTTTCTGAGTGCCAAGAAAAAACAACTTGAGATGTCTTCTCTGTCTCTGAAAGTGAACTGAAGCTGGATTAGAACTTAGGTGTAGACTTCTAGAAGAGGTGTTCTGGGTCTAATACTGTTGTTATGAATACATGAGCAAAAGCAGATGTGAAAACTGATGCAATATCTGCATTGAAAACACAAAGGGATTTTTCATTGAAGAGACCTGTATAATAGCTTTTGTTACACTTCACTATCAGCATTATTGCTTGTGTAAGAAGATTTTGTATCCCACACTGAAGGACACAGTGAGAAGAATGTCTCTTTTTTGTGTAAATGTCTTTTAAATCAAGGGAACATTGTGACCTTGTGTCATACATGCAAAAGGAATGTAACAAACAAAGGAGAAAGTTGCTGAAGAGGTTGTACATTTCCTCCCTGCAAAGAAATTGACTAAAAGAGAAAGAAATAGATTTACATTTTATCTTTGCTGTTGCTCTTAAAGTCAAGAGTAGAAGTTTTTTTGTTGCTTCCCTTCGTGGAATGCTGACTCTTCAAATTTACCTCAGAGGATAAACTAGCTGGCTGCTCCAGTTTAAGGAAGGGGTTTGCCCTAAAGTGACCAAAGAGATAAATAATAGTTTTGGCCTAGCTGCTGCAGAAAAGCTAAACAGAAGGAGTAAGAATATTTACCTTCAGTTCTTTGTGTGTGTATGTGTGTGTGGGTGGTCCACCAATATATTTGGAAAAGCATATGATTCTCTTTGACTAAAGGGCTATGTTATTACTGGCTGCAAAACTGAAGATTGTAGTCATTTCATTAAATGTGTATCAGGAAAAGTCAAAATACTTCTGTATCACTTTAACAAGAAGCAAAGAGGAAAAAATAGGTTAGATATCAGCTGTTAAAACTTTGATTTCCTTTTCACTTTGGGCGATTCTGCACTGACCAGTACAATGGCCAGTACAACTAAGAGCCTCTGTTCCACACGTTGATGTAGTCTAAAGGAAGCCCCACCCTTTGGTTCCATTTGACATTAGTTGCTTATTTACTGCATCTATATCCCAACCTTTCCTCTGCAGTTTTTTCTTCTCTCCTCCATTTTATCCTCAAAACAGACCTGTGAGGTAGGTTAGCTGTGAGTGACTGACCCAGGTCATTTGTATTTTGTTCATTTTACTCATAGCCACTTGTATTTTAAAGAATTAAATGTGCATTTCTCACCCATTTAAGGGGAGACAAAGCTTAATTAAAATTAAGTAACTGACAAAGCTTTCCTATTGTTCTTCCCATAACGGACACCCTGTGAGGTAACTGGGGCTTTGAGAGCTCAGAAGGGAGCTGTGACTAGTCCAAGACCAGCTGGCTTCATGGAGGAGTGTGGAATCAAACCTGGTATTCCCAAATAAGGATCCAGCTCCCTAACAACTAGACCAAACCAATAATTTTCTTTTCACATTATCTATCCCAAAGGTGTGAATGTTCTGAATTATTTAACACTGAAAGAAAACAGCTTGCCACTTTGCTGATGTATTATCTCACTCTGAAAGTGGACTGAAGCTGGATTAAAACTTAAGTGTGACCACACATGACTAAATGGAAAATGTGAAATGAAAACAGAAAGAAATACAACAAACATATTTAAGAAACTAAACTGCATGTTCTGCCAGAACCAGTAAAATACACCCAAAAGTAAGACATCGCTCACAGTTCCCCCTTTGCACTTCAATTGCTTCTTTTGTTTTGTCATCTCTCTGAGCGCTTCCATACAGATGACACAGACTACTTCATTTTAGATGAGGAACAGCCACATGACATCTTTGTAATAATTTGGTTGTTGTATCTGTAAATGTTCAGGGTGAGAAGGTAGCATAGGGACAGGATCAGATCATAGGAAGTGCTGGCCTCCAAGCCACATTATTTTTAATACCTGGGAGGTGGCTGGTCTTGTGTGGCTTGCTCTGCTCACCTACAGGGCTTCTTTTAGCACTTCTCCATTGTAATTCCTTGTTTCAACTCACACCATCAAACCCATGAACTCTCCAGATTAATAAATGGTAGAAATCCGTGGGGTTACCAATAGAAAGTCCACCATCATGCATGTATAAGCAGAGTGACTCTTTAGAAATCATTCTGTTCTAAATGCCTCAAGTTGAGCTCATTTCCCAGCGACTACTCAGACACACCCATATAATTTTGTTGGTAGCAATGCAAAAGTGGTTTAACATTGCTTTCTTCTGAAGCATATTTGGATTGACTTCCCCATCTAGCCAAGAACATTCTGCTTACTTTTTGAAGATCAGCAAAGATCCGTTAGGTGAGGCTACCCAATGTTATTATACTTCCAATTTCTCTGTTTTCTAGTTTTGCTTGAACACTATGCTCTACAGGAAAGTACATATAGCTCAACCATTGTGCATTTGTTTTGCAAGCAAATTCATAATCTTAGCCACCAGCTACATAGCCACTACTGCCGAACTTCTGGGCATCTGTGGGAGACAAATGCCAGTTACTTCTATTTGGTCCATGGCCGGCCCAAACCCCTCAAGAAGGGTAATCTACCAGTAAGCCCATATTAATTACTCTGAAGCTGCCCTTAATGCAGCATTGCAGTGAAGAGCTGATTCAATAGCCCAGAACGCTTCCAGGATTGCAAACCATGTGTTTGCAATCCTGGCCACGTTCAAGGTTTGCTTCAAGTGGTTTCCTTGAAGTCCATGGTTTGGCTCATGTACCCATGTCCCTCCCTGATAGAAAGCAAAGGGTAAACATTTCTGTATTGTTCCATAGATATTTCCAAGTAGTCACTAGGAGTCAAGCCCAGTTTGAACATTTTTTACTCTATTGCACTGCATAGGGTTGGCTTCCAGGCCTTCTCTGCACTTACCTCGATTTTATCCAGATCAGTGGATCTGTATTAACCAGTCCCACTGATCCAGGTCATGTAGAGCTGACAGTGCTGATGTGGCCCACACTTCCCTGTGGCTGCAAAGCTTGCATGTGCTTTGTGGCTGTTGCCCTACACCCCTGTGGCTAAGAACTTCTGGGGCTTGAGTTCCTAGCTTTAAGGCTTAAGGACTGTGGCATTCCAGATCACAAAGGTGTGTCATCTGCATGCCTCCTGTGATCCATAACAAGGCTCTTCAACCTCCTGTGAACCTGATTAAATTGGGTCTAGTTTCATCCTGTGCAGACAGAGCTGGACTAAGGGGAATGTGGCCTCATAGATTAACCTGTGGATCAATGGGGTCTAGAAGTGTTCTACATGGATCCTTAATCTGGATTAAGGATCCATGCAGAAAGGCCCCTAGTTTCTGCCACCTCCTGCTCCCAAGGCAGTGTTTGCAGCAGCCCATCATCAGTTGTAGTCAGTTACTGAACTTTTGGGGTGCAACCTTTAGAAAATCAGCTTTGTGCTTTCCCTTTTGTACGGATCCATACAAAATGAAGCTTGAGCGCATAGCCGACCTAAAATGAGGGTGCCTCCAGATGTCGATGGAAGCAGCAAAGTCCCTTTGCTGTTTCCATTGCCCACAGTATTCTAACCATCCCTCACGCATTAAAACAATATTGATTTCTCAGCATCTTTTTAACGTACACTTTTTAGTGCTCTGCCACCACTGCAAGTGATGGGGCTTCCAATCCACCACTCTGTAGGGACACCAAAGCGTCCAATCTGCCAGTCTGGAGGACTGGAAGCCCCTCTGTAGAGACACCAAAGCCACTGTGCACAGACCGCAATGTCTGGAGGCACCCTGAGAAGTGCTCACCATAATCCGTGGGTTTAAGTGTGCTCAGATCTTTTGAGTTATGGCCAGAGTGCAATCACTGATTTTCCCTTTAAATTGTTTGTTGACTTAGCCAGTGTTTTAATTCAAAGAAAATCCTACACTTTGCTACAGCTACCTATAAACAAACACAGCTTTGACTTAAGAAAGCCTTTTCTTCTTCTTCTTCATGGTTTACCAACCATTGAAAAAGGTCATGTGAAAAATGTTTTGAATTCTTTCGGTAAGCACAATCTGTGCTGTCTTTGCCTATTATTTACTAAGAAACTTGTGATTTGAAAAGAGTACTCTGTGTGTATGTCAAGGCGTCATCACATTTGACATTTAGCTGCAAGACAATTGTTCCGATGTGCTACCTTATTCACCCGCTCTAGACTCCCAGGCATAGAATGTTGTTTACTGACTGTCTGCTGGGCTGTGGAAAAGCAAAAGCAAATGAATGGACTTAAATTGCTGATGTTATAATTTAGTCTGCTCATAATCTGAGGTTTTCTTAAGAGCAATACGATGCTTCAGTGTTTTCCCTATGAAGATGTAGAGAAGGCCATTGGTAATGTGTCATTAAAAAAAAAGTTGAACTTTGTGAGATTCAGCTGTGTGTCCAGTAAGATGCAATCTAGGAAAGGACTAAATGGTAGTTCTCAGTTACCCTGTGAAAAATGTGGCAAAGCTGAATTACTTTTGCGTTAGATCAAAGCCTGCTTCATAGTGGCATATGAAGATCAAAGGCAAATGGTGATTTCAGTCCACTTTTGGAGTGAGAGAATTTTCTTTCAGTGTTAAGTAACTCAGAAAACTCACCTTAGCATGACTTACATCCAGGATCTTGCTGCTTCATGCCAGCACCATGTTCTCAGATGGACAATCTGGTCCTATTTTGGTACACATCATGGCAAATGCTGGCACAGCAAGAACATTTGGGAAGATGCTAATGCTTTCAGGAATGTGCAAGAACTCCCCTATTTACCATAATTCAGTTTTTTGTCTGGAAACACGGTGTTGGGTCTGACTGCTGGACCCACCAGTATGGTGACTGAATGTCAACATTTTAAACAAGTGTGATAAGTCCTTTACACAAGCTGTTTTAGGTACCGGTACAAGAAACAATAGGCTAAGAGATCTTTTATATCTAATTATATGGCCCATGCATGGAGACCTCAGGTATACATACCCCAGGCCTTAGCTGCATTGACACAGGGGAATGTGGAGACATGCCATTCTGGTTCTGGAGGAAGGCTGCCACTGCAGATATGGCCTCTGTGCAGACATGGCCTGAGATATATTCTCAGATGATTCTTTGGATCAAACCCAGGGATGTACCTAGTGGCAGGGGCCTCCATGGAAACACTCTCCCCTACACCTGCACATCAGCAGGTGTTTTGTACTATCCACATCTGGTGACATAGGCCCCTAACAAAGAGTCAAGCAAGGGCATTTAGGCAGTGCCTGAGGCCTCTCCACCAGGTGCCTACACAGTGAGAAAGAGTGGACAAGTAGGCAACAATGATGGAGATATGGAGGAAGTTAACAGCTGGAGTTACTAGTGGAAAGGAGCCTACTGAGTACACGTAGCCAAGGCATTAACTAGTTAGCAGCCTGCCCTGTCTACTTCTTTCCACCAATATAAGGAGGAAAAGCAGTGGTCGATATGTCAACCTGCATTCATACACAGAATGTTAACTGAAGTTATCACTGGTTTTCAAGTCATTATTTCCCACTTCGTTTCTTTATTTCAAATTCAACTACTCACAAGTATTGGTGAAAGATGGGTATGATACTGATTCTGTGTCCAAATAGGAACAAATTTATTATTTATTTATTATTTATATTTCTATCTCACCCTATACCCGAAGGTCTCAGGGCAGGTAACAATCTTAAAATCCACCATATCAAACAAAATAATATATATTAAAACAATAAAAACCATCACAGCATTTAATATCCAACATGTTAAAAACAAAGCAATATCAATTAAAACAGTGGGGTTTAGCTGAACTGTTTTCAAGGGCAGCCCCATGTAGAGTGCATTACAGTAGTCCAACCTAGAGTAACCTATTGTAATGCACTCTACATGGGGCTGCCCTTGAAGACAGTTTGGCTAAACCCCACTGTTTTCCAGAGCATGGATAACTGTGGCCAAATCATCTCTGTCCACAAAAGGCTTTAGTTGACGCACCAGCCGTAGTTGGGCATAGGCACTCCTGGCCATAGCATCCACCTGAGCTTCAAGCATCAGCGTGGAGTCCAGGAGTACACCCAAGTTACGCACCTGTCCCTTCAAGGGCATTGCAACTCCTTCAAGGACATGGTGTCTCCCAACTACATGGACCCGAGACCCTGTGAAACACAACACCTCTGTATTGTTTGGATTCAGCTTCAATTTATTGGTCCTCATCCAGCCCATTGCTGCCTCCAGGCACGTGTCAAGCACTTCTACTGCCTCTCCTGATTCAGCAGATATAGTGTGGCCCTGGCTCGCACTTCCTTGAGCCTGGTTTTATAAGATGACAAGAGGTAAGTTTTTTACTTATCAAATGTTTGCAGTTAGAAGAATTAAGTCAAGGAAAAAAATATGGATTGGCAATTTAATGAGCATGGGCATCATATGGAGGCTCAGATAAAGTCAGAGTTTTAGTAACATGATCAAGATGATATCATTCAGAGAGTACCAAATATGTGTGCACTTAAGTGGAACTAAAACCTGGGCTATTTTAGGAATGGACAAAATCTGTGGCTCCAGAAAATCTGTCCATGAAACAGTCATGACTTGCATATCTCTAGTTAATTTATATACTGTTGCGTTAGAAGTTTACTCTAGGGGAAAGCCTACAGCATTCTTTCAGAGGCAGAGATGAATAAAGGGCAAAGCCAAGGCTAGCTGTAGCTTGTCCCTTGCCTGAAGCAATCATTTCAAGTGCAAGCCTAAGCACAGTGACTTGAAGACTGAAACACTGAAACAGATTATAGTTCTTTTTCTGAGAAAACCTGATTAGAACAAGACAGTTACTCACAATCGTCTGGGTTACTCTTGCCTCACTGTATGGTTGCTGTGAGCTGGGAGTTCCACCCAGTGTTACTCTACTAAGGTAATTAATAGCCAAGGAACTGATACAATCAATTATCCTGATGTGATGCAACACTTAAGGGACAGATTTCAAATTAACCCAGAGGGTTTTTTCCCCTTTCAGTTCATGCAATCCTGCGCATGAACAAGAAGCCCAAATTTAAGTGATCACAGCTCAGTGGTGGTGGAAGAGCCTGTCAAGGACAGCATTTCATGGAAGGAAGTATGAAGTACAGACAGGCACTATGCATGCAATTGTGTAAACTGCTGTTCTTTAACCACCCAATTTTCTTTGTTGAAGAGAAACACAGAGAAGAAAGCAACAATGAGAAAATAATTGCATCATTGATGAGGATTAGAGTATTTGTAGCAAGCTATGAACAGTCTCTTTTTGTCCCACTGTTTTTCACTGGGTCACCAGTCTCTAGAATTTGCCAGCAGAAGAGATGGTGACAGCAATCAGCCTGGATAGCTTTAAGAAAGGATTAAACAAATTCATGGAAAACAAGTGTATCAATGACTTCTAGAAATGTTCAGGTCCTGCCTCAATGTTGGAGAAATATATAGGATGCAGGACATCAAAAGGAGGTGAAGGTTTTGTCTTTGTCTTCTGCTTGAAAATACCCAGAAGCACTTGGTGGGGCACTTTGTGAGAAAGGATGCTGGACTAAATGGGATGTGGTCCAATCAAGCACAGCTGCTCCTCTTCTGTTCTAACATGTAAGAAAAAGGCCACCTAAGCTTCTAGTGACAGTGATGGTTCAAGGAGCACCTGCAGGCTGCTCATCTTCCCTTCATAGAGATCCAACTTTATCTAGATCAGAAACCTGCTTACCCATCCCCAGAACCATCTTCTTGACAAAATTTAGATGTTAAATACCAATGGGGGGGGATATACTGTACCTCATAATGCCCCACAGTATAACTACTGAAACAGGGCCTTGTACATACTTAACAAGTGTACCTTGTTGATTTTTTTTACTTACATAAGCTGAGAAATTTCCTTGATAAGGGCAAGAATATTCCAAAATCTACTTTCTTCCTCCTTTTTAACAGCCATATCTTTTATTAAAAAACCAAAAACCAAAACTTTCTGGTTATAATCAGGGCCTTTTTTGCAGTCCACAAAGGGGTCTAAAGGGCTTGGTCCCCTGGTGCTTTCATGCACAGTAAAGGTCCCTTCCTTCCTGGAACACTCCATCCATCTGGGACAGAACATAAAGAGGCATAGGGCACCCAAAATGGCATCTTATCCTGCTCTATCAGTATCCTTGACATCAAAGTCTACTGGTGAGCTAGTGGGCCCATGGAGGAACCTTTCCAGTGGCACTCCAGGAAGCACACTATAAGAATTGCTGCCAAAAGGGGCCCTCTGGAAGTTTGAAGGCCAGGAACAAACATCCCCAGCCTTAGAAGGCTCTAGTCTGAGGTCCAAGGTCTAGCCTAGCAGCCTTCATACTCAGTGACCAGAGCTGGGATGGAACAAGCCATCCAAAATGCAGATGGCCCTGTCTCACTCCAGCTGCAACCTGTCCTAGTGTGGAATGGGCTGCATATCCTAGAATGGAGCATCCCACTTGTTTCTAGGATGAGAAGCGTGGGAGTTCAGAAACAGCCTAGTTCTTCTGCAAGCAGTCTAATGCATTTGCTTCTTCTAGAAGTTAGCAGTGCCAGGGATATGATATGTGCTCATAATGTTAATCTAAAGGACTGACTTTCTGTTCTTCTTTCTGCTACATGGCTTCTACTTACCATCCTTTCCCCTCTTGCTATATTCAAGGCTTTCCTGGAAACATTTTCCTTTCTCATCCTTTGAGAATGATACTAATTCTTCAAGGCAATCTCCCAGCTCCCTTGGAGAAAGTTCCTTGTGTACTGGTGCTATCTGGTTCCTTGTGTACTGGCTCTACCTTCCTTTAATTTTTTTTTTAAACTGCAAACATTACTTCAACCCATCCACCTAGCTTATTTTGTTCACATTGCATAGCAAAAGTGAAGCAAGTGGTATAGCTACTTGCAGACTGTTTGCAAAATGCTGAAATTTGCTTACTACATTTAGACCTTCTTATTTCATACATGATAGTATTTAGACAACAAATGACCATCTGTGAGTCCTCATAAAACAAGTGCTGTGATATTGATGAAATAAAAGCATTGCAGGCTTAACACAAAAGCACAGGACTGTTGTCCTTTTCCCTGACCTTCAATTCTAGGACTTTGTAAAAGAGAGGCAAAAGCGCTCTTGTGAAATTTCTATTCATTTCCATGGGAAAGCACGCTGCATAGCAAGCCTAATTAGGATTTAAATGAATCTAGGGTAAGAAAGGCCATTATTATGATATCTGGCATTCAGTACATAGCAATTTACATTCGTATCTGCACTTGATATTTCAACACCACATTAGGTGTTTTTTTAAAAAAAATCACAGTTAATAGTGCTCACTTCAAAACATGGTGAACTTTAATAACAGAGAATCATGCAATAGTCAGGTGCTAACCATGTGTTTTGAAGCAGAGGTAAAACTCTGCAAGGAATTCCTGGGGATTTTCCCTTTTAAGCCCTTCAACTTTTGTTTCCTCCACTTCTTACCAAGCAGTTAAATATATTTTGTGCTGCTGTTCCACAGACTGCAGCCAGAGAATTTTCATTTAAAATATTCAATTCATAGATCAATGGCTTTTGAAAAACAAGACTGTTGATTGCACATTCTGTTAACTATTTCCAGTTTCTTGTTTCCTATTCCTAAGGAGAAATTTCATTTTTAACATGCAGTTAGATGCCTTTTATTCTTCAAAAGTCTTGTCAAACTTTATGTATATTGATCTATTGCTTATTTTGTGGCTTAACGTACCTCCTCATTGCTCTAGAGTATCTTAAAACATCTTCCTCAGTTAAAACATAAAATCTACATCTTATTCCAGCTCATGGTTTAAAAGATGAAAGACTCCGAATATCGTCTTTCATATTATATCATGTATTCTAGCAACTGAAAAGACAGAGAAGAACTTGAAAAAGAAACAACTTTTTAGCTTTTATTATGTCTATTTTCCATTTCTTTCTAAAGCCTAGCCAAATGTATCTGGAACCTGCACTTTGATCCAAATGTAAGTGAACAAATGTAAGTCACATTAAATCAGCAGGGAATCAGAGTAAACCAGATTCTTCCACTGTTGTCAGGTTTAGTATGATCCATTGTCAGGAACTCTGCTTTTTGCAAATGTATTAAACAAGGCAGGTAAGCAAACGTTTTCTGCAGCAGCTCTAAAAGGTGTGGAGGGGTCTGAAATAACGTCCACAAAGCTGAGATACCCAAGCTTATGAGAGGAAAAGCTATGTGAACATCTGCAGCTCAGCTTGTTTTCGTTAGAGATGTTCCTGCTAAAGAGACAAGCCACTGTTCTTGAGGCAGGTTGTCTCTTTGAACCAAGACATCTGGTTCACATGAAAAAGATGCCAAGTTCAATCTTCACCTCCTTGTAAGAAGACACTTGCCAAAAAAATATTCCATCAATCTGTTCCTCTAGTCCCCAGGACCTGAAGATGACTCATGGGCATTGGACATATTTACCTTTTTACATGGTGCAAAGATAAACACAAACATCTGCCACACTTTGCTATGTGATGCTTGTCCAAAATTTATACAAATAACACGCAGATAACATTGGAGTAAAATTTCAGTCTAAGCAGTATTGTGCACGAATATTTGTAATATTCAATATTATGATATTTGTACATTGACATTTGTATTCATATGAATGTTTGGGAAGGGGGCTGCACCAGTCACAGATCCAGAGTGCATTTGACATATGCATTTGACATTCAAAGTGGATTCAGGGAGGATTTGACCCTTTCAGAGCGGATATGTTACAGGATACATATCATCGGATATGCATTCATTCATATTGGATATTTGTACAAATTCATATGAATACATTCATCATATCAAATAGAATCCTACTACATTCGGAGGGGATCTATTCAAACAATATGAATTTTCTTACATTAGAGTCAATACAAATCAAATGCAAAAATACTCATTTGTGCAGATCCCTAACAGCGAGTGTTATATTTGAAGCATGTTTTGTTTTAATGGTTTGTAATTTTTATTACATGTGGTAACTTACCCTGGGACTTTCTGCTAAAAGCTGGTATACAAACACCTAAATAAATAAAATAAGTGAAATTTACATGACCATTCATATGGTTATTTTTTGCAGAACAAGAAGACTAGGCAATCTATGATCCCCTGGTTGTGTGAGCCTCTGGTCAAAATATGAAGCAGCAACGCTTACTTGTTCTTTCCTGCGAATTCATGTTTCATCTTGGGATTTATGATTCCATTGTAAAATTATTTCATTGAGAGATCATTCCTGGAAACAGAGTTGGATAGATGCATTAAAACATATGGATTTGATGTCTGTGATTTTTATTGCAAGATCTTGTGAGTCATTGTGTTAACCGAAAGATAACAAATCAGAATTGGGACTCTTGTTCCAAGTCTCAGGGTGCTCATTCTAAGCTCCTCTACCTTGGAGTGTACCTTATTACACTCACTGCAGTTCAGACCCCGGCACCTAGGCTTGGGTTGAAGATATTCTAAATAATGGCTGACAGCAAGCTTTGCCAATACTGAATGAGATGAACAACAGAACTATATTCACACCTAAGTTTTAATCCAGCTTCAGTCCGCTTTCAGCAAAGTGGGATGCTGATTTTTTCCAGGGTTTTCTAACTCAGAAACTCTAACTTTGGGTGAGATAATGTGGAAAAAAAACCCTGCTGTTCACATCACTGATGTGTTTCCTCTGCACTGAAGGTGGACGGAAGCTAGATGAAAACTTAGGTGTGAATGCAGATAATTTGGAGTTGAATAAGTTTTCCCTACAGATCTCAGTAAAGATATACCATATTAGTTTGATTGTGAATAACCCCGGGACTGAGAGGTAATCCATACAGTTTATTTAGAGGGAATTTCACACATTTTTATACTGGGTGGATTGCAAATGACAGGTCAGAGCATGAAGCAAAATTTATGCCACTTGCATTATAGAGGAGGCTGGTTGAATTCAAACTCCTGTTGGCTGTAAATACTGCATCAATGAATCCTGTATCAACCATATTTATGAAATAATTCAGATACAGGGATTATTAAATATCTCCTAGCAATATATTGTTATTATAGAATATACTACCTAATCCAGCATTCTTTTTTGAGCCAAGAAGACTGCAATCCTGCCTGCATTTACTTATGCTGATTGTCTTCTATTGATTTCAGGAGGGGCTGAGTACTTGACACAAACTCAATTATTTCCCAGTTTTAGGAAACCTGTAGGTTAAAATTACTTAACCTTCACATTTGTATAATTACATTGCAGACTCTATTATTTAATTTACTCATATGTATTAAAAATCCAATAATCAATATGCTGAAGAGGATCTGATTTTTAAATACACGAATGAAAAAGCAGATAATGTGTATGACCTTTTGACCTTCGTGCACAGGTCTTCTCATAAAGCAGCAGGTTTTGTTTTGTTTTGTTTTGAACTTTTAAGCTAGTCCTAAAAATACTTCACTAGACAAAAATGTTGCACTGGAAAAATTCTTTATATGGCTCCATAGCCCCATAAGGATTGAGGACACCTGGAAACATTCAGATATTCCCATGTGTGGCTGAACTCTTAGATCATGGCTACCAGAAAAAATTAACAGCGGTTATGTGCATATCTTGCTCTCCCAAGGCAGCAACGGCACACATTTGGAACTAGGACTTACACATGAAAGGAAAGGAAAAGAGAAGGTATTAACATTATAGCAGAGGGGGCTGCAAGCATTAGCTGATCGTTAGATTTTAACAGATGTTTGACTCAAGGATTTTTATGCTTTGCTTCAGTACAGAAGTTTCTAACTGTGGTTTGTGGCATATTTGCTGGTGGTCCATGAAACTTGGTCTCTTTCAACCATAAAACAAGAACTTTCGGCTTCACATATTTTCCTTTTACCTCCCCTCCCCACCCACCAGCAACAACATAATAGTTACAGTCAATGTAACTAAAAGCACCTTAGATACTTTTTAAAAAATGTTGTCTATGCACTTTTACTTTCTAAATGTTATCTACTCCATATTGGTACATGGCTTGGATTGTGGGCTCTTGGTAAAGATATGCACACCTCATATCATGCAGACTAAAATTAAAAACATACATTTGCCCTTCCTGCACTGAGCCTTATTTTGGATTATCTTCTGGAAAAGGGACCTGTCATCTTCATGGTGCAGACCCCAGGTGGGAACTTCCATAGTTAACACCAGCATGCAGATGGCAGATCCTTATCCCAAGATATAATCCAGAATAAGACACAGGGCAGAAAGGGCCACAGAATGCAATGATGATTAAATACTAGAGGCAATAAGATTGTGTGATAGTAGGCACAATCAAGTCCTTTTGAAATAAGTAATTCCACTCATGGATAAGTTGTTCTAATCCTAAACACACTTAGAGTGTGTCTTCACGGCACCCTTATTTCGAATTCAAAATGTTTTGAATCCTCGCAGTCCAGACGGCAGTTTGGCTTAACACAATTTCCGCGTGTTAAATCACCCCAAAGCGTTGTAAATGTTAATCCTCATTTCAACAGGTCTCACTCCGGTTTGTGCACTTGAAACGTTTTACATTTTTTACTGTGGGAACTCTTCCGTGTTAAGGGACGAGAGTTTCCCTCCCCCAATAGCTTGCTTCCAAAGCAAGCTGTAAACACAGGAGCAGCCCGAATAGCAATTCACTGTAGCAAACAAGCAATTCACTGTAGCAAACAAGCAATTCATGCCTGATAACACCTTGCTATTGAAAGTGCTGGCCTTCTTAAAAGGGAAAGAAAGAAAAGCAGCTGCCGTTTGGAGAGATGTGTGCATGTTTATTTTCTGCTGCGCGCCCTAAGCAATCGGGAGAGGAGGGGAAAAAATCGCGGTCTGCCTGCTGCCGATTTTCCTCCATCCAGGCAAGGCAGCCACCCAGCTAGGCTCCGTGAAGGGGTCTGTTATGGGTGGCGCGTTCACGCCAGGAGGAAGAGGACAGGGCAGCCCCGAAAACCGGCTTTTAAAAGGTAGCCACTGGAGTCCCCCCTCGAGTCACGTACGTCCTCAGAACCCGGATTGAATGCGATTAAGCTGAAAGTAATGGGAACAGGCAAATTCGCGTTTGTATCCGGTTCTGTTATCTTGGTTTAGGAAAAGTGAAATAAGGGTTGCCGTGAAGACATGGCCTTAGAGTAGCAATACAGAATATGTGTGCTTGCTCAACAAGGAATTCTGGTATGACCATAAGAATATAAGGCCCTTTCTGCACTGGACTCTATTCTGGATTATATCCCAGAAGAGGGGTCTGTCTTCCACATGCTAGTGCAGACAATAGAAGGTTCTAGGTGGAGCCTGCCATAGCTTGCACCAGTGTGCGGCTGGATGTTCCCTATTTCTGGATACAATCTGGAATAAGGCCCACTACAGAAAGGACCAAAGAAAAACCTTGCAAGAACAGATCAAAACATTGTCAAATCCAACACCCTGCTTTCCCAGCAACCAGATCTTTTGAGAAGTCCAAGAGAAGGACATGCATACAATAACAGTTCAACTACTGGTGAACCTAGCTCCATACTGTGTATATCAAGTAGGGTTTCAGACATGTGTTTCCATCAGACCTCCTTGTGCTTGTGAAGAACTGACCCCAGGACTTTTTGCATGGGGATCAAGTAGCTTTGGAATGTTCTGAAGATAAACAGAATTCTGATTTATCATATATATGTGTGCTTGAAAACAAAGCAACATTCAAATACACATTATCATGAAGTCCGTTGCACACCAGTGGAGGTAATGATAGTGGTGACTCAAAGGAAAAACTGCGGGTGGGGTGGAGAACAGAGAAGATTCTTATTTTTATACAGGTTCAGCTTTAAGGTAGGACGAGTATTGCGGTTGCACAAGGTTACGGGGGTATAGAGTAGCCCAGTCCTGCTCTGCCTGTCAGCCAACACCTATACCACACCATGCCCCTAAGAAGCTGCTAGGTGAGTTCTTGCCCAACTCAGCCACCTTAGGTCCCATCCCTGCCCACCTGTAAGCCACCTCTTCCTTGTGCCAGATGACCTGTTTTGCTAGACTTGACCCTATGGTTATATAGGCTACCCAAAATATCTTCTTTTTCTCTTCCCTCTAGGAAAGCAAGAGGCATTATTATGATTCAATGGAACGTTCAGTTTAGACAGAAGCTTGTGAGAGGGCTTAGAGCCAAGCCAAGTAAGAGCGATAGGCTTGAGACACACTTTTGGCTGTGCGTGCACATCTGTGCAGAAAGGCTTCCTGCTTCTGCTTTCATTGCTTCTGATGTATTTGAGCTGAGCACCACTGGCTAACAAAACCCTCCATTACTTGCATCAGTAAACTGCAAGATGCTCTATGTCCTCCCCCGCTCCTGCCTCAACAGTTTTTAATTATTATGCTCTAATTTGTCTGCAGGATACACATATCACCTTCACAGTTGCTGTCATAAGACATTCCTTGTAACAATCTGGGACACAAAGGGGATGATTATGGGTGTTTTTCCACTGTCACTTAATGAGTACTTAATGGGTACTTTTAGTGACAGTGGAAAAACACCCTACTTCTCAAAAGAGGGGATTTTTATTAACAAAAAGCTGCTGTATGTTGGAATATTATTTTCTACTTTTCCATTATGAAACTTAACAGCCTGCTTCATGTCAAAGAATCAGAGTGAAGTCAGCTGCCCAAATGCATAGTTTTTGTTTTAAAATGTGTGCTAATGCAGTGCTATTTTATATAATGATGACCTAAGCATTGAGAACAGAGAGGGAACAAAACCTTTCAGACATGACAGCACTACTGGAAAACTATTAAAAAAACAAAACCCTTGAAACTAATTGCTTAGCCAGGAGGAATATCTGTGTGTAGGAAAAGACATATGTGCAGCAACAGACGTGCATGTGGTTTCTGACCATTTCTGCAATTCTGTCTAATAAGGTGGAGTGAGCCTGTGAAACCTTTTGGCTCCTAGATGCTCCTGGACTCTTAGGGTGCGTTCCCATGGTACTTATTTGCCTCTCTATTGCCCCTCTACTGAAGTGGATTTAAGAAAAGCGCTTTCAATTCGGAATTAAGTGTCCCCATGGGGCTCAGCAAAACGTGCATTTAAAATGCACTGACCATCCCCAAGGAAGCGTCTTTTGCTTACCCGCATCTTTTTCTCCCCGCCCCTCGCTGTTCATTGGGTGCTTGTGCGATCGTGCACACATTCAGAAGTCCAAAAGAAAAATTTACAAGTTCTCTCTTCGTCTCCCCTGCTTCTGAAGGCAGAGGGGCTGCAGCCAGCGCTATTTACAAGATCTCCAGCTGCTGAAATGCCTCCCCCCATCCAGCAATTGTGCGCTAATTCACATGTCCAAAAGAAAAATTTACGAGTTCTCTCTTCGTCTCCACTGCTTGCAAAGGCAGGGGGCTGCAGCCAGCTCATACACTTTCACTTGCAGGGGAAGCAATTCATTACAATGTATCTTTCTCTTTATGATTGGAATGCCTGCCTACTGTTTTCATATCGTGAATGCTGGCTGTGGATGAGAGGCAAAAAAAAAAGAGAGAGAGAGAGAGAGAGAGCTTGCCGCCACAGAGAGAAGCCCCGCCCCTTTTGCCCCTTTTGCCACGGAGCGTCTCCATGCAAAATGTTGCTCTGAATACCCGCGTCTTCCAGGAAAGTGCGCTTGCAGTCTTCTTTAAAGGGCTGTTTTTTTTGCAGCGCATTTTCCTAATTAGCGGCACTGGAAGCCCGGATAAAAGCCGTGCTATATGATTCTAAGCAAAATATGATCAGAGATCAATCTAAGATCATTCTTAGAATTCATGCCCTGCTTTCCTTCCATCTGTTCAAAACCAAGGCAGGAGGGAGGACTTTGCTACACATTTTGAGAGGTTTCAATAAACCCAAAGAAATCCCTATTGAAGCCATTACCATGAAGTCTGGCCTATCAGATTATCTCAGCTCTTAGACTGTTTCAGTCCCATAGTCTGGCTCCATTTTCAGGGTGTGGCTATGCCAAAGGACTGTTGGAAGTGATATTTTATCTTTCATGGGTGAACAGAGGGAGGACTTTACTTTCCCTTTTCTACTAATCCCTGGGCTTCTGGGTGTTAACTAGGACAGTACCATCTATCCCTGCCTTTCTCTTTGTCCCATGTCACCATGTCCTTTTCTCTTTTCTGCATTTAGTGGGAAGGGGATCCTCCCCCACCTTATTTTGTGTGCTGCATCTCCATCTTCAATCTTCTTTGTTTAAATCTGAGATTTCTTCAAATGTGCATTAGGGCTGCATTTCTATCTAAGATATTGAGGGGAGGGCAAGAACAAAAGCAGCAATAACTTGGCAGGCAATATACTATCTGCCCTGCACGTTTGAAGATTCAGAATTGCACACCTCTGGAAATTTAGGATTGAAACAAAAAAAGCACACACAGGCATCTGCAGGTGCAGAAATGCATACTCGCAAGGATGCCAGGTGAAAGAAAGAAAAGAAAAGGAAAGAAAGAAAGAAAGAAAGAAAGAAAGAAAGAAAGAAAGAAAGAAAGAAAGAAAGAAAGAAAGAAAGAAAGAAAGAAAGAAAGAAAGAAAGAAAGAAAGAAAGAAAGAAAGAAAGAAAGAAAAATCCCTGCAAGGATGCAGTTCTGCACCTTCAAATGTGCTGTGGGGGGAGCTACATGCACAACCATCCAATCAAGGTCATAAATATGTGCAGAGGAGGTGTTTTACTTAACAGGTAGTCTTTGGGAAAAGGAAGAAAATTACATAGAGATGGAGGAGAAGAGGTTGTTCACCCCTACAGAAGACACACTTTTATGCATCAGGGTTATAGGTGCTGCTGAACAGATTTAGAGAGTAAGAGGGAGGTTGCAAAAAAGGGGGAACTTCATTGTGTGACAGCATAATTCAATTAGAAAATTATTTGCCCATCTACAAGATGTTGCTGTTTTAAAGGAAGATTTCTTCATATACTAATTTTTGCAGACAAAAAACATTGCACAGCAGTCTAGATTTAGATGGGTAGAAAACAGGCATTATATTCTTAGCAGGCATGACAAATACAGCAAATCCTCGAACAACACTTTGGTTTGATTCCTGTAAATCACTACTTGGTACACCAAACATGTTCTAGAAATAATTACTACCTGTAGAAATCCAGGGAACAGGAGAACTGTGGACCAATGTAAGTCAGTGGCACTGTAAAGGAGAGACTTCTCAAGCAGAAGATGAAGGCAAAAACGTTGCCCGCTCACAAATCCCTACAAATAGCCTTTAGAGGCATCTCACTAGTCTCTCCAACCTGGAGGCAGTGCCTAGGCATCCATTTTTGCACCTTCACTTCCCTGGGGAAACTTCTGCAGAAGTGAATACCGGGATAGATCTGGCTTTTGCTCTTCAGAATGCCAAATCTATCTCAAACGCTCTCACACTGGTGAGGCACCAATGGCCTCCATTTGTGGAGCCGTGACAATGGCACCAATGTGCCTGCATGGCATCATTGCTGAGGTGACTGCACAACACAGCGTGCATCACACCTGTGGCCACCCCCCAGTCACACATTCTGTTTGTACCTCTTCCACCTTGAAGATGTGCAAATAGAAGCTCGGTGACTAGGACAGAGGTAGAGCACTTACAACTCCTGGAGGTACAGCAGGGAGAACTCCTGTCCAAAGGAGCATCTTCAGGTAAAGAAGCGTCTCCATGACATGCTGATGTACTGTCTGGAGGTTCATTCTTCCCTCACCTTCTCACCAAGTGCTTGATAATGCCCAGAAGCAACTGGTGGGCCACTGTTTGAGACAGGATGCTGAGATAGATGAGTAGCAGGGGTCCACTTTGGTCTTGTGGTTAGAGTGCCAGGTTCATATCTCGAAGTCACTTGGTTTGATTCCGTACTCCTCCCTGAAGCGAGCTGGGTGACCTTGGACTAATCACAGCTCTCTTCTTAGCTCTCACAGCCCCACCCACCTCACAGGGTGTTCTGTTGTGGAGAGAAGGTTTGTCAGCTCCTTTGAGTCCCCTTAAATGGTTGAGAAAAGTGTGGCATGAAAGCCAACTTTTCTTCTTCCACTTGTATGTTAACCACTGGAACCGTGAAAGGAAAGGATCCTGGTTCTTGGGTTAAATCCCATCCCTTATCCGCTCTAGTTAGCATGTACAGCAATCGAGGATTATGAAAGTTTTCTCCTCTTAACTTGAATTCAGCAGGTAAAGATGGGATTGAACTAGGGATGAAATCCAAATCAGTGTCAACCACATAGGTGAACTAAGCAAAGGCTTTGGGCACCAAGCTGTATGCATTGCCCAAGCTGAGGTGTTTTTCCCCTGTAATGTTTCTGAGTTGATTCAAAAAGCAGCTATGGAGGGGAAACCTGTACAGTGAAGCATGTGTTGAAATGCTGTGGCAGTTGTGGCAGCAGGTGGCAGTGCGTAATTACAAGATGTGCAGGCCTTATGTTCCACTTACCTGGGTCAACTGGGTCAGGCCAAATCTTTTCTGATGTAACATCCTTATCCCAGCCCTGTGAAGTCCGTTCTAGACTGGCTTTTGTTCCTACCCTTTCAGAGGCTTTAAAAAGTTGCATTTCAAAATATCGGGGGGGTGGGGGTGGAATGACGATGACATCAGGTTGACTAAAACCCTGTCTACATGCAAAGAAAAATCCGTTAAAAAGCTTCTTTTGCTTCTGAGTGTCTGCATGCAGAGCTTTACTCCAGGCTTTCAGAGCCACAACGGTGGAAAATCCACGGCAGAACCCCCCCCCTTTAAACAAGACTACCTCTGCACTTTTGGGAAGCCACCGGTTTTCCTGGGAGCGTGGAGATGTTTTCTCCACATCTTCTCCCGTATTCCACTGAATTTTTAGGCATTTTTGATCTCTGCAGAAGAACTGGCTGTCAGAATCAGCTGCATTCAGCTCTTTCAGCCTGCAAGCAGAGCTCCGAACTGTCACATTGTTTCACTTTGGAGGGGGAGAGAAATTTTGTGCTTGTTAACAGGGAAAGGTGATACTAATTATCATTATCAATTTTAATGTGTTCATTTTTAACTGTTGTGAGCCGCCCAGAGACCTTTGGGTATGGGGCGGGATATAAATAAATAAATAAATAAATAAATAAATAAATAAATAAATAAATAAATAAATAAATAAATAAATAAATAAATAAATAAATAAATAAATATCATTACCATAGAGATTGTTTCTCAGCAAGCAAATCTCTCCCTCCCCCTCCTAATAATGCAGCTTCGGAAGTGAAACTTAGCAGGTCTGGTTTTGCGCTATTCAGGGGCCATTACCTGAATGCAGGCAGCTGAATTTGACAGCTGAAGGGAGCCTGCTTTCAGTTTTGCTTGTAACTATGTTGCAAGCATTAGTTATGGAGAGAGTGAGCTGCTTTCAGTAACTGCTTTTAACGCTTGGCAACCAAGTAAAGGGATGATTTTGTGTTCTGGAGGTTCAGTTGAGGTTTTTGCCTTTCATCTCTGCAGCAGGCGGGGGTGGGGAGAAAAAGATGCGGACTCACAAAAAGTGGTTTGCATGGAGACAGGAAAGTACATTTAAATCCGTGTGGCCCCAAACCGCATGCGGATGCTTTATGTCAAATTACAACCCGCATTTTAAAAATCCAACACAAGAGGGAAGCAAAAAGAAACCATGGAGATGCCCCCTAAGACTAATTTAGAAAGTGTCAGGTAATGGGGACTGCAGCAAACAAGCCCCAAACCAGCAAATTGATTGGCTTGAACATTTTAGCACCACCAACAATGATACACGTAGCTTAATTTTCAAAGTTCTATCATCAGTTGCCAGGTACAAACATAATTGCAAATTTATGCTCTGGTTTTCCTGGGCAAAATGGAGCTTTATTCTAAAGCTGATGATGGAAAAACTTCCCTTGCTTTCCTCTTTCAGACCACAAACTCTTAGGACATGGGCAGACTTTGTGGCCTAAAACATTTTCCTAACTTTATCAATGTGGTTAAAGGTTCGAGAAGCTGAACTAAACTTGTTTAATTCTGGGGATGATGCACTGATTTAAGAGTTTAAGATGCAAAGTTCCACTCACACCGAGTTTTGTGTTCTTCCGAAATGCGAGGAGTCGGAAAGCACAGAATGGTGAGCGAAGTTAACTGTGATTCCAAACTGAACCTACACGCGTCACAGGACTCCAGGGCCTTCCATGCGCCATACTCTGGCAAACAAAACATCTAGGCTGAACATTTGCTGGGCTGTAAAGAGGCTGGGTAAGGGAGCTGTCTCTTGCCTGAACTCTCTACTCATTAACTAGGAGGATGGATTTAGGTCGTTCCACCTGGCCTCGTTTTAAAATATAATTTATGCAAATCGACACAAAATGCCGATGCAACGAAAAGCAAGGCTGAGCCTCCCGTCCGTCTGGGCAACTTTACTTCCTCGAATAGCTGTCAGCAGTGACAGTGATTTATTTGTTATGGTCGACTCTCCGCAAAGAGACCCCCCCCCCTCGGCAGTCCTAGTCTCCTGTCCCACTTTAATGCTAGTCTTCCGATCCCTTGGCACAAGTCCTTCTGAGCCCCCCGTCCCGTCCCGTCAGCCACTTTTGAGAACTACAGGTCCCAGGGTCCCCTTTGGAGGCTTTCGTCGACCGCCTTTTCAGTTCTCCAAGGAGGCAGCGGGCGAGCTCTACGGCGGAGACAGAGGGGCGCGAGCACCCCCCACCCCCCCCCCCCCACCCCACACACTTGGGTCAGCCGAGACTCGGAATATGTAGCCATCGAGGTCAACGCTGGGGGAGGCTGCCAAAAGGGCGTGGGAAATCGGGATCGTTGAATGGACGGTGAAAGCCCGACGGCATCACGCTGGGAGAAGTGGGGCACGTTGCCATCCTGGGCCTCTGACACACACACACACACACACACACACCCGCTACTTCCATTAACGAAACGTAGTAGTAGTCCGGCCCTTGCTTGGCGCGCGAGTCCGTCAGGCTCTCCTCCCCTGTGGGCCGAGGGCAGACCCTCCGAAGGGCCCCCCCCATCAGGCCGGTCAGCGGGCGGCGTCCAGCCGCGAATTCTCGCCGCTCCTCTCTTCGAGGCGGCCCTGAGCGAGCGAACGAATCCCTCCCTCCCTCCCTCCGGGCCCGCCGCCCGCTCCTCCCCTCTCCCGCCTGGGCAAGGAAGGGGGAGAGAGAGAAGGAGGGAGCCGCTGCTCCGCCTGCCCCTAGCCGAGCCCTCGCCCCGCCGCTGGCGGGCAGGGCGGCGCCTCCAGGGCAGCTGTGGCTGCGCCCCCGACCCTGCCCTGCCCGCCCGCCCGCCCGCCGAAGGGAGGGAATCCCTGCCCTGCTAGTCGGCGGCGGCCCGAGCGCGCCTTGGCTGAGCCCTGCCGTCTCTCGGCTTCTCCTCGGTCGGAGCGGCGGAAAGTTGCTGGCGTGACTTTCCCCCCCGCTCTGTGCGCCGGAGAGGAGAGGAGAGGAGGGGCGCCAACCCCACGGGCCCCCGCCGCCTTCCAGGGCCGCCTCAACACAGACACATATACGCAGCAACTCCCCTTTGGCCCGTCCGTCCGTCCGTGGCCGGCCCTCCCCCTCCCCCTCCCTTTCCTGGCCGTCTCCTCCCCTTCCCTCCCCTTTCCCTCCCCTTCCCCCAGTAGCGGGAGGCGGTCGAGGAGGCCGGAGCGAGAGGCGACGCTAGGCAGGCGCGGCGGCGGCGCTGCTGCTGCTGTTGACTGTCTCTCGCGGCGTCGGTGGCGGCGTCGGCGGCGTCAGGGGTTTCTCCGTCCACGGCCCAGGCGCGCCGCAGCTGCCGAAGGAAGAGACGCTCCCCCTCGCTGCCTCCCTTCCCTCTCCGGGGGGCGAAGCGGCCATGAGCGGCGGGGAGGTGGTCTGCTCGGGCTGGCTCCGAAAGTCGCCGCCGGAGAAGAAGTTGAAGCGCTACGTAAGTGCCCGCCCGCCTGCCTCCCTCTTGGCCGCCGCTTCTTGCGGGCTCTGCTGGCGCGGCGGCAGGAACGTCGCTCTCTGGCTTCCAGTCCGTCGCGCCGCGTTCCTCCTTCCTGTGTGCGTTTCCCTCCCCTCATCCCTCCCTTCCATCCCGCTCCCGTCTTGCTTCGCTTCCTCCCGGCCAACCTCCTCTCTCCTCCTGTTTATCCGGGTGGTCACCCGGCCGGCCAGCGCCGTCTGGCCTCGCATGCAGAAGGCGCTCCGTCCGTCCCGAGGCAGAACAGGCGTGCGCGGAGCCCCGACGGCTGGGCTTCTCGGAACCGCGGAGCACGCAGGGTTTTTGCGAACGGCTGGGCAAAGGCGCAGGATGCCTCTTGGGCTTTACTGCCCTGCCTGGCGTGGGGCGAGAGGGCGCTGGCGAAGTTCGCGGGGCCCTTTTTAGAAAGTAGGGACGCTGCTCCAGGGTCACTCAAGTTGCCTGTCTGCGGTGGTTGGTTTAAGGCGCAGCAATTGCAAAAGATCGCGTCGAAATCTGGGGTCGTTTCTGCTTCTTAGGACTTACATTGGTTTGTGTATGATGGCAGACGGGTCTGATTTGCACCTGAGGGAGGAAGAGTTTGACTCTTTAGCTTTATAGCTTTCCTTTGATGATAAAAGCCTAAATTTGGGCTCCCCATTTCCATTTCCATTTTTATTTGTATACCGCCTTTCCAAAAGGCTTTTGCTCAAGGCGGTTTACAACAAATAGGAAAAAAGAGACTATAAGTTCTAGAAGATAGGGGTGCACTCTTTGTACCTGTGGTTGTGATGTCTGCATGTAATTGTCATGTCAGTTGCTAAAGACTTTCTAGTATACTGGGCACATAGCATCCCAAATCTGAGAGGTTTGCTTGTTTCTGATTTAGGCGTGGAGCAAAGATGTCAAAGCATCTGTTTAGGCGGAATTCAGTATTTTTTTCCCCCTAATGCAGTGATTTGAAGGAGAGAAACACCCACAAACAGGGATATTGAACTTGTGAAATTTCAAAAAGTTGCAGCCTGGGGAATTGGGTTACTTTTTTAAAAAAATGTAGGTCTTCTTTCCTACTGTTTTTTCAGCCTCTTTGACTTTCACGGTACTCTCACAAACAAAAACCCCAAGAGGTGTTGTGGAGATATTGCTTCTTTATTCCTGTCGGTGATGAGTTTGCAACCGTCTGTAACAATGCATTTCTTCTGTAAATTGAGCTTATGCACTAAATGGAAGTGAAGTGCGACTAATTTGGTGCATTGTGTTACCTTTGTGCCACTTACATCAAATTATGGAGACTGAGTTTTTCTAGAAGCATTTAATTATATGTGTGCTTAAAATCCATGACATCCCTCCCTTCTATTTAAATGTGTTACTGTAGTAAACAACTCTCATTTTTATATTCCTAGGGTTTCATGCACATCCAGTCAGTGTACAGATGTACAAAGCATCTCACAAGCCCAGGTCTCTCTCAAAACCCTTGCTATGTTAGACTTGGTGCACAAAAATAAATCTCTTTAAACAAGCAACTTCTCACCTGCATTTGTTTCCTTTTGTGATTCGCCTGAAGGACCTAGGTAGCCAGCTCTGACTAATTTGCTGAAGTTGGCTAGCAGTCATTTACAAAGAAATGGGGGGTTGACAGAATGGCTTCTGTATACAAGTCTGTATTTCCAGAGTTAAGAGCCTCTAAACTTCTTGTTTGTTCAACAGCTCTTTCTGTCCTATCTTTGGCTAAACAGACAACTGTCTTTCACCAGTGATAATCAAGATACCACGTGGATAGTTGTTTCTCCTTACTAGAGATAGGAACTTCTATGATTCATGGGTTGGGTATCATTTCACACTCTTAAACACCTTGAACTTTTAAGTGTATCTGAAGGGCTATTATGAAGGTATGAAATAAGTTCCAGATAAAGGAACCAGCCCCCTAGTCTGGAGACAAATAGGTTCTGACAGTGTACAGCAATAATCAATCCTGATCTGAAATGTTGATTAACAGGATCACTGTACTGTCACATATAGGGAGATTCAAGAATAGGCTGTTGCATTAGCAGTTACAAGGAACAGTTCCTGGGAACAACATATGAGACAGTCAGACCAGTGAACTGCTTACATGGCTGAACTTAAGTCATCAAGCCTAAACTGCGGCACTCCAGATGTTGATAAAATTGTCTGCCAAATCACAATAGTTGATGGGAACTGTAGTTCTGGCTAGCCCCGACTTAGATGAAGAATTGTTTAATTCAGAAATCTCCTTCCTTCAATGGAGTGATCAACTCCTTCCAGAGTCTAGTGCCAAAGTATCAAGTGTTCATCTGTTATTATCAGGTGTCACTGACTCAGAGCAAACTCACATGGATACCATAATGAGAGACTTGATATTGCCCCATATTCTCCCCCATTCTGCAAGTACAGTAGTTCCTGAGGGTTGGATGGCTATTAGGTCAAGAAAATGGCTTCTAGCAAAGAGTTCTTACCTTGCACGGGCCCTGAAGATCCCATTAGGAGCCCAAGAACACCCCATTAGGAACAGAACCGCCACTTACCTTCCACATGGAAGATCCCATGAGGACCTCATGAGAAATGCATCATCCGCACAAGGGCCTCCAGATTCCATTCCTAATGGGGTCTTTGGGCCCTTGGATCCAGATTACCAGAGGATCCCTTTAATGGTGTCTTCAATCCGGTCTTGCCCATGAAGACCGGATTGCAGAACAAGCTTCTGCACGTTTGCTGGCTGGATGGGTCCGGTGGTGGGCATAGTGGAAGCGGCCCCTGACACACATGTGGGCCAGTCATGCGATGCTGCCAGGATGAAACTTCCTCCTCGGGCCTAATTGGGGCCTTAGGAGGCAGGCTGCAGCACCCGCACAGTGGCCCTGTTTAGCACCCATTACCATCAGGGTCTAAACATCCCGTGTGGACACAGGGGATCTCTGTGGCAATCCAGAACTCCATGGACCTGGTTCAGCAAGGACTGTATCCCGAAGTTCTGGATCACCTTAATCCAGATTTAAGGAGGTAAGTGCGGAAGCGGCCTGGGGCCCTTTGTGCACTGGGCTTTATTTTAGATTATATTCTGGAATAGGGGCCTGCCATCCCCTTGATAGTCTTGGGGAGGCCCTGCTGTAGTCTGCACCAGCACATGGAGGGCAGGCTCCTATTCTGGAATATAATCCAAAATAAGGCCCAGTGCAGAAAGGGCCTAAGACTCCAAGAGTAGAAGTATGCAAATAGGCATAGCTGATTTCAAAGTCAAAGGATGAGATCTTTCCCTTTTTTGTTTTCTTTTTTTTTTTTAAATCCTTTTCCACATTCCCTCCCCCACCATCCTATTTGGAAGTGCACGATACATGAATTTGTCTTTTTTCTTCCAGTTTGCATTGACATACCTAAGGCTGTTTACTCCTTGCCTTGACACTCTGAAGCGTGCACCAAATACATTTGCTTGTAAAGTTGGTCATCAGAATTAACTTGATCAAACCTGAGATGTAGGTGAAAATCTGCCATGTTTGCAATAGAACACCCTGGACAGACCAACGGAAACTTCTATAAAAGTAGGACTCTGGAGGGGAAATGGAAAACCCTCCCCATGGTGACTGTCCCTCAGAACTCTGAGTTTTTGCTGTTCTCCTTACTTTCTCCATCTTGTTCCATCTGTATGAAGTCTGCAGGCCTCTCAAAAAGGAACCCATAATCCGTTTAGGGCAGTATCTTTTTCTGAGGTATTCTGAAAACTGCAGAAGCCTATATCTTCCCTGTCTTCCTTATGGTTTAGGTGAATTTGGAACATTAGAATCCCCTCTTCTTTGATCTCTTGCTTCTTCAAAACAACTAGAAGCCTATTTCCTCTTTAATTTCCTTGCTAGGTATTTTGTTAATATGATTAGTTTTGTTTCTTTCAAGTTAGCTAGTAAGCCAAACTATTCTTTGTTACTTTGATTTGTTTTTTTTTTAACTCTTTGATTCTGGCCAGTAAAAACTTTAAAATAAGGACCCTTTTGTTGCTTTTATACTTTCACTGTTAATTTTGATTAATATACTTGTGAGCTAATAAAAATTCCCTATATCAGTCGTGGTTTGTGAATTTTGGATTAGGTCTTTCAGAATGCACCAGTGTGTAAAGATCTGTTTCTGAGCATATGCAAAATAGCATCAGAGTTTATGTTACAACACATCCATGCAGTTTTCTTATCAGAGACAAAAGCTGTTTCCCTTTAACTTCTTTGTGGGCTGCTTAATTTACCAGTTCCTAGGATCCTCTTGCAGATTTGTTTTCCATCCTTAAAAAATACCCAAATTGTCATATACTTGTATTTAAGTATAATTTCCTGACTGTATTTTTAAATGACAGTTTTGTACAGCTGGGAGTAAACCATTTTGCATTCAATGAGATGAATAGACATGTTTAGGAATATATTCTTTCTTTTACATTTTGGATTATAAAAGATAGTTGACAATTGTTCTACATATTTATAAGTTGCTCAGTTCATAGTGTAATTTACAAAGAATTCTGCTAATATCTTTAACATGCCTTTCCGTATCACCTGGGCAAGATTGCTTTAATTAACCTGTCTATTCAGGATTGGCTGAGGTGAGGGTTGGATAGTTTACTTGTGTATTCGGGATTGGCATAAGGAGAAGCAAGCTGCGATTGGAAACACAACTGCCAAAGAAACAAGGCAGATCTTATATGGACACTATTTCAATAATGACTCCATTTCTAATCATTACTCACACTTCCACAGGTCAACTATCAAGCACCTCAACCTGCCATTTCACAAACAGTAGCTATTAAAGAGGTTGTGTTCTTCCACCTGGATGATGTTGGAGAATAAGCCTTAATAAAGTTGATATAGAATTGGAAGGGACCTCTAGTCCACCCCTTGCTCAATGTAGGATTTCCTAACCCATCCCAGACAGATGTCTGTCCAACCTCTTGCTGAAGACCTCCAGCAAAGGAGAGCTTAGTACCTCCCATGGCAACCTATTCCATTTACTGATCGCCCTCACTGTCAGGAAGTTTTTTCTAATATCTAATTTGGATCGACTCTCTTGAAGTTTCATGCTATTGTTTCTAGTCCTCCCATCTTGTGTAAGTGAGAATAGGGATGGTCCCTCTGCACTGTGTCAGCCCTTCAGATACTTGAAGACTGCTATCATGTCTCCTCTCAGTCTTCTCTTCTGCAGGCTAAACATTCCTAGATCCTGCAACCATTCCCCACGTTTCTATACCTGTATCCTCCTTTCTTGGTGTTTGTAGCCAATCAGTCTTCTCTGTTCCTGTCATGGACTACTAATGCTACATTGGTAAAATGAGATGGAGAATGACTAATGAATGTTTTAAGGACTGAGAAAGTTAGTATATAGTTGCATGTTTTGTCTTAGTAGCAGAGAGTCACCTTTTGGATAGGACCAGCACTTAAGTCACTAATCGAAACTATATGCTTTTTTCATGGGATATTTGGTTCTATCTACACACACTATTTCCTCTGTGAATTAAACTGAAGTGAAACATTTCTGCTGAAAGATAAGTGTCTATGGCCCTTTCTGCACTTATCTGTTAATCTGGATCAAGGAACTGCTAAGAACACATCATCTGCATGTGAGTAGATTAGGGGTGATTTTCCACTGTCACTAGAAGTACCCATTAAGTACCCATTAATGGGTACAAAAATGCATTTACGTACCCATTAATGGGTACTTAATGGGTACTTTTAGTGACAGTGGAAAAAAACCCTAGATCTGAATCAGAAATGTAGTCCACATCTGTGCTAGCACTCTTTAAGCACTCATAGGCTGTTCTAAAACCCACTCAATGGAGAGATGCGTCTGCCTCGTGGTTAATCTGGATCTAGCTAGTATGGTCTAGTTAATACAGATTAACTGAGGTAAGTGCAGAAAGGCCCCGTGTTTAATTTCTTTTAGTGTTTCCTGGAAGCAGATCTTTGCTTCATTTGTGGATAGTCGATTTAAATATCTGTATCATAGTTGATTTTTAAGGAGCCCCTTATATCTCTTTAAAAATTGGGCAGAAACAGGAGAAGATGCTAACAAAAATATAATGTGACTCCAAGTGTTACTAGCAATTGCTGTAAATATTTATTTATTTATATTTATATCCCGCCCTGTACCCGAGGGTCTCCGGGTGGCTAACAACCTTTAAAATCAAACATATATAACTATATAAAACAAAACTATATAAAACAATGATAACCAGTACAACATTTAAAAATATGATTGTGTGTCCGTGTTTTTCTAGAAATGCTTGATAGACGATTTTCATTTTCATTTCCTGACTGGTCTGCTACTTTACTGGTGTCTAAAGTAAAGTTCCAGTTACTCCAAAGCTGCAACCAAACCTTTGCTACTAACTGGCTGTATAGATTCTGCTTTTTTGTGTGTGATGCCCTCGCTGACTTAAGTGTGGCACTTAAATATGTGTATCTGCCTGATCAGCATCTGAGGGAATTACTTCCTTGAAGAGTTTATATGGCATGTTGCCACAGCTTCTAGTGGGTAAATGTACTTTGGAAAAGCATAGGCAAAACATCATTTTTATTATCCGATGGCTTCATTCACTTACTACTGTGCTTTTTGGGATGTAGATGACTTGCTTCTTATTTTTCCCATTGGCAGATTCACAAGGCATGCTGATGTAACTGCAATCTTAAGAGGATAGACAAGAGTATTTCTTCTTTTGTGTACCATCACTGTTAGGATAAAGTTTTTGGTCTGAGAGATCTGGATATTCCTTACGTTTTTGGTCTAGTGGTTAGGGAGCTGGAATCTTATCTGGGAATACCGGGTTTGATTCCACCCTCCTCCATGAAGCCAGCTGGGTGACCTTGGGCTAGTCACAGCTCTTAACTGAGTTCTCACAGCCCCACCTACCTCACAGGGTGTTCTGTTGTGGGAAGAATATAAAGCTTTGTCAGCCGCTTTGAGTCCCCTTAAATGGGTGAGAAAAGTTAGGTAGAAAAGCCAACTCTTCTTCTTTTGCACTGGAATGAAGTCAAAATAAGCAAGCTTAAATGAAGAAGAACACAAACTAAAACAGGAGTTTCTTTAGCATATAATGCTGTAAAGGTACATACTTTCTATTTTCAGTGGTGATTACTTTATTCTTGGATAAAAAGCATAGGTTTTGTGATGTCATGTACCATGACCCCTTATTACCTGTTATTGATAAATGGGGTTTTGTAACCCTTAATACCTTCCAATTCTGCTATAATTTCCTCTGAATCACCTGTCCTGCCCTGTTTTATTGGGGATCACCTGAAAATGAATCAAGACTGTAAACAGACAACTGTGGGAATTGTTTTGGGTTTTTAAAAGTAGTTTAAGAGGTTCTTACATGAAAAGTAAATTATGTATTTCTGTATGCTGTGCTGACTTTGTAAGTTCTTTTCCAACCTATCTAGGTAAGATTGGATAATGACATATTCAGTGCCACCATAGTTATTAGCTGTTGTGTCCACTAATCATAACTCTTCCCAGTCTTGTAGTTCAAAGATAATTATGGGCTTCTGGCTTTCTGACTCTCTGGTCTAGACACTGTATCATTCTCCTTCTTATTGATCCTTGGAAACCCAGTGGCAGAAATGTTAGGTAACAGATTTTCTCTATCTTCTAGAAAACTGATAGACACTGTCTTTTAAGATGAAGATTTTATTTAGAGCTAATAGTTGATTAATACATTTATTATGCATGCATTTTTAAAGCCCTGTAAGCCTGTGTTTATCAGTGCATTTTGTGATGCCTCATTCAGTCAGTTAATTCTGTCATGTACTTTGGTTTAAATCTACTGTCAATCAGTTTCTCAAACAGGCAAAAGGAGAAGGGGCATTTCTATATTGGAAGTTAGGAAAAGAACATAGGCATACGAACAGAGTCCCAGAACTTGGACTAGATTCCTCACGTACAGGAACAAAGTCAGAAATTAGGACTGTGTTCACATGTAGTTTATTTTTTAAAACCCATCTCTGAGCTGGGTTAGAGACAAACTTTTAAAAAGGGATCTCTGAGGTAGCTTAGAGATGGGGTTTTTAGTTGGTTTTGAGGTGATTTACAAGTAGCATCATTGTCTTTTTTCTCTCAACAACATAAGCCAGCACTAGTGGATTAGAAATGGGATGAAAATGTAAGAGCCACATGCCATTGTCTCTAAACTGCTTTTTTGCTACATGTGAATGAAGTCTCAGGGTATCTCCAGACAGCAGAAAAACTTCGCAGCCACTGCTAATTCGGTAGTTGCGTGATCGGTCGGTCACCTGACCGTCAGTCAGCAGCAGCCTGAGCAGCAGCAATAGGAAAATGTGCATTGTTAAACATGGTTAAACAGCAGCTTTTAACTTCACACTTTCTCTTACCTGGAGACAGGATACTGCGGAGTTTCATTTGTCCCATTTGGATGACAGGATGCTGCTCTGCAAGAGCCCCGCCCTTCCTGTACAGGTTTTCCCCATCCTATTGGGACGATGGGTCATGGCTGCACTGGGAATTTGAAGCTTTAAGATTCGAAGCTGTCTGGACACACCCTCAGTCATCCCCCCCCCCAATCTGCTTCATGTAACATGTAATGCCAAGCGTGGTAACTTCTTCCTGCCTGAAAAAGTATAGAGCAAAAGGAGGAAGCTGGAAGAGCTTTCAGCTCTTTTGAAATTTCATCATTTAAAATGCCCTCTCTAACCTCCATTAAATTATTGAACTCCATAACATGGAGATCTGTTTGAATTGTACTGGATTTAACATTCACACAAATAAAATCATCAGGTAAGGAGAAACAATGTGCACCCAACTGTGGGGCAGTATAAGTTAATAAAACATAAACACAGCTTTTATTAAGTGGGAATTAAGGGATAAAAGCCTCAGATACACTTAACCTAATAACATACAATACTGAATTCATATGATATCAGAAAATTCCTGGGTTTAAGTTAAGCTGTTTGTGTGGAGGTCATGCAGTTTGCATGAAAAGTTCCTGTCCTGTTGTGGGGCTGTCTTCCAAACAAGACAGGCCCTATTTCCTTTGGTACCTTTAACAACAGGAAGTGAGAATCCAGAGCATTACGGGAGCCAGAGGGAAGCAGGTGCTTTGCTTGCTAAATGTTTGAACAAAATAAGTCCATGCAAAATAAGCAAGCATAGAGCAGAGAAATTTGGATTAGTGTTCTTATTTGTTTAATAACGCTGTAGAAAGGGGGATTTAATGACATGCTCTGTAATGCAAGCAAATACCCAGCAAATAAAGATACAGGTTTCTTGACGCGGATTGTACAAAAGAACTTTAGTAGAATATTAATTATATAGATTTCAGGATCTTCATTTATAGCCATTGCTCAGGGGTGCCATGGACTTTCATATATCTTCAAGCATGTTGTCTTTCTACCTCATTTTCTTCAGTAGCTAATTTAGGAATGTTAAGATAATGTGTCATGTTGAAGTTCTATCAGAAAACAAACCATAGCTTTCCTTTCCCTGGAAAGAAAAAATATGTTTAGAATTTTAAACACATCTGTTTGCCTAACTCAGTTGTCTCAAACAATATGCTTTTAAAAAGCCTTGTCGCAACCTCTTCTGGATTAAATAAGGCAGTAGAAATTATCATTGTTGTACAACTCAGGCTGCCTCCAGACGGTCACCAAACATGCTTAAAGCTTTGCAGCTGTTGTGCTGTTAGTGACTGTGTGACCAGAAACGACACCAGGATAACTGTAAAGCTACTTCAGGCTTTCCCTTGAATTTTCTGTTGCTGTGGACAATTGGTTGTTTGGTCTGCACAGGAACTCTGTCCTCCCTGCACAGCTTCTGCTTGTCCCATCTGTCCAATGGAAGGGTCAGTGCAGTGGCTGCGAAGGTTTAAATGTGTCTGGATGCACCTCAGGTATAAAACCCAGGAGTATCCCAGGGCTGTTATTGGGATTACCGGACGTGAACTCTCATAGAATCATAGATCATAGAATCATAGAATGGTAGAGTTGGAGGGGACCTCCTGGGTCATCGAGTCCAACCCCCTGCTCAACTCTCAACCTGCATTTTCCCACTATAGTTATATTCACTTACCTATCTGGATGCTAGTACTGGGAGCTACCATCTTAAAAATGGCCACTGTTTATATGTGGTCCCAAAAATAGGAATCCCACAAGCATGTGTAGGGATTGCACATTTCTAGGTATTTTGTGCTGTTCAAATACTGGATATGTGCATTGCAGAGGCAAACCTCCGACAAGACAAGCACCTGTGATTTCCCTGCACTGTTGCCCAGCTCTCTAGGCAGTAAGCGATTATTGTGGAGGAACTTTACTCTAGAATATTTCTGAATAGTGCAATTTGGGGGCAACATCTAGAAATGGCCCCGGAGAAAATATTGTCCAGTTTCTTCATCTTTGTTGTTTCTTATTTAGTGTATTTGCAGTGGCTGGTGCCATCATGCATGTCCCTGCAGAATCACTAAGTATCAGTAATGGAAATTTTATTTTGAATGGGTCACACCTGTGATTGTTTTGTAATAAGCATTTGAAGCAGTGACTAAAGCTGAACCAAATACAGTTGGAGAGATTGCTCACTTGCTAATAGTGAATTGCATGTGATAGCTGGGTTATGTAAGTTCATGAGCCTTACATTTGAAATAAACTTAATTTCGTCCTAGGAAAGGTGGGAGTAATTTGATTTGTGAAATAACCTGGATGATGCATATATTAACTTAATGTTGCCAGACTAGTCACTGAGGAAGGTGAGCTGAAGTGTTTGCTTGACTAGCATTTAAAGACAAAGTGCTTTTAAATATATAACAGTGAAGAAAATTTGTTCTGTTAGCAGCACAAAATTGTAAAAGAGTATGGACACTGAAGTAAAAATACTGTATATTCTGGCATATAAGACTACTTTTTAACCCAGGAAAATCTTCTCAAAAGTCGGGGGTCGTCTTCTTATAAGGTGAGTCTATCCCAAACTCTATATTTTAACTGGAAAGTTGGGGGTCGTCTTGTACGCCCAGTCGTCTTCTACGCCGGAATATACGGTATATTATATTTCATCGTTTTGTGTCCATCTTGCATTGGAAAAGGTCCATGGACCTTTTCATCCTATTGCTGATGAAAGGGCATTCTATGATTATCATATGTGTGGTTGATGGTGTGTTTTATATTGGCAATAAAAAAGGTATAATATTTTGTTAATAATTTGGCATGAATTGTGTAGTAGAATTTGTTCAGGCTGTTCGTCATGGCTTTTCTTTAGCATTGTTTATCAGAATTCACCACACTCCTTTTATTTCACAATTATGCACAGTCACCACATGTGCTTGGGAGGGGAGGAGTATTTCCTGGCACAAAGAAGCAACCAGAGAGGGCGTGCCCCACTGCGTGTCTTCAGAATTCAAGGGTGGATGTGAGCCCCAAGAACACCATTGGCAAGTTTCCTAGGATAATCAGTTCGGTACTGTAGCCCAAGTAGTATCCTTTGTTACAGAGTTTTGTTTATCAAAATGTATACCACCCTATTACATGAACAAAACAAATCAAGAGACATAAACATACATACCAAACCATAAAATATAACAGTACAGCATAAAATAAACTTGGAGGAAGAAATTTATCCTTGCAGAAAGTGAAGCTTGTTGTTCTTACATATTTCCCATTTTACTAGGGGAAAAAATTCTGAGAGAATTGGGCTTGTAAATTCTTGTTTTCCCCACGCCATCTCCTCATAAATGGTACTGCATTGGCTACCTTCCTGTGTTCTCAAGAACATGACTATAGTTTTGTTGTGCATTTACCTCTGACTCTTTTGCAAAGGTGTAGTGTACATCCTTATTCAGAAGTAAGCTTATTGGGTTAGCTGAGCTTAATCTGAGGATGCTTGACCTATTATAAGAAACTGTTGAAGATAAGCATCTTTAGCCCAAATGGTATTCTTAGATACCACTTGAAGAATTCATCCAACTTTTCTGCATTTCCTACTCCTTTAACAGGCTCTTACACAGAAATCAAGTGTAGCTAGCTGTTTTTAAGTTTCAGATCGTTTCAAAGAACGTTTTTCTGCTATTTTGATGCTTAAAAGAATATGTTCCTTTTACTTTGTTATACATGGGTTGCCTTTTACATGAGCTGGTGATAGCAGGACTTGCCTATCAGCAATGTAGAGGTTTCTCTGGGCAGAGGTCACATCTTTGGAATGGTCTTTCCTGAACACTGAAATGACACCGACACTCCGATCAGCTGGGTGTCCTTAGTCTGACACTGTGTACCAGCTGTCAACTGGCAGATAACTTTTTAGAAGTGGGTACTTAGAGAGTGGAGTTTCCCACTTTTTGACCAGGGTTGCCTTTCCAGGTTGTAGTCCAAGAATTGGCCACCACCAGATAGTGGCGATTTACTTGTTCCAAGCCATGCCTACTCTAGCCAATTCATTTTTTTGTGATTTGGGACACATTTTAAATTTTTAAACATTCTGCCCTACCTGTGTTCTAATTCTGTTTTTAAAAATAACTTCAAGATTTGTCTCTCTTGCTGCCTTCTTTCAACATCCTGCTTATTAATCCCTTCGTGTCTGAGGACTTTTCCCTTTTAAAATTAAATGTGAATGCACTGCATTGTGTGTTAAACTTAATATCTTTGTGGCCAGTGTAGTGCAATAAGATTTTTATTTTGTACCATATCATATACTTTGATCTCTTCTGGGTCATCTGTCTCCTTTTGAGCTTCATGGCTAATGGGATATAGTGGTGCTTCTTCCTTGGTGGCTTTTTGACCTTGCCTTTCTTTCCACAGTTAATCTGTAGCAGAATTTGCTTCCCCTTAAGTTTTCCATACTTCTTAACCACTTTTATCATTGTCCCAAACTGAATAGTATATAGCATCAAAATGTTTTCCATCAGAAGGCAATGTAGAAGTTGTTTTGTAACCATTTTAATGTGTAGCTTGTCCCAAAATATTCTCCAGTGTTATAAAATTAAATTCTTCTCCAAGTAGACAAGTAATGTCTCTGGTAACACCCTAGAAATCAACATGGTACCCAACAACCTTAATTTGTCTTCCAGGATTGTAAGTCTTGGAGACAAAGCATCAGAATGGGACCAAGTGGGCATTTTCATTGGTTGCTCACCGCTTTATAATTAATTATCAGCCTATCAGGATCGCTGCCCTTTGCATGGGAGAATGTTAGGATACAACCTGATAAGCATGCACCAAAAAATTGCTTCTCTCTCTTCTTAGGCCTGGAAGCCTCAGTCTTCTGTCATAGCTATTTACGAGCATGGGAACAGATTGATGAGCATACCAGAGGTGTGCTTATCAGGAATTTCTCTATCATGTTTGCAGACATCTTATCTATATAAAAGGTAAAGGCATCTTCAAATCAGCATTGAGTCCTGGTGACTGAAATGTTTTGGCAGAACTGGAGAAAATGCTGGGAATTGAATCTGGCATCTTCAGCATGCAAACCTGCTGCTAACCATTGTGCTATGGACAATTCCTCTCATCAACACACTGTTCTTCCTTGTTGGCTCATTCAGATCAGATCCTTCCTTTGCCTGTGACCTTCAAAGTTTGCTAGACATGTATGCGTGATATGGGCTGGTCTGGCCTATGTAGCCTGGAGTAGCTGCACAGGTTTATGCTGGAGCAGCCTGCTAGTAGCCTACTCCAAGGGCTGCCTGCAATCAGCTTGTTGGGGACCAGCCCCCAACATGGCCTCCAAAAACACATATGCAGACATGCACACACGTGCGCTATATACCTGTTTCTGGGAGGACCATTTTTGGCGGTGTGCTACTTTTGGCAATACGTCCTGGAATACTACTTTAAAGGGTCTCAGCATATTCAAGCTTATGAGGCATACTGCCTGAACACACGATGTCTGGAATATGGGCATAAGGTGCCATTATCCCAGCCTGGAGCTTTGATCAGGTAGGGCCTGCCATAGTCTGCACTAGCATGTGGGCAACAGGCCAGTTTGGTTTTGTGATTAGAGTGTTGGAGTCCCATCTGGTGGTCTCCCAGTTCAATCCCACACTCCTAGATGAAGCCAATTGGGTGACCTTGGACTAGTCACAGCTCTTTCTGAGTTCTCAAAAGGTGTTGATTGTGGGGAGAAGAACAGAAGGTTTGTCGGCCACTTTGAGTCTCCTCAAAGAGTGAGAAAAGTGGGGTATAAAAACCACTTCTTTATAATAATAATAATATTTAATAATAATATTTATTTGTATACCGCCCTATGGCAAACCAATCCGGGCGGTTAACAGCAGTAAAATGTAAAATATAACAATTAAAAACACCTTATCCCTCCCCCCCTTAAGACAGTATTAAACAGTATAACATATTAAAACACAGTATCAATGCATAAAGCAATAATTTAAAAACTAAAAACCCTGATGTCCCTCTGTTGATCCTCAACCATCACTAAGATGGGGCCATGGGAGGAATCAGGGAATCCTCTAGAATAAAGCTGTAGAAAGGACCTTACTCATGTTTCTCATGACCACTGGCTGCCTTGGCTGATGCTGGAGGGCACTGGAATAAAACAAAATCTGGAGGGGCAAATTCTGGATCAAATGTACACTTTAAGAGTACAATATCTCCTCAGTCAAAGTTCAAAACACTGATTTTAATTTCCATTCTTTAAAAGATATGCAGAATAATGGTTTGTTCTGTGATTCCAGAGCTAACTGTCATGGGCCTTATGGTCATTTATTCTTGTGGGTAGTTTCTCCCCTTCACTGTACCTGTTTGAGCTGACTCTTCTGCATACTAAAGGGGTGAATAAGACAACAGCAAGAGATGATTTCGGTGATCATGTGAATCCCTGGATTGCTGAGAAATTTGATTCATCCTTAAGGCGGTTCCACAGTGGCTGAAGTGCTGCCCAAGAAATTGTACTAGAACCCTTCCTTCTGCAAACTTAGATGTTTAGATGTTTAGGTGCTGGGAACTCTCTTAGCTTCACTATCTAATATGCTTGCTGGTTCAGTATACTGGCCAGTCTAGAATCACGCTTAATCTTTAGTACTTAATCTTTACCTTCTTGTGTGTACAGCTAAAATTTGTTTTTGATATATTACTTGATCAGTCCCATTTATTTATGTAGAATATTTACATCCCTCCTTTTCTCTGAAGCTTATGTACCTAGCAGATTCTTGGACCCAAGGCTTCTATGCCCTAGCCTGACCATATAGCTACACTATGCTAAGCTACTTCTTCAAAACTTTGCCCACATTTTGGGGCTTTATCTTGTTAAAATAAGGCTTAAGGCTATGGCAAGTTGCAATTAATTTCCATGGCAGAACTGGAGGCCTGCTACAGATTTGGATCCTCAACTCTAATATTCTGTGCCTTTAACTTCCTTTTAAATAACATAAGGCATTTTTACAATTTTATGAGGTGCAATAGCTATCAGAGTTCTGGAATGTATTTGGCATCCATTCTTTGCTAACCCTGATCCATTCCAGAATTAACTGGTGCAATTACCTGTATTCTAGGTGATTGTCTGACCATAGCAATAGGCATGTGTGACACTGTTGCTGCAGTGACCGGGCATCATGGTGTGTAATTGTGGCAGCACCACCACACCCCAGGCTCTGTTTCCCCAAAAGAGATGTGAATGGAGCTGTGCTGAGCTATCCTAGCTGGTGGCTAGTATAGCTGTAGAGCACATTCTTGTTCTCTACAGCTATACATTTGGGGACTCTCCTGCATGCACTTGTAACCTCTTCTAGTATAGAAGTGGCTCTGCATGGTGCCTATGCACCATGTGGGAGCATACTCAGAGTGTCTCACCAGACCAGGTGTGGAAAGGCTCACAGACTGTCCTTGGGTGTTTTTCCACTGTCACTAGAAATACCCATTAAGTACCCATTAATGGGTATGTGCCACGATGCCCAGCGTTCCAATTAGTGCCTGCCCTCTCTGAGGAGTAGCTTGGCCCTGTTAGGACGCTGGGTTCGTGCAATGGCCAAGTGAATACTACAGTGTGGACACAAAACACTGGTAGCAAGCGTTTCAACAGTAAACAAAAACAATTTTATTATTATACACAAGCAATACTAAAAAGATAATAAGGTTCAGGTAGTTGTTGGTTTAAATTTGCAAGTCTCTTAAAGCTAGGAACTAACCCTTTCCTCTACAGGAAAATAGTTCACCTTTTAAAAGACAAGCCTCCACACGTTCCTCCTCCCTCCTGACTAACTCGGCCACAGCCCAAGCCCCGCCAGGGTACTAGAACGTGGCCCTAGATGATCACAAGGCCCAGCCCGTCCTTGCTTGACCGATCATCTAGCCTGGTCAGTGGCTAGTGAAGTCTCCCTCAGAGCCACAATCCACCCGATTGCCTCCTTCAGAAATCACTCAGCCCAAAAGACCACTGGTCAGCTACTGGTTCCAGCTCCCTCAGGATCAGCTCCTCTGTTCCCTTCAGCCACAGTCCCAGCACGAAGACCCCTGGTCAACTACTGGTCTGGCTCCTTCAGGTTCAGCTCTTCTTCTCCTTTCAGCTCTTGTCTCAGCATGAAGACTCCTTCTGCTGTACTCTGTGTTCATTTATACACACACCCCAGATCCTGATTGGCTCTAGCCGCAATAAAATGCTGCTGGAGACTCCTAACAGAGGTTGCTGTCCCTCCAGCCTGATTGGTGGGAACTCCTTCCCTAGCCCCTCCAGCACTCAAATCCCCGGACAGCTTTTCCCTCCAAAACCTTACTCCAGCCAATCACTGCAACAGGGCCCGCACAGGATTTCCCGCTCTTTTTGCAGCCCAAATCCCAGGTTTTGCAACAAACTGTTTGCTATTGCAGCTAGCTAGAAGCCTGCAAAGCCAGAAAGCAAAACAGCCTGCAGCCTGCACCCAGAAACCGTCACAGTATGTAATGGCATTTTTGTACCCATTAATGGGTACTTAATGGGTACTTCTAGTGACAGTGGAAAAACACCCCTCGTGACCTCATGAGAAATAGATTTTGCATTACTTGTTTTCCTTTGTTGCCCTTTGTTTGTGCTTTACAGACTGAGAACAATAATTCTCTAATCCTTCCTGGAGTCTTCTTTTGGATTATTTATTTCACCGGCTTCTGAAAAACAAAAGCAGCGAACTTCATGATTTTGTTGCTGCCTTAAAAATCTCTCTGCCATCCATGCTTGAACGTTAGCCACATTACTAGAACTGCTGGGGTTTGCATTCTAAGAACGTCAGGACACTGGATGAAGAGGTTAATAAAGCAGTCAGTACACAGCTTCTCAGTATATAAAAGAGAAAAACATGTGCTTTTTAAAAAAAGGCAAACAGAGGTCAAACCTGAAACTGAACAAAGAGGGCACCAGATGGAATTTTCCAGGTTTGGCATTCCATAAGTACATGTCTTGTAGCACCCAGACGTCCCTGCTCCGAACAGATGAACATGTAGAAAAGGGCTTGTGGTGACAATCTTAACATCTGGCCAGGTTCACATGGGAACAAGCAGTTCTTTCAGCTATTGTGGAAATAATTATAGACTGTCATGATCCTGGTACTGTTTGTCTGTGGCGATCAGTTTGCCCTTCATCATCATGGAAGGTATATGTTTACCTGTTTTTAGAGTTCAGTATTCGTACAGCATGGAGTTTACATTAATAATTTTGTAAGAGTTTAGGTTCATCTAAATTAATAGCAGTGATCTGATTTCTATCTTTTCTAAACATTACTCCTGATGCCAGGCTTTTGCAACAGGATTACTTGTTCCCTACTGCTGATATTTGAGAGGCACACTTGCCCGCCCGCCCTGTCCTTTCCTCCTGGCTGCATGTTGTTCCCTGGAAATAAGCTTTGTCCTTGGGATAGAATGTTTAGATTGCAAATTACAGAGGGGGGGGGGAACTAGAGACAAGAAAATGTTTTTCTTTTTATAGCACCCTACCGTTTATCCTGTGTAAATATTTTAATAGGCTACAGTAGATCTGACATTTTAAGTTGCATCAAACTGTTTCTTGTTTGCTGAGAGGGCAAATTCTTTGACATAGGAATAGCATTGCTGTTGTGTGCTAACAGCTCTTTACACCATTTGGAGAAACTGTCTAGTCATATAGAAGAAAAGGTTCCATTTGTAAACTCTTAATATCAAGGTGGACAAAGTGACATTTGTATTCATGAATGAATCCTTTTGGTTTCACGCCATTTTTTTCTCATGCAGAAATGTGGCCTCTTTCTTCCCTGATTTCTCCTGGGTACAAAAAGCCTGATATAACTTGATCCCTTTGCAATTGCTACTTCATTGCCAGGTTAGGATTCCAAACACGGTGAAAGTTGTTTATTCCTCCCTTATATTTTAGGTAAATAAAAATGCTGCCCGTGAAGTATTTTGTAGATCAATGCATGTGTTCTTTTTGTTTTATTAAGCACATGCTGTAAAAATGCATGCACCCAATAAATTGAAGGTTGATGCAATTGGAGTGCATCATTGAACTCAATTTTGACTATTGGAATCTGTTGTTATAGGCACCAATTGATACTTTGTCTAAAGAACTGAAAATTCTTGGCTTGCCTTCTTGTTGATGATGGTTGAAGTTCAGTCTTTGTTTTGATCTGTAGCAACAATTCACACATGAGAATCAGTGTTCAGTGTTGAAGAGGAATGTGGAAACTGTACCACGACTAGAGCATTTAGTAAAGATTTTTAATATTAGGATTGTGTTGATGTATTACTGTGTGGAGCATTATCTTGGGGCAGGGAGTAAGAGCACAGTTGTTTATTTGTGAAATGATGAGAAGTGAGTGAGTTCAGTAAGAGTGAATTGAATCTCTTTGTTCAAGGACTGTTCTTCCAAAGTGAAGGACAAGATTTTTGCTTGCTTTAAGAGTATAAGTGTAGTACTTCAACTGAGAACACCTTAAGTGGCATTTGACTTCTGCAATTTTACTGATTCAACCCCAGACCTTCCCTTACATCACATCAGTGGGTAGAAGCAAAGTTTCTAGTACACTTGCTGGTCAGGTATATTAGCCAGTTCAGGATTGCCCCCAGATTCCTGTTTATCAAGACTGTAAAAGAGATTGTGCTAGAAAAATAAAATTAGGCATATTTATTCCATATTTAAACAATCCCAGGGTTTGACATTTGCCTCTTCTTAGCTAGTGATATTGAATAGCTGCTAAGCTAGGAAGGTACAGATACCCTTGAGACAAGTTTGATTCTCTGGTGACTATATAATTCCACACTAAAGGTGACTTGGTGCTCTGTCCCTGAATATGTGGCTCAGCATATCAGTTTGCAGCATACATCACTCAGTAGATACTTGCCTAGCCATTGGCATAGTTCCATGTGGCATAGATCCATATGCCCTGCCTCAATCAAGAACTCTGCAGAGATTTTGGACTGCATGTGCTATAAGAATTATAGACTCCTGCAAACAGGAATGGCCCTAAAGGGCACTGTGTTTCTTGTTAGACCAGCATGACACTGCTAACAAAATTAGAGATGGTACATTGAAGAAGGATAACAAGAATACCCAAGGTAGTGTATGCTGCCAGGCAGGTTTTATGGCAGAAGGCAGGAGCAATGACTGAAAACTACTTTTCAGCATCTTTAGTGACTGTGTTCAGAGATGGATTGTATACAGGTGACTCTTCTAGCTAACAATTTATTGGTCCCTGCCACTATGAAATTACACTTTTTAGTATACTGCGTTGCTCATTGGCTAAGCTGGCCAGGCATCAAGGTAATATATTGAGATGCGGACACCTGCCGTAATAATGGCTTATTGACTGAGCTGCTGAGTCTTGATTTCTTGCTGTATTTCCAGCTGGTCCAAAGCAGAGGCTTATGGGTGTCAATTACAGATATGTGCTTGACTTTGCAGGATATAGAATATTTGCGTTTTTACCTTGTGTATTTTGAGATGGTTTGGTGTGGTGTCGTGAATAGGACTTAAGTTCTACCAGCCTTGACAAACATTAAAGTTAAGTAAACAGCTCCTGTGAAAAGTAGCAATGCGTGAACCCAAATATGAAAATATCCTTGGATATATGCCATTAAGAGACAGGTTATCTTAAAATGGATGCAATTTATTTGATTGTGGGTGAAAGTTAACTTACTCTTTAATCTTTGGATCCACTAAATGAAAAGAAAAATCATTATATTTATTGATGGCTGGGATATCTTAGTGTGAACCTATTCATGTTTACTAAGAAGTAACCCCCTATGGCAAAAGGAAAACACTATAGGCCCCATGAATTTAGAAATGACAGAGCCTGGTTAGGCTATCCCTTTTGGTGAACAGCAGTAATCAGTAGGTAGTACCAAATCCTGGACAAAGGGAGAATTCTTCACCTCACTGAGATCAAGAAAAAAGAAGTCAAGGACTAAATCATTCCCTCTCTTCCCCTTTATTAGAGACAAAGCAAAGCAGCAACCAATTCAAGCTGTTAGTCTAGTTTTGCTGTCAAGGCATCTGAGCAAAAGTTGAGAATTCATCTCCCCCTCCAAGAATAGGTTTCTCTAAGGCTGTGGTCACATCTAAGGTTTAATCTAGCTTTGATCCACCTTCAGAGTGAGAGAACACATTAGCAAAGTGGCCAGTAATTTTCTTTCTGTAGTATCTATCCCAAAGGTGAATTTTCTGAGTTATTTAACACTGAAAGAAAACAGCCTGTCACTTTGCTGATGCATTCTCTTACAGTGAAAGTGGACTGAAGCTGGATTAAAAAGTGTGACCACAACGCAAGAGCAGGTTTATAAAAAAAGGCCCTATTCAGAAAAATAAAGAATAAACAGAGGATTAAATGATTTAGGTTTAAAATGGTAATGCAGCTGGTTTTCAGGTCTGAAGGCTTGGATTGGGCGTGTTATCAGAAGGACAGTTTTAAAACCATAACTCTTCTAATTGCTGACATCCAAGTCCATGCCATGATAATTCTGAAATAAAATAAAGCCCTGATTGAATCTAATGGTCCCCGATTCCCAGTCCTGTGCTCTCCTGCTCAACTGGGAGGCCTCATATTCCTTCCCTTGATTTTCACTTGTCTTCTGCTCTTTAGCATAAGTCCCTGAGGTCTCCTCCTTTTTACCTGCTTCAGACTGGGAGCTCAACTCTCTCTCTTCTTGCTCTCTGTTTCAGATTGATTAGTTTTCCTGCCTTTGCCTTCCAGAACCCCTGCAAAATTCCACCTCAGCTTCCCAGATTTCTCTTGCAGATGTGTGAAACACCTGGTGGAAAGGAAGCCTTTTAAGCTTCAGGCTTCCAGAGGCCCTTCTTGGATCATTACAATGCCTTTGTGTGTATTTGGCATTAATCCCAAGTAAATGCAAGGAATGCTTCAAATTTTAGATGTTGGATTCAAGAAAAAGCCAATGGATGGGAACAGGCCAACATTTGGTGAAAGATTTGAGGTGGCCAGATAAATAAGGTTATGATCCTCTTGGCACTGCCCATGGCTAGCCCAGGATAGTGCCAATTGTAACATGCACAAATTGAGTTGCAGTGGTGTTATGGGAAATTGCACGGCAACACCTAGTTTCCTGTAATAACCTACTTATTTGCATGCCTGGTAAGTAGCATCTGTGATCACCTGCTGGACATTACCGAAAGCCAGCTGAGCATGTGAAAAACAACAAAGAAAAGGGAATGGGCACTTCACTGGCTTCTGGTAGTCTCCAGTAGGCCAATCACAAATGCTGCTCAACAAACACACAGAAAGGCAGGGTTTTGCTGCTCATGACTGACTGCAAGAGGCCATTTTGAGATCTTGTTTGGATCTTCATCCCACATTGCCTCTTTCCAGTTGGACAAATGTTTCAATACATTTGTATGAAGATTTGTAAGGGATTTGTATGGGATTGAGCATTCATATCAGTCTGAATCCCAGTACATTCAAAGGGGATCTGTTTGAACAAATACGAATTTTCTTGCATTAGATTCAGTACATCACAAATACAAATAACAAAAAGGAAAAACAACATTTGTGCACATCCCTAGCTTGAATACCTCTATAACTAGGGAGAGTCATAATCTCTCTCACAGATATGGGAAGTTTGTGATTAATAAACTATAAGTAATGAGGGCAACCTTATCAAAGTATTCTTATCCTGTCTATACTTCAAGCCATTAGGAATGCCTACCAAAATAGAACAGTTAATGGGCTTTACAGTTTGCTTGTAAAAATGGGTGTCTTTCACTGTGATAAGTATAAATTCTCTTCTTAGTTAATAGTGCTGTAGAGCAGAGGTCTGGTTTTTCCAGTGTAAGTCAAAATGTCACCTCAGAAATCAGATTATTGAAAGTTTCCAGGAATGCGTTCAACAAGGCAAGTAAAAGCAAATCCATGCTGTAAAAACTGTGTTATACAAGTGAAATCACATTTTTCCAACTATGTAAAAGCAAAACTGTGCCACACAAAGTCATGTTATGCAAGGAACGATGGTATTTTATCTAACAGCCTGCCTGGTGCTTCTAGATTTCCTGAAGTCTATTTGAGAACAGAACAGAAGATACAGATGATTTCATGAGTTGAGAAATTATGTATACTCTGGCCCAGAATGGCAACATTCCTGTTTTAACTCCAGGTTTGGTTCACATGCATCTTGAATAAGGACTTGATTTTTTTTATAAAAAAAACTGTAACATCATAGCTATAATAGCATCTTGGTGACAATGTATGGAAATAGCTTTTTGAAAGCAGGGGCCCATATAGTGTTGGAAATTGTTCAAAGGGCCTTTCTTGGGAAAGTGGAAAGGAAAGTCTGATTGCCACTGGAAAGATTTTGGTTTTGTAAAACATGCCTGTGTATATCTGGAAAAATGCAACTTCACACCCTATCAGGGAATGCATGTAAATGCTAGGGAAAATCCAGCGTCTCATCTGGCTAGAAGGTGGTAAGTCTGAAGCTGTGCTGTTTTTGTGTGTTTTTAAGGCGCCAAGAGGAAGAATACTTTGAAGCCGTTAGGCAGACATCTGGCTTGTTCTGCTTTTCAGGGTCTTCCCTTTCCACCATGGTCTTACACAACATGGAAGTTAATGTCTGAACATTTGGCATGTTAACACATAGTAACATCTTTGCAGTTGGAAATTTTCATTTGCTTGGATGTGTGTTAGAGAGCTTTAGCACTTTTTTCCTTTTGCTCTTTAAATTATTCTCAAGCAGAACTGTGATGATACTCTTGTCTACTGGAAAATTGTGGCTCACTCACAAAAGCATCTGAAGTAGTTGAGCAAATTCTTTAAGCATCTCTTTTCAATGGATGCTGGAAAAGCTACAGAGAATCACGGCATCCAAACAACAGACCAAATTGTACCATCATGCCAAAGTAGTCAAGGCCCTGTGGCAGGACTAAACAGCAGTCCATCATTTGCTTTTGATTTGCAGCAAATAAGGCTTTGATTCAATTAAAAAAAGGCATTTCTCCATCAACCCTTCTTTGCTGTGTTTCAAAAATACCAAAGGTTAACACTGAATCTCAGTTCAACATTGCTTCTATGTCCATTGCTGGCACCCACTGCCATTGAGGTTGTTAAATTTACCTACATAATTCTAGAGGGGCCAGTAGGTAAACAGGATGTCTCTGCTGAAATCCTCTTATCTTTGCAAAGAACTGCCAGCATGGTGGATGGACAAGATGGGGAAGATTCAAATCTCCATCTCTTACTTCTTCACTTTCCCATCCACAAAATCTTCTTTTGGAGGATTGTGTATAATAATGTGGTCTTTGGATTCAGAAAGCAGGCAACCAAAGTTGAATCCTAACAAGACTAGCACTCTGTGGGTAGGGGTTCTCATATTTGGCTACTTGGGGATTTGCAGTTTTCTTCGCTGATGTACATAAATGAGCAACAGCCCCTTTGCACATAGGCTTTACCTTTACCTTCAGGTTTTTTGGAATACACTGTAGCATTCCTGTGAGCCAAAGTAATGTTCTTAGTATTTCTGAGCTGCAGACAAGGTGTTCAGTAGGTAAACCAAAGTGAGTCCAGTTGCTCTCAGAGGAAACTGCATTCATTTTAAAAAAAAACATATATAGTGGTTAGCAGTACTCTTTGTTATGTGTACATGGCACATCTGATTTTGAAAGTGGTACTTAGTAGTGGATTTTTGTTTTTTGTTTTCAGTATATAGACATCCTTGTGGATTGCTCATGAACTAATGCCAGGTAGGACATTAGGATCACGTAGGAATTGTCACAGCCGCCTTCTAGTTTTCTATCATCATTTTCATTTTAAAGTCTTGCATGTGCTATGAAAATTGGGGAGGATGTGACTTGGCAGTTCTAGTAAAATGTCATCATCAGAGTACTGCACGAAAGGCACAGTGTTTAATATGGCATTACATCTGTGCAGCTTTCTTCAAGCTAGCTGGGAGTCTGCATACATGTAAGCACATAGCTCCCTCATTCATTATGTATGAAAAGTCCAGATATAGTAAAACATGTCATTGTGGATGGAAGCTGTAGTGGTCCACGAAGCACATAAGAATGTGAAAAGCACCCTACTGGATCAATGTCATGGCCCACCTAGTCCAGCTGCCTGTTTTCATAATGGCAGACCAAGTGCATAGGGAGATCTACCAGGAAGACATGAGCACACAGCTTAATTTGCTTCCAGCAGCTGGTCTTTGGAGACTTATCACCTCCTGGTGTCATTAGGACTGGACATCATCTGATGATTCTGTTGAACTGCCTTTTGGTCCTTTGTGGATTAAAGGGTGATCAAAACAAAGCTTCTTAGTGGAGTTGTATCCTGTCTCTGTTGTACTGGGATTGATCAGTGGGCCACCATTTAGATTAAAACCTCGAGTTAGAAGTCATTATGTGGCCTAACTCTACATAGCTTTTTAGGATTGTGCATATTTGGATTCTTTTTTAAAAAAAAAATCCTTCCATAGGGCAAATGAGTTAACATGGGAAATATTTTTTAGCTTCTCTGTGCTTTGTTTTTTTGCACGGCAGCTCTGCCGATGGTTTTATCCTTTCTTTTTTTCTTTTTGAAGAAAGGGTCTGTTTCTTTTAATATCAGGCTGACAATAATTCTGCCACTGTAACTTGATCCCGTGGGATCAAGGAAGGAGAAGAAATTTTGACTACTTTAAAATTAAGAGTTGGCTGATCACAGGACAGATACAGGCAGTTTCCTTGGCAAGGCTATAAATGGTTTGGTTCGGTTTTGTTTGCTTGTTTTTGGTCACACCTTATTTTTGCAAACCTGCAAACTTTGCTTTCTCAGCAGTTGCTCTGTCACTGAGCTGTAACTATCTCCCTTAATTGTGTGATTAGTTTAGGATGTACAATTGCTGTTGTTTTGCCTGATATGTATTACTACAAGGCCTGCACTTACTGATGTACTGGACCTGCAAGCATCCTGGGAGCCTCCCTTCAGCACCCTGGTGGGGACCTGCTCTGCTGTGGTGTACTGGCCAGTGCAGAATCACCCTAAAGTAAAGGCATTATAGCATCCCTAAGCACTTATTGCGATGTGTTTTCTGGCCCAGGGGTCCAGAGAAATGTCAAGAATATAACTTGGACTTTGATTGTCAACAACCAATTGTACCTTTTTATAATGTTTATCTTGTTTGGCACCAGGCAAAAACCTAAAGTCCTCATGTTTTGAACTCTTCAGAAAGGTGTTTTTTCCCCATATCTGCAACAATATACATTATTAAATGTTGCCCTCAAAAAGAGGAATTTATGTTACATAGCAAAAAAGGGTAGTGAAAGTGAACTAATCCTCAGTTAATGTGCTCCAAACTTAGGAAATTTTCTGCTTGGTCCTTTGTGTATATGGATTATGAAAGCACTAAGTATGTGATGATGAAGCATAATTTCAGAGGGTCTGCAGCACCAGCGGTTATTTTCCAAAAAGCAAGTTTCCTTTAAGAGAGAACAAGAAATGTAATCTGAGAGCAGAAGTTACTACTTGAATTGAAAGTTATCAGCACTTTTCTTTCAGGGCTACAGGTTGGGTCTTGTTTCAGTGTGCACTGAAGACTCTTTTAAACGTTATGCATTTCCTCTGCACAGAATACCTATATTTAGGAAACTGTTTTCTGCAAATGAGGGTTCGAAATGTAGCAGTCACTAATATTTCTGTTTTTGGGGGATGAATGGAATTCAGGAAGACATGATTTTTCAGTTTTCCTGTGCCTGAGCACTGTGGTTGTGTTGGAGCATCTCCTACAGTCCTGTTCACACCTACATCTGTGCTGAAGCAGGGACAGCTACAAAGCATGCACTGTGTCCATGTTCTGTTGCGTCTTGATTGTCAAGTATTTCCACTTATTTAATGTTGTGCCGCATGTTCATGCTAATAGAGGGGGAGGTTTGATTTCTAATAGAGTTCTGGGTCTGTCTCACACTTGGTTGAGATTTCTTGTCACAAGGTGGGCAATAGGAAAAATATGCTCTTCTGAGTTCAGACTAACGTTCTCCCTGTGTGGGGTTTTGATGAAGTTGTTCACTGGCTGTGAAATGGAACAAGCCATTTCCCAGGTCAATATGGCCCTCCTATCTCCAGCAATATTACTATGAGCACTTCAAAACTTGTCCTTTTCTGTTTTTAATTAAGCACACTTGATTAGCTTAGACTACACAGCAGACTGTGTTTAAACTTAACAGTAGTTTGCTTAAAACAAGTCAACTTGGTTTTGGTGAAAAGTTACGAGTTAGCTATAGACATGGAGCTCAGGCCCAGTGGTAACTTGGTTAACATCTGTAATGTGCTTTCCATGGACCTACCCTTCCAGAAGTTGCAGTGTCCCCAGAATGAGATCCTTAAGGCTTCTGAGTGAAGCTGCCAACTGTGAACGTAGAACAACTTTGTACTGGCTGCTGCCTTGCCAGCCAGGTTTAAGATTTTGTTGATGACGTACAGCATTCTTCAACAAGTCAGCATTGGATTAAGAGAAGGAATGTCTTCCCAGTACAGGTTTTCCTAATAGCTGAGCTGTAGGGACAAGATGTTGCCGCTACCGTCTGTGGAGGTCTGCCTGGTAATATTGAATCTAGAAAAAATCCAAATGGGGGGCAGAAACCTGTTGTTGCTGGCTTGGACCACTGCCTCCACCCTAAAATTTGAAAGTCATTTGTTTTTTGTCTTGTTTTTTGCTGCAACAGTGAAATAGCTCCATAGGGCAAATGCATCATTTTGCATCCTCCTAGATCCAGCCCTGTTGTCTGGCATCAAAAGAGGTGCTCTTTCTACCATGGAACTCAGCATGTAGAATTATTTCCCTTTTATCCTGAAACACCCAAGGCACAGACTCAGTTTCAATGTATTCTCAAGACCTATATCATTACAAAGGCATTTGGTTTTCACTGATGGAGTCACTGTTTTATCTACTGTTTGCTTCACTCCATATTTTAGGCATCCAATGGCAAATGTGCTTTAATCTTAACAAGTGCAAAGTAATGCACATTGGGGCCAAAAATCCAAATTATGTCTATAAACTGATGGGGTCTGAGCTTTCTGCAACACACCAGGAAAGGAAGCTTGGGGTTTTGGTGGAAAGTTCAATGAAGGTGTCAACCCAGTATGCAGCAGCAGCGAAAAAAATAGAAAACAAGTCAGCAAGTGTCATTTTGCCTCTTTATAAATCTATGGTGAGGCCACGTTTGGGATATTGTGTACAGTTCTGGTTACCACATCTCAAAAAGAATATTGCAGAACTGGAAAAGGTGCAGAAAAGGGCAACCAGAATGATTAAGGGGCTGGAAAACCTCCCTTATGAAATCAGGCTGCATTGTCTAGGCTTCAGTCTGGAAAGACAGCATTTAAGAGGTGACCTGATTGAAGTATATAAAATTATGCATGGTATAGAAAGGGTAGATAGAGAAAATTTTGTTTCTCTATCACACATCACTAGAACCAGGGAGCACTCTATGAAGCTGATGGGTAGGAGAGTCAGATCCGACAAGGGGAAGTATTTCTTCACCCAAAGGGTCATCAATTTATGGAATTTTCTGCCGGAAGAGGTGGTGACAGCTACCAGTATAGATGGCTTTAAGGTAGGGCTAGACAAATTTATGGATGACAGATGTATCAATGGCTACTAGAATGAATGCCTAGGTACATCTTTCAGGCTGGGGGCGGGGAAGCTGGATGCTTCTAATGCCATTTGCTGGGATTCAAGAGCAGGAACTGGTTTGTCCTTGTCTGTACTTGAGATGCCCATGAGCATTTGGTGGGCCACTGTGTGAGATGGGATGCTGGACTACATGGGCTGTGGCCTGATCCAGCAGGGCTTCTCTTATGTTCTTATGTTCAGTTCTTTAGCATATTATCTCCTTCATTCAGTTGTTATGTACTACTATGGAATTTGCAGTGAGTTATACTCTAAAAATTTTATATATTAAAAATAATCAGAAATAAACACTTTTACTGTGTTCCTCTTGTCTCTTTCATAGAAAGAAGTCTGAAAGGAGGGTGCACCTTACTATCCTGCTTACACTATTCTGTCTTAGTCTAGCTCTTTTGTTTATCAGTTTGATGTTTTACGGTTGCTTTTTGTGATATTCTTGGCAGTTTGAGAACCAGTGTCACTGCCAAGAAGTGCAAACAGCTTCAATTTGAGGGATAACATTCAAATTGCACATGAATCTGTTTGGAGCTTGTCACCTTTAGTCTTTGTAAATCACTTTGGTATTCTTAGGAAGAATAATTTTTTAATAATAGGATCTACAAATACCTCTGAGGAAAAAATGACACGAGCATTTTGAGTACTTCTGCATTGCTGAAGAAATCTAAGAGATCCAAATAGATAAGGTAACATTCCACAATTTAAAAATGCAACACTACTAGGAATTAGGCACTCTATCAAACTACTTTGTTGATTCCTAAATTCTTGGCTAAGATTGTAATTAACAGTGGGCAAAAATTCTGGTGGTATGTTCTAGTGGTCTGTGCAGCCAACACAAAATACTAACTTTGATTTTTGAAAAGTGACACATATGTGCACATACTCATTTCGGATCTACCCAAGGAACCGTTTAGCTCAGTTGTGGAAGAAATGCAGGAAAAATAAAGAATCAATGATTTCTGAACGTAGGTGATTTCGCCCCCTTTTTTTCTTGAGTGGATAATTGAAACTGTTCCCTTGCCCCCAGTAAATTTAAATGCATATATACCCTTGTAGCAAGAAGTCATTTAAATTATAGAACTACAGTTTAATAGTCTCATAGTGGAAACAGAAGCAAGTCTGACTTGGATTATTCTCTAATAGGTGTGTTTGGGAGTGTATCATTCGTATATGCTTTAGTCTCCCATCCTAGGACTAGGCATTGAACACATGTACTTGATGTTGAATGAATGAATGAATGAAAAATGATTGATTTGAGCTATTTAAAACAGTAAGGAAAAAAAAATACATTTTAAATGTTTGTGTACCAAGTAAGGCTGCATCCAGATATTGGTTACTTTCTCTGCTATATTTGGATATTCCAGAATAAAGCGTGCTTTATTCCAGAATATCTAAACATAGCAGAATAAATAACCAACATCTGGATGCAGCCTAAGATGCTTGGTATTGTAAAAGATGTTGTAAGTAACATCTGCAGGAGAAGATTAAAAGCAAGAAAAAACATAGCTCATAGTAGTTTTAAAGCTCTTTGCCAGGGCAGTTTCTGCAACCTTGATAGGCAAATGTAATGCTTTATAATTAAATAAATACTAAATTGTTAAAAAACAAACAGGACAGGCATAAATGGTTGTTTTTCCACGTAGCACTAAAGGACCCATTAAGGCAGTGGTTCTCAACCTTCCTAATGCCGCGACCCCTTAATGGAGTTCCTCATGTTGTGGAGACCCCCAACCACAGGGGTGGAGCAGCTGGGAGGTGGGAGGGAAGGGTGGCGGGAGACTCGTCGCGACCCCTCTGAAAGGGTAATTCGACCCCCAAAGGGGTCCCGACCCCCAGGTTGAGAACCACTGCATTAAGGGTCCTTAATGGGTCCTTAATGGGTACTCTAGTGCTAGGGTTTTTCCACTAGCACTAGAGTACCCATTAAGGACCCATTAAGGACCCTTAATGGGTCCTTTAGTGCTAAGTGGAAAAACACCCTATATTGGAAGCTGCATTTTGGACTATAGCAAGTCACATATTCAGAAGCACTTAATGTAAGCCAGGTTTTTTTTTAAATGGCAATATAAAAATATGCACAAAGAAACAGAAAAATAAAGAGAAGAGACACATGTTAATCAAAAGTTGACTAAATTTCCAAAAATAGATCAGCATGTAGACAGCATCTATGATACATGTTCAAATATCAACAGTGTAACTAGGTCACTTAATCATCTAATGGTCCTTGCATCTTATAGTGTCTCCTCAGAAAGAGAGAACCTATTGATATTACCAGGACATACGTTTAACGGAAACCCAGTACAGTGGTACCTTGACATACGAGTTTAATTCGTTCCGTAACCTTGCTCTTATGTCAAATTGCTCGTATCTCAAAGCAATTTTCCCATTAATCCATTCCAGCTCCCAAAACACCACCTCAGTTGTTTTTGTTATGTACTGTACTGTATTTACATACTCGTATCTCAAATCTTGCTCTCATCTCAAAGCAAAATATCACTCGCTCGGCGGCTTGTATCTCAAAACACTTGTATGTCAGGGCACTTGTATGTCGAGGTACCACTGTATATGTTTATTTGAAAACTGAAGGGTACCAATAAATCTGTACTTTCCCAGACCCTATTATGAACATGTTGTGGAGTCTAATAAACCAAAACAGGCAATTTACCATTGCTCAGAGCGGAAGAAAAAAATCACATCTCTACTTTCTTCATTGTTAAAGATGCAAGAAGAAATGGACGCAGTGAAGAATCTAAGGATGTTTCTGCACTTACCTCTCCTGACCTGGATCAGCTGTCCAGGTCAAACAAATGCTGGTCGCAGTCTGTTCTGGATCAGCCCCCATGGAGTCTTGAATGCAGAGTGAAGTGGGTCAGGATAACTGCACAGCCACCACTTTCACCAGATACTGAATTAATTGAGAAGTTTTTTTTGTAATTAATTTTTATTTATTTTCAATGCAACAAATGTAACAATAAAACTTCAGAGTTCCTTGTCACCCCTTTTCCCCAATTGTCCTCTAATAGTGTGAAAGCAAGGGATTTTATCCCCAAAGTATATTACAAAATTCTGAGGGCTCTAATTACGGAATTACCAGAGGCAGATGACTGCAGTTCCTTAACCCCTTTTAATAACTCTGCTGAGTAGCTTTTTAAGGGTACAATGGAGCTTGTAAACTATATTTTTAACTTTTCACCACCACAGTGTAGTTGGTTTCGTGGTGAGTTGAATACCAACACGGTGACCTCTTTGGCTTCTGAAAATTCCCCCATCCATTCAGACTACAGGAATCCACATCTTAATGAGTCCTTCATCCTTGTGGCAGGGGAGCGATATTAAAATGAAAGATAGGTAATATTAGCCTTCCCTCAATATGCAGTCTCATGTCCTAATTGGAAGCAAAGACAAAATAAAGGATGTGTTCCCCTCTGTGTGTCCAGCACTATATTGAGATGGTCCTACGGCTGTCATGGAAACCATGAAATCCCTAGCTGGTGCTGTTTCAGCTATTTCAGTCCTAGAGTTCTCCAGCATCACACTAAGGACTACGTGTTGCAACTTGGTTAGGGAAGCTATAGGGCTGCATGGTGGACAGTAGTTCAACAGCATCCCCATCTGTTTTATTGGTTCAATGTCACATATCAGATATGGGAGTTTCATAGTGACTGAGATGGTATTTCTGTAAATAACAGCCATTCACCTACCCCCTCCCCTCCCACCTTACCCTGAAAAATATCTTACATGTGCAGAAATACATGTGAGGCAAGCACTCTGAAGCCACCAGGTACTTGCTGGGGAAAGGGGTAACCAGACAGAGGAATGGCACAGCCACATAAACCTTCCAATAGTATAGTGTCTTCTCCCCCTGCCCCATAGCTGCCCCTATCCTGTGACTACTTGTTTGATAGTTCCACTTTTCCTCTCCCTTCTGCTCTTTTACCCCAGGCACCTGAAATACTCCTTACACACATAAATCTACATACAAATAGGAAAACGGAAGGTACATGTCCACACTAGGGACAGCACTACTACACCTTAAGAATTATCCATCCACTGGCATATGGGTGAGTATTCCTAAAAAGAAAAGAAGTAGGCCATAAATAGGCTGACCTTTGCCTTTAATTTCCCCCAAAGTGGCAACACAGTACTGAATTCTTTGCATTGTAGGGAATTCTTAACACACACTATTACTTCTCATTTATCACCCAACAGCAGTCTGTGGACACTGTGGAGGCATTAGTGCAATGAACAAGACATTCCTGAATTTTTAATAGCATGTTGTATTTCATAGGGGCTTTACCTTCTTTAATTTTTTTTTCTTGTGTCAGTTTTCCCTGTTGCTCTCAGAGGAGGCTCGGATATTTTACTGAGTAGAACCTCAATTAGATTAACTTATATTTAAATTCGGAAGAGTGTATTGAGAGAGACTATAGTTCAGAGTATTGTTAATGTTGTTGCTGTTATTGTCTACAAGTCTTTCAAGGGTGTTTTAATTGACAAAGAGATTTTGATCACTTTAGAATTCTGCTGTGGGACATGAGCATAGAGGTCTTCTGCCCTTTTGATCTCTTTCCCCTTATGGCTATGGCAGCTGCAGACCTCCTTTTTGAGTATGCATGTGAAAACTGAGATTCTGAAGGATTTAAAAGGAGTCACTGTGTGTGTTTGGAGTGTGTGTGCATGAAAGTTCTTGGCAGACACCTGTTTTCTCCATTACTTTTGTTCTCGCACTTAGTTGATTCCATTATAGTAAATATAGTTGTATTTGAGATAAAGTTGATTTTATTAATGTTAATATGGCTTTTAAGTTTTGCAGCTTATTGCTGTTAGCTCTTTTAAAAAAAACAGGTGAACGGTAATTGTTTCTACTGAGGAATGCATATTAGTGGTTACTCTAGTGCAAGTGCAGCCAGTTGTTTGGGACACACATAACACTGAGTCTCGTTTGAGTGCAGTCCAGTTGGAAGCAAATGCTAGGTCATGTAACCCAGGAGCTTTTCATACTTACCTCTCCTGGTCATTGGTCTATGGAATTTGCTGTCTGAAGGGGTGGTAACAGCAACCATCCTAGATGGCTTTAAGGAAGGGTTAGACAAATGTATGGATGACATATGTATCAGTGGCTACTAGAATGGATGCCTAAGTACATCTTTTGTGCTGGTGGGACAAGCAGGAGGTCTCTAAGTCTATTTGCTGAGATTTGAGAGCAGTAGAAGGTTTGCTTGAGATGCCCATGGGCAATTGGTGGGCCACTGTGTGAGACAGGATGTTGGACTAGATGGGCTGTGGCCTGATCCAGCAGGGCTCCTCTTGTGTTCTAATGTAAGTCCACTAAGATCAGTCTGGGCTAGAGTGGTTCCAGCAGCTGCACTGCTCCTACTGCTCTGGAACAAGCTGTCCACATCTGCACAATCTTTAGAGCCAGTCTTTCTGTTCTCCAATGACTTGGAGGTAATGTTTTATGCGTGGAGCTCAAAGAGGAGCCATTTTAGCAGTGCAATTCTGTGCAATGCCAAAAATGCCCCCCCCCCCCCCGTGTTAACTCAGCCCATGGAGGAATGCACTGTTCCAAATGCCTCCATGGGCTGGTTTACTTACAGGTAGACCATAATACACTTTTTTGAAAAAGTCTACCTCATTACTGGACTAGGCAGACATTTTGGGTTGGATAGCTCAATAGATGCACTATCCAATGCAGACAGCATGATTGAGCAAAGGCATGGCATCAGTAAGTGTGGTATGGGTACAAAATGGGTTGGTTTTTACCAAATGGATTTCTTTCTTTCTTTTTTTATAGGGAAGAGAACTCTGGATTCAACGTAAGGAAAGCACAGTCCTTCATTTTGTTAAGGACAGCAGCAAGGGAACTATGCTGGAAACTTGTTCATATAAATGACACCATATCCTGAATAGTTTTGCATCTGTACACAGCTTTTTGCTTTACCATTGGGCTTTATTGATCTTTACATTAACTCCCTGCTAGAAAAGGTTTGTTGATGGTCAGACTAAGAATGTTGAGCAGCAAGCCAGCCTTTCTGGGACTCGGGAAGTCTGCCAAGTTGAGTAGAAATGGCTAATAAATCTACCTGGATGCCCTTCCTGTCAGCAGTTTCACCTAAACTCATCGGAGGGTAAATTTGTCTTCTTTACTGTGTTTGCTGCTTTTATAATAAGCAATTGGTACCTTTGACAATGGCATTAAAACCTTATTTTTTTGTGAGTGAAGTTTTGCTTGCATGGCCTATGGCTTTCCACCCATTTTGTCAACATTTTGTTATGATGAGTTTAAAATACCCTGTTTGACAGGCAGAAGGGTTGGCGGTGACTAATAATTGTATTCATTTTAAACATACTGAACTTACAAATTTTTCCAGGTTTTTCTTCTTATTATTTAATAAAGTTTTAAAATGTTTGCTTCAAAGGAAAAAACAGTACTACCTGCCTAGTTCACACAGAGAGGTCTTAGGCATGCAGAACAGGAAGGGCAGGGAAGGAAAGAGACATGCAGGTTACACCAAAAGATCAAGGAAAAGGCAAAACTGGCACAGGGTCATGACTGGATAGACAGGATCTGTGGTCTATTGCCCATGAAGAAGCTGTTCATAAGAAAAGGCAAGAGTGAGCTATGCAAATTTTCCGGAGAATCAAGGGAACCTAATAAAGAAGCTGTTTTAACTACCTGGGTCAACAATTACATGTTGTAATGCAGACATTGTGGCTAAGAGAGCAAGGCTTGCACTTTGTTTTCAGACACACCCAGGCTCTTAGCTCCTTTCTTTTGAGAGCGTAACAATCTGGCTATGTGCACATCAGATTTATTCTGGAATCTGGCCCATGTACGAAAACAGATGTTCATAAAACATTGATGAGTCTTAGGTTTTTATGTAGCATCATGCTGATTCCCCCCCCCCCCAGTGATTAGTAAAACCAGTGGCCCATATAGGGCCCTGTTACTGCTTCCACAATGAGGGATCCCTTGTTAGTTTATAGAGAATTGCCATAATTGAAAAGGTTGCAGAAGTCTTTCTCAAAACAAATGATACTTCACAACATGTAAGCACATCTTCTTGTGTGCAAAGTGAATGAAGAGATGACACAGCATTTCCAACCTGTTAACTCAGGTGTCAAAGTGTGAGCAGTCAAGATGACTCATCTTCCTTGAGGAAAAATGGCCTCCTACACCTTCATCCCATGCATATCCCATGGTGTTGTGCAAATAAACTTGGCCGAGTCTCCGATTTATTTATTTTCAGCATTTCTATCCCATGTTTCTTCCAAAGAAATATCACAACACACATGGTAGAAATCCTAAAGAGTAGGCACACCACCTTTTCCCCAAACAGGAGAACACCATTCTCCTCTCCTCTGCTTACCTTCATGACAACCCTGTGGTGTAGGTTAGGCTGTGAGGTTGTGACTGACCCAAGGTGATCAAGTGAGTTTTCATGGCACAGTGGGGATTTAAACCCAGAGACTCCTGGGTTTTAGCCCAGCATTCTAGCCATTATAGTATATTGTCTCTCAGTACCTTGGCTATTTTATGTAACTATTGTCTTGTTAGGTATGTGCATCTAAAAAGTGATATGCTCAACAGTACAAGATGCAGGCTATGGAGCATCATGTGGCGTTTGTGGAGAAATGGTCCCCTTTGATTAACTTGTCCCAGGAAGACCTCTCTTTACACCAATGAAAGCCAAGCTATTAACATGATTCCCTTATCTGTCGATATGAGTTGATGTTTAATAGTTGTGTGATAGCACATAAAATCTGTTCTGTATTTACAGGGGACACTGTTTTGTTTATCGTGTAAGATTGTTATTGGTTATACAGTTGGATACTGTAGTTTTGCTGTTTATTATTGTACTGGAATTTTATTATTTAAAAATAAATAATAAAAAAAGAAAAGTCACACTTTCATTTCGCTATTGAAGCCCAAACTGTTAGTTCCTTTTGTTGTTGAACCGTTTAATCAAAAACCTATTTTATCACATCCATTTCTGCATTTTTTGCAAAGAAAAATACCACAAACAAAGACACAGTGAAACACAAATATTTGTTGAATTATTCATTTTCACAGGCAGGAGACTGACTCATTTTGATTGAAGTTTTGGATATGTGAAAAACTGAATTTTCAGTTTCATGCAGATATCTGCAGATATGAAATACTCAATCATCTTTGTGAACACAAATTGAAAACTTTCACATCCCTATCTTTTACCCTAACAACTATGGGAAAAAAGGAAGAGATCCTCTTCTTAAGAAACATTTCATCAAATAGCATGTTGACCATTGGCTAGACTCTGTCATTAGCTTTTTGCCAGAGTTCCATCAGCCAGTAAAAATGGTGACTTCTGCTGGATTTCTGTAAAATTTGCTTGGCTAAGACAAAGCAGTTTTTCCCCCCAGCCATGTCCTTTGGAAATACCAGTTTTTTACTGAAGATTATTTACTGAGTTTTAAAGAATGCTTTAAAATTTATTTATTTCATTTTGTTTGTATTCTATTCTTCATCCAAAGGTTCCAGGGCAAGTCACAGCATTCAAAAAATCTAGACTGATAAAAAGAGAAGAAATATGCTTAAAGTGTGACTCTCCCAATCTCTACATTTAAAGGAAGCTAAGCATCAGAGGCTTGGGTGAAGGAGTATATGTTAACCAGGTGCTAAAAACCACACAACATTGGTGTCCCTTGTATATTCAGAAGGAAACTGTTCTAAAGGCTGCATGGGGGTCAAAATTGTCTTAAATTTCTGGTTATTTTAAATGATGGGCTAGTAAGTGTGTATGGGTTCTTAATACTTTACTGGGTACATACAGTTTATGGATTTCTGAATTTGTAAGTGGATGGATAAAAAGCCAAAATGTGACTGAGTATAATAGTCTTATTGATTGTTTCTTTGGTATCCTTCTGTAGTTGTGTCCTCTTTGTTGATTAGGCTCACGGTTGATATTTTAGGTTCATATGAATACAATAAAGTCTGGTAAAGATCAAACTTTGAAGACCATGCTATAGATTACTATTTTTCCTTATTATAATCTGCTGAAGGAAACTGCATTGTTGAATAATTTACTGTATTAGATGAAAGCCATTAAAATTTAATGCATGTATCACTTATGGTTTTACAACACTTGTGTCTCCACAGAAGTTTCTTAAAAGGTAGGGTGGAATCGAGGGGAAACAATTTCTCGATACTGTGATTGTTAGCTTCTTGGAATTGCTTGGTTTGAAGAGTGCAGATAATGAAGAACTGCTTTTAAATCTTAAATTGCATGCAGTATTTTTATATGGCATTTCTGTAAACAACACCTGCATAAGGTGTTGGGTACAATTAGATAGTATTATTCTGAATACTTTGTGTTTGGGAAAGCTGTGTTGGCAAAGTTAACATGCAAAATATATTGATGCTTAATATTGGGGAAAAGGGGGAAATGGAAGATAAATGACCAAAAATGATTAAATATGGGAAACAGGGAAAGAGGAATCAAGGGTTGAATAATAATATAAAACTGATGTCCTGATGGAAGTACAGGACTTTTTAATTTGAAGTTTAAAAAGCGGGTGGACGGTGAAGGGACAGCACTAGGGTGACATGCAGAATTATATATAATACATGAAATAGCAACTTTTAAATATAATTAAATTTCAGTCTTTTAAAAAAAGATGCTCCATTTGGAAAATGGAGTAACAAAAGCTCATTAGCCAGACTGTGTCCAATAGTAGATGCTTAGGATTGCATGTGCCCCCAAAATTGTCACTGACAAGCACAAATTATTCTCAAATCATTAGCAGAGCTTTTCAAAAAGTGCTCAAATATATAGCCTTTAAAATCTTTTTTTCTTCTTTTTGCTATTGCGGGACACTGCGTGGCTTGATTCATAGTCCTTAAAAATTAAACATTTTGTTGGCTAGGGAGTGTTCATCTTCCTTTAAATGTGAAATCTTACAAAGGATGTAGCACCAGAGCATGGACAACATTATTTGCATGACACCAGTATTGTACTTGAGGATATACTGTATGGTGGGATAGACATGCAAATTAAAAGTCTCCTAAGTGAAGGCTTTTGTTGGACTATCTAACTTGCTTCCTGTCTAAAACGTGTAGAGCCATATAAACTTTCAAAAAGTAGATTTTTAGGATGGAAAATATCCTGGTTAAGTAAAGACAGACAGAATCTTAACCTGGAGATGCTACTAAGCAATTTCATTCTTAAGAAATTCTGCAGGGTACCTGGAGAGAAATTTTGGTTATTCACAATAGGGTGGTACTGAGTGATGATTTCACAATATGGAAATTTTGTGAACATTTTAAGACTGTGATATGATTTGTTCACACACCGTGGAAACTGTTGATGGGCTACAACTGTAGGCATTGCAGTAAGGATGTTGTGTGAGGTTCATATAAATCTTTGGAGATGCCAAGGAACATTGTGCTACATTGCACAATAACAGCCTTGTATAAATAAACCCACACTTAACAACAGTAAAAGTCCTTGCTTGCTATAATAATTCTCATGATCTAGCCTGTTATTATGATTTGGTAATGGAACGTAGGCTATAATTTCCCAATTTGGTGTTAATGGAGAATTCTGGCTTAATGCATGGTAAGAGCTCCACACTGAACTAAGTACACAGTGGGCGATGAGATGGATTGCATAGCTAAGACCTTAGTCAGGGTTTTCATCAGTTATAGTTTTATGATGAAGAAGAAGAGGAGGAGCCAGCTTTTATAGCCCACTTTTTCCAGCCTTCTAAGGGAACTCAAAAGTGGCTGACAAAACTTTCTGTTCTTCTCCCCACAACAGACACCCTGTGAGGTAGGTGGGGCTGTGAGACCTCAGAAGAAAGCTGTGACTAGCCCAAGGTCACCCAGCTGGCTTCATGGAGGAGTGCTGAATCAAACCCAGTGACTACAAGATATGAGTCCAGCACTCTAACCACTAGACCAAACTGGTCATCTCCAAATATTTCATCAAGGTTTCCATCAACTAGGGTTCATGAAGCCATGCCCAAATATCTAATTCATGGTTTCCATCAACTTTGGTTTCTGAAGACTCTCCAAATGTTAATATATTGTGAGTATTTGTAGTGAGAAGCTTAATGAAAAGGACAGAGAAAGATATTGGTTGGGATGCTGTTTAAATTGATTAATCCATCTTATAAAGGACAAGATTGCTGTTCATTTAGCTGGTAACTAGTTGTAACCAATGTTGTTAACAGGAGTATGGCCTAATATAATAACTCAGATTGAAGCAGGAAATTAAAATTACATGTTAATCAGAACTGGTGAACTGTTGCTGTGAATGGCTGCCTGGAAATCTTTAAATGTACATTATACCCAATTTAAAATGAACTAAAGCCCATAAAGACAAACTGTTTCTTGCTGCCAGTGAGTTGGTAATATGGTTAAAAGTGGTGAGAGGAAAGGGTGTTTGATTTATTTTAAGGATTTTTTAATTAAAAAAATAGCATTACTATAGAGTTACAGCACTACAACTCTGAAAATGATATTGCAATGGGAAAATGTTCTTAGAATGAATTAAAGTTGTTAGTTTTAAAATCTTTTATATGGTACCATATCATTGTAAATGTATGCCAGTCTTTAAGTGGGCAGCCGTGTCTCATACAGCAGTGTAGCCATGTCATAGAAACAGAAGAAGCAAAATACTCCAGAGGAACTTAGAGTCAGTTACATAGCTTCATATATCCACTGTTCATTGCAACTATGCTGGCAGTTTTCCATGCTGTGTGACACAATTTTTTGTATTAGTACTGAACAATTACATTTTATTCGGCTGGTCTTTCATAAGCTATGAGTTGACATTTGCTGATTCAGGAGGACCAATCCTTCTGGTTTTAGAATTAGGTTAGTCATCCGTGGCTACTCATTATAAAGACAGAAGTTTTCATTTTTCTTTAATTGCCTGCCATTCTTATGCTTTTTCACATATTCATACTGGAAAAACATGGGCTTATCGTTTTCTGTGACATTACAAAGATGTTGCACTTTTAAGGGAGATCACCAGCCTGACCCCTAGAATATGATGTAAATTGTTTGGATGGAGAATAAACATTAGAAGTGCAACACATAAAATGTAGAAGCATAAGAACCGTGTGCTTTGCTTTAAATCAATATGTGGATTTCCCTAAGACGTAGAATTTACCAACTCTAACCCTGAGAGCACACAATTTAATTTATTTACATATCTGTCCTGTTCTCTACTCCTAAGTACTCAGGACAGATTACAGACTTAATAGAATGGCATTTCCCTTTCTGAAATCAGTGGTTACTTTTTCTCCACTCACACCAGCTTTAGGCTTTGAAATTGTGTTTACAAGGCTCATAAAATATAGGAGAGCCAGAAAATAGATCCATGTAGATCAAAGTTCTCTATACTGGCTGGCATTGACTCTTGAATGTTTGTTAGGGTTTCTCCCAGTCCTGTCTAGAATTGCATAGGAATGAAATGGGACTTTTTTTGTAGTTTCTAGAGTTGGAATAGGCTGTTTCAGATATTTCAGGCCACTCTTCTCTATGTTGAATATATCTAGTCTTTCTTTTCCCCTCCCTCATAGGATTTTACTTCCAGTTTCCTGACTGTCTATGGCAGAACAGATACTATGTGACAGAACCATGAGCTATACCTTTTCTTCCTTTTCTGATTGGTAATACCAACTCTCCTTATATATTTGGAGTTAAAAGGGAGGTAACAGACATGATCTAGACATGATCTCTTGCTACCTCTTGGATGTGGTGTGCAAGACTCCCTTATGATCTTCTTCCTAAGACCATCTTTCCTTGTCCTCACATTACAATCTCCCTTGGCTCACTCCAGTGCCAGGGTACGATTTTGTCTCCACCCCTCCCCTCCTTCTCCTTCCTTCTATGACTGGTTGTAGTTCAGTCAATTATATTTTGGCTTCTATCTGTCAGCTCTCCTCCCCATCCCCATTTCCATGAGCCAGTTTGGTCTAGTGGTTAGGGAACCGGACTCTTACCTGGGAATACCGGGTTCGATTCCTCCCTCCCCCGTGAAGCCAGCTGGGTGACCTTGGGCTAGCGCTGAGTACATGGACAGCACTGTAGAAATAAACTAATAATAATAATAGTCATGGCTCTCTTCTGAGCTCTCACAGCCCCACCTACTACCACTACCTCTCCTCCTCCTCCTCCTCCTCCTCCTCCTCCTCCTCCATCCCTGTGTCTTTTCTTTTTTTACTTTTGTTACTGCTGAGATGCTTGGAATTGAGACAGGCTTATGTTGTGCTTGAGTAATCCTGAAAAGTTAAATGTGTGTCTTAGATTTCTTTTCCAGAATCCCTGCTCAGAATGTACAATATGCCAGGGATTTAAAGCAACCATACTCTTATAGCCTCCATCTTTCCTTTCTTCATTTTTGAAAATGTGTACAATTCTGAAAATTTTGCTTCTGCCACTGGAGGACAGGAGGGCTCCCCTGCCTACAACAGTGATGCTTTTTGCAAAGGCGGAAAACAAATCAGCTCCACCATGGTTGGCCCTCAGCTGACTTCTGCAGCACCTAAGATGGGGTCCTATCTTGCCCCTAGATCCTGTTCTGTCTTGGGAGAAGCAGCCCACAGTGCTTGATTTTCTGGGAGCAGGACACCATGTCCCACCAAGGTGGTGGTGAGATGTGTGCGAAGCTGCTTTTCTTAGGCAGCCTAGGATCCAGGGAATGGAGCAGGGAGGGGCGCATCTTGGGCAATGCACAGCCTGGGAACAGTTGCCTTTGGTGTGCCCGGGGGGGGGGGCAGGGAAGACTATCTATCACTGGACAGATCATCTGATGAAGAGCCTGCAGGGAAGATCACTGCTCTCAGGTCACCAAGTGACTTTTCACAGACAGTAAGGGTTTTAACAGAAGTGTTAATCATAGTAACAAGAAAATTCCCCAGCAGTTTTTACATAAGTCGTCCCCTCTATTGAGATCAGCACTGAAAGATCAGACTTTATGCCCCCATGATCAATATCCTCTCAGAATAATGAAACATAGGATCAAAACAATCTTTCCAAGTTGGACTTAATTGTGTTATTCCAATGTGCAATATTACACTGTGCCTGGTGACATTGTTATATTTTTGTTTGTTACTGTATTATGATACCATTTTGTATTTGAATTTTTTATTTAATTGAGAATGTTATATCTTAAAAAATAAATTTAATAAAAAAAAGAAATTCCCCAGCAACTTCCCAAGTCTCTTAGAATCCACTATCTGTCATGAAATAAAATGTTGTAAAAAATATATGTGAGTGTACTGCATTACTGATGGTGCAAATCTTATTGATGCCTTCTCAAGTGCAATATTATGGCCATAACTCCTTTGCTGCTAGCCCTGTCAACTAGTAGTAGAGCTATGGTTTCATGGATATTAATGGACCCACAACAACATAGATAAAAGCCATGGAAAACTGTCTTCAGAAATCTTTGCAAACACGCTTTTGTTTTGTTTTCTTTCTCGAGTCATTGCTGCTCTTACTGTATTCAGTAGCATTTACCAAGATAAAATTCAGTTGCACTTTTCTAGGATATCTTACATTGGAATTGTATTGCTATCTGTTATACAAAATCCTGAGAAATTTTGAATAGAATCTGACTGTCTTCTAATTATATATATACACAGTCTTTCCAATTTGCCTCCTTTTGGAATTGTATACCTTCAGCATGGATTTATTTGAATCACCAATAAAAATAGCTCAGTGTATCCTAATTACAGTGGCTAATTAATAAACTTCCAAAACAACAAACTTGCTGGCTCACTGTTGGGACAATTTAAAACCTTAGTCATGTAGCTTTCCTGTCAGAGTTATAACTACTTTGATGCATTCTTGTTAAAAATCCATTTCAACTTGGCCTTTCCTTGGGTGTTTTTCCACTGTCACTAGAAGTACCCATTAAGTACCCATTAATGGATACGAAATGGCATTTTTGTACCCATTAATGGGTACTTAATGGGTACTTCTAGTGACAGTTGAAAAACACCCCTTGACAAATGCAGGAACCAAGAAAGAAAAGGAAAATAACTTTAAAAACTGACAGGAAGATAAAGTGGTTCAGAATATTTACTGAGGTTCATTCAATCAAACTAGACTTCCATGACACATTTTGAAATGTCCCATCATAGAAGATTTTCAGAACTTGATTTTTTAAATTATATTTTATAAATGCTTTGCTGTCATTGGTGGTAGTATAAATAGTATCTAGTTGATTATTATTATAGACCAATGGTTTCCAAAGTTGTCTGGGCTACGATCCATCTAAGTTTACCAACTCGGGACCCACCTCTAGGAAATTTAACCGTTACCAGTATGAATAAAGGACTTTTCAAATAACAAACAAAGTTTTAATAGAATTTTTTTATTACTTAATTAAATAATTACATCAAAAAAGTTATTTCAAATATGGTTAAATTTCCTAGAGGTGGGTCCCGACCCACAGTTTGGGAAACCCTGTTATAGACTATGATTGGTGGGTAAATGTGCTAGTTCTTTGCGTCTTTGCGTGATTTTGTTTGGGGGGAAGGTTCTTCCTGTCGGGTTTATTTTTGTACTTGTTGTTGTGTCTGATTGTTTATGATCACACAGACCATAGCATGCTAGGCTAGGCTGTTCTCACTGTTTCCTGAAATTTGCCCAAGCTCATGTTCATTGCTTCATGATGCTATCTATCTTCCATTCCCTTCTCCTTTCCCAGCATTAGAATCTTTTCTAGTAATTTCTGTCTTCTCATTATGTGGCCAAGATATTTGAGTTTCAGCTTCAGTGAGGGTTGGTGTATTTTAATATTGATCTCCTTGCAATCCAAGGGATTCTCAAAAGTCTTTTCTACACCACAGTTTGAATGTGTCAGTTCCTTTCTTATGGTCCAAATCTGACAGCCATACATTACTACTGGGAAAACCATAGCTTTGACCTTGTGGACCTTTGTTGGGAAGGTGGTGTCTCTGCTTTTTAGTATGTCGTCTAGGTTTCCCATAACTTTCCTCCCAAGGACCAAGCACCTTTTAATTTCATGGTGGTAGTCAATGTCTGCAGTGATCTTTGAGCCCATGAAAATAAAATCGGACACTGTTTCCATTTCTTCCCCTCTATTTGCCACAAAGTGATGGGACCAGATGCCATAATCTTTTTAAAAAAATGTTTTTCAAGCCCACTGTCTTTCATCAGGAGGCCCCTTAATTCTTCTTCTCTTTCTGCCATCAGTGTGGTATTGTCTACATAACTGAGATTGTTGGTTTTTTACCTGGGAATCATAATTCATGCTTTTGATTAATCCAGCCTGGCATTTCTCATGATGTATATGAATATGAGTTAAATAAATAGAGTGACAATATACAGCCTTGTACTCTGTTCCCAATCTTGAATGAATCAGTTATTCCAGGCTTAGTACTCTGGTACTCTACCATCTCTTTAAGAATTTGACAAAATTTGTCAAAGTCTTGAAGTGTAGTCAATGAAGCTGTGAAGTAGATGTTTTTCTGGAACTCCCTTGTTTTCTCCATAATTCTGCAGATGTTGGCAGTTTGACCTATAGTTTCTCTGCCTCGTTTAAAACTGGCTTGCACTTCTGGTAGTTCTCAGTTCACATATTGTTGAATCCTAGCTTGCAGAATCTTTTTTCCATCTTCTTCTAATGTTTATTTTTCCATTTTTCCATTCCACATATAATAAATGTTCTGTGCTTCAATTTACAAGCCTTCCATCATTATTTATTTCCTACATGTTGCAGAATCTTGAGCATAACCTTGCTAGTGTGTGAAATGAATGCAATTGTTTGGTAGTTTTTGATATTGTTCTTTGGAATGGGAACATAAACTGAGCTTTTTCCAGTCCAGTGACCACTGTTGAATTTTCTAAATTTGCTAGCAACACTTTAATAGCAACATCTTTTAGGATTTATAATAGTTTGATTGGAATTCTGTCACCTCCACTAGCCTTGTGTTAGCAATGCTTAGTAATACTCACGTGACTTCACTCTCCCGAATGTTTGGATGTCTAGGTCAGTGACCACACTATCATGGTTATCAGTGATTTTAAGAGGTGCTACACCGAGGTGAAATCGCCTGAGGTGTTAAGCTAATATGTTAATCCTTCATGGTTAAGGGGATGTTGTGGGACTTCCTTTTCACAGGATAGCTGGAGGACAATGGGATAATTTTTTAACCATCCATTTGTTCTTTGCAAGCCATTGTCGACTAACTGGAGAGGAAGTAAGACTGAATTCAAGAATGTGTATCAGTGTTCAGCTGATGGTAGTCATGTGATTTTTCTTTCTTTCTTTAATATGATTACATAAGTATTACCAGCTTATATGAGCACCTTTCTTCTTCCAACCTGAAGGAAGCTGTGTTATTATTAACTCTTGTGACCCACCATGAGACTTTGGGGTGAAGTACAGGCTTGCAGATGTTGGCAATAAATGATAAATAAAACTAGAGTGTCCACATCCATTAGTTTAAAATCGGGTTCTACATAGTATAAAGATCAAAACTCCATCAAGAGCTTTCCATTCTCATTTTACTTCTCAAGTTGAAGATGTAGCAGAATAAGTGACTATATGGAAGTAAGGGGAGAAAAAGGGTGGTATGATATAATAACTTTATGAACAAGACATGTAACACACAATAGGTTCCTCATCCAAAAATCAAACTTCATTAGTTTTGTAGATTTCCGTTATGTGGACTTCATTTTTCCCTTGGTAGACCTCCAAGAAGACAATAATTGAATGGAAGAGAGGCATTCAACTTCCTACCCAGCTGTGCCAATATAACAGGAAGAAAGTACCTTGACATTGCTAAGGTTCAACTAAGTGTTTCAACTTGTCCTACTGCATGTTTTCTCTGAGGCTTGTTTACCTATTGTACAATTCAGACTTGCCTATCTTGTTAGGCAAGAACTGTTAAATATTCCAAAGCTGCTCAGAGAATGATAATAGCATTAGCAAAGCATGTTCTCACAGTGCGCCACCTATGGTTGCATGTTGTGTGTTTAATGGTGTAACAACTGATATCACTGACGCCTCATAAGCAACCATGCAAAGTGATAACATTTGCTGTATCTTATTGTGCTTATTTTGGTGATTTGGGATATGTTGTGGATATGTTTACAGTCCCTCCAGAATTGCATATGTAAAATACGTAGTGCCTTATGGCCTACTGCTGCATGAACATGTTGTGCTTTGTGTGACATAGCTAGGACACATGTCAGAGGTCAGGGCCATTCTCTTTGCAGGCCCTCTAGATTTGATGTTCACATTTTGATGATCCCTTGTAAGAGCTGCATCAGGATTCAGGGTCCCTGGGTCCCTCCCCACACATTGCCCAAGTGCCATTTGATAGGACTTTCAAACTGAATGTAAATACACTTTGTATAACCCAGACGTTGCTTACTTATTCCACTCTTTTGGGGTATTCTTGAATAAGCACTCCCAGAAGTGCTTTCTTTGGAACATCCGTACTTTATTCTGGAATGTTAAAAATTAAATGGATCAAGTAAGCAATGTCTGGATGTACCTTCAGTTTTTCACATTTTAATGCAAAAAATAACTTCAGTATTGCTTTCCCCAACATGTGCCTTTTTAGTAAAGATTGGCTTTTCTCTCAAAATATACATGCTATTTGACAATTTAAAATGTATTTTTATGGGGAAGGAGGTTGAGGTGAGATGGAGGCCAGTAATTTCAGCACAGCCTTGGGAGGGGTGTTGAAACTGGATGTAAAGCAACATTCTGATTTGCATATTTCACCTAAGATGTATGGAACACAGATCAGAACAATTTATAATTTGCCAAGACCAAATTCCTCAATGATTCCTAGATGCTGTTTAGAGGGACTAAGGGGTTTGATAGAGGCAGTGTAGCAGCAGCCTTGCCCAGGCATCTCGGCACGGACAACAGACAGGCCCAAGACCGTGTTGGGCCTATCATGACCCTTCCCCTAGAAATTGGAGGTTTCGCAGTCTTGGAATCTCCACACACTCTGCACTGATTTTGTGTCGGAAGAGGCATGTGTGAACTTGCTGCATGTGGGGAAAGAAACAAAATAAAAGTAGCTCATGTATCACATTCTTCACAAAATCAGCACTTAAGGAAAGTCTGGTTGCACTGTGATAGGGAAGATGCCAGCTTTCTTTTAAAAAGCTGAAGCTTCCCTGTGACATATGGAGGCACTTTAATATAAGGTGCTTTTCACTAACATGATTACATTCACCTGAGAAACAGTAGTAAGGGGCCCTCGTGCTCTCTTCCCATCACCATTTTTAGCCTAGAATGTCCGTGAGGGGGAAAGGGAAGACCAGAGTGTGGACAATCCCTTCTGCAAATAATCTTTAAGCCTTGCTTAAACTGCTTGAGGCTGCATTCACATGTACCAAAAACAGTGCTTCAGATGTGCCTTAGAGACTGTTGCATGTAGTCCTTGTGTTCTCATTTCTTCTCTAAACCACATTTTCTGGCCTAGGATTTTCCTGAAAGGAGGAAGGCATGTGAACATTCCACCTGTGAGCCATTTCTAAGCTGTCCTATCAGTGCCCCCCTTTTCTTTTTAACTATGTGCTAACGCAGACAATTTTGTCCTTGTAATCCATATATTAGCTCTGTAGTTGAGTGCTATTCACAAAGTTTAATAACTCATAATTATATATGCTAAGTTTTTTTCCTTCTTTTTCCTTCCAAGGAGGAAAACATGATTCTACATTGCCCCGTTTACCTCAAAATAGCCTTATGATGAGGTATATGGGGCTGAAAGCAACCTGTGGACAAGTGTTACTCACTGACCTCCTGCAGTAGGAAAATGGCTCCTAATCTAGTGTCTGCAAAGGTCTCAAAAGGGGGTCTACAGTAGGCATGTGGAGGTGTTGGGTGGGGGTGCGGGCAGGGGATAAAAGGCAGGGGATTAGTGGGGGAGGCCGAGTGGGAGGGAGGGGTTCCATGGTGAAGAAAAAGTTAAGAACTGCTGGCTTGGGAGGAACTTGAACCCTAGGCTGACATTGTAGCAATCAGAGATATTACTCTTTACACATAACACTGTCTTAATCAGAGCACCGATTGTAGAGTTACCTTCACTGATGCTCACTTCCAGACAAGCGTGCTTATGATGGCTGGTTAACTTTATCTGGGAGGATCTTGCTGACTCACTACTCAGATGGTCTTGTGACTGACTTGGAAACTGTTGGGCAATTTTGGGAGTTACTAGTAATTTCACAATATTTTCAGAAGAAAGTATAGTAGTTTTGGAAGAATAAGAATAAGAGTATGAGTAGTGTATATGTAATGCCCCAAATCACCCATCTTGATATTTGGAATAATACTGAGTACCACACACACCTGCACATACCCAAATAATTCAAAGACATCTGAAATATCCAAGGAGCCAATATGTATGGAGAAGTGGCTCGGGATTTGATACACCAAAATTAAAATGCTAACATGCTTGTAGAAGCGTGTTGGTTAGCCTTGGCCTACTTCACTGAGTGAGCCAGTTTGGTCTAGTGGTTAGGGAGCCAGACTCTTATCTGGGAATATGGGGTTCAATTCCTTCCTCCCCCATGAAGCCAGCTGGGTGACCTTGGGCTAGTCGCAACTCTCTTCTGAACTCTCACAGCCCCACCTACCTCACAGGGTGTTCTATTGTGGGGAGAAGAATAGAAAAGTTTTGTCAGCTACTTTGAGTCCCCTTAAGTGGATGAGAAAAGTGGGGTATAAAAGACAACTCTTCTCCTTCTTCACTGGGTTGTTGTAAGTATAGAATGAAAGTGATGAGAAAAGCAGTGGATAAGAACATTCACCGTCTTGAGTTCTCCAGAAGAGAGGTAGAATATAAGATGCAGATAAATAAATAAAAATAGTGCTAAAGAATGCATATTGACCCCACAGGGTGGTGTGCAAAAGGTATGGAGAGTTTCATACCTGCTGTGGATTTCTTGTGGCTGCCTAAATTGTCTCTTTGTCCCACTTCCTTTGCCGTGCATGTAATGCTTCATTGCCTGAAGCCCATGGAAGTGGGAGAAACTGTACAAAGCTCTTTGACTTGGATTGAGCAGAACCCTTCCTCTGTGCTTCCTCTGCCTGTCTGTTTATTTGGATAGCACATTTTCCATAACACTCTCAAAGTGGACTACACAACTTAGAAGTAACCATAGAATATGATACAGTACAAATTAAAACTCCAAAATACATAATCATAATATTGATATATAAATCACAAAGAAGCCTCATTTACAGGATGAGTTGCTATCTGTCTCTGCTGAGCGTCTCCTTTAGTACACAAAAGTGAATCTGCAGTTAGTGTTGCAAGAAATTGCTGACTGACTGGGCCCTACCAATCCTGTAGAAACATCTCCCAGTGGCAGTGGTGAAGGGAGATGGGCTTGCTGTTAGACAGTGAGAGGCATAGTTCTGCTTCTAGCAGCTTGTTGGCTGTTTATTGTTAGTAATATAGAGCTATACAGAATGTATTTTGACTATTGAATGAATCTAATTTATTGATTCGTTCATTGACCATATTACTTACAAAAGCAGATAAGCTGTCATATGTACACATATAGAGACTTTTTGCACTTAACTACTGTGGGATTCTGTCCCATGGAAGTTAAGATCAGGGATGGAGCCCATCGCAAACTTACTTGCAACTTACCCTGCAGCAGGGTAAGTGCAAACACTCACATGCAGAAGCAACCACCTCACCACAGCAATGACCAGGCCTGCTGGGCCATTGCTATGGTGCTTGGGTGATGCAGTGCATGACTGCACAGCCACAGCCACCATTCTGCTCCATTCCCATGTCGCTTTCACAATGAAGTACTGAAATAGGTGCAAAGGATACATCTAGAGCTGTACTAGGAGGCCTGTCAGCACTCCTAGTGTAGCTGTGGAGCTGCTGCACAGCTATCAAAGATGGGGATGGTCGGGCACTCTGCTTTAGAGTGCCCTTCATACCCAGCTTGTAAGTGCAAAAAGCCCCATAGCTAAAAAGTAAGGCATCTGTTATCATTGTGTATAAGTTCTTGGGTCAAAAATACTAATCTCCCTTGCTGTCTACTCTGATTTGAACAGAGCTTTGAGAGGAAGTGTGCTACATTTGTTGTCATGTACTGGCTTAGGACCTGCAATGTGAAGGACATTTGGCAATAATGCCCCAGAACCTCCTTTTAGTCAAGAGTGGTTCTAGGTGTTGTTCTGTTATGGAAGTAACATATGGGCTGTGTGTTTGATTTCTGGTGCTCCATGGACACAGAGACTTTCCTTATGAGGAAGTCAGTGGAACATTTCTTATTTGGTGTGCTGTTCAGTTGCTCAAAGTGATTGCAGGTGAAGATTCTTCTTAGTTGAGGAAACATCTTGATGTCTAGGTATTTTTCCTGGTGAAACACAACTTTGGTTTGGGCTAGCCATTTTGATGATTTATTGTTAGCTGATTTTGCTGTGTTGTCCTGGGAGCTGATGTCATAAATTATTTTGCTTGAAGATTGCTTTGGCAGACTCACCTAAGTTGCCTAAGGCTTGGATAGAAAATATCGCATGATTGATTTGTTGGGTTTGAAATGTATAGCAAAAAGATCCTAGTCTTGACATTTCTTCCAGATACTGTCTGTTGTTAAGCCTATCGTGAAACAGTAATTCAGGATTTTGATCACTGTGCGTGGTATAGATTACATGTTCTGCTTTAACTGCAGCAGTAGTTGTTTTATCTGCATAGAAAGCTTTGTTTGTATATCCAAAATCTCTGCTCCTTATATTTCAAATACATACATACATACATACATACATACATACATACATACATACATACATACATACATACATACATACATACATACATACATAATTTTGGTTTACTGGGATCTTTTGTTTATTACATTGTTCTTAGTGGATTTTGTTTTAATTCCTTTTTTGTTAGTTGATTATCAGTGTAGATACCATCTGTAATATTGGCTTTAAGCTTGAAATCTAAGCTGTTTTTCTACACAGTAACTTTTTAAAATGACTTTGCTGAATTCATTAAAGTACTGCTTTTGTTATCAAAATGCAGCTTGTATGCAATCTTGTTTATAGGAACTTTGTTTACCTAGTTCCCCAGAACTGTTTTATTTTAAATGTGATAAAACACCAATTAAAAAGAATGATAATTCAAATTCACCTTTGCCTTTGGCTTTAGATGCATTCATTTGTTACAGTTCAAAGTGCAAGCTGGTAAACTGTATTAGTTTCTCTGAAACATATTTTTCTTTCTAACTTCAAAATGTTTGGGGGTTTTTCAACACTTAACCTGAAAGCTTGATATTTGGGTGCCTTTAGTACAAATTTGCATTTACAAACAAACTCTTTACATCCTTGAAGGAGGAAAAAAAAAGGTATTTTTATCCAGATGAGCAAACTGTTTGTGGAATAATTTTCTTCATTAGGGTAGTTCAATGTTTAACTTATATCAGATTAGTTAAACTGTATGGTTTTTTTCTAGATAATATTCTATGAGGTATATTCACTGCTGCCTCGTTCAAAAACACCTGGTATCCAAGAGTCTTTCTCCACAGGAAGGCCTTCATTTGGAATCACTGGGGCCGTGTCTTCACGGCAACCATATCAGATTCAAAACGTTTTCAATCCTCAGAGTCCGCATGGCAGTTTGGCTTAACATGCTTTTCCTGTGTTAAACCACCCCAAAGCATGGTGAATCTCAATCCTGATTTCAACAGGTCTCACTCCGGATCGTGCACTTGAAACGTTTTACATTTTTTACTGTGTGGACAGTACCATTTTAAGAGATGAGAATCCATGTTTAGGGTTTCCCTCTCCCAAAGACAGTGATTTCACTTCACGCCTTGATGGTTGGAATAACAATGTTGCAATTTTGCACAATTCTAGCTCTTTGGAGTTCTGACTTTAGAAAGGGAAAGGGAGGAAAGCAGCTGAATGTGAATGTTTAAAGCAAAGGGGCTTTAGTTGCCGCTGCTGCTGTGTGCCCTGAGCAATGGAGAGAGGAGGGGAAAGAATCACTGGCTGGCTGCCCGCTGCCATTTTTCCTCCATCCACGGAAGCCGCAGCCACCCAGCCACCCAGTTAGGCTCCGTGAAGGGGTCCCTTATGGGTGGCGCATCCATGCCAGGAGGAAGAGGGTAGGGCAGCCCTGAAAAGCAGTTTTTAAAAAGTAGCCACTTGAGTCCCCCCTTGAGTCACATACGCCATGTATGATCCTCGGAATCCGGATCGAACAAGATTAAGTTAAAAGTAATGGGAACAGGCAAATTCGCGTTTGCATATGGTTCTATTATTTTGGTTTAGGGAAAGCGAAATAAGCTTGCTGTGGGGATTCACCCTGGATCTGGAATGGCCAGGTCTTCTGATTTCAAACATGTGGAGAAATCAGTGCACTTTATAACAAAGACTTCTTCAGCAGCTTGGATAATAAGGGTAGACATAGTTCTTTTGCAGGGACATGCTATGCCCTGAAGTGGGCAACACATGTCCTGTCTGACTGACAGGAAGCTGCATTGAAGGGACAGCACAGTTTCCGTTCACCCTGTCAGGTGGACTGGAAGCAACTGTGCTTTCACTGCACCATTTCCAATTCTCGTGCCTGTCAGGTGGGAAGCACCGATGGCACAGGATACGTAGTGTAAGTCTGGAAGCACCCTTGATGTCTTTAACAAGCATCTAAATATTTATATAGTGTAAGTGCCTGATACACCTCAGGGGAAGGCCTTTCCATCATCTGGGGGCGATCTCTTAGAAGGCCCTCTCACATGTCCCCAGCCCTTTAAGTACAGAAGATGGTGTTACAGCCAAGAGGGTCTCCTTAGCAAATTGAAAACATGGCTGCACTGTATGAGAGGAAGTGTTATTTTAGATATTTGGGCTCCATGCTTTATAGCTTAATGTTAAACAGGTTGAATTGGATTTGGTACTGAATTGACAGCCAGCACAGTTTTGATATGAGTCTGGCCAGGAGTTTTGCAGATTCTAAACTGTCTTCAAGGGTAGCTCCACATAAAGCACATTGCAGAAGTCACCAGGGTGTGAATTAATGTGGCCAAACTATCTGTCCAGAAAGACCATGGCTGGCAAGCCAGTTGTAGCTGGAATTAGACACTCCTGGCCACTGATTCCACCTGAGCTTCAGGCATGAGTGGAGAATCCAGTGCTACCACCAGATTTCATGCCTGTCTCTTCCAGGGCAGTACAATCCCAATGAAGACAGAACGCCTTTCTCCTTCATAGACCTGAGACTGTCATCTAACTCATTACTGCCTCCAAGCATCAATTATATGTAGAGATGCTGGTAAATATGCTGGTTATAACATTTCCCCCCCCACCACCACCAAAACCCCCCTCTGGTCTGGCCTCAGTGATGCCTCCTACCCATCTCTACAGTAGTAGAGTTTGGAGAAGGAGAAAAAAAGTCAGTAAATTTCTTTGTTCCGAAAACCAGAACCAAGATTGCTACATTTTTATGAAACTACTTGTAGCTGGAGGAACAGCTGGACAAAATTATTATCATGCCAGAAACCTCTCCCTTGCCCTGCCCCAGAAATGCCATTATTAGAACTTATATCAGTGATGGTTTCCTTAGCTGTGAAATGCAAGTCTTTTTTACAAAACACAAACCATTTTTGTTGAGTGATTCTGCAAATATTTTCTGTGCCTATATCTGCTAAGATGCATAGGTAAACCACTGTATATTTTTTCCCTCTTGGTTTAACTGTTCTCTTGTTTTAATGTCACATTCATTAATATCTTTTTTGTATAACATCTTTTCATACTTCAACCAAACTCTTCTTTCCCCAAACTCCTTTAATAACCCTTCATGTGGTGATACCCACAGTGGCATTTTCCTGTAAAGTTTATCTTTAAAATACAACCAAGTTTCATATAAGGCATTTCTGACAAAATGATTCCTAAAATCGCCATTAACTCTCACTTTTTCATGCCACAAGTACCCATGCCAATCATATCTTAGGTCATCTCCCTCCAATTGTAGTAACCTTCTTTCAACCAAAACCATTAAGCAATCCATCCCATACAGCATGCTGCATGGTATAACTTGAGATTGAGTAGTCCAAATCCTCCTCTTTCTTTGGAATCTTGCATTAATTGAAATCTTATCCTTATATTTTTGTCACTTCTATCAAACATCCTGAATGATTCATAGGAGTAAGTACACAATCTTGCTCAGCATCCTGTTTGATAAGTCCATAAGACTATGAAGGCAACAAAATAGACTGTAGTAATGTTCTCTACAAAGGTCTGCCTTCAGCTGGTGCAAAATGAAGTCAGATGAAAGTTTAAGGGAACTAAGCAGACTATGTTATTCCAATTTTATACTGCTTAAATTGTAAATATTATCTATTTTTCAGCTCAAGCTAAAAAAAATAGCACTACTACTTAAAATCCCATACTAGGGGTATGCACGAATGCAATTTTTGGGATTCAGTTTGATTTGATTCAGTTAGAATCTTTAAAATTCAAATTTACCCAAATTCGATTTGAATTAAGCAAATTCGAATCTATTCATTCAAATTTTTGGTTTGAATTTGCAGTTACAAGTGTCAACAACATTCGTATGGTCCAGGATGCATCATTACGCATCACGTAGTCATCAATACACATCCGTACATGTCCGTTTGCATCCTGTTTTTATCCCGTATGCAACCCATTTTCAACCCGTACGGATCTGTACAAATGCATACAGAGGTGGGAAAATTGAGTAAGTACAAGTACACATCGCGTATGAACCCATACACATATGAATGTCTGAATAATTTGAATGAATAGATTGAAAAATTCAAAATTCATTTGAATGTTTCAATTCAAATTTATGGACGTTCAGTTTGAATTCAAGTGTTGAAATTTGGACAAATTCAATCGAATTCCAAATGTCTTTGAATATTTGTGCAATCCCTACCCCATATCTTTGGAACCCAGTTCTCCGAAGGACTTGCATGAAATTGGCAAGTGCATCTATTTGGCTTACCGTTAAGAAAAATTGTACGGATATGTAATGTGTTCCAAGGCTGAACTAGTTCAACTGCTTCAAGTATTTAAATGTAAAGTGCAGCATCCCTAAAATTTTGCTTGTGTTTTGATGTCAAAATAACCTGTTTTGGGTTCTTTTCTCAGACATTTTGAAGATGGGCAGGAATAATATTTTATTTAAAAAATACTGCCAGCTTCTTTAAAAGCACCCATCCTGTCCACACTTTTGTCTCCTTTCCTGTGGGGAGTAATGGTGTACTTCTCATGGCCCTTATGGCTGAAATACTCAAAACATTTTGAGTTTTGTTTCATTGGACCCACTGGTTCCAGTGTACTGAATTTTTTGTCCTTGATTCTGAGCTGGAAAGAAAATACCCAAACTGATTTGTGGAGATCCCTTAAAGAACTGGTTGACCTACATATTTGTAATGATTGAAATTTTGTTTCTTTTTTCATCTTTTTGCTCTAGGAAGACTTATCTTAGGGCTTGCCTCAGTCATAGAGATCTAGAGGAAAATGTTTTTGGTCTGTGTCAGTTTTGCCTGAGTTAAATTAATCCATAATTGCATTCTTTCTGTGTTCTGAATAATGGTTGAATGATTTGTTTTTTTGTTTTTTTATATATATACTTAGGTACATTAGTATAATAAATGTTTTATGTGAGTGTATACTTTCTAGGCAAATTTGAAGGATCATTCTGTTCTGAACTGACCTCGTTTTGTCCTCCAGGAGGAGCAGATTAGAACAGTTTGCTTTAAAAGATGGAGAGAATGGGGGGTTTTCCACTGACCTCCCTTAATCTGGATCTAAGGAATGGGTCCTTCAACTAATCTGGATCTAAGAGATCCAGATTAAGGAAAGTATCCAGTGCGTTTCCACGGGTGGTCTAGAACCCAATAGCAATGGGTGCTAGCTTGCTTGCAGTGGAAATGCTGGAGCACCCATGTGGAGAATCCAGATCTATCCACATGGGGCCCACCTGTCACCCCAGGTGTTTTGGGGGGACAGGGGGTGCAATCTCTGTAGACACTCCATAGATTCTTTGAAGATTCTCAAGAGTGGCTCCAGAGATTCTCTGGAGGTTTGCCATAAACTCCAAACATTCTCCAGAGTTTTGCCATAAACTCCGAAGATTTGCTGCAAACTCCAAAGATCTTCCAGAGCCTTTGACAGAGGTCCATAGGAATGGCAATGCTCTAGCTTGGGGTCCTCTTCAAAGTTTGTGCTATTCTTTGGAGCTGGCTTCAGAGATTGTGCACAGACTTTGGAGCTTTGGGTTTGGGGGCAGCCCCATGGGTGTGCCTCCCCCATAGACCCCATTGCCCGATTGTGGTGGAAACAGGCTCCGTATAATCCAGATTTGATGCCTGAAGACCCCATTGTAGACTCCTTTAATGGGGTCTACAGGAAATCCAGATTATAGGTCCTCAAGGACCCATATGATCAGGATTTCCCTAGAACAGGTGGAAACACATGTGGCTGAAATGGGGTCTTCCTGCTCTGAGCCCAAAGGTTCTTAATGGGTCCTTAATGGATTATTTTACAACCATAACAAAATGTTGTGATGGAGCTAAGTGAATGATACCCCTACATTCTCTGAACTTAGCAATTGAGTATTCAGAAAAGCATTGTTTTGTTTATGAAACTGAGTTTTGCTAACTTGGCTAATATTTATTGTTAAACTTATTCACCATGAAGAAAGCCAAGAAACATTCAGGTTATATACCAAGGAGAAAACTTTCCTGTTTTTAAAATCAACAATCCAAATAAAACTGTGTATAGGAATGGGTACAGTTGCAATGAAGTTGTTTCCAGCAGTCACATGAAAAGTTTCCAGTCATTGTATAACTTTCGTCTTATGTATATTTGGACTGACTTGTGTGGTGTTGTGAGATGCTGTCCACATAGTTTTGTGACTGAGGTCAGTGCTACCAGATTGTTGCCCTATATTCTCTTGAAGTGTTTCAGAAACTGTGGGAGTGTGATACAGAAGTAATGTGTAAATGTGAAGAGGTGGATTTTAACCAAACACTGAAAACCAGCTGAGGAACCACCATAGAAAAGGCTGTCACAAGTGCTGAAACTCTTCACACCTATGAGGATAGCACAACTATAAGAAGACCCTTGCTTTGTGATCTTGAGGCATGACAAGTCTATATGGGGGAAGGTGTTACTTCAGACATTTGAGACTCAAGCCAGTTAGGGCTTTATATGTCAATATCAACACCTTGAATTGGCTTCTTAGCAAATTGGTAATCAGTACTGTACCTTCAAGACCAGTGTGATGTGTTTTAGGCTAGAAACTCCCATCAGCAATTATGCTGCTGCATTTTGTACCAGTTATACCTTCTATACCACCTCCAAGGATAGCTCTATGCAGATGCATTACAGCAGTCTAGCCTGGAAGTTACCAGAGCGTGGATCTCTGTGACCAGGTTATTCCTATCCAGGTAATGTTGGAACTGGCAAACCTGTTAGAGTTAGTGATAAGTACTCTTGGCTACTTCTGCCACCTGAGTCTCAAGAGACAATGATGGATCAAGAAGTATTTTCCTCCCCCAAAGCACCCTTTTATTTCTGGGGCAGAACAATCCAACTGAGACTTGGTTGCTATCTAGCTTCCTAGATTCAAAGCCCCATGGCACATAGAATCTGTCTTGTCTGGATTTAGTTTCAGTTTATTGGTCTACATCCAGCCCATTACTGTCTCCAGGCAAAAATCAACCACCTCAGCTGTCTCACCTGATGCAGATGGAGGAGAAAGATACTGCTTTCTTGAGCCTTCCTCAGAAATAGGAAGAAAACTACTTTAAAACAGTACCTCCAAATCCCAGTTGCAGAAGTCTCTCCAATAAGATACCATAGCCAATGGCATGAAAAACTACTGAGAGATCAAGGCTTCATCCAGACTTGTTTAGAATGCTCAGTCACAACTGGGGCGTCACACACGGTGATCGATGGATCATCATGGAGTTGCGTTATCTGATCGTTGTTGCGTACTTACCTTAATGGTGATCTAAGGACACTCGCTGCGCAGTATAAAAGAAATTCAGATTTTCCCGACAGTCCAGGCAGAACTGTGAGAGCAGCATGGTGAGAGCAGGAGGGCAGATCAAATGTGATTGGCTGCCTCAATCCGCATGATGGCGTGTGCTGACTCAGCTCTCACAGCTTCTGATGGGAAACTATGGAGCTGCTTTTCGAGTTGGGATGGCTGGTCGTCGCTGCACAGCAGGTAAGCTGCGCTTTTAACTGTGGATTTATTCTGCAAGTCTGGAGAAAGCCCAAGAAGAATCAAGGGTCCAAGCATGTCTGCAGCTTGGCAGCCACCACTCTCTCCAGCACCTTTCCCCATAAGGGGATATTAGCAACTGGGCAATAGTTGCTAACACCTCAGTATCCAGAAAGGATCTATTCAGAAGGGGCTATACCACAGCTTCCTTAAGTGCTGCTGGTATCTCCCCTGTAACCACAATGATGTAATCCAAATGGGTGGTTGTAGGTTTAATGCTTTCTTGTACCGGGGGATCCTGGCAATTGCAAACTACTATTTTTTCACTGCTACAAGTCTTTCAGTTATGGAGATTTTTTTTCAATAGCATCATTAATAATAACATGCACATCCATTTACTTTTCTTTAAATGATATTAGTTATCTTGAAGTAGGAAAAAAGGGATGGGTGAACCTGTCCTAACTCTGTTCTGCTTCTTCTTCCTTTCTTGTTATTCATAGATCAGATGCTTTGTGAGTATAGAAGATCCATTGATATTTGTGTATTATGACACAAGTTGAGATGGATCAAATTTGGACTAATTACACAGAACAGCTAAAAATAAAGAAAACTGCACACAGAAACTATAACCAAATGTATAATTGCATTTTTTTTCATTCTGTGTTTTTCTGAATTACTTTCCCTAACTTAGCTTATTCTTGCCATTCCACTAATGAATTTTGATTATCAGGAGGGCTTAACAATATTAGGAGACAACCAAACCACAAAATTCTTCTCAAGGAAACAAGGACAGTAGGCTGCGTAAAGAATATCTCTAGATTGTGAGCCTATTTCAGTTCCTCGCTTTTAAATGCAGACAGTGGCTTGACCAAACTGTCTAATCTACTCCATTTTCTTCTCTGTCTCCTGTGTATTGCTTCTGTTACTGTATGAATATGGAGCAGTTGAAGTCACAGACTTGGCTGTGGGCCACTTTGTGCTGTGTGTGTGGCTTCTGTGAAGACCACTTTAATGAACAGTATGACGATGTGATTCAGAGATAAGGAGAGATTCAGCTTGGATGAAGGGTATGTTTTTCTCCTATTCTCTTTAGCTTTCTTCACTGTGTCAAAATGGTGTGTAAATTCTTAGTATCTTCTATTTTTCCATTTTTTTTCTCCACCCTTGTGCATCTTGCCAGAATAATTTTGCTTTCTTTCTTGTTAGACAAACTGACGCTGTTTTGATAGCTGAAAGTCTGCCTCCATTAAGTAATATCCACTGCATGTCTTTCTCAATAGCCTTGCCAGTTAAGGTCAACAGAATTGCCGAGCTGAGTGTACTATATATATATATATATGTATACACACACATGCACACACACACACACAATACCCCCCCTCTCTCTGTGATATGCATTAGAACTGCTGTAACAACAAAAAATTATATCAGAAGAACTAAGTAGATTAGTTTCATATTGTATATTGCTTTTGGACTTTAGACATTTGCCTAAAAATATTATTAGTGATAGTTATGTGAAGTTAACAAGGCAAAAACATCAAATGACAAAGTAGAAGTTAGTACGGTAGATTTTAGTCTGTTAACTGTGAATATATTCTTATTGAATATGAAGAATAACCAAAGATTGTGCTTTCTCACAAGTGGCATAAAAATACATGATTTATTAATCTCATGCATGTTTACTTTTTGTTATTAAATGTTGTTTATTCCTAATAAGGATGTTTTATAGTAGCTTTGAAAAAAATTGGACACAGTAAATGTAATTTTATTTTCTTCCCTAAGGCTATTAGACTTTACAAGCTGTGTTTCCTAGCAATAAGTCCCAAAAGCTTGGGAACTGAACATTTTGGAATGTGTTTGAATTTTCTTTTCACACGAATACAAATCATGTCAGAAGTACCACGGCTAGTAATTCCATTGTCCTGTCTTTGGATTTTGATTTTTTAAATGTTTTTTGTAACTGATTTCTCAGATATTGTTATTGTTTATTTTATTTATTTCTGATGAGTTCGTATATACATGCATGCAGTTTTACTGGCAGATTGGTTTGCTTTTGCCCTCTTCTGGGAAGGTGCTGAAGATATTTCATGCTTTTGATCTACCTCTGTGCTATGGTTACTTCCTTACAAGAGCACTTTAGATGGCCAGTAATAGTTGATGTCAATGAGTGTCTGCTGTCTAAATTTCATCACCTTTACATTTACATGCATTTGTAATGGAATGCTTTGCCTTATTGTGGACACCAGGAATAATAATAAATACAGGATTCATTCAAACTTTTGTTATGAATTAAGACCTGTGCATTTTTGTTTCTCAGTAATGATTAGAAAGGAATAATCCAGGATTCCTTTTCCGCCAAATATGAATATAGCAGTGTGTCTCAGCTATTTCACAGAGTGATTAGGAGAGAGTGTGTATACCGCTGTGAGCTTTTTGGAAAACAGGTGAAAAATGAAATAACTATTTTTGCTACACTAGCACTTTGCTCAGCAGGAGACTTCAAAGACAAAGCAAAGTAAGCAAATATTACAGAGAAGCTTTTCCGTGTTTTTAGCTTTTCGGAACATTCCTAACATGCTGATGTGTCCGCAGTTCTTTTGCTAAAGTGTTAAAGTTGCATTGCAGTGGATTACCTCATTTAAACATAGGGCATAACATTTGTACAACTCTTTGTTTGTTATGACAGCTGTTTAAGCTTCAGATAAAAACTGGTAACCATCTGCCTTGGATGATTATGATTAAAGCTAATGATCTGGCAGTGATTAAGGCTATGACTCAAAGGCTGGTTAACTTTGAAAGGGGGTCTTCTAAAATCAGTGAAGCCATGAGGCTCGTGGGCTTGTGATGGCTGTTTAAAGCTTCCTATTTTCACTGTTCCATAGATTGGGCAAATTATTTTTCATCTGTCACTTGTTTTTTATGGTGTGTCCCTCCTGATGTGGTGTTCTATTGGGTTTTCTTTATCCATCTGCTTGAAAATCAGATTGGAATTCATTTGCTTTACTTCCTGCAGGAGTTCAAGTCCAAAGATCAAACCTTTGTGAACTTTCACATTGCCTACCTACAAATTCCGTTTCAAGAGAAGTTAAAACAGAATGAAACAGAGTGTCTTATCCTTAAATAATATATTCCTTTTATGGATGTCTCATCTCATGTTGGAGGGAAGAAAGCCAGAAATCACAGTAGTTAAAAGTTATTGAGAATGGAACATGCTTTGCCTTTGCTATGGACATCCACTGAGTTTTTTCCTTTTCAAAAAAAAGAAAAGCTTGAAACATTTGAGCTGTATCCAAATGACTATGGTTTTGGTTGAGTCTGAGGTGGGAGGGGTGGGGTCTCCCACAAGGTTGATAGCCATGCTGGGCAGATGGCCACACCTGATGGGAAATCACAACCTTCAAAATCCATGCAGTTGCACATCCTGCCCTTGGAGTTCTTAACATTGACTTAAAATTCAGGTAACTCCAAGGATGGTTTATGCAGCTCCAGAAAGTCCTGTAAGCCAGTAGAAGTCTGGCCATTTGCCTGCCAAGCCTTGAAAGCACTCATGGAGCCATGAAGATGCAGCCTTGAGATGCTCTGTTGATTAAGTGAGAAGATTGGAATCCCTGATGCTTCCATAGAGTGTTCTAAAGATCAGCAAATTAACACCCTATATCTGAGTGAGTGGTTTGATTATTTTGATACTTCAAGATTATTACACATTTTGGAAAGTGATTACACATCTGCTCCAGAAATCAGAATACATACTCCAGGGTTTCAAGAGTATGGTGGAAGCAAAAATGTACCACATAGCTCTCTAACTGGTTTGTCCTCTCAGTCTGGGTGACAGCATCTTCCTTTGCTTTCTTGTTATTCTTGGAATTACATAGTTAACTTTGTGTGTCTGAGCCATCTTGACTTGGGAAGTGCATATTGAACAATTGCCAAAAATAGTCACTTCCAGCATTCTGCATTAGTTTCATATAATAAAGATCCTGGAAGAGATGTGAAGCTGTCTTAAATTTGTTTATGTACATTTGGTTGAAATAGACTGGGTGAATTTCCTCTCCTGATGGCAGTGTTTTGCATTCATCTACAAGTGCTTTTATATACAAAGGATGTATCATTGAAATGAAATAATAATATGGCACAACAGGGGAAAAAAGTTTGTTTTCTGAGCTAAACTGAGCAATACATGGAGGATGTTGGACAGCAGGAAGTCTAAAAATACTTTGTAAAAGTTTTGTTTCAGAGAGATGCCTCAGAGTTGCAGGGAAATAAATGTGTGTTTACACAGCACAGGTACTCTGTGTTTATCTGGCAAAAACCAAAACAAAATGCTTGAAGTATTTATATTGTGGCTTCTCAAGTTGCATGTTTTATAAATGGAGGGATGGAGGATCCCAAGCTCTGCTGTATTGTAATTAAGGCTGTAATTAAGGGATTATGGGAGTTTTAGTCCACCAACAGCTCAGAGTTTGCCACTTCTCATTTTATTGTTTTTGGAACTATATCAAGAACTCCTTGACTCCTGAGATGGTTCAGTTACCTTAAGAACATAAGAGGAGTCCTGTTGGATCTGTCCATTTAATCCAGTAGCCCACCAATTGCTTCTGTGCATCGCAAGCAGAAGAAATGGGCAGACCTGCTCCTTGAATCCCAGCAAATGGACTTAGAGGCATCCTGCTTGTCCCCCCAGCCTGAAAGATGTACTTAGGCATCCATTCTATGAGCCCTTTATACATCTGTCATCCATAAATTTGTTTAACCTTTTCTTAAAGCAGTGGTTCTCAACCTTCCTAATGCCATGACACTTTAATACAGTTCCTCATGTTGTGGTGACCCCCAACCTAACTCTAACCCTAATTATTTTTGTTGCTACTTCATAACCCCTGTGAAAGAGTAGATTGACCCCCCAAAGGGGTTGCGACCCACAGGTTGAGAACCAGTGTCTTAAAGTCATCTATGCTAGTTGCTGTTACCACCTCTTCTGGCAGCAAAAAAGGACCATGCATTAAAATGCAAATCAATTATGTTAGGAAATTTAGGGAATGCCAAAATTGTTTTATTGGTATCTTCTGGAGAACAGAGCATTCTCTTATGTATTTATTTGGAAATAACTATTAATCTTATTTGTGAATCTGTTCTAATAATTAGTTTGTATTTGATAAGTCATTCCCAATTGTATCTTTAAATGCCATAACCTTGTTAGCATGCCAATGATGCTATTTTTGCAGAATGTGTAACTACATTCTTTGACTGAAGTTCATGAAATTCATGTGCTCCCTTAAAAAAAACTGATTTAGAAATGGCATGTAATCAATTGCCTCTGTTTGCTTTGCTTTTAGATGTTGCAGGACAGTGCTTCAATGCTATGTTTAAAGGGTAAGCCGATTAGTGCCGTGCCAGGGGACCAGTGTAATGGGCTGCCATTCAGACTGCACTGTGAAACCACATATACAAATTACCTCATCTCATTAGATGATTGAAACCTTGGTTTGAGCATTTCAAGATCATTTTGTGTTCTCTGCTCTAGGAAAACAATATTAAAACCATGATCGTCTTATTTACTTAGTCTGAGCTTGTCTTCTGCTAATAGCAAAGCAGTCATTGGGACTATTTCAGTGATAAGTAGAAAACTGTGATGTAGATAATTAGGTGAAAAATGGTATTTTGATTTGTGCATAAGCTTTCTAATTCCTGAGAGATCAAATTCCTTAGGATGGTAAATGCTTCATATAACACGTACATTTTCTCTTGCTGTTACATATTATTTTCATATCTGATGTACTTTTGTGGCAAAGTCCAGACTCATACAATCCAAAATAAAAGAAAAATCATATCTAAACTTAATGCAGGACAGCAGCTTTTACCCAGGATGTGGCCACACCTTCACTTTAAACCCCCTTCAGTCCATCTTCAGGTCTCATTGCTCACACCTTTTCTTTTCTGTCCATTTTAATTGTGGACTTCCCACCCTCCATTTGGACTTTCCTGAATGGAAAGTCCACAAATAAAATGAATGGAAATGAAGAGGTGTGAGCAGTCAGACCCAAAGATGGACTGAAGAAGGTTTAAAGTGAAGGTCTGACTATGGCCCCATTCACAGACCTTTCCTTCATTCTTGGGACACAAAATCTGACATCTGGTACACTTTAATATTTCCTGTGGGATGTTTTATCTGGAGACTGTTTGTTAGTTCCCTCCCCTCTACTGTAAGATATGTTACCAGGTTCTGCAGTTTCTCTCTGCTTGCAGAGTCCCTGGGGAGAAACCAAGCTACTTTCATTGCACTGCTCCTGCTGCAGTTCCTCTCTGCTTGTGCTCTGCTTATTAGCTCCTCTTTATCTTACCCACTCCCGATGCCTTGTTGCAGCTGTGGCTTTACTGGTAAGGGAGAATTTGCCTGACCAAAGAACTGTGGTGTTAGATATCGCCAAGTTGTGGCCAACTTTTCTATGGAGTGTTCTTGGCAGAGATATAGAAGTGGCTTGCCATTGCGCGCTTCCAAGGAGAGGCTGGAAATTGATACAACAACCATCTGCTTTCAAGACAGTTTGCTCTATCACTGAGCTACAGAGACTCACAAGGAATGGTGTAGGGAAGCAGAAAAGAAGATGGAGAAAGTGTCCCACACACACACCAGCTGAGCTCATTGTGGAACTCTGAAAGCAAGGTTCTTTCCATTTTTCAGATGGCCTGGGAAGAGTTAGGTAAGGACAGAAATTACACACATTCAAGAAAGGCTGGAGTGATCACCATTACCACGGTTTGTGGTCTTCACGTTTGAGAATAAAACGTCTTTTTTTCTAAAGGAGGAGATTTGGATGGCCTCCAAGACATAAATGCCTGTATTTGTGTGTGGAATAAACAGCACACATACATAGTATTTTAAAAAGATATTGCTGAGAACAGATTATCTACTGTGTCTTGTGCCATATAAAAGTTACTCACATAAGTGAGTACCTATAAGTTACGGAGGAATATTTAGTAAATGTAATTTTTTAAAAATAGGATGCAGGATAGTTTTAGGAGAAATCTTTCTGGAAAAAAATTTGGCAAAAAGTACAATGATTTATAGGCAAAGAGAATCCTAAGGATGATTTTATCTTCTTAGGGCTGTTAGTGTGTAGACGCTAGAATGGTGGCTAACAGTGGGCCCTGCTACAATGCTGAAAGCAGAATGCTGGGAGTTGTAATTCAGGAGTATTTAGAATATCACAGATCCTTCTAAGAATCTGAGGAAAGCTAAGGACCTGCCTCTTAGGATTTGTTTAAAAAAATCAAATTTAATACTTTTAAATTTTATTTATTTATAAAGTGTAATTTTCAAAGGAAGACTGTGTTCTACAGTATATTCTATTCTGCTTTTTTTTTTTGAGATAGTGCTCTAAGTATGGCCATAGATTTGTTTAACAGTGCTGTAATATGGGTGATTTTATTTTCACCCTCTCCTCAGGACTTCTGACATGGAATCCACTTTTATTTTCTTATTGATGGTTTTTTTTTCATTTTTGCAATAAATGGCAGAAGACAACATTGGATATAATAGATCGAAGTGGATTCCTTCAGAATAACAATAGCTAAGCCATAACTGGCAAATTCGTACAAGGCAGAGTTATACTGTTGAGAGGTAGTGATTTTGGCAGCAAGTAAAGACTTGTCTCACCAGGGTGGACTGCAAAGAATCTATTTTAACCTCTAAGCAGTTTTCTGTGGCTAAAGGGAGCTCAGGAATGCAGTTTGGAATCCAGCATTTAAATTTAAAAATGTGTGCGTGTTGCTATCTGGAATATCTCCGATCCTCTTAAGCAAGGCAAACCTGAAACTTTGTTCTGGTTTCAGACGCAGTGCTGCAGCTGGGAAAAGAAAGCTTGCTGAGGCTGGCAGCATCTGTTTTCTTATTTTGGAAAAAAAAATGGAACTAAGAGAGTGTGAAGAAAGTGCTTGACTTCTCTTGCCAAAATTCACAAGCAATGGAATTGAGACCATCTGTGAAATGCTGTAAACTGCCCTAACTTGGACAGAATAAGAATAAAGAACATTTAATATTGGTAATGCTTGGAGTGAGTAAAATTGTTGAAGCTAAACATATGCCTTAGCTTTGTTTAGGTTGAAATCTGTATAGTATAATGTCTGTTTTGGCAAAGATCTTAGAGTTCACATCCTTCTCTGTATATGTATAAATGTTTATCTGACCTTTATACTATACTGTCCTTTATACTTTCTCCTGTCATGGATTCTAAAATGAAGCTATCAAATCATAAGAGGGAAGAGCAATAAGCTTGTAGTTGCAAGACTGCAAAACTTTTTTTAAAAAAAGTTAAATAGAACACCGCCTTCAAGATCCCAAAACGATTTAGCAGTTACTGAGCATTCTAGGTTGTGATCACACCTGGCTGATCTAGGTCGTCCCATTAAAAAATTGAACTGAAGCTGTCCTAATCCTGTTACACCCAATCTCTGATAATCAGTCCTCAGATTGTCCTCAGTTTGGGCTCCTGTGCTCACACCTTTAATGTTATCTCCCCAAGTCTCCTTTATGCAACTCCTTAGCTCTCCACTCCTTCTGGTTACATCAACACATCTGCATTCTGATAGGATAAAGTTCTGTCAGTCAATAGTGGCAATGAGGTGTTGTGTTTGGAGTTGTAGGGAACTGCTGGGGTGAGGGGACTGTGCCCCCAAACAGATGCAGATGAGGCATATGCCAGCCAGCATGGACCTCCACCTCCACAGTCATTCCAGTAGAAAAAAGGAGAGGCTGTGATATACCCTTTTCCCTAAAGCTGCTAAAGCACTTTTACTTCTCTGTAAAAGTTTTTACTGCAATAAAACATTGTTTCCCTTGCACATTGTTGGAGGAAAATGGAAGCTACATTGTCCTTAGAACTGTATCATTTCTACTCTTGTTCCACACTGTCTCCCCCTCCCAAGAGTGTTTTTCTGGCCATTAATTTTTTAAAATCCCTCACGGTTTTTTGGAAAAATATATTATCAGTCTAGCACAAAATAGATTTATATTTTTGAAAAATGATGGACAGAGTCGACAAGCATGCAATTGGAACAAATGCAAATGGGGGGAGGCACAAAATGGGAGAGGAGACCAACCTAGGCATCGTGCAAGCTGCTTGGGAAGCAAAGAAGAAACTACCCCCTTGATCACAGCTTTCTGCCATTCCTCCCCTCCCTTGCAAATATGAACCTCCGGGGAGTTCAGCAGAAGTGGGAAAGGATGCAAGGAAGGGGGATTGTGTGTGGGATCCCTGTGTTCCAAGGTAACAAGTGGCTGAAGATCTTAGCAAGATGCATTCCTCCTTTGCTTCAACCTGCTCTTTGCCTGGCTAAGGAGGTCAGGTGATTTGGCTCGGCTGAATTACACCGCTTAGCTCTGATACAGTGAGCCACTCAAAGGGTGCAAAGTAGGGATACCTTGCACTAAGCTTTGCAGCCACATCTCAGCCAAGCATGCAGCTGATCAATGGCACGAGCAGTGAGAAGGAGAGAGAAGCAGAGGGGCTGGCACATTTTACACGTTGCACCAATGAGTGAAGAGAAACTTTGAAAACTGAATTTCCTGGTTGTCCAGTTTCTATGTGTGCTTCCTTGGGCACCAGGAAAGAACTTGACAGACATGTATGTGCTTGTACTTCCTGCACTGGAAAGCCTAGTCGACTAAAAACAAATGTGTCTGAATTTTTCAAAGCAAGATTGTCGCAGCTAGGTCTAAACTGTCATGTATCACTTGTGGTTGTTAATGTAATGTAATACGGCTTTTAAAATCAGGAACTATGTGCTAATAGCTTGCCAATACTTTTAAGCCTGTGCTTTCTTGAGCTTTGTTATGTGTAGTACATGTCTTAAGACCACTGAGCGGCTGTCCCGATGATTCTTCTTTTGCCAAGATACTTCTTTAGAACTGGATGTGTTTGGATTATAAAGGAGATAATGGTTATGATTCAGAGAACTACACAGCTAGTTCTGTGGGTTCCAAACAGAGGGGACTATATGAAAGGCAAATGAAACTGACTAACATTCAGCACAGTAGAGAACTAAACCTGTGTTACATTTATACATGTGGGCTTATCCCAAGAAGCTAATTGGCATTGCACAATGCGTCTCAGAAAATCCAAAAGCGATAAAAATAAGATCAAAATTATACTGAAAGTTGTTTCTATCGTAATATGAAAAAAAATGAGAGCAAACTGAAAGGAGTGAAACCACCAGTCCTCAAATGGAAGAGCATGGTAATAAGACAGGGCAAAAAAAACAAAACCCTGTGCACTCTAAACAAAATGTGAACCTGCTTTCCAGAAGTACAGAAAGGTGTTAAGAGACCTTTCTGGAAATGTGCTTGTACATTTTAAGTCATGAGTTGATTTTTCAGCAGTTCATTCCCTGTGCTATTAGAATCGCACATGGAATTGAGAGGGGAGATATGTGTTGGCGCTAAGATAGGGGGATCCAGACTGCACAACAGGGCATTTCCTACATGGGCAGTAATGGGATTTTACTTACCCAGTGATCTCCTCTTGATCACAACTGATGTTTGGTTGGAGGGACAAGCTGAAACACCCAATAGAGTACATGAAATAAAAGACATTAATGGTGGTGGTGGTTACTGGCCAATAGTGATTGTAGTAAAGCAGAAAAGGATATGAGTATATCCATGCAGTTTATAAATACTTTAAGCAGACAGAATAAACTCCTCCCAAATATGCTACAAAGATGTAATTGTATTACTCCCCACACATGTACTAGACAACAAGTAATACAAGAGATTACAGTACAGGTATGCCCCCATATCCACTGGTTCAGTATCCGCTGATTCACTCAACCATGGTTGTCCCCTGTGTTTGCTGATTCACTGTCCATTGATCCACTCAACCATGTTTACCAAAAGGTTTATACAGTACAGTAAATGTGTTCATATCATCCACGGTTTTCATTATCCACAGTAGGAGCTTGAATGTATCTTCTGAATATGACTTTATTATAGGGTATAGGCACTGGGCTGCTTTTGAGGAAGCATGAGAGCAAAGAATGGGCAATCCTGACAGACAGTGACTCTTCCCAGTTAAGTGTGGCTGAACCCTTAGCTTTTGACAAAGATAAGAGAGTTGTACAACAACTTCAGTTTTAGATCAGTACACATCTCGTTTTCATTTAAAATATATTTGCATTTTTCTTACAATGATATTGCGTTCATCTGTTTTCAAGGGTGATGTGGAAAGGGTAGACAAATTATTTTTTCTGTCACACAACAGGAGTCACTCTATGCAGTTGTTAGGCAGGAGAGTTAGGACCAACAAGGGGAAGTATTTTTAGCCCAGAGGGTCATCAGAGTATGGAATTTACCACTAAAAGAGGTGACAGCAACCAGCCTGGATAGCTTTAAGAAGGGGTTAGGCGAAATCTTGGAGAATAACTCTATTAATGGCTACTAGAATGGTTGCCTAAGTAATGCCTCTTGGTTGGATAGACTGGCAGGATGCCTCTAAAGGCCATTTGCAAGGAGCTGAGAGGAGGTGAAGGTTTTGCCTTTTTCTTCTGCTTAAGAATACCCAGAAGTGATTGGTGAATTGTGTGGGACAGGATGCTGGCCTAGATCAGTTATGAGTTGATCCAGCAGAGCTTCTCTTACGTTATTATGTTCAAATACAGAAATGCTCATTTACCATAATGTCTGTCCCTCTGGATCATTACTCAATGTGCTGTATTTTATAACACATTTATATTATCAAGCAGAATACAGATCTTGAGATTCTGAGAACTGTAATTGGCAGTTAATAGGGATAAATTCCCAAGTCTAAAACTACTTTATAAGGAACTACATTATACTATGTCAGACCACTGATCCGTCTAGTTAAGTAAGGTCTATGTTGGCTAGAAATAGTTTTCCAGGGCTGTATATTGACACGTTCTATGCTTTGTTGTCCATGCACAGCTTTTTCCAGCCTGCAGCAGTGGCAAAGCATTTAGAGAAGTAAAAAGATGCTGATTTATCAGCATCTGTCTACTTTGCACTTACCTTTGAATGGTCTGCTTTGAATGCTGACGTTTCTGATCCTCCAGTCCCCAAAATATAAAGACCTTTTGCACACCTCCATGATCCAGATGACCCCCTGCTCATACACCAGTGGACCTCTTTCATCAGGACCTTCCTGAACTGGGTCATGTTCTATACAGAGTGCACTAGCAGGGGGTATAGCATCTGCACTAACATGCACCTGAAGGACACACACCCCGGAATTAAGAGAAGTGCAGAAAGGCACTTTTTTCTACTTCCTAACTTTGCTTTCTAAGCTTCCACACAAAGTTAAATTTAACTTTGTTTTCTAATTGCCAGCTACAACCTGCCATTTGCTATCCGTAATTAAAAAGAATCCTCTGGATGACTGTTTTTGTTGATCTCTGACAAGGCAAGCACACTTACTGATCGAAATGTAAGCAGGATATCCTTTTTCTGTTATTGCTTGGTGCTAATAGCATTAGGCCCCAGTTTCAGGATGTGAGGAGAAAAAAGTATATTATGAACAACTTCAAACTTATTTTGTGTCACTGAACAGAACAAATACATACTTAATTGTATCCTTTTGCATTGGCAAATTTATTGTTACACTACTAAAAGATTATGAACTGGTAAGAGAAGATAAATGGAGCAGCTCCATGATGCTTATCTCATGAAACGGAAATTAATGACAAATAAGAAGCACACTTTTTTATCATTTTTTTTTTTTTGCCTCTGGGGGGAGTTCAAAATATCTTATATATACATTTCAGACAGAGGGCCAATTCGATGGAATGGCCAGCAGACTTCTGGAATGGATTGGGTGTCCGCACCTTGTTATGGCCAATCCATTCCAAAATTAGCTGGTGCTTCCCCAAGCCCTAGCTAAGTGTGATTGCCTCTATACTAGGTGATCTTCTTGCTGCAGCAATTGGCACGTGCTGCAGTGTGGCAGGAAATTGTGCCTGCGCTGCCCTGCTGCACGCTCCATTCACCCAGAGGAGGTGCAACTGGAGGGTGCCCAGCTATGCTAGTTGACTTTTTAGTACTGTACAGCTGTATGCCCAGGGGATGCTCTGGCATGTACAGAGCCACTTATAGTATAGAAGCAGCTCCATCCAGTGTGGATGCTCTATGTGGGAGCAGCCCCTGGCTGCCCCACCAGAGCAGTACAAAAATGTCCAGAGTTAGTAATCTGCCAGGCTTCTGCTTCCATAGCATGTGGACACCTGCCATCAGTGCTCCAGCATGGAGACACAAATAATTGGAAGGGGAGGGTACCAGATAATGCAATGCTTTCTCCTTGAAGTGCAGATGTCCATGGAACATGCTGTAAAGCATGCCCGGTGGCCATGAAATGTTGCTTCTCCTGTTCCAGTGGTTCAGCAGGGATGGACTGGTCTGGCAGGTGCCAGGAGAGGTCTCTTGTGTAAGTGACAGGTCACCTCTGCTTTCATGGGTCTGTCTGATTAGGACTAAAGTTTCCTAGGAGTGTTCCTTCTGTTCGAGATCACTCTGCTTGCCAACTTTAATTATAACTATTTTTGCCCATTTTATCTTTTCAGAAAGCCATTGCTGATAACAGGGAGAAATTACAAAATTTCCACAATAATGCATATTAAATTTATATGAGTTTTGGCATTAATTTTTGTAGATGAAATTATAAAAACCCAACTCAATTGATTGTCCCCTATTCCTTTTTCTTACCATGAAAACAGTATTGGTATGTAGTTTGTTCACTGGTGAAATAAGTACCTCTTTCCTTTACATTAAATCATTCTGAATGCATACAATTGCTGTTATTTTCATTCTATTGTGTCTGCTTCCTGCTGGTCAAAGGTTATTAGAGTAGGGTGGTTTACAGTGAGAAGGAAAGCAGACAGGAAGACTAACGCTGCTCTTATTTTGGGATAGACACAACTACTGAAGTGGTCGGGATTTGTGGCTTTGCTGAAAACAAAAAAGGTACTTATATTATCCACTCTAAGGGCCTTTTTATAGTGAGCTCAGTCATTAGTTTTAAATGATTAGTGATGTTTGTTTTTAGTATACAATACTCAGACTTTTCTTTCTGATCAAGAGTAACATTACTGCCTTAGATCATGAAGTAATCTTCTCAGAACCTGTAGTAGCTTCTGAAAATTAGTTGTTGTATGCTTTTGATTGTTGGAGTCAGACCAAAAAAAATCTTGTTTTATTGCTAGGAGAAATCTTTAGGTAGCAATAGTCAGGGATTCAAAGATGCTTAACTTCTTAGAACTAAGGAGAGTTAAGAATACTTCATATGTGGCTGTAGTTTTAGAGTAAGCTTTATTTCTTTGAATCAATGGAGAACCCAATAATCATGTATGAGTGTCAGTATATATTAGCTTTTGTGATTTATTTGTACAGCATCTAAAGGTTCAAGATAATGCCCAGTTCACTCCGAAGAGCAGCACAGAAGACAAAGAAGTTAGGGTGTTTTTCCACCATGCTCCTTTAATCCGGATCTAAGAAGATCCGGATCTAAGAAATGGGTACATTCCTTAATCTGGATCTAGTAGATCAGGATTAAGGGAAGTACCCAATGTGTTTCCGTGGGTGGTCTAGCACCCAATAGCAATGGGTGCTAGCCTTTCTGCCGTGGAAACACCAGAGCACCCATTTGGAAATCTGGATCTACCCATGAGGGGTCTGCTTGTCACCCCAGGTGTTTGGGGGGACAGGGGGTGCAATTTCCAAAGTGGCTTCAAAGATCTTTTTGAAGTCACTTCAGAGTCACTTCGAAGTTCACTCTGAAGATCAGCACAGACTTCAAAGACGCTCCGGAGCTATTTTGCACAGACTTTGAAGTGACTTCAAAATGACTTCAAAATGACTTCGAAGCTTAGGTTTTGGGGCTCCCCCCATGTGTGCTCCCTTTAATCCAGATTTTCTGTCAGAAGACCCCATTGTAGGCCCCATTAATGGGGTCTACAGAAAATCCAGATTAAAGGCCAGAAAGTACCCATTTGATCTGGATTTCCCCCACGACAGTGGAAACAATCAGGTCCCAAATGGGTGCCATGGTGGAAATGGGATCATCCAGCTTACACCCAAATGGGTCCTTAATGGGTACAAAAATAGGTACTTTCTGACAGTGGAAAAACACCCTTACTGTCTGTAATGTTACCAAGAAAATATTGATTAAAATATAAAAGTACTGATAAAGCATTAGTCTTCCTATTAACATGTATCTGAACATCAGCCATATATAAAGCAATTGTATTTTTGTGTAGGTGCTGTGAAGGTTATGTGGTTGGAAAAAAAGAATGAGTTTTGCTGGGTTTTCTACTTATTTATCAAAAAACACTGAATGTAAGTAAAATAAAATGTTAGAAAACTAATTTCCCACACTTTGTGAGATTGGAAGGTTCTGTGATAAACATTTGAAAATCTAATGGTGAGCTATTTTGGTTAATCTCTAGTATTTATGCAGCCATCCCTCATATAATGCAAAGGAGCTGGATCCATTTCTGGAAACTGCTATATACTGCAAAGTGCATTAATGGAACCAGAAATGATTTCCAGTTCTATTCATTACCAGTTTACCATAGCTAGCAATTACTTGTATATTATGTGTTGCTTCAGTTAATATTGTGAAACATCTTTATGCAACTAGAATCACATTAAACAAAACTATATCATATTAAGAACGACTCTGAATGCATTGGTGTATACTTAGGGTGCAGAATGTTTTGGTTTCTCCCCTTTAAAAATAAACAGAAATGTCAACAGGATTAATAAGGCCTTGACCCACTGGGATACTATAAAATAAGTTTGTGATAAGTTTTGAAAAACTGGTTATTGTTGTTATAAAGAAATATTGGATTAAATTCACACAAGAACACCTAGGATAACAGATACAAAAGGAACCTGAAAAAAATATGAATAAGAGAAGTGTTTATGTAGATTGAAAAATATATTTTATTGAACACGGTGAAATAAATATGTTCAAATCATGACATTTAAGGAAGAGGAATTGTAAGACAAAGGGTTATTTTGAATAAAAAAGGAAAATATGAATTTCTAGCACATCAGAACCATGTGAGAGGTGCACTTTTGCCATCCCTTGGTTAACTATAATAGGATGAAAAAACATAGGGCTGCTATGTACATAATAATTGTAAGATTTGAGAATGGGAGTAGTAATTTGACCTAAATTGACTGAGCATAGTTGAATACATTGATTTAAGTTATCAATGTATTCAACTTAATACACTGAGACGGATAAGCTCTACATGGACACTGTCTGGTGGTAGTACTGGGTGTGGAACTAATGGGCCCCCCTACAGGATCCTGGAGCTGTCTTCTCCAGCTGCCCATGTGTTATCTCTCCCATAAAATAGAGAACACTAAGGGCAGATGGGGCACAAAAAATTGGCTTCACCACTATGTAGAAATATGGGAGGGGGAAGATGCATCTTATCCTTTTTGGTGTCTTTGCTGGAAACACGGGTGGAAGTTAGCCAGTTCTGGCCCATTGAAAAGAAACAAAGGAGCTGTGTATCCTTCCTTGCAACAGTGTTTTCCCTTGGAGTAGCAGCCATAATGAGAGGAATACCTTTTGTTTCCTGTGCTGTCACCTCTCCTGTAAGGGGTGTTGTGTGAATGCAGCTGTAGTCAGTGCTTCCTAAATTTCCTCTTCAAAATAAGAATCTCTTTTTAACAGATGAGCCAGGAAAAATAAAGAAATTGATTGGATAACAGAATGTTCCTTGAAGCAACCTGTTAATTTTTTGCTAGTCGGATTTGCAAATAGATTCATCTTAGATTTTGAGTGTAAATAGTTTGTGTGGAAAAGTGCAGGTCATACCTTCCTTCTGGGCCCGTCAATGGCCACATTGGGTGTTAAGTCTTGTTTTTGTTTTGCTTTCACCACAAGAAGTCAGTAAATGTTTTGGTATATGTGGGAACAGAAGAGTCCTGCTTGCTGCATCTGATCAAAAAGCTGCCTAATCCAGTAACCTTTTTGCTGTAATAGTGGTCAAGAGATCTCTGGAAAGTTCTCAGAATAGCACAAGAACTGATTTCCACTATGTTTCCTATTCAATTGATATTCAAAGGCATGATCCTGGAGGTAGTACATAGTTATCATAGCTAATAGACAGTGGTAATATGATCCATTAGGTTATGTAACTGACTTTTTAAACCTTATAACTTACTGGCCATGAGGCCATCTTGACCTGGTAAAACCGCAGTTTAAGGAGTGAGAAACTATTCTCATCTGTTCTGAACTGCTTGCTGTTTAGCTTTATTGGATGGCCCCAGTCAGTCAGTTACAAGAGACTGAGACCTTTGAATTAGGAGCTGAAATACCAGGAGACAAGTTCCCACTCAGCTATGGAAACTCAGAAAGTGATCTTGGGACCCATGCCTTTCAGTGGTAATCTAATTCATAGTGATACCCCAAGGATAAAAGCATTTGCCACAGTGAGCTCTGTGAAAGGCAGACAGACTATAAATGCAATAAATAAATAAGCAAAAGTCTAGGTGTGCCTTGCTTAGAATTTACAATTTATTGAAAATAAGGTTCTTGGCTTGCAACTAAGAGATGAATACAAAACTAATAATCAAATGTATTCTAGCTTCAAAGACTACAAAGACTCTGCTATGTTTGTTCTGACTTTTTGCCTGTCCTTCTTAAAATTGCAAAGCACAGAAATTGCTTGAATGCTCCTGTTCTGTTTTTGATGTTTTCTTTGTTTGTATAAGCAATCTAAAGTTAGAACTGACCAACACAAGACTAGCAAATGGTGACAATAGATTGAAAACAGGAAATTTTGGCCGTGTGTGTATTCTGAACAGATTATCAGGATAATAGCTGGTGGAGTGGAAACTTCCATTCAGGCTGTTTTTTCCTTATTTTCCTCTGTGAGAAAAGATGGTGTTTCCTGGAAAACAGGTCTTAAGATATATGAGTGCCCCGTGGGCATCTAATATTTTCATCTTATTTATAGATGTTTTGCAAATGGCATTAAGGGATTTGTTCTTGAATACATGAAATAAAGGTTGAAAAATCTCGGAGCTATCTTGCAAGGGTGCTTTTTGGAATGCAAGTGATAGGAGAATGTGTCACTGCTGTAGCTTCCTGACATCAACAAGTTGATCAGCAGATATAGAGAGGACTTATCTGTACATTAATTGGCTCTGCATGTGATGTGGAATGAATTATACACAATCTTGTATCACTGTCAATGTTCCCATACTTAAGTAAAGTTTGCTTCCAGGTCATTTAAAGCAGGAATGCCTTCACAAACCTTTGATGTGCTCTTCTTATCTTGTTGGCGGCTTGGGTGAATATTTGCTTTCTAATACATGTTGATGAAAACTGCTGAAAAATTATTAAATCTTAATATGTAGAACAAAGAGGTTTTTCAATTTATAAGGTGGCCTGATTAAGTTGAAGATGAAGGAAATGTCATAATTTGCATTTTGGAAGCCTGCTTCCAAATTATTTGGGAGTGATTGTGACTGAATAAAGGAGACGTTCTTCCAAAAAAGTATGTGTAATATAGTAACTACTGTGTTGCAATAAAGTGTGATTGGCTTACAGATCCTCAGTTTGGGGCCAATGGTGCAACATTCATACAACAGTAACTGTTGAAGGAAAATGTCAGAAAAGTTAACATTGTCTCATTTTAAACATTTATGTAGGAAATACCAGGGTAAGGTTTTTTTGTTACTGTAGTGTAGTTCAGAGCACCAGACCAAGAAAAAGTGACTTAAACCACTGCATCCTGATGTGAGTGAATGAAATAACAAATTGTGTCTGAATTCTGTTATATGCAAGCCAGATATTTCAGATCTGAAAAGCAGTTTCTGAAGCTATATTCTTCTTCACTTTGTTTCACAGTGTGGTCTTCTGAAGCGCTTTTCAGTAGAGCAGTGTAGAGCTTCTCTAGCAGGCAGCCAACACTAAAATGTTAAAAATAGAATATGCTTCAAGAATCCCAGATATTTTCAGATAACAAAGAGTGATTTATGTGGGCTCCCTTTTCAGTTTGACAAAACATAGAAGGCTCTTTGTGCTACGATTAGCACGCGTGCTGATGTCAGTTCTCTTGTCTAGCTTCAAGCTTTATTGTGCAGCTAAATTGTGCTTTTGTGCTATAAGCCAGAAAAGCTTTGTGTCTGCCTTATTAGTGTGTATTTTGTGGAATTACTTTTGTTTTGGAGGATAGTCTGTGCCAGTTTCAGTGTGAGTGACTCATTATGCAACTGAAACATTCCCATTTTCATTATGCAGAAAAAAAAATCTTATTGGGGGGAGGTAGAGGAAGCACAGGAGCAGGTGTTAAATAGTGCAGTCTAAAGCCACTGTTTCAAAGATTTATCTGTAACATGCATGGCTGAAAATAAATTCTATTTAGGTTATCAGCAACCAGTGTCACAATGAGTGTTTTTTTAAATTTTTACTACCAGGGTTGAATGGAGTATCTGTTTAAGTTGAAATACAGAGATAATTTCAACTCATAAATGTACATGACTCGGGAGACAACTTGCAGAAGTGTCTGTGTGCTGCATACAATTATCACTTTTTAAATATAATTCTGTTCAGAGTTTTAATTTTTATCCCTGCCTTCCATATTTGGGGATCCAAGCTGGGATCCGGCAGCCATCGTCCCTGACCATTGGCCATACTGGCTGTGTCATACAAGAGTTGTTAGCCCAGTGATATCTTGGTACCATACTAACACTGTTTTAGCAGAAGGACATGGTGAGAACTTTCTGCACTGTGGAATATCTAAAGCCAACCATTCATGTTCAGAACATATTCCTATCTGCATCTTGAAACCACACCCAGAATGTCTTCTCTTGGAACACTGTCAAGTGGCATATAGCAGATAGCTAGTAGAGGGATGGCCTTTAGGGATGACCTTTTTACTGATGGTTCCCCAGCTGTCAGGTACTTTCCATCACTTTGCCAATTTTACATAATTTTGTGAGTGAAAGACCATTTTATTTTGCAGCCTTTATGTCCTTTTAAGACCTTTAAAATCATTTAAATGCAGATGTACACAGAATACGAACTGTGAATGTATGGCTGTGAAAACTAGTGAAACCACTGTTTTTTGTGCATTTAAATATATAGAATAGAAACAAGTGAAGAATTAGGTGCATGATGACAACCCTCGGCCTAACCACTTATCTTGTATTAAGTTGTACTATATTTTCCTTCTTCTTCATTTTGAGGAAAGGTGTTTTAGAAGGTTTAATGTCATTACTGCTGCAGTGGACTTGTGAGCCAGTGCAGTCTAGTGGTTAGGGAGCAGGACTCTTATCTGAGAATAACAGGTTTGATTACTCTGTCCTCCATGAAGGGAGCTGGGTGACCTTGAGCTAGTCACAGCTCTCTTCTGAGCTCTCACAGCTCCACCTACCTCACAGAGTGTCTGTTGTGGGGAGAAGAATAGAAAGCTTTGTTGGCAACTTTGAGTCCCCTTGAATGGGTGAGAAAAGCAAGGTAGAAAAGCCAATTCTTCTTCTACTACCTGTAAAGCACTTTCCCCCCAGAGGGATCATTACAGTTATGTTTGATCACTGGATTATAGACTGCACAAATGCACTGTGCACTGGAACTTTTGCTTCAAAGATTTTGAAAATCAAACCGGGATAGTTTGCTGTGTCGGTTTCAACCAAACTAAGGAACACACTAGAGTTTTGAAAACTTGATTGTGTTGGTATGCATGTCTCATGATATCAGCCAGGGGAGCCACTGGATTTACAGTTCCAAAATAGATCCTAATTAGTCAGCTAGGGCTATAGTTGTTATCCTGATGGAATAGGAGTGACCTCTATGTAGACACACTTTTGTATTCTTTTGTCTTTCAGTCACTCTTAAATGTAGACGGTTGACTTATTTCATAGCATTTAAAAACTCCAGTGCTTTACCTTAAAATCTCATTTTACAGCTGCAGATATTTATCGGGACCCCATACTAGCTTGTCTAATTCTTTTTCTGCTTCTCTTCTTTAGGCATGGAAGAGGAGATGGTTTGTGCTCCGCAGCGGTCGACTGACAGGAGATCCCGATGTACTGGAATACTACAAAAATGACCATGCCAAGAAACCCATTCGTATCATTGACTTGAACTTGTGCCAGCAAGTGGATGCTGGGTTGACATTTAACAAAAAAGAATTTGAAAACAGCTACATATTTGACATTAATACAATTGACAGAGTATTCTACTTGGTTGCTGACAGTGAAGAGGAAATGAATAAGTGGGTTCGATGTATTTGTGACATCTGTGGGTTCAACCCTACTGAAGATGGTATGGTTTCCTTCCTTCCTTCCTTCCTTCCTTCCTTCCTTCCTTCCTTCCTTCCTTCCTTCCTTCCTTCCTTCCTTCCTTCCTTCCTTCCTTCCTTCCTTCCTTCCTTCCTTCCTTCCATGTACTCTTTGTATTTCCATATTTCAGAAATAAAGACTTTTTAAAATAGATTGCACAATGAAAAGACAAGACACGTGTCGCTTATGAATGAAAATCGGGCTCTCCTGTATGTTGGTTTCCAAGCTGTAGTTCCTGCTGTCTTAGCAAATCCATGGCTCAGCAAATCTTTCTTAATTTATGAGTGCTGAAGGAACTTCAGAAGAAGCTCATGAATCACTCCACAGTGGGGGAGGAGATTGCACCTGTACAGCTCCTGCCTGCATGTCACTGCAATGACATTCCCCTCCCCCCCTTCCCCCCCCCCAAACAATCCTATGTAGTTTACACAATACTGTGTCACCTTTGGGTATAGTAAATAAATGAGAAGTTTTATCATGGATGCTTCAAGTTTAATACACTCTTGGCTTGGGTTGGTTTCTGTAAAAGGGATTGCCTTTTTAGAGCAGAAGCAAAACGTTCTTTGTTTAGTGTTTCAGTCTTGCTTATTTTTAGGATTGTATTTGTTCAGTGGATAATTACTTCTGTGTGTGTTTCATCTGTCTGGCTGTGGGTTTGTGGCTGCTATGTGTGAACTGAATAGTTAAAGCCTGAGCAATAGGACTGACTTGCCAGTCTGGTTAAGCAAATTGTGGCTAAAGAGTATTTAGTGTTTAAGCTTTCTTTTCAGACTTATTTTAATATTTGTTAACCTGCATTGGTGTTTCAGCATTTAGGTTGCTGTCACTGATCGTCCCTTATCCAGTGTGCAGTAGCAGCGAAAAAAGCAAATTCAATGCTAGGAATTATTAGGAAGGGAATAGAAAATAAGTCAGCAAGTGTCATTTTGCCTCTTTATAAATCTATGGTGAGGCCACATTTGGAATATTGTGTACAATTCTGGTCACCACACCTCAAAGAGGATATTGTGGAACTAGAGAAGGTGCAGAGAAGGGCAACCAGAATGATTAAGGGTCTGGAACATCTCCCTTATGAAACCAGGCTGCAACGTCTAGCCCTCTTCAGTCTGGAGAGACGACATTTAAGAGGCGACCTGATTGAAGTATATAAAATTATGCATGGTATAGAAAAGGTGGATAGAGAAAATTTATTTTCTCTATCGCACAACACTAGAACCAGGGGGCACTCTATGAAGCTGATGGGTAGGAGAGTTGGATCCGACAAGGGGAAGTATTTCTTCACCCAAAGGGTCATTGGTTTATGGAATGTGCTGCTGGAAGAGGTGGTGACAGCTACCAGTCTAGGTCACTTCAAGGTAGGGTTAGACAAACTTATGGATGACAGATGTATCAATGGCTACTAGAATGAATGCCTAGGTATATCTTTCAGTCTGGGGGCGGGGGCGTAAGCAAGACTCTTCTGATGCCATTTGCTGGGATTCAAGAGCAGGAAAAGGTTTGTCCTTGTCTCTGTTTGAGATGCCCATGAGCATTTTGTGGGCCACTGTGTGCGACAGGATGCTCGACTAGATGGGCTGTGGCCTGATTCAGCGGGGCCTCTCTTATGTTCTTATGATCTTACTTGAAAACAAGGTCAGGGCTGGTTAGCATTTGAAAAGCAAGTGTGACAAGGTAGTTGTTGTTCAGTCATGAAGTTATGTCTGGCTCTTCATGATCCCTTGGTCCATAGCACACCAGGTCCTTCTGTCCCTGGAGTCTTCCCAAGCTCATATGTCTTGCTTCCATGCCACCATGTATTCATCTCACCTTCTTCATTAGGCTAGTTTGGACTAGTGGTTAAGGAGCTGGACTCTTATCTGGAAATATCAGGTTTGATTCTGCACTCCTACATGAAGCCAGCCGGGTGGTCTTGGGCTAGTCACCATTCTCTTCTGAGCTCTCATAGCCCTACCTACCTCACAGGGTGTTCTGTTGTGGGGAGAAGAACAGGAAGCTTTGTCAGCTGCTTTGAGTCTCCTTAAATGGGTGAGAAAAGCAGAGTAAAAAAGCCAACTCTTTCTCCAACTTCTGCGCTGAATCTTTCCTAGCATCAGGGTCCTATGTTCTTGTTATGTGGCCAAAGTATTTGAGTTTCTGCTTTAGTATTTGTCCTTCCACTAAACAGTGATGGTCGATTTCCCTTTAGTACTGACTGATTTGATCTCTTTGCATTTCAAGGGAATCTCAAAAGTTTTCTCCAGCACCATAATCCAAAAATATTTATTCTTTGGCCCCTAGCCTTCTTAATGGTCCCACTCTGACTGCCGTACATTACTACTTGGAAAGCTGTAGATTTGAATTTGTGGAACTTCATTAGCAAAGTGATGTGTCTTCCTTTTAAGATGTGGCAAAGTATTTTTTTTTACTCAGAGGGTCGTCAGTTTGTGAACTTTACTACCAGAAGAGGTGGTGACAGCAGCCACTATGGGTGGCTTTAAGAAAGGATTAGGCAAATTTATGGAAGTCAGGTATATCAATGGGTATTAAAATAGATGCCTAAGTATTGCCTCCTGGTTGGAGAGACAGGCAAGATCTTCTAAAGGCCATTTGCAGAGAGACAAGAGAGCAGGTGAATGTTTTGCCTTTTGCCTTCTTCTTGAAAATGCCCAGACCTAACTGGAAGGTCACTGTGTAAGACACTATGCTTGACTAGATGGACTGTGGCCTGATGGACTCTCTTGTGTTCTTATATTTTTAAATCTTCATGCAGATATAGAACCAGAATAACAGTCATCGTAGCTAAACAGGCCCTGAGGTTTCTTCTGAGTGTGCATATGCCTGGTGCTATGTTTCTCCCCAGAATCTCAGGTGTGTGGAGCATACGGTTGGGGCACAATGAAGTCTGCTGTCTACTGGTCCTCATGCTCTCACTTTCAAAATCCTCTGGATATATGAGAAATGAATGAACAAATGGAAGGCAAGTAAGAGGACTAGCAGGTGGCAGTGGCATGCCATAGTAAAAAGGTTGCCAAATAGCTACTTGGAACATTTTACAACCAGCTGAATGTGCCTCTGCTTTTCTGTGCCCCTAGTGGTGCAGTGGTTAAGGGCACAATGCTAGAATTCTTGTTCTGTCATATAAGCTTGTTGACTAGAACAACCTCACTGCCTTGGGAAAGGCTAAGGGAATGAACCCTAACAGAAGATCCCAAGTGAGGTCCTTAAGGTGATTGGATTGACCAGAGGCCATATCTCTCCTGCACCCTAGACCAGTGATGGGGAACCTTTTGAGCTCGGTGTGTCAAAATTCGCAAGAAAACATAGCTTAACTCGGGTGCTGTGTCACATCTAGAAATATCCATAATTTTGTGGATTTTGTAGCTCCAGTAATTTTTTATTAAAAGCAAAAATAAATAACTCTTTACATTAGTGACTTTTGTTGCTGAATTTCATTTGCTAATCTTCAATTGAAAGTTGGTATTTCGTATACTTCAAGAACAAGCAAGCACTACACGCCCAGGTGCAAGGGTGACCATGTGTGTCACCCAAAAGGGCTTGGTGTGTCACTTGTGACACGTGTGTCATAGGTTGGCCATCACCGCCCTAGACAGTGCCTTGTTCACATGCCTTTGGATCACACTGGTGAGGGCAAGCTCTGATGCCCTGGCAGCTCAGGGTTTCTGCACCTTCATTTCCAGGCTTTTTTGTTGTCTCTTGAGACAGAAAGATGCCAACCAAGCTGCCCCCCCCCCCCATTTTAAGGATAAAATTATTCACCATGCAAGGTCTTGGCTTTCAAATAGTTAACACAAAAGACAGAAGAAAAGACCTATGTTTGGAAGCAAGAATGTTCACGGGCCAAACAAAATCAAATATGGACTTTTAATTAAAAGGGATGTATGTGGCTGATTAGTTGGCTGGAGTTCAGATTATGGTTTACAATTTGCAAACAAAACACCTTCTGAAATTAGCTTCCTGTGCTCATTTGTATGCTAGGTGCTTTTAACATGTACTGACATTGTTATCTGCAGATTTTTTTCCCCTCTATATATAAATTTGAAGCATACTCAGACTGTTTTGCTTCTGTACAGATGTCTTAAGTGAGTCATCCCTAAAAATGAATTAGAGAGTCACATCATTGCTTTTGTTTGCAGCTGATTCATTCTTTTCCATGCCTGTATTCTGTAAAGTGTGTGTAAAACCTTATCACTGGGGTGATATACAAGCTGAACAATCAGAGATTAAATATGTTCATATTATACAAGTAGACTGTATGAACATTTGATGGCAAAATTGTTAGAAACTCTTTATGTATAGAGCTGTCTGCATGGAAAACATCTGGTTTATCATGTGTTAAGAATACTCACATAGGATTTTGGGTGTTTTTCCACTGTCACTAGAAGTACCCATATTTATATTTACATTTATATCACACCCTATACCCTAAGGTCTCAGGATGGGTAACAGCATTAAAAAAAAAAAAAAGCAGACATATTTAAGATAAAACCATAAATATAAAACAGTATAAAACAATAATGTCTGCAGTGGGGGAAAACTGTGCCATATTTAGCTAAAGGCCAGAGCAAGGAGGTGCATCTTCACCCCCTTCCTGAATGTACACAGTGAAGGGGCCTGATGCACCTTGAGGGGGAGGCTATTCCGCAGCCTGGGGGCCATTACTGTGAAGGCCCTCTCTCGATTGCCCACACGTCTTACTATTGAGGGTGGTGGGACAACGAAGAGGGCCTCCCCCCCAGATCTTAGGGCATGGGCAGGTTGGTATGGGAGAAGGCGTTCCTTCAGATATTTGGGGTCGAAGTCATTTAGGGCCTTATATGTTAAAGTTAACACCTTGAATTGGGCTCGGTAACAAATCGGCAGCCAGTGCAGCTCTTTGGCCAGCTGTACCTGTAAGCAGTCTCGGAACTGCATTCTGCACTAGCTGCAGTTTCTGAACTATCTTCGAGGGCAGCCCCATGTAGAGTGCATTGCAGTAGTCCAATCTAGAGGTTACCTGGGCATGGATGACTGGCCAAGTTGTCTCTGTTCAAAAAAGGCTTAAGCTGAAGCATCAATCGTAGTTGGGAATAGGCCCTCCTAGCCATGGCCTCCACCTGAGCTTCAGGCATCAGTGCTGAGTCCAGGAGTACCCCCAAGTTATGCACCTGTCCCTTCCAGGACATTGGAACCCTGTCAAGGACAGGGTATTTCCCAACTATACAGACCGGAGACCCTGTGACACACAGTACCTCTGTCTTGTCTGGATTCAGCTTCAATTTGTTTTTGAATCAGTCAAAGTGATAAGTTTCTGTTCAAAACTGCGTCTGGGACTTATTCACTGAACATTTCTGCATTTAGAACTTGTCATACTGGTCGACTGGGGTGGTCATAGCTGAATAGAAGAGCAACTGCCTTGAAAACAGAAGGTTAGGATTCAAATTGAGAAAAATTGGACCTCAGTTATTCTTATGAAGATGGGTAGGAATACTCACATCTATCCAAACAACACAGTAAGCTGCATTATAAGATTGCAAATCTCTCTCCTGACTCACTGTGGTTGTTCAACCACTTTACCCCTTTTGAGCTAGAGTGCCCTCCCCCCAATTTTTGGCTGCCTCTCATCCCATTGGTTTCTTGATGGGCTTACCTGCATTGTTGTACTGTTCTGGAACAACAACCTGCCCCAAATGGTGACAGATCCCCCACTTCCTCCCTCTTTTCTGACTTGTCTTAGAGTATCTGCCAAATGCCACATCTTGGCACCTGTAAGTTGCCTGGTGCCCTCATGCTTGCTGCCCCACCACCATCTGGGGGCTTTTCAGAGTAAAAGAGAACTAGATCTCTTCTCTTCGGTGGACAACAAGAAAAATAAACAATCTAAAAAACAGGTTAAGCAGCCAACTAGCCAAATACATTCCAAAATTGTTTTCCTAACGTGTACTGTTTTTCTCTAATTGCCAATACCATTCATTTCAGAGGTTCATTGCTTCAGTGTGAGGAACCAGCTATAGCCTTTCTGCACAGAGATAGCTTGGCCACAGTCATGTCTCCTTTGGTACTCTTATAATGTAGTCTGGGTGGAAATGCCCTTGAAAATGGTCTGGAAACTGTAACTGATGCCGAATGCAGAGCAAAGGCTGCTTGCTAGCACCACTGGCCAGATGCACAATCACACAGGTTCTAAAGGAACTTGGACTGTGTGCTAACTTGCTACTGAGACCAATCCAGAGTTTTAGCAGTGACTTATAACACCCCAAATGTTTTGGGCTATAACTATCTAAATTAACACTGAAATCTCCTAGAGCAGTGGTTCTCAACCTTCCTAATGCCACGACCCCTTAATGGAGTTCCTCATGCTGTGGAGACCCCCAACCATGGGGGTGGAACAGCTGGGAGGTGGGAGGGAAGGGCGGCGGGAGACTCATCGTGACCCCTCTGAAAGGGTAATTCGACCCCCAAAGGGGTCCTGACCCCCAGGTTGAGAACCACTGTCCTAGAGGATCCCTTAGCTGGCAGTGCCATATCTTCAGAAGGTAAGGGAATAGGGATCTGTGAGTGTGTGTTCTCTGATAGACTCAAAGGTGAAGAAATGTCTCTTTGCCTCGGCACTGTAATTATTTTCTTTTTCAATTTTTTATTATTTTAAAATATAAAACTTTACAATCAGTACATAACCCCCCTCCCAACCTTCCCTATTCCTTATATTATAATCCTGTGATCATTTTCTGTGTTTGTGATCATGTAATCCCGTATTATATTGTTCCACTCCTGGATTCTTAACTTGTCCACAAATTTCCATTTTATTCTACATTTCTAAGCCAGATTTTCACTCATTTTTATCTTTCAATTGTTGTAACCCATTCTTATGTCTATAATGATGTGTGAAAATGATCTTACTTATTTTAGCATTTATAGCCTTCCTTTATTCTGAAGAGGTCAAAGGTTGTGATCACACCTTGCTAAAATAGTTTGTCCTGTTAAGAAGCTGAACTGAAGACATTCTGATCCTGTTTGCACCCAATTCCTGACAATCCATCATCTGATCGTCCTTAGTTTGGGCTGCTACGCTTGCACCATTTATGTTATTTCCCCAAGTCTCCTTTAAATGACTCTTTAGTTCTCCGCCCCTCTGATTGCATCAACACCACTTGCATTCCGATAGGATGAAATTCTGTCAATCACCTCCTCAGCCATTACCGTAGAGAAATGAATAGCTGTACTCTCCCTTTTGCCCTAAAGCTGCTGAAGCACTTTCACTTTCCAGTAAAAGTCTTTTTTTACTGAAACAAAACATTGTTTCCCTTGCACATTGCTGAAGGAAAATGGAAGATACATTGTCCCTAGAATTATATCATTTATTTTCTTTTCATTTAAAAAAATAATTAGTCCAGGTTTTCTACAAAATCAGAGAGTAAATGAAGAAATATGATCTATCACCTTATCAATCTAATGCAAAATTGATTTATATATTTTTAAAAATGATGGACAGTCTGCCAGTGTGCGATCACAAAGGAGAATTGTGGTGGGGGGCAGGATGGGAGAGGGGACCATCCTAGGAATAGTGGCGAGCAAATTACAAACTGCTTGGCAAGCAAAGTAGAAACTGTGGCCATGATCACACCTTTCTACACAGCCTTGCCTCCCTCGCAAATACAAAGCTCCTGGCAGTTCAACAGAAGTGCAAAGTGATGCAACAAAGTGGGGAGGTGTGCAGTTTGTGCCACATACAGCCGGGCACTGGGTGGCAGGGAAGCCTGGATCCACCCAAACCCAGCATGGTTCAGCCCTCTCTAGCCTGCTTCCCCGCTCATACAAGGCAAGTGAAAATGGACTGGCTCCACATGAAGGACTGAGTCCTGTTCAAAAGGATTCCAGAGAAGCCAAACCAAGGAGAAAAAGTCCACTTCTAAGATGAACTGAGGGAAAATAAGCATGAGGTACGTGACCAGAAGACAGCCCGAAGGACACCTTCAACTATAGTTGTGATCATGGCCAAAGTGGTGCATGTTTCTTTTTTCTTCTTCATGAGAAGAATGGAGAGAATTATGCTGAGAAGCAGAGAGTTTTGTGGTTGAGGCTGTGATCTCACACACACTCAACAAAGCATCTCTGAGGTGGCTTAAAGAGGGCTTGGAAGGGAGATTGTGCATACATCAGTCAGAGTGAGCATTTAAATCTTGGAACCTATTCAAACACCTTAGCTACTGCACCATGTTATGTCTGAGGAGTCCCTCCATAATTACTGCAACCTGCAACTGTCAGGAGATCCCCCAAAGACCTTGTGAATATTCAGTTGAGCACTGGCCTTTTAGGTGCTTTTCTTATATATGAAGTATCCGTGGCTAAATATTACTTGCACTGTTTCTGAAGGGTTTTTTTTTTCCGCAAATTGGATTGATTATGTGTTGGAGAATAAAATTAAGGCTGTTTTCAGATGGTCTAAACAATTGGCAGGTGTCCATTCCCGTGGCATGTGGCTCATGTGGTTGTAGACACACATCATCTGTGTTCTGATGTGGAAATGCCTGGAGCTTCTCAGCACTTCCCTCCACCTGTCTTGGTTTCAGTGTCCATGGGATAGCAATGGAGCAGTTGGCTATATTATGGTTGTAAAGTATGATGTGTGGCCATAAAATGCCACACACACCAGCAATAGGCTGCTGTGACAAGGTCCCAGGCAGAGCCTTTTAATAATGGACCTTGGTCCTGATTTTTCAGGAAACTCTTTAATTTTATTTTTGTATTTCTAGACCATCCTACCTGATGAAATTCCAGTATGGGTTTCAAGATTTATCAATAAAATTGCATTATAATACTGTACAATATTAAATAATAAAAATTCAATACAGTTCAAACACCAAGCAATGATAATATGGTTAAATTAATAATTGGAATTAAACTGAGACTTGACAAAAGTACTACAAAAAACAATAGAAAGCACAGAGAAATATATGTTTTCTTGGTGAAGCAGACTGGTGGTCTGGAATCAGAAAGCCTTGTATTTTTATAAAGAAAAAATTATGGGTTTGTTTCTCCTACCCCACAGTGCGTGTAATATTTAGTGGAACCATGACAGTGTTAGCAGAAACTTCACTGGCAGTTTCTCCTTCTACCTTGTTGCTTCTTCCATCCAAAGCCAAGCTGTTGAGTGCCCACCAGCATCAACCAGAGGTGGGAAGAAGGGAAGGGAAAAGAAAGACAGCTTTATCTCCCTCACTCACTGAAATCTGAGTTCAGGTGCTATATAAGTTCAGCAGCAAGGTAACAGGAAGACATAGGTAGGAAAATTTCTCACAAATGAATATATCCGCAATATCATCCGTTTGCAACATGGAGATACAGACAGTGGCCTATATTACATGATCCTACATTTCCCATTAGAGATCTAGGATATAGAGCAGTACCTCATTAGGATTCACAGTTTTTCTGACTCTCTCTGTTTCCCTTCATTTTCCTCCATTACTGCACCAGAAATGTTGTACTGTTAGGAGGAAGTAGGGAACAGCAACACAAGACCTTGTGGAATGGTTTTGGGGCTTATCTTTTCAATCGCGCAACCACCATAGCTTCCATTTATGGCTCTAGGACAGTACCTCTCCATCCTCAGTAGGCTCAATGTCTTTTAATTTGCAGATTTGGAATCCGGGGGCGCCCAGTTGTATTCATATTCAAATAAATAGATGTAGTAACTATAAATTTTATATTTGACAAGTTTTTTTAAAAAAATCTTCAGTGGATTTTTGCTTTATCTAACGAGCATGAATTGACTCTACTGGGTTATTTTGCATTTGTAGATGCTGTGAAGCCACCTGGCACTTCTCTGCAGATGCCTGCTGAGTTACCTTTACCTGTCAGTACTTCCTTACCATCTGTGCAAGTGGAGCCATCCCTACCTCCTCCATATCAGCTAATTAACATCCCACCATTAGAGTCCACCTCAAGTCAAGAAGATCCACAGGACTACCTGTTATTAATTAACTGTCAGAGCAAGAAGCCTGAGCCTTCAAGGTAAGTGCCTTCTAAGCACATAAGGCTGAAAATGCTTTAGCTAAAAGTTTGACAAGAGCTTCGGATGGGAATTTTCCATTCAAATGTTCTTCATCCCAAGGGCTTTCCACTGTGCTTCTGCAGGGGTTCCTGTTTCCTCATCTTCTAGTTGTATTTGATGCCTATACTCTAGGTGGTTTTAAAGCCGATTATTTAACTTCTAAAAGTTTTAATGTGGTGCTCTTGCTGCCATCCAATATATGTACCTATTAATATTTTTAAGATCTATGTTTAAAGACTGGTGAGTACATAGACTCAGTCTTTGCTAAAGTCTTAAAACTCACTTAACTGTCTGAATTGTGGTATGTGTTTGGTATGCCAAGGACATGATTCCTGTATGGTATGAAAGCTGAAGAGATTTGCATATATTAACATAAGTATGTTATTAGTACGTGTATAATCCTTAGCTTGGGAAATCATGTCCCTTTTTATGTATCCATCAGACCACACTGTCACATGTCTACAATGGGTAGCTGTTGGTAGGATCTACCAGGATGAGGCTTGCCAAAGTGGGATCCAGAAATTTGCCTCATTGCCCTTGTCTAGCCTGGTTCAGCAGGGCATTCCTTCCTTACCTTTTCTCCTCTAAAGGTTGCAGTGAAAGCCCCCACCTTCCCCCAGGTCATTTTTCTTCCTCTCTCCAGCATTAGCTTCAATGTGGTGTCAAAACTACTGAAAGGCACCACAACCATATTCCACCTCCTGCCTCTGCATCAGCCAGGCATGTCCTCTATATTTTAGGATTACGCTCTGTTCAGTGACTTTAGTAGGAGATACTAGGATTTATTTTGCTGTAACCCTCCCTGAGAACCTCGATGTAGGGTGGGATAAAAATACAAAATAAATAAATAAATGTTCAGAAACATCTGACTCAAGTACAAATAGTTTGTATTACTGATCTTTCTCAATTTCTGTCATATACCCGTAAACCAGCTCTTACATTATCTCGGAAGAAGGGGAAGAATACTTACTGCTGGAGGATTTTGAAAGTAAAAAGATTCCATTGCAGTGAGTGTAGTGAGAAATTGTGTGGTATTTGTGTTAAGAATTTAACCACAAAGGTAATAACTTGCTAGAAATAATTTGTGTGTGTGTGCATGTTGTGCTGTGGATTTTAATCACCAATGTAAACAATTTACTGTTTCAAATAGCCAACAGTATGTACAGAATTGGGGCACAATTTGTTGTGTTTTCGGGGGGTGCAGTTTGGGATTTGATAAAAAGTTTAAGCATTAATGTTACATTAATAACAGCATCTGCCTTGGGCAATATATTCTTTTTGTAGTGTTTTTTTCTTTCCTCCCAACCCATTCATGACATTAAAAGTAATATTTCATACCTTGGATTCCTTTAAACCCTTTTTCATTTTTAATTAGAGTTCTTATTCTATGCCACGTGAAGATCACCAGGGGTTTTTTCCCACTAGCACTAGAGGACTCATTAAGGACCCTTAATGGGTCCTTAATTGGTACTTTAGTGCTAGTGGAAAACTGCCCCAGGTATCTGTTTAGAAAATAATACTGGCTGCATTATCACACAGGAAAAAATGGCTCAAAAGTGGCTTAGAGGTAGTAGCTGCCACACACTAGAGTTTGTATCTCACCTCTATTTGAAACTAAAGTTAAGAAAACACATTTCCAAAGTTCACTTTTTTGGCTTTTCATGTGGATTAGAGGTGGGATGGGAGCACTAGCAGCCACACTCTAAGCTGCTTTTGAGCTGCGTTTTTCAATATGTGTAGGTGCAGCCACTTTTCCTGTTTTACAGATGATTATTCCTCCTGTCATCACCCCAATTCTAATTCTAATTAGTAACTCATATAGTAAAGCGCTGGACATAATAGAAATTGGCAATCACTCCATTTTTTACACTAATTTTTCAACAAAAAGAGTTATTCCACAAGTCCTTCACTGCTTAAATGGCTGATGCAGTATACTGAAGTAGATCAAAAGAAAAATATCCTTACTTATTTATGGCATCTTGTGCTAAAGCAAACTTTTATTTTACAGAAACTTAGCCTAAGCCTTAACCAGCATGGCTCATGTTTGTTCTCATTGCTGTGATAAAAAGAGTTAGCTCAGGTTTCTTATTCTGAAATAACAACATGGTATTACAGATACTAACTCATCAAGTTGTCATCTGGCCTATATTCTGTTTGTTTGATACTGACTTCCGCTGTAATTTAGAACCCATACTATATGATAGATATGTGCGCTACTCAGTTAGGCTCTTTTCAGTGTACAGACCTATCAAATAGGGTTAGGTTTGCACGGTGTGACATTTTGCAAGCCTGTCCCACTATGAAGGTGAGAGGCAGGTGAGTGCTTATTGAGGATAGAAGGTAAACTCACCTTCCTCCATTGTTGTACCTGTTGAAGCCTCCCTGCTTCCCCTTCTAGCAGGCTTTGCAGCCAGGAAGGTTTGGGGCCACATAGACCTTTGCAATAACATCATGGCATGGCCCATTGCAAACTTGCAGTTCCTGGGCTTTTGCATAGCACCTACTAAGCCTGAATAATGGGATGCATGCTGTGAACAACTCAATGAACTAATCTGTGTGCCTCTCTACTAAGTCAAATATTCAAGACAGATGAGTAGTAGAACCCTAGCAATGCAGTCCCCATTTAGGTAACAACTTTTGGATTTCAGAATATTCTACATTCAGCTTCCACAATGCACAACGAGCAACCTCTTTGCCTCTTTATAGCTGCATGAAATGATTCACAGACAATTTATTATAACATACATCTGTGATTGCTATTTTGAGATTTCTGTTTGCAAAGATTTTGTCTCTTTTGTAAATTAAAAAAAAAGTCAATATTTTCTTTCTTTCTTTCTTCCTGTCTTGCAATTAGGTCTCAGGCTGAGTCTGCAAAAACTGCCTCTTCTGAAACAGACTGTAATGATAATGTGCCTTCCCATAAAACATCTGTACAGTCATTGAACAAGCATACAGTGAATGGATTTTTTCAACAGCAAAGTGTATATGACTCTCCTCCTCCAAGAGCTGCCTCAATTTCAGTGGATGGCAGCCTTTATAACCTTCCAAGAAGCTATTCACAGGATATTTTACCAAGGTCATCTCCTTCTGGGACAGATGCAGATGGAGAGCACCATGTTTTTAGTGCCCCTTCTGCAACTTCATCTTCTCTTGATGCACAGATGAAGGCTTTATCAGTTAGTTATGACATTCCCCCAACACCTGGAAGTACTTACCAGATCCCACGAACTTTTCCAGAAGGATCATTGGCTCAGAGTTCAAAACTAGAAACTATTCAAGATATTCCTCCACCCCGACCACCAAAACCTCACCATCCTTCAGACCGCTCTCCCGTGGAAGCCTGTAGTATTTCCCGTACTGCCTCAGACACTGATAGCAGCTATTGTGTCCCTACTGGGGGAATGCCCCCTTCGCGCAGCAACACTATTTCCACCATGGATTTGAACATATTCCGAAAAGGTTAGTGCCTTCTTGTTCACCATTGTGTTCTAACATAAACTTCCTGTTCACATTAAGCTATTTCAAAAAATTGGGTTCTTAAAATCTATCAGAAGTTTTGTGCTGAAAATTATGGAACTGCAGGTATGCGTGCGCGCACACACATAATTTCTGCAAAAAGCTACTGAGGAATTCCTGTGGATTAAGATCTGCTGAGAGGCCTTGGAAATGCCAGTACCCTCAAAAGCTAAATGGATGGGAACTTGTGATAATGCCTTCTCTGTGATGGCCCCTCACTAAGAAATGCCCCTCCTTTTCAAGTGCATCAGGCACCCTGATTTTATACATTCAGGTTGTTGTTGAGAATGCACTTCTTTATCCATCCCTTTGGCTAAAGAGGCAGCTTCCCTCCTTTTCTGGGTACTGTCCTGCTTTTAATTGCTTTTTTTATGCATTTTAATTACTATAATCTGTCCTTAGATCTCAGAGTATAAGGATGCAAATATAAATAATAAAATGAATTAATAGTTTCTCTGCTAGTTACATTTCCCTGGAATTATTCTAGGTTCAATTGTTTGTGTACCTTACGGTGTTCATGTTCATTTTGCTTTAAGACATGGGGTTTGACCTCTGTGATATAATACAATAGGAAGTGAGTTTACTGTTGGTTGTCCTGTTCTATGGACAACTTGTCAAAATCCCCCACAAGGGCTAGGGTAGAAGACAAGGCTCTGGTTGAAAGATTCCCTTTGATCTGTGGGCACTGTGCCTTCAGCCTCAGTGAATCAAAACATGGTTTGGGAAGATTTTAAAAAAACTTCATTTGTAGCAGTTTTGGGGCTGTTATGCCATGTTCCAGGTTTCTTCTGAGAACCAAAGCTTTTGGATATCACACGAATATCTGAAAGGTTAGGTTTCCAGAAGAAACTTGGAATGCCTTCTCCCATACTGGACTGCCCGTGCCTTAAGATCTGGAGGGGAGGCCCTCCTGGTTGTCCCACCATCCTCAGCAGCAAAAGGGGTAGGCACCCGGGAGAGGGCCTTCTCAGTGATGGCCCCTAGGCTATGGAATAGTCTCCCCCTTGAGGTGCACCTTCATTGTACACAGTTTGGAAGGCAGTGAAGATGCATCTCTTTGTCCTGGCCTTTGGTTAAATGGGGATACACCTTTCCCTTCCCACTTGCAGATGCTATTGTTTTTAATACATACTGTTATTGTTTAAATAATGTCTGATTTTAAATGTTGTTACCCACCTGTAGACTTCCTGGTATAGAGCAGGATAAAAATGTAAAATAAATAAATAAACATGACATATCAACCCCAAAACTGCTGCAGATGACATTGAATCCGGCCGTGAAAGCCTACATACGACCATCAAAAGTCATTTAGGCTGCGTTCCCACTTGGCTCAGTTAAAGCAGAATTACCTTTTTTGTTGTTGTCGTTAATTCTGCTTTAAAGCAGAGCATGGCAGTGGCGCGGCAGCAGCAGTAGTGGCCAAAAGGGAGAGCGGAAAGGGCAGGGCCTCAGGAGAACTACGGCTGCTTGGCGGGAAGCAAGAGAGCAGAGCAGCGGCAGTGGCGCACTGCAGCCTGAAAGCCAGCGGCAGCCACAATGGCAGGTCGAGCAAGGCAGTGAGGGAGGCTAGGATTTGTGTGCAAGCAGCCACCGCAATCACAAGAGGGTGAGAGGTGGTGGGTGAGAGAGCAATGTGGCTGAGGCTGAGGCCACGGGTGTAATGGCAAAGCAGAGGCAAAATGGCGGGCAAGGTGTGGGCACTATATACTTTGCTTTTACCGTTCCCAAAGGAAAAATAAAGTGTATTACTGACAGAAACAGGAGCGAGAGTTGTTAGAACTAGTGTTTTTTGTTTAAATTCATTTTTTCCCAATTACTCTTCTTTTAATGCGGAAAGCCACTATTCAGTGCGGATAGAGTGTTTTGAAAATGATTTGGACGCACCAAAAAGTCCCAGTGGGAATGCACTCTTAGCATATTTTCCTTTTCTTCTTAGTTCCAAGGCCCCTGCTACTATAGCCAAGTTGCAGCTAGCTTTGTGATCAAATAATTTCCCCCTTCTTCAGCTATCTCTTAAGAACTCTGCAGATTTCTGTGCAAAAATTACACAGGCTTGAGTAGTAGGGATGTGTTAAACCAGTCTGATGAACTCAGGTGGCCTAAAGAGGGTGAGGAATTGATGTAATTCTACCCTTCCCATCTGTGGCTGCTAGGGGGAGGAGCAGGTGAGTGAAAGGTGTATATAGAAGTATGTAAAAATTACATGCTTACCCTTTCTGTGGCCTTTCCTACAGCTGGGCTCTCTTGCAGCCAGGAGGTAATGGGGCTATGTGGCATGGTGCCAGCGATGATGTCATTTTATTGCCCATGATGATCCTGTATCCCTTTAACTGCATTCTGTAGCAGTTAAAAGAGACTTTCAGCAAGTGTATATTTTAATGCAGGAAATGTCTGCTGAAATTCTTCTGTGCAGCTATAAAAATTCTACTTATGGCACACAGTGGCCATTTACCATAGGGATTAAGAATGATGGTCTGTGTTTCTGGCTCAGTTAAGATGTTTGTTCAGATTTACCTAGTCCAGGCTTGGCAAATTTTAAATTCTGAATTAGAATGTTTGGCATCACTGGTGGGGACCTTGAAGGACAAAAGCAATGAATGGACAAATTAGCAATAAACAGAACATTGGCAGAGGTTGAGAGGGACAGAGGACATGCTCTGTGACATGTCATGAGACCTTAGGGTGAAAGGTGAGATATAAATTCCAGAAATAAAAGAATGAAGCTAAGTACAGGAGCCTGTAAAAGGAGTCAGGAATAAATGGAAAGAGGAGGGGATAATGAGGTCAGGCCTGCTTGTCTTAGTCAGTAATTAGTTCCCAGGAAGCAGCACAGTAAGGATTACATTTTTTTTTATTCCATTGATTTTGCTTTGCATTTGGAATTGTGCTGTGAGGAACCCACGTGAAAGATAAAGCCAATTATAATATCTTTAGGATATTATTGTAAGTTTTTTTATTTAAAATCTTCCATTTCATCTGAAGTTAAATGTTTACAGTCTTAGGGTTCTGTTGAGGCCTGTTGAGAAAATTTCAAAAAGCTGAGTGAAAGCCAAAAGGCTAGCTGCATGCCATTCTTTTATTTTATGGCGTTGGGTTCAAGGCAGGAAAACATTGCTTGCTTGTTTTTCCTTAGATATTGGTTCTCAAGACTGTTACTTTGTTCCACGAACATTTGCAAGCGACCGATCAAGCTCCCTCGAAGGCTTTCATAACCACTTTGTAAGTATGATTTGATTCTTAACAATGGCATTGAAGTGCCATCAGGTATTTAACAGCTGCTTTAAAAAGATGTAGAAAAGAACCTGTATTACCACAAATTTAATTATTTTTCAAGTAGCCGTGATGTCACATCTACTTAAAAACACGTTTTCACAGAATGCTGTGTGAGCCGATTCCTTAAAATGCTATTCAGCTGGAGAGGGAGACAACCGACTGGCCCTATAAGAGAAGCAGGGAGTGGACTGAAGAGCCAACAAAAGTGTTAAAGTCCTGTCACATCTCAGTCTTGAGAAAATAAATGCGCCTTTCCAGACATGCTATATGCTTCAACACGCACGCATATCTTTTTCCAGCCTGTAGCAGTGGTGAAACATTTAGGGTGCGTTCCCAAGGAATAAAAAGCCCAATGAAAATCTTCTTTTGCCTTGGAGTGGCCCCATGCACGGCTTTAATCCGGGCTTCCAGCGCCGCTAATGGGGAAAACGCGCTTTTAAAAAATAGCCGTTTAAAGCAGACTACATCCGTACTTTCCGGGAAGATGCGGGTTTTCAGCGCAGCATTTTCCGTGGAGACGCTCCGTGGCAAAAGGGGCGGGGCTTCTCTCCCAAGCCGGAGAGATCATCTCTCTCTCTCTCTTTTTTGCCTCTCATCCACAGCCAGCCCAATTGCCTCTTTCTCGAACGGCACTTTACAGACAGTCAAAGCAGAGCCTCCTGAAGGATGGATTTGCTCGGGGGGTGAAGAGTGGGGGAGAGATTGGGGAAGGCGGGAGGGGGATGGGCGAGGGCTTCCTGGCGAGGAGGCACCCAATGAACAGAGAACTTGTAAATTATTTTTCTTTTGGACTTTTAAATGATCGCACGATTGCTGGATGGGGGGGAGGCGTTTCAGCAGCTGGAGATCTTGTAAATAGCGCTGGCTGCAGCCCAGCTGCCTTCGCAAGCAGGGGAGACGAACAGAGAACTTGTACATTTTTCTTTTGGACTTGTGAATGAGCGCACGATCGCACAAGCACCCAATGAAACAGCGAGGGGCGGGGAGAAAAAGATGCGGGTAAACAAAACACGCTGCCTTGGAGACGGTCCGTGCATTTTAAATGCGTGTTTTGCTGAGCCCCAAGGGAACACTTAATTCCGAATTGAATGCGCTTTTCTTAAATCCACTTCAGTAGAGGGGCAATAGAGAGGCAAATAAGTACCATGGGAACTCACCCCTTGTGAAGTAAAAAGATTCTGATTTATCAGTATCTTTTTACTTTGCACTTACCTTTGAATGCTCTGCCACTACTGCGAGTAACAGAGCTTCCCGTCTGGCAGATGAGAAGCTGCTGCAAAGGGACACCGAAGCTTCCGATCATCCAGTCTGGTGGACCAGAAGCTGCTACAGCATTCTGTTGCAGCAGACAACATGTCGGGGCGTAGCCTATGCACCAATCAGTTTTTAAACTGAGTAAAAAGGGTAATAATCCTGAAGAAAGCCTATTTGAGCAAAGGAATTCCAAACAGATAAAAAAGCTTAAGATTCATAATATGTTGGTACTGTTAGAATGTAATGCTATGTTTGGAATGTTGCTTAATTTCTTGATTTCTAAATGCTTTTCCCTCCCTTCCCCCAGAAAAACAAAAGCCTATTGACTGTTGGAAGTATTTCCAGTGAAGAATTGGATGAAAATTATGTCCCCATGAACCCAAATTCTCCCCCACGACAGCATTCAAGCAGCTTTACTGAACCTGTCCAAGAGATGACGAACTATGTGCCAATGACTCCTGGCACCTTTGACTTCTCACTGTTTGGAATGCAAGTGCCTCCGCCAGCACACATGGGTTTTAGGTCTAGTCCAAAGACTCCTCCTAGAAGGCCAGTTCCTGTTGCTGAATGTGAACCACCACCTGTGGATAGGAACCTCAAGCCAGACAGGAAAGGTAAACAGTGAATATTCGCTTCTGGTTGCTCAGGGTGACTAAACCTTTTTTAGGCTTCCTCCTACTTTACAGAATAAAATCTTGTTAGAAATAAAGACAGTGAATTGAAAAACTTTACACTTCATATGTGCATGTGTACACGTGTGTGCACGCATGCACGCATGCACGCACGCACACACACACACACACCACAACTATGCTGGATTTAGCTTATTTCCAGACATGCTTTAAGTGCTGGCATCCTGTTATAATGGCAGCAAAACTGGCACACTATCACTATGCCATGTTGAGCCACTGCTGGTGCATTGTCTCAAAAGGCTGAATTTAACTTGGATTTCTCACACCATCTTAAGATGTCAGTATTTTGCTGCTGTATCTAGTGTCCACAGCACTGGCTCAGACATCTGGGAGCTCACACATGGGAAAATAAGAAAGAAAAGGGGCCAGCGCAGTGGAGCTCCTGTGGATGTTTGCTCCAAAACTGTATTGAATAAGGTAGCTGTTATCTGGTGGCCTCTTCTGTGAGAAACTGGTAGTTTCTTAAAGTAGCTGATGCTCCCCCATGCTGCCTGATAAGTTTGTAGTTCAGATAATTGCCCAGTGGGCCCCTTAATTCATTAAGAACTATAACAGCTAAAATATCTTAAGACACAGACAAGGAACCATTATCTCCATTTCAATCCTGATGAATAGTCTTGGTTTTTATTTTATTTTATATTTACATAACATGCTCAATATGTCTATATGATAGCCAAAATTCCTAGAATTTCATTCATAATATTTTGTCAGATGTTGCTTAGGTGGGAACATAACCATAGAGAAGGGTTGGGAACATGAGGGCCACACACTGTTTATCTGAGGTGCCTCTGAAGCACCCCCTTATATTCTAAACACAGACTTAATCAACGTCAAACTACTGCTAATTAAGCTTGCTTTTTTATACTAATCAGAGCTCATATGCACCACAGTTCCTGGTTGGGATGCTTCTATATACTGCCTCCCCAACTGCGTGTGTGATCAGTAGAAGAGAGGGTGTGTATGAGCCCAAAGCTTCTGCAATTCCCGTTGCTTGTATTCAATCATGTGTGGTCAAAGTAGGAATCGCACAATGATGTTGAACTGCATCATCTCTGAATCCTGCAAGGCATTTAGAAGGAATTATGGAAGCTGTAGTTCTGAAACAACTAGGTAATAATAACTTAGCCAAATCTCCATTAAGCCATAACATATGGCTGTTATGTGTGTAAATGGGTAAAGTTTGAAATTTTTATTCAATTTTTTTAAATGTTTAAGCATGTTTTTATATATTGACAGTAGAAAGTAATTTTGATTAAATATTGACAGTTTTGTATGTACAATTGTATGTAGTAATTTTGCTTTTTGCTGCTCTGACTTTCAAAGCTTGCATGCACTGGTGATGGGACCCTGGAAGCTGCATTTCTAGCAAACTGATATGCAACCTATGGAAATTCTTATCACTCAGCACTGCTTTGATCTGCTTACATTGCTAAAGAAGTTTGCGTTGTCTTATAATTCAGTAATACAGGGAGAAAAGGCTAGATGGCTGACAGTAAAATTATCAAAGATGCTATCTGAAGTTAGGATTTTTCTTGTTGACCACCGTTACAGTCTCTGTTATCATTTCCTTGTTCAGTAAAATTGTTCTGACAACTAAGTGTAATGCAGTGATACAGGTAGCGGCCTAATTGTTGTGGCTGTGGAGTGAATACCAAAATTGACAGGGTAGAAAGTGGCTAAAAGAAACATCTACATCCAGATCCCTATCCTAAATGCAAGTCTCAGCTGTAACCTGAGGTTTTATTTCTCTGTTTATGGTTGATTGAAGTCCTTTGGGAAATCTGCAAATGTTGAGGGTCCACTATTGTAACATGTTAAGTGTAAGGGCTACCCTTGTATCTGCTCCAGAAGTTGCAACTAGTGCCAGGTTGCTGAGTTCGGGCATGCATCATACTTGTCACTAAGAAGTTGTACTCGTGGCCCAGTTAGTGACCAAGTTCTTTTTATCTTAAATGGTCTCTGGACGAATATAATAATAATTAACAACAATAATAACTATGACTACTACTAATACCACCACCACTACTACCACCAAGTCAGTTTCAATGTTGGCACCACTGTCTCCTTTCAGAAGCCTGAGAGATTCTGTGATCATTTGGAGAAGTTGCAAGATAATGTTTTTGGAATGCCTCTCTAATTTCCTTCTCCTCTCCAGGTCACCATGCCAATCTTGGTTAGGAGGGCAATAATATATTCCAAGCATCCCTACCTACGAGTCTGTGGAATGGTCTTAAGATAATTCACTTCAATATTCTTTTTTACATAAAGTGTGCCATCACCCCCAGTATGCCCTTTTATGGAATAATTGTGTCCCCAATTCCCACTACTCCACCAGGATTCAGGTACACCCACTACATTCTCTTCTACCACGAGGCATTCTAGTTCATTCATTTTGGACTGCAGACTAGGGATGTGCATGAATATTCATATTATTCATCATTTGTACAAATTTGGACATTCGGATTCTAATCTAATGTTGGTACATTCAAAGGCTGACATTCAAATTCTGATCAAATGCTTCAGAACATTCGTACAAAGCTTCATTACGTTTGTGAACCTGGAAGGTGGGAAAGCGGCTGCCCCAATTGCATCTACAGTGGATCCAGAGTGGATTTGGATTGAGAGCAGATTCAAAGTGGATTCGACACGTTCCGAGTGGATACGTATGGGATTCATATGGGATTCGTATCTAACATTCGTATCAAATTTGTATGAAACATTCATCTCAATTGAATCCTACCACATTCAAAGGGGATCTATTTGAACGAATACAAAGTTTCTTGCATACGATTTCGTATGAATCAAATGCAAAAAAAATATTTGTGCACACCCCAACTGAAAACTCCTAGTTTTTGCATACAAACACCAGCGCACAGCATCTGTGTACCTTTCTGACTACATTTGTCTTGCTTATTTCTTTCACTTTCCCTTAAGGAGAAATATAATTCTCATCAACCCCTTTCCTAAACCATGACTGTTCCTGTACCACACATTTTCGGCTCCAGTGGCTTTCTACCTGCTATCATTCTAAAAAGTGCTTTGTGATCTTTTTGATTTCAAGCACTGGTAGTTCGGTCCCATCTGGGTTCATCCCTCTCTTTCTGGTCCTGCTTTTCTCAAAATGTTTCCCAGTCCTAGCAAATAGGAAACACTTCTCCTGGCACAAAAGGCACATCAGGGCATTGAGACATTTTAGCTCTGCAAGCGTAGCTTGCCCTATACATGGAACTTGTAGCCTTTCAGTGCAGGCTACCTTGGAGGTCACGGTTTTCACCCATCTACCTAGCAAAATTATAAATATGTTTTTTAAAAGACTTGAACCCCTTACCCATGAACATCCTAATCTTCTTTGCTATCCTTCTTCAGTCATTTTTTATAAGAAGTATTTTTAAATTCAGTTTTTCAAAAACAAAATATATTCAACATATATTTGGTTTCACATGAACAAATGATAGCATGAGAAATCTGAAAGTTTCCCATTATTGACTCCTTTGTAATACCAAGTTGAATGTGTCTTATTACGGATATGTAAAATTGCTTGAATTCTATGTATTGGAGCTCTGTGTTCATCCAGATTTTGCTGGAGCAATTGTTACCCATCCTTTCTGGGAACTGATCATGTAGAATGAAGCCAGTGTGAATAAGACTCCCTCCTCTAAAATACCCTTCAGTCCCAAAACACATATAATATGCTTCTGTATTTGTGACTCTGCTCCTGCTATAAGTCCAATTAATATGGTATAAACAGGTTTTTACATTTTTTTAGCTTGAAGCTCCAATTTCTGGTCTTTATAGGGACTTCCAAAGTGTTTGATGCTTGGGTCACATCTTTCTGGATTAAAATTGCCAGCGTTCATGAAATGATTTATGCGAATCTTTTCTCAATGGTCCACAGTGGTACAGGAACTATGGGTAGCATGGTCTGCTTCATATAAGGGGAGGATGGGGAGATTAAGACATTCATATAAGGAAAAGAAGAGGAGGAGATTAAGACAACCATATAAGACAAGTCCTGCCCCTTCAGCCTCCAATTCTTCCTCTGCGTTTGTGATAGCAGCAGAGATGGAAGAGCGTACTTTAGGATTTTTTGGTTTTCCTTTGACATTTTTATTTTATTTTCCTTAGTTTTGTTTCTCCTTCAGGGACAGCCTTGAAGCACAGGCCTTTTGTTGGCCAGGTGAGTGGACTCCACTGAAATGCTGAGCTGAGAGATTTGGGTGGTTCTGGGCTCCAGCACCAGAGTGGACTGGATGCCATGTGCTGAAGTCAGGAGCCTCATAGAGGACACCTAAAGCTCTCAATCAGAGGCTGATTCGGGGTGACTCAGGGGCCCTAGAGGAATCCAGGCTGGGAAACTTTGCCCAGGTCCGTGATAGTGTAAAATTGCTGGATGCTCCAGATGGTGTCCCAGGACTAGCAGGTGAGGTTGGTCAGCCCCCTCCCCAAACTTGGAGCTTTATTGCTTCCCCAGTCCCAGTAGGGAGGGTCAAGGCAATGTATCTAGAACTGTAGGGTCTGATTCAGGCTGAGGTAGTCTAATTGGTTCTTGCCAAGGAGCCTGGTCAGGGGATCTACTTTATCCTATTCCTAGTGCCCAAGAAAGAGGGGCAATGAAACTCCACTTTGGAAATAGAAGTACCTGAGCCAGTATGTCAGATACAAGATATCTCCTCCTTTTTGGCCAGTTTTACCAGTACAGTGCTCTTCCCTTTGGCATAGTGACAGTATCCAAGATCCTGGGTCTCCGGGCAGTATAGCTTAGATCTCTCTAAGTCAGCAGAGGCTGTGACCAACAGACAGGTGCTGCAGCAGATATTTAATGGGGCAAATTAGCCTTCTTCCTACTCTGGTATCAGTTAGCTGTAGCACATCCCATAGTCCCTGTGGCCCTCAGCGTATAGACCACTGAGATAAGCAATTGGTACTTACTGTGAACAGTTTTTCTTCACCTCACCCCCTGGAAGGCTAAGGGATGGGATCAATGTGCTGATTTTGGCTCTGCCTCTTCTTTCCTAGTCAGAACTGTCATCATCCTGCACTTGGTCTAGGCTTTGTCCCAACTGGGGGCCGGAAGAGATGGGGTTTCCCCTGTATGGCTGTCTTATTTTTCTCCTCTTCTTCTACCTAAATGAAGCCATAGATCCTATGGCCCTTAGCACATCAGACTCAAAAAAGCCACTCATGGTAAAAGCCAACCAGCCTAGTTACTCCTCTTGGGGTGAAAAATATTTAATTCACCCCCCACTAAAGTGTGTGTGTTTTTGGAGTCCTTCTTTTGCCCAATCAACAATAGAAATGGGATTTCTTACAACAGTGATGCATCATGGATCCTTCTCAACCAGTTATGGAGATTCCATCAAGTAATCTGAGTGTATCCCATGCTCTAAGCAAGATTTGATGTTTCATATTGGCAGAAGATATGGTGCCTTCCTATGTCATTTCATGCATGTTCCTTGAACCAGCACACTAACCCTGCACACAGCATTCCTATAATGCCATCTCCATCCCACACAGAATGGGAAGGCTTGAATGTATGTTCTTCAATAGTTCGTCTGAATATCCCAATATTTTTTTCTGTGCTGGAAATCTTAAAGTTCACTGCTTCTCTTAATGTAAAACAGCTTACATTTGGTTGAGCTCTTGAAGAATTCTCTTTCAGACTTAGCCCTTGACAATTAGGGAGATATTGTAGGATTAGTATGTATATAGCTGCATAGGGGTTCCGGCAATAGTGCTGGTATAGACGTAAAGAGTGGGATACATCCAGCTTGTTGGTTTATTATCTCTAGTACGTGTCTGAGTCCTTCAGACAACACATTTGTTTACCCTGATATTCAGTCTAGAAATTGCTACAATAATCCTGCTGTTAAATTGTAATAATGAACCTCCGTTGTCATTGGCATTCTTTTGCTATGTCCATATGCTTTCTGTAAGCTAGTTTTCCAGCATGCTGTTCTGAATGCTGATGCCTTAGCATGAGCTTTTGCAATATTATAGATCTCTTTCCACCAGCAGCTTGCTTTCATTTCTGAACTTCATCTTTCTGCAAGGGGCTTGGCAATTTGTTTGTAGGATTCCACTTTTTTCCAGTTACCTAAAAAGAAATATTAAGAGAGATTCTTCTTTCTACCAATTAGGTCAGAGCCCTAAAATTTTAAGACCTAAGCCACATGGTTTAGAGCGAACAGATTCCCAAACCATAGGTGACTTTACTACAAGAAGAAAGGGTATGTACTTCAGCATTGCATGTTCTTTGGGACTCTATCTAAAAATGTTTTCTTAAAAGAGAAACTCTTGTAAAACTGTGCCATTGTTGCCCTTACCTCCATTTATGGGTCTGGTAACTTGTCAGTCACAATATTTCCTGAATAAGGAAGGCATCCTTAGCACAGAAAAACAAGAACACTGAAATATGGTGTAAATAAAAGCAGCTTTTGTTGCAGGGCTTCACTTGTTTTATAAAGGTTTATTTCACAAGTACTACCTACCTGGAGGTTATATTTAATTTACACTTTTAATTTGACTTATACAAAGTCAGATTTTTGGTCATTCTAGCTTTGCATTGTTCACTGTTACCAGCTCTTCAGCATGCCAGACCCAATTCTTCAAAATTCTACCTGGTCATGCTAGTAGACCAAAAGGATACTCTGTGTTCTGTTATAGGATTCAGAAAATAAAACCAATGTCTTTGTATTGAAATAGTTATTTTAAAAAATTGAAACATATATGTGTGCACATATGCACACACATAGAGCATAAAAGAGATTACTCAAATTGCTGGATCTACACTGTCACATGAAAGGTTTCAATAACTTTAGAGAATTTAACCACAACAAACTGGCAGGTCATAATTTAGCGCGTACCGTGGCTATTATTTCAGTGGCATTTGTCTTTTTTCCCTTGTGAGCATCTTAGACCCTGTGTACACAAACCCTTAATCTACATTAAGGATCTGCATAGTACCTATTCTGGGGCTTCCTATATGCATATTAATGTGGATCCAGGAGGCCCTGCTCCTGCTGGTCTGGCTCCATCTACATTAGAGGGAGCCTCACCTGGATTACGGAGTCTCTTAATCTGTATCTCTGGTAGTACTGTTTAATTGTTACTACCAGTGCCACCAGGATCCTGACAGGAGGCATGCAGAGGGCGGATGTTTTTCAGCAGTGTGCCTCAACCTGCTATCGAAAAACATTCTGTACAGGCCTGAAGGCTAGGAGCTGTGCCTGCAAAGGTCATGTGAGCTTTGCAGCTGTGGTGCAAGTTAATGGTGCTGATCCTGCCACACCTTCCTGTGATCTAGATCAGTGGGCCAGGCTATTCTGGACCCACTGATCCAGGATTAATAAATGCTAAGTTGAGAAAGAGCCTTATGTTAAATCTCACTGTCATAAGTCTGTAGACAGAAATATGATGAAATTTCTTTGGAAAAATGTTTCGGAGCCTATTGTATGGGTATTTTTTATCGTTCCAGCAGAATCTAGAATACATGAAATGGTGATAAACAGTATCTTTTAAATAAAAAGAGAATGAATTTTCCTCCTTTAACGATAACCAAAAATCACACACCAGCTACTGAGAATCTAGTGAAGCAGACCCCATTGTCCTGACCCACATAAGACCTACCATCGCCTGAAAATTAAGCTTTACGTCAGTTTCTAATAATGAGTGCAAGAACTACCTCAAACATTTCATGGTACAGAAAAAATGTACATGAAGCAAAACATTGGAAAGTTCTGCAGTGTCTTTTCTGTCTTTCAGCCAAATATATGTGATTATGCTTGTGTATTTTATATAGGAGCAAGGCCTAAGAATGCTTTTTTTAAATAGCAGTTTGAAATTTTCCTTGGACCTTCAAAGGAGGAAAACTCTATCTCTGAGGGCCATAGTTCAGGATACTTAATATTGCTGCTCTGCCTTGACTTCAGTGGTAGTAGTAGCAATAGCGATACTTAAGTCTACTTAAAAATGAATTGCTTAAGCAATAGGTGTTTGGGGTTTTTTTTTTTAGCTTTATGACATTTGACAACTCTATAAACAGTAACCAGCAGAATGACTTCAAAGGTCTTAAACTCATGTGTGACAGTTCTGTTCATTTATCACTAGTGGTGAGACTTTAGTTGAGGTGTCCCCAGACAGTAAGACACAATTATGAGATCTAAAGAAGATCCTGCAATTGCCTCTTGCTATTTCTGCCTGATTCGAGAGGCAATTATTTTTTTCTCCCAGCTCCGTTCGTTATCACTGCTTTTGCTAATACATGGAAGTTAGCCAAGTGCTCACCCACTTCCCTTTGGTTTTTTTTTTAATAGACTTGACTGGCTTGTAAAAGTAATAATCATGGAAGGAGCCAATAGACAGAGATAAGTGATCACTATTGCAGGAAACTCAGCACTGTTGCTGGATTTCCAGTAATAGCGAGAATACAACATATCACCTCAACAACCCAGGACTATATTAGGAATGGCATAATTACACATGGCATTCCCAATGTAGGCTTAGGATAATTATGAGTTTTAGCCTGTATCTGAAGACACTCTTAAAAATGAATTATTCTTAAGAAGTATCTACAAAAATTCAAAATTTTAAATACCTTAAAGTAACAAAGATTCTCCCCATGCCTCACAGTCATTTTAATAATGATGGACTTCTTGTATTAAGTTTCTTTCTTTAAAAAAAAAGAATTTATTCATTAATCTGAGTTAAAAATGTAACATTTATGGTTTGAAAGGATGAAAAATCTTTCTTTTCACATGCTTCTAATTTTGAAATTATTTTATTCTAAATCATCACCTAAATTCTATAGAATTAGTGTGAATTATTTTGACATTGGCAGCATTAGAAAAGCTGCCATGAATTATTTCAAACACCAAGTTCTCTTTGTGACATTTGTGGTTACTAGATCCCCTAATATATTTGGGTTTTATAGCATGGATACCTGCTATCAGCTCCTTAAATCCTGCAGACATAAAAAAGTTCACTGTAATCAGTGTGATTGCACATGTTTAGAAAGGCATTGTAAGAAAACCCATAAAATATATTTATGTATGATTTGTTTGCTTAAAGCCAGCTTTTATAGTTTCATTCAGTTCTCACTGGCACCAAAAATGCAATGGTGTGTGTGTTCATGAACATTTTTACTAGAGGCAAACTGTTCGGATATAGGTATTTATAGCAAGAATGCAACAAATTTTACAATTCACTATTGTGAGGACTTCTTAAAATCATACTGCGTAATACTGAGACCTAAGTAATAGTATGAAGATGACAGCATTGATTCCCATGTGCTTAAAAAACTGTATCTAAAATTAAATATTATTGTAACAGAGAATCCCTTTTTCTAAGATAAAAAAAGTCCCACAAAAATTAGTAGCAATTTTAGGACATCAAAACATTTTACAAAAGTTCAACCATAAAACATTGTTTTGCACTGATAAAATGTATGCAGAAAGACACCAGGAACAGTTAATCTTAAAACATGGCCTAGTGCTGGATGCACAAGCAGAAAAGAGTTATTGACTGTGAGGCTGTGAACTTGTTTATTTCTGTCCATAACTATATCCTCTTTTAGGTAGTATTTAAAATCCTGCTTATTATGTCTCAGGAATCAGATCGATTGTGGTTTTAAAAAAGCAATGGTTATTTTCTAAACAAGTGCAACTTAGACTGCATGATGATTTGTTTAGAAACTGTTCTTCGTTTGTTTCAGTCATGACCTCTGATTCATACCTAATGTCTAACCTGGATTCCTGGAAAGTGAAGCTAAACTTGCCAGGGTCAACATCTCTACCTGCACAAGAGAGGAGATAGGAGTGTACATACTCCTGGCTTGCAGTGACTTATTCTTATAAAATGAATCCATAGTTTGGTGCATAGTGGCCTCTAAATCTCATCAGCTCCACCACAAACATGGATTATGAGAGCTGAAAGTCCAGCAGCTCTTGAAGGGCCGTGCGGTGGTGATTTGTCCACAGAATTACGTGTGTTGGTGCTCCCTGAAGTGACAATTGGCATTTTACCTTGTTTAGCTGCTACTGCCTATTCCTTCAGTCTAATTTAACCATAGGCATGCAGGACACTGGTAACTTTTGGGTTCTTCAACGAGAAGGGGAAAACAAATGAATTGGGAGAACTTCTATTTGTGCAGGACAAAGCATTTCTCTCCCTATTATGTTTTAGTACACCTGTGTGCAAATTCTGACAACTGTTGTCAGTTACATATAAATTTAAATTAGCACATACATTTACTGGTAAGCTGTGACCATAAAAACCTAAAAAGTGAAATAGGAAAATACATTCTAACAGTTTCCTTTAGGAACTATAAACTGTTAGAATATACAGTTAGTTATAGCCATTGTTCAGGATTACTTAATTCCGAAAGAAAGGTATGAGTATTTAGTTAATACATGGTTTTAAGTGTTTTTAAATTTTAAAATAATTCTCTTACGAAATTACTTCCTCACTGCTAACCTAAACTAGAATTACTTTAGTATTGTGTAAATTTCTTTAGAAGGACTAGGCTTTGTCTCCTAACCCATTGTTGTATTTTGAAGTCATGTATTTTTCTTTATATAGTAAAACCAGCTCCACTAGAAATAAAACCTTTGCCTGAATGGGACGAATTGCCAGCTCCAGTCAGATCACCCATCACAAGAAGTTTCACACGAGAGTAAGTCCTTTCTCACTCCTCCTTTCTTTCTGTGGATTGCTAAAAAGATGGTCTGCTAAGGCTGTGGTCACACCTTGTTGAAATTGTCTGTCTTATTAACAACAGGACTCAAAATACACTAACTCTGACCGCACCCAATACCTGATAATCCTACTTCAGTTCATCCTTAGTTTGGCTCACTATGTTCACACCTTTCTGTTTCTGTCCTGAAACTCCTTTATGAGACTTTTTACATCTCCACAATCACTCCACCCCTGCACTCTGATAGGATAAGAGTTCTGTGACTCAATAGCATGTAATCACACACTGGGTGAAAGGGAAGGCAAATCCATGCAGCATCCACCCAGTATAGTATGGTTCAGTCCCCTTTAGTCCTCTTCCCTAATCACACCCAAAACATGAAAATGGATTAAAACTCGAATGGCTTGAGACTTATCAAAATCAGGACTCAGGGAAGTCCACAAATGGAATGGATTGGGCTAAAAGCTGTGAATGGTGGGAACTGAAGACAGACTGAAGAGGGATTAAAATGAAGGTGTGACCACAGCCTAATAGTAGTATTTTACCTAGTTAGTTCTTATGCACATTTATTCAGAAGCAAGTATAGTGAGAAAATCTGAGATTTTTTCCTCCCAGTAATATTTCCTAAGGGGAGTAGCTTGCATTTAAAATAAGTAGTAAGTAAATCTTACCCTGTCCAATGAGAGCTTACTTTCCTAGTTAGTGTGAAGGAAACCACCACCACCCCCAGATGCCAAGGTTACTTCAAAAAGTAGGAGAGTACTTTTTAAAAAAGCAAATTGCTGGAGAGGATGGCTTCAGCTGCAGTCCTTTTGGCTTTTTGTTTTTGTTATTGCTCTCAGTTCTGACCCATCTTATGATGTCAAAATGTTTTTGCTTGGAAATATTTTTGGCAATAAAAGTCTGGGTTTTCCACATGACTGACAGGTAGTTTGTATGATGTTTAGAGCTGTGGTCTTAATTATTATCTATTGCTCTGTTTCTCTGGTTTTATTTACATTTTATCTTCTTTCTTGCACTTGAATTTTATAAGTAAGATTAAGATATCAATAAAATAAATCTCAGTAGCTGTGGTTTACCAAGTGAATATGGGACGGCTAATGGTTTCACCTCATTCTTAGAACTTCCTTCTAAATCTGTACAAGTGGTGAAAGTAAAATAAGCAATTAAAATATATCTTTCAATTTAGCTCTTCCAGGTTTCCTTTGTCTCCCCGGCCAGATTCAGTTCATAGCACAACTTCCAGCAGTGACTCTCATGACAGTGAAGAGAATTACGTAGCAATGAATCCCAATCAATCTAATGATGATCCAGTATGTATTTTTGCATCCTAAATGTTCTCTTTCCTGTGCAGTATTTTATAATAATGGCATGCATAAAACATTTTAGCAGTGAAATGTTGCATCTAGTCAATCATGAGGCTTAGAAACACTGTGAGAGGCTCGTAGTAAAGCAAATTAAGAATCTACCTAGACTAAGCACCTCTGAGGTGACTTACAGGAAGGCTTTGAGATGGGATTGTTCAAACACAAGTCTGCCCCTCCCTCCTCTTTTAAACATTCTGTGTAGAAAATGTATATTATACTAGGGCTGGGAACACAAGGGCATACACTGTCTCTCTAAGGCACCTTTAAGGTGCCCTTTTTGTTATTTCTGAACACAGTCCCAAACCGTCTGTTGACTGTTAACATTTTCCCAGGATTTCAGGCAGGAGTCTTTAATTATACTGTTTGGAAATTTGGGGGACTGTACTTCATACAAAGTATGTGCTTTATGTAAGCACTAACTCAGAAAAATAAATTTGTAAGTTTTGGAAATAAGGTAATATATGTGAATTATTTCTTGGGGTCTGTGTTATCTTGAACTACTGTCAGAAACCACTTCTGTTTCTCAAAAATATTTCATGAGCTTTCTTCATACACAGGACTTTGAAGCCATTAACCCTTTCCTGGCACTTAGAGACAACCTACTTCTAATTCCAATAAACGCATTGTCTTCCATCTAGTTTAGAGACCATCACCATATCTTCTGATAGCAATTTCCATGGTGTAACTATTTGTTGTGTGAAGATGTACTTCGTGACTGTTCCAAGGTGTGGTCATGATTTAACTTAATTGGAAGAGAAGACTTATCTCTACTTTTTCCACCTTGATTTTTCCCATTTTCCCTTATTAGCAGTTTTTTTGTCATTCAAGCAAATTCCAGTGCACACAGATATCAAATACGGGAACAACTTTTTCCTTTAATCCAGTGTTAATTGTAATTAAAGTCAAGATTTGTTTCAGTGTTTCAGCTCTTGAAGACATAGTATGAAATGTTTAATTCCTAATATGGAGTTCAGTGCTGTGAATGCCACTGTTCATTCTGTTAAGAGATGCTGCTGTTAACTAACTTACTTATTTCTGTCACCATTTCAGATTTTGTTTGGCAGCAGCAGTCTTGATGGGGGAAGTAGTCCTATGGTTAAACCTAAAGGAGATAAGCAAGTTGAATATTTAGATCTGGATTTAGATTCTGGAAAAGCTACTCCTCCTCGCAAGGTAAACAAAATGCAATGGTTTTCTTAGTAGCCTTGATATATCTGCTTTTTCTGCGTGTTCATTAGTAAATTCATATGGGGAAACTGTCTTCAAGGGACTTAGGAAACAGTTCAATTTCATTTCATCAATAGCATGGCATCGTTTGGCATTAGGGCAGTGAAGTTAGACACACAGACCCCGTTTCTGCACTTACCTTCAAAGAAGATCCGGATCTTTGAGATGGTGTCTTCACTGGTATCCGGCAGCACCTATGAAACCTGTACTGGACTCCGTAGACAACTAGGGAGGCCATGTAGGCCTCCGTAGCTGTGAGTGGTGTAGTGGAGCCAGGGCCACCCGGCTGCAAATGGCACCCGCCCCTGGACCACATTAGGAGACCTTTAGGAACCTGTCCCCATGCAAGACCCGTTTAGGACCCCATCCTGAAGGCCCTGTCCACACAAGTCCTGGGGAAATCTGGATTTAATGGGTCCTTCAGGCCCTCAGCACAACGTAAGCAGTTTTAATAATCTGTTGGTTAAATCTTGTAGCCAGTAATCCACAAAACTGACAAATATCCAGAACTAAAGGAAACAAAGTATCATAGTGTATTTCAATGCTTAGGGCTTTCCCTGTAATTGATATTTCAGTGTTTCTTGTCTGAGGATGATGAGTACCTTTTCTTTCTTACTGTGTTTAAAACATGGCACTATACTGTAGCATTTCTTTTTGTTTCCTGTAAAACAGAATTAAACATATAAAAACAAAATTAGAAACAGTTTAGAATGACAGTTCAAAACCATAGGTATCAAAGTTTTGTACAGAGCCAAGAAGATAAGGATAGTTTGCCTTTTTAACTGAAGGATTGGGTAAAAATCTGCATCTTTTCTGTCTAAACATTTGTAATGACTGTGCCTAACATACCTCAGACAGGAGGCCTTCCACAACCTAGGGCAGTGATGGTGAACCTTTTGAGCTCGGTTTGTCAAACTTTGCAAGAAAACCTAGCTTGGGTGCTGTGTCACATCTAGAAATATCCATAATTTTGTGATATTTGTAGCTCTAGTAAAAAAGTTTTATTTTTTGATATATGTATATTATTAAAAGCAAAAACAAATAATTCTTTACATTAGTGACTTTTGTTGCTGAATTTCATTTGCTAATATTCAGTTGAAAGTTGGTATTTCATACACTTCAAGAACAAGCAAGCGCTACACGCCTAGGTGCCAGGGTGACCATGTGTGTCACCTATGACACACGTGTCATTGGTTGGCCATCACTGACCTAGGGGCTAACAAAAGAGAAGTCCATCTCATGGGTCCTCACTCTTTTAGCTTCTGAGCATGGTAGTTCTAATAACAAGACCTCTCTGGCATGAGAGGGAGGCATGTTTTTTCTTTGAAGTTTCAAAAAACAATAGCGGAAAATGAAGTGCTTCTCCAAGGGTAGTGGGTACAGTGAGATTCTCATTATAAAACTTTCTTTGATTTTCAAGAAATCAAAATATGATTTTCAAGAAATCAAAATATGGGTGATTTTCCACTGAGCTCCTTTGATCCGGATCTAGGAAGATCTGAATCTAAGGAATGGGTACTAGTCGATCTGGATTAAGAGAAGTACCCAGTGTGTTTCCATGAGTGGTCTAGCACCTAATAGCAATGGGTGCTAGCCTACCTACTGTGGAAACACTGGAGCACCCATTTGCAAATCTGGATGTACCCACAAGGGACTTGCTGTCGCAAGGGGTTTTTCTGCGGAGCCCGCGCTAATCTCCGAAGGCAACTTCAGAGGGACTCTGGAGTCTTTGCTAATCTCCAATGGCAACTTTGGAGGGACTTTGAAGTTTTGATTTTGGGGCACTCCCCATGGGTGCCCCTCCAACTAGCCTGCTCTAGACCCCATTGCCCAATTCTAGTGGAAACAGGCTCCGGATTTTAAGGCTAAAGACCCCATTGTAGACCCCTTACACGAAATCCGGATTATAGGTCCCGAAGGACCCAAATGATCTGGATTTCCCTAGCTGTGGTGGAAACAGATGTGTCCCTAATGGGGTCTGTAGTGGAAATGGGGTCATCCGGCTCCAACTAGCCTGCTCTAGACCCCATTGCCCAATTCTAGTGGAAACAGGCTCCGGATTTTAAGGCTGAAGACCCCATTGTAGACCCCTTACACGAAATCTGGATTATAGGTCCCGAAGGACCCATATGATCTGGATTTCCCTAGCTGTGGTGGAAACAGATGTGTCCCTAATGGGGTCTGTAGTGGAAATGGGGTCATCCGGCTCTCAGCCAAATGGGTCCCTAATGGGTGCTTCAATGGGTACTTAGTGCTTGTGGAAAAAACCATCCTATGGTTCAATACAATCAGAGCTACCCTCCCCCTTCCTCCCTGGCCATGGATATCTTAAAGTACAATTTTAGTTTCCAATTCTCAAGAAATGAGCTTTGTCCGGTATATTGATGTTACTATTGTTTTGCACAGCCCTGGTAAAAGGAATCCAAACTTTCTTTCACGCCTCTTGTCATCCTCCCAACATCTTATTTTTTAAGATAGTCACAAATTCATTCATTGCAATGTCCCAATGTTGTGCATATCAGTAGTGTAAATGTATAAGCTCTTTAACTGTATAGACTTATTAAAATAAATTTGAAAAGAAAAATACAGTCAGAGCTAAGCTTCAAGCTGGAGTCTTGCCCTGTGCCTGTGCTTGAATTTCACCAGTCAGCGCTACTTAACAATACTCTGGATTCTGGAAAGTCTAAAGAACAGCATGGGAACTGACATGAGGTTTTTCCATTTACCAAACAGCTAGTCTCAATGTCGTTCATAGACATTTATCAGCTTACTTTATTCTTATTCTTTATTTCTTTTTCCAGAAAAAGAGCAGTGGTTCAGGCAGCAGTGTAGCTGACGAAAGAGTTGATTATGTGGTTGTCGACCAACAAAAAACACTAGCACTGAAGAGTACACGGGAAGCATGGACTGATGGGAGACAATCTACAGAATCTGAAACGCTAACAAAAAGTGTAAAATGAGAAAAATACTTAAACCATCGTTCTTACATACACACACACACACATATAATAAAAAGTACAGTAATGCCTTTAATTGATAGACAGTTGTTGAAGGAATTTGTTTCATTATTTTTCTCCAAATATATAAAAATCAAAATTGATAACATGAAATAAAGCAGTAACCTCTGGCATCTGGACAAATCAAATGGTGTAAAATAATATGTAAAGTAGTATTGCTTATGCCCACAAAAAAAAAACAAAAAACTGGTCAGAAGTTAACACATTTGTAGTATTACAACGGTTTATGCACTTTTTTCCTGTTAAAATGTTGGTTCAGCTTTTCCCAGCTAATATACTTTTAACACCTTTCACCGACACTACTATGTTATAACTTTCTAGGGAGTAAGTTACTTGTATGATACTGAAATAAAGGTCTGAAATGCATTTTAACAGCTCCACAAAAGAAAAAAAAAACCTCTTTAATCTACTTGAAAAGTCAAGAGATGGTTTGTTTAAAAGCCTATGTTTTATATTTAATACTTGCAAAGACTATTTGGAAGTCTACAGGTTACCTTCCTAACAGAAATGGCTTGTGACTTAGTAATAATATGCATTGTTAGTTCAATGACCGACCCTTCTGTCTTATGCAATAGCACACTAACTGAATAGCTCCTACTGTATTTTCATTAATGGCAGTGCTTGTTGTTCAGGAAGCAAAGATTCTGCAGGGAGGGATCTTTGCACTGAAGAATTAAATACTATATAATCCTGCAAGCCACTAATGGCGTGCAGTTATTGGTGATCTTTTTACTATTTGCAAATCATTATTTTTACATTATTTACAGAAGGTAGGCTCTTTGTCATCAGGTACGTACCTAGCACCCAGGTGCTGATGAATTCATCAGGTTTAAACAATGAGTTTTCTACTTCAATCAAGCCTTACTATTTGTTTTCTGTATGAAAACTAATGAGATGGTCTGACATTCACTGTCTGTAGTACTAGAAAATACTGTGATTTTTTTTATTATTAGATTGAAATTCAGATGGAAATAGTATGTCATGACACCATTGTGCTCTTTTAATGATCCTCGCAATGCATAGATTTCTGCTTGGCCTTATATTTAAATTCCTATGCAATTGATATCTTTTAACATTTTTTTTAAAAAATAAAAAGATTCTATGTCAAAAGTAATCCCATTTTTTATACAAAATAAAGTCTTTCTTCCAGGTACAGATTTCATATCGAGTATTTTGATCTCTGTTCTTTATCCGTTTCAAATATTAGCCTCTCCTAAATTAGAAGCCAGATTTAGTAGTAGTGAAACCATAGCTATTTTCAAAGTACTCATGTCATGATGGGGAAAAAGAAACACAACTTATTAATACTTACATGACTACAGTAATTTGTTCTCCATGTCTCTCAAGGATCAAATGAACTTAGAATTATAGTGGCATTGTTTTAATGAATACTGGCCTTAATACTATGCTTAATTTACCATCCCACATTTTCAACAGTATGTAAATTGTCTGTATTCCTAACCAGGTTTCTTTTTAAATTAGAGATATTTTAATGTTTTGAATGTTTTTTTCAGACTAAACATATTGCATTTTCAAATGAATTTGAAATAAATTCAAGTTGTTCTGTTACTGATGTGTGCAAATTGTTGATTGACTAAAATTCATAAAACAGCAACGTGTTTGCAAAACTTCACATCAAGGTAGCCAAGTATTCCTTAAGCTTTCTTGAGAGGCAAAGGAGCATATATAATTTTATATAATGACCACTTATTTTATTAGTTTGTTTATAACTTTACCAATGTAACCAAACACTGCATAGTTAGTTTGACGGTTGATTACTATATATACTTCTCTATAGACAGAAAGTAGGAAAAACATCAGGTTAAATGAAACGCCTAGTTCAGGAGGAATTGCATTTACATGCATTGAATTTTGATTTGCCACATTGCTAATGAAATTTGAGAACCTAGTCATTTCTTTTGGCAAGAGTAAAAAACGTACTATTCAGTCATATTTTGGTTTCCAAAGAAGTGTTCCAAAGGCAACTACTACACCCTCAGCAATTACAGTGTTTTGCTAATGAGCTCCCTCTACTGTCTAGAAGGAAGGACTTCTCAATCACCACTGTTCAAACCATATTCTGGAAGCCACTTACTTCAGACTCTTATCCATGACACATAACTTGGGACAAGCTCGCTTTACTCCAGACACTAATAAACAAAGTGGAGGAATCCCAAAAGGAGTTTGGATTAGGGACAGCAACAAATTATGGAACTGCCACTGATCAGAGAATTGCTGTGACAGTTTTGTCTGGGCATGACTATTTCACCTCTGTTATTTTATTTACACAACTTTCTTAGCCAGAATGAAACAAAAAAGTTTCAAATAATGCAAGAACCCCATTTCCATTGTCTAATGCTAGAGTTAATATCTCACTCTCAAGCTAAAGAGGATTTCAAGAACAGCTTCAGAATGAACTACCGTAGTCAGTCCTTTCCATTTGTACATAACAGAAATTATAACAATGAAGAAGTACAAAAAAACCTTCCTCCACATACGATACAAAGGCACAAATTTATGTTGGCTTCCTACCTGATGAACTAAAATTTAACTTTTTAAAAACTCAAAACTGATATTCTGGGATGCCCTTTTGGACCTGGCCCATGTACCCTCACCATGTGCAATGAACCCATAAGATCACTGTGTGAACCCAAAAAGGAGATAATTTCCAGCAGATAGGATATTTGTTTCACCATAGTGCATTAGCTGGGTGGTTTCTGGGAAGCTTGGTTTCTGGAAAGAACTCTGTGAGCTAATAAGAAGATAGGAAGTGCACTGGGCTGGCTGCTTTGAGGAGGTTAGCTTTCTAAAATTTAAAATAAATTACTGCAGCTTTGGGACTGAGAAAAAGCTGATTTAAGCATTTTCTATTTTTGTAACTGTCATTGCATTCCAACTACAGAACACCTTATTCTCTATCAGGGCCATCTGAGGGAATTCAAACTGGAATAACTTGGATTGAGATTGCCTATTACATGTTTTGGAACTTACCTTTCTTCTTTTTGTCTTTAAGTAAAGAACCTTCATTTTAAAGACCTGTTCTGTTCCTTGGGGGAGGGGAAGTCCTGGTGACACATCTTCACAGCAGGAACCTACCAGGAGCTTGATATTAAAATTAGTGTATTAGGGCTTGGTGAAAACATTACCAGTTTTGCTTTATCCAAAAAGGGATGACTGCTCAGGCAGGCCAGTGCTGAGCCTCTGTGCCTACAATTAACCACCAGGCTCCATTTTTGCCACACCTTGCATTCAATTACACTTGCCACTAATATTTTATAGGCAAAACAAAGTAAGCAATACTTCAGCAATATATATATGTTTCTTGTAAAATGTATAGCTGCCATAGGTCTAAACAGAAAATATCTTCCAGCATTCTTGTTATAGTCACAGAGACCTTCCACTATTCTTCTTATAGCACAGATATAACAAGCATATACAAAAAATATGAAAGAAGACACATTAAAGGGAGCTTCAGGACCTGCAAAAAATGGCTGTAGCCTGTCAGCTTCACAGCTAGGCCACCATTCAGCCCCAATGCCGTAAGCTGTTGTTGTTACTATTATTTGCATTTTTATCCCATCCTATGCCCAAAAATCTCTGGGCAAGTAATAACATTTAAAATAATATATATATTTATAAGCAATAACAAAATATATTGGGGCTTTGGTGGTCCATTGGCTGCTTAATTCAAAGCATGTTACTTTTACTGCTCTGTTTTTGACTACCTGGAAGTCCCATGAGATTCCCCTAGTACACACAGCCTGTCCTACAAGGGTGACAGCTAGCCCACTCTTTTGGTATGAAAGCGGCACCAGCGAAGAGGCTAATGGGAGTCCACTTTAAAGCAGTGTCCTAACTTTTCATCAAGATCTATTATGTAGAAACTAGCTTTGAGTCTGTCCATTCAGCTAGAATGCTTTTAGTCAATTATATATGAAACCATTTGTTTATTTTCCCATTATAACTTCCGCGCATACCCCTATATGCTCCATCTTCTACCTTAGCTTCCTCTTGTCCACTGGGATATAGTTTCCTTTAACTGTTCATTCCCTGATATTTTTTCCGCATCTTCAGTTACTTCCCCCCATCAATATTCTATTCTTTATTTCTTCTCCATTTGTTATAAATATTTTTTACAAAATAAAAGTCCAATTCATTCAGCTACAAAGTGATCCATTCTTTTGCTTTATAAAATTTCACCTTCTGAGGTTGGTGCCACTGAGTCTTGGCCAATTCCTGGTTGACTGCCTACTTCCCAGGAAAGTCTGGGGATCAAACTGGGGATCTTTTCCTTTCCAGGCAGCTTGCTGTACCACTGAGCTACAGCCACTCTTCATCATAAATAGTTCTGTGAATTTGATTTTTTTTAAAAATGAGTTTATACATTTTTTTTTAAAAAAATATATACAATGCATAAAAACATAAGAGGAGCCCTGGTGGCTCAGGCCTCAGCCGATCTAGTCCAGCGTCCCAAATCACACAGTGGTCCAACAATTTGTCCATGGGCATGTCAAGCAGAAGACAAGGGCAAACCTTCTCCTGCTCTCAAATCCCAGCAAATGGCCTTGGAGGCAACCTGCCTGTGCCCGAGCCAGAAAGATGTACTTAGGTATCCATTCTAGTAGCCATTGGTACATCTGCCAATTTACAAAAATAAGAAAGCAAATGCAGAAAAACGTAAACAGTGGAATCCCTATCCTTGCAACGAATTATCTCTGTCCATTACAAGTTTCCTTGTTGTGTATACACATTAAGTTGCCTATGGGTTCCAAGCAATTTTCAGCCCCCTTAGCCCGTGTGGATTTGTAATTTGCTTCGCAGCTATACTGCTACTGTACTGTTCTGTTATCAGCCTTTAAAAACTGTGGCTGCAGTGCTAACCCTTCCTTCCTGCCTTTCGTCTGTGAAAAATATTGCGCTTTATTTCCCTCAGAAGCCTTTATCTTCCCAGGAAGGTGTTTCTCTGTGCCCAATTTACGCTGCGGTTTTAACAAGCTGTGTTATCCTAGTTCAGCTTGTATTTGAAGGGCTTACATTAATAAATAAATCCCAAACAGTTTTCAAACACGCCAGCAACTAAAACCGTGTACGACAAGCTAGCTAGAAAGAATAAAACTCCTGCTTCTACGTCCTCCCCTCTTCCCCCCTCCCCCTCCCTCGCCTAGAAAAGCCGGCAGCACCACAGTTCCCCACCGGCCGCCCTTCCCAATGACGTAGTAAGATTTTCTCCACCCTCCGACTGCTTCCCTTCCGTATAGATTGCTTTGCCTAACCAAGCCACACCCACTCCTAGCCAAAAGAAAGGGGGAAAGCTTCCGACGCTGGCCCATTGGTGGTGCCTTTATCCCGCCGCCCAATCAGAGTTTGAGTCTTAGAGCGGCTTCTCCTTCCCCCTCTCCCCCCTCCCTTCCTTCCTTAACGGCCGCCCGACGGCAACTGGGATCTCTTTCTTTTTCTCTCTCCCCCCCCCCCCCGCCGTCCGCCCCAGCTCTCGACGCTCGGTTAGCTCGCGCCAGTTCGGGAGTAGCCCTAGTTCTCGCGAGACTCGAGAGCCGGCTCGGTTCCTGGTTGGTGGGGACCTCGCTGAGAAAGCCGGGGCGGCAGCGGCGAGAGGGGGGCCCGACTGACTGTGGTGGAAGAAGAAGAAGAAAGAAAGAAGGAAGGAGCGAGCGAGCGAGCGAGCGAGCGCGAGACCGTCCGAGAGTCTCCCATTCGCCGTTCTCCGCGGAACTCAGGCGGGGCAGAGACCGCCCGACCGACCGCGGGAGACAGAGAACGCCGGGCGTTGTTGCCGTTGTCGCCGGCGCCGCCCGGGTGGCCGCCGGCTCTCCCATTATGTCTACGGTGGGACAGGAGGAGAAGGAGGATGCGGCGGGCTCCTTCCCTGCTAGCGCTTCGCTGCCCAGCATGGAGAACGCGGGGGCAGCCCCGACGCCAGCCGAGGAGGGGGCGCCCGGAGCAGACGCCGAAGGACGGGTAAGGAGAAGCGGCGGCGGCGGCGATGCTCCCACGAGAGAACAAAGCGGCGGCCGCGGGAAGCTCCTCGCTTGCCTCGGGCTCTTGGCCGTCTAATTGGGACGTGCGGCGCTTCGCACCCGGCTCGCCGGTGCCGCGGGTGGGCGGTTGTGCCCGCGGAGCCTGGAGGAGCCGCCCGGGGCAAACGGGTTGGGCCCCGGCCGAGCCGCGTGGGGCTGCGGCAGAGGCGCCTGAGGAAGAAGCAGCTTCTTTCGTGCACCTGGCGCCGGCCGGAGGAGGAGAAAACGCGGGCTGACCCCGTCGCCTGAGGCGCGCGTGTGGACGCGTGTATCTGCTATCCCGGTGTCACTGGCGCTCGCGGGGCTGAGGTCTTCGTGGCCTGAGCCTGTGTTTTCTTCCTCTGTGCCTGCAGGGTCCTTTATTGACTCTTTCGGGCGCCTGGAGCCTTGATGGCTCCAGGGAGGACTCAACTTTCGGCTCTTTATTTTGGAGTATTGAAAGGCGTGATCCTTAGCCTGTTGGCGCTCGAAAGTAAAACGCGTAAAAGTTAAGGCACTTTTAAAAAAATGCGGATTTTCGTGCCCCCCACATTGAGTAGTTCGAGGCTTTGTTCGTTCAAATGCACTACAGTCCTGTAGTTTGCTATTGGTCCTATCAGCTCAGTGCTGCCCGTTTCCTGATGCCTGCAGAGCCAGACTAGTATTTCTAGTGTGCGGTGGGCTGGAAGTAGCGCTTGTCTGGTAGAATAGAAAGACACGGCAGAATTAGGAACCGAGAATTGGAAGAATAAGAGAACTGGTTTTCAATACTGTGGTATATGTATCAGTTATACAGTTACTTGTAAAGTTCTACTTAAGAGTAAACTGGAACACTAGATTCTTCCAAATATCTCTGCATCTTATATAAAAAAGAAAATAATAATAGTAGGTTGGCGCTTACATGCTTCCACTTGCTCTTACATAAACCCAGAAGAAGGAAGCAGTAATCATGCATTATGAATCATTATGGAAAATTTGTCTAAGTCATAGTTCTTATTTTTTTTTTTAAATTATTCATTTGGCAGTGGAGTAACTGCACTTTGTTATCCATGTCAAGGTTCTATTATTTGATAGTGCTCAGGGAGATATGGCCTATGTTAAGATCATGTGTTTTCTACTGTAGCATAGGCTACAGTTTTGCTAGCCTGATTGGAAGAGTTGCTAAGGGATAGCTAGTGACTTCTTCCACTCTTATACAGCTATACAGAGTGCTTCATTTGTTTCATTTCACTGCTTGTATACCTGCATTGCATGTGCAGTGTTCATAAACATTCAATTCTTTGTTTATGGTTTTAAGGCTACTTAAAGAAAGTCACACTATCAGTAGTTAAGTTCCTTTACTAAATCCATTTCTGTTTGCCAAAGAGAAGCTGACAGACATGGCAACAAATGTAATAATCATTTGCAGGGGGAAAAAAGCTCTGAAATTTGGGTGTGCAAAACAACTTGTCAAATTCTTTCCCAAACAACACTTTTCATACCCTTCTTAGATGGGGACCTTGTTTACTAGGTGGAATACCTGGGATGCTTGGCCCTAGGAGCAAGGTGAGCAGTCACCATGCTCATAATTCTACTTGCTAGCCTTCTCAGAGTTTCAGTCCATCTTATTTAATATTTTGAGTTGCGCAATGACATCACTGACTTTAAGCCTGCCAAGGATTCCCCCAATTGCTGTCAGAGCTTTAGAAGTTATATATTTTCTCCATTTCAAATGAAAAAAAACCACAATAATTAAACATCAGTCAGGTATACAGATGGTGTGTAGCTTTAGTGGAAAGTTTGAGAATACCTCTGATACAAACTTCTTTTTAGGGGATAACGTGACCTACCAGAAGGCCAGAATATTTTTAAGCTTTTACCACAGCTTCAGACTGTTTGGACCCTTGGTTGACTTTAAGTCATCTAAGCCCAAATGACTTTAGGAACACTTTGAATGTTCCAATGGGGCAGGATTTTGCTTTGTTCAGAATTTGGAACAAGGCCACATTTGTACATTTTTCAGTAGTGGACCTAAAAGTTTCAGCATCTTAGGTTATTTATAAGTAACTGTGGTAATAATGGCCACTGAGAAACCATTATTATTTGTGTCATGTTACTGGCAGAGTTGCCCATAATAGTTGTGGTCTTTCACATCTTGGTCTCTGAAGGAAGTTGGGGGAGCTTTTGGTGAGGTGTTGTGGGCATGTTGTGAATGATCCCTTGTGTCAGTTCTGACTGGATGCCATTTTTACTATTAGATGTGTGTCTTTTCCTCTATTCTCAATCTGTATAATGTGAAGGATTTTTTGAATGTTGGAATTTATACCTATTACAGCTAATTTCAGTATATTAGACGAACTGGGTATAATTGTGATGAATGCATTTTTGGATAGAAGATATGTGATAGGCTTGATATAGGTTCATAAAGTTAGCTGGTACTGAAACTCAGTAATTTTATGTCAGCCTACATACGGTAGGTATCTTTAGTACCAATCAGTTGTTACAAAATAGAGTGAAAGGCTTTGGAATACACCAGAATGTTTAAAGGAGATATGCCCCAATAATGGGTGGAGAGAAAATAACGCTTCTAATATGCCTTGTTTCTTTTTTTGCTCTTATTTTGGAGAGATTGTACAGTTTTTTATAAAATTTCAGCTGTTTAAAGTTTAATTTTATTCTGGTGGGTTTCAGCCGATCTGGAACTCCTACAAGCAGTATATTAGACAAAGTTCTGGTTTCCCTGAGTGTTTGGAACTAATGGTGCCCATTCTTGGCCAGTGTAATTATCTCATTGGATAACCAATGTGTGCTTTATGTAGTTGCTGCATTATAATGATACTTAGAAACAAAGGTGTTGATCGGACCTGGCAATACACAATGCCAATTTTAAACAAACCTACTGTTTTTCAGGTTTCTGTTATTATATATTAAGTGGGCTATGTTTATTCATTTGGCTCAGACTTTGTTGTGATTTCACTGTCTTTGAGTTATTTTGCTTTTATCTCCCACCTCCAATTGCTTAATGCTTTGTGATGTTTACAGTAAAAGCAAATTGGTGGCAAAGGAGAAGAGAGAACAGGAATTAAGTATAGAATAAAACACTGAAATGCTTGTTTTGATATATTGTGAAATATTTTGAGTAGGTTTTGAAAAACAGGATTTGATTTTTTTTTTAATAGTGTGGGTTGGAGCTTTTTACAGGATTAAGAATTAGATTGGGATCCCAGCACATTGGTGTCTCTCTGGGAGACAGAAGCACTTAGGAGAGATATTCTTCACAGAATACTCTCAGTATGGTATCAATAGAACTAAAAAAGATTCACATCTCCTGAATTAAATGATAGTATAATTGTAAATTAAAATGGCCTAAAAGATAGGGATACATTTTACAAGCTTAATCAAAAATATAAAGTACGTAGGTAATATAAAGGTGAATCATTTTGATGTTTTGTTACTGCTCTAATATTAGGATTGTATTGGATGGACTGTAAAAAGATATGCTTGGGACTTCTGAAGGGTATCCATTATTTTTAATTATTGCTTTCATTTTAGGAACTGGTTGATGATGAATCTTCAGGAAAACAGAAAGAAAACCAGGAGCCAGATCCTACATATGAAGAAAAAATGGTTTGTTTTCTTTTACTTGAGTTTTATGGCTCAGCTGGGTGCTTTAGGGGTATAAGTTGCCTGAGAGGTCCTTTAAAAAATGTTGCTTCACATTTTCCACTGAGCTCTTTTAATCCAGATCTAAGAAGATCTGGATCTAAGGAATGGGTACTTCCCTTAATCTGGATCTAGCAGGTCCAGATTAATGGAAGTACCCAGTGTGTTTCCATGGGTGGCCTAGCACCCATTAGCAGTGGGTGCTAGCCTGCCTGCTGTGGAAATGCCAGAGCACCCATGTGCAAATCCAGATCTACCCATGAGGGGTCTGCCTGTCACCACAGGTGTTTGGGGGGGGGGCAGGGGGTGCAATCTCCATAAACACTTTGTAGAGTCTTCAAAGATCCTCTGGAGTGGCTCCGTAGAATCTCTGAAGCGATCTGCTGCTAACTTTGAAGATCCTCTGGAGCCTTTGACAACAGCATTGCTCTCACAAAGGGTTCTCTTTGGAGCCTTTGCTAATCTCTGAAGGCAACTTCAGAGGGACTTCGAAGTTTTGAGTTTTGGGCACCCTCTCCATGGGTGCCCCCCCCCCCCGAGCCTCCTCTAGATGCCATTGCCCAATTGTAGTGGAAACAGGCTTAAAACTAGTAGGAGTTCCAAATTAGAAACACAATGCATATTTTAAAGCCATCTTGATAGAAGAGCATCCCTGTTAGGTTTCCAAAAGAGAAAAAAATGTCCCATCGTTGCTGCCCAAAACATACTGTACTGAAAATAGAAATCTTTTTAAATGTGCTTATGGCTATGATATCATAAAGTAGCATCAGTGATTTATGTGGCTAAATCTTTGTTGGGGAGGGGGGGGAGAATCTGTTCTTAATCTTCTGAGATCCTTAGAGAGCAGGAAATATTGTATGTCCCAAGATGCAGAGAGCCCATGTGTGGCATTGTAGTTTCAGAATCTGTGTATGCAATATTAAATATAATGCACATGTTATTTTGTACTAATGAGTTGTTCATATTGAATTGAGATTCAGTGAAGAAATGTTCACACTTAAGAGTTCAACCTAGGACAGCTATGGATTGAGCATTGTGTTCCATTGTCAGTCATGGAAGGAAAGCAGTTTAGTCTGTCTAGTATTCTTGGCCTAGATTGCAAGCTCTTGCCAGTTTGCTGTAAATGAAATACAAGTGATGTCACAACTAGAATCTGTTCTGGAAGCAGACCTCCAGTACTGTCTTTCCAGCTTCCTAGAATAAAGAAAGTAAAGAGGTGAAAAGTTCTGCAATTGTAGCCGTAAGGATCCACTTTAACTGTATATATTTGTTTTACAAATGACCACTTAAAGGTATTTGCAATGCAGGATCAAACCATTAGACCTATACTGCTTTTTTCCTGAAGGTATCTATTGCATCCTTTTTCCTTATTGTGAAGAGGGAGTACTGTGTTACGTAATTTTCAAATGCATAAAGTATGATTGCCTTAAAAGATAATGAAATATTCTCTAATGGAATATAATTAAGCCTCTCATTTGATTCCAGCCCTAAAATAAGATGTATTGGGTTATTGTGGTTCTTCTCCTGTCCCTCTGTACTAGGTTTGGCAACAACCAAAAATGGCCAGCTTGGTTTATATCAAACTCAAACCAGCCATGGATGGACCAGTCTGCCAAAAAACCTCAAACTACATGCCCAGTTCTAAGAACCGGTCTGCTGGTTTGTAAGCCAGTTTTGTTAACCACCTCTGTCACATTCCTAGTGTGTGTAGCCTTCCCCAATCACATGATGGTGTAGGGGAAATTGAATGAGCCTCTCCCTCATATTTATTTTATATGTTTAAATAGTTATATTCTGCTCTTTGCTTGAAGGTGTCAGGGTGAGTAATATCAATAAAAACCTAAAATATACAGGATAATCCAAAATGCTGATTTTTATTATTATTCAGTTAGGTTTTGAACCCTGTGAACCCCATTAGGTATTAAAAATAAGTTCTAATAAGCCCAGGTTTGGCACTAATCTTACTCTGCATTGTTGGCTTCCTTAGGATTTAATCTGGCATTTACTGTGTAAATTAGAAGTTGCTTCTGTTTTTCAAGTCACTTAAATTGTGCTAATTTTTGAATCATAACAGTGGCAGCATAAAAATGTGTTTTAATGCCTGCTTTTTGATACCTTTGAGTGGTAGAATTTCTAAGCCTAAATTGGAATTATCTTTTTATTAGACTGTTTTTAGCAGACAATAGATCATGAAATGATGAAAGCAAATGTGGACCTAGTGTTTATCATATAAAATTTGCTTTAATTTGTTATTTTCTCCATTCTCATTGCAGCAAACAGACAGAGCAAACAGATTTGAGTATCTGTTAAAGCAGACAGAGTTGTTTGCTCATTTTATTCAGCCTGCTGCTCAAAAGACTCCAACTTCACCCTTGAAAATGAAACCAGGAAGACCGCGAATAAAGAAAGATGAAAAACAAAATCTGCTATCTGTTGGAGAGTGAGTCTTATTTTTACTTCTGATGAGTTTCACTGAAGTTACAATGCTTTCTTCAGTTTAAAGCTGTGTAAAAATGTACTTTTGATTTATCTAATTTTTGGTCTAGTTCTTCAAAATGATTTTATACTTAAAAGTTCTACTAACTGAGCAAATAGAATTCTGGTTTGAAGCAAGGGAAATGTGACACATAAGTGTGCTGTGCTGAATTTTATGAGAAAAGTAGAAAACAACTTAATGACCTTTTTTCTTTCTGGAAATTAAAGCACCTCATTGATCCTTTGTGAGTGAATAGAATGAATATTGTAAGTCAGTTTGGTCTAGTGGTATGGAGACCAGACTCTTATATGGGAATACCGGGTTTGACTCCACGCTCCCCCATGAAGCCACCTGGGTGACCTTGGACTAGTCACAACTCTTTTCTGAGTTCTCACAACCCCACCTGCCTCAAAGGGTGTCTGTTGTGGGGAGAAGAATAGAAAGTTTTGTTATCCACTTCACGACCCCTTAAATGGGTAAGAAAAGTGGGACAGAAAAACCAACTCTTCTTCTAAGTGGTGAGACTTGTTGAGAGTCCAGACATCAGACTTCTAATAAATGATGGTAAAATCTGTGGTGAAATGTTTATTTAAATTTAATGTAATATTTAAAAGAGTGATATAAATTTTATGGAAGTATCTCTGTTGCTTTGCAATTTTTTTTAAAGACGTATATACGCTAGCTCTTGAAAGAACTTTGCTAAACATATAGGAATGATCTTTAGCAGTTACTTTTCTAAAGAATCCTTTTGTGCTGTTGGGGAAAAAATCAGCATTTCTTAATTGGAAATTAAGCAGGAATTTAATAGGAGTTATTACTGTTAAAAATGTATGTTAAATTATCTTAGAATGTATTGTTGATTATGCATACTCTTGTTGTTTTTTCTTTAGTTACCGCCATCGTAGGACTGAACAGGAAGAGGATGAAGAGCTGTTAACAGAAAGTTCAAAGACAACTAATGTTTGCACTCGGTTTGAAGAGTCTCCATCTTGTATGTGGTCAATTTTTAAAGAAGAGTGTTCATATCTCCTTTCATAAACATATACTTTATTTTTCAACCTTTAGTACAATAAAAGCTCTTGCATGATTCTGAATCCACACATAGTCCACTCTGATGGAACACTTTCTGATACAGGGACTCATAACTGAAATTTCCTTTTGCTCTGCTACAGTAGACCCTGTTTTCAAAGAGCTATTTTATAAAGCAAGTTGAACTGAGACTGTAAAAATATTTTCCTTTAATTTTGAAGGCCGTTCTAACTCATTTGTATGTGTGATGTGATCAGTTTGACTTGATAATATATGTTGTGTAACATAATTTTTTTAGAATAACTGTTTTTCAGTTAGGAAAATATAACTCTCTTGTATTCTAAGCAAGGCATTACAATTGGAGATTGGTCCTATCTCCTTAGAACCTAGAACTTGGCAAAAAAGCCTTTTCATTGTACAATATATTACAGTTTTCTGGGTTTTGACATGTTATACTGTCTTCTCAGTTTTTTTGAAAGGAATCATGGAGTTTTTCAATAGTGTTTTTTTTTTAATAGATGTAAAATGGGGAAAACTGCGTGATTATCAAGTACGAGGGCTGAACTGGCTTATTTCTTTGTATGAAAATGGCATTAATGGTATCTTAGCAGATGAAATGGTACGTAGAGCAATTTATTTTGACCAGAATTAACAGTGTTGTCAGGTCTATTATAAACCTTGGATTAAATGCTTCATTTTTGCTTTATGTTTTGTTTTGCATTGTATCTTTTGTACATGTTACAATTATTGTGAGTTAGTTCAGTCCCAGTGAATGTACAAATGTGTTTCAGGTTATGTAATGTATAATTTATTAGGCAAAGTTTTCTATGAGTAGCTGAGATGAGGAGTTTGTTTTTTAATCCATTCCTGCATGGCCTGTTCTTCTAGCAGCAAATTCATGCATGTCTTGGTTTGCAATCCCATGTGTCTGGATACCATTTTTATCATAGAGCAGAGCAGAATGCCTAGAGTGGTGCAATGAAAAAGTGGCAGCGGCTACTATTTCTGAGCTGGGAAAAGGATCATAAAGACAAAAAAAGGGCAAGGAGAGGAGAGAACTCTGGCAAAGCCCGTGCTTGGCACTAGATCCTTCTTCCTCAAAATTCAGGGGAACCAGATTAATAAAGGATGGTACTGTTATTGTGCCTAGTTTTTGACTTGTGTTAATTTCTGGTTATATAAAGAACTACTATGACTCAAGAAACATCTGCATTACAGTTTCTGTATGCTGATTTGCTTCAGATAATTCAACTAAATAAAATACTGTACTTTTTTTCACTGAGAAGATTTAACTTTTCAAAAAAAGTGCAGTTTTAGTAACACTTCCATCTATAAAGAGAATAGGTGAACTTTTCCTTCTCTTGGGTAACTGATATTCAAAAACTGTCTTAAGATCTTCCTGCTTACTATTAGTGATACTAACAATGAGCTGAACATTATTTAGAGTTGCTGTTGCATTATGTTTAGATGATGCATGCTTTGAAAGAAAAAATTGTTATACAGAAACCCATAACACGTAGTGGAAGCTGCTACTGTAGCATGTAGTAATTAAGTGTGGCAGAGGAAGGTGCTTGAGAAGGTTACCATATCACCTGCCTTGGGGTTTTTTTTTCTTCTGGTGTTACCCAAGGGGAGAGAACAGCAAGCTTGTCTCTTCCTAGCAACATTCTCTGAAACAGTACCTTAAAAACAAAGGCAAGGATGAGAATTGCCACAGAAAACTTTCACTTTGCTTTCGCCTTTTCCCTGGAGGACCTCTCTCACTGCAGTGTCAAAGACAAACCAGCTGAACAGTGCAGGCTGCCTTCATAAACTGTTTGGAACATGAAAGACAACAAAAGAAAGTAGTGCTAAAAGACCTCTGAAAAGAGCACCTCTCCCCCTCCCCTGCTAACCATGTTTCTTCCATGCTAGTAAAGTCTGGTTGGGGTACCTGGCAACCCTGAGGGGTTAAAGCAGCCATGTACCTCACAAACTGCCCCTTCCCGCTCTGCTTCCTAGCCAAAAATTACCTTGTATTCATGGTTCCAGCATTTATGGGAGCAATCTTCTGTCGGTATTAGAGGGAAATAAAGGTAGTAGGAGAAACAACTACAAGACATAATAGAAGAATATCTTATTTTATAGCGTGAATGATCAGATTGAATGATCCTGACTAGGCAGCTTGAAACTAAAGATAAAATGGTTTGGTATGTAAGGTTTGTTTTCGGACAGAACTCCTTTAGAAACTCAACAAATGGTCTGTTGTTTTGAATCCTCTTGAGTCATCTTGCCCTGACCTATCCTCTCTCTGATTGTCCAGCCTGTTTCCTCTTCTTCATTTGCACCTCATTAAGCCTTGGATCTTGCCCTGCCATCTTTCTTCCCTCCTCCATTACATCCTTTTTGTCTTTCTTGGTGTGAAAGGGCTTGTGCCACTGCATAGTCACTGGCTGCACAACCTTAGAGACAGTTAGTCTTCTCTCATCAAGGCCTACTAGGCTTTCTGAAACAGAGTCTCCAAGCTTAGCCAGGTAGAAATGAAGAAGGGAAAAGAAACAGAGGTGAGGCAAGAAATTAGCAGGGTGCATCTGGGGAAAGGAAGGGGTATTGAGACAATACCCAAGGCTTAGCAGGATACATTTGATGCTATACAAGATTCAGGGCTAGCCTCAAGTTATTTTTAGCATTCCCATCCATTGTATGAACTATCACTCTGTATGTCAGGTTTATATGAGGCGTATGTTTTATGGCCATAATGTATACAGTATTGCTGAAACTTGCCTGTGTTTTCTTCCTCATTTATTTACACTTCCTACAGACAATCAATAGCAATTTTGATAGCACTGTATGATTCTGAAAACTAGTTTCATCAACGTTTTGTTAACAGGGTCTGGGAAAGACTTTACAAACGATTTCTTTGCTTGGCTACATGAAACACTACAGAAACATACCTGGCCCTCATATGGTGTTAGTTCCCAAGTCAACTTTACATAATTGGATGAATGAGTTCAAGAGATGGGTGCCAACTCTTCGGGCTGTGTGTCTGATCGGTGACAAAGAACAGCGGGTGAGTATCAGCCCCCTTGATTCCTACATTAGCCACATAAGGATTCTTTCACTTGCTTGGTACATAAACTGAGTGCTGTGCTAGGCTAATATACTTATTCCATGCTTGAGTGGGGGACTTGCTGAATTTATGATTTAAAGATTCATGGTTTAGTGTTGTGCATAAAGCAGGAAACACGTTTTGAAATACATGGCAATATATTTGAGTATTTCTATCTTGCAAGTATAAAGGTCCCAGGATAGATCACAACAATAAAAAGAAACCTTAAAACAGGGTAAAACATACATTAAAGGATAAAATTTGGATGACTGTATTTAGTCTTTACCTTTAGTCTTTAGTTCATTTCAACAGTCAAAAATGCAGGCTTCTAAGGACCAATCATAGCTCATTCAGAGATGGTTTTCACTTTTCAAATACTGCTTTATGCTCCAACCCCTTCTACAGTTCTTCCCTCCTGAATGCAAACTTCAGCTCTGTTTTCCCACCTAGCGTTCTATTTACATGTTAGAAATTGTGGATACCGACCTTTTATTCTGTTATGGTTTTATTGTTCTATTGTATAGTTAAAACTTAAATATTTCTGTATTTCCTTAGTTTATTTGTTATTTATATTACATGGTATTAAATTGTTCTGGCAAAATAAAAGACAGAAAAAAATCAAGTCTTGCATGATCAAGGCACTTGGTCCTGCCCAAATTCAAGCGTTACTGCTTAAAGCCAGTAGTGGTTTATTTACATTTTTTCATGTTCTCTTCTCTTTCTTCTAAATAGGCTGCTTTTGTACGAGATGTTTTGTTGCCAGGTGAATGGGATGTCTGTGTAACATCATACGAAATGCTCATTAAGGAGAAATCTGTCTTCAAAAAATTTAACTGGAGATATCTAGTTATAGATGAAGCTCACAGAATCAAAAATGAAAAGTCAAAGGTATTTTAAAATATCCATGCATGAAAACATCTGCTTTTGAAAAAAATATAGCCAAGTTTTTAAATAGGTCTTCTTCTTTTAGTTATCAGAAATTGTGCGGGAATTCAAGACAACAAATAGATTGTTGTTAACTGGAACACCACTACAGAACAATTTGCATGAGCTCTGGGCACTTCTAAACTTTCTACTTCCAGATGTCTTCAATTCAGCTGAGGTAATTTTTTGTAATTTAACAATTCAGTGTATCTATTTAGCAACTTGTATTTGATTTGGTTATTCATGAGAATCAACGCTGTTGCATTGAAAAAAAAATGTGAGCTGGTTTGGTCTTGTGGTTAGAGGTGCTGGTCTCTTAGCTGGAAGTCTCCAGGTTCAGTTCCTTAATCCTCCACAAAGCCAGCTGGGTGACCTTAGGCTAGTCCTCCAGCTAGCCACAGCTCTCTGAGCTCTCACAGGATATCTTTTGTGAGAAGAACAGGAAGCTTTGTCAGCTGCTTTGAGTTCCCTTGAAAGGGTGAGAAAAGTGGAATATAAAAGTCAGCACTTCTTTATTGTCTTAACAGTTGGTGGCTTTTATAGAAATAGCATATGAAATGGAAATGCATTTCTTATGGAAACTGTCAGAATTATGAATATGCACCCCTAGGAAGTATGTTCTGTAAAGGGGAAAATATAAATATTGACAGCCTATCCTTGATCCAAGGCTTCTCCCCGCCCCCCTTTTCTGAAGAGCATATCGCAGTTCATTCCCATCCCAAATTTTAGGGGCATGTTTTTATCAGATATAATCCAGTTATTGAGACCAGTGTTATCTTTTGGGTCCTGTTAGTGTTGGAGTTGTATGCTTTGAGCCATGGCTTGAAGAAAAGCCAGTGGCATTTGAGAATATTGCTTTAATGTTCCACTCCGACTGTGCATGAGTAGATTTCATTTGTTCTCCAACTCTGTCATGCTCTCCTTTGCAGTTCTGGTACGGGGTGTATTGCCCTGTTCTGGAATAAGTAGTCTGTCACAAGCTGGGACAGTTTGCTCCTAGGCCCAGCCCCTGTGCTGGCTGCAAATGGCTGGTGTGCCTTACTGCCGATACTCTGAGTGCCAGGAGTGGACGTTTCTGGTCTTCAGAGCTCCCAGGGGTCCCATTTCAGTAGGGACCCATTTCAGTGGTGCATCTTGTTCCACCACTGAATTAAATGGGTCCTTATGCCTCCATCATCCTGTATACCCACTAGTAGACTGGTAGACCCTGAAAAAGAAGCTACTGGCATAGACCAGGATGCCATTTTGGCATCCCAAGCAGGTCTAAACTCTGTCCTGTATGGATAGAGCATACTGGGGGGAGGATTATTTGGTCCACTCTAAGGTGCTATTCTAAGAAGTGGGAGTTAATTTGAAATATGAATGGATTATAACATTTTTAAATTCAATACAGGATTTTGATTCATGGTTTGACACAAACAACTGCCTTGGAGATCAGAAATTGGTGGAACGACTCCACATGGTGAGTTTTATTTTTAAAATATCCATTCTCACATTTTTATGTTAGTGTGCCTAGAAGAACAGTGGGCTGAAATGCATACCGTATGTGTTTTTTCTGCTATTTGGGTTAAGAAAGCCCTCTGTCCTAACACGTTATCCTTTATATTTCTGAGAAGAATTTCTATTGGTTATCAGAGTCTGAGTAGCCTTTCAGTGGAAAACCTACTGCAGGAAATACTGTGTTTCAAAGTATGATGGCTTTACAGGTCAAAACACATAATGTAACACAGAAATCTGTTTCCAGTTGGGCAGTCAATAAAAAAACAGATGCTGTAGGTTTGAATGATATTGGCCAGTGATCTGGCCAATGTCTGCACTAGGAAATGTGAAGTAATTGTACACCCAGCATGATACTATAGTGCACATCTGAAGTTACCACAGTGTGGACAACTGAAGTTTGATTGTACCCATGTTGGCTGCTGGTGGAAGCTGTTGAAAGATATTCCCTGTTATTGAAGTTGCTTGTGCTTGTGACAGTTATGGTTCTCAGAAAACATTTGGATAATGAATGAGCCCCCCTGAATAGACTGAACTCCATTTATATGGAGAGAAGAACCATAACCAAAGTAGACTCTTGATTCTGCCTCATTTAGTTTCTCAGATTGGCATTCTTACACTGCAGTTTGCATTTTTGGCAGGTATTACGGCCATTTCTCTTGCGTCGTATTAAAGCTGATGTAGAGAAAAGTCTGCCTCCAAAAAAAGAAGTTAAAATATATGTTGGACTCAGCAAAATGCAGAGGGAGTGGTAAGTAACTGAAATCACCTAATAAAATAACAAGGTTTTTATTGTTGTATATAATAACCCACTGAATTGTTTGTGCTGTCGGGACTGTTTTTCAATCTAGGTATACAAGAATCTTAATGAAAGACATAGATATATTGAATTCTGCTGGAAAACTGGATAAAATGAGATTGCTAAACATTCTTATGCAGTTAAGAAAATGTTGTAATCATCCTTACCTCTTTGATGGAGCAGAGCCTGGCCCACCTTATACAACAGATATGCATTTGGTAACTAACAGTGGCAAAATGGTGGTTTTGGACAAACTGTTGCCAAAATTGAAAGAACAAGGTAATATTTTTATCTAATACATAAAAAAGTTGGAAAACAGCTTCTTCCAAGCCCACCCCAAAAGAGTAGATCGTTGCCCTTCTTTTTTGTTGCCAGATGGAATAAGATTTCTTAAATGTTTACTTGTTTCAATCCTGTAGTCTCACATTGATTTAAACAACAAAAAATATACTGCAGGTGTTATTGATTTTTTATAAAGCACCCCCATAGTTACATAAGCAACAGAAATTGATGATAGCTCCAGACTATGTACGTTTAGGCATATCATAACAACACAGCCATTTGTTGTAGTCTTTGGCTTGAAGAAACAGATTCCCTTCCCCTTCAGGAACTGTTATTTATTGTTTTAATGAGCTTATTTCCAATTAAACTTTTATATTTTCATTGTAACTTCCCTGAGACCACTGGATATTGGGTGGGATAGAAAAATGTATGTAAAAATAAATCCGTAGTTGTAACTGCATATCTGGATTTTTAAAATGTTTACTTTTATGGATTTTAATCTGTTGTAGTGCTTTGGAACGTTTGGTAAAGGGTCAACTCTAAGTACAGATAATATAAGTACAAGTTATTTGTAGGAATATGTTGTTACAAGTATGTATTAAATGTTTTACAGGATCACGGGTTCTCATTTTCAGCCAGATGACTAGAGTCCTAGATATCTTAGAAGATTATTGCATGTGGCGAAATTACGAGTACTGTCGACTTGACGGACAGACACCTCATGATGAGCGACAAGTAAGTATGGGGGGAGGGGAGAAATCAGTTGGGTTTTTTTAGTTCACGTTGTCAATATGTGTTGATTTTCTGTGTCATTTCTGTAGGCTTCCATTAATGCTTACAATGAACCTGGCAGCTCAAAGTTTGTATTCATGCTCAGCACGCGTGCTGGTGGCCTGGGAATCAATCTGGCCACAGCTGATGTAGTAATTTTGTATGATTCAGACTGGAATCCCCAAGTAGATCTTCAGGCTATGGTAAGATCAACGGAGTTCTTTAAAAATCATAATGAATAAGTTAACTTGAGAATCTACTTGTACCTACATGTCATCCATTTGAAGAAATTTCACATTTCTGCAATAGTTGCATAGTCTTTTTGTCACTTTTACTGCTTTCTTTGTAGGATCGAGCACACAGAATTGGTCAAACAAAGACAGTTAGGGTATTCAGATTTATCACAGACAACACGGTCGAAGAAAGAATAGTTGAAAGAGCAGAAATGAAACTTCGCTTGGATTCAATAGTTATACAGCAAGGTAAAATTAAGTCACATGATTTATGATTCACATTTGGTTGGTTTTGAACCTAGGAAATACTTTTCTGGTTCAAACCAAAGGCTTGTTTGGTTCAGTATTTTCTCACTGTAGACAACCACACAACTATTTAGGGAAATGCACAACACTTCCAATCAAAAAGTTCTGCAGCAGAAGCACGGTACTACAAGTGTTTCAAACTTGAAGACAGCCTTTTTTAAAATGACTTGTTCTCAATTCAGAACAAATCAAAGTTTATGCTGCTAAGGGTAGTACCACCTATCATCGACATCGGGGTTGGGCATGAGTGCTACCCATGGTTGCCTTCTTCCTAAATGAGTTATAAATGATGTCTCATGGTAAGCACTATTGAAAGGAGGAACTTACCCTCTAAAACAAATCTGCCTTGAAGCTGAATGGTTTTATTTAAAATAGTCTATTACATACAGACGTATATAAAATTTTTCTGAAATGTTTGCAGAGGGTAGAAGTACTATCAATAATAAAACCATCAACCCTTTAAAAAATGTGATTTTGAATATAGCAGCTTTACTTGGATAATAAATTAAGAATGTCCCTGTTCCCTCCCACACCATTTTCTTTTTGTATCTTATCTCTTTAGATTGTAAGCCTGAGGGCAGGGACCTGTCTAACATTCTTATAATATTGTAACCTGCCCTGAGACCTCTGTGTATAGGGTGGGATAGAAATATAAATAAATAAATAATAAAATGTGACGTTCCCTTATGTGGTTTTGTGCTATGTGGGAATTTAACACAGGCAGTTGGGAGAATCAATAATTTGGTTTTTTTTAAAACCATGATTTTCAGGAATGCCATTTGCATAATGCAGTGCTTTCCAAGAATGGAAATATTGCTTTGCAGGAGTATGAATGTATGTATTTTGGTGATCCAACTTTATTTAAAAGTTGACTGGAAACTCATTAAATGTATTAAAGAACATGGTCCAAATATTTAGGCATTTATTCTGATGGAAAATAAAGACTGCATTTAAAGTGAGAATCTGTCTGCATAGTATTACACATTGCCCAAGGTAGAAACAGGGTGCTTAAATGTAGTGTAATACAGTTGGTAATTAAATGCATGTTTTCCTGGTAATGTGTTTCTGTAATGTACATCAAACCATTAGTACAGGTTAAACTGTGATATAATCCTTTTTTTAAAAAAAAAGACAACAAACTTGGTAGATAATTGTCTTATCAAAAATATTTAGCAATTGGCTTAAAGCTTCAGTGTTGAAATCTTTGACTTTTTTGACAATGGTCTGTGTTCAAACTCAGGAAGATTGGTGGATCAAAATTTGAATAAATTGGGAAAAGATGAAATGTTGCAGATGATTCGACATGGAGCTACCCATGTTTTTGCTTCAAAGGAGAGTGAAATTACAGATGAAGATATTGATGGTATTCTAGAAAGAGGTGCAAAAAAAGTGAGTTGATATATTTTTTACAAAGAGAGAAACATTGTCTACTTTCACTATAGAATCTGAGTATATCGTAATTGTTTCTATTTTGGCAGACAGCAGAAATGAACGAGAAACTCTCCAAAATGGGTGAAAGTTCACTTAGAAATTTTACAATGGATACAGAATCCAGTGTGTATACTTTTGAAGGAGAAGATTATAGAGAAAAGCAAAAGGTAATGCTACACTTTTCAGTTCAGAATTTCTGGTATTCCTGTGGAGATATTTTGATAGCTATATATTTCATTGTGTTTCTCCTGTCTAAATTCCATGGTACAGATGGCATTCACAGAGTGGATTGAACCACCTAAGCGTGAAAGAAAAGCAAATTATGCTGTTGACGCTTATTTCAGGGAAGCGCTTCGTGTCAGTGAACCAAAAGCACCCAAGGTCAGTTTAATTGTTTTTAAAAATCAGAAAATTGTTTCTTTCTGTGGGGATGGGGTTGGCGAGGAATCAGCTTCTGTCCTCTGAAAGTGCTAGTATTAAGTTAAAGTGTTCTACTTAAGTTTGCTTTAACTGATAAATTTAGTGTTGTCTGTAACACTATTATATGACAAAAAAATTACTGATTTCCACAAGACTGTATCTTTCATTCTGAAGGGATTGCACATTCTCAGTATTGTTTTCAGTAATGTGCATGGCTGTGGTAGTACTTGATTTTAGATTTTAGATTGATCTCTCACTTTTTTTAAAGGCACCAAGACCTCCAAAGCAACCCAATGTTCAGGATTTTCAGTTCTTTCCTCCACGCTTGTTTGAACTATTGGAAAAAGAGATTCTATATTATAGAAAAACTATTGGGTACAAGGTAATTATAATTCCTTATTTGCTCTTCATGTAAGTTTTTTTTAAAACTTTGATATTGTATTTTATTGCGTGCTGTAAGAACTAGTGTTGTCTGGAAATCTAAATTCTTAGGTACCTCGTAACCCTGACTTGCCAAATGCAGCTCAGGCACAAAAGGAGGAGCAAATAAAAATTGATGAAGCTGAGCCTCTTAATGAAGAGGAGTTCGAAGAAAAGGAGAAATTATTAACTCAGGTAATAAATTCTCGTTATGTCTACATTTTACTGTTTCGGTATAGTGTTTTTGTGCAGCAGGAACTTGTTCGAGTTTAAACTCAGAACAGCTCAATCCTGTTGAAATCTGAACTGAGCTGCTATTTTAATGTTCGGGCATATAGTTGTTACATAGTAACTATCTTGGGGCAGCAGCGCCCAAAATATTTTTCTACAAATACATCATTTGCTGGCATATAACGCACACTTTCCCCCCTCAAATACCCCTAAAAATGGGGTGCATTTTCCCCTTCCTGATACTGCGGCCGAAGGAAGCAATAAGATGGATATCTATCTTCTCCCTTCCTTTGGCTCCAGTAGTTGTTTTGCACACTGCAAAACCAACTGCAGGTGAAGGAAGTGAGAGATTGAAATGATTTATATGGGTGTTTTTTCACTGCGCTCCTTTAATCCGGATCTAAGAAGATCTGGATCTAAGGAATGGGTACTTCCCTTAATCCTACTAGATTTGGATTAAGGGAAGTACCCAGTGTGTTTCTATGGTTGGTCTAGCACAGTGATGGCCAACCTATGACACGCGTGTCACAGGTGACACACCAAGCCCTTTTGGGTGACACACATGGTCACCCTGTCACTTGAACGTGTAGTGTTTGCTTGTTCTTGAAGTGTATGAAATACCAACTTTCAATTGAAGATTTAGCAAATGTAAAGAATTATTTGTTTTTGCTTTCAATAAAATACATATATCAAAAATATAACTTTTTTACTAGAGCTACAAATATCACAAAATTATGGATATATCTAGATGTGACACAGCACCCGAGCTAAGCTAGGTTTTCTTGTGAATTTTGACACACCGAGCTCAAAATGTTCACCATCACTGGTCTAGCACCCAGTAGCAATGGGTGGAAACACAGGAGCACCCATTTGCAAATCTGGATTGACCCACAAGGGGTCTGCCTGTCACCCCAGGTGTTTTGGGGGACAGGGGGTGCAATCTCCAAAGTCCCTGCAAAGTTGCCTTCAGAGGTTAGCAAAGGCTCCGAAGTTTCTCCAAAGGCAACTTCAGAGATTAGCAAAGGCTCCGTAGACAAACCCCTTGGGAGAGCTTGCATTTTAATGAGCTTCTTGTGAGCAGGGATGAGTCAGCCTCATTAATACATACCTCTTTCCATGCCTGAAGGTAACAGTCCTCTTTGTTCTCCCTTTGTTCTTGGAGGTTTGTTTTAGGGGCCTTTGCTAATCTCTGAAGGCAACTTCAAGAAATGGCTTTGAAATGAGTTCGAAATGAGTTCGATGCCTAGGTTTTGGGGCTCCCCCCCCCCACGGGTGCCCCTTCCCCCTAGCCTCCTCTAGACCCCATTGCCAAACTAACGTGGAAACAGGCTCCCTTTAATCTGGATTTTCTGGCTGAAGACCCCATTGTAGACCCCATTAATGGGGTCTACAGAAAATTCCGGATTAAAGGCTGAGATGTACCCATATGATCTAGATTTCCCCAGTGGCAATGGAAACAAATGTGTCCCAAATGGGTGCCGTGGTGGAAATGGAGTCATCTGGCTCACACCCAAATGGGTCTTTAATGGGTGCAAAAATGGGTACTTTCTGCCAGTGAAAAAATACTCTCTCCCCCCCTTTGGCCCCACTTGGTTTTGCTGTGTAGAAAAACTGAGGCTGAAGGGAGGTGGCTGCAGTGATATGCTGATTCCCCCCCTCAAAATACTCCTGGCAAAGGGAGTGCATCCTGTACGCTGACAAATATTGTGTATTTGGACACTGTAGAACAATTTATAGTTCAACACCATTGAAGATATTTTTAAAAATCAGCTTTCATGGGCCAAAGCATCTCTAATTAGAAACTGTTTGTGTAGCTAAATGGGAAATTGTGTGCTTCACGTGCAGAAGAATTCCAGGCAGTGTTAAACCATGTCTCTGTTGTCAAGCAAAGCACATAGATATGCCCATCTAATTACACGTTAGTTGCATACCAAACTGCAGTTTCAAAATTGTGAGTATAAGAAGTAATTGATCCTGTTATTCTAAGTGCAAATGCCCTGTTGATTAAGGGAAAGAGGGCATAAGAACCAAATGGATGGATATGGGAGGGGAGGGGAAGAAAATAGCACTAACATTTCTGACTGGCTTCTAAGACTTATCTTACTACCGTAATTGAAAAGATAAACTGAAGCCCTCCAGCACAGCTTTCTTTTCCATTTCCTGCAATGAGTGATGCAGCAGGAGGGGACAAAATTGTGCAGGACTGCTTGAAAATCATAGTTACCAAAATACATGAAACCAACAGGTAAAAAAGCTAATAGGTTTTGAGGAACTACTGTATAAAATGTAAAAAAGCAGATATTCACCCTGAATAAACTTGCTGTGAAAGACATTGAGTCTTTTATCAACATGTTGAATTCTGCTTGGGTATTACTATTGGTTGCTGTTGTAACTATTAATCTTGCATATTATAAAAGTGTAGAGCATTTATGTAGGCTTCAGAAGCCCAAATAGAATTCAGAATGTTTGAAAGTGACGGAGAACGTCATAAAATTCAGTGAAGTTGATGCGTTCTTCTGCGGAAAAATAACTAAAATGTTGAACAGAGATGTTTAGCTGAGCTTATAGTTGGGTCTTCTGAAGCCAGTGTTTAGAATTTCTTTGTCAGCAAGCTGTTGTAAGAAATAACTTTAAAAACCATAGTTTAAAACCAGGTTTTGTATGTTTGTAGGAATGTTTAGGGTTCCTATTGAATAGAATGTTCAGTTAGGCAGATGCAATTGGAGATCACTAAAACAAAGTCAGCATGGAATTATGTAACCATAAATATAACAGAGGGTCAATTCAGTAGGGATATGTGAGGATTTACTCCCCTCTTTTCAAGTGTTGCCAATCAGCTGTGCTTTCTTTGTGGGTGCTCTTTGGGAGTTAATGATAAGAGATGGAGAAATAAACACCAGCAATTGTTTGTTGTTGACACTAGATGGGGCTAAAAGCAGGTATCACCATAGTCAAGAGTCAAAACAACTTGGGACCTGTCCGTCCATCCATCTACCTACCCACCCACCCACCCACCTATCTATCCATCCATCCTGCCCTATACCTGAAGGTCTCGGTGGGTCACAATGAAATGATCCTAAAATAGATTGACTGAAACAGTGGTAGTCCTCCATGGGCAGGGGATGCTATTCTCTCAGTTGAAGGCCAGAAAGAAGAAGTGCATCTTCACCAGTCATCTCAACATATGCAGTGAAGGGGAGACTGTTCCATAGCCCGGGAGCTGTGACCAAGAATGGCCTCCCGTGGGTCCCCACCTCCTTAAGTACTGAAGGGAGAGACTCCACCAAGAGGGTTTCATTGGAAAGTCTGTATAGAAGGAGGTGTTCCTTTAGCTGTTTTGGGCCCAAGCCATATGGGGCTTTATAAGTTACCATTAATACTTTGAATCAGGCTTGGCAGCAGATAGGTAGCCAGTGCAGTTCTGTTAGGCATGATCTGTCTTTGGACAGCAATGCCAGTTATCAGTCTTAACTGCAGCATTCTGTATTAGCTGCAGTTTTCAGATCTCCTGTGCATTACAACAGTCCAATCTGGAAGTTACCAGAACATGAATCACTGTGGCCAAACTGTCTCAGTCTAGAAAGTGCTGTAGTCAAACTGGTCATATTTGGAACTAGGTGCTTCTGGGAACCACCTCCGCCTGACTTAAGTGTCAGTGCAGAATCCAAGAATACCCTCCTGCCCCAGATATGCAAGTATCTCTTCTAGGGCAAAGTAACTCCATCAGAAGCGGGATGCCTCTCTTCTTTGAGTTCTAAGCATAAAGTTTGCTGTTCAGTTTGAATTGAACACCTCTTGGTTCATCATCACTTAGTTCATTTCAAATTTAGACTTGTTTGAGTCAGTTCAGTCCTATTCCTGGCCCCCAAATACATGAAAGTAGACAAAAGAATGCTGAACTCAGAGTAGTTCAGCTTAAATTAATGGTTTGTGAGAGTTCTATAGAGTTCTGTCCCAATGTGAATTTCCATATATATTAACATCATCTTGTCTTCCATATGGAGATAGATGGGTGCTGACTGAGGAGAAAGCCTTGTTGTTTGACATCGTCATCCCAAATGTAGTTTTTCAGTGCTAGGCAAAGAACAGCTTTGTTCCTTAGATTTTAAGTTGTTTTTATTTGCTACTTTGTTGTTTTTATTGTTGGTTCCTTGCCATCACATTGTAAACTTTTGTAAAGCATTATATTTCAAAGAAACATAAAAATATTGAATTACTGTACATATTATCCAAGGGATTTACAAACTGGAATAAGAGAGACTTCAATCAGTTCATCAAAGCTAATGAAAAATGGGGTCGTGATGACATTGAAAACATAGCTCGAGAAGTAGAAGGGAAAACACCAGAGGAAGTCATTGAATATTCTGGTAATGTTTTTCTTTTGAGAAGATTATAGACTGATTTTGCTTTAGTCTCACGTAAAACATATACATCTGCTCTAGTTTTGAGATTTAGAGGCTGTTTGCACTTCAGGGATCAGAGCATGGACACCCTGTGATGCTGCCTCTGTCCCTGAATGAGCGACCTAGAGCCTCCCTGATCATTGCTAGCTATGGAGCAATAAAAAACTGTTATACAGCATAGCCAAGAGTGTGCCTTTGCATTACTTCCATATGCAAATGCTGTTTGTGGGTGGTTTGGCTGTGGCTGTGCAGTTGTGTGCCTCATCGCTGATCGGCATAGCAAGAGCCCAGCACGCATGGCCATTGCTACAGCAGTGCAGACAAGACATCCCTTTCTGGAATTGTTCATACTTCAGCAGGGCCAGGTAAGCCTGGGTTAAGTTTGGGATGGCCGTCCCTGAACTTAACTTCTGTGAAATAGAATCCCACCAAAATTAAATGTGAAAATGCCTTTCATTTTGAATTGGATCTAAACTCTTAGTTTTTTAGTGAGCTGGGTCATCTGTTAACTCTGAAATCTCAGTCTAAATAGGAATTCTATTGGAAGTATCTACAGCAGTATTAATCTTCCTAGAGACACCGGAAGTTAAAGCTGTTTGGGCACACAAACACTTTCCGTAAGATGGGGTGTAATACTTCCCAGATATCTCTTGATTGATATGTAACCCAAGAGTACCTATCAAAGTTATTCTTCTGTGAATCAAAACTGAATGACTGCTGCCAGTGGCTTCAGGCTAGAGGAATGGACTTTCTTTTCATTTCCTGTTCCCAGCAGATTTCCAAGCAATTTTTTTCAAAGGATGGAGGATTTGAGAAAAATCAACCTATAATAGCACAAATTTCCTAATGCAGCATTACTTACAAATAAAAGTTGTTTAAATTATAAGACTGAGTATTTGTTACAGTGAAACTTAAATAATACAACTAACATATTGACTTCCTTCAGCTGTCTTCTGGGAGCGATGTAATGAACTGCAAGATATAGAAAAAATCATGGCCCAGATTGAAAGAGGTGAAGCTCGAATTCAGAGGAGGATTAGCATTAAAAAAGCACTTGATACAAAGGTAAATGTACAACTTTTTAAAATGAGTTGTAGGAGCTTTGACCATATAAAGCACAGTATTGCTGCTGTGTCATTTAGATGTTCCTCTCTGGCTTGCCTGAATTTTAAAAATTTGAATTTCTCCTTATGGGCTTAGTGGATTTAACTTAGATATTACATTCACCGTAGTGCCCATTAAAATCTGGGTTTCTACACAAAAGCAGCTTTTGGTTTTGCTGGAAAACCATTCTTATATACAACAAAGGTATAATCCACACGGCCCATTTTCAAAGGCCTCTGAGAATTTGCAAGGGTCAGCAGACAAAACATCCCTGTCTCCATCCAGTTCCTGAAAGAGAGACCTAGCTAACCTGTTCTGAAGTCACCTTCCTGGAGCAGGGGCTATGTAAGCATGTATAGCCTCCAAGAATAAATTTGAGGATCTAAAACAATTGACTGGAATTGTTGTCAGGACCTTAATCTGCACTGGAAAACTGCCTGCGTTTCTATGCAGCTATGAGCAACATTCTGTTGCAGAAGCAATAAACTAACTTTTAAGAGTCAGATTTTTATTCCATGTTGAACTGGTATAGCTAAGTTCTTTGGATCTAATGCTTGTTTGGTTTAGATTGGCAGATACAAAGCACCTTTTCACCAGCTGAGAATATCATATGGCACTAACAAAGGGAAAAATTATACGGAAGAAGAAGATCGCTTTTTGATCTGTATGCTGCACAAGCTAGGGTTTGACAAAGAAAATGTTTATGATGAATTAAGGCAATGTATTCGCAACTCTCCCCAATTCAGATTTGACTGGTTCCTCAAATCTAGAACTGCAATGGTATGTATTTAGGTACCTTTATGTATATGTTTCTTAGAGAATATTAAAATACTTACATAATTTCTATAACTTGGCATTTGCAGTTTTTATATGAGCTCCGCTAAACTAGAAATACTTTGTATAGTACACTTAAAAATTTTTTTTTTATAACTTCCAGTTGGATGTAACATATTCAGTTAATACTGGACATGAGCACTTTGGGATAGTCTAGCCATCTGCGTGGCTTACAGCTTGAGTGCCCCATAGTGGCAGAACCATCGGGAAACAACTTTAAAGCAGTCTTGTTTTGGAATAATCTCTGGTGTGATTTTTGTGCCAAGGACATTCCAGGTCAGGCCCATTGTGGTCAGAGCATTCCCCATGTAGAAGCTACTATAGTGGAGCTCTGTGCTATTTAATACTTGATCACATAATTTATTATGCATGTCATGTTTCTGAATGTTGCTTGGTAGGGAATTAGAGCCATGAGACCTTAATATAACAAGGATTGTAGCAATGTAGTTCTGAGTGTAGGATCGAGAAACAGAATGTAATTGGGTGTTAACAATGTAACTGAATTTGCTACCTTGATCACGAATCAGGAACTGCAGAGAAGATGCAATACCTTAATTACTTTGATCGAAAGAGAGAACATGGAATTAGAAGAAAAAGAAAAGGCAGAGAAGAAAAAACGTGGCCCAAAGCCATCTTTGGTGAGTCTGAAGTATAATGAACCACCCTATAGTTATGTATGCACAAAAAGGAAACATTCTGATTCTGTGTAAATTATTTCTAATAGCTTTTTCTTTCAGCCTTTGAGTATATAGTATACTGAACAGGCATGATGTTACACCTGTTGTAAACAGTCTCTTTTTATGCTACTTGAAAGTGTTTTTGTAACTTCTCACCAGAAGCGCTGCTTGATAGTGCTAGCTTTTCAAGATGCAAACACGTGTTTTTTTCTCCCAGCCTTTTCACACTTACCTTGTAGAATGTTCCACACCAATTGCTGGTACATTGCATCTGCACCCAGGTGCTGTTGCAGCAGTCTGGAAGTCCTGTCCCCCCCCACCCCCCACCCTTTGGCTGTTCCCGTTGTGTCCATAGGCATTCCAGTGGCCTGAGCCTCTCCATAGACTTGTTGGTGCTCTGCAGTGCCCAGATGCCCCTGCAAAGCTCAAACCTGTTCTGGATGCTAGGTTCAGACTCTGCAGTGGTGAGCCATTTGCACTTTTTATGCTGCTGGAACAGAAGTGTTCCAGTGCACAAACTGCAAATGATCCCAACTGTTCCTGGAATTACCTAGGCAATTCCAGTAAAGTAAGTGCAAAGCTAGCCACTGTCTCCTCTTGAGTGGTAGACTGTAACTGTGAGTGAACATCTTCATCTTCATATTTCCTGACCAGAAAATATTTTTATAGCAGGAAAAAAGCTTTACTTGCTAGGAGTAGGAATTCACTTTCAGTTTTTCATCCACTTTGATTGTGCTACATTGATTATCTGAATAATTAAAAAAAATTGACTAGGGTGCAAAACCCAGGGATGAAATAATAGCAACTGAAATAATTTAAAAGCTCATTAAAATTTGTTCCAACTGTGAAAAATAAGAGACAGTGCAGTATTCACATGCACTGATCAAAGTGTGTAGACCTAGGGATGTCAATCTGGCAATAGCCTTACTTGTTTCTAAAACAGGCAGTTGAGTTGATCCATTTAAATTAGACCCATTAGCTTGTTAAGTACAATAGGAAAAATAGATGTCAGACATTGATATTAGAAATTGGTGAGCATGGTCATGCAATAGAGGATGAAGAAGCAGGCTTCGGGTGGGGCAGTGTTCTCTTGATTAAGATGTAAGTAATACATGGTTGATAATATCCAAGGGAGTATTAGATGTGACCTTTTGACAAAGCATCAAGTGGTGGTTAAAATTATAGGGTTTTTTTTCTTTGTCCCAATGCAGGCACAGAAACGTAAACTGGATGGTACCCCTGATGCTAGAGGAAGGAAAAAGAAATTAAAGCTGTGAATTCCAAGTTTTTGTACTCACTAAATTTAAAGTAGTTCTTTAATTTTACGGGTCTTCATAAGATGTACTGTACAATTTGCAACTATTATGTCATTAAAGGACACCAGGTTCATGTGTTTACTTGCTGAACTAGAATAATAGTAATGTAGTTTCACTTTTTTAAATAAAACAGCTGTGCTGAACTTTTTTTTACCATTAACACTTGAAATAAAAAATAGGCCTCATTTACTCGTCATTAATTCTTTTATATATTGTCCTTTTTCTGTGTTGCTAGTACTGGTTTTGGTAGGGGAAGAATAACTCCATGATGGCTGTAGCAAGTTAGAATACCGTTGTTTGCAGATTTTATCCAGTGAAATCCCTCACTAGGCAGTTGATCCCTCATTGCACATATCTGAATACTGCAGAAAACTGGTAAGTGTGCATTTGTAATGTCATCAGCCAGTCATTGCTTGCCAGAGGTGTTACTGAGATAATGATCAGTTTAAACATGACACAAGTGTGGAATAAACCAGTTTTATACATTTTTGGCAATTGCACAATAAAAAGTGTAAGCAAGAATCACCACAGAATACAGTCAATATAGATTCATTGACAACATTTCAGTACTTGACTTGAAACAGCTTTACTTGTACTTTGGCACCAGTAACATAATCGTAAGGCAGAAGTCTGCAAGTGTTTGATGTGTATCTTAATGCTGAAGTGTCCATAAACTGTAGGCAAGAGCTGTTCAGCATGGGCTCAGCCACACAGTAAGTGAAGGAATGCTTCTGGAGGAAACAAGCAGTCACAATATACACAATTTGTCTCTCCTTGGCTAGAGTAGCAGCTGCAACTCATGTCTTTGCAAAATGTACAGCATCAATCACAGTAGAGTGGCACTTCTGGATGAGTGGAGATGGGTTTTTAACCTCCCATGAATTTATGCACTCTTATGACTCAGATACTATTAATTTTGCCTGATAAATTTTACCCAATAGCTCCTGTCAAAAGAACAAAGAAGACTATAATGACCTCAGTGCCAGATCAGGTTTCTCTAAAGATCCTCCTGACTTCAGGCAGTCTCAGAAAGGAGTTTGATGGTTCCACTGCTATTGCTGAGGCTGTTTTGAAGTCTTTGCGCCTCCACTCGGAGGGTCTCTTGGGGCAGGTGCAGAAGGCTGGCATGGAAGCGTGGCCTGCTTCATCCCAGCAAGGGCCAGCTCAATGCATACTTTGGACCTACTCTTTGTGCACTTAAGTTTTCATGACTTGGAAGGGGATTGAAGGTCCTCTCATGCTCCTTTGTGGAGATGGACAGATTTCCATGTACCTTCAAAGCCACTTGAAAGCTGTGTCGAAATGCATCCTAAGTAAGCTACGCTGGTCCTAATGACTTTCATTCCCTGTTGCTGCTGCAAATAACTTGACCCCTTTCCTGATACTTCAAACAGGAATACACATAAACCCTTTAGTTTGGAGGCTAAGTACTGTTACATAGCAGTATAGGCATCACAATGGAGGTAGGCCAACTACTCATTTAACACACCACAGTGGGGGCTCAGAAGTAGAATGCCATGCCTGCTACATGTGACAAACAGACTCTGCCTGATCCAAGCTGTGCAAAACTTTCCAGGCACTCTGGCTGTGCACAAAACTGATACAAACTATGCTTAGTTACAAATGTATACCAGGGAGCTTCCTTCCTAGAATGGTTGCAACCCTTGTAAACTGGCTGGCAGCCAAAACAGACTGAGGGATCTCTGGCCTGCAGGAGAAAAACCTTGATAATTAGCAAGCTTAAAACAATTACTATATTTTCTGGTGTATAAGACTACTTTTTAACCCAGGAAAATCTTCTCAAAAGTCGGGGGTCGTCTTATATGCTGGTTGTCATCTTCTTATATGGCAAGTATATCCCAAACTCTATATTTTAACTGGAAAGTTGGTGGTCTTATACACCCAGTCGTCTTATACACCGGAAAATATGGTAGTTGTAGCTTTCACAGTGACAACAGAACCCAATCCCAACACTTCTAACTACTGTGACCCTCTTGCATTGTATGGATGTCATTACAGAGGGCCACAGATTCTACATCACTGACTAAAGCCATTGGCCTATATAGAACCTACGTACCATAATTGGGTAGCATCAGACTGATAACTTCCACACTGCATCTATTTATGTATATTTGAGTTTTATTTATTCATGATGCATTCACATTTATCAGACATGAATAAGAAGTCTTTTTTTTTTGTCTTGGCACTTGCATTTTTTTAAAAAAATCATTTTTATTGTAAATATTTCTAAAAATTAAAAGCTACTGTTCTACTCAGGAGCACCAGTTTAACCGATTTAAAATAAGCTTCCAAAATATTTTATGTAGTGAGTGCCAGTAAACCTAGAGTGGCCATGCAGGGGAACTGCTGTAAACACTACACAGCAACTTGTTACTACATTAAAATTCTACAAACAGAAACTGAAAGAATTATTTCTAGTTAGTAAAATAAAAAATAATTGGTAGGGATAGAATGAATACTCACAAATTTGTTGTGGAATAGATAAATTTGATTCCCCCTCCCTGCCAGTCAACTTTAATAGCTTTCTATTTTTAACACAACTCTGCTGTTCCTCAATTGCACATCAAAACCTACAGTGGGTGATTGACACAATTGCTGGATGCACTTGCTAAGGACATGATTCTGACTTCTAGCAGTTTCATCCACAGAGGCTTCCTAGCATTACTGGTGGCTTCAGAAGTGTGATGTTGTTCCTCATCAAGAAAACGGTTTAGCTGATGTGGACAGGATTACCCAGTGGCACTTAACACAGGTATAAATATAACGCACAACACCAGTGTAGCTGCTTCACTCCACTGACATGTTTAGATGCCCTACATAACCTCTGCTGATTATTAGGGTAACAAAGATCTCAATTCATTTGGTAGTTTTGCAGGCTGATAGGAACTCCCTGTTACCGAAGAACAAAATAACAGGCCCATAAATGTGTTTTAAGTTATTCACAATATCTTACAATATTTTCCAGCTTCCCTTAATTTGAAATAACAGTAAAATGGATATTTTGCTAACTATTAGTGTACAACAGGAAGTTCCATTTAATAACAATTTCTAGCTATTGAAAGGCTTGATAACAATACTAAGTACATAATGATATGTTACTTTATTATGGTGTATTTATAATACCTGCAGGTTAAAACACTCCGGAAGTATTCTTAACAAATCTACTATTTTTCCAGTGCCGTACTTCTCTCATCCACACAGTGTGATTCTTCTTTTGAGATTTCATTGCATATATTCTAGTTCTATACTATCAGGTTAAAAGCTGACTACTTCACTCACTCTCTCTCACCCCATCTCCTTTTCGGTATACAAGAAAGGTGTATCACTAGACATTATACAAGATAAATGACAAGGAAATCAATATCCCTTTGAAGAGCACCAGGTTTTCATGACAGTAGATAAGGCACATTTATAGCTGCTTGCTAGTGATTTTAGTTTTTTTTTTTTTTAGCACCATGAAAGTCAGGATTGGTGAGTGTGGGATAGGGAGGTTTATTTATTCCAGGAGCTCATCCTGTTTTTCTGGGAAGGCAGCATGGGATTTCAGTTATAAATAAATGGCATCTGCTTCTATACACTTCATCTTCTCCGCTACCATTGACTTTCCATATGCATTCCATAATCACACTGACCGACAGCAGAATTGCAGCAGCCAGTTCCAAGTCTGTGCAATGCAGCCCCTAAATTCCACTTGCTATGATAAAGTATCTTCAGAAGGGCAACCTTCACCTTCGTGATGCAGTTAGACTTCAGAGCTATCACTGTTGCTGTGGTGTGTCGTCACAGTTTCATTACTGCTGGAATAGATACATGAATTGGCTTTCCTGTCAGTAGAACGTCCCTTTCTTTTCAGAAGAAAGACAATAATCAAAACAGTGCAGATCAGAAGCAACAGACCAGCAGTCCCTCCAACAATGGATATAATCCTGTTCTCCATATCACTTCCGGTGATTTCCAATATAGGTTTTTCATATGGTTTACCTATTGTGGACCAATCTTTCTGCTTTATAACAATTTTGTTAGACCGATCAAGAGCTAAATGCTGGATATTGGTTCCTCTGTTCTTCTCTGCACCTATATCTTGAGCAAGAGCAGGGGTGTCTGAAACTGCTCTGCGACTGCGTTTGAAATGTGTAGTACCAGGCATTTCATTAGCTGAAGATAAAGTCTGGCTGTACTCAACACTTCTCTTTCCAAGGCGTCGGTGGGAGTTCTCCCTTGACCGAACCACATAGATAGTATGGATGTACCACTCTCGACCTGCTGCTACCTGTTAGATAAAGACCATGGGAAAAGTTTAAGTTAAGTAAATGACTCTTGATGGTCTCTGCAGAATTCAGAATTTCAGTCTGAAAGGCTTCCAATACAGTGGTTTTGCCATATAAAAGTCGAACAAAACTGGCTGTAGTTGTCTAGATTTCTTTTTCCTGTTACCAAACTCAACTGTCAAATGTCAGTAAAAATTATTCTCAACTAAATATTTAAATGCTTACTAGGGATGTGCACACATTATTCATTGGGTTTGCAATCTGTACGAATCAGGACATTTATGTTGAAATCGAATATTAGCTGTATTCAAAGATTGACATACAAATGCGAAGTGAATGATTTTGTGCGTTCCTTTAATGGTCTGCTATATTTGTGAAAGTGGGAAGGCAGCAAAGTGCCTGACCAGTCACATCTGCAGGGGATGTGGAGGTATGATTGGCAGCAGTGATCGGAATTGAATTTGAAGAGCATTCACAGCGTAACTGAATCCTACCAATATTTGAAGTGACTCTATTTGCACAAATGCAAAGCGAATACAGGGAAAAAATTGTGCACATCCCTAATTCTTCCTTTATAGGAAGAAAACAATGTTATAATTTGAAGTTTAAGATTTATCCTCTGTTTTAAAAAATCAGGGAAGTCTCAACTTCACAAAACTTTAACTTGTGGGAACCGCTCACAAGTACAGTATGCCAGATTGTGCTCCAAATGTGTTTCTTAGGACTTGAAAAGTTGATGACTATTTCTGAATTCTTAAAATTTAGGGAACTCAATTGTCTGATGTCATTTCTCAAGTTTTAAGCATCTTACAAGCCACAAGTTAGTGAATGTGTCAGCTCTGGAACAATGGGCTTTTCCACACCTTTATTCAGTTCGATGGCCAGTTCACTTCTGGAATGGATTGGGCATTCACACAATTAGTGAACATCCGGTAAGGAGCATTCACATGGGTAGTAATCTGTTACAGCTTCCAAGCATGCCTGCTCTCCCCAGAAGTTCACTAATTCTTGATTTACCAATGTTAATTAAAAGTTTACTGGAAGTGTCCAGCAGTGTGACTGTTCGCTCTTCTTCTGGTTCCCTGTGGTCGGTGGGTGGGGGAGGCCAGACCACCGATCCCCAGGACTTGCATCAGGTCATAGTCACAAGACAGGCATTTGATCATGGTCGCTGAAGTGATGAGCCGCAATACGCCCATGCTCAAACATGCTCCTCTGCAATGGCAGCAAATCACAAGAGCAAGGAAGTGGAACGTCCAGCTTCGGATGCAGCAGTGCAGGCTGGTAAACGGGAGGACCATTTACACTTCTGGGCAGTAATGGAAAGCTTTCCTCATCATAAGTGCAAATGGTCTACCTTTACCAGAAGTCTACTAGCCTTAGTTCATGGCAGCCTAATCAGTTAAGTGCCCAAAGGCCTGAGATCCATTCCAAACTTAGTCAGTACTTACTCAAGTGCCAGCTAAATGCAATTGAATCTGTACTAGGCAATCACCAAAATGTGCCAATGGCCATGCGTGATGCCAGTGCTGTGGCAACTGGGCAACACAGTGTGCAACTGCACATGTGCTGCCCCACTGCATGCTCTGTTCGCCTGGAAGAAGTGTGAATGCAGTTGTGCTGGCATGTACAAGTCAAGGGCTAGTATAGTTGTTGAACACTTTTTAGTGCTCTACAGCTATATGCCCAGGGCACACTCTGGCATGGTCAGACATTTCTGAGATGTGCTATGAATGCTCCATCTCACAGCATTCCTGATCTTCCCCTTTTTGCAAAGTGTGAAAAGGCCCAATGTCACTCAAATTTTACCTGGAATAGTGGAGTAGACAACAAGCTGAACCCATCAGAACCAGGCTGATTAACCAATGGATAGCCATCTATGTGATCAGCTGCTAGTTTAGCATTGAAAGGCATATTTCCAAACATTTCTTCTTGAGTATCTGGTTGAGCTTTATCCTAGAGAATGATCAAATTGGTGTGTTAATTCAAGGTATCAAAACATGACTTCCTATATTAAAATTTTACTATATGCACTACATACCAGAATCTTGAATCTGTATAATAAAGAAGGTGAATCAGCAAGGCAACCATATTCTTTGTTATCTGGATTGTATTTGGGCACATACCCATCAGCACCAGTGCACAGAAACACCTTTTCAATATTGCAGATAAATGAATGTCCTAAATTCTGAACAGGATCCACCATGACGCGACCATAAATTTCAGAGCCTAAACATGAAAACAACTATTACTGATGCCAAACCTTCACATATTAAAGCTTCTGAATATCATGGAGATGTAACAAAGCAGGCTACATTAAAATTCAAATACGTTAATTACAGTTGAATAGCAAGGCATGCACAAACTAATGAAAAATGTTAAGGATCTCAAAAATCAGAGATTTGGGTTTGTTTGCTGCCAGACAAAAGATAATGTCTACGTATGTCACGCAAGGGGGAAGCATCTTTTCCAAATCCAAACTACTTACCACATTGTGTGTCCTTTATACAACATCTTGTACCTGCACTCAACCATTTATTTCGGCTTTCTTCTGCTCAGTTTTGAGAAATTGTCTTATTTGAAGGTGAATGTGACTATTTTAATCACTTCGCATTTTTCTGCTTTTACAGATGTATTTTTATAGCACTATGGTGATTGTTCCAAGTTGGTTTCATTCTGTTTACTTTCTAGCTAGGAGAGAATACCAAGGGCCTTTTTGCACCTTTATTAGGTGAGGAAACAGGCAAAGAAGTGGGATGGATCAGGTGTCTGCGCTTTGGAATGCCCGATACATCCCAAACTTACCTGGCACTGCTGGATAATGCAGTCGCCACTGTACTAGCAGTGATAGTCTCATCACGGCAAAGACCACATGCACCAGCTCTTGCCGCAGTGACTGGGCTACACATGTTTTCATGCTCCACTGCTATCTGGCAGGGGGATGGTCCAGCACACATGCAGATGCTTCCAGAACGGAAGCATCCCCTTTAGGCCAAGTGCAGGTACAGTCTAATAATATTTTTCAATTTATTTAATAAAGCACACAGCAGATGATGAAATCAGGCTGGTAGAATCAACATTAGCATGTACAAAGGTCATTAATTTTGAAGAAACTCTCTGCTAGTACTTTTTAAAAGGAACTTCATTGCTCTGAATAAAAATGTTTTTCCCCACTAGAGGGCAAAAACATCCAAAAAAGTCCAGGAGGGGGAGCAACTTTGCTTTCACTAGCAAAACAAGCCAACAGATATCTCTTGTTTCCTGAAAGACAGTTTGAGTAAGAAGTGTGTTGTTATACATATCGTGAATTCCGTTTCACAGTGACAATTTCAGTCAGGACTGCTTCATTCAATGCATTTGATTTGATTTTAACCTTGAGGAATCATTTCCTATGCAAAGCTAACATGGAATTCTGATATTCTACCTTTGATAGGCTTATTCATTTAAACAACCTAGTTGCTAAGTCTTAACCTGAGCTCAGCATGAACTACATTTGTACTTGTCTGTTGTGTTCAAAAAGTTCCTATATTGTTGTATATGTTATATTTGTACCAATCAAACATTCTTAGGATTTGTTTTGGTAATAATAATAATAATAATAATAATAATAATAATAATAATAATAATAATAATAATAATAATAATAATAATAATAATAATAATAATAATAATATTTATTTGTATACCGCCCTGTGGCGAACCAATCCGGGCAGTTAACAACAATAAATGTAATAAAAACATCATATAAAAATAAAACATTATAGTCCCTCCCCCCCTTAAAAAATAATTAAACAATATGACAAATTAAAATACAGTATCAAAAATATAAAACATAATTAAACGGACTAACAGCCCGAGTGTTGCTCCAGAGCTCCTCAAACAATACTTATGATGGTACTACTTTGAATTTTCTTATATTATAAATATTCTCATAATTATAAATAACAACATTTATTTCTAGTGCCCTATGACTGAGTGAAAACAATGCTAAAAGAAGTAACTCTGAAGCACAGCCACAATTCCCTGTGAGCCCGTTAAGAGAAAGGCTACCTGATGCTAATTCACACTTTGTCTGCTAATGCACTATCTGGGGTAGCTTCTGGGAAGCACCATCTGCACTTGCGGGAGGTATTTCTACATCAGAAATGTCTCCTGCTATACTAGAAGCTACCCAGCAGCTACTACTGGTGGTGCACAAAATTGTGCACCATCCATGTCAGCAAACTTACTTTTCCCTGCCACTGGAGAAAGCATTTGCACCTCCCCCAGTCCCAGGGGTCAGCTGATGTGCCATGCAAGTGTCCTGGCATGTCAGGTAACCAGAAACACAATTGCACATGCATGGTGTGTCACTGTTGTCCTGGTGATGGTACTGGTGCATGCGCAGTTGCGTCAGCCTCCAAGGAGATGGCAGTGCCTAGTACCACACTGATGGTGCCTGGACACATGCCCGGACCCAGGTGAATGTCCAGGCACATAAAAGACAACCTCTTGCGCAAAATTGGTAAGTGCAAGATGTGACTGTGAACTAACCCAATATAGCAGCCTGAAATCTTGTTTTGGACTGAGGACTCTCTTCTTGAACACATGCCACAGGGAAAGAACAAAGGGTTGCAGTGTCTCAGGGGGGAGCATGAGGAGGTCATTCTCCTACCTCCAAAAAGAAGGGAAGAGAAAGGAAGAAAGTGGCATACAAGATCTCAAACTATAACTGGTAATTATAGTTTTATTATGGGAATTCAGAAGCAGAAATGGAATGACTGAGCAGTATTTTTGTTTAAATGAAGAGTGTTAATAGTAAGGCTGAAAATTCAGCCTATGCTTAATTCTTTCTGGTAACTAGATAATTATTATGTACTGTAATTACCACTGAGCTTTTGCTAAAAGATCTTTCTTGTCCACATCTGTCACAAGAAGAGAGTAAACCTATTTTTACCTTCTGTAAATGCGACATCTGTTCCTTCTCCAAAACCCAAGGAGCCATCAGACAGCCAGAGCTCCTTCTTGGACAGCAAAAACATTTGAGTGTTGAGGCTAAATTCAGCTGCTACTGGATCACTGACCTAGAATATGAATTATCATAACGAACAGAATTATGGAAAGTGCTGAAAAACCAATTCTGATCTTCTGTTAAAATCTGCACATAAACTTTCTATCTTTCAGTATTCTGATGTTCACTCAGCATTGTTCAAGCTTTCAAATAAAGCCAAAACAAATAGTGCAACATGGAACATGTTTTTTGAATAGCAACAACTGTTTCAACAGTTTATTTTGGTAGCAGTCCCACGAAATCACATTTCACACAGTACAAGATTCCCCCAATAGGATTAATGCTTTGAACATCAGACATGTGAAGGCAGACTGAATCTATCAACACTTTACTAAAAGAAAGACTTCTGATTATTCATTAAGTCTCTTGAAGAGGTGCTTGATCTAAACACATATCCTATGCTTTGCTTACAAACTCAGACAAAGCCATGCTGCTCAGTACTGTTTATTTGGACTCTCAGTATTAAACATCTTGATCATCAGTAGCTTCCAAAAGTTTCAAGTGATCTTTCTCATTGTTGCTTGACTAACCCATGTAATGTGGAGACATGAACGACTGATTTCAGGACTATACTTCAGGCTCTATTGCACAGGTTTTTCCCTTTTGTTCCTTTCCACAGTAAAGCTACTGTATATTGGTTGACTCTTCCCATTTCATGTATGTAACATGACACCCTCAAGCCATTAAGGGACTCTGCCAATTTCCATGCTCCGTTATTGCTGGGTTCACCACTACTGCAAGAGACTGCTCCTGCTATGTTAAAGTTCAGGACATGGGGACTTGGCACAGGTCTGGGGTTGGGGTGAGGGGAGGATGGAGATTCATATGACCTCTGTGGGCAGACACAGGCTAGGCACTGTTAAACACACACTGGTAATTTCACATTTAGATTACTGTGATGTGCTCTACGTGGCACTATCCTCAATATTTGCTCCAAAAACTCCAACTGGTGCAAAATGTAGCAGCCAGACTGCTGAATGAGGTATTTGCCTGTGCACACATCACACACGGCATTAAGCACTTGCACTGGTTGCCAGTAAGGTACTGGGACAGGTAGAAAGTTTTGTGCTTGGCATATAAGGTCCTAAACCTTATCAAGGTACCTTAAGAAATATCTTCCCTGTTACAGATTTGGAAAAGGCCTGAGTTCATTTGAAGTCTTTTTGTGAGTCTCTCACACAAAAAAAAGTCATCTCAAAATGACCCACAGGCAGCCTATTCTGTAGTAGCATCCACCTTCAGAAACGACCTCCCAATATCTATGTGTGGCCTATAATGTCATCCTTTAAGCTCTTCACCAAGGCATTTCCTGGGGGAATGGTTGTTTTCTCCCTAACTCACCCAAATTTCAATGTGTTTTAAAATGTTTTTACATTTTAATCTGTTTAATCCTTCATTTTAATGTCTGTTTTGCAAACTGTGATGCCTGGGGTCTGTTTATTGTATTTAATGTAACATGTTTGCAAATGTATTTACAGTATTTATTATATTTAATGTTTATACTGTGGAACCATAGTAAGAACAGGTAAGCAGAGGGGGCTAGACTTCTCTAATTTGCATACCAAGGGGGGGGGGAGAGTTGCCCACAGGGCAGCCAATCAGGCGAAGCCATGCCAGGCAGCCAGAAGTACAAAAGGCATTGACACCTGAAGGAATTATTCTATGCTTGGGATTTTGTGGGTGGGAGGTCTGGGTCAAACCACTCTGCACCCTGAGGGAGAAATTGCCAAGATAGTTCCACACTGTTCCTTAGGGTCTTAGGCTAAGAAGAGCCAGGGAGAGTATCTGCTGACTATTATATTTATTTTATTAACCAATAAAGAATAAGAACGTTGTTTTAAAAAGCCAAGAGCCTGCAGCGCTATTTATTATTTTACGGAGATTCCTAGGGAAAGGGACTCTGTGACTTTAAAAACTAGTGAAAGATAGCAGGAGAAAGTGAGCCGTGGGAGGCTCTCCACTAGGGGGTTTACTTTCTGAGGCAAGGGGAAAGTGGTGTGCTCTTTAGCAGGGTTGAAGACCAGCCCGGTCAACGCAGCTTTAAAAATGAAGCCATTATTTATTTAAAGAATAATTTAAAACGCAGTACAGTAAAGCGGGGAAAAGAAAGGACTGCTTGAGGCTGAAGGGCGCGCCACAACAAATCATTCCGAGCTTCTTTTACATAAAGCAGTACAGAACTGCCTAAATAAATAGACAATTAAATCCTAGGCCTGGGATTGCCAATATTTTAAGAATGTACCATGTACACGGCCCTCTCCAATTGCTTGCCCAAGCAGTGATCTTAAAACCATTCTATGTCCCAGGCAAGCCCTTGGGTGCCATTTGACAATTCCTAGTTTAGCTTCCAATTCTGCTCCACGAAATGGAGAGAAGACACAGAAATGCAACAAATCATCATACACACAGAGGTGACCTGAGAAAGAGAGTGAGCAACAGAGAACAGGAATGAAACGGCAGCGGCAATTCAACTGTAAAATCTAATTCAGCTCTGTTTAATGCTAAAATGTAGAGCTCTGCTCTACTTGTAAGCAATTTAGCTCAGTTTAATTACCAAAGGGAGTGGATACGATGTACAAGATAAATGCAGTTTAAATAGTTTGTTGGCTGAGAGCATTAAAATACAGAGATGTTTTACCTGCTGGAACCTGATATCTAGATCAAAGGTGACTGGCTCCCGTGGGCTACAGATGACAGGCTGTGTATATTCTTGGCTGGGTGCGGCAATGCAAGGGATAAGTTTCACAGTGTAAGTACCAGAGTAGTCACGTACCTGGAAAAAGGCGCACAAAGTCAGTATGTTAGCTTTCATTTTAAAAGTGTTCTGCTAGATGACAGCCAAGAAAACACTGGACAATTAGGACCTTTTGATTTCCCTTTGATTTTTTTCCCTTCCCTTTCCCGTCCAGAGGTTAACATCTTCTTGGGCATGTTTGGAATGTTGCATACTGCTGAATGCAGTATCCCTTTGGTTGCTTATTCCCCCAGGTAGTGTGTGGATAGCTTTTCAGAAGTTTTGTGAGAACTATCAGACCACCCTTGCATACCAGTCTGGCAATCTCTACACACAAAAAACAGAACTTTTCTTTTCCTACAGTTATTAAAAAAACTGCAGCAAAATCCTCAGTGCACCAAGGATAAGAAATATTGCTTAGGACTAGACATCCTTAATGAGAGTGGAAGCCTATAGGCTGGGACCACAATATGAAACCTCAGATTCTTCATCCTGGAGAACACACTGGGGAGCAACTGACAAAAATGAAATTTAGGAAAATAAAAGCAAGGAAATCTTAGTTGTGTCTCATCTTACCTCCGTTGCCTTGTGGTCCCAATGGAAGCACCCCTATTAGTTTAACCTTCATGGAGCAAAACCAAATGGCGGAGAAAAGGTCTGTTACAGAGCCTTTAAAAATAGACCTTTTCCACAACATTTGATTGTGATGCATGAGTTTGGGATGTGAATTTAGTAATGCAACAATTACTACATGAAAGAAATAGAAAGTAGAAGATCATTAGTTTCTTTAAAAGTCCATACTGCAATTTGAGACAAGATACTTGCTAGATTCTCTGCCATTGTAGCCTGATAATATTACTGAAACTGTCCTAGGAGATTCTGCTGCAAATACCACTAAATACTGAATGTCATCTTGTAGTGCCCCATAGCAGGGCTTTCTCAGATATTTATGAGGCACTTATTACCATATATTTTAAGCTTTTAAGTGTTAATGAATTTTGAGTCATGGCCCATCGGGTTTTAATTTTGGCTGTTTTTTATCTTGCTTTTATATTTATATTGTAAACCATTTTGAGATGTTTTCCATGATATTCATTGTTTTTTAAATATTCTTGAATGAAAAGGAAAGCTTGCATACAGTAATCAGATCATAATACTAATACAAAACAATCTTGCTTTCTTTTCCATAGCCTTTCCTTCTTTCTTATTCTTAGTACTACGTAGATATTAGATATGAATTTTGTACCTGAAACTCTATCTATGGGGGTATGAGTATAGGAAAAGAAAGCAACAGTTTATTTCCAGTTGTATCCACAGGTATTATTACATTTTAATCAATGTGAAATCCTTCTGACTCTTTTAGCTGTGAGAATCTCAGGCAGCTGAACTTTCCATGTGAAATCTGTGATGACAAATGTTTCATACTATCTCCTAATTCGACCAGTCAGAATCAAAAGAATAAATGGAGGGAGAATAAACATTGCACTGTATGTTTCATGAGAAAAGGCAACAGAAAATGTTCTTCACTGGTACTCACAGCAAAATCTGAGATGAACTTCCATTGCTGCATAGGCTGGTGGAAGGTTTGCTCACTCTGAGAAAGGCTCAGGGTGAATGTGAGACCTGGATGGTCAGCAGACATCACCATTGATGATAGAGAAGTGCCTGTCAAGGCAAAGATCACTGTTTACAATAAAATTAACATGATTTCAATACACTACAAATTTAAATCTGCTCAGAAATTCTCTTTAACCATCAATCACATGTGAAATGATGAAAGATGGGCATGCAAGAGGTCCTTTTCTGTGGTGGCCCCTAGACTCTGGAACAATCTCTCTCTCTCTTGAGGTTCCCCATGTGCCTATATGATATAGTTTTTGGCACCTGGTTAAAGCATTCCTCTTCACCCAGGTCTCTTATATACCTCTGGATGTTGTCCTGTGAGTGAGGGAAGGAGTGTTCTGTTTTAAGAATACTGTACATATTTTATCTTTTTATGATTTGATCCACCCTGGGACTTTTCAGTGAAGGGCTGGATATAAATAAAAAAATAAAAAAATGATAGCACTGAAGTATATTGTTTATAATCACGATTCAGTCGAAGAAGTGGTCTTACCTGGATGGGACATTACAAACTGGCCTCTGAACCGAATCTCAGTTCGAAAATAGACAACAAGTCTCCCTTCGTCATTGATCTGCATGCTGGTTGGGTAGAGGGAACCTAGATGCAAACAGTCATTGCTATCACTGAGACAGAAAACGTGACAAAAGCTTTACATTGTAAATGCCAAACTCCAACTTACTACGTGGTATTTTAAGCTGTGTCTTTTATAAAAACCCAAAGCAATCAAATTTCATGTAAAGTAACGCTGAATAGAGTGTCAGTTCTTTAAGAAGTGCAGTGGCGTGAACATCTGCTCATAATAAGGTTTATTCTGAACTGGAAGCTTGTCAAGCCTTTTTCTCATCAATGCAGCTGTTTCTTCAGCCTCTTGTTTGTTTGTTCACTTGTACACTTGCTTTGGAAAAAATTCTGAAAGCAAGGGAACAGGCGAGGCAGGGGAGTGAGCAGCTACAAAGGTCAGCAAGAGCCTGGGACACATCAGAAAGGCAGGACCAACCAGGCAAGACAAATCACACAGATGTGATCCAAAAGAGGGATTGTTGGAGGCACAGGGAGTAATCATTTTCCAGAAAGTAACATTGACTGGAACTGGTTCCAACCTAGATGGGAGATCTGCTAGGAGATATATTAGGCTGCAAGGCTGTGACTGACCAAAGGTCACCCACTGAGCTTCCATGGTCAAGTTGCATTTGAAGCCTAATGTGACACTCTAGTAACTAGAAGATCTGTAAGCTAGATATAGATACAACACGTTATGTACACATTAAAGAACAATTAAAAGTAAAATTGAAGGGCCCTTACTTACTTCCCTCTTTCATCTAGAGCTATTAGAAACACTGAATTGGTTTCTAATATTTCTAACATAATAAATGCTCTACATTTCTCTGCATGGCCATCTTAATGGCAAAATTAGCTCCTTCCTAAATACTTTTCATTCCGTGTTATGGCTCTTATATTGTATGAAAAAAATACTACTCTCTCAATACAGCATTTGTATACGCGTTCCCATTATAAGCTTAATTCAGTTTCCCTAAACCGAAATAATAGAACCGGATGCAAACGCGAATTTGCCTGATCCCATTACTTTCAACTTAGGCCGTATTCCCATTACAAGCTTAGTATGGTTTCCCTAAACTGAAATAATAGAACTGGATGCAAACGTGAATTTGCCTGATCCCATTACTTTCAACTTAATCACGTTTGATCTGGATTCTGAGGATCGTAGGTGGCTTATGTGACTCAAGGGGGGGACTCAAGTGGCTACTTTTTAAAAGCTGCTTTTTGGGGCTGCCCTGCCCTCTTCCTCCTGGCGTGAACGTGCCACCTATAACCGACCCCTTCATGAAGCCTAGGTGGGTGACTGGGTGGCTGCCGCTTGCATGGATGGAGGAAAAACGGCAGCGGGCAGCCAGTGATTCTTTCCCCTCCTCTCCCCATTGCCCACAGCACACAGCAGCAGCAACTCAAGCCCCCTTCGCCCGCTCACATCCACATCCACAGCCTTAAAAACAACCTGCAGCTGCTTTCCTTTCCTTTCCCTTTTTTTAAAGGTCAGAACTTTCAAAATTGCAGAGAATTGCAACATTGTTATCAGGTGTGAAATGGTTGGATTGCTACAGTGTAGTGGCTGCTTTAAGGGGTGGATTTTTACAGTAAAATCACTATCTTTGGAAGCAAGCTATTGGGGGAGGGAAACCCTACACACGCATTCTCATCCCTTAACACGGTACCATTCCCACATTAAAAATGTAAAATGTTTCCAGTGCATGAACCGGAGAGAGACCTGTTGAAATGAGGGTTAAAATTTACAACACTTTGGAGCGATTTAACATGCAGAAAGCGTGTTAAGACAACCTGATGTGGGAACTGCGAGGATTGAAATCGTTTTGAAACGGCAATAAGCTTATAATGGGAACGCAGCCAGTGAGTGTTAAAAACTTCAAATAACCAATAACTAATAGTAAGGTGACCAGATTTACCTTGGAGTTCTGCCTCTGGTGGGCTCCCTATGCCATCCTTCCAGAGGATAGCTGTGTCGTATACAAAGGTGAGCCTTAGTTCAGACTGCAGATCAAAGTGCTGCCACCCTCCAACCGCAGCAGGGGAGTGGAAAACATAAGAAACATAAAGGGGCACTCGCAGAGTCACATAGGACTGAACCAAATTTAATACCTGTAAAACATGGTGTGGTGTAGTTAGGTTCAGGCCATTTTGTGGTGCTGGAAAACATTTTTGAGAGATCCTTGGACTGCAAGGAGATCAAAGCAATCAGTACTAAAGGGGAATTGACTCTGACTATTCACTGCAAGAAAAAACTGAAGCTTAAATACTCTGGCCACATAATGAGAAGACAGGACTCAATGGAAAAGACCCGAATGTTAGGAATGATTCTGTAACTAATGCTAAAGTATGCCCTATAATGTGGACATTCCACTTCTCTGAATCTGAATAACATAAAGTCCACTCTGTAGTGATCTAGTTATTGTAAAAACCCCATCCTTATAGGCCCAAAGGTGCTCTTTTTTGTTTTATTAACTGCTTCTTTGACACTCCTAATATGTTGCATGGCAAAGTTGCTTTTTCAGTTCAAAGGGCCATTCAGAAAACAAGTAATTTAGCAGGCATTCTGCAGTGCCACATCACTTTAAAGATTATTGTGTGCTTTGGTATTCTCAATAGTTTGCTTCAGTTAATGGCATTTGCTTCTCCTAAGCCTGAGGAACCTTTCTGAAGATCTAAGCTTTGCTGTTGAGCAGCTTCAGCCCAGAACTCAGCATGCAGCTCATGAAAAAGTGAAAGATCAGGGTGGGTATAGTTGCTTGGCAACAACTGACAATTTTTTGCTAGTAAGTACCGCATGTAATTATTTTAATTTTAAGAACATTCTTCCCTTTGTGCAATGGAAGTGTCTAATCTATGCTGTAAACAAAATACTGTTTTGAGAGATAGAATTGTGTACTTTGTACTTTCATAGAGGTACATATCTTAAACATTGCTTAAATGCTTCCTTCCATCTCTTGAGGGCAGCATGTGCATTAGCAGATGAACCTGGAACTTTTTTATTAGATCAAGAGCTATCAGGAATAGTGAGTGGAAAAATGTCACACTGAAAATCCTACGCGTGATAAGATCCAGCATGACAGCACACGCTGGAATTCCATGGGCTTAATTACATTTAGCCTACAGTTTTAACAAATCTGTTCTTTTAAAATAATATACAATGCCATTTAACCATCAGCTGACAGTAATTGATGGAATGCTGCCAAAATTTATGGTGTGGACAAGTTTTGCCACACACTGGCTAAAAAGAAATGAGATTTGTTAATTGTTTCTTTCTCTTCAAGGCTGTGTGTCAGAATTAGTGCAAATGAGGGCATCGTTCCCTTCTCAGGCACACACTGATATGTAATTGAAAGGAAAGCTGTGCTCAACTCCAAGTGCCTGGAAGTAACTGAGATTCCTACAGTATTGCATGAAAGGAACTTTCTCTGTATGCTAACAAGGAACCACAGTGATCTCAGCTAATGACTTACGTTAATCATTAATGTAATTGAACTACCTGAGTTGTACATATCAAGTCTGATAGGGTCATGCTAAATCTTTGGCGGTGTTCAGATGTCATACATAGTGGAATAGGTAACCAATCTTTGGATGCAGCCTTTGAGAATCACTGCACACAACTGCCATGCTTCTGGAAGATTTATTCCCCCTTTGCCTGGGTCAGTAGCTTTAAGCCTCAGAACAAACACAATTTCCATGTTGGTGAGGACCATTGAAAAAGCCTATAACTGTAACCCAAGGAGGAACCACAGATCACTGGCAGAAGATATGATTTCTATGTAAAAGTAAAGTTCAATCTTTGTAAATGCCAGTCAGGACTGTCTCTAGAGGATGGGAAGAGCTACACATTTGCTGGGAGCAAACACTAACCAATAAAGGACCTACCCCCAAATAACACCTCAGTCATTTTTAATTTGCACAGAATATTAGCGGTTGTAAGTTATTCCTCTTCCTATGGCAAAGTACTGCTGGGATGTACTTTATTTCCAGTCAAAAGATCCGACAGAAATATTTGTGCTATACCATGGAAAGCTACTGCTAGATAGATTCAATGACCTGACTTTGTAAAAATCAGGCAGAAGTCAACTTTGCCATAGAAGACAGGTTATCATGGAGCTGCCAAAGGATTGCTATTAGTACTTGTTTTCAGTTACATTTACTTTTTGAAACTAATTGGAATAAACCATAACAAGTCTCTGTCTAAAGGATACGAACAGTCTGCACACTCCCAGCATTTTCTTTTCAGGTAGATATGCTTATGGTTCATCCAATCAACATACCTGGCCATCTGTGCCAATGGAGCCACTGCAGTCAGTCAGCAGCTCTGACATATCATAATAACTATTAAATTCCCACAAGCAGGCATCCAAGTTGAGATTACGGTAGAAACGTAAGGTCTTGGCAGATCGCACAGTGCTGCTGTACTGGTAGGGTGATGTTTCTCCAATCACTTCTGGGCTTTTGGTGTCCTCTGTGATGAATCCATATTTTGTCTCAATCTCATTATAATCTAAGAGGTTGGAGCACTTGTGGTTGCCTACACGGGTGCCGTCAGGGCTAAGGGTCAGCTCAAAGTTGGTCAAAGGCCTTGTTGAGATGACTGGCAGCATCCCTGGAAACAAAAGAATATTTAGGAACCTAAGAAAAGCCTTACTGGATCACAGAAAACAACAACCTGTGTTGGCCAGCACCTGTGTCTCACAGGAATCAACCAGATGCTATGTAAAATTCACAAGCAGGATATCGGAAAAACAGTATACCTCTTCAAGCCAGTGGTTGGGTGCCATTAAAGCATCACTTAAACTGGTTGCCATCAAAACATCTTGTAAATATTTATAAAGAAGCAGCTCTTTTGATTTGCCCCCATTCTTCCATAATTCAGTTTAATAATCAGTGGTGAATTTCAGCATCGTAAAAGAGAGAAAAATTTATCCGCTTTCTGTTATACCACATTCTACCTTTGTACACTAACCTAAAAGCCCACAAGCCATTTTCTTTTCTACATCTTTTCCAAGTCTATTATATCATTTCTGAATTTTGGTAGCAAAACTCTGCAGTTTTCCATATACAATCCCAACATGGATTTTGCTCTTCAGCCTTTGACATAAATATATCAACCCATTAACAACATCCGCTATCTGACCTATCATTTTTCTGAGAGTTCAAAGCAATTCATGCATACAGTTTCAATGGTTCTTTCAACACTGCATACAGAAGAAGAGGCATGAGGCCGATAGAAAACAGCTCTACACAACTTTCACGCATGTCGCATGCTAGTGCATTTAAAATTCAGACATTTCATACTGTGGCTCATGATGTGGCTAAAGAAGAGAACAAAGTCAAGTGAAAACTGCATTTAGTTTGCCTTCTAGCCAATTGTACACATGGAACTATGATGACAAAATATTCTGGATTAATAACTTCTGTCAGTACTTACCATCTATATGAGGCATTGTAACAGTTAATTTGATCAGATTGGGATAATCAGGATCATCTGGACCTGTATAACGTATTTTGGCTGAAAAAGGCTCTGCCCCCACGGCTCCTGGTATTCGTGGTTGGCACATACCTATGTAGAAAAGGACAAAATATGAGAGACTAAGTAAATCAAAATGCAGAAGATCCTGGCATGCCTTTCTCTGAGAAGAATGTCTCTCTTGGGATTTCCTTCATAGGCACCATTAGATAGGCAGAGATTTACCTCTGTTCGAACTCCTGGTTACTAAATCGTTAAGTCAAGTGGTTTCCATACCAATACATTTCACCTGTAGTCTGTTTCAAACTTCAAGCACAAAGCATACTTTGGAACAGGATTGTTATGCATAAATTATATTAACATTTATGTACTGAATTCCCTTTATTTTTGCAGTCTTGCATTCATTTCTGCAATCTTTCCATGAACATAATGATCTTTTTTTTACTTTTACTTTTTAAATTTAAAAAAATTATCACACACACAAAAGGAGAAACATACCTTTTTTGATTCTGCATAAAGAGACAGAAACACAGTAGATACCACTGATTTTATTTTTTTTCCTATACCACGTTTATTCTTTAATTGAGATTACTGGAAATTAAAGGAAGGAGGCAAATAGTTTTTCATGGCGCTGTTAAGTCCAGAGGCATACAGACCGAATAATAAAACTAGAATATCTTTTTTCCACTTGCCGTTGAGTTCACAGATCCGTAGATGTTGTTTTTATAACAGCTAGAATTCTTTTTCATTAAGCATTAGCATTGTTATAGTTGCAGAACTATTACTGAACGTCTCATGACATAAATTTACTTTTCAGCACAGGCTAAAGAGCAGAGGTTTATATGTAATGGTGCAACTTCCCTTCTGGCAAATTATTTTTGGACCAAAACATTAAGGCTGAACAATGATTTTAGCTGCTTGATTTTGTTCCATTCACATTAACAACTGTGTTGCTTACCTTCTTCCCTATTTACTGTATAAATAGGGCTCAGTAGTTCTAAGCCCACATCTCCATTGCCATTGACAGCACGTGCTGCACACTGTACCCTTGAACCAGCTTGGAAGTAGATGGAGTCCAAAGCAATAGACTTGGTGTTGGTGAAGAAAGTGTTAGAGTCCACTTCACGCATGGGACTGGTAACTCCATCATTGCCACTCGGAGCACTGACAAGCCACCGATACAATGTCAATGTTTCATTGATGTTTTCAGCAGAACAAATTGATCCAGTTTTGTCATAATCAGAATATTTGGGGTTACATGCCTGAAATTTAATAGAAATGCACAATAAATCCTCTAAATCATAGCTACTTCTACTCTGATTGAATGATTTATTAGAAAGCTAATGAAAAACTGCATTATTTGCGAAGTTATATTCACTTTTTCTTGCTTCTGGTTGTAAAATATCAAATTATAAAAACTTTGATAACTTCAAAGCACTTGGGTTAAAAACACACACTATACACAGAAGATACATCCCATCACTGTAAATGTATTTAAAAAAATAAAAAGTAAATCTCGTTTATATGGTTTAACACAGAGCAGCAAGCTGTAGATTGAGTCACATATGTGTGAAGTGACTGTGCTTAACACTCTCTTGATATCAGCTTCTTATTTGTAAAACCAGAATAGCAACAGCTAGAACGGAACAAAAATAAAACACAAATGGAGCACTTTATTCTAAATACTGTAATGAAAATGCCTGCCATTGACCTGCGAGGATGCTTGGGAGTTAGTGGAGTATGTATTCAAAGCGCCAGCACTTCGTAGCTAATATGGAGGTGAGTCTATAACATACCGTTATGCATACGACAGGATAGCCAGTTGGAGGATGGGGACTCCCTTTGCTTTTAGCCGTATCATCGTACAGCATGAGAGATACAACTTGGGGCACAGCTGGGAAGGTCACATCAGCCACACTGTTCATCTCTTCGATGTACACAATGGCTTTGTTCATCTGAATTAGAAAAAAAGTTGTCCACCATCAAACAGTAGTGGGCAGAATAAAAGTATGGTTACTCTATGAAAGAATCGTCTGCATGCAATATGTTCCTTATGAAATATGTATAACTGTAAAACAAGAATGTGCTACAGTTTGGCTTAAGCTCCCCCCCCAAAAAAAAACCCTGTTGTGTTGTTTTTAGCTCCCCAGCTGCATTCTTACCTGTGTCTCAGCTATCATATTCTCATCGGGTTTCAAGTGCACTGTAAACGCTTCGCGCATTTCTCTTACTCCATCAAACAGGATTTCAACCTCAACAAAATGTTCTGTTTCTCCTTCCTTGAATTCAATATCTAAAATAAAGATGATTAAAAAAAAGATTACAAAATGAAATCATTGTTTCAGCTAATGTAAATAAAATGCAAAAAACACCCCCACACACACACACATTCGGTAACCATTTTAGATTGGAATACAACTATGATATCATTTATGATCTGCATCCATATTTTAATCCATAACAAGAACAATGCAACAAATTTTAGATAGATGATATTTTTATCTGCCTTTGAAATTCTTACCCTCAGACACTGGATTATAATCTTCTCCAGATGTCGCTGAACCATCCTTAGTATGGATTTGCACAACTGAAACTTTGGAACTGTCTCCCAAACGCAAGACCGGGATCTTTACAAGTGCAATCTGTCCTGGTTCTTGAGGTTCTTGAATGCTGTATTTGATTTCGGAAAACTTTATCACTGGTTCTGCAAGACAACTGAAAAACATCAATCTCTTCTACTTAGTTAAATGCTAACTCTGTTTACAGATGGCCAAAGTAGCATTCCACTCTCTTATGAGGAAAGTGACATTTTTTAATGTTAGTTCTAGAAGATGGGCAATTTCAGTCTCTTTGGCAACAATGGCTGGGGCACAGCTTTGAATTACTATGACGGTTGACCTTTAATTTGAATGGAAATAACTATGTCTTTTTCTTTTTTTAAAAAGATTGCAACCCAGGACTACTCTTCTCACCCTTTTATTGACCGTGAGATTGCTTTGGAGCTGAATATCAACATTACTTTCTTTCTGGTTCAGCTCACATTCAAACTCGCTAAACCAGGGTGGTTCGTAGTCATTCAAAAATACTCCAGAGGCGAGTTCCCATTCCCATTCCCACTCATCATTCCCAGCCCCCCAATCAATTAAAATTGTTTCAAAATGGTTTGGATCCTCTTTGTCCCCATTCTCAATCAGTTTCAGGGGTATTTTGAGGATTTTTTGTCTTTAAAACGGAATAAACAAACCCCGGAATTTTCCAGTATTTTTTCCCGCTTTTGCTTTTAAAACGATTCTTCCTTAGTGTTGTGGGAACGCTTGAGTATTCCCCTATACAACAGATTGTTTCATTGTAACAATTCAGCCACTTCACACCTGATAACAATGGGGATGGTGGCTGTGGAGGTGGAGCAGGCAAATGGGCTTGAGTTGCCACTGCTACTGTGCGCCCTGGGCAATGGGGAGAGAGAGGTAGGAAAAGGCTGAGGAGGGGAAAGAATTGCTCTCCCCAATCTGTTTTTGAAAGCGTTTTAAGTGTTTTAAGAGTAGGGACACAAAATTGGGGTTGAACCCAATTGCCAGATGCTCTTTTGCTTCCTTTTAACGCGCTTTACATATCGATGTAAATCCCGATGTAAATAGCCTTGTATATAGCACTTTATTCCTTGAATGGGAACTCACCCTAGGAGACTTCACAGCTCTGATGCAGTTATAGCAACCACTGTTCATTAAGAAGAATGTAAGGCAGCCCTTAAACTTACTGTCTTCTTCATCTTTAATTTTCACTAAAGTTTCTTTTTGTTCCCCAATGGAAGCACCAAATGCTGAAGTACTTTTTGGAGTTCCAAGCACTAGCCTAAATTCTTCTTCCTCTTCATATATGGCATCATCCTCCAGCACTACCAAGCACGGTTTCTCGTTCTCTCCTGGAGAAGTTAAAAATAAACAAAAAGCTGAAAGAAGTATTCTCATAGTATCTCTACCTGGGTTCTTTTATATAAACATTCAATATAAGAACATAAGAACATAGGAGGAGCCCTGCAGAATCAGACCACAGTGCAGCTAGTCAAGCACCCTGCCTCACACAATGGTCACCAACTGTTTATTGGCCCTCCTGGTTTTCCCACCACCCTCAGCAGCAAAAGAGGTGAGCACCTAGGAGAGTGTCTTCTCAGTGATGCTCCCTAGGCTATGGAATAGTTTCCCCCTTGAGGTGCATCAATCACCTTCATTGTATACATTTCGGAAGACAGTGAAGTTGCGCTTCTTTGCCCTAGCCTTTGGTTAAATAGGAATACACTTTTCTTTTCCCACTTGCAGATGCCATTGTGTTACTGTTATTGTTTTAATAATATTTGATTTTAAATGTTGTTACCCACTTGGAGACATCTGGGTATAGGACGGGAAAAAAATGTAAATAAATAAATAAATCTCAAGCAGAAGACAAAGGCAAACCTTCACCTGCTCTTGAATAGCTATTTACAATTTATTATAATGTTTTATATTTGGAGCCCCAGGACATTGTTTTCCACTCAGTACTTATTTTATGAAGTTGTATTTGAATTTATATATTTTTTGTTTTAAAGTACTATGTACTGCTTTGATTTTAAACAGAAAGGAAATAAATTGATGAGGATGACAACAACTTCAGGAGGAAGCTCATAAAATTAATCTTCCTTTCTTTGAATCTCCCAAGATAGGCAGGGTCTTGATATAAAACTTAAAAATTCGGTGAGGTAAGGGAACAGGCATTCACTTGAGAATCATTAGATCACCTTGAGCCAGTTACTGCATCTGCATTTACTGTGAGCATGATACGACAATAGAGAGCGAACACTATATACTTCTCCACAAAGGAAAGACAATATACATATAATAATAGTTCACATGACCCAAGATATCACACTGATACTATCTGGGACAATACTGAAATATATTTCTGTAATCGTATCACAACTGCAGTTACTAAATGATCACTAGATGTCCCTCTTATTCTGTAGCTATAGAATTTTACAGTTTTAACTGGCTGTTTAACAGCTTTTTTGTTATTGTGTGACATTCAGCAATGCTGTCCCCAACTGCAAGCAAAGTGATATGGGCAAGCATCTCAGGACCAATGCACACAGTCTAAAACCATAATAACACAAGAAATGCCTCACTGGATCTGAATTGTAGCCTATCTAGTGAAGCAGTCTACTCTCACAATTGCCTTCTTACAGGGCACCTACCAAGCACATAGCTTGATCTTAGCCACCTACCTCTGAACCTTCTCCAACTCTGACCAGAAGAGAAGTATGTGTGTATCTATGTCTGCTCACGCCTGCTGCGCCTGCACACCAGTTGATGGAAAACTTGCTTTGTAAAGGATGAAATCTTACCTGGCAGGAACATCACTAAAGAATCATCTGTGTTTGGTCTCTCCTCATAATCCATCATAACTTGAGCAGAGCCCTGTCGAGTGTAGCAGCGAACCGTAGATTTATGATTAATGTCACCACTACGATATATTATTGCTGCTAATTGCCCATCTTTTTCATTCACTGTGTACAGTGATTCCTTAAATTGAACTTTGGGTACTGAAAAAGAGATTTCCAAAATAACAGCATGTTAGTTTTAGATTCTACTGTAATCTCCTTACTGTTCAGATTCATACAGGTTAGCTCATATAATCATGTTGGAAAGAGGAGAAAAGGTTCTCAATTAGAGTTTGTATCTGCACTAGCAAGACACAAATACTAATTTCAACCTGCTCACAGTCTTTCAGCAGCTGGCCTTTAGAGGCATACTACCTCTTCTGTCAAAAGAAATTAAACAGCAACAAGGAGAACAGATAGACCTGCTTGGCATAAATATGTCTAGCCCCTTTACGTGGCCTTCTAAAGTGACGGTCTACACTATATCTCCAGGGAGTGAATTTCAAAATTTAACTATGCATGAAAATAAATCCTTCTGCCTCTCCTGAATTCCCAATATTCAGTTTCATTGGATGATCCCTAGTTCTGGTGTTTGGGGAAGGGGGAAAAAATCTTTACCTTATTATTCACTCAGAGAAGTACAAACAATGAGTGACTTTCAACCTATTTCATACCCTGAAACTAATTTTAAAGACAAATGGACAGAAAACAAAACAGAGGTTTAAGCAAAAGCCAGAAAGTATGTATTAGAAGATTCTACCTTTTTTCATAATGTACGGATATTATGTGACAGATAAGAAAATGTTATTTGTATGTGTAATTCCATTTACAGGACTTAGAAATTATGGAACTTACAGTCAGTGATAGTATCATTGATGAAAACAGTAGTTTTGCTTGGCTCCCCAAGGACCGCATTCATGGGCATACGGAGAACAAGTTCAAACTTTTCTGGGCCTTCAAGGACGGGCTGTCCCAAATCATCTAAGATAGTCACTCGAAAAGTCTGCATATTAACACCAGGTGCAAAATCCAAGTTTCTGCTGATGCCCACATAATCAACTCCAGCTACGTATGAAGCCAGACATTATATTGAGTTATTTGCAGAATATATTCAAAGTCAAAATATATTATGATGTATTCAATGCAAGGAGAAATAATTGCTGCTGAAAACAAAAATGAATATTCCACATTTAAAATCTGTCTGAACTTGCAACAATGTTTCTGGGCTTTTTTACACTTGCCTGTGTTCTAGATCTTGGTCTTTTTCTGGCCTCTTCTGGCTTCTGTTTGCTGGTGCTGACTAGAAAGGCCGTGCCCCTGCTAGCCATCACTTATATACTCTATTTGCACAAGATAGAGCATATTCTGGATCAGGAAACCAAAAATGGCCTACTGACTGACTTCTGATAATCATCTTGATAATGATAAGCAGCCTTTTAGAATCTCTTATGCTTGCAATAGTACAAGATTTAATTGGGGTGGGAAGAAAAGGTGTGGCTGTCAAAAACAGCACAGTCAAATATTAGCTCATAAAATGCTGGCTACCTGAGGCAAGGGATGGAATATTCTAGAAATGGATAAGGCTGGTTAAACCGAAGATCACTCTCAGCTGCAACAGGATCCCTCTTATTCTTACATAATCCATCTACCCGAGGAAGAGAATAGTTCCTTCTCTTTCTCTTACATTTTTGCCCATGATACTACTCTGAAATCATTACTTCAAAGTAGGATGGAAATAATGTATAGGAAATAATGCTCTCCCTTGCTTAGAGCCTTTTCCACAAGATATAAAAGTAAAGATTGGTATGTAGATAGTGAAGATAATCCACTTTACCTTCTGCAGATACTGGCTCTGTTTTCCTTGAACGCACAGTGACTGTGGCTGCTTTTGACAAGTCTGTTCCAGTTCTCCAAACACGAACTTCCACAAAGCCAGCACTCTCAGCCACATGATATTCAGTGTCACCAAAATAAAAAGCGGGTTCTTGAAACACAAAGGAAAGAAAAAAAAAGATATATACAATTTTCAGAAGAGAAGTTTTACTCTGTTCCTCAGAACATACCTCGTTTCTAATAAGACCTAACGGTAAGGGAGCTGGACTCTTATCTGGGAATATCTGGTTCGATTCCGCCTCCCCCAAGAAGCCAGCTGGGTGACCTTGGGCTACTCACAGCTCTCTTCTGAGCTCCCACAGCCCCACCCACCTCACAGGGTGTTCTGTTGTGAGGAGAAGAATAGAAAGCTTTGTCAACTGCTTTGAGTCCCTTAAATGGGTGAGAAAAGCAGGGCAGAAAAGCCAACTCTTCTTCTTCTAGAATCAGAAAAAGATAATGGCCCTGAATACTGGTGGCCCATGAATGTCAACAGGAGATCACTAAGGTCTTTGTATCTGCTTAAAGATTTCCTAAAAGCACCACGTTGACTGCTCTAAATAAGAGGATACTGTATTACATGAACCTTTGAACTGATCCAGTAAGGCTCTCATTTTCTCAGAACACATGATCAAGTAGCTGTGGTCAGAAGGTGAGAAATCTATTGCTTTTCTTTGAACACAACCTGCAGTTTGAATGCTGCTACGCCATTTCATATAATCCCTATAATTTCCTGAACACAAGAATAAGACAGCCAGTATCTGTGTTGGCCTCTTTGGTTTTTCTCATGCTTTTAAGTTGCACGAACACCTTCTGTATCTGTAAGTAAATACCTCCCCGGAATGCAAGGGATGGAATATTCTAGAAATGGATACTCTGCACCTTGATGCTTTGCAGTAGAACACTGGTTTCTTCCAGTTTGGACTCTAAAGGTGAAATCACCAGTATTCTGAAGGGGGTGAAGGAGGTGAAGAGTTGACAAAACCCTTCACCTCTCTCAGAAATGCTCTCAGCTGAAAATTCAAAGAACTGGCTGTTTTCTGAGAGACCTGAAGAGTTTTCAGCTGCTTTCTTTTCCTTTGCCGTATCTTGCTGGATAGATGGAAGAAAATCTTCCACTGATACTAGAAACAACTGTTTTGTGTTTTACTTGAAAACCTGTTTCTGGAAGAGATAAAAAGTTTGGGTTTCCTGGGGGGGGTGGGGGGTAGAAGCACAACCACAAGAGCTTCTATTGCACTTTTCATTTCAATGTTCTCATTAGGAAGGATAAGAAGAATTGGTTCAAGTCCTTGCATTAGTCCCTCAACCCCTCCCACTCCCAGGAAGTTTTGAAATAAATAAATGGAAGTTTATAACGAAAATCAGAATGTTTCCAAAATTGTTCTTCAAAGTTTCCTTTCTTTCAGACTTAGTTAGTGTTGCTAAGTTTATAATTCACACCATTTTTCAGGGACTAAACCTTCACAAATTTTAAGGGGCTACTGTGTATCGTTTTGGAAACGGGCTTGTCTTCTGGAAAGTGTGTAACTTATTCAGTTGAAAAACATACATTAACTAAATATTTTAAAAATAGGATACAATGACCATGTCAGTATTTTAATGCAAATCACAGTATTTTAATGCCAATCAAAGGAACTAAATTAACCAAAAATAATTTTTCAATAATGAGCAAAAGTGTTGCCAAAATGTAACCTTCTATTTACTATATACACAGTGTTTTCAAATTTTAATCACTCTTTATTCTTCAAAGCAAAAAAAACTGACCTTCCCTTTTATTGGGCAGAAGCCAAAAGTCTTACAACTCAGGTCAGGAAAAAGGTCATAGATAAAATGGGCTTAAGCATTCACCCTATTGTTTAGTTTAAGAGATCAAACGTCACAAGACTGACTGAAACGAGCTCTCATTTAGCAGCTCAGTACATTAATTAGCTTGGTCTGTAAAACAAAAATATCATCATTTTCACTGAGACACTAATTCTTTACTTTATGCCCCACAATGAATACAGTGTTCTGAACTCGGCTCTCAAAAAACTCTCAAAATCATTCACAGACTTCCTACCTATTTTTCTGCTTTGTTTTCTTTCAGGGTATATCTGGAAATACAGAAACCACTGAAGATGGTTTAACCAAAGGAAAGGCAATATTTTTTTTTCTTCAAATGCATCAAAAGCAACAGCAAGTCTACAATCCTATGTCTTTCACTTGTATAGAGATTACCATCATTGGGAAAACTGAAATATAAACTGACAATTATTCCAGATAACC